>CM034235.1:3491744-4801744 GCA_019916065.1 Vitellaria paradoxa
GTACAACAGCTGGGACAAGTAAGTTTTCTGGATAGATTTGTTGGAGTTTAGCAGTTCGAAGAACAAATCTCATGTCTTTGTATATTTTATTTCAGATTTCTGTTTATGAATTGAGAGGAAAACTTCATACTGGCAATTGTTATTTGACAGGAAATTGTACTACTGAGTCGCTTGCGGCATCCAAATATAGTACGGTATTATGGATATGAAACAGTATGTCTTTTGCGCTCTTTGATGTAGTTCTGTTCTTTTTTTCTTCATTTTATTTTCCTTTGCGCTCTTTGATGTAGTTCTCTTCTTTTTTTCTTTATTTTATTTTTTATTTTATGTATGCTGTTGTGCCATTTTAGTATTTCATGCTAAAATATTGTCATGGCCGAAAGCTTATTGGAGACAGTAAAGTCTTTTGTACCCTTTATTTCAGTTCTCTAGCTTGTGTTTTTGCATTATTATGAAGGAATATTGGATCATTAGATGGTAATCAAGGGTTCAGATTGTGATAGCTCATATAATTGACTCTATATTCTGTCAACAGGTTGATGACAAACTATATATATACCTGGAATATGTGTCTGGTGGTTCAATCCACAAACTTCTTCAGGATTATGGTCCATTGGGTGAAATAGCCATTCGTAGCTACACTAATCAAATATTGTCAGGGCTTGCATATCTGCATGCTAAAAATACAGTTCATAGGTGAGTTTTAGTTTGTGCTAATTTTGGTTGCTACTTATTGAATCCTTCTTTCAACAGATGTTTCTAATTACCAACTGTTTGTCTTCAGGGACATCAAAGGAGCAAATATACTTGTTGACCCCAGTGGCCGTGTGAAATTGGCAGATTTTGGGATGGCAAAGCATGTAAGGGTTTTTCTCTATATTTTTCCAGATACTGCCATATGTTTGAACATGATTTCATTCTGTCTAAACTCTCCTATATTGGGAGCCAAACCACAAGAGGCAAAATGTATTTCTAAAGGTTATTTGTTTTAACAATTGGAATACAGGATGAACCGTAATTGTCCTGCAAACAATTGGAATAGAGGATGGATTTCTGAAGGAAAAAATTTGGAAAGATGAGAATTATGAATTTTTTTATTATTATTTTTTTGTATTGTAATATTAAATTCTGCTCATATGCATTGTCTGATCTGAGGACTAGTGAAAGTTTACTCATTTAGCAGTTGGACCAATCAGATCAACTATTACCCCTCAAAAAAAAAAAAAAAAAAAAAAAAAAAAAAAAAGAAGAAGAAAAGAAAAGAAAAGAAAAGAAAGAAAATCGGATGAACTATCATATCAACTATTTTTATGTAATCACATACATTCACAGTAAAGCATTGGTATATAATAAACAATTTGCTTTTATTCTTACCATTGATTAATATAAAAAGAAGTTAAAAACAGTTTAAAATGAGAGCTGCATGTGTATGTTACAATGAGAAGTGGTAGCATAAGCTGCAACTAACCCATCTCAGCCATTCATTTCCTTGGGTCCGACATGGGCCCCACGGAGTGAGTTGCAACTGCCTATGTGCCCGAGGACTTTCTATTTTTCTTTTACAGGAGGTGTGAATGTGGACATTTGTTCAGAGTGATGTAAGCTTTAAGTCTCCATGGTCATATATTTATTCATCAAAAAAAGTCTCTATAGTCATATTGTTTGTTTAGATGCACTTATGTATGAATTTCTTAATGAATATTTATCTTTGTATTTGCAAGTTTTGATAGTATTAGCTAATTCGAAATCAAACTTTGAAATTGCAAGTTATAATGGTATGTACATTATATCCAACATACTTCTTTTTCTTGGTTAACTTGATCATACGTCACTCCACACCATCCGAGTCCACCTGGTTGTGGATGTCTCCTGCTAGCTGAAGCAGAGGTAAATGCTTTTTATGATGGCTGGCCAGTCTAGATACATGCTATTTGTCTTGTAATGGATTGATAGCTTGCCAGTTTACATACATGCCATCGGTCATGTAAACTTTCATTGTGTAAGAAAGGTTTTCATGTTTCCAAAGAAAGGAACCATCTGGCTTTGCAAAATCTATTTGATCTAGCAGATAAATATAAAAACCTAGTGGGTTTCACAGGTTTCTTTCAGTGTGCTTTGTCCTGTGTATGGCTTAATTAAAGTTCCATGAAGAAGTTTCCTGTTTCATCTTGCTGGCCCTGGTCAGCTTTACTTATGACATTCCATAGAATGAATAGAATTTGCAGGCAAACTTTTAATAATCTAATCTCACGGGAGATTAAAATTCTTTGATAAATATAGGTATTAGGTGTTAGACTTTGTCATGGTTTCACCTACTAAAAGAAAAGTCCTGTGATTTTTGATTGAAAAGTGTGCTTTATATGTGTTTTCAGGTATGTAATGGAAAATGTTTACCAGCTGAGCAAGCACCGTTAAATTTGGCTCAACTAACCTCATTCATATTTCTAATCATTATGTTTTTTTTTTTTTTTTGGTTGTCATTTTCAATGCTTGGTGTTCATCACTCTATTTATCCTCTAATGAATTACCAGTTCATTTCTTGACTTAAAAAAGTATTTATTCTCTTGAATGCTAATAGAATATGGAAGAAAGAAAATTTATTCAGTCACATGAATTTAGCTTCATGATATCTGTGTCCAAGTTCCTAAGTCTTCTGATCCTATGTTGGGTTAGTTGCAGCTCTAGTTTTAGTGTCAATAAATCTTAAATAATAAGTCATGTTTTATGCATAGAGTGAAGCACCGTTACATTTTGCTCAACTAACTTATTCATCCTTCTAACCAGTATGTTTTTTGTTGTTATTTTCAATGGTGGGTGATCATCACTCTATTTCTTGACTCAAAAATCTTGAGTGCTGATGGAATATGGAAGGAAGAAAATTTAGTCTTCTGATCCTGCATTGTGTAAATTGCAGCTCTAGTTTTAGTGTCAATGGATCTTAATTAATAGGGCATGTTTTATGTGTAGAGAAAAGTACACTCGTTGACTGTTCTAAAATGTACTGATATGGTGGGATCTTCTAAGTAACTAGTAACTATTAGGTAACGAAATTAATTATCACCTACCATGGAACCTGGATCTTCATCAATAAATTATAACATATTAGCTATCATAAATATTGTCTTAAGATGGACATTTGACTCAAATATAACTAACCCATAGCACAATGGAGTGATCTGTATTATCTCCTGCTTGCTTCTAACATGCTAAAATTATAAAGGCTGCAGCCAGGTTTGGAAAAAAAAGTGTTCCGTCTTTTATGGTATTTTGAATCATGAGGCTTTCTTTTGAGCATTCTCCAAAGCAAAAATTGGAAATTGAAATTTTATAATGTGACGTAAATGAATGGAGGAAGAGGATTCATTTAGCCAACACAACTAGTTTGGGACCAAGGCTTTGTTGAGTTGAGTTATGAAAGGCCTAGAGCGACAGGTTTCAGGATGAGCTGGCTTTTGTGGTCCTTGGGGGGGGGTATAGAGAGCTTCTTAGATCTCAAGCCATCTAAGTCATCAGGAAAAAATATGGAGAAAAAGTGAACCTTGGATGTATTTTTTATAATAAAAACAATGTAGACAAGGCAAGTGTGGTAATTGAAAATTTCAACTTCGTGTACGATCCCTGGCAACCTTCTTTGCCATAAGAAGTAAATGTTTTGTAGGTGTCATCAACCACTGCTGCTTGAACTTGGTGCTTGCAGAATTGGTGGCACGATAGTTTTTATTGATATTATGGTTGTAGAATGTATACCAATAGCTGTATGAATGTAACATTTTATGCACGGCTGTAATGGAACTGCACGCTTATCTAATTTAATTAAACTGATTGAGTGAGGCACTTAGCTTGGTGGTTGAGCTCCATTCTTTGCCCACTCACCACCCGGGTTTAAACCCGGGGCCCTTCCCTCCCCCCCAGCTTACCTATCAAAAAAAAAATAATAATAATAATTAAACTGATTTGCAGATTACAGGACAGTCCTGTCCATTATCATTCAAGGGAAGCCCTTACTGGATGGCACCTGAGGTTAGCATGGCTAGATGCTCATCGTTTTGTTTTGCAGTTCTTGACAAATCTTTCAATTAATATGTCGCGATTGCATTTGTCACTCAGGTTATAAAGAACTCAAACGGTTGCAATCTTGCTGTGGATATTTGGAGCCTTGGGTGCACGGTTTTGGAGATGGCTACAGGGAAACCACCTTGGAGCCAGTACGAAGGGGTTAGTGGATTTGAATGCTAACGCTAAAATCTGAAATGTTGTTTATTGTTGCTCGTAAGCAATGTTGAGCCTCACATGACTCGTTGTCTTTTACTGATTTTCATGCCAGAGAAATATGATGCTCGACCTTAATTTGTATCTTATGCTGTTTCCTGCCCTTCTTTGAAAGGTTGCTGCTATGTTTAAGATTGGAAACAGCAAGGAACTTCCTGCAGTCCCAGATCATATCTCGGATGAGGGCAAAGACTTTGTGAGGCAGTGTTTGCAACGCAATCCTTTACACCGTCCTACAGCTGCTCAGCTTTTGGAGCACCCCTTTGTTAAAAATGCTACAACTTTGGAGAGACCAATTCTAAATCCTGAACCTCCAGGACCACCACCTATTGTTACAAATGCTGTGAGATCTCAGGTAGCAGTTGCCATTCTTGTCTGTGTAAATGTTATCCTCTACTTTTGGTGCAGCTTTGCCATTAGTTGCATTCAATCAAACTCTTCATCTCATTCTCAGGCATGTAGAGAAAATAACTATTTTTGTATACTAGTGTTCTTTTTTATTAGAGTTCTTATTTCAAATAATGAAGATGAGAAATATATGAGTTGTGTTGACAACTTGACATAGAGGGTGTTTGGAGGCACAATTAATTTTTGGCATTTTTTAACCAAAAGTTACTAGTTGTAAGTTTTGGTGTGTTTGATTAAACAAGTAACAATTTTTAGCAATTTTCAGTAATTTTTTACAACTTTTGAGTGTTTAATAAAATTTTTAATAACTTTTGACAATTTTTAGCAATTTTTGGCAATTTTTAGTAACTTTTGGTAATTTTAGTAACTTTTGAGTTGACAAGATACTGTAGCAGAGTAGAAAAGTAAAAAAAAATTGATGATTTGCCAAACGCTCAAAAATCATAAGTTTGTAGTTTTTTCCTAAAAATTTCGTTGTCAAATCCTCCCATAATATTTATGGTGATGATTCTTCATAACTTTTATTTCAAGTGGATGAAGTATATCACATGTCTTTTCTGTTCACTTTAGTTATCTGCCAATGCACTTTGTCTCAAGTAAATTGGAGGAGATGGGAGAGGGTGAAATTCTGATGTCATATGTGATTTGGGGAGCTAAGATTGGAGCCAAGTTTTTGCTATTTATTTTTTGGCAATAGAGTAGGTATCAGTGACAGCATGCATATGATGGAAATTTGTCAGGTGGTTTGGGACATGATCCTTATGAGAAATTTGCATCACTGGGAGGGCAGGGAGTTTTGGGGCCTCTTCAGGTACTGAACTCTGTTAGTGGTGTTGGGAAGGGGTAGGATACTATTCAGTGGTCTCCTTCCGGGGACAGTAAGCTTGGGATTAAATATGCTATTTCTCTCGTGGGTGTGTGGGGGATGTTGGTGGCTGTCAGTTATGGTCTAGTATATGGGTCCATGGAATGTCTATGAGGGTGGTATTTTTTGCGTAGCATGCATTTCATTAGAAGACACTGATGGTTGTCAATTTGATTAGAAGATGTGTTATTGTCAGTTGGTGTTGTGTGTGCAGACATGACATGGTGTCAACACCTCGTCGATGTATTCATTGCACAGTTGTCAGGGAGTTTTGTGACCTTTTATTTATTTTTTTAAAAGGTAACTTTTGCAACTAATCTTGGAGGGTTTCAGAGATACAGCACGGTGGCCAGAAGGAAGAGACTTCTTTCTTTTTTTTGGATCGTGCTGGTGTTTTTTTTTTTTTTAGTTTTTTTTTTTTTTTTTTTGTTGGGGGGGGGGGATCAAATATGAGTAGTTATCATAACAAATTACTTTGGATTGTGATGCTCTTTCCTTTTAGGCTTCCGTGACTGTTGTTGAATGTCTGCTCTTCCATGTACTTTCTTTGCATTTGATTTGAGGTTCATACTAGCTCAAACTTGAATGCAAATACAGCTTATCACACAAGATATGAACTGGATACAAACCTGACGTTTTTGGGACTGTTTTCACAATGTAGCTTCTTTCATTCTAAAACCTGCATTTTCATGCCTGGCGGCACAATATTTTATAATTACATTGTGCAATAGTCCTCCTGTTTCTTAAGTTTAAAATAAACTTTAACTAAATTAATGCTGGGCAACATAATCATACATTTTATGATTACACTCTGCAATGGTCCTTCTGTCCCATAAATGTAAGTTTAAATAAATTTACACTTTAACTAAATTAATGCTGAGCAATATGATCATGTATATGGTGTTCTTCTGATAGTCATTTAATTTCTAGTATCTGTTGCAGCCTTTTGGTTTGCCTTTGACTGTTTTTTGATGCACTTGATGTTCTTAGGGCATTGGACATACCAAAAATCTATCATGCTTGGACTCAGAAGGAATGGCTATCCATCACCGTAGTCCAGCATTCAGGTCTCTCTCTCTCTCTCTCTCTCTCTCTCTCTCATATGTTTGTGCATCTAGGACACTGCACACGGGCATTCATTTGCATGCATTTGTTAAATTAACAATATCTTGAATTTTCGTTTGTTTCTTTTGATGTAATTTGAAATGTGCAATTTTCATTCCTTTATATTGATGTTCTTCAAGATATATACTAAATCAATGTGAAAATATGGTGGTCATTATGTCATCGTAAGTCATCTTCCATCGCTTGTCAAGGTTGATTACTACTGGGGTTATTTTCAATTTAACTTACCTAGCTGCAATATTACTCTCCTCAATACCATTTTATGTTATGACTTACATCACGTTGACGTAATTTTTAGCAACGTATTTAGATGTATTACCCAATCTATTTTACGGAGTTGTAATCTGGCCTAATGTGATCATGACAATTTCTTCATTTCTTCTGATTTCTAGTGATGCCTGTGCTTGTTTGCCGAGGGACTTATCTTGCCCAGTTTCTCCCATCGGGAGCCCTATTCTGCATTCACGATCACCGCAACATATGAGTGGGCGAATGTCCCCCTCTCCTATTTCCAGCCCTCATACCAGATCTGGTTCATCCACTCCCCTTACTGGAGGCAGTACTGCAGTTCGATTCCATCACATAAAGCAGACAACCTACTTGCACGAAGGCATGGGAACAATTTCAAGGTCCCAAGATAATGCCTACCCAAATTTCAGCACCTCCTATCATGGCCCTAAGCCTGATCTATTTCGAGGAATGGGACAACCCCATCATGTTTTCCGGGAGTTAGTTTTATCTGAACATGGCTTTCCGGGCAATCAATTTGGACTATCTGCCCAAGAGGATCCAAGACAAATATATGACGGACAGTTGGTGTTGGCAGATCGTGTTTCCCAGCAGCTCTTGAGGGATCATGTGAAGTTGAACCCGTTGTTGGATGTTAATCCAGGTTCTCCAATCTTCACTCGCACCAAGGGAATCTGATTTGCAGGGTCAACCAACTGATCCTAGGCATATGAAGTCAGCAAATTGTGCAATAGAAATTTGAAGAAGAATCTGTAAAAATGGAAGGAAGGACACAGATTATATCATATCATGGACTCGGGTTTTCATTGTGAGTTCCCATGGTAAGAATTGCTATTAGAAAGTTCTAACTGCACTTGACTTTAATTTCTCACTACATTTTCTAGTAGTAATTTAAATAGAATATACCAAACTGATCTGGGTAACTTAAAAATTTTGGTTTTACAGAGATGACCTCTGGGGCTACAGCATCAGCAGTTCCTTGCCGGGTAGACAATTAAGGATTTAGCGTAAAGAAGTGTACATTTAGTAGTTCTCATACATGAAAAAGAACACAGGACACCTTGGAGTTTTTGGTCTCAGTTGAAACTCTTTTTTTCCTTTTTTTTTTTTTTTTTTTTCCAAAATCCTGTCTGCAGTTGGTGGTGAAAAGGCGGGGGAAACGTACAGGGGTACAGAAGTTGGGGTAGCAGAGCATGGCGGCCCAGATTTTGTTGAGAAAGTTCTAGAAATCTGAATGCTGGGCATAGCCTGTCCAGTCTATTGGTTTAGTTTATGGCAGCTCAGGCTGAACATTTTGAGTTGTCTTGCCAAAGAAGTATTTGATGGACTTGGAATTTGATGTATAATTCAACCCAATTTATTTGCAATCTTAGCATGTCAAAACAAGTATCATATTTCCTAGTTTTAATCTCATTTGTTAGGGGGTTGGCATGGGGTTAAATATTAGGGGAGTACTTGTCGAGAGGATAAAAATTTTATTATTAGTTCTTAGTTTAGTGATGAATGTTAGCCTTTTAAATTTTTAAAAAATCAATGTTTGGTATAACAATTATGTTAAAAAATATTTCTCTTAACTTTTTTAAGAAACCAAAAAAGTGAATCGGGGACAAAAAGAGGCTTAAGGGTAAAATAGTTATTTTTTGTTCAAATTTCAATTGGATTAAAATGACCTTAGCATCTTGGAAATATGTTAAGAGAAATATTTCTTAACATTTGAAAAGCTCGAAAGTGTAACCCAACATTTGAAAAAACTCAAAAATATAAATTTGGGTCGAAAATGAATATACAGATAAAACAATCTTTTTTTTATTGGAGTTTAGTTCAAATCAAATTTTGCTTGGTTGAAAAAAAAAAAAAAAAAAAAAAACTTAGTAATATTTTTCTATCTTTTGCAAGTCTAAAATATAGAATTTAGAGAAAAAAAATAAAATATAGAATTTAGAGAAAAAACAAGTATTTTTTCTTTTTTTGTTAGGTCAAAATTTGCTTAGCTAATAAAAATTATGTTCAAGAATATTTTTTGATTTTTTAAGAAGAAAATAATATAAATTTAAACTGAAAAGGGATCTAAGGATAAAGCGATAATTTTTTGGCTCAAATTTGGATTGGGTCCAAATTTGTTTAGGTAATAAATAAAATGTTAAAGAATATTACTAAAGATTTTTGAAGGCCTACAATGCAAATTTGAGCCCAAAATAAGCTTAGGGGATAAATTTTTAATTTATTTGTCCAAAATTTACTAATCTAAGAAGAAACTTGATGAATATTTCTCAGATTTATAGAAATTCCTTAATGCAACTTTGGATAAAAAACCAGCTCAAATGCATAACAATTAATATTTGAAAGAGAATTTATCAGTTGATAGAAAGTTGAAAGAATTGAATGTCTTTTAATTATTCTTTTTTTTTTTCTCCTTTTCTCTTCTCTCGACAAAACATTGACCAAAACACAAGCTAATAAGAGAGTTTCAACCCTTTAAAATTTGATGAAGCCTACCAAATATTATTAAAAGAAAGTTAAAAACTACAAAATTTAACATTTACCTTCTTTTTAACCCCACATTACCAAACATACTCTTAAATGTCAAGACCTGTTCATACTCAAATATATTTAAAAACGAAAATTAAATTGAATTAAATTGTATTCAAGCTAAATTTACAGCGAACAGCACTGAAGTTGTATAACCTTTCCACATCTGTCATATAAATTAATTTAAGTAGTGTGCTTCATTCAACATCAAATATTATTACAAACTTGCAGTTATTAAAGTAGTTCAAGCCTGGGGGGGCGTTTCATAACCTTCAAATTTAGGACGACAGGAGAAGAGCATCCATCATTTTGGTTCATTAAAGTAGTTCAAGCCGGAGGGGGTTTCCATAACCTTCAAATTTAGCACGACAGGAGAAGAGCATCCATCATTTTGGTTCTGTCAAGCCCAAGCTGAAATCCCACAATTTCTTAGCTAATTCTGCATTTTTAGCCAAGTCGCTCGGCTTAGCTACATTGCTGTCCGAAAAATACTCCCCCGTGACCCCCTTAACTTGCGGATGCAATGCCACGTAGCACGTCGTTGCAGCTCCCTAGAAGGGCGTAAAATGGAATTAATTAGCAAAACGTTATAGAATAATCAAAAACAGAAAAGGATGACTTCGTTTGCAATGTAAATGAGTTGAATCGAGCCCTAGTTTGCTAGAGTGAAACCATCGAGATAACAAGATTTGTTGTGCTAGTTAATCCAGTTATACTTCTTGCTTCAAAAAGCACAAGAACATACCTGTGCAACATTTTTCAGTACATATTTACCAACCAGATTAACCAAGCCTGCAATCGGAAACGAACCCAGGTGTAAATATCAGTCGTCAAAAACTTCAAATACACTCGATGAGTATGAAACTAATAAAAACTAATAATTTCCATTCAAACTATCACGTAACCATACTTCAATAACAAGAGAACTCTTTCCGTAGATTCACTAGAGATGGCTTTTTGTTTAAACGCAAATAGTAAATATATTGTTTATTTTTTCAATCTTACATAGTTTTCCTTTTTTTTTTTTTTCACACTATTTCTTAAATCTTTTAGGCATGTTAATCACATTTAATAAAAAAAATGCTTAGAAATAAAAAAAAAAATCCAGCTACAGATGAAAAAAAAGTGTGTGAAAAAAAGTTACACTTTTTTTTAAATAATTTTTTATCACCTGTACATAAATTTTCCAATTTTTCTTTTTTCAAAATGTGAATAACATGCTTAAAAGATACCCCCCCCCAAAAAAAAGAAAAAAGAAAAAAAAAAAAGAAAAAAGGAAAAAAGAAGAAGAAAATTTTTGTAAAAGAATGGCCTATGAGACAAAAAGGTAACTCGAAATAAGACAACTTATTTTGGGTCACCAAACAGAGAAATATGCCAGACAGTAGCTTTAGCTTCTCATGGGATTGAACCATAAACCAATCCAACAAATCTGACTACATACAAATGTGTTTTAAGAACATAGCCCGGGGGTTTTACCATCAATAAGGCCATGGTGACGGGTAAGGTTAGTAGCAATAGCTCCGGGATGCAGTGAATTGGCAGTTATTTCCACCCCTTCCTCCTGGTCAGTTGTAGAAAAAAACAGCCAAACATGAACTGTTATATTCTGCCCAACATATTATCACGAAAATAATTAAAGAAATAATCTCATGACCGAAACTAATTGTACCTTCCACGGAAAGAGTTACATAAACTTTGTGTTGTAAAATGGTCAACAATTCATCATCAAAGTTGGCGTAAATATTTACTTGCATAGACAGAGCCAGGATGTACAAGGTAATTTTCTCTACTTTTACCAGTTACTAGGTTCACATAGCAATGTAACCTATGGCTATTGAACTGAACCACTGAATCTCTTCAAATGGTAGCATTAAAACTTCACTGTTTCTTGAGAGCAAGCCATCAGCATTGCTTAGGTTTGAGAGAATTTTGTAGCACAGCCCAAGGGGCATCAAAGTACTATTTTGTGATCAACAGAGTTATTATTTCTCGCTACATTGAAGTCTGTGATCTGTTCAAATTAAAAAAAAAAGAGAAATGGTTTCTCTGAGGGTTCTCATCTTATCTTCACTGAATAGATCCCTCTAAGGGTGTGCTTGGAACTTGGATTTATGGATGGAAAAGAAAAGTGAAAGGAAAATGTAAGAAACCAAAGTAAATTAGAAAACATCAATTATTTATTTATTTATTTATTTATTTTTTGATTGAGTTGGACGAATAAAAAGAAAATAAATTGTTATTTGGCAAAAAAGAAATGAATTTTTCATTTGATTAATCAAAAATCATATGTAAGTAATTTCATTTTCTTTTTTTTCTCTTCACAAATCCTTAATCCAAACAATACTAATAAATTGCACAAGTGGAAAATGTCAAATATGCAGGCCGAAATGTGGACCAACATGGAAAGAGAATAGTTCAGACAAGATATGCAAATAAATATCCTATTAGGTTGACCAGAAAAAATTGCCGTCCCTTGGCAATGAAGTGAAGAAAACCTTCTGCGTCTAAAGAAGAGCAATAGAGAAGTCAACATTTCTCCTAGGCTGAGGACACAGTGCCTCCATCAGGGCTTTGGCAGGCACAGCCACTGAGCATATGCTAAGGGCGGCAAGCATGAAGGCTTTTAGATACTAGGTCAGTTGCTAAAAAACAAAACTACCAAGACAAAGAAGAATGATTTGTGATCAAAGACCATCTATCAAGTATCAAGGGGATACCACCAAATTACAAAAGAAAGAACATATAAGATTGAGCCCATGCATCCATATCCTCAAAGACTCCTATCTTAATATCAATTGCTTAGATAGTTGAGTACCAAGAATATATTGATTACCTTTAAGCGTTTTGCCAGCTCATTAGCATGCAATATGTTAGCAAGCTTTGATTGTCCATAAGCATAAATGGTGTTGAAACTGAAAAGTACAAAAGTAAAACAATGTAGTCAATTTATCTTGATCCAGCTTTATAAAATCTAATAAGAACTCAAATTTTCAAGCGACATTCCTGGCTTTATGATGGCAAAGGTAGAAGGACAAAAGTGTCCCTCAAAGTCAAATGTGTGCTCTCGAACATTTTTTTTTCCAGAGGCAATGGGCCACCTTTTTTAAAAAAATAATACGTACTAGAATTTTTATAAAAACAAAAACAAAAGTTGATCCAAAATCAAAGGCCGGTTACGCCACACAGGAGGGAATTCACTGATTACCTAGATTCGTCATTGATTTTATCAAAACGAATTCCTTCACGGTATGCAAATCGATGACCTTCTGATGAGACATTAACAATCCTTCCTTCTTTATGGCTTTCACGTGCTGTGTTTTTCATGGTTTCCAACAAAAGATTTGTCAAAAGAAAATGACCTGTAAAAAGGTAACACATTAACATTAAGAAATGCACGGCAAAATTTAAAAGAGAAGTAGGCACTTTTCAGTTTCTAGGGCAGGTCAATTGTTAGACCTCCAATTATTCTTATTGACATTAAGACCTAAAAGCTAAAAACCAAATGAAGGGGAAAAAAATTAATTCAATTGAAAGTTATTTTTTCAGTAATTCTGCTGGCTAGCTGGAAGTCTTAATTGAAGGCTCAAAAGGAGAAAGGAAACATTTTGTTAATCCTTTCTATTTTGCTAGAACTGGAAAAAATGAGGGTTAGGATATTCTTTTGCGTCAAAACATTGGACCAGTCCAGAGAAGCCTTTAATGTTAACTCACTTTATTGTTCGACAATCCTTTACTTTCCTGGAATTTAAATCCTGTTCTTCCCTAAAGATAATATTAGTCAACCTGGATGACCTTAGTTTTTAGATTGGAACAGTCCAAGGAAGCCTTTAATGTTAACCTCACTTGATTGTTCCCCCATCCTTTACTTTCCTGGGATTTAAATCCTGTTCTTCCCTAAAGATAATATTAGTCAACCAGGATGACCTAGTCAAAACTAATGCAAGTTCATCATTTTTCTTGTATCTTGTTATCTTGAAACTCAGATAGAACTGCATTTATCTAGTATATGACAAGTGACAACTACTACTTAATTGGGTTTGAATCTCCAGTCTTGCTACCACAATATATATAACAAATAAATCATTGCAGCAATTGAATCTTCCAAGATTTGCAACCATTCAGTACGCATGCTGTTTAAAAATTTGCTACCACCTAACAAAAACAAACAACGAATGATTAAGGTTACCTACCTAGATGGTTAGTTCCAAACTGTAGTTCTATCCCATCTTGGGTTAGCATGAATGGAGGAGCCATAACTCCTGCATTGTTACTTCCAACAACAAAGAATATATTTCATGCTTGGGGAAGTTTCAAAGAAAACTGATAAAGTGCCATAAGAAACTCTGTATTTTGTATATTTAAAGGGGGAAAAGTCTAAAACTAAACAATACAGTAGCATAATCAATTGCTTCATTAAAATATTCTTACATGAGAAGGTTCAAAGGAAGACCGGAGGACTCATATTGTGATGCAAAATTTCTTACAGATGCCATTGAGCCAAGATCTAACTCCATAACATCAATTTTAGCATTGGGGCTTTCCTTGAGTATATCTTCTTTGACTTTTCTGCCAGTATCTGTATTTCTTACTGCCATAACTACGTGTACACCATGCAATGCGAGGATCCGTGCAGTTTCTGTACCAATGCCACTTGATGCACCTGAATTATAAAAAAATATAAGCAATGAGAGATATCAAATTCCCCAGATTTCAATATGCTATGAAGTTGACAACAGAGTAGTTTATCCTAGTCCTGCCCACAAGAAATGCGATTATCATAAGGTTAACAACAAACTTAAAAATACTTTGATAATTGATATGTAAGGTTCAGAAAAACTAAGCTACCAATAGGTTGTAAATTTAACCGGTTCAAAAAAACTGAACTAAACTAAACGACCAAAAGGGCAAAGACCCCGAACTGCTACAAACTAAAGCAGACTTGGGAAGACTTCAACTGGTTAACCAAAACTAGACTACCAAAAGGTTGTAAATTTAAACCTGTTAAAGTTCTATCTCATAACAAATGACATATGAAGCCTTAAAAGGAACCCCACAAAGTAGTAAGATGGAAATTGGCCATCTTCATAACTTTGAGCCTCGCAAATGATAAATAACAAATAAAGTAGAAGAGACTTGAAAATATCCATCTCAGAAACCTCTATAGTTTTTGCATTAGCATTACTGTAGGAATGGGAAGGGCATCACATTCTGAAAAGACAATTCTCAATTCAATTATAAATTATCAAACAGCAGGCAACTAGCAGTAAATAAGCGTTGGCAAAACCATTTGAAAAATTTACCAAATTCCCATCGTAGATAAGATAAATAATTAATTCTACCACTCATTTTATGATTTTACTTTTTCTACATTACCCAAATCCGTCCGTTAGCACACTTAGCTCTAGCCAATCAGTCTTTTAAGTTATAGGTTTCAGCAACCTAAAATTTTGACAATCCCCATGAGAAACCTCAACCAACATGGTTTCAGTAACAGGGACCACCAATCAGTGATGAATCAAAACAAGTTAACCAACCACGGATGAGGCCGCCAAGCACTGTCAGAATCTCAGATAAACACCAATAATCAAACCCATACAATTTAGCTATAAACTACAATCTTAGCAGACCTCAAAAGGAAACGAGAACCATGGGAGCATAGATACGGAAACCCCCTCTACACCAAACAGTTGCAGAAGTGCTTAAATTTTGCGTCTTTTTCACACTATTGATCACTCTTAGATGATATATAGACACCCAGAAATAGTAAAATTGAAGTTGACAACCTAAACTCCATCAATCGCCTATATAGTCAATCCTAATACCATATCTAATACTGATTAGAAGACACATCAAATAACTTTTGATCCTTGACAAAAAATTAACAACCATCAAATGCACACAGAACATAATGATTGAGAATTAAAACAAACCCATCAAAGAAAAAGAAAAAAAGAAATTGCATATAATAGAGAGGGGGAGAAAAAGGGAAGACCCATATGAGGAAAAGGACCTGTAACAATAGCAGTGAGGCCAGTTCCATCGATTCCTTGGGTAACTTCCTCAGCAGTAGAACGGGCTGAGAACCCAGATGGACCTTTCCATCCGAAAATCCACATTTTCCTCTGAGACCGATCGATCGCCTAAACCCAGACCAACCTCCACTGCGGTTCTACTTGCAAAACCGATGCCGCAATTGTTTGTTAGCCATTAGATAAAAATGGAATATATTATGCTCGTTGGTCAACTGCTATTGGGGCCAGTTTTGTTTTTTTCCCGTCATTTTTTTCACAAAAGTTTTTATTTTATTTTTGTAACTTTTAGAAATATTAATCACAATTATAAAAATAAATATTTTTAAAAAAATATATTTTTTTTTGTATTGCACGTGGGTCCTCCAATTTGAAAGTATATATATATATATATATATATCTATATATTTCTGGATGCAAATAATATATCTAAAAAAATTATCAAAAGTAAAAATAAAAAATAAATTTTGAAACAATAGTTTGTGTATATATGTGTACATGTTAAAACTTAGACTATATTAATTACGTAACAATGAAATAGAATAGAATGAAATAAAAGGTGAAGATGGAATAGAGATAAAATGAAATTGAATGTCTATTTTATTATTTAGTTACCAACATAAAAATCATAGAAAAAGAATGGCCATTCTAATTCTCATTATTTGAATATATATCTCAAGTATGATAAAATAAAATAGGATAAAAAATTACCAACAATAAATTCTTAAAGTCTTATAAAATAAATTTTATTTTTTATTTTTATATTTTTAACAATCATAAATATATATATATATGTTAATGAATATTTCTCAATCTTTTGAGAAGCCCATGTTAATATTTGTATAGGTTTATTTTAATTGGTACAAACTGACCTGAACACCCTGAATTTAAAAAGAAAAATTTATTTTAGTTGACAATATTCGAGCAAACACTTTGATGTAATGGGTTCTATTTAAAATAGTTTAAATATCACAAGTTTTATGTTTATGATACACAAACACATGCCAAAGAGTGTTGTGTATCATGGCTAAAGGTTGGGAAGAGTTCTGATGAAGAAAAATGGAGATTTTGTAATTTAGTAGCAATTCGTACCCACAAGTAGCCCGTGAGATTCTTTTTGGACTTGAAAAAAGTTGTCTAGGAAAAACTATGTGTCTCGTGAGCAACTTGGAGAGCAGTTCATGCCAATGAGCTACCTGCGCCACCTGGGATTTTTGACCAGTGTGTCTTATGAGCAATTCAGGAGAATTTCGTGCTCGCAAATTACTCATGACGACATCCAAACTTTATAAAATTCATTCAAATGACTTTTTTAACCATCTCTTTTGATATAAAAGGAAAAGATCTTTTCTAAACCCTTATTTTTTAGACCTAACACCTCTCGCCCATTACCTCTGCTGGTAGTCATCAAATTGGGGAGCATTTCCTTCATGGTTGGAAGGTTCATTTTTTTCATAGGCTGAGATGAGTTGTGGAATGTGTAGTAAGTAAGGTTAGAAAATATTTTTACAAGTAAATCAATGGGTGTTTGGTTAGAGACTTGTAATATTTTTCTTTATACACATTGTAACCTCTTTTAAAAATAGTGAAGAAGTTTTTTTCCAATCCTTTTAAGAATTCAAGATTATTTTCTCATTTGAGTTTAATGGAGTTTTTATCCTAATTAACAAATCCTTTGGTCTATTGTGATATATGTTTTTCTTGAGTGAAATCTATATGTGGAAGTTTTGTTCTACTATTTATTGTTAACTGTTTTTGGATACTAGTCTGTATTTTAGGACTATCAGCTCACGATACGAATTTAGGTGACAAAGAAATTAAGGATAAAATGATAATTTTTTAGTTGGAATCAAAATTAGCATGAAGTTTACTTGATTTATAAAAGCGTGTCAAGAATATTTTGCCATCCATTTGAAAATTCCATATTGCGAATTTGGGCTTAGAACATGGCTAAGATAGAATATGAACCTATGCAAAAAATAGGTACAAAAGCAAAATAGTTATTTTTATGGTCCAAATTTGAATCCAAACATAATTTTTATAGCTATTGAGAAATATATTGATAAATATTTTTTAGTATTTTGGAAAGTTTAGAATATGAAAATGGACCAAAAAATGAGTCTAGGATAAAATATATATATATATTTTATGACTAAAGTTCAAATAGGTCTGAAACTTGTTAAGATGATAAGAAACTCGGTAATACTTTCTCGGTCTCTTGGGATGCTTAAAATAAAAATTTGAATGGAAAAAGTTCTTAGGATCAAGGTTTAGATCAATCAAAAATTTGTTATGTTGATATAAAATTCGTTAAGAGATATTTCTAAACCTCTTAAGATATTCAGAATGTGAATCTAGCTAAAAATAGGAATAAAATAGTAATTTTATAACTCGAGAGAGTGATTAAGAAAAATATGTGATTGTAAAGTCGTTGCTTAAATTTTTAATTAAATTTTTATTAAAATGAAATAATTATTTCATCATTGAAATTAAAAAATATCTTTTCTTATTTAATGTGAGAATAATTATTCTTATAAAATAAGATGGGTAGACCTACTTGCACTTTACAAATAGATTCTTACACTTTACTTTACTTTTTTTATTAAATAAAGTTACACAATTACCCTCATTCTTATAAAAAAAGTATTTATGGTATTAAAATTGTATAATATATTTTATTAGAAGAATGAGGATAATTGTGTAATTTTATTTAATGAAAGAATAAAATAAAGTGTAAGAATTTATTTGTGAAATGTAAATACATTCACCCAAAAAATAAAATAAAATAAAGCCTAGATGGGTTGTTTTTGAGAAAACATTCATTCGGGCAAACATCACCTATGAGGATAATGGGTGGGAATTAGACAGAGTCCGGTTAGATTTATGAATGGGATTATTCAATGTTTGAGTTAAAGTGGATTACCCATGAAACGACACAAAAGTGGCGGAAAAATTTTAGACATTGAATTAAAGAGAGAGGCTAAAGTACACTTTTCAAATTTATATTTTACATAGAAATTTTTTTTAATCCATCTACTTTTTATTTTTAAAATTTTTAATAATCATAAAAAATATATTAATTAATATTTCTTAATCCTTTAAAAAGTCCACGATATGAATTTAGGTGAAAATGAAATCAAAGATAAAATGATAATTTTTTAGCTCGAATCAGAATTACCTCAAAGTTTGCTTGACTAATAAAAATGTCTCACAATATTTTGTCAACCATTTGGAAATGCCACATTGTGAATTTGGGTTTAAAACATGGTTGAAATAGAATACGAATCTAAGCAAAAAATAGATACAAGGTAAAACAGTTATTTTTATGATCCAAATTTGAATCCAAACACAATTTTCTTACCTATTGAAAAACACATCGATAAATATTTTTTAATCTTTTGAGAAGTTTAAAATATGAATATGGATCAAAAAATGAAAGTAGGGCAAAATGGTTTTTTTTTTTTTTTTTAATGATTCAAGTTCAATTCGAACTGAAATTTATTTAAATAATAAGAAACTTGCTAAAAGATATTTTCTAAGACTTTTGGAATGTTTAAAATGTGAATCTAAATGAAAAACATACCCAGAATTAAGGTTTAGATTAATCAAAATTTTGTTAAATTGATATAAAACTTGTTAAAAAATATTTCTAGATCTTTTCATATATTAAGAATGTGAATCTAGGTCACAAATAAGAGTAAAGCAGTAATTTTACAACTTGAGAAAATGACTTAGAAAAATGTGTGACTGCAAAGTCATTAGTTAATTTTTTTATTAAATTTTTATTAGAATGAAATCACCATTTCATTATTTAAATTAAGAAATCTCTTTTCTTATTTAACATGGTAATAATTATTCTTATAAAAAAAATTTCTAACTTTATTTTTAATAACAAACCTAGAAATGGGATAAAATGAGACTCAACATAGCATAAATTCCCTGGTTGTCGCCAAATAAAGCCTAGGTGGGTTGCTCTTGACAAAAAAATTCAATCGGCAAACATCACCTATGAATGGGATTATCCAACGTTTGGGTTGAAGGGGATTACACATGAAACGACACAAAGTGGCGGAAAAATTTTAGATATTGAATTAAAGACAAAGGCTAAAATACACTTTACACGTTTATAATCTACATTAAATTTTCTTTTAATCCATCTACTTTGAAGGGTGATGATCAACATTTTAGATTTATGGTATAATTTTATTGTAAAACATTCGTTAAATTTATTGATTAAAAAAAATATCACGTATCGATTATTCATAATGAACGCACAATAATTTTTATGATTGTTAATGAATTGACCAAATTAAAATTTGGCAATACATGCTAGGAATGCCTACTAAAAAGTAGAAATCAAAGTGAGATTATACATGTAGTGTGCTCAATTATAAAATATATATATATATGTAATTTGAATTAATATATCATCCCAGACATTTATCAAGAGGCACGGATTTTGTTAATTAAGAACTTAATTCTAATAAATGAGTCGAGCTTTAAAACATGAATATTTTAGAAGTGTCATGTATATTCTAAAATATTTTCTTACACATATATTGTAGAAAATTATAAAGTATCCTAGAAAGTGTAAGAGATTTCATGAAAAAGTTTTATCTTGTAAATATTCTAAATAATTTGTTAGAGGATTCTGGAGATTAAATCCTTTATTGTTGATTAGATAAAATCATCATTGTCCGTAGAGGAAGTGGAGCACTATAAATAAAGGCGGCCCTCTCATTGGTAAACTATCCCAGAAAAAGTATAAAAAAAGCATTTTCCAAGTTTTCTAATTACGCTTTTGTGCTCTTCTTAAAATGTTTTAGTTCTCTAATCCAGTTATCTTTAATGTTCTTAGCTTCTTAGTAAGAGTAAGACTAACTTAGCACCAAATTAGGAGTTGAAGTGTTTAAGAGCTGCACGAGTTGAGGCGTAAAATTCAAAACCCGTGACAGTTATTATTAATTAAATTATTTATTAAAAATTATTTAATTTGATAAAAATAAAAATATATTAAATATAATATAATTATATTATTTATTAAAAATAATTTTAGTTTAATAAAATATTAGAATAAAGTAATTTATTTTAATATGATAAAACAAAAACGGATAAAATATTAAAATTGACAAAACGTTGATAAAAAAAAACGAGAGTAAAAATATTTTTTTTATGTTTTTTTTATGAAGATATACATGTATAATGCCATATGTATGAACAGAGAGATCAAGACTTGTAATTCAGAATCACTAATTCTATCCAGATATATGCATACAAAGCACCAACTTATAAATTCTAAAACTCGGGTTTCATGCTAATTTCTTTCCAGTTGTGTGCAATTGTGTATGTCCCCGAGATAAATACATATACGTATGTGTGTGCGGGGAATATTTGTATTTCTTCATTAGTTTTTCTCACTTCACGTTACTCTTTTCATTAAAGTCATTGTAGAGTGAAAAAATTAATAAAAGAATATATTTATTATTATTATTATTATTATTATATATATAGATAGATAGATATAAACACGTGTGCATGAACAGAGAGACCAAGACTTGAAAGTAATTATGTACCAGCCTGAGAGCATGTTGCGGCCACTCTTACCGTTAGATCTCTACACTGGACTTTGCGTCCAAATCTTTATTATTTGGAAGACTCTGAACCAAAACTTTGTTCACGTTAAGGAACTAGAATTTTATTTGTTTAAGACTGTTGGCATCACTGTTTTTTAAACAGATTTTTAAAATATAATAAAAATATTATTTATTTCTCTATTTTTACAATTTTTTTATTCAACGTTTCTCTACATTAACATCTCTTAAAAAAATTAAAATATTAATAATTATTGTTCCCAAAAAAAAAAATCAAGATTAATGGTTGAGGAGGGAGAAAAGACTGGATTGTGCTACAGTAACATTCCAAATTACAAAGTTATAGCAAATACTGATGCATTGTGCTTTATGAACATTCTCTTTTCATTTTAGAGAGGTGAAACGTGTTACTGCGCCTAATGCAAGTAAGTTGGTTTGGTTACGAGCATGGTTTTTATTTTATTTTATTTTATATGGCTTCTTTTCACCAAAATTATAATTTTTTTTTAAGAAGTTGTAATTTTTAGGTATATTAATCATATTCAAAAAAAAAAAAATTTACATTTGTTTGGATAAAAGTTGAAAAATAAAAATATTAATTTTTTCATTTTTATTTATTATTTATTTATTTACGAATGTGATTAACACGCCTAAAAACTACAACTTCTAACAAGATAATTAAATTTTGGTGAAAAAAGAAACACATGTGATGAAAAAAAAAACCCAAAAAAACAAAGTTAAAACCGACAATTTGTAACACCCCGATTTTTCAGAACCCGGGAAGTAAGTGGAAGAATCATACACGACATGTGCTAAAATATCCATTACCCTAATCAGGGTCACACCACTACCTTGGAGCAAACATCCATAATATGTAATAATAATTTTATGATTGCACTAAAAGTAATTAATAATAACTGAACCTCAGCGTAATCAGACAACAGTGCTCCAACTACAACTTTAAATATAATAGGGGTTTAGGCCTCAAAACCTTTTTTAATCATATCCTATAAATCCCCCAAATTTATAATATTATAGTTTTGAATAATATTACAGCAACGAGTAACTCTAATAATGGCCCACCAAATTCTCGGGTTCATGACCTGCAAAGGAAATCTGTAGGGACGTGAGCACTAATCTACGTGTGCTCACGATGCATAATAAAAAACATATGTGATATGCACACAATAATCGGAGCACTAATAATTTTATATCAATAACTCATAAACTCCAAGTCATTGCATATCTCAGTATCAAAACATATATCAACATACATCTCAAAAATGATCCAATTATTATCTTTCATTTATCTCTTTAGCCATCACATCACAATCATCACAGTCATGGGGCAGATACTATACAATATCGTCATTTACGGGTCTAGACCCGATGGCCACGAGTAGCCCAATAATTATCATCGTTGTAGGCTACTAACCTACTAGCATGAATACCAACCCCTGCACAGGTTTAGGGTTTTTCGACCCAAGAGTAATCTCTGTACCCTTCCTATTTGTTTGTATCTACAGCCCCGCAATCACAACATTATTCACATTTCTTTTATCTCCATTATTATCATCTCAATAAAACAGCTCATTAGAATCAATCAACAACATCACATCATCGCTTTCATAATCAATCTCTGTTAATAACATAAATCACTCAAATATTTCAAAATTGAGCATTCTTAATTTCACATTTTTCATGCATTTAACTATAAATATCAAACGGTAGCTTTAAGGGCAAAATCGTAATTGTTCATAACTTCAAGGGCAAAATCATAATTTAAAAAAAAAACCTTAGGGCCACTTTGCATTTATTCTAAACTTTGGGGTCACCACGTAATTACCCAAAACTTTGGGGCCAATTTGCAATTTTTCAATAAGATTCGGGTCAAACTAAAATTTTTAGTAATTTAGGGTAAAACTATAATTTTGTAAAACTTTTGGGGTCAAGTCGTAATTTCATAAAAACTATTGGAGCTAAAGGAAAATTTTAGAAACTTTCATGGAATATGCTTTGACATATTCTCTTCTACAATTTTTTTATTTTTTATTTTTAGTTCCAGTGAACTCCTTTTCTTTTGGTAGTGATATTTTGGTGTTTTGGTTTGGACAGAATTCACATAATGTAGTCTAAATTTAATTACATCCATACAAAATGATCACATAAAAATTTATCAAAATATTTTCATATCGCATATATGCAAATCAAATGCATTAAATCCCTACCTCGAATCCAAAGATAAAGTAAGAAACTCCAAAACTTTAAAATTTCGCGTCTCCGTATCTCTCATCTTGGACCGAATTACCACGATCCGACATCGCTATGATGATCACAACATCAAAATACCAAAACCCTACTATTTCTAAACTTAATTACTCATTTTCTCTCTCCTCTTTATTTTCTCTCTCTTCTTTCTTTCTCTCTCTCTTTTCTTTTTTTTATTCTTTCTCGGCCATTTCTTCCACCCAAGGTACAAACAAACACACACACACACATATATATATTAAATACTAACTTGGAGGCCAAGAAAAAAAAAACAAATAAATAAAAATAAAAGAAAAAGATAATTCCTAAGCTAATCATGCCTCCATGTGGTCACTTTTGACCATTAATTATATATATATATATATATATATTAAAATAATATTTATATTAAAATCAAATTTCTTTTTACAATATATTAAAATAATATGAATATTAAAAATTGTAAATTTTTGGGATTATTACATTCTCCCCTCCTTATAAAAATTTCGTCCTCGAAATTTGAGACAATCAGCACAAACATTATTCTAAGAAAGCAATTGTGGATACTTCCTTCGTACTTTAGATTCATGCTTCCGAGTAAACTCTTAAATAATTGTAGTAACAATCCGCTATCAAACCCTACCTCAGTAACACTGAGCCTTAACCTCCATCTCCTAACGCACTATAATGATATACCTATTCGAATTTCCACAATATTACCCTTAATCATCTTTTAAGTCAAAATTCTTTCCTCAATAAATTGAACTTCGACATTTCTTCTGCATCGCAATATCGATGATTCCTTATTCGAATTTCCCTAATATTTCTTACTTAAATAGTTTATAACCCATTTCTATCGATTTTGTCATCCGATTTACATCCCCATTTCTTGTTTAATAATAATTCTTTTCATACCCTCATTTCAACATACCAATGTATCAACACACCACACATATTGTATCGTCCTTTGATCACACGACCAAAATAACAAAAGTTAACACTTCCGCAATTACACATCCATAACACAGTACCTCTAGTTTTTAGGGTTTTTTTCCACTTTATCATATTATTTAATATTCTATTCTTTCATCAAAAATTCCTATTTAATCCATCATCTGCCATTACCAATCACTTTGTCAATATTTTCAGTTAATCACGAATGATGATCTCGAAATACTTTATTTTTCAATCCTTTTAGCATAACACACTTGTACCGAATTTATCATTACCCTAAAATGTTGCTTCTCTATTTTATTTCTAATTTCCCCTATGGATCTTAACCTTGTAAAACGAGACCTTAGCATTTAGTCCTTCCAACTGAAACCCCAAGTCCATTCGATCAAAGTATTCTGTGAACCAAATAAGTGACATACCAAATACGTAGTTAACACCAAACGTCACCGGTCACCACAAAATCATTTTAACAACATAAAGATAGCACCAAGTATATCATATTTAAGTTCGAGTATAGCTACTAACCAAATTAAATCACAATCATTTTCATCAACTCTGACTTTGTAACTTTTCTTTTTATTCCTATACCTCAGGTTCTCAAGTACTGTTTTTTTTTTTTTTTCATCTCATATTGCATACCCACATTAAACTCGATTAATTTATTACCCTTCCAATCTAACCCAACTCATTACATGTTGATTCAAAATTCACATATTCTAACCACAATTTCCTTTATTATGCATAACATACTAAATAAACGTAGTAGGTTATTTATTCCATTTCAAAACCTTTCTCCTTCTGCATGTTTATCTTATTGCCTACACACAACTGTAATTGGGCTCCCCTATTAGCTTCTGGCTTTTACTCAACCAAACCTAAGTAATTCTTTCAACCAGGAGTCATCTTCTTCTCCTAGCTTGATATTCTCGTATATACACTTATGCGCCATAAACTAGTTGGTAAATTAATAATTCTCTTACTAAATGTGCACCAATATCAATTTAAGTTTCAACATAATCTATTATCAAACACATGAAACCCACCGATCCACTATTCAATACCATCTTTCTCATTTCCATTATACACACATATATATCTACATAACACATTAACTTCATCCCCAAACTTCCACAAATAATCCTGACTTAATTAAAATTCAATATGCAAGTAATTTAAGAACATACACACTTCTACAACTTGTCTAGATACTCATTAACTGCCCTGTTCATTTTCATTCCTATATTCAAGGTCAAGCACCCTAAATTTTTTTTTCCATCATCTCTTATTCTCTAATAGTAGCACGAGCAAAATTGCAACGAGCCTTTCTACTAAAAATGTAAGCAACTACATTAGCTTTGCCTGGCTAATACTGTAGTTCAAAATCATAATCATATATTTTATCCACCTTTTTTGTCTTAAATTCAAATCTTTTTATGAAAAGAAATACTTCGAATTTTTCACTGTATGACTAATGCCTCCAAGTTTTTTAGTGCAAAAATTACTACTACCAACTCCAATTCATAAACGGGGTAATTTTGCTCGTGAGTCTTCATATGTCTAGAACTATAAGCCATTACATTTCCCCTTTGCATTAATAAACATCCTGATCCTTTTCTTAAGGCACCAAAATATACTGAATTGCTTTTACCCCTATTTGAAATTACCAAAACTAGTGCAGTAGTCAATCTTCTCTTGAGTTCTTGAAATGATTTCTCACAGTCATTACTTCAACCAAGCTTAATTTCCTTTCGAGTCAATCTTATCAAAGAAACGGCTAACCTAGAAAGATCAAATATGAATCTTTGGTAGTAACTTGCCAAACCTAGGCAACTATAAATTTCGAATACAGTTTTTTTTTTTTTTTAACCATTCTAAAGTAGCCTCAACCTTAAACGAATCCACCGCCACTCATTTCTCCGAAATCACATGTCTACGAAATTTTACCTTTTTAAGCCAAAAATTACACTTGGATTGGCATACAATTAATGCTCTGTTAAGGTTTGCAATACTATCCTTAAATGTCTTTCATTTACCTCATCTTATTTAGAGTACACCGACGTATCGTCAATAACTACAAACTTTTCCAGGTAATCTCAAAACACCCTATTCATTAAATCTATAAATACGGCTGGAAACATTAGTCAATCCAAATAGCATTACTAGGACTTGTAATGATTATACCGAGTCCTGAATATCGTTTTAGGAATGTCCTCATGCCTCACCCTCAATTGGTGATATTCAGGCATTAAATCACTTTTTGAAAATACTATTGATCATTTCACTTAAAATAGATATCTCAATCAAATAATAAAAATCAATCTTAACAATTTCTCATATAGAACCACAGTCACAATGCCATTATATAATAAACTTTTGGACTAAATTAAATTACAAACCCCTTATTTATCAATTTTTAATTTCTTCCTCATTACCACAACCATCTACTTGTCTGTATGTTTGGCATATAATTCTTAATTCTAATTATACTCAAGTTAAATCAAAGCATCATCACACTTAAATTGATCATATCAGAACATCTAATCAATTAATGGTATAATTCCAAATTAATCATCTCAAAGCCCAATAAGTATGATATGTCTAGTATACCTTTAAATAATCCCCAAATTCTTAGTTTGGACTTTCAAATATTCTTTAAAATTTTTCATTTCCAATTTTCTCTACTATTCTCTATCTCACAACTAAAATTTCATAAAATTTCTACTAACCATATGAAGCCTCAATATCCACTGTATAACAAATAATTTGACCAAGTATAACCGAATTGATTAACACTTCGAGTTTCACAATTTATCACTTATATAAATTTTTAGCTCCCACTCATCATATCAATTATCAATCACTTGCCGCTATTATGAGTACAGAAATAAATCTCCAGTATTCATTATTATTTCCCTTAGTAATCTCCTTAACTTGCTACTCCCTCTTAGGTGGTAAGCGAGAAATTTTTTTTTTTTTTTTCTGAAAATGCCTCCAAAAATCCACAAACATCACTCTGCATTTCCTTTCATTCCATCAAAATTGAAGATGTATCGAAACCTCGAATGATAAAACTCTCAAACCTCTACTTCTCGAAGTCCATACTCATCAAGTACAATCACTTTGTTCTTGAATCTTAATTATCCATTTATGACTATACTTTTGTACTCAACAAAATTGGCAATAGTACATTTTCTAATAAAACTAGTTCTACACCTAGAATCCAATAACTTCTAGTCCATATGATCAATACTATTCTTGAATAACTTCATCTCTAAAAATTTATAATTCTATTATTATAATTCTCGTCCTAAATAACATCAAAATCACAACATTCTCTTAAAACTTTATTGAAAGCAAGTCTAGTACAACCAAACTTCTTGTCCTCTTACTTAAAGTATCAGCCATTATATTTGCCTCACCCGAGAAACATTGAAAAATTTAAGATCATAACGTTTCTAGTACTCCATTCAACTACATTTCCTCAGAGTCAAATCACATTGTATATACCAACAACTTTGGAATTCTTGTACTTTGATTACCTTCTAAACTCTTTTACCATTCCACCAATCTTATCGAGACTTCAAAGCAAAAACTATTTCAGTTACTCCTTCTCATATGATTTCAACTACCTCGACTTACGCCGTCACCTGACCATTATGTATTAGCACATAACTTAAAATTTTCTCGCAACCCATCACAATATCTAGAGTAACCCTTCCACGGGTAAGAATAACCAACATAGAGCTTCGATCTACTTACACCTCGGCCTATAAAATATGTTTAATAACTTTACCCTTCCAAATTTCTGATCTTTCCTAGACCAATCAAATCAATAATTCTATCAGCTGAGAGGTATCTTAAATAAGGCAGTGGTAATAACCCTCCAAATTCACAAAGCTTGGATATCAAATACGGCCTCGGCCGTAATACAACTAAAACCCTTAGAGGATTCACCGTAATTACCCAACCAAATACCACTTGACCCCAAACTTTGTCTCGAATAAACAAAACCTATACTTGTTCTCAACACATAACCATTAAGAGAATTTTGCCAAAACTCAATAACCAATACATATCTTAATTATCACTTAATTTGATAACTGTTATTTTACTCAAAACCTCAAACTTTTACCATTCATCTTATCAAGAATATCCAATATCTCAACGCCAAATATTATATTAGATAAATCATAGGCCCACAAATCACTTGATTCAAAACTTTCAAAACTTAACCAGCACCGTAGAATGTGGCGCAATTGAAATAAGAGAGACACACGACATAGAACCTAAAGAAACTAATTCACCTTATAGGAAATTAACCTCACTTTTTTTTTTTTTTTTTAAGAAGCACCTCCACAATTTACACATTATTCACGAAAATAAAACGAAGACTCCTTCTCATTTAATCTCAAATTGGCTATATGAATATGAGATTTTTCAGTGTACTTAATATCATTAATGGAGAAAGTAACATTACTCTTTCTTTATCCCAAATCTAAATTATGGTGTCATCAGTCAAGATAATTATTACTAATCCATAATAACGGTCCATCACCGCTTATCAAATTGCTAACTTATCCATTTCAAAATTTAAATCTCTACTGTTGCCATTCCTACTTTAAAATCATCTCACAATTACACATCACTTAACAATAAAATTCAAGCTCAATAAATTATTGAGTCACTATCTTAAACTTTTTAAGCCTCTTGTACTTCAAATTTAAAATCCTTTTATTATATTTACATCCACATCTAACCATCATTCTTGATATTAGAACTACCACCAAAACATCATTTACATCTTATGCCTAAGCCAAACAAACCACCGTCGGGTACACCACTTGCTCACATACCAGCTTTATTTACCATCAGTTAAGGATATTTCACGAGTTTTTATGTCCCTTACCAATAGGGTCACTGTTCTAGTAATATTATTAGTTCTGACTGTTTCCATTACCATCTATACTACCAATACCAATAAGTCCATTTTAAAAAAAACTAAATGTCAGTTATAACACATAAGCATACATCATGGAATGTCAAACTCCCACTGTCCCTTAGGTATTCCAACCTACGCTTTGATACCAACTTGTAACACCCCGATTTTTCAGAACCCGGGAAGTGAGTGGAAGAATCATACACGACATGTGCTAAAATATCTATTACCCTAATCAGGGTCACACCACTACCTTGGAGCAAACATCCATAATATGTAACAATAATTTTATGATTACACTAAAAGTAATTAATAATAACTGAATCTCAGCGTAATCAGACAATAGTACTCCAACTACAACTTTAAATATAATAGCAGTTTAGGCCTCAAAGCCTTTTTCAATCATATCCTATAAATCCCCCAAATTTATAATATTATAGTTTTGAATAATATTACAGCAACGAGTAACTCTAAAAATGGCCCACCAAATTCTCGGGTTCATGACCTGTAAAGGAAATCTGTAGGGACGTGAGCACTAATCTACGTGTGCTCACGATGCATAATAAAAAACATATGTGATATGCACACAATATTCGGATCACCAATAATTTTATATCAATAACTCATAAACTCCAAGTCATTGCGTATCTCAGTATCAAAACATATATCAACATACATCTCAAAAATGATCCAATTATTATCTTTCATTTATCTCTTTAGCCATCACATTACAATTATCACAGTCATGGGGCAGATACTATACAATATCGTCATTTACGGGTCTAGACCCGATGGCCACGAGTAGCCCAATAATTATCATCGTTGTAGACTACTAACCTACTAGCATGAATACCAACCCCTGCGCAGGTTTAGGGTTTTTCGACCCAAGAGTAATCTCTGTACCCTTCCTATTTGTTTGTATCTACAGCCCCGCAATCACAACATTATTCACATTTCCTTTATCTTCATTATTATCATCTCAATAAAACAGCTCATTAGAATCAATCAACAACATCACATCATCGCTTTCATAATCAATCTCTGTTAATAACATAAATCACTCAAATATTTCAAAATTGAGCATTCTTAATTTCACATTTTTCATGCATTTAACTATAAATATCAAACGGTAGCTTTAAGGGCAAAATCGTAATTGTTCATAACTTTAGGGGCAAAATCGTAATTTAAAAAAAAACCTTGGGGCCACTTTGCATTCATTCTAAACTTTGGGGTCACTACGTAATTACCCAAAACTTTGGGGCCAATTTGTAATTTTTCAATAAGTTTCGGGTCAAACTAAAATTTTTAGTAATTTAGGGGTAAAACTGTAATTTTGTAAAACTTTTGGGGTCAAGTCGTAATTTCATAAAAACTATTGGGACTAAAGGAAAATTTTAGAAACTTTCATGGAATATGGCTTTGACATATTCTCTTCTACAATTTTTTTTTTTATTTTTTATTTTTAGTTCCGGTGAACTCCTTTTCTTTTGGTAGTGATATTTTGGTGTTTTGGTTTGGACAGAATTCACATAATGTAGTCTAAATTTAATTACATCCATACAAAATGATCACATAAAAATTTATCAAAATATTTTCATATCACGTATATGTAAATCAAATGTATTAAATCCCTACCTCGAATCCAAAGATAAAGTAAAAAACTCCAAAACTTTAAAATTTCGCGTCTCCGTATCTCTCATCTTAGACCGAATTACCACGATCCGACATCGCCATGATCATCACAACGTCAAAATACCAAAACCCTGCTATTTTTAAACTTAATTACTCATTTTCTCTCTCCTCTTCTCTCTCCTCTTTATTTTCTCTCTCTTCTTTCTTTCTCTCTCCCTTTTCTTTTTTTTTCTTCTTTCTCGGCCATTTCTTCCACCCAAGGTACAAACACACACACACACACATATATATTAAATACTAACTTGGAGGCCAAGAAAAAAAAAAACAAATAAATAAAAATAAAAGAAAAAGATAATTCCTAAGCTAATCATGCCTCCATGTGGTCACTTTTGACCATTAATTTTATATAATATATATATATATATATATATATATATTAACATAATATTTATATTAAAATCAAATTTCTTTTTATAATATATTAAAATAATATGAATATTAAAAATTATAAATTTTTGGGGTTATTACACAATTCTAACAGCATGTTTGGTTAAATTCTATAGCCGAAAGTCAGGTAAATTTTTAAGGAGAAAAAAAGTTAATTTTTTTAAGTAATTAACGACTAAAAAGATAATTTTTTTTATTTAAAAAGTAAAATAAAAATGTTAGAACTTTTTAATAGGTAACTTTTTAACTATTTGTTAATTGAATAATTTTACCTTTCCTGATTTTAATAAAATTTTAAAATATAAAAAAATAAATTTAATCATTTTAACAAAAAAAATTAAAAAATTGAATAACTAGTCCAAAAGCCAAACACAATCTCATTCCCTTATTTGATTAGTATTTATTGTGAGAACTAAAATAGTTAATTTTGATTAGCTCATTCCATTTCTCACTGAATGCAACAAAAAAAGTACACCTACCACATGATTTTGATCCCTTCTTTTTTTTTTGGGGGGGATTCTTTCCATTCCATTTTCACGCTTTTTTTTTTTTTTGGGCCTATTCCAATTTACACCATAATTCCCACTCTAGTCTCTATTCCCATTACAATCAAGAGCAATAATTTGCCCAAGAGCAATAATTGACGAGAATTATTTGGAAGAAGAATTTGTTCAAAATAATAATAATAATTCAAAATCAATTCTTATTTTTTATTTTAAAAAAATAAAAAACACATGAAATTAAAAAATTTTAATATAATTAAATAAAAAATTTATTTAATTGATGAATGCCTTCCATCTTCAACCATTTTCTTTCTTTCTTTCTTTTTTTTTCTTTCCTCCCAAGGTCTCGTAAAAAACAGATGTCCGCAAGTTATCAGAAATAGTTTGCCGATCAAAATACTAAAAAAAATAAATATATAAAAAGGGAATGATCACAGTGGAGATAGGATGATTCAAGGCAAGTGGCTCAAGTGAAAAGCAGAGTGTCAATAACAATAGATAAATCTTTAGATAGGAGACAAAAACTAGACAAAACAGTCCAATAATAGACAGCCCACATGCTTAAATACAGAATAAATTACACACATAATTAACAACCACTCCAATCAAACATCTAGAAGGATAAATAAAATGCACATGGATATCAGAGGAGTTAGGCCCTGGGCTTGAAAGGAATGGCTCTGATCACAATCTGGTGGTACAAAGCAGCAAGAGCAGCTCCAATGAAGGGTCCGACCCAGAAGACCCACTGGAAAAAAGCACAGCAATTTAACATTACCTCTCATCTCTATTATATATACATATATATATATTTGAATTGATGACAAGGGACCTCCCTAAGGCAAAGCCAACACTAGACCCACTTCTAGAGAGTTAAAAGTGTCTTCCAATACCGCTACACTATGGCTTAGTTTGGGAGGAGGGGGGGAGGCTAGCTTTTTCGTAGTAAAGGAAAAAAAAAAAAAAAAAAAAAACTGACTTTTTTGTTTTTTTGGGTGTGTTTGGAAAGGAAAAAAAAGTTAGCCTTTTATTGGTTAGCTTTTCAATTTTTTGTTAATTTGACATTTTTATCTTTCATGGTTTAAAAGAAATTAAAAATGTAAAAGTATAAATTTAGTCATTTAAAAAAAAAGTTGAGTAGTTAGAAGTTAAGAAGATAACTATGCTTCTCAAACGCACCCTATTCCTCAAGTTATATCTTTATTATATTTTTCTACAAAGAGGAACAGAAAAATAAAAAATCCATTGTACATACTTGATCATCCCATGCATGGTCTCGGTCGTAGATGATGGCAGCTCCCAGACTTCTGGCTGGATTAATGCCGGTTCCGGTGATGGGGATGGTGGCCAAATGAACCAAGAAAACTGCAAACCCAATGGGAAGAGGAGCCAAAATCTGCAAATGTGGAAAAAGAGTAAAATTAAATCCCTTGTACCATAGATAACAATACACTACAATCAGTGGAAGATAATTTGGCAGTCAACCAAACAAGCAATTTTGCCTTGGGCCAATTTTTTGAGAAGAGTATAATTTAAAAGATGATGATTAAAAAAAAAAAAAAATAGCAGCCTGCATCCGATGATTCCAATTATATTTGGAGAGGAAAATGAGACCAACAAATGTGGCAAAATTTCAAAAATTAACAAGAATGAGAGTCGCTACTGAACTTAAATGACCATCATTGTCTCCTCAATTTTAAAAATGCCACCATCACTTGTTAAGATAAATTTTCATGCAAAATCAAGAGCAAAGACAATGATTTTAAAGCTAACTAACCTACCTTGACTTAAAATTGTGAATTACCAACTGGTATATAACTGTGCTATAATGAAAGTTACACCACAATAGTTCAAAAATAATTCAACTTTATGGTTTAAAGGTGAATCTAATTAGTTTGGAACAAAAATTTCATTGAGTTGAGCTGTATTGGCTTAAAGGTGAAAGTAATCAGGAAGAAGAATAAACAAAATCAATCCAGTCATTTATGAACCATGCAAGTCTATAGACAGGATTGAGACACGATTAGTAACTTTCCATGGAATGATCTTTTGGAGATGCCTTCATCCTAACAATGAACTACCATGGCTTCCAAATTACCAAATATTTATCCAACAAACATTTGAGGGTGGTACAAATAATCACAATAATATGAAACCATTTAGTTCAAAGTGTGGTACAAATAACCAACAAATGCTTACATCTAATTTATGAACACAAGGCAGCGAGATCCGCAAGATAAGTAAATTTGAATCCTACTCCAGTATTAAACGTTGCAAGGTTGAAAAAGTAGGACATTTTCTACAACATAAATGTTTCCACAAAAATGAAAAAAAGGGTATGGGTGCTGCTATTGCCAGAGCATCTTTCATGATCCAGAAGAAATTATTGCAACTAATTACGTGCTTCTAATATCTTTATAGCAATAACACTACCCAAGGTGGATGTTTTGGTATTTTGTTAAAAGACCCTACACCCTCACTTCAAAGTGAAAACCCCACCGTAAAGAGAAAATCACAACTTAGATAACCAAACACAAATCACATATGCAAGGATAGCAAGGATCATCAACAATCATCTCACACAAATTTATCCACCCCCCGCACATAGAGAAGAAATCAAAGCAGGAACATAAGAAAACCAGATCAACTAAGCAGATTTGTTAATAGAGCTAGCAAAGTTACACCCAATAAAAAAAGCAAAAGAGAAACAGAAAGCTAGAATACTTACAGGGACATGCGAATCTCTGGCGCTTCTCTTGGCATCAGTGGCAGAGAAGACCGTGTAGACAAGGACAAAGGTGCCAACAATTTCAGCACCCAGGCCATCACCCTTGGTGTACCCATGTTGCACAATATTGGCCCCACCACCCAACAACTCATACGGGGAAGGCTGGAACCCCTTCACAACGCCAGCTCCGCAGATGGCACCAAGGCACTGCATCACCATGTAGAAGAGGGCCCTGGTTAGGGAGAGTTTCCTTGCCAGAAACAAACCAAAGGTCACTGCTGGGTTAATATGTCCGCCTGTACCCAACAAGTTTAGATCAGACCAAAGATGAAAAATAAATAAATAAATAATAGATATCAAAAAATCAATCAGAAAGAACAATACTCAAAAACCACGGATATCCAGTTATGGATCTGTAAAAAAAGACCCAAAATAACCCTCATTTCCCTCGTACGAATCTCTAACACCCAAATATGGCTCAACCAACCCATAAAACCCACAGATCCACTAAAGCAATCTAAGAAAAACCCATTAAAATTTACCCCCAAAAAATTAAAGAAAACCCAACAAGTTTGTGGTTCAAGGGAGTTTATTTAGTGCAATTGGTGAACAATAAAGTTAAAACAGAAAGAAAAGGGGATCAGGTGGGGAAGGAGAATTGCTAACCTGAGATACCAGCAGTGCAGTAGACGAGGGCAAAGATCATACCGCCAAAAGCCCAAGCAATACCTTGGACACCCACAGAGGCACACTTGTTGGGGGACCTAGACACACCCATCACAGTCAAAACGGTGATGTAAAGGAACAAGAAGGTGGCTATGAACTCCGCAATCCCAGCCCTGTAAAAGGACCACGATGTCAACTCCCCAGGCTCAAACAAGGGCGCTGGTGGTGGCTCCTTGTAATCCTTGTCTGTCTGAGCAGACATCCCCAGTGGCTGCCTCTCTGGGAACTTGGTAGCTCCAACCTTAACATCTTCTTCCTTCCCCTCCATTGTTCACTCTCCAATCTCTCTCTCTCTCTCTCTTCTGAAAGCTTGTGAAGTTTTAAGAAAGAAGGGCGAGAGTTTGCGCTGTCTTACAGGTGACAAGTGATATTTCTGCTTAAAAGCAGTGGGTATGGAATTTTTTTTTAATTTTTTTTTAAACATTGTCCAGAGTGGACATAGCCCAACCAACCTCATCAACGGAAATATAAAATTATCAAAAAAACATTAAAATTATGTAATGATACGATTTCTTAATTACTTTTTTTTAAATAAATTAATTATTTAATATATTTAAATAATGTTTCGAGTGATAAAAAGTGAGAAAAAATAAAATAAAAAAAAATTATGAGTTCATAATACGTGAGTACAGTGAAATAAAAAAATTAATGTGATAGAAATTTTTAAATTTTTTTTTTATTTTTTTAGATACCAAACTCACACTTAAAAATTTTTAAATATTAAACATAAATAAAATAAATAAAAATTATAAATTCGAGCACAGATAGAATTATTGCCCATAATAATTCTTTTTACTTTCTAGGATCTCTTTGGATTTTAATAATTTTTACTTTTTTTAATTCTTCAAAAATAAAAATTTCTGCCATTTTTTTAATTTTTTATCAAAGAATTATAAATTATTATAATTTTTAAAATTATTAAAAATTTTATAATTTTTTGAACACGTTAAAAAATTTAAATCTGTTCTTTTATCAAAAAATTATTAGAAACTCTTAAAAAATCCTCGACTTGCTCATAATTTTATTGAGCATGTTCTGGAAAGTGCAGTGGGATGTTGACAGGTCGGGAACGATTTGCCTGTTGCTGTTGTTATCTCTACAGGGTGTCGTCATTTTCATTTCCGTGATACCACGCTTATATATATATTTTTTTAATTTACACCCTTATTTACACTACTTTAATTTACACCATTGACACTACGCTTACATTTTTTTTTTTTTTTTTACACTTTTATTTACACATATCTAATTTACACTGATTACTATTCATAGTAAATAATATATTTTATTTAAAATTATTACAACCTCAAGATCAAATGTCCATCACGTCTTATAACTGTAATAATTTTAAATAAATACAATAATTACTATGATAGTGACCAATGTAAATGACAAGATGTACATATAAAGGTAAAGAAAAATGTAAACGTAACATTTTTTTCATTTGTAGATAACTATTATTATAATATGAATCATGAAATGTCCTATTGAACTATCTAATTCTCTTATTTTGAGTGATAAAAATTAAAATAAATGAGATACGTTATAAGTTCGTAATTCGTATAGTGGCATAAAAAGTAAATAATTTTAAAAATTTTTAAAAATTTTTAGTATTTTATCTTACTTCACATGGATTCATAAAAAATATTGTGGCAAATAAAGTAATTTAAAAATAAGTGTTTCCACTTCACCATCCTAATATATATATATATATATATATATATAAAATATTATTTATCAATCTTTATTCCTGTGTTCAAATATTTGTTTGCTAAGTCAATAAATATTATTATATGCATATTTGGGCCCGTTTGGTTTGATATATTTTGCTGAAAATCTCCAAAAATCTTTATAAATCTCTGTTAACTTTATATCACATCAACTTTTTCTCTCACTGCACGCATTACGAACTCTTCCCAAACCACAATTTATCTCAATTTATCTCATTTTTTCTTACTCCAAACAACCCCTTTGTATCATTAAGGTGAGATTTAGATAAACCCTTTTGTCCGTGTACTGCCCCATTAGGCCATTATCAGGTGGATTTGGAATTGTATAAATTTTTATAAATTAGTAAATATTAGTATCTCATATTTTATGTAATAAATAAAAAAATTAAATTTTATAATTTCATAATTCGTATTTATAAAAATTTGTTAAAATTTGTATTTTTTTTTTTAACACCAAGCAGTGCGTCTTCACTCCTCACATTCTCTATCAGGGTAAAATAGCCCTTTCGCTTCTTCAGTTTCTTGCTGCAGTTAACTGGATTCTTTTTTTTTTTTTTGGTAATTGGGTTAAGGGGATTTGGAGAGGTGTTTGGAACCTTTAAGTAATTTTTAGTTTTTTTTTTTTGGTTAAAAATTGTTATAATTTTTAGTGTACCGAGTGAAATAAATAATAATTTTTTATAATTTTTAAGTGTTTGATAAAAATGTTGATAATTTTTTATATTTTTAATAATTTTAATAATTTTTTAGTTAAAAATTATTATAACATAGTTAAAAAATAACAAAAATTAATAACTTATCAAACACTAAAAAAAAATTAAAAGTTAATAATTTTTTTACTAAAACGCCCGCATAAAGTTTTTGACGCCCGTCAACTTTGCTTTTTAAGCTAAAGCAAACTAGTGAGCTGTACAGGGACGCTCCTTGGGAAATTCACAGCCACACATGGGAAAAAAGACTGACATAAATCCAATTGCCGAGAAATAAAGTAGCCGTTTTTAGACCGTTTGGGAAAAGTGACGTCATCACATGGGGGTGTAACGGCTACAATTATAATCATCCAATCGTAAGAGTGGAACATAAGAGGGTGGGGTCCACTTCTAGCGAGTTGTTGGCTATCTTACCTTACAGCATATGCAACAAGAGGTAAACAACTATTTTATTTATTTTTATAATTAAATATGAAGAATTCTGCATTAAACTCTCTAAATTTATAATTATTCTTTCTCCTGTTATAGTAATTATTTTTTTTTCTGCCGAATTATTATTCACGAGTAAAATAATTATTTATTATTTATTGAAGAAGACAATTATTTTTATATTGATTGGTTGTCAATGTCGTTGAGCTCCAATTTTAAAAAATTAATTTTTTAATAGATAATTTATAAAATACTTAATATTAGTGTGACTTAAAAAAAAATTACTAACTAAATCTAAAATGTATGTTATTTATTAGATAATTTAACTATTGATGCACTTGTTCTAATAATCAAGGAAGAGCAAAGGGAGCTAAAGGGACAAACGAGGAAGGTTCAGGCATCTGTTCAAGTTTATTCCACAATTTTTCTTTTTTCCTTTTTTTTTTTTAATAAGAAAAGGACATCCATATTCATACAAGATTGATGTTACGATTATGGGTGTGCATTAGGACATCAAAATTATCCGTATTCGAGAGTTATTTGCTTTACACATTTTATTTGGGAAAGGTACAAGAATATTAATAATAGGTGTAGAAACAGATATAAAAATTTTAACATATATTTCGAACAAGTACGAAAACAAAGATCGATATTCACCTTGTCATGTATTCATTTAAATATTTATTTATTAATTTATATTATTTTAATATTTATTCAATATATATATATATCAATATTTTTATTTAATATATAATATTTAATTTGCATTATATATAATTTATATTTTTATTATGTTTAGCAAGTAAATGGGAACAGGTACGGAGAGTCCCTTACTTAACAACTAGGACGGTTATGAGAAAAATTTAGCGGTCATTTGGTTTATTTTTCTCTTTTCTATTTTTCGTTTTTGTTTTCTATTTTTTGTTTTGAGTTCATTTTTTATTTTGTACATTCGAAAATAAGAAAAACAGTTCAAAATTCATTTTGTTTCGTGTGTTTTCAAAATTTTTTTTCGAAAACTAAAAATGAGTTTACACATGAAATGAAAAATGATAAAAAATCGTTTTGATAGTTTTCAACAAAAAATAAAGAAAATCTAAAAACAAGAAAAACAAAGTATTTTTTGTTTTTTCGTTTTGAGTTTTTAACACATAAAAATAAAAACAAAAAAATAAACCAAATGCCACCTTATATTCTCAAAATGGGAGATCGAAACGGAGACGGAGAAGAGTATTGCTAAATAGGAATGGAGACAAGAAAGGGAAAGACTATACTCATCTCGTTGACATTCCTAGTGTGCATCTAATTTTTATTCGATTTTTTTATTAAAAATTTTACATTCCTATATTTAATAATAATCAAGAAAACCAATTTATAGACCTAATTAAACTAAAAATAAATTTTAAAAAAGTAAAAATTGAACGAAATTATACATTTATAAATATTAATTTAATATATCAATATAAAATTGATTTACAAATTATTTTTTAAGAAAATTTACGTTTCCAAACTCATTAATTTTTTTTTTAAATTAAACTTGGAACAATTCATCACTAAACTTGTTTACAATTCCGCTACACCATTTGATAGCTTTCAAGAGGGTGGTTGAGGCTGAAGCAAGCCTTCAAAGAAAACCTTTCTCAATGTGTACAAAATACGTTTTAAATGGAAAGAGTTACTTGCATGATAATGACATCCCAACATACTCGAATAATTTCATTCCCCTTCCTCATAATATATATTTAGAAGAGAGTGAGAATGAGAAAGAAGTGAATAATATATATAATAAAATATAACAATTTTTGTAAATGTTCATCTCATAAATTAAAATCTAACGATTAAGAATTATTTTTTATTTCATTTAACGATTGAAATCACTTTCTGCTCAATTTTTATTTTAGTGAACCTGACTATTATTTATTTTACAAAACAGTTTGAATATTTTAATTTTTACTATATTTCAAGAGTGAAAATTATATACAAATCAAAATTACCAACTTAAATTTTTTTTCAATTATAATTTCTAGAAATTTGAACCTGTCAAATTAAAGTACTATAATTTGTATTTTCTTTTATTGCGCTTATCAAAAATTAATTGAAAAAAAAGAGAACAAAACATATGTATTAATTGTTAGATTCTATTTTTTTTAAATAAAATAAAACTCATGAATTATTATTTTTTATTTAAATTTTTTATCCAAAATTTTAACTATATAAAAAAAATTTAACATTAATTTCGTTCAGAATATAGACACCAGCTGTTGCTATTTTTTTAAACATTTCTGCATTCCTAAGCAATATATATTACTTTTGTCTTTCAAAATTCATTATCATTTACCTAGCCACAAAGCAAGCATGATCAACAAAGAAGAGAAGTGGGGACCTCGCATCATTGTCACCTGTTTCTTTTCTATACAGGGTTTGGGAATTCTGTGGGCGTATATACATGTACGTATTGTAATGTCATGTTGGCACTTTTATCCGAGCTTATAAAAGCATGTGCTGGACAACTCACGCTCTCATGGGATACCTCTGCACCTAAAGCTATGTTTGGAACTACCAATAGCAAAATTACATGCTTTCGATTCTCTCGCAGTGCCTGCATTAAAATTTAGGGTTTGTTTGGAGTAAGAAAAAATGAGATAAATTGAGATAAATTATGGTTTGGGGAGAGTTCGTAATACGTGCAGTAAGAGAAAAAAGTTAATGTGATATAAAGTTAACAGAGATTTATAAAAATTTTTGGAGATTTTCAGTAAACTTTGCCAAACCAAACGGGCCCTTAGACAAATACAAAGATACCAGGACGGGGGGAATGGGGTTTACGAAAATTTTAAGCTATCATCCGATGGGTGCTAATAGTCTTCGGCTGCGTTTGATGCATAAAAAGTTGATGAAAATATTTGAAAATTTTTAAAAATTTTTATAAAATTTTACACATTCATTCTTTCTTAAAATTCAAAAAACATCAATATCTTTCTAAAAAAAAGTCAATAACTAGAATTCGAGTAATCAAATAGCAAAAATTTTTTCGCCATTCTCACCATGGACTTCCAAACTATCAAATGACACTCACTTTGACTATTTTTTGTGACGTTTTTAAAACTATTTCAACGGATTGTAGAAACCGTTACGACGGAATCGTGAGGGCAACTTTCGTTCAAACGATTTCTAGTGTAAAAAAGTTATGACTGCTTAAAATTTTGAATCCGTTCAAACAGAAATCCGATTCGTCGAGACGAAATTTTACTATTCATCTCCAAAAAATACGATTTGAGCGGTATGCAACAAACACAAAAAGTTCTCTCTAAAATATATTTTCTTACTTTTTGGTGCGCCAAACGCAGCCTTCATCCGTCAATACTCTCCATTATTTATTTGTTATATTACATAATAGTATATATATATATATATATATTATTTATTTAATTTAAAATATATACATATATATATGCTCTTATTTTTAACAAGTATTATAAACATTTGAATTTTTAGGTTAATATTATATAATTTTTTATTTAAAAATAATATTTATTTTAAGCGGGATGAATGCAAAAATAGAAAAAAGTATTATTAGGCGGGAATGGAAATGAAGAGGGATTCCACCTCGAAAAAAACTATTTTTATAAAATTAACGGGCCAAACCCCATCCTCGAGAACATGGCATCGATCTAATGTCACAACATGTACTTTTTCAGTGCGTCATGTCAACATAGCCAACTGACCAACCAACCATTTGCAAAGTTTGCCATTTAAACAAATAAAATAAAAGAAAAAGATTAAAAAAAAAAACAAATAAATAAATAAAAGAAAATTGTTTGCTGCATATTTGCCTGATTCAAAGCATTTTTTATTATTGGGTTCATTGGAAAACCAGGCTGCATTATCAGAGTAAATCAGCCTGGTTTGATTTACAGCTCAGATGTTGATGCTGCATGAGGAAGGCTTATGAGTTTGGCATGTTTGGCTGCGGGAGTATGAAGCTAAGCTCCGTACTTGCTCTGTTTGGCTGCAGAGGATCCAAACAAGGATACAAACTTATGTGCAAAAAGTTCTAATTTTTTGATTGAATAGGAAAGAAAGGACAAAAAAAAAAAAAAAAAAATTCTTCTTTCAACTTCAGAAATGCAGAGAAAACCATTGACACAGCGAATGGTATTTAGCTGATTCTATTCTCAAAACTGTCATAACAAGAACTTAATCAGAGACAACTCTTTACCTGATCATTAATCCTATGAATCATGGATGGTCTACAAATACTGCACAGATTATAATACAACTACGCGAAGATATGCGTGGCTTGTAGCTCAGTGGTTAAGAGTCTTTCCTGCCCGCTCATGACTCGAGTTCGAGTCTTCCCCCTCCCCTTATAAAAAAAGAAAAAAAAACTTTACCTTTCAAAAAAAAAACTACGTGAAGATATTTTAATTCTATTCGTTAGATTCTTCAGCCGATTTGAGCTGGAAATGAGGGCAATTCCTTTCTGGCTCCCCTCTTGTCCACAGATTCCTCAGCTCACCTCTCTTCTTCCCGAGTGTCAAAAAGGTCCCTGCATAAAAAAATTTTCAGGTAAATGCAGAGGAATTTTAACGTTCAAAATGGTTTCGCTTCGCTTCTTGTGATGGAAATTGTTACCTAGGAGAGATGGGACGATATATAGCAATGCTGGTTGACCATGGCCATCCATCAGGTTCAGTGCCACGTAGGTAACAAGAAGGCCTGCATCGTCGAAATATAATGTTCTTTTCTGCGCTTTCTCTTTGTCAATAAATTATAGACTTCTTCTTACTATCCTCCTAGCAAGCTCAACATGATTTCTAAATTATTCTTACCTAATCCATAAGCAATCATTGCCCATAGGAAGTATCCAGCCTGAAGACCCTTCTTTGCCAGCCAATCGTACCTGCAAGAGCAGAGCCCATGTTGTTTGGATTAATTTACTATATGAGAAATTGTTCCTTGAATTTGCTTAGAAACTCATCGAGGTTAGAATTAACCGTGTAATTTTCAACCGAAAAAGAAATGAAAATTGGCATCCATGATGTGTAATTTCATCAAAAAAAATTTTTTTTAAATTTTTACCCCCCAAGGAAAGACACCGCCATTTTATCAAGTAGATTGAGCAATCGGACTCCCTAATGCACCAAATTGTTAGGGTTTCTAGTCTAAAATATTCTAGTTCTTACGTGTTTCCAGATCCAAGTTTTGTAGTGAGGCTTAAATCCAAATTTTCAAAGCAACTAATCAGCATTTGGGTGGTTCTCGTTCACAAAACTACAAGAATTTTTTTTTTTTTTGGGGGGGGGGGGTGTTGGGGTGGAGGTGATCTCTAATGTCAGCTCCATGACATCACTTTTTGAGCTGTTAGATTAAAATCCAACGGTTCTCATACATTCACATATTTTTTAATTAAAACATACATGAATACATCAGAACCATTGAATTTTAATCTTACGGTCCAAAATTTCAAAGCTACTTGAAACCCAGAAATACGGCAAATAAACCTAGCCAAAGGAAAATATAAACAAACCAGTAAGATAGAGATAGAAAGAGTTGGGAAAAGAAAGCAGTCGAACATGATAATATACTTATATAACCTTCACTGGAGATTTACCTTTACAAATTAGTATAGCCATGCTTCACTATTTTCAAGGACCTTAAGGAACAAAGTTTTTTGCCCTCCACTTTCTAGAGATAGGAAAACAAATAAAAACTCCTATAAACAACAAAGGCTGCAGAAGTCAAACCTTAGTGAAAATGCTATCAGCAGTCCTGGTAAAAGGATGTCACCAAAGCCCATGATACTGTAACCACCCCATGGATCAAACATTCGCGGGATCTTCAGTAGCATTGGAATGCCGTCCTCTCCACTTTTATCACCACGAGCCACCTATACGACATGCATTCCAAATTAATCTCGCACTCTTATTCTGAACAAATAATCATAGCAGTGGGAAGGTTGAGAGAATTACTTACCGCAATCATCACACTTTCATGGAACAAAGTCTTAGAAACAAACACCCAAAATATGTCGTACAAGAGCCCACAACTGAGAAGTACAGTACCCACCTGATACAAAAAATCATGCAGATTATGTCAGAAAATATATTTCTATCTTTTTTCATCATTGTTTTTCTTCATTCCAAGGCCATAACAAAGTCATAATCATATCTACTCAAGCCTGCCCTTCATTATAAACTCCATGCATCATGTGCGCCGTTAGGAGCCAGCAGTTAGAATCCCATCCATGAAATGCAGTGCCGTTATAGGCACTTGAGTTCAGCATATTTGGTTCCAGATCTTAACAAGTAGCTTTCACAATCTATCATCCATGGCACCATTCAAATAGGCAAGAACTAAAGGCTAATAACCAAGTGAAATATAATTTAAAATGACATATGGGTTGTACACGTTCCTATTGGTTGCAAATGCCCTTATATTTTTAACAGCCGCCGGTCAAAACCACAGTCAACTTGAAGAATACCTCCTTTCCTATGCACAAAATTGGGCCTCTCATAAATTCATCAAATGAATGCATAGAAAAAGTGAATTTAAAAATCAATATAATATGTTAACAGTGGTTTGATGGACGTCATTCTTTGAATTTTGTTGTATGACATCTATCTGGAATTTCCAACTAATACATGATCGCATGAACTAGTTGGATAAAAGCTAACTGAAAACAAATAGTACTATCATTGGCACAATGGCAATTCAATGAATACAATAAATGGTCCAGGCATGCTTAAAACAGCCATTCACCACCATGTTTAATGACTTAGAATCATTACCTTGAGATTAGGTACACGCACAATCTGAAGAACTGTAATTATCAGTGCAACTCCCTGTTTGAAGCCAGAAAGAGAGAGAGAGAAAGAAGCATTATTTAAACACTGTGAGAACTTAGAAAAAGCCCGTGCCTAATATTCAGCATCTTATAGTGCGGTGCTAATATCTCAGTTGCATACAGCAACACAACAAGAGAGTCATCAGAACCTATCCCATATTTAATGGGAGAACAAATCAAAAAATAGCACAATTAACATCAACAAACAAAGACCATAGTTGAGAATCAACGCTGTGCATCCTTTTGATAATGCCTTGAAAAGTTAAGTTTAGAGCATGAACAAAACAGACGATCAATTAGAATACTAAACTATTTTATTCAATAAAAAAGAGCGACTCAGATAACAAAGAATCCACCATATTCTTCACCAGACACAAAATGTTGCAGCAAATAACCTGACCAAATGCTACTAAGTAAATTATCTTCACAGTTTGTCATATGAGGGCTAAAGGTAGGGGAAAACACATTAACTAGCTCAAATATCATGCGATGCTCAGATCTCAGCTCAGAAGATATAGCTTTGGCAGAATTAATGTTCTGGAAGTGCACGTGCACGCACGCTGCGGACATGCATGCATGAGTAAAAAAGGAATGCAGAAAGAGAACAAGACACGGAAGTTCAAAATCATAAAGTGAAAAAAATGAGTTACAATCACAATATAATTGAAAAAGGAGTACCAGTACCAACATTATTTATATTGTAAAAGAAGTACCAGTACCAACATTATTAAAACATGTTCGAAGGAACTGCAGTGGGTTGGATGGACATAATACTTGGTTTACAGAAGCTACTCGTGCTCTTGAGAAGTTCATTTATTTTATTGTTGTGTAACGTGGATATCAATAATCTTATGTTCACTACAGATTATATCAAAGAAAAAAAAATTTAGATTCTGCTGCTGTCGCCCACTCTCTCTCAAGAATTCACCATATCATTTTTGGCCAAGCATAGAAGGCCAAAAGTTATTTTCATCAGACAGAAAATCACTTGGTTTATAAAGGGCAATAAGGGTTCTCAAAAAATTTTCAAACATAATAGCTCCATTTGGAGCTTTTTTTTTTATCCCCCCCTTCAAATCTCTACAAATCTCTTTAAAAGTCAAATTTTCTACTCACTACACAAATTACGAGACTACAACTTTTACAAATTTAAACAACTCCAAACACCCCAAATGTAAAACTACTGGAAAAATAATTGCCAAAAGCAAAAACAAAAGAAAGTTTATCCTTACAAGTACATCTTGACCTATCCAGGCAAAGGAGACATTTCTGAAGACAGTCCAAACAACAGCAAATGCCATGCAAAATGGGGAAACAGCCAAAGTATGGTATGAGATAGCTCCAAGGAAAGGCACTTTGATGAATGATTCTGCCTTATCTTTGAACCACCTGAAAAATGTATTTGTCCATTCAGTACAAAACTTCAAAAGAAAAATCGAAAAACTCATATACCATAGGGAGGCTCTAATCCACATCACCAGAACATCTATTGAAAATGAAATCCATTGGAAGAATAAATAACATATTTGCAGGCACAAAGACCCACCTATTATCCTCAACACGTGCCATTGTCATGTTGCAATTTTTGAAACAACTAAATGCTCAGTGTGTCTTCAGAGCTCCATACAAAAATAATAGCTTTTTTTTGGTCCCATATGAGCATGCAAAAATAATAGAATTGAGGCTTGAAGATCCATACAGAGATTGGAAATTTATGCTCATGATGAGTTTATTGCGAAGACTATTGCTACAGCTAGCTATACAAAAGAGAGTTAGGGTAACCTTGGCAAATTGAGGTTAGGTATGTAGGATTGTTGAGAGGATCAAAGGATGGAACAATAATCTACCAACACAATGACATTAAATAATGCAATCGGCATTCTTTTGATTATATATGACAACAATATGTTGTGCTCATGGAAAATTGTGTCTCCCATCCAAATAAGAAGACATTGACATCAAAATGCTCGCATACAAGTTATCACTATACTGATAAGTTGTATCATTTTTCAAAGTGAACAATACCCTCCACAACTGAATCAATATAATATAACTCAAGGCAAGCAGCTGGCTCAACCATATTCCAATTATGCATGTTAGAGCCCAGAAATATAATTTGGACCAAAATTGAAACCCATACATATAATTTGATCAAATAGCCCATTACATATATTGTGTAAATTAAGCCCACAATGATCCGGACTATAGAGGCTTATGGAGTTCAAAGGTTAACTCAAATTGTTGTATTTGATTAATATCATCGATCAAGGGTACTAAGTTACCAACTGCAGAGTGCTTAAACTTACTGATGGCTAACTTCAATTATCAGTAAAATATCATCTGCGAAGAACATACACCAGGGGTTATCTTCTCTTGAATATGTTTAGTGAGCTTGCAATGCTAGTAGCTGCTCATCATACATGTCCTTGATCACTTTAATATATTTCATAGCAACACCTCTTTTTCCAACAAACACCATAAAATTTCTCTTGAAACCCCATGGCATGCCTTTTTTAAGTCAATAAAAATCATATGAAAATCTTTCTTCTCGTCATTATTTTTTCCATCAAAATTCTTATTAGAAAAATAGCTTCCATAGTCAATCTACTAGGCATAAAACCAAATTGATTCACTGATATTTTTGCCAGACTTCTTATTCTAGCCTCAATCACTCTTTCTCAATGTTTCATAGTGTCACTCATAAGATTGATGTCCCGATAGTTATTACACCCTTGGGTATCCCTTTTATTCTTATGGATATGTACTAGGATACTTTTCCTCCATTCGTTAGGCATCTAATTGGTATGCAAGATCCTGTTAAAATAATTTAGTCAACCAAATTATCCCATCATCCCCTAAGCACTTCCAAGCCTCGATCTGAATACCATCTAGACCAACAGTTTTTCCTATCTTCATCTTCTTCACAGCAGATTGAGAGTTCCTAAAGTTAAAATACAACTTTAGGAGTTGAAGTTACATTTTCAATCTTGAATTCATGTGAGATTTCATCCAATGGTCAAAGATAAAACATTTTCATCTATTAGATGAACTTCTATAAGAATCTAAAAGTTAAAAATGCAACTTCAACTACTAAAATTGTATTTCAAATTTAGGATCGGCTCATCCCCTCAGAGTCTCCTTTACTTCTACAAATTTAATCCAACATATAAAATTTTCATTTATATCATTGACAAAGTTACTAATATATTTCAAATTCTGCTCAGTACAACTATTTAATAACTTATCGAAATAGCATCTCCATCTATCTTTAATATCCTCTTCTTTGACCAAAACTCTTTTATTCTCATTCTTTATACAATTAACCTGGTACAAGTACTTAATTTCCTTTTTCCTTATTCTAGCCAACTTATAAATATCTTTTTCCCCATCTTTTATCCTTTAGCTTGTTACATAGTTTCGTCAAAGGCCTTAAATCTAAGTTCTCTATTACATGAGAAATTTATATCCGCTAAGTGCAAACTTTAATAGAAGATGAAAGGAAAAAGCCAAGAAGAGAAGAATTAGTATACCTTGATAGCAAGGCAACCATGCACGCTTGCAAGCCCTGGAAGTACAAAAAACTAGAAATTAGAATTAATTAAAACAAAATGGAGAATGTAATAAAGAGAAACCAATATCTAGAGTATGTTCAGACTTCAAATTACTATGGCACCAAATTGACAAGATAAACTTCTAAAACAGATATATAACAATGTAATGTGATAGATAAACACATAGTTACAATTTAAGCGCATATATATGTAAAAAGTGAATATGAATGTCTATTACGTATGTACTTTATTTATTTATTTTTTTCTTGGGATAAGTTATACACACATGGATGATAGCTAAGTATAGAATGGAACGGATCACACCTCTGCACCACCAATGGCAAAAAGAACCACCAAAATTTCAACGAACCAGAAGGACATCAATTTGTAAAGAACAACCAAGAAGCATGATGCAACAACAACAAATAAAATGGCTGATGCTGTGTTAATGTCCATGACACCACCACCATCACGATCGTTGATTGTGGTAGATTCATCAGAAGCATCCTAGAAAAAAAAATCTGACAAATCAAGGAACATACAAAGACAGTAAAAGACACATATTCTACTTCAAAGAAAAAGCATTAATTATTGAAGAAAGGGAAATAACTTTTAAAAGCTTGTCCTGTTCAACAGCTGCTTCTCTTGCACTCGATGCAGACCAGTAAGATGCACACAAAATGGTACCAACTGCCATAAGCCACAGAAAAACTTCGGCTATGTCAACTAGTGGTCGTTGTGGAGAGTATAGCTGCACAGACACTGTAAATAAGTGTGAAACCTTCAGAAAGCTACCTTGTCGAAGCAATAACAGGAGAAAAATTATGCCAGACAAAATCTCAGAAAAGTTATGCCTAAATTCGGTAAAGCTCAGGTTTTTACTTTTTAGTTGGATAAAAAACTCTTAGGAGTTTCAAACCAAGTTAACCAGTAAAAGACAGCATAAATGCACAAAAATGTGATTTACATAATGTGATTTACATTTTAGCTGGATGTTTCACTTAGATGCATGGCAGCAACTGTAACTACAAATACTCTTCCCTCTCTCGAGCAATTTTGCTTCATCAAATAGTATTCAGAAATCAGTAATAATCATATAACTTGGATAAATTCCTCCACAATCAGTCCCATGTGTCCTCTCCAGCGCATCGGAGAGAACTCTTTGTTCTAAAGAGAGAACTATCTTGTTCCCTCAGGTAGACCAATTATTTCCAGAAAAATTTACTCACCATTTCTAACCTTAACTTAAGATTTCATGCACTGTGTGATGCTTTATTGTCTTTAAATAAAAATGATTTTTCTTTTATATTTTTTTCCCCTCAAGCTCTTCCAGGCAGCAAGTTGATCACAGATAAAACACCAAAAATAGGGAGTAGTAATATTATTATATCCCTGATCCAAAAAAGTAGCAAATGGTTTAATCCCATAACAGTAAGCTAATCAAATTCAATTGTTCCAACAGAAGCAAAATAAGCAACAATAGTACTTATGAAGCCACAAAAAAGGTTAAGCCAATTATAAAAATCAGTCTTTGAGAAGGAAACTTTAAGTTTTGCTTCCTGCTAAGGACAACACAGAAAAATTACCTGATGAACTAATCATTAGCATCTTTTCTAAGCTTGCACCAGCATCTTGTGGGAGCATGACAGCAGGTATATGTATATCTAAATCGGTTTCATCAGGCTCACAAACCATCTTGTAAAGCTCTGAAAAATTCACCAAGAATTTCAAGTGACTGGTTTAGTAACCCTAAAAATAAATCTATCCAATGCAAGCAAGCTAAACATAACTTCTTAACTTTTCAACATGACATCATTTTTAGACTTTTTCACAAGAAACTTCCCAAGCCCATCTACGTAGCAGCCATTTCTAAATCAATCTAGAATTTAATTTAGATGAGTTTAACAATGTCAATAGGCAATGAAAATCCTCAATTTCGATAAATTCCAGGGAAGGATCTCCCGCTACTTCGTTAACAAATTGTTCAACAGCTGGTTCTAGAGCACCATGGGGTAAATCAGTTGGGACCTAGCTTTACATTTTCTCTGATGCAGAACAGGCGAGAAGGAAGCCAGAAAGAGAATAAACCAAGCAAGAGAAAAAGAAGAAGAAAAGAAAACAAGATGAAATATTAGAAGAGAGGAGGAAAACAGGCACACAAGCCATCAATATTTCCAAATCATCATGTCTGCCTACCATCAATGATTCTAACAAATAACTAAATCATTCCAGAGGCTAGAACCACGGAGACAATCCCATAGCTAAAATAACATAATATCTTATTTTAGGTTATGGGACCCAAATAAAATAAACTCTATAATGATGTCCTAATCAACTCTCCCATGTTGAGAAGAAACTCGACGACTCTTATCGACTAAAAGTCTTGCGCTCCTGCAATCAATCACTGGGACACAAACAAAGTGGGTGTGCAACCTCTTTCCGAGGTTCAAGCACGTGCATAAGGAATGGTCTAAACATGATGGCCCCACCAATCCTCCCGGGGTGAAAGGAACTCAACTTCAACAGGAAAAGATCCTACTAACTCCAACAAAACTCCTATGCATTTGAATTAAGTTGTTGGGTTTGGGAGGTATAACAAACACCACAATTAAAACACAATGGAAACATTAAGGGGGTGCAATGCCACCCGGGCTGGTAATACCAGCCTTTAGGAATCATTGTAAGAGTGATCTTCAAAAAAGTTGCAACAAGGAACTCTATTCATCATCCCCAACTAAATTTCACAGAAAACAGGGAAGTGATTACCACAGGAGTTTCTTGGAACTATTGATGTTAATTAACCAACCCGCAAATAAAAGCTTATACAACCATTACTAAATACCTTTCTGGTTATTTATAATGAGGACTGCCGAAGCACCAGAAGCTTCTGCAACATTTGCCTTGGTTGTGAATTTGCAGTTACCTCGGTCAGCCATGATGACATCACCAGCAAGCTAAAAGAATGAAAAATTATGAATTAATTGGTATTGATTAAACATACTACGAGTCCCCGGTGTATGACCCTTTAAAGGCTTAAGATGAAAATGCAGGGTGGAAAGGAAAACCATATTATTTGGTGGACTACAGCAATCACGAGGGTCTGAAAGCTTAAGGGGAGTTCGGCTTGCATTCTTTTCCTTTGACACAATGGTAGTACCAAATCGAGCGCCAACACCAACATATTCATTGCCCTCGAGGCCATCAACCCAAGTTTGAACTTTTACCTGAAAAAAAGCCACGGCCGATTAATGAGCAAATCGCTGTGAGACAAAAGTAATGGAGCAACGAACTATAAACAACTAGATGGGCTTACCACCTAAAATATGGACCACGTTAAGTCCATGATGATAGTTCAAAACAAACGATAAAAAGTTCCTTCCCATTTGCAGCTTCCTACAGTGTGCAGCACATAGCCACATACTTTGTTTTGAAAAAAGCCAAAAAAAAAAAAAAAAGGCTACAGAATGAAAGAAACAGGTCACTCCAATTATGTTATGGGAAAATAAAATAGGCAAGTTCCGGCATCGTCCCTACTTTTTGCCTTCCTAGTGAATTGATTCCCAGAAAATTCACAAAATTGCCAAATGTGTAGCAGATAAATTGAATTAAAAAGAAAAAAAAAAACAAACTGCAACAATAAATAAATAAATGCAGCTCACTTCCCTGGGGGAAAAAAAACATAAAATATAAAGAAAAGAAATATAAAAATTACTGGATTTAAAAATGCATCTCAGGCAAAATCTAGAGGGGGGGTAATAGAGGAGTAAACCGATCAATATATCCCTGTCCAGAACAGAAAAGTAACACTTAACCTGATACGAAAACAACAGAGAAAGGGACATAATAATAATAATAATAATAATAATAATAATAATTTTTCCTACAAGAACATAGACACAACGATTGAAGAAAACAATGAAGACCCAGTTGAAGGATCAAAGAGAAAAGAAGTGGTTTGGAGAGTAAAAGAGCATTAGTTGTACCAGAACGAAATCGTTGGCACAGCCAGGCTTCTTGGGAGACGAATCGTCGTCGTGAACGATGTCCCCAGCCATCACCAAGCAGGGGTTGTTGAAGATAAGTACCACCACTGCATATATGGACACAACACAATAGCAATAACTCCGCAAATCCATTAGACTTCTTCTTCTTCAGGAGATCGACGCTTCTCCTTTCAGTTCATCAGAACCTCTAAACATATATATATATATATATTCACACAAACATAGAGAAAAAGGGTGAAACTTTTAGAGAGAGAACGGGAACAGGCATCTGGATCATCGCCTGTTCAACAAACGAATATAATTTATAAATTAAAAATAAAAAAAATATGGAGGATTTGGACAGCTGAATTTTTATCTCAGCTTTGCAATCAAGGACGTTGAGCTACAATGGGGTTGTTTGGAGTAAAAAAAAATGAGATAAATTGTGGTTTGGGAAGAGTTTATAATGCGTGCAGTAAGAGAAAAAAGTTGATGTGATATAAAGTTAACAGAGATTTATAAAAATTTTTGGAGATTTTCAGCAAAATATATCAAACCAAACAGGCCAAATATAATAATTCAAATACATTCATATTTTTTAAATTAAAATAATATAAATATATTTAAATGATTAAATTAAAATTCAACTGTCCCGTATCAATGACAGCCTCCTCTTTGACCAATGCGTTTGGTTAAAAAGGGCAATGCTACGATTTAAGGCATATTTGGTGCGCCGAAAATATGAAAAAATTTGTAAAGATCTCTAAAATTTTTTAAAATATTTTACACACTTCATACCTAATTAAAATTTCTATAAATTTTTATATATTTATATATCTTAAATTTTTATAAACTTTAATAAATTTTTTATTAACATCAATAACATTTTCACAAACTCTAATAATTTTTTTACAAATCTAAAAATTTTTTTAATAACTTTCAATAAATTATGACATAAAATTATTCAAACGAATTTAAAAAAAATTATTTGAACGGATTCGTTTTCCGAAACTTGAAAATTTGATGCAATAATCAAAAAGTTTTACTATTCATCTCTTGAAAAATGTGATTTGGTAGCTAAGTGCTGAACACTAAAAAGTTATTTAAATCATATTTTTTATTATTTTTTGACACTCCAAATGCATCATTAGGCTGTGTTTGGAGATACTAAAAAATTACAAAAATCCTACAAATATCATTAAACAAAATTTTTTTAACCTCTCAATCTCTATAAAAACTCTATAAATTTATTTAAATCCATCTAAATCTCTACAAATTTATACATATTCTAATAAATTTTCACAAATCTTAATAAAATCTCTACAAATTTAAAAAAATACTGATAAGTATTTATACGACAAGTGTCTATTAGAATCTGTTTAATTTACTATTTAATTTAATTTTTTTTTAGTTAGTTGCACTCTAAGGGGGCGTTTGAAGTTTCAAAAAACAAAAGAAAGTGTGAATTAGATAACTTTTTGGCATTTAAAGTTCAGTTATCAAACCAAATTTCTAAGGGGGCGTTTGAAGTTTCAAAAAACAAAAGAAAGTGTGAATTAGATAACTTTTTGGCATTTAAAGTTCAGTTATCAAACCAAATTTCTCAGAAATGAATAGTTCCGTTCAAAAAATTTTCGACATTTCAAACGGAATTTTAGCAAAAACCTTTTGGTTTTGCATCAAATTTCTTAACTTTAAATCTGTTCAAATAGATTTTTAGTTTAGATTTATGTCAAAACTTTTTGAAAGTTGCTAAAAAAATTTTGAGGTTTGTAAAAATATTATTAGAGTTTGTAAAAATATTGTTATAGTTTATAAAAATTTGTTGGGATACTTAAAGGTATATAGATTTATAGAAATTTTACGAAGTATAAGGTGAGCAAAATATAATAGAGATTTTTAGAATTTTTTTACGATTGTTAACTTTTTTTTAAAACTCTAAACAAACTCTTGATATCAAAAATTACTCAAATTACATTTTAAACAAACTTAAGGAACTCTAAGCAGCCCCCTTAACGTTGCCGACGGCGGCATTGTACGACGTCCTTTGAGAGGTTTTAGAATGCTAAATAGATACAAAGGTTGAGTATATCAAAATAAATTAAATATTCAAATTTAATTTATGTAAAAATAGTTTAAAATATCAACATATTATTTCAATTGAATTAGTTTTAAGAGAAATTATATTATTTATCACAAAAAAATTTTACGCAACATCTATTGGGCCATTTGATTGGAAAACTTTAGCATATTTTAAACTTGTTAGGAAATTTCAAGTAAATAAACTTTTACTTCAAATATAATTAAAGTGTAAAAAAGTTCATATATTCAAAATTTTAAGTTTTCAATTTATGAAAATAAAATTTTGTTTAAAATTTTTTTAATTTATAAAATTTGTAGTTCAATAATTATAAATAAATTATTTAATAAAGCATATTTTTTACTCCAATTTTATTTTAAATAAAACATAATAAATTAAATTTGCATACATCTAACTATAAATACTCCTCTCTGTATGGATATTCGTGACAACAAATGTGAACGATTTTTGGAGATTTGATGCGGATCTTTACCTTAGTTTATCATATTTCCTTATAAGTAGGAGTACAAAAAAAAAAAAAAAAAATCGAATAATCCAAAAATCGAATCAATTCGATTACTTTGGTTTGAGTTTATTCAAGTCTATGCCATTTTTCAATTCAATTCTGGATTAAAAAATTAGGAAATCAATATTTTTTGTTTAGTCTTTAGGTTAGTTGATATTCAACCTGAACCAAAAATAATTTAACCCAAACCAACTCGAAACTAACCTAAAAAATATAAAATATAATATATTATATCTAATATAATATTATAAAATATAAAAGTAAATAATATTTAGAGTTAACCACAACCTATTTATCTCTTCCCCCTTTTTTTCTCTCTCTCTCTCCCCCCAAACGCACAACAACATCAAACAGCTCCATTGCACAAATATCAATTAGTTTTGTAATGTTTCTTAAAAAATTCTTGATTTTAGCATTGGAAGAAAGTGTCTTGTAGTTTTTTACCTATTTTTTAAGTCTCCTTTGGCATGAGTTGTGTCAATTGTTGGATATCTTCCAAAAGACTGTGCAAATGAATTATGAAGGCTGTATAGTGATCATAGAAATCCAATGGTGTATTCAAGCAAAAATAAGACCTCCAATCGAAGTTAGAACCGATTCGACCCAATTTTGCCTAAATAGAAAACCGAACTAACCTAATCTGATATTTTCAGTTCAGTTTGGTTCGATTCTAAACGAAAATTAGTTCGATTTCGAGTCCAAATCTTAAGAACAGAAAAAAAATCGATTCGATTAACTAATTCAACTCATGCATACCTTTACTCATAAGATACTTCCTTATCAAAAGGGTTTTGAGATAATAATATTTCCCAAATCTATAGGTTAGTGATTTTTTTTTTAATTAAGTGCAATTTGGATTAATGGGAGAGTATTTACATCATCTTAGGGGCATTCTTCCATGTATTCAAAGAATTAGTTACAAAAGTAGATCTTCGAACTAGTTCAATCTTAGTATTAATTACAAAATTGGATCCCCCCAACTATCACACAATCTAGTATCTACATTAGAATTTTTAATGGCATGCATACGACTAGTCTTAATTCGAATCTCCTACATGATGTTCTTGAGAATGGAAGTAATTGAGGAAGATAGTCCCTTAAATGTTCTTGCATTTCGTTCATTCCAAAGGTGATAGACCAGAGCTACTCAAGCTAGTTTGCAAAATAGTGCTACCAAGACTTTTTCTGCTAAATTTTTTCAAAGCCCATATAACTTCTTCCTTCCAAGGTTGTTTAGCCTTTATGCTCCATGTTTTCCAAGGCACTCCCACATAAAACACAAGTGGGCTCAACAATCATCCCCCATGCTAGTAATTTGTCCTTAGTGTTAACTCTCTCTTTAATTGCAAGCCATAAGATGAAACTATGTATAGGACTGTGATTAAGGAACCAAAGAAGGCTATGCTATGTTACCTCTCGAGCATGTTCTCTTATAGCATCCCAAGTGGTTGCAGCATTATAGGCTTCATAGTTAGATGTTGTCCTAATGAATTTATCTGGTAGTTAGGGATTTGGCTCATAGTTTGGAGGCATTTCAAGAATAATTTCCCTAGGTTCCCTTGTATTTGAATAAGGCCATCTCCATTTTCTATCACTAGTAACCCTTGAGACTTTAGCATCCTTAGTCAAAGCCAGCATCACAAGCAATTCTGGAACCATATTTAGGAATTAGAGGGCCAATGGGGGTGCCAATTAGAGATGGATTCACCATTACCCACAATATACTTGGAGATACCTTTTGCTTCTTCTCGGAGCTTGAGTAGCTTCCTCCAAGTCCAAGAGCAATCCGATTGAGGTTTTATTTCCCAAAAACGCTTGCCTTTAAGAAGATTGGAATGGCACCATTTAACCCAAAGGGATCGGGCTTTGGAGCAAAGGGCCCATAAGTGCCTCATTATGGTAGCCTTGTTCCATTCATAAAGTTTTCGAATGCTAAGGCCTCCCCCACTCTTTGGTTGACAAACTTCATTCCATGCAACTTTGCTACCTTATTTTTTTTGCTCAGCTCTTGACCACAAGAATCTCCTTAAGATCTCCTCAATAGAATTACTTACCCTCTTGGGTAGGATGAAATGAATGCTCCAATAGATTTGGATTCTGAATAATATAGATTTGACAAGGACTACTCTACTAGCATAGGAAAGGCACTTAGAGATCCAACAATTGACTTTTTTAGTAGTCTTCTCAATAAGCTCTTTGCAATCTTCAATTTTGAGCTTTGAAGAGATTTATGGTAGTCTCAAGTATTTGACTAGAAGTTTTCCCAGTTGAAATCCAAGCAAAGAGCATAAGTGTTGCTTATCTTGTTGACTAATTCCTGAGATGTAGACTTTGCTTTTTTGTCCATTTGGCTAAAGCCCTGAGTATTTATAGAATTCATGAAATGCCTTGTGTATAAGTTAGAATGTGGGTTCATTTGGGGGTGTATAGAATGAACAAATCATCTACAAAGCAAATATGATCTATGGATGGCACAGTACATTTGGGATGGAAAGTAAATTCACCTTCTTTAACTAGTTTGTTAAAGAGTCTTTAGAAGAACTCCATAGCAATAAGAAATAGAAAATGTGATAGTGGATCCTCTTTGTTGAAGTCCTCTAGCACCTAGAAAATAACCTCGAAAAGCTTCATTTAGAAAGACGGAGAATTAGGGGGAAGTGATGTAAGCTTCAATCCATTCTCTGAACTTTGTTGGTAGATTAAGAATATGTAGTATACCAAGCAATAGGTTCCATGAAAACTGAATCAAATGCTTTTATCAAGTCTATCTTCAAAGCACTTTTAGGGGATAAATTGTGTCTATTATAGTTCCTTACCAATTTTTGCATGAGAAGGATTTGGTCTGAGATGGATCTTCCTTTAACAGAGGCAGCTTGTGAAGGGCTAATTATGTAAGGTGTGATCCATTTATGTTTATTGGCAATAATCTTGAAATACACTTACAGATGGTAGAGCAGCAAGAGATAGGTTTACAATCCATGACCATGCTAGGATTTAGAACCTTAGGCACCAATGAAATTGTAGTAGAATTCACCACCTTCAACAACTTCCTTGAGCTAAAGAAATATTTGATGGCCTCAATAAAATCATCCCTCTACAATCCCCCAAGCTTTCTTAAAAAAGTGAGAAGTGAATCCATCTTTCTTTCATTAGCTCTGTGACCATGCAGGTCAGTGATTTTCACTAGGTACATCACGAGGTACCATAATGCATGACAAATCTACTTATTGTCATGTGTCTCTATGTTTTTTCTATACTTTCAAATAATATTCTAAGGTTTCATTTGGCACAAAAAAATCTTGAAAACACTGAAAATTTTTAAGAATTTCTAAAATTCTCTAGAACATTTTCTATCCCTCGTATTTTGTAAAATTTCTATAAATTTATATATGTCTACATATTCTAATAAATTTTTAAAGATCTCAATAAATTTTTTACAAACTCCAACAACGTTTCACGAACGCCAATAACTTTTTTACAAATTTCAAAATTTTTTTGTTACTTTTAATAAATTCTTGACATTAAACCATTCCGATAGAACTAAAAAAACTGTTGGACAGTTTCTCTCTTTAAAAAGCCGACGCAAAAGTTAAAAATTGTTGGACGATTTTTCTCTTCAAAAAGTTAATGCAAAAGTTAAAAAGTTTTACTATTCATTTCTAAAAAATGTGGTTTGATAGCTGCGCGTCAAATGTCAAAAAATTTTTCAAATCACAATTTTTGCTGTTTTTTATTATTTTTCGCCACACCAAACTAACCTTAAAATAAATAATATAATAACGCAATAGTTTATTCTCTCTACAGTTAGATTCGCTGCGGGCCCAGATTAAATGCTACGTATCACACATACCTTCTCTTGTTTTTTCTCAATTAATTATCGGCTTGTTTGTCATGCAAAATTTTTGTTAATATTCAATAATTTTTGTCTTTGTTCATGTTATGTGTCTAAAAAAATTTATAGAATTATAAAAGAAATTAACAAATTAAAAAATAAGTAAAAATTGGTGATTTTATGTGTTGGAAAGAATTTATGTGTTTGATAGATAAAATTGATAAAAATTAAAAAAATTAATGTACCAAACTCATCTTAAAAATAACTTCACACTAAAAAAAAGAAATAGTTTTATACAAAAATTTCTTAAGTCCCTTTACACTAGGCTTCAGTTTTTTACTTTTTAAATCTGGGTTAAATTTTGGATGGGATATTTAAGGTGGAAAGTTAAAATTTGGACGGAATATTTAAGGTAGAAATTACTGTTGTTTGAGCCAAGCACGCTAATTAGGGTTCCAAGAGGCTGCAGTGAAGAAATCCACTGCAGGGTTGCAGTGAAGAAACGTAGGGCTGTGATTTATTCTCACTTTAATGATGCGTGACTTTTTACATTCTCCATTAATTGTCTTCCAATTAAATTTTTTAACTTTTATTTTTATTTTGAAAATAATTTTAATTAAATTAAATTAGAACCATCCGATTAAAAATAATTAAATCTCAAATTTTGATTTTCCACTGCAGCCCCTGCAGTAGGTTTTTTCACTGTAGTCCCCTGGAACCCTGCTAATTATTGGGATATTTAAGCTTGTTTGTTAAATTTATTAATATGTGTGACCTCGAAATATTTATTAGTGTTCAAATTTACTGCTAGATTTATTGGTGTGCTCAACCCCAAGCAAATATTCTTACGAGCTTGTAATCGAGCCTCATTACGAGCCTATTAAGAAATAAATAAATATGCCCAATTTAACAAACAAAATTCAAGTTCAAAAATAATAACTTATAATAAATGTAAATCACTTTAAGAAAATTAAATCATTAAAAACTTATAAGCAACTTTTACTAATTTAATTATAATTATATAAACGAATACTTAAATTAATATGTATACGAACAATAAATGAATATGTTCACCAATTATAAATTAATATGTTCATGAAATTTTATTGAGGGAGGTAAATTTGTTTGTTCGTGAAAGTTTATTGAGGGAGGTACACCCCGGGGTGAAAGTTTACTGAGGGAGGTACCCCCGGGGGGGGGGGGGACATAGAAATTCTGAAACCAAATTCTAAAGTAAAACTATCAAAATACCCTTTTCCAAAAAAAAAAACAAATAAACAAAAGCTAGATTATATTGTCATTTTTAAAATTTTTCTTATTTTGAATAAATAAATAAATAATTACTAAATACACTACATTTTTTAAATTTATCAATTTCTCTTACAATAAATATTATTTTTAAAATATGAAAAATAAAAAATAGAGTGCATTTAATATTATCTTAAATGAAGATAGATCTGAATATTTTTCCAGATAAAAGATAATTAAATTTCAATTAAAAATCCAAAAACTAATCTCACCCAAGAGGATACTTCATAAAATCATCATACCACGTATTGAGATGCAAGTAATTTAAAAAAAAAAAAAAAAGAACTTTGATATTTTTATCAAAATTAAAAAAAAAAAGGCACATGCAAACATATACTCTTAGCACATATATCAAGGGCTTTTATTACCTTGATTTTTAATCTTAAATACATTCTTCTATATTGAAACATATTTTTCTATATGCTGAAAATTGTTTGAAAAAATTGAGAATTAATATAAAAGTAAATTTTAATATATATAATTAATATTTTTAACTATCTAAACATTGGAAATTAATGTAAATGTAAATTCCAATGTATATAATTAATATTTTTAATTATCTTAGTATGTGCCTTAGGGCACATCTTAGCAAGATTCAGGGAAAAAAAAAAAGGTTTAGTCGCTAACTCTGATATGTTTGACACTCAATTACTGAGGTCCCGTTTGGTAACGTTTTTATTTTCTGTTTTTTTGTTTCCGTTTTCAAAATTTTGTAAATTGACAATAGAAACATGTTTGTTAAATCTGTTTCTATTTTTTTTGTTTCCAAAAAAAATAAAAACGGAAACAGAAAAAAAGTGTTTTCACTTTGGTTTTCTTTTCTGCTGCCAATAATTTGTCAATTTTAAAACTTGGTCTATTTTTGTTACATTATATAAAAATAAATTATTTTATTGAAATATTTTTTCAAAATAAGTTATTTTAATAAATAATATAATTAAATTCAAAAATTAAATTAATTATATAAATTACAATAAATTATTTTTAATAAATAATAAAACTAAATTAATTTAATTTAATAATTAATTATTATATTATTTTAAATAAATATCATAATTAAATTAAATTATTTTTAATTTAATTAATTTAATTTATATACAATATATTTTATTAAATTATTTTAATAAATAATTAAATGAATTTAATTAATTTAAAAACAAATAATTTAATTTAATAATTAATCTAATTTAATTATTTATTTAATATGAAATATATTTTATTAAATTATTTTAATAAATAATATAATTTATTATATTTTATATTTATTGATTAAATGATTTTAATAAATAATTTATTGTATTAATTTAATTAATTATATTAATTAAATTAATATAAAATATATTTTATTAAGTTCAATTAATTTTTTAAAACTAATAAAATTAAATATTTTTTAAAATAAAAAATTAATAATCTAAACAAACTTGCATTTTCAAACACAGTTTCAATTTTCATCTCATAAAAAATAAACAGCAACAGAAAACAAAAAATAAAAAATGACAACAGAAAAACAACAAAAAAAAGACAGCGTTGTCAAACGGGCCCTGAGTATTCAAGAGTTCTTATTCAAAGCCAAAAAAAAAAAATTTATATTGAATTTATTTTCAGAACAAATGTTAGCAGAAAAAAAAAAAAAAAAAAAAAACGTGCTTTGAAAAACCGACATTAAATTTGAAGTTGAGTTTAGAAAGGACAATTCGAGTCTATAAATGCATTTCACCGAAAAGACCTGATTTCACGTGAATTCTCAAACGTCTTCAATCATATTTTCCCAAAAATAATTCCAACTTTGCAGTCATTTTTGACAAAGACAACTTCAAGCTTGATGAAGTCATATTTCTGGATTTATTTAAGCAATTGGGTCTAATAATTAAGTTAAAAAAGGGACTAATAGGAAAAAAAAGTAGACTTTTTTTATTAGTTAACATGATATTTGGAGAATCCCCTCAATAATAAATGTTGAGAACCTGTTTGGTAATAATTATCCTGTTTGGTACTTATTTTTAAATTATTTTTTAAATTTTTTATTTAAAAAACTTAGGAACGCGAGATAAAAATTTTGAAAGTAAAACATTAGTGAGATAATTGTTATCTCAGTAATAATTAATGCGGTAACACATTTATGATACAAATTGAAAAAGTAAATATTATTAGGTAATAATTGCATTATGGTTGGAATACTAAAAATTTTTAAAGGAATAGAAGTTAATTGTGTTTGGAATGAAGGTAAATTGACTAAGAGTAAAAGTTAATATTTAATCTTGATAAAATATTATAATAAAATAAATCATCCTAATAATTGTTATTTTAATAATAACTAATTTTAATAAAATATATGTATTATTAAATATAATTTTAAATAAAAATATTAATCATAAAAAAATAATTTTATCATAGATTAATATTTCAATGGTAATTAATTTTAATAATGAATTATTATTTGTTAAGAATTATTTTATTTTGATAAAATAATTTAATAAAACAAATAATTTCATTTTATTTAAATAAATTATTAACTCTAGTAAATTATATTAATATAATACATAACCTAATAAATAATTATTTATGAGAAGTAATTTTTATTTAATAAAATAAATTATTTTAACAAATAATTATTATTTATTAAACATTGATTTTAATTTTAGAAAATAAATAATTTGGTCATAAATTAATATTTTAACAATAATATTTAATAAAATATAATAAATTATTTTAATAATAAATTTTTGTTTATTAAATTTTGTTTTGATAAAATAATTTAATAATTACTTAATTTTAATTTGATTAAATAAATTATTATTTTGTAATATTTATTTATTACATAAGAGAATATTGCATAGAGTTTTATAGGAGTGTGAAGAAATATTTTATTGTTTCAATGAGAAGAGATAAGTTTTTCCATTACTTTCTATTACCCACCTCCCCTCTAACTAACAATTTACCTATAATTGTTACCCTCAAGGTAATTGTTATTCCCATCCAAACAAGTGTAATAGAGGGTAAAAATTACTCAAGTAAAATTTATCCTTCTTTACCCCCAAAACAAACATTTCCTTAAGGTACTAGGTTAATTAACTCTTGAAACTAGATAAGCTAGATTTTTAAGTAAAAAAAAAAAAAAATTAAAAATACAGAAGAAAATCAAGTTGAGAAATTGAGCTTTTTTTAGCTTTTTAAGAGTTGAAATTTTTATTGACTTTCTATTTGAATGGATTTAATTTTCGTGTTAGAATTTTTTAAAATTTATAAAAATTTTATTAAAATTTATAAGAATTTGTTGAGATTATAAAGATTTAAACATATTTATAAAAATTTAGAGAGATTTTATAAAGATTTAATTTTTTAAAAATTTAAAGAGATTTATAAATTTTTTTTTGTTGACTTTTTACACCCAAACGGTGCCACAATTGCTAGTTGAGTGTCCATCTTGGCCATGTTAAGTGTCTAGAAGGAAATGATAGATAATGCGGAAAATGTCTTGGATGGAGCTGGCATTTTCCTTTCTTTTGACCTTTAATGACATACTTTTGAGTCTTTCTATGAGCACCATTTGTCAAGAGGTCGGGTGGCGGCATTTTAGGCAGGAAGGAAGGCGACAGAAGTTTTGACAAATGCCAAAGGCCGTGCCATTTGCAGGGCGACAGGCCACTTGTAAACGAAAAATGTAATATTTACAATATTTTTTTTCAACATTATTTTACGACATTAAAAATGACATTATTTTAGATCAATATATTATGTCACCCAATATTCTTACACCTTCTCTCTGACACATTTTTTACACTATACTAGTTATGATGAATCATGACAAATATATTTTTACATTATACTATACTGGTCATGACTAGTTATAATAAGTCCTGATCAATTTATTTTGGATATTATAAAATAATGTTGAAAAAAAGTATTGTAAACGTAGCATTACTCGCGACAGGTCACTTGTAAATGAAAAATGCAACATTTACGATATTTTTTTCTAACGTTGTTTTACAACATTAAAAACGATGTCGTTTTGGACCAGTGTATCACGTCATTCAATATTCTTACATCCTCTCTCTGACACTTTTTTTACACTATATTGGTCATGACAGATCATGACCAGTGTATTTTTACATTATACTGGTCATGACCAGTTCATTTTAGATGTTGTAAAATAATGTTAAAAAAAAGTGCAGTAAACGTAGCATTACTCCTTGTAAACCAACCCATTCGAGGGATATGGCCACATTAGTAATTTTTTTCTTTTCCCTTTTTTTTTTAATGATTCGGGTTGTTTTGGTCCATTTGTGTGCAGTTTGATTAATTCCTGAGTAGGAGTAGGTGCAACTTTGAGTTGCTCAATATTGTAGCCTGAGCAATCTAACCTAAAAAAAATTTTTTTAGTTTAAAAAATATTATTTTTTAAATTTAACCCATCCTAAATTTTTGTATTCAACTTACTTTGCCTTCAAATTTTTTTATTTAGCTTAAATATTTGTGTCTCAGTCTACTCTATCTTTAAGCCTTTTGTTTATTCTATGTGAACCCTAAATTTTGGGTCTACCTCTCTCTAAGAAAAGGGCCCATAAATTAACAACCAGATAAGGGTAAGCCTACAATGCCCTTAAAGAGATTAAAATTAATAATCATTAGAAAGTAAATTTAAAATTTTACCAATTAAGCTGCTACTCAAGATTAAATCAGCACTTTTTTTTATTCAAATTTAGATCATTTTTTAAGGGTCAAATCTAGACTTAGAGAAATTAGAAATTTTAATAGTAATTATATTTAATAAAATAAAAATAAATTAACATCTAAAACCTAATCCATATGTAATAAAGCATCATTAAAAATAAAGTTTTTATGTAAATATTCATAAGCAAAATTTAACTTCATATATACTTTATTAATTTTATCAATTAAAATAACACTAAATGATTTCCCATATTACAAAATTTATTAATAATTAGATCTATAATGACTTTTTTCACGATTTGTCTTTTATCTTGTTTTAAAATTTTGTTTTAACAACACTTATATTTAAAAATGCATTCTCTGTATTCATAGTAGAAATTAACACTTTTTTCGTTTTGCATTAAATTAATCTCGTGTCTTTTTATTTTATTTTATTTTCTAATTTTCTAAGTATTATTTAATATTTAGTTTTTCATAATGATTGTAAAAATTTAAAATATTTAAATTAGGAATATTATTACACTCAAAGTTCTGAGACCAGTTAAATTTTAGACTTTTTTTCCCTATTAATTTTTTGAGTCATTAACAATTAGTTATGAATTGAATTGTGCAAAATATATACTTTTATCTATTAATTTTTGTAAAAATCTTTTTTCTCCAACTAGTTTTTACACTTGAAGTACAAATTCAATTAAATTTAACAGATTTTTATAAACTTTACACTTTCAAATTAAGAAAGTGTTATATATTGAGTTTTAAAGTCATGTATTTTTGTATCAAACTCTAACGGGATAAAATGTTATTACTCCTTAATCATGTAGATCTCATCATATCATATGTTAATATTTTGTTTATTTACGAGATATGAAGTTTATCCAAACGGCATACTCTGAAAAAAAAGAAGATATATAATAATATTCCTATGTGGTATTCTTTAAATTAGTTCGTAAAAGTCTAAAATTATAATCGGTCAAATCATATCTCTTATCTCATTTCATAATTCCAACTAAATACCAATAAAAAAAAAGAAAAAATCTCACATAGAAAAAAATACCATATCCAATCCCATATGTTATTTTATAATATTACTAATCTCTCACATCCAATGCTCCAATGAAACCTAGCCTAAAGGAAAATGTTACTCAACTCAAATTTTCAACAAAAAAGAATATTTACTAGAATGATATAAAAATTATGTAATTGTAAAAAAGACTGATTTATAAAATTATTCATTAAAGTGTTTGGTTCACCGAAAAAAAAAAAAAGGAAAGAAAAGAAAAGTACATCTCATCCTGGTTATAAATTCTAGTAGCATAGCATTCCCAACTCCAAATGGTGAAGCCTTTATATTATTAACAGTCTTTCTCCAAGTAAATTTAATTAATATGAGCTTGAGAAGGTGCAAGCCTACTTGATCATAGGGAACCACTGATTATTTCCAACTCCATTATTGAGCAGTGATAATATATGATTGAAAACTTTTTGCTACAACTACATAATTATAATTTATATCCAATTCATAATCCATCTAGAAACAATCCAAATCTAATTTCTTTTCACTGATAAATAAGATTTATCCAATTCATAATCCATCTACTGTAGGTGGATAGGTGATAGAAAACTTTTTGCCTCAACTACATGATTATATCCAACTCATAATCTATCTAGGAACAATCCAAATCTTATTTCTTCCTACTGATAAATATTGAATCATAAACAAAGCTGAAGGAAGACAAAACTTAAGTTTTTGTATTTAACCAAAAAAGACAGAATGGAACATTTTCCCAGTGGAGTTTCGTAAGCCATCCCCTCCGGGGAAGAATGATGGACAAAGAAAGGACCATGAGTTCTATCCAGAGTGAAGGATCAGTTGAGAATTTCAGTTCCTTGTACTTAGTTTGGGTACAGATGACCGTTTTTCAGATCTTGGTTTCCAAAGGCCAGAAGTCCACCCTCAGTTTTATATTTCATCTGGCTATGGAGGTCGTTGGCAACAAAGTGCTCTGATAAAGTGCGACTTCCCCCAGAAAATCTTATGGCTCCTCCAACCATCCTCAGGCCCAAAATGTTAGCATTATCCAGAGCTTGGCTAGGAATGTTAAAACCAGTTTCCAAAGTTGAAGGTTGAGCAGTTTGAGCATTGCCCTGATCAAAGTAACCCATATTTTGTGAACCCAGTTGAGAAAAACTTCCAATTCTTTCAGCTTGTTCGATGCCCGAAAAGTATCCTTGATGAGTATTTGCCTCAATCTGCAGTGATTTCGTGCTTTCTGAATTCATTCCAGTTCTATCCCCGGCTGCTCCTGGCTGTATATAGTTGCAATACGAATCCACCCTGGGGTTTGGAGCTTGTGGCTCGGACAGGACAGTGGGTAAAGTGAAATCTGGAGAAGAAACCACCTGTTCAGAGAGATTGGGTGAATATTTAGGCTTTTTGACAGACATTCTCAACCTTCCTACTTCATTCTTTCCATTTGATGTTATATTTCCAATGGTTTGGTAGCGATTAACTTGCTTTTCAAGAACTTTGTAGCGGTTAGGCAAATCAGTTGTCCTCTCACTTTTCACAGGCCTCTCTACAGATCCATTGTTACAAATTTGAGATTTTACGCCCAATTCAACTTTGTTCTGACGCTTGCCTCGGCCAACTTTTTTCACGTGACTACCCTTTTTCCTTGTTGGCCTCGAAGCTAACTCAACACCTACCAAATTTTTCATCTCCTCTCTCATCTGTGCAAACATGTTTTCTCTAGCAACTTTAAGCTCCTCAATTATAGACTCCATGAAGATTTTCAAACCGTCGAGAGAAACAGGCTTGTGCATGCTACAGTTATTCTTCTTTCTATTATTTTTTTTCTTAGATCCCCTCTTCATCTTGTTCTTAACTGAATGGTTTTTATTGCTTGGCCCAGGGTGCATTTTGTTGGTTTTCCCAAATTCAAAAGGGATGATGATGCCCCTAGCAGGATCTAACTGATTCGCTGGTTGAGACAATGAAGGATCACCGGCCTCATCATTTTCAGGCAAAATCAAATCCGAAACCAATGCATGCTTCTTGAGACCTGGCTCACCACCAGAACATGATTTGGAGTCATCACTTGAAGAATCAAGCTCATCGTCTCCCCTCCTGAACTCCCACCGTTGTTGAAATTTTTGGTCTTGACTCATTTTGGAGCTGAGGGGTATTTTAAGAGCAATCACTCCACAAACTCGGAATTGTATTAGATAAAAAATTGATCAGCAGCTAATTATATACTCGGAAACTAAACCTATTCTCAACCGCCCTGACTGCAAATAACTCTGATGCATTAATTTCCAAAATTTTCAAAGGTTGCTCAAGGCAAGAAAGATGCCAGACGAAAGGATCCCTGATCGACTAGAAACCGGAACTCATTCCAAATACCAAACCAGTAATTTCATCAGGAGTCTTCCTCCTTATAATCAAGGTACTGAACTTTAGATCATGATAAAAAGAATCCGAGTATTCTCATCGTCATCCTCTCCTCTAGTTCGATCTTTTCTAATAGATAAAAGCATAAAGTTCTCAGAAGACCATAAAAGGAAGTACTGATACAACAATCACAACGGAAATTTTTCACATAGAAATTAACAGAAATCACAAAATCAAACTAGGAGAGCAGATGATAACATGTAGCCACAGAAGTTCAACGAGGACCAAAATCAAGAACTCAATTGGATTCCAAACGGTTTCCACTGTGAATGATAATGACTAATATTTGCATTCAGGAGAGAGAAAATTTGATAGAAATAAACAGGAGAAACCCAGATGATGAAGCAAGCGAATAAATTTGATCATTACAATTAAGCAAGCATTGCATCAATTCAGAGAAACCCAAATCAAGAGTAGGACCAGAATGCAACCCATCAAAACAATTATCCAAGTCATAAACCCTAAAACAGCAAAACTTCTCAATAGAAAAACATAAACAATATTAAAAAAATTATAGAAACTTGTTATTACAAATTAATAACAGCGTAAACATCACAAACAGTAAGAAGCACAAAAAGGATGGATTATATGGTGATAAAACAAACATCTCACAGACACAATCACAAGAACAATTAAAAAAACAAAAAGGCATAAAAAATAGAATACCAAATAAGCACTGTTTTTCACCTTTTCTTTATTTTTTTTTCTTCTTCTTTTGAGGGGTGGAGTATTCTTACCACACAGCAACTGATGAAGTAGTTCAAAAGCTTTTTCTCCACATCCCCAACTCTATCCATCCCTCTCTCCCTTTCTAAGAAGAAGAAGGAAAAATATTTCTTTCCGCATTTAATCCCCCCCCCCCCCCTCTCTCCCCCTCAAAAAGGAAGTAAAGATGCGATTTTATTTTTATCATGTGTTTTTAAGTAAAGTTTCTATGTGTGGTGATTCTCTGTGAATGGGGTACGAGGGAAGTGAGTCATTGAGTGGTCGGTGTGGTGTTGGCAGAGAGGCAGGGAAAGAGTAGTAACGGGGGCGATTACCCATTGTCGTAAGTGGGTCTGGTGCAAATCTGATAACCTATTTAATGATTTTATCGTACATAATTGTGCTTACTTTGCTGGCATTTGTTGCTCCAGAATCCATGAGCGGGATATTATTCTATGTCATGTATACATTTGTGTTAAAAGAACATTCTTTATTCATCCAAAATCAGTAAATAAGGATTGTGGCCCCCCGTCCCTCCTTTTTAACCTAAGCAATAAAGGTTGTGAGAACTTGTTTGGTTACACAAAAAAGTATTAACTTTTAAAAAGTATTAATAATTTTTAGTAATTGAAACTTTAGTGCATTGATAAAAATTTAAATTTTTTTTAAGAATTTTTAAGATTCATTTAGTATACCTATTTTGAACTTATTTTTTATTTTGTGTTTTAAAAAAAATAACCTTTGGTCACTCATATTTTTAAAACTTATTTTAGAAAATAAAAAACGAGTTTACATATAAAATGTAAAATAATCAAAAATCGTTTTAGGCCTTTTTGACCCAAAACACAGAGAATCTCAAAATGCGAAAAACAAAAAAAAATTAAACTAAATGCGTTTCGGTATTCTTAAAATATAAATCTCAAAATAAAAAATACAAAACAGAAATACAAAACAAAAAATAAAAGTACAAACCAAATGTCACATTAGTAACTTTTGAATGTTTGGCCAAAAAAATAAAAAAAATTAAACAATTTTTTAAAAAAATTTTTAATAATTTTTAATTATTTAGCAAAAGATTAAAAAAATTTAAACAACTTTTGATGATATTATCAAATACCAAAAAAAAAAAAAGAAGAAGAAGAAATTATCAAAAATTTTTAACTTTTGGCAAATCAGGGCCTGTGTTTGTAAAAGTTTACAACTTTGTTTATTATTCTATTCTCGATAAACCAGTCACCTTACCAAGCACTCGAAGCCCGACTTTTCAGGGTTGGGAAAGGAAAGGCAAAATTATCTTACTAAAAATCTCTCATCTATTAGGAGTCCAATTCTTCATTGTTAGTTCTTTTTCCAATTCTGTATTTTACAATAAGAGTTATTAGAGGGGATGGTTAATTTTAGTCTTATAAATTCGTCGAAGTATGTATAAATTAATCTGATATAAAGAGAAAGAGAGAGAGAGAATTTATTTGTTGTCCTGAATTGTAAAATTGTAATTCTTGTCCTATTATGGATCGCATAAAAGAATTCGATTTTTCTATTATTTTTTATTCTGTTATTTTTTATTTATTTAAATTTTAATCGTCGATTTTCATTTAAAGACTAAAAATACAAACTCTAATTGTAATAAATACAGAGAAATTATAATATAAGAATTGAAGAAGAGAAGTCAATACAATAAGACCTGTAATAAATTATATTGTAAGGTTTCCATGAAATCAAAGGTTAAAATTAAAAAAAAAAAAAGAAATAATAGAGAAACCAGTTACCCTCAAAAGTGCCCATCAAAGTCTCACGTTTTTCCTTTGGGTCCTGGAATGACAGGTGATGTGAATTGGGTTGATTTGGCCTCGGGTCCCCTCCCATCTCGGCCCGTCTCTTTTATGCCTCTCAAGCGATCGGGTCACGTCGACTCAAAAATTCTTATTCTTGGTCTATTGATTTTGCCTGCGCTTTGTTAAAAAATTTTGAAAATTTTTAAAAATTATTTACTTTTTATTACACTGTACAAATTATAAATTTATAATTTATTTTATTTTGTATCATTTTTTATCATTCCAAACACACCTTAAATATATTTTAAATTTTTTATCATAAAAAATAAATAGAATAAAAAAATAAAAATAATTTAAATAATGAAGGTAAGTTATTAAAATAGTCTAATAAAGAAGATGAATTATTAAAAATTAAAAGTAAATTACTAAATAAATTAGGTGGACCTATTTGTACTCTACAAATGAATTCTTATACTCCACTTTACCTTTTTATTAAATAAAATTATACAATTACCCTCATTCTTATAGAAGGGTGTTTATGACATTAAAATTATATAATATATCTTATTAAAATAATGAGAGTAGTTTGTAATTTTATTTAATAAAAAAGTAAAATGAAATGTAAGAATTTATTTATAAAGTACAAATAGGCTCATCTTAAATAATGACAATAATTTAAAAATACAAAAATGAATAGATTGGGACCACTATTTACATCATTAAGAATGACAATAGTGACAAGGACACTAATTTTGAGTTATGCATTAAAGTTAAATGCAAAGATTAAATCCTCCACCATCAGCATCATCAATAGTATTAAGCATGAGATCAGATTAAAAGTTTCCCAACTTCTTGTCATTAAACACATAAGGGAAAATGTAAATATTTGTACCTCCCGAGGATTCTCATTTTGTAAATAATTTTGTACACGGGGTATGGCCCCAAGATGATGTTGATATTCCCCAATCAATCTAAATATACTTACTTACCAAAAAAAAAAAAAAAATGCAGAGATTAAATGTAATATTTTGTTTGTGTAAAATATTTGGTATGAAATATTGGAGAGACTACTAATTCTTCAGCAATTCATTTATGAGAGTAAATCTAAGTTGGGAGGGCACTTAATAATAATAAATTTTGTAGAATAACCGAAGGGTGTTTATTTAGAAGCCAACTTGAATCCAAATATCCTCCTTTTAATGTCGGGCTATTATTCTTTTCCCTTTTTTATTATAATGTTGAAAGTTTTTTTTTATTAATTTAGTCCAATCATGATGAATTGCAAAAACGAAAATTTTATCCTTATCTTTTTTTTATTCCGTATCAGTCAATATTCACCTATTTTATATTATAATTACAAATAATGATAGATGTATTTCATCCAAAATTATTATAACCGTAAATTATTATCTTTTATTTAAAAATTAATAGTAAAAATATGAATAGTGTAAGATAAGGATGTGGCGAGAGTAGTATTACTGTTGCAAGAAAGGGTTTGCCAGGAAGATTCAGAAGATCCTGTTCCGGTGGCAACTTCCTTCTTGAGTGCATAATCTGAGAGAGTTCGTGTCAATTGTTTAGTGTTTTTTTTTTCCTTTTTTTATATTTTTTAAAAAATATATTTTTTATGTTATATTGAATTATTTTAATATTGTTAAAGATATTTTTCTCTTCGTTTTTGAACATTAAATATTATCTTTATTTTAGAGTTCAAGATACGGTCTAATGTATGTTTTATTTTTTTATTTTTGATTTTTTTTATTTGAAGGATCGATATGTGTTGTAATTTTTTAATTTTTTTTATACATATTAAAATATGTGAGAGTGAAGAGAGGGTGACAAGTGTCTATTGTTTAATTTTATTTTTGCGTGTTATATTTTATTTTTTATATAAAATATATTTTTCATGTCACAGTGAATTAATTAATTAATTTACTGGTATTAAAGGTTTTTGATATGACCTTTTTTGTTTTAACATTAAATGATATTTTTACAATAAAAACTTTAGAGATGGTTCGTAATCCAGCATTAAAAATCTTAGATATTATTTGTCCCCTTCTTTTATTTTTTGCATTTTGGTTTTTGTTGAGAGGGTCGACATGTGTTACACTTTTTTTCTTTGTTTTTTTTTTTTTTAAATTTATAGTGAATCATTTTATTATTTTGGAGGTATTTGAAAAGTTTTTTTTTTTTTTTTCGTAGTGTTCAAATATTAAATATTTTTTTACATAAAAAATCTAAAAAATTATTGATAACTCAGTACGTCCTATTTTTTATTTTTTCTATTTTATGTTTGGGGGATCAATATGTGTCCACAAGTATATATAGTATATGTCTCATATTGGTAGTTAGTGGCGGACTCAGAAATTTTTCCTTTACTTTCGGTGAAGGTAGAAAATACTCTTAAACTATTATTTATTTATAAGTAAGATGATAAATTTAAAAAAAATTAAAAGATATTATAACATATAAAATTCTACACATCGGCAACAAATGTTTCTCAAAAGCAGCAAATTGGTTTTGGGATACATGGGAAAAATCATCCAAAAGTGCAATTTTTGATTGGGTTAAAAAAATAATAATTTGATTGAAATAAAGTAAAATACAGTTAATCAGATAAGTTAAGATTAGTAGATATGTGAAACTTATTAATTCAAATTTCGAAGAGAGAGATGCTGTCTTACGCTATTCGACTATCGTATCGCGGCTGAGCTTTAACACTAAATCTTAAGTTCTTGTTTTTTGACCTAGTAGAGAGATCGAGAGACTAAGAGGCGAGGGACCAAAAGATTGAGAGGCGAGACACTGAGAGGGGGAGAGGAGAAATAAAGAAAGTGGGTTTGGATTTGGAAGGCAAGAGAGAGCGAGGGTGGGCTTAGGAGAGGTGACGGGCTGATAAATGGGTTTGAGTTGGGTTAAGTGTTGGGTCCAAGTAAAATGTACTTTTGGTTGGGTATGGATATTGGTCAAGTACGGTTATAGAGATCGAGAGTGGGGTTATTTTATTTTACTTTTTTTTTTTTTTCAAATTTCATAAACATATCATGCATTTCCATTTGATTTTAGATTTATTCTACCTTCAACGCTCTTTTCTACCGCACCAGTCACCGCTCTCTTATTTTATACTAGTAATTATGAGTACTTACTGATGTATTTTGTACAAAATCATCACATCCGTAAGATGTTATCTCTTATTTAAAAATCACCGGTGCTAATCCGAACAGTGAATTTTATGAGATAAAACTATTGACATTCGATGATATTATATATATATATATATATATATATATATATATATATATATATATATATATAAATTTAATTTTGTTTGATAATAAACGTATTAAGATTATAGCAAAATTGTATAGTCACAATGCAATATTTGTCTCACAAAACCACAAACGTAAATTGGTAAATACAATCAAATTACATTTTTTTTTTTTTATGACAAGCACAATTGTTGTTAATTGTTTTACATATTATCCAACGGGCTATATTATGACAATAATGTAAACTTAAATCATACATATTCAACGGGTGAAGAAGTAAATTTATGAAGCCGACTTCGGGGAATCCACCCAAAACACTGCTTCAGTGCCATAGCCACGGCAAATTCATGAAGCAACTAATTTAGAAGTAAATTGTTGTTGAGCTGAGTGAGAGCACAAAGTTTTGAGTAATGTTGTTCACAGATGATATAGACACATCAGTTAGAAACAAATCAGTTGAAAAGCAACCCAACACAGCAGCAACCTTGACACTACCAATTTACATGAAAAAAACACTGATGTTACATCTACATTCTTACAAAATTGTAATAATCTCATCCCACTTCAGGGTCAACGAATTGCGGTTTCCATTCCATTGAATTAATTACACACGTGTCATACAGCAGCAAGCCCCGGTAGTAACCTGTTTGTTGAGGAAAACAAAGGCAACAAATTAGTAATTTAAAGTTAAAATAATATAGACAAAATTCGTTCACAGAGCACAAGACACATATGGTCACTTTTTCACGGGCTCTTGACGGGCATTTGAATAAGAAAAATAAAAATGATACATACTCCTCCACTTCTACATGCAGTAGACATGAGACAAGTTGAGTTATAACTTATTCGAGTTCAACTTTAACAACTAACGGTAGGTTCAAGCTTGGCTTGGTAAAAAATAATTTAAGCTTGAATTTCGCTTGTGAATAATTTGACTAATCAAAACAATATTATTTTAGTCAAAAATATTTTATACAATATATATTATTTTTCAAGCCACACCCTAGTGACTTGAGCTTGGCTTGAATTTTAAATGAGCCACCAAAAAAAAGGGGGGGGGGGGCTTGAATCTGGCTCATTTTAGGTCACAAATCAAACTTGAGCTGAGCGGAGCTCGAGCAGCCGAGCAGCTTGCAAGCTATTTGTTTTGTGACCCATCTTAATTCTGCATTATAAGAATAAGCTACGCCATCCTAGAGAGCATAGAGAACCAACTACTTGGGCATGCAACAGAAAATTGGTTAAGAATTACATGTAGTCAAAATCATATCAATATCTGACCAGCCAAGAGACATCATTTGTCCATTGCATTCTCATATGTCTTCACTAGTATTCTTCCCATGCAATTTAAATTTTCCAACTGCTGTGTTGGATTGTATTTATCAAAAAATTTGAACAATTTTCGGGTTTCACAAGTTTTCCTTGAATTGAGTTTCCATCCCACTAACATCCAACCAAGTTGACGTAAAACAATTAAATCTTAACACTCCGTTTGGAAATATTTCTTTCTTAGAATTAATTTATTTAAAATAAAGAATTGATTTAATTTGATTTGGTAAATAAAATTTTATGTATGGAACACATTTTGAATTTAAGAATTGATTTGATTGAATTTAAGAAAAATACCAAAATTTACCATATTATTAGGAAATAAAAAATATGGTAAATATAATATCTGAGGATAAATTTGTTCACTTACTTAGATGACTTTAGAAAATAATGAATTATCATCAAATTTGATTATTTTGGATTAGATTTCAAATGATATAGAAATCTTAAAATTTAAATTATGAAATGAAATCAAATCTAGCTTATAAAATTTTATTTTAATTTCAAATATAAAAATTGATAAGAATTCTTATCAAATGAATTCAAATCCTATTAAATCTACCATTCCAAACGGAGTGGAATTGAAAATTTTAAGTTTATCTAAAAAAACAATAAAAGTTTACTTATTTTGCAAGTTTTCCTTAATTTGACCTCTCCCCCACCCTTGAAGTAAAAGTGTGAAATTTTGCTTGAAAATTTAAAATTTAAGTTTTCACTTCCCAACTCTAGTATACACACGAGAGCATAAGATCCATACCGCCATTTTTTGAAGCAATCCTCCAATTTCCTTAAAAGGCAGGCTACATCATTCTGTCAACCAAGAGAAACAACAATGTCCTCTGATTTTAGCTGTGCTAGAGGAATCTTCTTCTCATCCAACTCCAAGCGGGTAGGTCAATGGCCTTAGGCCAGACTCAAGATCTCTCTATAATCTGGATACCATATCAATGACTTTCGGGTAACCTGTAGCAACATAGGCAAGAGAAGACATGACTATCCAAGCACTTTAAGCATCAAATCTGTTCCTTTTACACTATAATTTTTTTTTTACTACCTAGTAACTTGCAGCAAATAGAGAATCTGGTAAACTTGGATCAGCAGATTTGCATGATTACAAACGTGTGTTGTCCTAATATTCACTATGAAAAACAATGTTCCGGTAAATAGGTCATTCAAAAGTGATATAGAACCTTGGAAGGACATTTTGTAACATAGTCTTAGTAAACGAGTCAAAGGCCACTGAATATGCCTTACATCAATGCCAGCAACAGTGAGACTATAATATGTTGATGCAAATGAAATCAATTTTGATAATCTTTTTTTTGAAAAGATAAAAAAAAAAAATTAGACTGCAACTTAACGACTTTTTCTTTTTTTCTTCCATCCACTCTAATAATAATGAAAATATAATTCAATATATGCATGTCACACCATAAGAGGTAATAAGACTGCGTCAACAATGATATTCCATTTTATTTTTTATTTTGGGTTGGGGGTGGGGGGATTTCTGCAGCTATTCAATTCACATGCAAAATTTGGCGAGATTCAAGAACACACTTCATATAGAATCAGTCACAAGGAATAGGTGGTTCTTCTACAACTAGTACACTTAAGAATCATTTAGCGTGTGCCCGCACAGAGAGAGAGAGAGAGCTTACCGCCATGGGAATTCACTTGTGTCAATTCCAGCTTGGTGAAGTTCATCAACATATTGCAATGCTTCTCTACATTCCTCCCGGTCATCAAAAAACTCTTTTTTGTCACCTTCTATCTGGTATGCTTCATGGCCTTTGCCAGCAACCACCTGCAGCATATAAACAGAGGAAGTCAAATGCTTACTAAATAGACAATAATGCTTGCATATGCAAGCTACTATTCACCAATATCCATCAAACATGGGGAAGAGGAGGGAACAAGGCTCTCCTATTACATTCACATCCCAAACGCTTCACAGAACCTTTCATGTCACCAAATAATGCAATAGAACAGGAAGATAGAATATGTCATACAGTTGCATTACCCAAATGATTTACCCTAAACAGAATATAGAAATGGGCTTCTTTCTTGAAATTTGGAATGGAGATACATTTTTGTTGGTTAAATGTGACAAGGAATTAAAGATTGTATTTGTTTCCCATGTAGCCTTTGGTGCCCTTTAGGCAAGTGCTAACTAGCTGATGACTGAGGACTTCATGGACATAATTGAAACAAGTCAACCTATTTCCATGTAGTTCCAATCTGTCCCATGAATTTTGAGTGACTTCCACCTCCCCAAAAATATATATAAGTAAATATGAATCGATAAGAGAAGCAGAATAGGGTCATGAAGACTTACAACCATATCGCCTTCCTCACCCATGGCAACGGCTGCACGTACAGCTACCCGTCTTATATCATGCAGGAAAAGCCTATGCCCATTAGGAAGAGGTGGATAGTAATCATTCTCTCCATGTTTCAAGTAATCCTGCATAGTCCATCCTACACCAGCCAACATGTCATCCAAGATGTCCACTGGTGAGATGAAACAGACAGAAATTAGTAATGGTTTTGGGCTCCTAACTACAATTCAGCATTATAAATAATAATAATAATAATAATAACAGAGAAACAGACACACCTGAATACATGCATGCGCACACAGAAACATACAGATGAACTATGAAGTATTAAACAAAATATCCAAACAATAAGAGGAAACACCCTGAGAAACAGTGGAAAGATCATTGTTTTCCACATTAATGAAGGTTTTCAATAAGAACAGGAAAATTGTCACAGAAGTTTGGAAAAAGTTATAAACCAAAACCAACTATAGACAAGCATGATGCAAACTGATTATATTTCAATTTTTGTGGCAACATAATTCCTTCATGTAGTATGGTTCATAATGCATACATGGATCTTCATTCTTTGGGTTGTCAGATGTCAACATAGTCACGTCACTTTTATCTGTTGCAATCTTTGTCATCATGGGTCTCTTTCCTCTATTGCTTTCACCAGGGCAACCAATTACTGCACAAAAAGCATTACGATTTTGGTTAGACATGGAAAAATAATTACATAATTCATGAATTTTAGCTGTTACCATTAGTTCAATAACAACTCCATTGGACCATTGTCATGTCCGAAGCAAGCAGGGGGCAAAAAAGAAAAGCATATAACGAGCATACCAGTTATAATTCTCCTTGGTCCAAGCTCTCTTACAGAGTCAAGCAGTCTAGACAATCCATCAGGAGTGCTAGCATGATCCACAATTACCCCAAATGCCTGTTCCTCATCTATCAACTCACACCTACCAGGAACTGCATCAACATCTTCAATCCCCCTAACAATGTCCTCCAAAGGCGCCCCAACGGCAACTCCAACTGCAACAGCTGCAAGAATGTTGTATATGTTATGTCTGCCAAGCAACCCAGAAGAGATCTCCAATATACCTTGTGGGGTATTTACCAAAACCTGGGTCTCAAACAGAGAGAGTTCATATTTCAAAGAATGAATGTCAGCATTCTTATTTTCAATTGCAAACGTCACTACAGGCACATCTGGATTCCCTTGTGCAATAAAGAAAGCTGCATTGGGGTCATCAATGTTGACAATTTTCCGGTGACGTTCCGGGTCCACCATCCTAGAAAACAGGTTGCCTTTTGCCTCCCTGTAATCCTCCTCCGGCCTGTGAAAATCCAAATGTTCCCTAGTCAAATTTGTGAAAACTGCAATATCAAAATCAACCTCATTGCACCTCCCTAGTGGCAATCCTGAAGACGAAGTGTCCATGACAAGTGCTTCTGTTCCATTATGTACCATCTTTGCCATCAACTTCTGAACCATAACAGCATCTGGAGTCGTATTTGGTGACTCCAATTTGTTATCTCCATGAACATAGTATGCCACTGTACTCAACAACCCAGTTCTCAGTCCCATTGCTTCATACATGCTTTTTATCAAATATGACGTGGTCGTCTTACCATTTGTCCCAGTAATCCCGACCACTGACATATTTGTAGACGGGTAACGATAAAAAGCAGCAGCCAATGCAGGGAGCACCGAATTAGTGTCTTCCACAATGACCAATGCCTTACACCCTAAAGTCTCCTCTATATCTATCTCTTTACTAGCCACCACTGCAACTGCCCCTCTCTTGTCAGCCTCTGATAGATACAAATGCCCATCAGTATTCCTCCCAACACAACATACAAACAAATCACCCGCCTCAACAACTCTCGAATCGTGTTGAATACCAGTAATCTCAACCTCTAAATTACCATAAACCGATATGGGCACCACTTTACTCTCGTCTAAAAGCTCAGCCAGTGTCATCTTAAATTTGGGTTCGACAATTCTAGCCTTAGTTTTACCGAAGCCATCAAAATCAATATCAAACGATGACAAATCAGACGGTTCACCATTAATCAAATCATCACTCACCCCATTCTCGGATTTTTCAGACTCTTCTCCCTCCGAATCCTCTGAAATCACAGCAAGCCCTTGAAGTTCGTTAATTTCATCCAAGTCAACAACTTCTTCGGGCTCCAATTCATCGATTCCCTCTGCAAGTTCCTCCGGAATCTCCTTTCCTTTCTTCGGGTTCGGCTTCAACAGTCCCTGCTTAACAAACTCTTTCCGCTTCATAGCGATTGCATTATCAATCTCCCCGAACAAATCATCCCCAGAATCATCCGAATTTACAGAACTGGGATTATCGGGCGCATCTTCGACGTCGGCTATGGCGTTGACGAAGATCGATTGGTCCTTCTTGAACTGCTCTTCTTGGAGCTTCCTAGCCCGCGCGGCTTGCCGGTGAATTTGCTGGAACTTGGAGACGCCGTGCATGGAGTCCTCGGGGGCTTCCGGTGGATCATCGTCGGCCGGCGTTGGGTAGAACTTGCCGTCGGGGCCGATAGCAGCTGGGTTTCGAGGGGTTCGGTTGTGGAAAGAGAGAAGCGGGAAGGGTTTGAATTGGGGGAAAGTAGGTTTTAGAAAGAGAGAGCAGGTAGAGAGAGAAAGCGGGACGAAGTGGATGGTGAGTGCCATAGACAAGAGGCAGTGCCAGTGGAGACCGGAGGGTTTATCACTGGAGGAAGGAACAGATAGGGGTTTACACAGAACAGAAAACTTATCGACGCCAGTTAAACGTCGTCGTCTGACACCTGTCGAATCCCTATTTATTTGGTGTTCCATCCAGTGCCAGCTCAATGTTAGTGGCGCTTAAGGCCAATTTTTTTTTTTTTTTTAATGGCGATACTTTTTTTTTTAAATAAAATTAAGATAATTTTTTTTCAATGTTAAACATTTCAAAATAAAATTAATTTTCCTCTTTGATTAAATATTTAATGACCAAAAAAGAATGAAAAAACTCACTTTATAAGTTAATTTTTAATTTTTTTTATTTCAAAATTTTGAGAGCTAATAAAAAATTAGTTTAAAATTAATTTAACAGTAATGATTATCAAATTTGTACGTTAATTTTATAATTAAAAATAAGGGATAACATTTTATAATTAGTGAAAATAAAAAGAAAAAGAGTTCATGCATGTTAATTAGTTATTTAATAAATAATATTATAAAAAATAAAATAGAGTTATCTCAATTAATTATTCCAATAGATAATTTTAGTTACTCTTACATGTTATTATTTTTGTAATTAGGATGAATATTAGAATTACTTGGGATTAATATAAGTATTAAAATTATTTTATTAGATTAGGAGAATATAAAATTATTATTAAAAATACAAAATTTAATTTTTTTTTTTTTTGAAAAATGTTATATCCCCCGAGCTTGAGAGGACTAAGTATATATTCCAACATCTCTTTATTCAAAGGTTTGTTTTTCATATAAAAAAAATTAAAAATTAATATATGATATGCTTGCGCCAACTCAAACCAATCAATTAAAATTGAATTGATTCGGTTGGGTTTATTTGAAAGTTTCTTTTTTTGTTTTTAAGATAAACAAAAAAAAAAGAAAAAGAAAAATAAAAAAACCAGTATATGATTTACCGAGTGAACTCAAATTGATTGATCAAATCTTAAATTATTTTGGTTCAATTTTAAGGGCTTGTTTGGTAAATTTTTGAAGAATTTTAATTTTTAAATTTTTTCGAACCTTCAATTTTAAAATTAGCACACATAAAATCACCAAATTTCTCTAACCTTGGAAAATTTTAACAAACACAATTTTTATCAAAAGTGACACATGTAAATATATATATATATATATATATATATATGTATATACATACAAATATAATTTTTTAGATTTTTAATTTACCAAGCGCAACCTCAATATGAAAATTTGAAGCGGATAAAGATCGGATCATTTTTAATCCAATGTGACCAATAATGCTTACGTACAGCCACAAAGGACTTGGACGCTTAAGTTTCGGCTTATAAAAGATGAATAAAGCTGCCGACAATTTCTTTTGTCAATGGCTACTTACCTTAATACTAGAATTCATATACGTACACACCCATGTATATGTATCGTCTTAATATGTGGATTTGCACATTTGTCGTCAGTATAAAGTTCTCAACTATAAAATGTCTTAGGTCCATGACGCACCCAGAAAAAATAAAGGGGTTGTTTGATTTGAGAAAAAACTTCCAAAATCTCTATAAATTTCTATTAATTTTATATCACATCAACTTTTTTCTTTCACCTCACGTATTATGAACTCTCAATTTATCTCAATTTATCTCACTTTTCTTACTCTAAACAACCCCAAAGTGGACAGATTTAACAAATTTGCGGTCAAATCCAACTACCAATGATATTATTAGACAAATTAAGGCAGCGTTTGACGCATCAAAAAATGAAAAAAATAAGATAAAATATGATTTAGAAAAATTTTTTGTATTTAGTGCACACTGCTCAAATCGCGTTTTTTGAAGATGAACAATAAAATTTCGTTCCAACGGATCGGATTTCCGTTTGGATGGATTCAAAATTGTAGGCAATCATGACTTTTTTACACTACAATCTGTCCAAACGGATTGTAGAAACCGTTTGGAGGAAAGTTACCCGCGTAATTTCGTCAGAACGGTTTTTACAATTCATTCAAACGGTTTTAAAAGCGCCACAAAAATAGTCAAAATGGGTGTCATTTGGTAGCTTGAGAATCCATAGCGAGAATGGCGAAAAAGTTTTTGCTATTTGATTAACCGAATTCTAGTTATCGACTTTTTTTTAGAAAGATATTGAACGTTTTTTGAATTTTAAGAAGGCAAGAATTTGTAAAATTTTATAGAAATTTTCAGAGATTTTCATCAATTTTTTATACACCAAACGCAGCCTAAATATAGAAAGGGTTAATTGTCATCCTAAGAAGATTCTTAAGCAAAGTAAGTTTGATGTCAAATTTTACTAAAACACACTAATTTTAATTAATTTTTATATTTTTCTCCAATTAAATTTCTCTACATATCACTTTTATGTCACGTTTTTCTATTTTTATTATACTTTTAAGCCAATTTTTTTATCGACTAAACATACCTAAAAAGAACAAAACCCGAATTGTATGAGTAAATATTGAATTATAAGCCTATAACAACGACGAGCATATTTTGAATGATCAATAACAAGGGGATGTTTTATTTGTTAAAAGAAACATCAAAAGTTCGTGTAAACACTTGACAAAATTTTGTTAAAAGAAAATTAATAAAAGCTCAAGTTTTCTTTTGGTATTTGTTGGGGGGATTCAAACAGCCTCAGAGAGGCAGAAATTAAAATTTCAATTATGGAGTCATTGTTTTATTTATCAATTATAAATTATAATGGCATGAAGTCGGGGTTGCAACCGGCGATAGTGTAAAGAAACTCCTCAGTTCTGATAGAGTGGTTAGCGTGGGCCCCTCTGAGGCTCTACTGTTCTGCTTCACATCTAGAACGGCCGACAAAACTTGGTATGTCCCATATGAGGTTTCTCTAAACTAATGAAGCATGAAATGTCGCCAGAAAGATGCTATCCTTTTGCGATGAAAACTTTGTGGAGAGAGATGATTGGATGGTGATGGGTTGAATTTTCTTTTATTAATATTTTTTTTTAATAGAGAGAAAAAGACAGACTTCCAAATTTTGGCTTTTGGTGGAAGCTCTGCTGAGGCAGTGGTTGATGCAAAACCAGAGACAAATAACGTAATACACCAAATGGATTCTTCTTCTCGAGTGGGCCTCTCTCTCTCTCTCTCTCTCTCTCTCTCTCTCTCTTCCTCATTTTTTTTTCACCTCCTCAGACATCTCTCCGTCTCCCTAAAACATAGCTCAGGGAGAGATTTCTCTATGAAATTTTCTGGGTAACTGAGCTGCATTCACTAAGCATCCCATAACTTATTAGTGAAGTCAGGAGGAGGAAAAACAAGAGCGCGCTCAAGCAGCTCAATGCTGAGGGTACTTCTCTCTCTCTCTCTCTCACACACACACACACACACAACTTTGCTGTTGGAGGAGAAATTATTGTTTTTTCTATGGATTTTTTCAATCTATTTACTTTTCATATTCAGGTAGCTTTAGAGTCTTCTCATAATGGCTCTGCATTGTGTGAAGAACACCAAACTAGTTTGTAGCTTCAGAAAAAAATTACTACCAAATATATATATTAATCTTTTTTTTAACAATTTTTTATTTTATTTTATGAAATGTCTGGAAAATCAGTAAGTTGTGTGATGATCCTAGATTAGTCAATAGTACAGTATGGAGCACATTGGGTTTCCTGTTTGAACCTTTTCAATCAGTGTCACGATTTTTTAACCTTAAAATCTATGAAACATTTTGAAAACTAGTAAGCAATGTAGAATGGGTGCTGATGATTGGGAACCTGAAATGGTTTCAGAATAGAGAAGGCACAAAAACATCCACAGTTGGCAGTGGAAAAGGAAGTGTGAAGAGCACACTCATGGAGGAAGAAATCTCCTCTTCGCAAACCCTGGGACAGCTACTTCTGGTTGGAGAAGCAGAATCAGGCAAGGTTCATCAAGTCTATCAACTACCAGAACATGAATGGAAAGAGGCTGTGACTCCGGGGCCTTCTCAACCAAACTCAGGGCATGTATCTTCAGACAAGCTCAATTTAATAGCAGTGTTTGAAGCATTCTACAACCGAATTTGCGATGAAAATGGAAACTATTGTTGTGATGCCCAGAGAAGAAATGGATCTTCAGCGCGTGATCAGAGTAACAAAATCAATCTACAGCTGGTTCAGATGAGTGAAGAAGCCAAGGCATGCATAAATATGATGTTTGGTGACAGAAACAAAGATTGGAGAAGCTACCAGTCAAAACAATTCTTGGATGCCTCAGAGATTATAAAATCAAACAGGGAATTGTTTCTGAAACTTCTGCAGAATCCCAATTCTGTCTTCTTGAAACAAACCCAGAACTTGCAGGACTTGTTGGCAGAAGAAGAAATGGCTATTCCAATTGATTCAGAAGCCAAAATCTCAAGATGCGGGGTCAGTAATCCAAGTGCAGTCATAGTTTTGGAGCCTAGCCCGAGCAGCAAGGAAAATTTTAAGAATGTAACCTGTGATCGCTCCCCTCTTCACTCCCATCATAGCCTGAAACATAAGCAAAAGAGTTTGAAATCCACATACTTTTCCTTCAGAGATATCAGAAGGAAATTGAAACATGCAATGAGCTGTAAGCAAGAACAGAAGCATCGGATTCCAATAGATGGTAATTTAGATCAACTTCCTTTTGATCACAGAGGTGTTCAATCTTCCAGAGATGGCAAGAGCATTGAGAAGAAAGGCCAGAAAAGAGATTCAGAATCAGGCATTAGACCTGATGTTGCTGCCTGTGGTGAAAGTTCCAGCAACAAATTAAGCTTGTTGACTGTTAATTGTCACAATGAAGGAAGTTTTGACTTAATTCTCGAGGGTAAAAGACATCTTGCCGAGAGGCTAAGCAAGGTGGAGAAGGATGAGAGGTCAAGCAAAGAAGAAGCCCCCAAGGCCTTAGGGAGGATACTTTTTCTGCCTGAGCATTTCTTGTGTTCTCTTAGCCCTAAAAGAGAGGAGGGTTTTCGTACGGCACAAACGAGATTTTCCCCACATGGGAATTTGCAAATGACCAGCAATAAAAATGAAAATAAAGCAACCTGCCTAAGTCCATTGAGGCAGAATGTAGGGGCTTCACCAGGTGCTGATAATATTAAGGCTGATGATCATTTGCAAATGTTTGACTCAGTGCCATACGCATTAGAGAATCTTATACCCAATACCGAAGAGCATGAGAGCATCTGTTCTTCTATAGATTCGAGTTCTAATGGTAATTTTTTTTTTTTTTTAAACTTGTAGGTATTCCTTCAGCTTATATTTTATGTCTTGCCTTAGCACTGTTATACATTTGCAGGTTTTGCAAAAAATGTGGAACCAGATGAAATTACAAATCCAAGAGATTTTTATATTCACAAAATGCTCTCTTCTCCAAGTAGCAAAAACACTTGCGCCGATTTATGTGATGTATGTGAAAATTTGGAGCCCTCAAAACAGGTCAGTTGCTTTACTGTAGCCCAGTAATTTCTGACTGTTTCCTATTAGTTCCTTCCTTTTTGAAGATTCTGTTCGGCATATTTCATCACTTTGGCTTCTTTCAGGAGTCGCTTTCTAAGGATCAGGCACTAACAACTTCACCGGATGTTTCTTCATCAGCCCCGTTAACCATCAAGAAACTGGAGGTTGAGGACAGCATTAGTGAAAGATCAGACCATCCAAGTCCAGTGTCTGTTCTCGAGCCACTTTTCTTAGAAGTTACCAACCCCACAAGTGACATCCCACAACCTGGTAGGTCATACATTTGAGAATTTGTGATGTTATGTTTAGTATATTTTGTCATTCAACTCATAAATATGCAATCCAAGTAACTCCTCTTCAGATGCCACATTCGATTTAGGAACTTGCATGGATGCCTGTAATTCGGTTTCCGAGTATGTAGAGGCACTACTGCAATTTTCTTGCTTGAATTGGGATGAGCTCTTCGTGAGGTGGCATTCATCAGACCAAGTGCTCAGCTCAACACCCTCCTTGTTTGATGAATTGGAGCCATGTCCTGTCAATTCTTGTGATAAAAATCTCCTCTTTGATTGTACTAACGAAGTTCTATCAGATGTATTGCAATGTTATTTCTGCTGCTCCCCTTGGCTACCATCTCTGAATTCAAAAGTTCCAGCGGACAAGAATGTGGCTCTTGAGGTAATGAGAAGAGTTAACAAGCACCTTCTTCCATCAACAATGCCATGTACACTCGATGAACTTGTGATAGAAGACATGGGAAAGTCTGGAGCATGGATGGATTTTCGGTGTGATGCTGAGGATATTGTGTTTCAGATAGCAGAATCCATTCTTGAAGAGATATTACCAAGGACAATTCTTGAATCTTGAGAGATATTTAAGTTTGATGGTATATTTTGTTTTGCTCTTTCTCTGCTTCAATCAAATTGGAAAAGGGGTACCAAGAACCTTAGCTTGTATGTCCCAAGTGACATGTCATTTATGGTACCTTTGTATATAGAATGAGATTCAGCCATGGCTTATTCGTCATCTTTCTGTGTATTTATGCATATGATTGATTCGTACGTTTCAAGTTTTGAGTATACGTGATGATTGGGACTCCAAGGGTGGAAATGAGCGGGTCGGATGTTTACCAAACAGAGTCCTATTTTCACTTTTCTTATTTAAATATACCTTCTTAAAAAAAATAAACGAGTTCGAAGGATTCTTATGCCAAGCTCTAGGAACATGTCCTCACTGGTGCTTTTATTTTATTTTATTTTTTCTATTATAAGAATTAATTTACTCACAGTCAACTAACTTTTTGTAAGTCACAAGAAGTACTCTCAACCTTTTCTGATTTATATTTTATATTATATATATATATATTTTTAATATAATAACAAACATGGAAATAGTATATGTATATGTAATTACTTACTTATATAGATAAAACATATAAATTTAAAATATTATTGTGTGATATGATAGCTTAAAGTGCAATTAGTAATATAGAAATGATTCAACTAAAAAATTAATAAATTATGACATAATTTTTAGAATAAAAAAGGTAGGATAAAAAATGGAAAAAAATATAAAATTTCAAATCTATATCTAATCCTAAAGTTGCATTTTTTTATTTATATTCTCCTCCTTTATTTTAATTATATGGAGTGCCTTTATTCCATAAAAGTTTTTTTTTTTTTTTTTTCCTTTGGCTCGGCTGGCAACACTTTGCCACATTCTTTCTTCTTCTCTTTGTTATTCTCATTCATAATTTTTTTTTTTCTCTTATCCCACATCAATAGATAATACCACTATAATAAATCAACTTTTTTTTTTTTATACATATAAAACTACTATAATTCTAGCATGCAATTTTAATGGATGTAAAGTGACATCATAACTTCCTGGAATGGATCCACTTACTTAAGTTTTGTTTAGACAAATCTTTCAGTTTTTATTTTCAATTTTTAGTTTTCAAAGAACATGAAAATTGTTTTAAAAATTATGAAAACATAAAAAAGTGTTTTTTTTTAAGTTTTTATTTTCAATTTTTATTTTTCTCCTCCACCATCACTACCAAACATAACCATTACCTACCACTAGTAGCTGCTCATCTCAAGACGCCTGCCACATACCTTCAGTTACACCATTGCTGCCAATCACTCTCCCTTTACTATCAGTTGTCACTCACCTTTAGCCACCACTGCCAAGCCCTATCTCCGACCATTGCCGACTCGCCTGCCACCACCTTCACCATTGGTCGCCACCTATCGCCTACTCCTGCCACCCACCTCCAACAACACCACCGCTGCTAGTCATCCTTCCAACATTATCACTATCAACCAATGACTATTGTTATCAAATGTGTTTTTAAATTTTTTTTATTATGAAAATGGAACCTAAAAAAAATAAAAAATTGAACAAAATTGAATATAAAAATTAAAAATCGACAAGTTTGTCAAACAAGTTTTTATTGATTTGTTACAATCGTAAAATTTATACATTTCAAATGTATTACATGAATTAAATTGAAAAACACAAACAAAAACTCCTAAATAGCAATTAAGCTTGGGAAATGGTTCAAAAGTTGCTTTCTCTCACAATAACAACTCTTATTATTTTTAATTTAAAAATATAAAGAAAAATGATTAAATATTAATTAGGTTTGGGAATTTTTTTAAAATATAAATTGATATTATGGGTGCATTTGGAGTCCCCAAAAAATAAAAAAAATCAAAAGGTGGGGTTGATGTGATGTAAAAATGATAGGTGATAAAATTTAATTGGCGAAAAATGATTAAATATTAATTAGGTTTGGGAATTTTTTTTAAAATATAAATTGATATTATGGGTGCATTTGGAGTCCCCAAAAAAATAAAAAAAAATCAAAAGGTGGGGTTGATGTGATGTAAAAATGATAGGTGATAAAATTTAATTGACGGGATTTAAAAACTTTTCAAGCTTTTTAAAGTTTTTTTTTTTTTTTTTTTTGGTTCCAAACAAACCCTATATGGGAGTTATTTATTTTCATAAAACCAATTAAAAATTTGTTTTTATCTATTTATCTACTAGTAATAACTCGTGTTTAGGGTACTTTAAATAAAATTAATATTAAATTTATTAAATATAATTGAAATTTTAGACAAAAAGTTCAAATCGACAAAATTATGATAATCCGTAAGTTTTAATTTTTTTTTCCAAAACTTTAGACCCTAACAGCTACTAAATGTGTTTTTGTATCTCTCTCTCCAATCAATTTTCGATAATCAAAAACACAAACAATTTATAGTGCTTTAATTTGGAAAGTTTAACTTCCTAGAAATCATAATTAAATGGAATTTAAGTTTACAGTTATAATTTGCATATGATATCCACCCTTATAATATGGTAAATTTAAAATGATCAAACCATTTTATGAGATAGATGGTAATAGAATCTATTAAAATGAGAATTGAATGGGAAATTAAAAATACAAAATGATCTCAATGGTAAAATAAAAAAATAATTTTTAGACATTGAATCTTAATTTGTGAGAAAAATATTTTGAAAAACTGTTCATATTTTATTATATAGATATTTATATACATTAACTAAAGTTATGTAACTTTTTTTTTCTTATTAAACTAAATCGCATGTGGCACTCTCTTTATTCACCATTCAACATATTCTTCTTATTTTTTTTATTTTGTACAAAATTTTAAATAAAAATACTATTTTTTTTCAAAATTTCTATTTCTTATTCATAAAATTTTTATTTACTTTTATCTTATATTGATCACAACTTCACATTTCCTTTTGTCTATAAAATAACTATATTTGTGATATGTAATATTAATCAACAATGCCAAGTGAGCTCAGGAGTTCCCTAAATGAACTTGCTTGCATATTAGTTAATTATAGTTGTAAAAATGCCTAAATATTAATTAGGTTGAAAAAAATTTAAAAATTATTCAATATTAATTAAGTTTAAAAAAATCTAACTTTTGTCATAATAACAACTTTTGTTATATTTTACTGTAAAAATACAAAAAAAAAAAAAGACGTCTAAATGTTATTTAGGCTTGGAAGTAATTTTTTAATTTTTTATTTTAAATTAAAATTAGTTATATTAATCTTCTACTTAAAAAACCTACAAATAACACTTAGGGGGCGTCTGGAATCCAAAAAAATAAAAAAAAACTAAAAATTTAGATTGATGTGATGTAAAAATAATAGGTGACACAATTTTGTTGGAGAGATTTGAAAACTTTTGAAATTTTTTTAAAGTTTTTTGAATTTTTTTAGGATTTCAAACGAACCCTTAGTGTTTTAGTTATTTTTATAAATATATATTATATATGTTTATCATGCAAATAAAAAAAACATTAAGTATTATGCACTTATGTGCATCTCACGAGTTAATATTACTATGGGTTCATTTGGAGTCACAAAAAAAATTAAAAAATTTCAAAAAATTTTAAAAATTTTCAAGTCCCTCCAATCATATTTTACCACCTGTCATTTTTATATTACATCAAACCAATCTTTTGATTTTTTTTGAAATCTTTTGGGACTCCAAACCAGCCTATATATATCCTCATTTAAATGAATTAAAATGAAAATAAATCAATAATTTTATTTAATAAAGATTTTATTTTTTCTTGGTAATATATCACATATTATTAAAATTTTTATAAATGTACATTGCAATGGCTTGCCACTAGTTATGGAATATAGAAGAGAACCGGAATCCGTGGCAAAATGATTTCCAATTTGGCAAATTGTGGTGGAATTAGAGTTTTCTCGGGAAACAAACACAAACTCTTCAGTCGTTGGATATTTACGGGTACGCTGGGGAGGCATTCCCGCCAACCCCAGTAAACCCTAGTTTCCTGCATCCCGCACATATCGTATTCCCTTCAAAGCCGTAGTTCTTTCTACACCATAAACTACAGCCAAACCACTATAGCCATGGAAGCTCAGGCTGTGAAAACCAACCTAGTTCTCATCTTGGACTTTGGTTCACAGTACACCCACCTCATCACCCGCCGAATCCGAAGCCTCTCCGTCTTCTCTCTCTGCATCTCCGGCACCTCCTCGCTCAAAGCCATCACCGATCTCCACCCACGTGTCATCATTCTTTCCGGCGGGCCCCATTCGGTCCACGCGCCCAACGCGCCGTGCTTCCCGGATGGGTTCGTCGAGTACGTGGAATCCAACGGCGTGTTTGTGCTGGGTATATGCTATGGGTTACAGCTGATTGTGCAGAGGCTTGGTGGGGAAGTTAGGTCTGGGGAGAAGCAGGAGTATGGGAGGATGGAAATTGGGGTCGAGAGGGCTTGTGGTCTGTTTGGGTCCAAGAAGGTTGGGGATAGGCAGGTTGTGTGGATGAGTCACGGCGATGAGGCCGTCAAATTGCCCGAGGGGTTTCAAGTGTTGGCGCGGAGCCAGCAGGGGTTGGTGGCGGCGGTGGAGAATTCGGGGAGGCGATTTTATGGTCTTCAATATCATCCGGAGGTAATTGGACATTTTAGTGGTTTGATTTTTGTGAAAGTTTTGTGCTTTACCTGGTTTTTGTGGATCTAAAAATAATAGTGTATACGTATATATATATACAGAACAATGTGTTTCTTAGTAATTGTCTGTGCTAGAAGCCTAGAAGTCTTGACTTGCTGCCATGGCAAGGGCATTTTTCATTGTATTGATGGCATTATTCTCAACGCGAGAGAGAGAGAGAGAGAGAGAGAGAGAGAGAGAGAGAGAAATTGGATGAATAAGTGTAGGTTTTCTTTTTTACTTCCTAATCAATGTTGCAAGGCCATTTTTTATTTTCACTGGGACGGAGATTGTAATTCTGCTTTGAACAAATAGAAAGAGATGTTTACCCTGTTATTCAGTATGGGCCCTATAAGGGTTTTTGTATCCCTATTATTTGGATATGGCAAGGGCACTGTTCAAATTATGGTGATAGCTGTCCTCATTTTGTTTGAAATTGGATGGAAGGTGTAGTAACTCTGTATTGTTGCTTCTTGATACAAAGGTCTTGGTTTGTACATTGGCTGGTTCTTTTTTCTATTATTTTTATTCATTTTCTTATCATTTTTGTAAACCAACCTAAATAAAAAGGAAATAAATCTGACCGTTCCACTTCATTTTGCTTTCCCACATTTTCCTTTCCCCGTCAACAAATTTATGTTTCAAATATAGCATTAGTTGCTGTCACATCGGAATTGAACTGTATAGGAAGAAGTTGCGTGACAATATTTCCTTTGCTAAATTTGATGAATTACCAGTATCTTCCATTTCAAGAATAGATTGACGTATGCCTCAGCAGATATAGGGATGGGCACGGGGCAGGTAGGGGACGGGTACGCATATCCTCATACCCGATCCCCAAACTAAAATCAATTCCCATACCCTATCCGATCCCCATTGGTGATTTATTTTTACCATCCATCCCCGACCCAAACAGGGAATGGGGATCCCCATAAGAAAACGGGTACATGAATTGAAAAAAATATAAAAATACAAAAATTTTAAAATATGACTTATAAGAAAATAGAGTAGAATCCTAATACATATTTAAAAAATTGAAAAATGCTATATATATATATATATATATATTTAAAAAGCATTTATAAGGTTTATATTTTTTTACCATATTAATAGGTTTCTATTTTCTTGCCATGTTAATAGGTTCTATGGTTCAAAATAAGAAAAGTAAACAAAGAAACATTCACAGTTGGTCTATCTCAATTTATAGTTTCCTTGTAAAATAGAAAACAAAGTAATTTAATAGGAAGGTGATAGATAAAGAAACTCAAAATCTTAATTCATTACCTTACTAGGAAATCTGTCGTAACAAACACACTAAAAAATTATATATATATATATATATATATACGAGAATATTGGTAGGGTCAAGGAACGGGTAGGGTAGGGCAGGGTACGAGGCGGGGACAGACTCATACCCGTACCCTACCCGATTCCCGAATTTTTTTAAAAAATGTCCCCGTGCCCTATCCGATTCCCAAAAAATTCCCGAATCCCCTACCCGTTTGGGGCGGGGATTGGGTAGAGTACGAACGGGTCGACTGAGATGGCCATAATATTATTAGTCCTATGTGTATGTACGTGTATGATTATTCCTTGTGTTTGATGGAATATTGCATAATAAAATTATCATCTGAACTTGTATCTGAATCTTGTTCAGGTGACGCATTCATCAGAAGGGATGGAAACACTGCGGTATTTCCTCTTTGAAGTTTGTGGAGTAACTGCAGGCTGGAAGATGGAAGATGTACTTGATGAAGAAATTAAAGTTATCAAAGGAATAGTGGGCCCTGAAGATCATGTGATTTGTGCATTATCTGGGGGTGTGGATTCTACCGTTGCAGCTACCCTTGTTCATAAGGCGATTGGAGACAGGCTTCATTGCATTTTTGTTGACAATGGTTTATTGAGGTGAGAGTGCAACTACAAATTGTGAGAAAGGTGGATTGTTTTATAAATGTTTGGAAAAGTAAGACAATTGAAAAACAAAGGTGCTTTCTGAAATACTTAATGCATGTCTAAGACTTCCTTAGTATAATTGTGCTTCTGTTCTGATTGAAGTCTTCATTTTCTGTAGGTACAAGGAGAGAGAGCGTGTGATGGAAACATTTGAGCGGGATCTGCACTTACCCGTTACTTGTGTCGATGCTACGGAGCAATTTCTTAGCAAGCTAAAAGGTGTGGTTGATCCTGAGATGAAGAGGAAAATCATTGGAAAGGAGTTCATCTGTATCTTTGATGCATTTGCTCGAGAATTGGATCATAGATTAGGAAAGAAACCTGCTTACTTGGTGCAAGGAACCTTGTATCCAGATGTGATTGAATCTTGTCCACCCCCTGGAAGTGGAAGAACCCACTCCCATACAATCAAGAGCCATCATAATGTAGGAGGGCTTCCCAAGGACATGAAATTGAAGCTCATTGAACCACTTAAACTTTTATTTAAGGATGAGGTTTGTGCTTGTACTTTCTTGCTACTTCATACATTGTTTACGTTGATGCACTAGTTGTGTTGATTCTGCTTCTTTATTTCAAAGGTCCGTGCCTTGGGGAGAATCTTGGAGGTTCCTGAGGGATTTCTCAAGCGTCATCCATTCCCTGGGCCTGGCCTTGCAGTACGAGTTTTGGGTGATGTCACTGAAGGAAATGCGTTGGAGATCCTGCGCCAGGTACATGAGATATTTTGTACATAAGATATGACCTCTTTGCTATATAGGTTCCACTTCATGTATTTATTTTGATTGACTTTTTAATATTTTCCAGGTGGATGAGATCTTCATTCAGTCAATCAGGGATGCTGGTATTTATGATTCTATATGGCAAGCTTTTGCTGTATTTTTGCCAATAAGATCAGTTGGTGTTCAAGGAGATCAAAGAACACATTCTCATGTTGTTGCCCTTAGAGCTGTTACAAGTCAAGATGGAATGACTGCCGACTGGTGAGAACGATTTTTTGTCCTTTTCGTATGTTTTATAATATTCTTGCCTTTCATTTATTGTTTTCTTTTTGCAAAGGGATGTGGATGTTTGAATCTGGCTGTATAATATTAAAAAGATGTCTCTGTGTGCACATAGAAGTATTGAGCACTCTTCGTGTTTCTGTTAACCAAGCTATGAAAATGATAACGTTGTTGTTGCATTTTCCTCGGTTATCTTATTTCTCAAAAGCATGCAGTAGTTGGTTAGGAAACTGTTTGGCGTGATTCCTGCATTACTCAAATATTGAACTAGTGTCTTCTGATGGTTAACTTGTATAATTTATTCGTATTTCTAAATGTAGGATCCATCGTAGGAGAAGTTTCTGTAATGGTTACCATACCAGTTTCCTGACCAGATACCAAGAAAATCAAAAAATCATTGATGCATATAGTTAGGAATAGTGAGCACCAAACTCTTGATTTAACCATCACTCCATTCACTTGCATTCCTGACCTTTTGGGAAGAAAAGCTGTTAAAGGTGAATATCAATGTCTCACTCTGTTCAAGAGTTGAACAGGGATTCACCCTCTTGAGCTTTTAGTGTCATGATACTTTTAACTGCTCTCACACGTCTTCTCCTTAACCTCTGGGAATTGGAAAAATTTCAGGTACAATTTTGAGCACGAGTTCCTCGATGATGTGGCCAGAAAGATTTGCAATAGTGTTCGGGGCGTGAACCGAGTTGTTCAAGACATTACGTCAAAGCCGCCTTCAACGATTGAGTGGGAATAATTTATTGCCAGATGGATTTGCCTTTGGGCTATTCGAGAAGGAGTAAGAATTTGGACGAATTTTGGGGGGATATATACATTCTGTATTAACTTCTTCAAATTGAAGTTGGCGAGAAAGGAAACGAGTCATGGGAATTGGCAATGTTTTGTTATCTGGACTGAAACAGGGAAACATCCAATATAATACTTGTGGTCAGGGTAATGATTTCTTGCATAACACTGTTTGGAACTATCTAGCTATAAAATTCTCTTGAAAAAACGTTGTTCAACTTTCGGATCATGGGTAGTTTTCATTGAGTGGTCGATTTTATTTAAATCTATATAATTCACGCATTACAGTTTGTAGTGAAAAATTGAGAAGCAACGATACATAATTTGATTTGATGATGCTTATTTCTGGTGCAATTGAAGTGTTAAAATTCTGCCTGAGAGAGCTGAATAATGCAGACACTTCAAACTATACCCCCCATCTGAGTCCAGGGTGCAAAATGAAGCTAAGTTCGAGAGAGTTGGTTTTCCTGTCAAAATAGAACTCATGTAAAAGAAGCTATAATTTTACCCACATGTAAATTTTTCTATTTTTAAGTATTTTTTTTAAATATGTTACTAACTTGTTTAAAAAATGCCAAATGAAGAATTAAAAAAAAAATTAAAATTTGGCGGGAAAAAAAAACATATAAAGCCAAAAAATAAATTAAAAAAAATGCTTGTTACTCTTTGTTTTACCAATTCATGCCTTAATTTTTCTAAAAGATTGCCTGCGTTCAGGGTGTTTATACTAAATTGGACAAAATAAACAAAAATAACTTGTCAGATCCGGTTTTTGTGTTCCAGTGGTTATAAAATTTTAAAAATCGATAATAAAAACGTGTTTGTTAAATCTGTCTCTACTTTTTTGGTTACCAAAAAAGATAAAAATTTATTTACAAAACAGAGGGCAAAATGTAGACACCCAAGGAGATCTAATTTAATGTTAAATTTTACAATAACCGAAGCAAGTGGAGCTCGTCTGGAGAACTCGAAACAACTCCCTGGTTGTCATGCTGAGACTGATCTTCAACTCTTCTGAACCACTCTCTAAAAGTGCTTTTTTGATAATTGCTGCTCTGAGAATGATCTTCAACTCTTCTGAACCACTCTCTGAAGTGCTTTTTTGATAATTGCTGCTGATGCATCTGTTGATTTCTTTAACTGCAATTTAAACAAAGTCACAGTAAAAAAAAACTGAAAATTAGAACATCAAAAACAATAATAATCTTCTCAAGCAAATAAATTAAGATATTAATACAATAGATATTCTATGCTACACTGGACCTTTTTATTTGCCTCTCCGTGTTAATCGGATATGACAAAGGGTATGGAATACGCATCCAACTGTCATAATCAAATTAGACACTTGGACCTTCTAATTTTTAAGAATATTTGAAGAATTACCAACTCAACTTTAATAGTAAACAAAGATTTTCATTTTTCACTAAATTCTATTAAATTTTTTTAGATACATTACTTAATCACATATCACATCAATGCATCATACAATATATAATATATTTAAATGTTTATGACATGTCCTAATATCAAAACTTAGCTATTAAATACATGTTCTGATATCTTAAAATTAAAGTTTGACAGCTGAACACATACTCACACTCGGACACTCTACTTGAATCCATGCAAGTATGTAACATAGATGAAAATGCATATATTGGTGGTCTTTTCTTTAGAAGCAGTTGGGAAGCCCATCAGGATTACACTATGTATTCCACATAAAACTGCGAACTGTGGAATTGGGGGGGGGGGGAATCAAATTAAAAGAATCCAAACCTTGGATTTAATGGTCAAGGACAGAATCCCATCAGAGTTGGTGGATTGAACCGAGTGACATTCCAAATGAAGACGGCTAATTGTGTCCATAATTTGCAGCAGCAAGCACTCCCTCCAGGGACATCTAATCTCAATCAAAACATCCTTCTCAATCATACTGACAATTACAATATCAGTCGTATCCACTTCATCAATTTCAATGGCTTTCCTCTTGTTCGTTGAGGGCTTCTTGCATTTACCAATACTGTTGCTGTTGTTGTTGCCATAGTTATCGGATGTCCTCTCTGCAGTATCTTGGGCTTTCCTTCTTGTTCTTCCTAGCTCTGCAACCTCCCCCTTGCAAGAGGCCAACTCTTCAACCCTTTTCTCAAGCTCTTTGAGGTATTCTATTGTTTTGTCAAGCACAGAAACTTTATCAACCTGCATTGACATAGCCAAAAATCTCTAGTAATGAGTTTTTTTTTTAATGAAATAGAATTTGAAGTACAGATTTAAAAGTACCTTGCTAGCAGAAGGGACTAAAGATCCAAGAACCAAAAATCTTTCGTTTATTTTTTCCCTTCTCCTCTTCTCTGCCAATACACGGTTTGAATCAATCTCATCAACCTGTGGTCTCCATAGTCCATCTCTTCTTCCATCATATTCTCTAGCATCGAGCAAGCAACCACCATGCATTTGAGCTACTTGGAAGAGTACTTTCTTCAATAATCTCTGTGGAGTTCCACTCCAAGGCATCTGAATATTCGTAAAACCGCCTCCCCTCTTCCAGCTAACAAAGTTGGATTCTTTCCTGCAGTTCTCAAGGCATGGTCCTAAAATCAACTGGTGGGAGCTCTTCATAAGAGTTGAAAGCACACTTTGATAATGGATATCATCGGTTTGAAGGAGGCCCACTGAAGTGAGTTTGGTTTGATTTTGTTCTTGTAGGTCCCTCAGAAGACGATTGTCATTTTCCTTCTCACCCTTCTCAACCAGGGTTTGAGATATACAGTCACTGGAACTCGTGGGATTATGGACACAATTACTGACTTCATCATCTACAAGTTGCCAGCTTTGTACTTGAGAAGCTCCCTCATTTAGGCCTTCAACCATAAATGATTCCTCTGCTTGATTAAGTCCAAACCAGTTTGAGCTGTTATCTGGAGAGCAAACTTTTTCTTCTTCACATCCAACAATAGCATTCAAATGGGTATCAATGTCTTGATCAAGCTTGGCATGAATGAAGTCATTGTCACTTCGTGCATTTCCGGAGACAGATCTTGATATGTTGGACACAATCAGATGTGGAATCTCTAAGAACGAAGTTTTAATGTGTTGAATGAAACTGGGATCTTCAAGAATCTTCGGAAGACAAATCATATGAGAGGAAGATTGCTAGTGATTAGATGCAGAAGAATTAGAGAAAACTCTACAAAATCAACCTCATAGAGGATTCTGGCACTAACTTACCAGCTCAGTTACACCCAGCTCAATGACACCCCCCAAAAAAGGGAAGCATACCACGGTCTGCAAGAGTCAAAAACAGGCTCTTTCTTCAATAACATGCTATATATCACAGGATTCTATCTTGGATTCCTTAGATCAAATTAACGAACCGAAAAAAAAAAAAAGCAGAATGTGGAAACTACAGCAGGAGAATCAATTAACCAGTGAAATAATAACATTGTTTTTTTTTTTGGGGGGGGGGGGGGTTCTGAAAGAGGAGGGAGGGGATTGAGTATCTTTGTATGCTATATATCACAGGATTCTATCTTGGATTCCTTAGATCAAATTAACGAACCGAAAAAAAAAAAAAGCAAAATGTGGAAACTACAGCAGGAGAATCAATTAATCAGTGAAATAATAACATTGTTTTTTTTGGGGGGGGGGGGTTCTGAAAGAGGAGGGAGGGGATTGAGTATCTTTGCAGGCCTTAATTGTGCCTTTTTAGTGAAGGTTAAGGTTACACTCTATAGATTAGCCCAACAGAGGAATTTGGTGGGAAAGCAATTCTTTTCATTAATTTCATCCAACTGGTGCATTTCATAATGCTTTTATGTGCTCATATTCAAACATTTTCTGATGCAAAGTCTTCTTGAGATAATCAGATAACAAACTCTGTTCATGCCAAAGATCAAATGAAAAAAAAACACAGTACCTGAATAGATGCGCTCTGCGTAGGATAGTAAGCATAAATCCAGCAGTTGAAAAGACAACAAACAGAAAAGAAATATTCAGTTTATGTAGTTGGCTTACCATAGTTGGCATACCAAAAGTGAATATATACATATCAATGCCAATATATAGAAATTTACTTTTGCTAGAAGAGAGCGACTGAATACTTTGCTATCTGCATGATGAGCATTACATAGCCAGATGGGCTGGCCATTTGCTAATGTTCTTCCTGGCAACCTGCAGAAGAACAATGCTGATGCATAAGAGAAATAACTTTTTTTTCCCCTTAAATAATTTAATTTCTTAAACACGGCATATTGTTTATTTTTTATTAAATAGTTGAAAAGTTTGTGTTTCCTAAGAGACTGAAATTTCCATCGGAATCAAGTAAAATGCGCTAAATATATATAGCATAATTTATCAAAGTAATAAGTTTCTCAATCATATTATCATTAGGCTTCTGTATGTTAAATGGATTTCAATAAATACTTCTAAACGTTTCTTGGTGTTTTAATATTTTTTGCGCTACTCTCGGAAACATTTTGGAAATGTTTCCATTTCTGTTCTTTGCTAACCAAAATACCCCACCAAAATGAAACTTTAACCCTTGGAGTATGGCCATCAGGAACTATTTAATGAGACTTGTATGAAAGTTTTAACTACAAAATTGTTACTAAAAGTACCAAGTCCTAAGCCGAACAAAAGCAATGCAGTGGTTCAGCGCAAGGGATTTCTTTAGTCCCAGACCACAGACTTTCTTTAGATGATAAAAAGCAGAACAATTTAACACTTCTCCTTTCCACCCAACTTGGAGGGTATTTTTCTTCCTTTAGAAATTGCCAGTGGTAAAAGGGTGACCTTGAAATAGTGGCAAGGTAGTTCTACTGCAACATGAGGTCTCGGGTTCGAACAAATCCTAGAATCGAGCTTTTTGCTTGCAGTTTACTTGTAAAATAAAAATACCTACATCTGACCCTCCCTACACCCTGTAATGCGGGAGCCACAGGTAATGGGTTGCCTTTCCTTTTATTAAATGCCACTTCCACTTGGTATCGCAGTATATATGTTGTACAATTATTTATTACTGAAAACCAGAAAGTTCACAAATCCTGATTTCTAAGAGGAGTTTTGAACTGAACAGATTCAGAGCAGTGGTGGAAAAATTACCCTTGGCCAATATTGAACACAAATGACATGCAAACCAAGTAATACCACTCTGGATCTGTGAGGTCCTCTGGTGATAATGCAGCTGAAGGTCTTCTAGCTTGTGGGCTGCTTTCGCCTGCAGAGAGGGACGCATATAGTTCTCTCAGTTGTTCACTTCTCTGCAGCCCCAGTTGGTGGGCATTAAATTCTACTGCTTGAACTGTTTTCCTTGTCTTAATATCTCCATTGTAATACCCATCACCCCATTCTAATACCCTGCAAACACCATCAGTATCAGTAAGATCTTGATACTAAATATTACCATTATAAGATGTGCACAGGAGGGTATACGTTAAAGTATGTTAACAAGTTAAAAGATAATAATAGACCAAAATAAAAGAATACAACTGAGGCACCAAATCAAGGCCAAAGTAGAAATTTAATTGCAAAATTAGTTTAACTAAGCTTTCTAAAGTATAGAATAGTGGAAATATGAAAAGAACCATGAAGTTCAATTGCATCCTCTCAGCAGATTAAAAGGAAAAAAACAAAATCAAAAGCTTGTGTAAACAGCACCAGTTTGAATTCTTTCAGTTAAAGACAACCCCCGATTAAATAAAAATAGAGAAAGAAATAAAGAAATAAAATTCTGCACTTCCCACATTACACTGGATTTTGCAAGCAGAGTGGAAATTTTCTTGAGGATTTACAAAAAGTGTAGAAGAACATACCATTCATTGTAGAAGTATTTTTTTAGGCCCCAGAACATTTTAAATCACCCATTTTTATGAACAGATTATCCCACAAACACCGGTCTAGTTACAGATAACTTGGAAAACTAGAACAAGTTCCCAAGAGAGATAAATGACAGTTAAAGTGAAAGACAAGAAATAAGTATCAGAAAATTATGAGCATTATTTCCCAAGGAAAAAGAAGAGAGAGAGAGAGAGAAAGTAGAAATAAATTAAAGAGGAGTTAGAATGTTCAATACCCTGGCTGTTTTGATGAAATGGACCAGAAGATTGCATAGCTCCACTGAATGCTTCTAACGGCAACAGCAAGCTGTTTTCTGAGGCATTCTGGCACCCCCTCCTGGTTATGGTGCCCAGAAGCCATACTGCTACCACCCTAGCTTGCGTTCAACACACACTCTCTCTCTCTCTCCCTCTCGGTCTGTCTCTCTGGGGGCGTGCGTGTAAAATCATACAAGAAATCCCAACCACTTAGTCAGATCGCACAACCATAGGACACCTAGCATGCGTAAGTATGACTTGAACTATGCTTCATTCTTGGAACAATGTTCCTGATTCCACTGGCTTTGCTTGGTTTTTTGGACCAACCAAACAAATCTCAAAACCAGTGAGGTCTTTCCTTGCAGGGACCAAATTTCAAGCAGCTGTTCTTGGTCAGCTAGTTGGAGCTGGGAAAAAAAAAAAAAAAAAGAGCGTAGTTTGAGCTGAGAAAAACAAGAAAAGATTCAGAGGAAAGGGAGTGACTATCTACTGCCACTAAGTATATAAAATATCACTTGGCCATGAAGTTTCAAAGACCACCACATGTCCAGGAAAAAATTATTTCCTGCTGTGAATTGAATCAGAACACTCATCTCCAAAAAAACATCTGTATCTATCTGTACAACAAAATACACACATATTTTGGGTTAACATAGTAAAAGGGCACCTAAGAACTTTACTTTGAGAAGACAGGAGCTTCAATGGAAGAGTGAGGGAACCCCAAGAATAAAAATTTTGTATTTTCTTTTTGTTCTGGAGTTCTTGAGATCAAAGCCTAGCCCATATACTCAATTTTTTTTTTTTTTACCACAAAAGGTCTGGCTTTTTTGGCCCAGCAATCTGAAACAGTCTGGACCTACCACGACAACAAAGAGATTTACTTTCTAGAGAAAGGTGAGAATGTATATTTTGCTTTGCTTTAGAGGAAAAGGGAAAGAATTAAAAGAACAAATGAATATACCCTGAAACCAGCTAATCAAACTAGCGATTTAGTTTCAGTCTTTCAAAAGAAAGGACAAACCAGCGAAATCAACCCTTCAAATGGAAAACAGATAAGAACAGTAAAGTCTCTTTAAGAAAAGAGAGAGAGAGAGAGAGAGAGAGAGAGAGAGAGGGGTGGGGGAGAGGGTTGAAGCTTATTAAAAATGATGATTATTCTTTCTTTACTCCCACTTTTCTTTTGTGGGTCTCTTGATCATTTGCTACATTATATTCATGTTCTTGAAAAGAACAGAAAAGAAAGGAAAAATGTGTTTCACGGCCAATCATGAATCTGGAGACGATGAGAAGAATGAAAACTGAGAGTTGTTTTTATCGAAGGTCCAAAGCGAAGGACAGGACGCAGCACGGGGAGGGGGGCTAATAGGAGAAAGAAAATCAAAACTCAATATTGAAATAGTATTTTTTTTTTTAGAAAATGAATTTTTATTCTTAAAATTTTATTTTAATAAAGTAAAAAAATTAAAAATTAAAATGTATAAATTTTTACCGAACGTTTAACTGGAGTTTCTATACGTAAAATATAGTTAGACTATAATAAATACATATATATGTATGTATTTGAAATTTGAAAATTTTAGTTTAGCAGAATGAAAATTTGGTTCAAGATTTATTTATTTTTTTTATTTTTCCTGTTGAAATTACGCTGCTTTGTTAATGTAATTAATAACTATTTTCTTTACAAATTATAATTAACAGCCACTAATAGGGATGGTCATCTCGGCCGACCCGTTCGTACCCTACCCGATCCCTGCCCCAAACGGGTAGAAGATTTGGGGATTTTTTGGGGATCGGTTAGGGTATGGGAGCATTTTTTAAAAAAAAATTAGAGATCAGGTAGGGTACGGGTATGAGTCTGTCCCCGCCCCGTACCCTACCCTACCCGTTCCCCGACTCTCCCCATATTCTTGTGTATATATATATATATTTAATTTTTTAGTATATTTATTACTACAGATTTCTCAGTAAGGTAGGGAATTAAGATTTTGAATTTCTTTATCTATCAGTTTCCTATTAAATTACTTTGTTTTTCAATTTATAAAGAAACTATAAATTGAGATAGTCCAATTATGAATGTTTCTCTATTTACTTTTCCTATCTTGAACCATAGAACCTATTAATATGGTAGGAAAATAAAAACCTAATAAGTGCTTTCTAAATATGTATATATGGTATTTTTTGATTTTTTAAATATGCATTAAGATTCTGCTTTATTTTTTTATAAGTCATATTTTAGAATTTTTGTATTTTTATATTTTTTTAAATTTAGGTACCCGTTTCCCCATGGGGATCCCCGTTCCCCGTTTAGGTCGGGGATGGGTGGTAAAAAGAAATCCCCAGTGGGGATCGGGTAGGGTATGGGGATTGATTTTAGTTTGAGAATCGGGTATAGAGATACGTGTACCCGTCTCCTACCCGCCCCATGCCCATCCCTAGCCACTAATGTAATACCCAAGCTTGTTTAATGCTTGACAGCCAATAAAGATCGATTATTGGATTTACTTCACCTACACCCCTATAATTTTAATTTTGTATATTTACACTTTACAAATTTTATAAATGTGCATATAAATCTTTGAGATTTTTATTATATTCACTCAGACTTCTTGTGTAAATTTTTCATTCAAAAAGTAATTTTTGAACAATTTAATACTATGAAATTATTTTTATACCCTTAGTATTAATAAAAAATATTTATATTTTGATATGGTGTATCTTTTTTTTATACAAAAATTATACTATACTTAATTTATTAAATTTTTTTGTGAATCTTTTCCACATTAATACTTTCAATTAATATATTTCACAACAATATCTTAAATTTAGTTTTTCATTTTCTTTCATTTATTTTCTATTAGTATCAAATAATAAACGATGAACCTTACTTCAAATTTTCTTTTTTATGCATTTTTTATATTAATAGTGAGGGTATAAAGATAATTTCATACCATTAAATTGGTCAAAAATTACTTTTTTTAATGAAAATTTTAATAGAAGAGGTTTAAGTTCATGAAACTTATGAAGTTTAGATGTACAAAGGTGAAATTACAAGAGATGTAAATAAAATAAACTCTAAATCATTGCGTTGATTGTAAATAAATATAAATATTAATGTTCAAAAATGATTTTCAGTAACGATAAATCGGGCAAAACACAGAACAATTAAATTAAGCAAAAGGCCCTTGGCGATGGAGTGACGGTAGGACGAGGCAGGGAGTCGGGCTTTTAATTTATCAAGTAATTCAGCATATATATTTGGTGGAATATTAGACGCACACCGAAAAGTCATATCGAATCTGCGGTCGCTATCGTTCCCACGGGCACGATCAGCGAACTTGTCGGCTCGGTTAAGCTCTACTTGAGTCGATACTTGTGTTGTTTATAATTTATAAATTCAACAAAATTATTGTTTTTCCAAACTAATAATGAAAATTTTCAAAAATTCAGTTGTATTATTTTTTTATTTTTTATTTTTTTGCCTGTTGTTGATTAAGGACATAATAATTTCTTATTACTTTTGTTGTCGGTTAAGGACATAATAATTTCTGGTTACTTTTGTAGGAATTACATTGGAGTGAAACATTATCATTTATCATCATTTTATAAATGTGTGAAATGACTATCGTTAATTTTGATAATTAGCTCAACTGATAGGATTTTGAGTTTAATCTCTAGTGATTATTAATTCGAGTCTCTTCAGGGCTACCGGATGTTCACTCGGTTATTAATTTCAGGGCCTCTAGGATTAGTCGAGGTGAGCAAAAGTTTATCCAGACACTCTGAGATATAAAAAAAAAAAAAAATGACTCTCATGCCAATGCAATTTTTCTTTTAAATTTTATAAATAAGTTGAGATAATCTGACGCAATTTGGGCTGGACTCATTACTTCTTTTAAAATACTCGTTATTATGCTTAAAAATATTTAAGTACTTTTAAAAATATTATGAGTTAACTATCCACGTCTCCTTGGTCCACGGAGGCGGTCCCCACGGAGGCGGTCCCCAGAAGCATCAGCAGGGACTGTTAGTTTTGAAAATTATTTAATGCCTCGTAGATTTTAGAATTTTTTTTATATAATATAGCATTCGGCTCTCCCTTAAGTTTCAAAAATTCATTAATACTCCCCTAAATTTTAAGTTTTTTTTATATAATATAGTGTTTAGTCCCCTAAAATTTATAAAATTTTACTTTACTCTTCACTCAATACAAATTTTTTTACATTGGCCCCCCTTACCCAAAATTTGAATCTGCCACTAATAGTACAGTATCTTCTCTAGGAGTAATCTATCCTGATACTACTTTTACTTAAACACGCTTAATCCTGAAGTTCCAATGAAATCTAGTGTCCACATAGTTTTAAAACTTATTGTATTATGAATTTATCAAATTATACATGTATGGTACTTCTTTTACCTAGTTGATGCAGGATGAAAGTGTTTCATCATGTCTTTGTAGTAATTAAATTTAGTCTCTTGTCAATCTGCTTACGTCACTAACTGTCTATGACATCTCACACTTTATGAGTATGCACCTCTGTATGGTAATTCTAATACTATTTATAATGGCCTACATTCATATAATACAATATTGTTCACTTTGAATTAATTAAGGTTTTAATGAAATTCAAAAATAGTATGATTTTAAGAGGTATTGTATTACAAAGATATCAAATTATATATACACAACATTTCATTCACTTAGACTGCAAAAGAGAAAAATATTTCATTGCACGTACTTCGATAATAATTTATTTAATTTCTCACCAACTTACTCACGTTAAAGCTGATCCCTAAAATACTAGAGACTTAATATTTTACTTAAAGAGTTACAGCTTGTGCCATCAGTGTATTTACCAAGAGAACTTGCTTCAAGAAATGTGCAGCAGTTGAAAATTGAATTTGTGATACAGTATTCAAACACTTATCTGAAGCCAATTAACACTTTTAACCTATTGGATTTCAATCTCAAGGATCCACAGAGCCCTTATGATATCATATGGGTCAGAAATATATGGCTGAAAAAGGAGGGAACATTTAAGGCAGTCACAGGCATTTCCAGTCTCCTTTTGTTCTTATTCACATAAATGGAAATATGTCGGTCATTTTTATGCGGTTTAGGGAAGGTTGTGGTCCATTTGGAAGAAGTGGTCGATTGCTATAGTTCAATTTTTTTTTTTTTTTTTTTTGAATTAGGCTTCGTTTAAAACTGTGAAAAATGTGAAAAACTCTACAAATTATTCACTTTTTGTTCCACTACACGAATTACGAACTTACGACTTTTTTCACTTTATCTTATTTTATTTTACTTTTTATCATTTTAAACGTATCATTAAGTGATTGATCATGAAATTATATACCATAATCTATTATCCAAATTTATAGTGATTGATCATGAAATTATAATTTTTTAAAAATTTAATCTACTAATAATTTTTATATTACAAAAATGTCTTAATTACCGTATCATTGTGGTCATGAACTCTTGTGATAAATTCTGATAGTATATTAATTTTCTTTTAGATAATCCAAAACTCTAAAGAAGAGAATGTTTGTGCATTCCATTTTTGTTAAAGGACATTTTGTTAATTAGAACACTATTCTACGGGGTTCAATCCAATTAAGGAGCTTAATCTGTGCATCTAGTCCAATATAGAGTCAACGACTAATAATAAATGGAAAACTTTAAGAGTCAAACAATGACATGGTACTTCATCATTAATACAACCTTGAAATCAAAATCCATAAGCGTCTAAAATGAGAATTACTAAAGTCAAATTAATCATGCGATGATTTCAATATACATATGGGGAAAGCAGAATCATATTTGAGGAATTAAAGCTAACGAAGAGAATAATATGTGATAATGACATTTTTATTACTAAGCGACAACTTGATTTTTTTTTTTTTTTTTTGGTGTTTCTGATTGACTGGACTACAATATTGTAACATAATTTTTTTTTAGTTATTTTATATTGAATAAATATTTAAGTTGTATAGCATTAAAATCGTGCGTAGCTCCTTGTCAAGGGCCTTTGATTTATCCAAGTGGTGAATCCATTCTTGAATCTCCGAAACATTGACTTTCTCCAAAAATGCATTCATTTTTCATGGTGGTTTGGTTCCTTCCAATGATAAATCAAGCACCTTCTTAGCGTCATCAACCATGAAAATAATTCAATGCAGTTAAATGAGGTTAAAACCACCCAACGATCATTACGACGCCAGCTCCCAAGCCACGCACAAGAGACTGTTGAAAAATTAATGCTCATTTTGTTAGAGCATGATTGTTCAGTAATAAAAAATTACAATCGAAAATACTCAGCATGTCAATCAGAAATCCGAATGTAAATCTGCTAAACACAAAGGAAACAGAAGTTATGACCAGAGAGAGGATCTCCGACTAAAAAATTCTCCGACTAAAGAGTGCAAAATAATTAGTAATGTACTATGTTAACAATAATAAGTGTATCTGAATTTTTGAGGTAAGTCCTATATTTATAGTAAGGTGAAATGAATAAATTAATATGTAAAAAAATCATATTATAATGATATTCTTTGATATACCATTCCTCATTTCCCTGAAATGCCTTTCACTCCTCATTTAATACCCTCACTTTGTATTAAATTCATGTGGCCGATAGAGGCGTCATAGAATGATAACTATCCACATATCACATCTGTCTACCGCTTGTAATGAAACAAACTAATTAAACTAACTTTTAGGTAATAAATTCAACTCATTTATTACCATTAAACATTTATTGTTAGGGTCACATTATGAGGCAGTGGGGTCCAACCACAGTAATTCCTGATCATTAAACCAACGCCAAGCACATCGACGATGTGCTTGAAGAAATGTCATGTGTCTTATCCGTTTTGTTTGAAAAGATGCCATGTGTCCATAGATTATTTCATACCAACAATAACATAAGATGTTAAGCATTGCTTTTTATTTTTATTTTTTTCATTTATGTATCTATATAATTGATGATGTTAATGTATATCAAATAATTAGTAGTAGAGTTTGGATAATAATCAAATAACTAACAGTAGAGTTTAGGTAAACTTATAAAAATAGAGTTTGTTTTTTATTTTATTTTACTTTACTTTGTAACCTTATAAATAGGATTACTACTTCATTATATTTCACACATTTAATATATAAAATTTTTTCAACTTTTTCATTTATTCTTTTATCTTATCATGGTATTAGAACTCATAATTTTTTATCCTGGGTAGATTAATCATATAACAGCCACATCTTTGACTGCCATAGTGCCCTTCCTACTGTCGCCATTGCCTCCACTACTTCTTTACCCAACTTCATACTACTTTTGTTTATGTCATATCTAGTTTTCTAAAAATTTTTAAATTTAAAGTTTCTCTTTTTTAGATACTTCTTAATACTTCAATTTCTCTATGGAAGACGCCAGTCACTCTATCGGAGATCTGTACACGCTATTTTACGCTTTTAGATTTGCATATTTTGGCCATTCAACGCGTTTTCCCCTGTAAGCTAAATTCATGACCTCCAGGCGTATAAGTAGATTTGGATTCGTGACCTAAAGGCGCGTAACCAACGCTACATTTGTGACTTGTAGGCGTGTAAGTAGATTTAAATTTTTGATCTTACGACATATAACCAAAGTTACGTTTGTGATCTATAGGCGTATAAGTAGAGTTGGGTTCATGACTTTTCAGCATATAACCAAAACTACATTCGTGACCTCTCAAAGCGTATAACCACAACTAAGTTTGTGACCGTTGGGTGTGTAAAAAGGGCCAAGTTCTTGGCCTTTGCATGTATAACCTGCACGAAGCGAAAAGAGTGTGTTGACTGCTTTCCAATTATTAGTTTCCAAACTCAAGTTAGTCTTTAATTTTTCACCTTGAGTTTGAGGGGGATATTAATGTATATCAAATAACTAGTAGTAAAATTTGGATAATAGTCAAATAACTAGTAGTAGAGTTTAGATAAACTTATAAAAATAGAGTTTATCTTTTGTTCTATTTTTACTTTATAACCCTATAAATCGAGTTACTACTTCATTGTATTTCACACATTTAATATATATAATTTTCTTAACTTTTTCATTCATTTTTTTCTCTTAACACATGAGATTTAAATCATAAGCTAGTAGAAGTGAGAACGCGTTTAAATTCATAATTTATATTATTTGACATTGATTCGTGTTCATTAATGTTTATACTTAAATATCAAAAAGTTTAATATGTAAATTGAAACGAATCGTGTTAATATTGATTCAAATGATTCGTTCATGTTGTATCATATTAATAATATTGACATTGTATTTGAGTCGTATTTTTGTATTGTATCTAAATCACAACTCCTAAGTAGAAGTAGGCGCCAACACAGATCGACTGCGGGGTCACGCTCTTTAAGGATTTTTTTTTTTTTTTTAATCTATAACTACTAAATTGTATTGTCGGCTTCAAAATTTTATAAAATTTACCCTCACCCCTCTTAGTCAAGGATGTGCCATGGGTTGAGTCGAATCTGTTAATTTTTCATATGTATTGCTGTTTACTTACTATTTGGTTACTGTTCATCAAAAAAATAAATTAAACGAGTTATCTGGTTTGGGTGATAGAAAACCTGTTAACTATTATCATTTTTTAAAACTTAAATTGTATTTTTAATTTTAAAAATTAATATATTGATGAATATTTTATTTTATTATATTTTGTTAATTTATTCAGATAAATAGTTGGATTTGAGATTTTATGGTTCCTCCCCTTTTTCTACACTAAATTTTCACTCCAAACACACTCTCAAAGAATGATGAGCTTAAATGGGATAAAGAGTGGGGGGCATTATATCCTTTTACACTTTAAAAATAAATAAATGAAAGCATGACCAATTTCTTTCTTTCTATATATATATATATATATATTTTTTTTTTTTTGGGATGACTCAGAATGTCGAACTAATTTGCATACATCTTGACTAATTTTCGAATGCCCTAGAATTAATGGAATTAATGACCGAGTAAACTCTCCAGTGGCCCTAATTAGACTCAAATTAGTGACAATTAGAAGGTAAACTCGATCTTACCAGTTGAACTACCTTTCAGGATTGAGGCCCTATTTGGGGCACCAAAATTCATCAAAACTTACTAATTTTAATTAATTTTTCGTACATTTTTTCAATCAAATTTCTCCACATATCACATTTATGTCACACATTTCTACTTTTATTATACTTTTGATCAACTTTTTATTAACCAAATACACCCTAAATGCACGAGCCGTGACCAACTTCAATTGAGAGTGATAGGGGCGAACCTAGTTTTGGACTCCTCGAAGCTATAGAGCCCAGGCAACTTAATCCAAAAAAAAATTTTTTTTTTTAGTTCATTTTGTTTTAATTTAGTCTATTATAAATTTTTATAAGTCATTTTATTTTGCCTTTAAATTTTTGTACTTTAACTTATTTTATCTTTAAATTTATTGTTCAGTCTAGACAAATTCTAAATCTTAGGCCTGATAAAAAAAAAAAGAAGGTGGGGAGGGGCCATTCAAATCACGCAGGGGGTTCGCCAGATACGTACGTTTTAATTCATTGGCAAAAAAAACAAAGCAAAGCTTATGTACACAGACAAATATATGAGGTAAGTTCACTGAGAATAGTGAACTTACCCAAAGAAAAAGAAAAAAAGAAAGACTGAGAATAGTGAAATGCAGGAATGTGCGACTCATTTATTTTGTGCCGTCTAGATGAGGGTACGTACCATGCTCGCGTTTGAGTTTTGTTTTCATTGCCTCGGAAAGCTTCTTTGGATTCCAACTCAGGAAAGCCTCCGTGCGAGAGTCACGTTTTCGAAAACCTTTAGTAAATAGAGAGAGAAGCACTGAAAATTCTTTACATGCATACGAACAAAAAAAAAGAAGTGGGAACAATCCAAGCATGTTTTATATTGTCCATAAAAAATCATACGTACATATAGTATATATATATATATATATATACACACACCTACTACATTTGCACAAGCAGGCATGTGCGGGAATAGATGACTGAAGAATAGAAAATTAAAAAAAAAAAAAAAAAAAACATACTTGGAAAATTGGAGCAAAGATTGATTGGTCGGTTGGTGAAAAATATAACTTTTAATAATTCAATGAAGAAAATGGGTCAGAGAAATAATTATTGCACTTTAGTTTAATTTTCTGCACTTTATTATCTTTCACATTGTCTTCTTAGAGTTCGAAAATTTTAGGGTGGAATGTATTTAGGAGATGTTTGGTAAATTAAAAAAATAAAAAAATAAATTTTTTTGTAACTTTTATCCAAGGTGTTATCTCGTGTGAATTTTTAAAAAAGTTGTGTGTTTGACAAAAATTTATAAAAATTAAAAATAATTAAAGAGAATTAAAATAATAACAAATTTATTGGAGAAAATTAAAGCTCCAAGTGTCCCCTTCATGTCAGTCATATAATTCAAAGAAAATAAATATTAAAGAAACACAAGCTCTTTAATTCATATGAATTGACAGGTATCTTTAAATTAATTATTATTATTATTATTATTCTCCTAGTAGTGACCCATCAAGTTTTTTTTTTTTTTTTTCTCTGATAGGTAAGCCGAGGGGGAGGGAGAGAGAGTCAAGATTCAAATTCGGGTGGTGAGTGAGTAAAGAATGGAACTCAATCACCAAGTTAAGTGCCACACTCGATCCATCAAATTGATAAGAAAGTCATAATCATCGGCCTATGAGATGGGAGTAATCTAAAAGACGTGAATGAATTTTCATGTCATGAGATGACAACCCCAACATCGGCTCTGCCTATTAAAACTGATCCCTTGATAGTCTCAAAGTTTTTTTTAAAAAAATTAAAAGTAATTTTATTTAAATTAAATATTATCACATATTATTTTTATATCATCTTAATATTGTTTTTAATTTTTTTTAGAATTTTTAAAATTTTAAACTTTATCAAAATTATCAATTGTACGCCCACCCTCCACCTATATAATAAAACACAATGCGATAATTATAAAGGTGACGTGGGGTGCCGGGCGGTCACGGGCATTCATTAGTATACCCATAAGGACAAGACACCCTTCCCTTGTTCATGCACTACATGTTGTGGCATTTTCTTTGTGTAAACCGAAGAGTCCTTTGCTGATTTGGATCAGAGAGGAGGAAAATTCAAATGGATACTGTAGTGACTTAATCATTGAGCTGCCAAAGGAATTACTTTGATTAGGTCCTTAAATCTTGGAATTATTGCCTCAAAATTTTATATTAATCTTAACTTACTAACTTCCTTTTTGCCTTTTTTTTTGTAATTTGGTCTATTTTTTTAATTAAAATCGATAAGGTCCTATCCAAACATAAAAAGAAATATTTAAAGAATGTCCAAATTTATTTATATTATAAAATTTAAAATAAAATCTAATTCAAGTCTAAAATTGACCCAAAATTCTATTGTGATTACAAATCTTAATTCATTTCAAATAAAAGTCGTAATAAATATATTTTATTGGTTAGTTTAAAAGTTACTTGTCTAAATCACATACAACTCTAATGTGCAAATTAAAAAAAAAATAAGAAAAAAAATCAGATTCTACCATTTTTCTCTAAAGTCATGCACAATGGTGTTTAAAAGACCAAACTCTACCAAAAATCAGAAAAAATTATCAACATTTTTTTAATTTCCTCCAATTAAACTTAATCTCGTATTACTTTTACACTAATTTTTTTTTTTTTTTTTGCAATCCAAATACCACCTATATACAATTACTCTTTTACATTCTTAATTAATATAAGCTCTCTTATATTTTTATATTTTTTGTGATAAAACAAAACCTCTGGACAATAATTGAAATTGATCAAGATTATCATCAAGGGATTTATTGAGATAACTTTTTATTACCAATTTATGCAAATATCTATATTATTTCATTTTTTCATAATTTATTTTTTCTTTTAATTACCCAAAATTGTGAATAGTGATTCAACTTTGGTCTTACCAATGGATACAACATTGTAAACCAAATGTTCTAGTTTTCTGAATCTAAAAAGTTCTTTGATTTAATATTGTGTTTAATTCTTTAATATAATCAACATTTTTGCATCCCAAAAAATAAGCAAAGTAATTTTAAATAAAATATTTTTAAAATAAAATTAAAACTACAAGAGGCAACATTTAAACTTTTTTACTTTAGTCCCTAAATAGCTTGATCCTGCCATGAATATAAGTTTTTACCGCCTCATATCCTCTCCCTCTCTCTCTCTCTCTCTCTCTCTCTCTCTCATCTTTGATTTTTTTCAAAAGTCAAAAGTGTCTTTTGATTCATTGTTTATTTTTTAGTTATTTTTTGTCTTATACACTTTTATCAAAATTTAATTTTTTAATAACTTCTAAGAAGATTAATCACATTCTTAAAAAAAAAAATCACTATGAGTGAGAAAATTTTACTTTTAGAAAAAGAAAATTAACTTTTTGTACCCCACCACCTGCCAAACAAAGCCCATGTATGATCAGAAAACCGTGTGAAAATGTCAATTAAAAGAAAGCACTCGGTCCATAGCTTTTGAACCATAAAACACGTCAGACCTTCTCACTAAATAAAGGGTGTGTTTGGTTGATAAAAAGTTAGTTAAAAATTATAATAAGAGTAGAAAGATATGATATAAAAGTGATATGTGAATAAATTTAATTGAAAGAAAGTATAAAAAATTAGTTAATGATGTATTTGACGTGATAAAAAGTGAGATAAAATGAGATAAAATTTAGTTTGGGAAAACTTTTTATGTTTAGTACACACATCTCAAACTGTATTTTTTAGAAATAAACAATAAAATTTCCATTCCAACATATTGAATTTCCGTTTAGACGGATTCAAAATTTTGGGTAGTCATGACTTCTTTGCACTACAACTGCCCAAACGGATTGTAGAAACCGTTTGGACGGAAGTTGGTTGCGTGAATCCATCGGAATCCGTTGGAACGATTTCTACGAGCTCATAAAATATAGTCAAAGTGGGTGTCATTTGGTAGTTTGGGAGTCTATAGTAAGAAAGGCGAAAAAATTTTTACTATTTGATTAACCAAATTCTAATTATTGAATTTTTTTCAAAGGTATTGAACTTTTTTTTAACTTTGAGAATGTAAGAATGTGTAAAAATATATAGAGATTTTCAGAGATTTTATCAAAATTTAGTGTACCAAATGCACCCTTAATTAGTAAATTTTGGTGCCTCAAACTGGGCCAAAGTTTTTTTTTTTTTTTGTGTGATGTTTGAATGATTAAAAAATATAAAAAAATTGGTGTAAAATTGATTATTGGCAAAATTTAATAAAAAATTAATAAAAGTATAAACTTTTAATTTTTAATTTTTTTCCAATAAATCGAACACCCCAAGTTTCCTCGTAAATCTTTCCCTTGATGGATATCATTAACAACCTATTTTGAGTGAGTTTAGAGTGATAAAAAGTGAGATAAAATATGATTTGAGGAAAATTTTTATTTTTAGTGCACACATCTCAAATAGCATTTTTTTGGAGATGAATAGTAAAATTCTCATTCTGACAAATTAGATTTTCATTTGGACAGATTCAAAATTTTGGACAATCACAACTTTTTTACATTACAATCTGTCCAAATAGATTGTAGAAACCATTTGGACAGAAGTTGGCCGCGCAAATCCATCGGAATGATTTCTACAATTCGTTAAAACGGTATCTACAACCCTACAAAAAATAGTTACAGTGTGTTATTTGATAACTTGAGAGTTCATGGTAAGAATGATAAAAAAAATTTTCTTATTTAATTAATTATATTCTAGTTATCGTTTTTTTTTAAATATTAATTTTTTTTTAAATTTTTTTTTAAATTTTAAGAAAACTAGAATGTAAAAAAATTTTTAAAAATTTTCAAAAACCTTCAAAGATACCCTTTGTCGCCGTAAATCTTTCCCTTGATCGATATCCTTAGCAATTGCGCTGATAAGACTACGGAGTTCCTTATCATTACTCAAAAATAAAATCAAATTTTGATAAAAATAATCATATAAAATAAAAAAGTGAGTAAAAAATAAATAACATACCTATTTATTACTGAATTTGGTGTTTAGTGTGTCAAATTTAGTTAAAATTTCTAAGTTTTTCAATTTTTTGGAATTTTTTCTAATATTTTTCACACCAAAAATTTTTAACTTTTTTTTATTTTTTTTAATTTTTACTAACTTTCTTTAATTTTATTTGACTTTTTCATACTTTCTGAAAATAAATCAAATATTTAATGATTTAAAATCTACTTACTTTTTATTTATTTATTAAGCGAGTTTATTTACACTCTACAAATAAATTTTTACACTACACTTTACTTTTTCATTAATAAAATATATAATTATCTTCATTCTTATAAAAAAAGTATTTATGATATTAATTATATGATATATCTTATTAAAAAATGAAAATAATTGTTTAATTTTATTTAATAAAAAATAAAATATGATATAATAATTTATTTATAGATTACAAATAAACACGTCCGATCTATTTATTTTTAGTAAAACTTGGTACTTCCCTCGCGACTTCGGGATAAGATCAGAAGCCCCTCCAAAACGCACAAAAAAGTCAAAGAGCATTTTTATATTTTAAAACTATTAAAATTTAAATTGAAAAAAGCAACCGACGAGTGCATGGGGCGGTGGAGTTATTGATAGGGCCGCAATAGGATCACGCTCTCTAACTATTTCAAGTTGCAAGTACAAAGTTTGAGGCGATGGAGGGTACTTTTTAATATTTCTTATTAAAAAAAAAACTACTAGTGGCTTGAATATTTAGGGTGTGTTTGTGTTGTTAAAAAGTGAAATAAAATGAGATAAATATATTTAGCGTACCAAATTTTAATAAAAATTTTTGAAAACTTATCAAAATTTCTATACATTTTTACACATTCCAACCTTCTCAAAATTCAACAAAAGGTTAATACCTTTAAAAAAAAATCGATAACTAGAATTCGGTTAATCAAATAATAAAAATTTTTTCACTATTTTCACTCCAGATTATCAAACTAAGAAATGACACTTACTTGGACTATTTTTTGTGGAGTCGTAGAAACCGTTTTAACAGATTGTAAAAAATGTTCTGACGAATTCGCGCGGCCAATTTCCGTCCAAACGAAATGGTTTCTACAATCTGTTTGAACGGATTGTAATGTAAAGAAGGCATAACTGCCCAAAATTTTGAATCCATTCAAATTAAAATCTAATCCGTTAGAACGAGAATCTTACCATTCATCTCTAAAAAATACGGTTTAAAATGTGTGCATCAAACGCAAAAATTTTTCTAAACCATATTTTATCTCATTTTTATTATTCCAAACTCACCCAAAATGTGGTTTGAAAAACTTTTTACGTTTGGTAAACACATTTCAAATCGTGTTTTTTAGAGATAAATAGTAAGACTTATGTTTTAACGGATTAAATTTCCGTTTGGACAGATTCAAAATTTTAGGCAGTCATGATTTTTTTGCACTACAATTCGTTCAAACGGATTATAGAAACCATTTCGACCGAAATTGATCGCTCGAATCCGTCGGAATGGTTTCTACGACCCCACAGAAAATAGTCAAAATATGCTTCATTCGGTTGCTTGAGAGTTCATGGTGAGAATGGCGAAAAAATTTTTACTATTTGATTAACCGAATTTTTTACACTTGAAGAAGGTAAGAATGTGTAAAAACGTATAGAGATTTTCAGAGGTTTTCAAATATTTTCACCAAAATTTAGTGCACCAAACGCACTCTTATTAAAAATAAAATATGAAACCAGGACCATATTTAAATAAACTATTTATTTATTTTAGTATAATTGTTAATTTGTTGAAACTTTGAAGTGTTTGGTTGGTAAAAGTTTGACTAAAAAGTATAATAAAAATATAAAAATTTAATGTAAAAATATATATGGTAAAATTTAATTAAAAAAATATAAAAATTTAATAAAAATTAATAAATTTTAATTAATTTTAACTAATCAAACACCCCTCCGTGCTTATCAGTCAGCCCGCACCTTGTCCTAACGGACGGGCAATCCATCGAGTCATTCTCCCGACCAGCAATGTGGGTGGGCTTCCGGTGTCTCCGCCGTTCAGATTTGGATCGGACCCATTTGGCAATAAGTTGACAAATAAATTTTTGTTCCCATCGACCACAAATATCTGAACATGAAACTACTTATACATATATAGCGCTGTTTTAGAGTTATAAAAATGAAGATAAAATGTGATTTAAATTATTTTTTAACATTTGAACTGTTCAATTTTTTTTTTTTTTGAAAGGTAGAGTATAAATTACAACCTACAAAAAAAAATAGAGAAAAATTGTTTCGTTCGGACAAATTTTTGTCCGTTCGAATGAATTTGGACATAATTAATTTTTTTTAACTTTTTTGTCAAAATTTTTAAAATTTATGAAAATATTATTGGGATATATAAAATGTTATTAGAATTTGTAAAAATTTTATTAAAATTTGTAGATATATATAAATTTATTGAAATTCACGTAATTTCAAATAAAAAAATTTGTAAAAATTATGAAATTTTTCATATTTTTTAAAATTTTTTTGATATTTTTTAATGATCTGAACGGTGTCGATTAAAACTAATTTGTCAGTAAAAGTGTGTTTCAGGCCACAGGTCCAAAGTAGGTACATGTATTGTCACATTTGGATTCGTTTGATTTCAATTTCACAATATCTCATTCCAATTTTATTGATGGCAGCGACTAATTGACCCTTTTTTTTTTTTTTGGGTTAATAGCCGAATTAATGATTTAGGCAAGAATTTAAAGTGACAAAAAATAATAAAATTTGATACAAATTATAAATTTGTAATTTACGTAATGAGATTAAAAATAAATAATTTTAAAAATTTTTACTACTTTTCAACAATTTTCAGTAAACCAAACACATCTTAAGTAGGGAAAAAAAATTGATTTTATGTTTTATTTTGTTAACTTTTAGCCATACTATTGTTATTTTAAAAAATAACTAAAAATAAAAAATTTCACGTATAGCTTGAAAAATTGATGGATTTGCTTCATTTTAATGTTGTCTATTATTGACCAAAATAATTTATTTTATTTTTTATATCTCAAGATTAAGTTATTTTTATTTAATAAAAATAACAATATTAGAACAATTAATATTAATATTAATATAAGAACATTTGTTGCATTAATATTAATATTAATATTTTAGAAAGTAAAAAAGTTAATTTTTGTATTTGGTAAAAAAAACAAATTTTTGCAGTTAATTTTTAAATTTTTTGTTAATTTAATTTTTTTACCCTTTGTAACTTAAAAGAAATTTAAAATATAAGGAAACAACTTGAATCATTTTAGAAAAAGCCAACAAACTGAGTAGTTAGTAGTTAGCTATTAGTTAATCGTTCGTAGTTAGCTATTAGTTAATCGTTCGTATACGGAACCTTATAATCTGTCCGATAATAATAATATATTATTGTTACTATAATTGCTTGAATATTAATATTTTTCTTTTAAGATTGCAATATCAAAAGCATTTGTTGGGATAGATTTTTAATCAAGAGCATATCTTTTGCTTCGTCTCATGACCTATTTTAGGTCACAAATATCACCTGATTAAATTCCTCACCTGCTATTCTCCCACGAAGAAATTAAAGCAACTCAACCATACATATCCTACAAAGGGTCCGTTTGGTGTGCAATAATTTGCTAAAAATCTCTAAAAATCTCTATAAATTTTTGTTAATTTTATATCACATTAATTTTTTTCTCTCACTGCACGCATTACGAACTCTCTCCAAATCACAATTTATCTCAATTTATCGCATACGTGTGTGTGTATATATATTATTAATTAAAAATGAGTTCATGTGTGGTTGTTTGACTGTTTTCTGCTTTTTATCAGCCAGCTACTTAAGTGAGCATTCAGAGACTCTCTTCAAGACAATGCACGCATGTTGAATTATTTTATTTTTTTATAACAGGGACAAAACTGGTCATTTGGAAATTAAATTTGCTGCAAGTTTGTGCTAATTATAATTAATATTTATCCATTTTATTACATAATAAAGTATGATCGTTCTTGTTGGTCAATAAAAATATGTCAATCCTTCGCACTTTTTTTAATTACAGGAAAATATAAAATATTATTACGTGATATGTATTTATTGATTTTTAAAATGAGTGTCCCATGATATTTCTTAACATGACCCATAAAATATTAAGGGTATCTGTTAAAAATTGATGAAACTAACTATTTGTGAAAATTTTTAGCGCCGTCCATTAATGTCGTTTAACCACTAATAATTCTCACAAAATTTTTAGTGCCGTCCATTAATGTCGTTTAACCACTAATAATTCTAGCAAAACTTAAAAGAGAGATATAAGTAATTTCCAAAATTTTACAAGTTATTCTAGGTAATTTTGTCTTTACTTTTTATTAGTCTCTTTATATGCCCCTTGGCCTTTAACTACTTTTCTTCAATGTCATTATTTATTATTTAATATAAATATTTTAAATTTTTTTATCTTTGCTTATTATTTTTTCTTATTTAGAAAAAATAGAAATAAAAAATTAATAAATATTTATCTCTCACATAAACAAAGTGGGTGAAAATTTATCTCATATGAATAAGTAGCAATTTAACATTAAAAAAAAGGTAAATTTTTAGATCTCATTTAATAACGCTTATGTTAACCTTTTTTTGTTTATATTTATAGATTTTTGAAAACTAACAATAAAACATTGTTGTTAAACTTATTTTTATTATTTTGTTTCTAAAAAATATAAAAATTTAAAAAATGTAAATATAAAAAAAAGTATTTTCACTGTCATTTTTTTATATTATAAACGTTTTGTCAATTTTATAACTTGCCCTTTTTGTTGCATCATATTAAAATAATTATTTTATTCTATCATATTAAAATGAATTATTTTATTCAAATGTTTTATTAAATTAAAACTATTTTCAATAAATAGTATAATTTATTTAGTATAATTTATTTAATTAATTAAATTAATAATTAATTTAGTTAATTAAATAATTAAATTAAATTAACTAATTAAATTAATATAAATTATATTTTTTAAATTATTTTAAATCAATAATATAGTTAAATTAACTATAATTAAATTGATTAATTTAATATGAAGTATATTTTATTAAAACATTAATTATTGTAAACAAAATTACATTTTTAAATGTAGTTTTAATTTTTATTTTAGAAAAAAATAAAAAAATAAAAACTAAAATTATAAATAATCAAACATAAATTAAAAAAATGACATCGTTATCAATCAGATCTTTAATAATTATCTTTTTGTACGCACGACACCCAAACTTGTAACTATTGTTTTCAACCAAACTAAGCTAGTGGGAGAAAGAGGGTGTTTATGGTAATATTTGGAGTTTTGAAAAAGTTAAGATGACGTTTGGTTTATTTTTCTGTTTTTTATTTTCTGTTTTTATTTTATATTTTAAAAATTTCAAAATAAAGAAATAAAAAAATACTCTACTTTCATTATTTTCAATTTTTTTATTTTTCATTAAAAACGCTCAAAATAACTTTTTGTCATTTTTAATTTTATATGCAAGCCCATTTTTTGTTTTCTAAAACAAATTTTGAAAACACAAGTGACCAAATGTATTTTGAGCTTCTTCCTTATTTTCAAAAGCGTAAAATGAAAAATGAGTTCAAAACAGAAAATAGAAAACAAAAAGGATAAATAAAAAATAGAAAAACAAACCAAATGAGCCCTAAAAAAATTAAAAATTGGTGTTGAAATAATATAAAAGTGATATGTAGTGAAATTTAATTAAAAAAATTAAAAAATTTTGAATTGAAAAAAAAAAATTGAAATTGTAAACGGAACCTATATTTGGATAATATCCACGAACCTTATCTTTTCACCATGAGCTGATAAGATGTGCATGGTAGTAAACAATATAACAAACAAAAGGGCTCCACAAGCATTTATGTGCAATTAATTAATTAATTAATTAATTAATTATATATATATATATATATATATATATATATATATATATAAAACAGAGTTTAGTATGTCACTGCGCTACGTAAGATCGAACTTGCATTACGATTGTGACATGTAGAGTCTAATTATAACTATTTTATATCACATAGGATCTAAGTTGCAATAAAGTTACAACACGTATATTATTGTGACATTTGTCACTTAATTATAATTATCTTATAAAAAATTAACATTTTACATAATTACTACTTATTCATAATTTTTAATTTTATTCATACTAAAATGTTAATAGATAACACTTGATATTTTTATTTAATCTACACTTTTATTTATCATACAACTTCTTATTTTTTATTTTTATTTAAAACAAATTCTTATTTTTCATTTTTTATATTTTAGTAAATTATTATTTAAAATCTAATAAATATTATTATTAAAAATAATTCAAAAATAATTATATTTAATAATAAATATTATTATCAAACAAAAAAATTAAAAATAAAACATAATAAATATTATTATTAAGCAATATAATGTAAAAAAATAATTAAACCATTAAATAAGATTTTAATTAATTAACATCAATGTATGATTATAATTATCTTAATTTATAAATATATAATTTAAATAGAATTAGTATTGTATATAATTACTACTTATTCACAATTTTATTATAATGTTCATTGATTAATTTTAATAGTAATTAAATTCTACTAATTAGACAAATTCTAATAAGATTTTTTAATTAAAAATCATAACAAATACTGTTCTTAAAAATTAATAAAATTAAAAATATTTGACATTATCTATATCTAGGTTGTATTTATCATAGAACTTCTTTCTTCTTTTTCTATATTTTAATAAATTATAAAAATTAAATTTATTTTATTAGATAAATAAATAAACATTTTAATTTTTTAACAAATAACAAGTGTATTTTATTCTATATCTTAATAAAACATATTCTTATTTTTTATTTTTTATATTTTAACAAATTATTTATTAAAATATAATAATTATTATTATTAAAAATAATGCAAAAATAATTATATTTAATAATAAATATTATTATTAAACAAAATAATTAAAAAATAAAATATAATAAATATTATCATTAAGCAAAATAATGCAAAAAATAATTAACCCGTTAAATAAAAGTTTTAATTTATTAACATCAATGTATAATTATAATTATCTTAATTTATAATTATATAATTTAAATAGAAATAGGATCGTATATAATTACCATTTATTCACAATTTTATTTTAAACTAGGATGTTCAATGATTAATTTTAATACTAATTAAATCCTACCAATTAGATAAATTCTAATGAGATTTTTGAATTAAAAATCATAACAAATATTATTCTTATTTCATGGATAAATTAAAAATTAATAAATTTAATAAAGTTAAAAATAATTGGTATTATCTATATCTAGGTTGTATTTATCAAAGAACTTCTTTCTTCCTTTTTTATATTTTAATAAATTATAAAAAATAAATTTTATTTTATTGGATAAATACATAAATATTTTAATTTATTAACAAATAATATGTATTTTTTCTATATCTTAATAAATTATTATTTAAATGGTAATAATAATTGCAATAATAATAAAAATAATTAAACATAATACTATAAAAATTAATTATCCTATTAAATAAATAATTAAATTTATTAAATTTAATTTATAATTATAATTATAATTATCTTAATTTATAATTATATAATCTAAAAAAATTGGTATTGTACATAATTACCACTTGTTCACAATTTTATTCAAATTAGAATGTCTAGTGAATTCACTTAATATGTTTACTTAATTTACACTTCTATTTATTATATAACTTTTTATTTTTTATATTTTAATAAATAATTGGGCAATTTCTATTAACCACATTCAAATAGATTAGTTAATTTGATATTTATTTGATTAGGTAATATATTCTTATCTAAAATAAAATATAAATTTATATGAAATTTTAATACACCATAACAAGTTAAAAAAAAAGGTATAAAATAACATTCACACCCACAAAAATCTACTAGAATTTTATTATAATGACTTTTACTTATTATTAACATAGTTGGAAATGATTGTTTATTAGTTTCTTTTGAATCATTAAGAATGAGAGTGAGTTTGCTATATTTATTTTATTAGATGATATTCTTTTATATTGAAATTATTTTTTGTTTATGTATTTATTTATTTTTTAATTGGCTCATTAAAATATATAAAGTTTGGCTTTTTTTTATTTTATTCTATCTTTTAACGTGATTGTTATAATATAAAGATTTGAGTTTTTCAAAATTTATTCTACTTTTTACTATGATTGTTAATATTAATTTTTAAAATTTTTTATATTTTTTATTATTGATAAATTTTAATTTTTTGTGTAATAAAGGGAAAGCTACTCTTTGCTATAGTTTTTAATTTATTTATTAAAAAATACAAGGTATGATTTTTAAAATTTTTATTATATTTTTTTAACGTGATTGTTGACGTATTTTTTAGATTTTATTATATTTTTTATTGTCGTTAAAATTTAAAATTTTTGTGTATTAAAATTCAACAAAAACCTCTTTTATAGTTATTTTCAATTTGTTTGATATTCTCCTGAGATTTACTAGTAATTATAGAAAAGAAAATAAAAATAATGTAATAAATTAATTTTTAAATTTTTATTATATTACATATCAAATTTAACATAATATTTCAAGTCATTCATATGCTTAATGAATATAATTAAGTGATAATAATAATTGTTTATCATGTGATACTTTAATTAGTAAAAATAAAAGAATTATATATGTAACTTATTTTAATAAATTAAATTTTTATTTAACAGCTTAATTATTTTTTATATATAATTTAATAAAAAAAATTTTTTAAGTGATCATTAACATAAAGTTTAATTAAAAATTAAAATAAATTATATAATATAACAAATCCGTGCATTATACGAGTTTAATCGCTAATGTATATATATATATATCTAGGTATCTCTACAGGCTCCATTACTACACAAGTTTACAGATCGAAGTAACTGTCATGATTATGTATATCCTAACTACGACAATTATATACGCGTGTGTTTATTTATATGATTGTGTATCATATACAATAACTATATACGAAGTAAAAGCTTCCCAATTGATCAAAACCGTCTTAGGAACTTAAGAATTTGTAGTAATTGAAGCATCGCCAAATTCATGCAGAGTGATGCTATTTTACTAGATGATACGTTTGACACATTAAAAAATAATGAAAATTTTTAAAATTAAAAGTTATTTATTTTTTTATTTAATTATACGAATTACGACCCAACAAATTATCTTATTTTATTTATTTTTGTTTATTCCAAACGCCTCTATAGCATATTTATGATCTATATTTTAAAAATATGAATCGATGAAGATATATTTTGTTATAGTTATGTTATTACTATATCATTTTGATATAAATTTCTAAAAATTTCTTCAAGTTCTCAGCTTACCCGATAAAATAAATAAATTATAACCATTATACATGCAATAGAGACGAAGAAATCAAAGAGCACGCACAAGCAAGAGTTTAGTTGAATTTATCTGATGAAGTACAGATTAAGGTATAGAGTTCCATTATACACCTACATATTTATATACAATGTCTGAAATTGCATTAAGTTGCATTTTTTCATGATATTTAGAACATGTTTGGAGTTCTATAAAATTTTAAAAATTTTTATTAAATTTATATAAAATTTAAATTTTCTATTCATTGTACAAATTATAATACTATAACTTTTACAAATTTATATTAATTTTTACAACTCCCAACACCCTCTTAATTGTTGAGAATGTGATAGATTACACCAACTAAACATTAGGTTACAAGAGTTGAAGTCATGTTATTTGGAGGTCAAGACATTAAATTAGTTGGATTATTAAATGACCATTAAATCATTTAAAAAAATCAAGTTAAATCAAAATCATTAAATCATTTAGAGAAAATCAAAACCGTATTAGAGTCGTTAATCTTTTGTACTTCTGCCTTACAACCCCTAAACATTCTTTTTATCACATAGGCTGTGTTTGGCACACTAATTTTTATTAAAAATTTCTGAAAATTTTTAAAAGTAATTCACTTTTTATCTCATTACACAAATTTAAAAACTTATTATTTATTTCATTTTATCTAATTTTTTATCACTTTAAATACACCCATAATAAGTAGAAACTAAGAGTCCGTTTGGCAACTCAAAAATTAACAAAAAAATACCAAAAGCTAGTTTTGGTGTGTTTGGCAAAACCACAAAATTTTTCACTTTTTTGATTTGCTACAGTAAAAAGTACATTCCATAATTATAACTTTTTTGATTTGCTACAGTAAAAAAATATACCAAACACTCAAAAGTTACCACTTTTTACTTTGCTACAGTAAAAAATTTACCAAATACTCAAAAATTACTAAAAAATATTAAAACTTTCACTTGGTTCAACCAAACACACAAAAAAGTGTAAAAAAAAAACCTAAAAAACTACTAATATTTAAACTTTTTTGAACTTCCAAACACCCCTAAATCAACTGGAAGATTAAAATCTAGGAGTGACAAAACAGTGGTTTGACACCAAATCTCAAAATGGTTCAAGTCCAAGATTGCAAAATTGACAGTTAAATGCTAATTAATTGCCACTTGGAAATTCCTCGATTTTGGGAGTGTACTCCTGAATTCCTGAGTAGTAGGTACGTGCTTTTGACTTTATGTATTAAAACCAAATAAAATGCAACGATTGGTCCTACTATTTAAACATATCATCATAGGGTTCTGAACGCGACGGCGATACATTCATCATTGTTAGTAAAAAATTTATTAGGTTATTAATTACCTATGGTCTCAATCAATTGGTTTCGTACACGTAATTTAATACAAAAACATATATACATCTACATATATGCATTTCATAAGTTGAACTCCCCAAACAGTTAGTCATGAGCTGGTCATAAGCCAAGATTACTGAAAAGTGGGAGGCTGACTGATTTGGGATAATTGGATTTTAATTCTAATGATTTAAATATATTTATATTATTTTAATTTAAAAAAATAAATATATTTGACTCGTTAAATTTTAATCTAATAGTGTTGATTAAGTATTACTATGTCAGCTCCCCAAATTTGGTATAGGTGGCGGGCTCAAGCGAGGCATAGGCTATTTACATAATCTTAGTAGCTTTCTGTTTTATTAAAAAAAATAATAAAAAAAATAAAAAACTAATTTTTAATTTTTTCTAACTTTTTCTACCAAATACTTTATCAACTATCTCCAATATTTATTTATTTTCTCTATTTTTTGTTTTTTTTTTTAATTTTTACAAATTTTTACCAAATACCAAACTAATCATTAAAGTGACACGTATGAAACACTGCTGCTAAGTTGGTTGTGTGTGTCTCTCTCTCTCTCTGAAACGGCATTCTCCAACTTCCAATTTTATCCTCTCTTAACATAGTAAAATAATTTTAATACTTATTTTAATTCATATAAATAATAGTTTGCAAGAGTATCAAGAACTAATTCAAATCAGCTCTATTCTTTTTTTCTATTGCTCTTGCTATTTCTAAGATATTTTTCTCACGTCTTTAATCCTAAATCTTTTTATATTCATTAATTATAAGATATTTCACTTTCACCTTTAACTCTAAAAGTCACGTGCACAATAAATATATTTAATAACTATTAATTTTTTATTAACTATATATATATATCATGAGTGTTTAGTTCGTAAAAGTTTGGCCAAAAAAATACAATAGAAGTACAAAAGTTTGATGTTAATGCGGTATGTAATAAAATTCGATTGAAAAAGTATAAAGAATTGATAAAAATTAGTAAATTTTGATTAATTTTGACCAACCAAACATCTTTATATATAGTTGTTCCCTGATTATTTTCAAACTACTATTTTAAAGAGTATTTGCGCGCGCGCACAAGAAAATTACTATGTACAAGCTCTAAGAATTGGAGATAAAAAAATAAATAAATAATTTAAAATTTTGATGTTTTCAGATATTTAAATAAAACAAATTAGTTGAAATTATTAAAGCACAGGACCACATAGAGCCTATCAATTTTAGGCAGTAACCTAAAAAGACACCAAGGAGTACTGTTAGTTTAATATTCTCGTCAGCTAGGTAAGCACATTAATTATTAAAATCGTGACATTCTTTTTAAATAGTGCATTTATATATATATATATATAGGAGTCTTTTGGAGTAAAAAAACTAAAAAAAAAATCAAAATGTGGGGTCGATGTGATATAAAAATGATATGTGATAAAATTTAATTGAAAGAATTTGAAAATTTTTGAAATTTTTAAAAGTTTTTTTGTTTTTTTTTTTATTCCAAATGAACCCACATGTATGTATGTATTTTGGCTGATTAGTGCAATTATTTATTAGTGCAATTAGTATGTTATCGATATTCTTTCGATGTGCAACTGGAATGCAGGGAATCCTATGAATGTATAGTTAAAGGCTGAATGAATGTTAACAATTTGCCAGTACCTAGCTATTGCATGTGCAACAAGGTCTGCAAGGACATGTCATATAAATAATTTCTATGTTGCAGAAATTTCGCATGCAGTACATAGACATTTCTGCTTCTTCATATGATTACAAAATGAGAAACTTTTGCACTCAATGATGGAGCATATATATATACATATATAAGGATAAAATACAAAAATCATCTCTACAGTTTGTTCTTAGTATCGCTTTAATCTCACACGTTTCAATTACAACATTTAAATTCCTACACTTTCAGTCAAATAATAATTCGGCTATTCTATTAGTTGGCCGTTACATATAACTGTTAAATTGAGAATAAAAAATTAATTTATTTTATTGTTTATCTTTAGTATCATTTTAATCCTCTCACGTTTTAATTGTAACAGTCAAATCCATACACTTTCAGTGTATATTTGAAATATTTTATTAAATTATTTTTAATAAATAATATATTCAGAAATATATTTTCTTAAATTATTTTTAGTAAATAATAAAATTATAATATATTTAATATATTTTTTCTTGAATTAAATTATTGAAGAAATTACCTTTACACCCCTATACTTAAGCCCTTAACCACTTATATCCTTTATACTTAAGAAATGTGCACTGATATCTCCTGTACTGTTCCAAAAAGTAACAAACCCAACAGAATTAAGGAATTTAACAGAACGTGTGTTTCACGTGCGAGAAAACTACAACTGGCCAATATGTATCCAAAAACAAGTATATGAACAGATGAAAATACTCTTGCTTAAGTTCTTTACTGTTTTGCTTCTTCTGTTTCAGTTTTAATAATTAAATTAAATTAAACTAATTAAATAAAATTAATTTATTTAAATAAATAACAAAATTAATTAATTACTTTAATAATTAATTTAATTTAAATTATTTTAACAAATAATAAAATTAAATTGATTAATTTAATCACTACAAGATATATTTTATTAAATTATTTTGAACAAATAATAAAAAAATAATTAATTAATTTAATTAGTATCAAAAATATATTTTATTAAATTATTTTTAATAATTAATTTAATTTAATTTAATTTAATAATTTATTTTTTTAATTAATTTATTTAATATTAAATATATTTTATTAAATTATTTTTAATAAGTATCATAATTATATTATTTACTTTATTATAAAATATATTTTATTCAATTGTTTTCAATAAATAATATAATTAAATCTTAATTAATATATTCTATATTAATTGAAATAAATGATATATTAATTATATTTTATTCAATTTCTTTTAACAAGTAATATAATTAACTTATATATTTTTATATTTATTAAATTAACTTATTTTTAATAAATAATTTAATATATTAATTTAATTTAATTAATCTAATTAATTAAATTAAAATGAAATATAAATTTTGTTAAATTCAATTAATTTTTTAAAAATAATAAAATTAAATATTTTATGAAAATAAAAAATTAATAATTATAAACAAAAATTACAGAGGCTGTTATTTAGAGGGAAAGAAAAGGATGATGGGGAATGTTAGCCCATAAAGAGTGTAACCGACATGTCAAAGGTAATATTGTTGGAAGACCAACTAGCAAAGAGAGGAAGTTTGAGGAGATGAAAAGAAATCAATGCATATTAAGGTTGATTTTAGAGGGAAAAAAAAGCTTACTTTTTTGTAACTAACTAGTGAGCTACTAAAAAAATTAATTTTTTTTTTAATGTTTGGGAAGAGAAAAAAGCTAACTTTTTAATAACTAATTTTTTAGTTTTTTGTTAATTCGATATTTTTGCCTTTCAATGTTTGAAAAAAGTTTAAAATGTAAGAGAGTAAATTTAGTTATTGTAGAAAAAGTCAAAAAGTTAGTAGTTGATAGCTGAGTTTAAGTCACTTGCACCTTCCATACTTAAGAAATGTACACTTAAACCCTGAAACTATTGCCAAAGTAAGAGCGGAGGCTGATAAGCTCTCAAATGGCATTTTTATTGAAATAAATTATTTTTAATAAACAATATAATTAAATTAATAATATATTTAGATTAATATTTAATTTAGTTTAATTAATATAAAATATATTTTATCAAATTCCTATAATTTTTAAAAAATAATGAAATTAAATATTTAACTAAAAAATTAATTTATGTAAATTTCTAAACGTAGTTTTAGTTTTATTTTAGGAAAAAATGATAAGGGAAAAGAAAACCAAAAAATAAAGAGCTAAACAAAATAAAAAAAAAAACATTACTAAACGACCCTAAAATCACTATTTTCTGAATCTTCTATCTCTACAGTTTTATATATATATATATATATAATTTTGTGTATATATTTAACTCGAGATGAAAAAAATTTTTGAATAACACTTTAAGTTCTGTTCCATTAATTTTAACAATTATTAGTAAAATTATTGAATTACCATTTAATAAAATATTTAATTTTATTAATTTTTTAGAAAATTAATTGAATTTAATGAAATATATTTCATATTAACTAAATCAAATTAAATATTATCTTAATTATATTATTAATGTAATCATGTTATTTATTAAAAATAATTTAATTCAACAAAAAATATATTAAATATAATTTAATTACATTATTTATTAAATATAATTTAATGTTGTTATTTATCAAAAATAATTTAGTAAGATATTTTTCAAATTATAATATGTTATACAATTTAATAAAATATATTTTAAATTACACCAAAAGTGTAAGGATTTAACTGTTACAATTAAAACGTAAGAGATTAAAATGATACCGAGGGTAAACTGTAAAAGAAATTAGTTTTTTATCCTCAGTCTAGCAGTTGTGTTTAACGGTAAACTAATAAAAGGATCAAATTATTACTTAACCGAAAGTGTAAGAATTTGACTGTTACAATTAAAATGTGTGGAATTAAAATAATACTGAAAATAAACTGTAAGTGTAATTTTTATACTTTACCTTATATAAAATATAAAGAGAAAAAGAGAGAGTCACACACACAATAGAGATATCACTGTTTGTATCATTTCATTTGTATGTATGTATTGTGAGCATATATAATAAATATTATTGTGTATGTTAATATAAAAATATTATCACACCATCACTCTATCATTAGAGAGTGTCACGTGGTCACTATGTCATAGGGACTATTTTATAAAATGACAACTTTACTCTTACTTTAACAGTAGTTTGTAATAGAAAATAGACTAAAAGTATAGAAATTTGACTCTCTCAATTGAAATTATTAAAAATAAACTTAAATCGAAAATAAAGCGTAGAGGCGGTTTTAGTATTCACGTAAATAAAGCTAAAAACAAACAGAGGCCCAGTGGTTTTGCTTTATTAGTTGTTGTACCTAATCATTGTCTACTATAATTAATTGGTTCATCAAGAATGTACCACGTGTGCAATTATAATCAATGAACTGGGCTCTTCTTAACGTAAAGGCAAATGAATTAATGGATGATCAAATTATCTAATAAACAGTACATATTTTAAGTTTAGTTAGTAATTTTTTTTTTTAAGTCACACAAATATTAGGTATTTTACCAATTGTTTATTAAAAAATTAATTTTTTAAAATTGAAACCCATTATTTTCTTCAATATAAAGACTATTGTCTTCTTTAACAAATAATAAATAATTGTTTAACCGGTGAACAGTAACTCGGCAGAAATGAAGAGTTACTGTAATAAGAACAAAAATAGTTGTGGATTTAGAGAGTTTGGTGCAGATAATTTTCTTCATATTTACTAGTAAAAATATATAAAATATTTATTTACCTATTCCGCTACATATGTTCTAACTAATATACAAATGAAATTGGACTGTAAAATATATATATATATATATATATATATATATATATTATGTACGTGCAACCCTGAGTAATATGAAAAAAGGATTTAATCTCGAGAGATTCACTCCTTAGGCCAAATCCCTAGAGAGTGAATCTCTTTTGGTTTGTGCCACACAAACCGGCCCCTCAACATGTATAACGGTCAATCGCGAACTCGCGTAGCGGCGGGGAGTCGGACCCACACCCAAGAACTGGATACGGTTCGTCCAGCCAAGGAGGCCCGTCCTACCAACTTTTACTACGCTTTGCGCTCGGGAGGCTGGTCCCAAATTTTTGCTAGAGATGAGACTTGAACTTGAGATCTTGGGATGGTAAACCCCTAAGTCCCAGTCTAAGACCCTCCCATATAACTCTTGGGGTTGCAACCCCGAGTAATATGAATTAACCTTTTAGTGCATAGAGTACAATTATATATTCATGTAATTAATATGGGCAACTAGGGTTTATATATAATTTAATGCAAGCTGTCATTTTCGGGTTTAGTGTTTTCTATCGTGGAATGGATATGCTGACCGTGGCTTTGCGATTTATTAATTAGGCAGATCTCCAACTCTATATATGTATATATATAAATATAGCCAGCAATGATGTCTCTCTCTCTCTCGCTCTCTCTTTCTCTCTCATTAGACTGGCTTCTCCTAGGGCTTTTGTTGTGTTGTGAATTTGTTAGTGACTGTCCTTGTTCTATCCTCTTAATTATTTGAATGATGAAGGTTGCCCTCGACTGTGAAAAAAGTAAAGGGCACTGGGGTTGGTTCAAGAAAGGAGGACTGAACCAAACACCCCCCCCCTCTCTTTTTTCTTTTTTTCCTTATATTTCCTTTTTTGGTTTTATTTTCTTGTCTCATAGTTAGTTTGGTTCAAATTGACATAATGCCCTTCTGATTTTAGGCCAAGATTCATCTATTTTTTTATTTTTATTTTTGACTGAGATTAAGGTAACATGTCAAACAAACATTAGTGTCGGGGGATTCAAATTGAATGGAGAGTTTGATTCCCTTTTGACTAATAGGAAAAAGAAATATTAAAACATTATTTAAAGTACCATGTGAAAAAAAAAAATCATTATAAATAAACCTTGAGAGAGGGAGGAGGGAGGAGAGGGGACTTGCTGCTTGATGAAATTGTCTAAATGTGCGTTTGGATTCAAGATTTAACAAGAAAAAGAGAAAATGGTAAAGAAGATACAGAAAAAATAAAAAATTGTAAATTCGTGATTTTATTTGAGCAGTATAAAAAAAGTATTAAAAAAATAGACGACATTTATTAATAAATTTGTTTTCTTACCTATAGGGTGTTTGGAAGTTAAAAAAAAATTTAAGTTTTGGTATTTTTTAGTTTTTTTTTTTTACACTTTTTTGTGTGTTTGGTTGAACCAAGTGAAATTTTTAGTATTTTTTTAGTAACTTTTGAGTGTTTGGTAAATTTTTTACTGTAACAAAGTAAAAAAGTTATAACTTTTGGGTGTTTGGTATGTTTTTTACTGTAGCAAATCAAAAAAATTGTAATTATGGAGTGGTACTTTTTACTGTAGCAAATCAAAAAAGTGAAAAAATTTATAATTTTACCAAACACACAAAAATTAACTTTTGGTATTTTTTTACTAATTTTTGAGTTGCCAAACACCCTCCTAATCATTTTCATTTTTTTAAATTGTGTTTTTCTTTTAAGTATTCATTATAAATCAAACCTGAGGAGTGATTTTAAATTCACATCACTTTCCTTTTTTTTTTTTCTTAATAAATTCATGATACAAATACAGCCTAAAAGAATAATTTATAGTTTAAAGTTAGTGGATAGAGCGGAATGCTTGCACTTTTCAAAATAATTATTAGAACAAGCAAACGATCCTACACCACTTAGATGTAGAGTTTGGGTATCCCTCTTGAATCTTTTTAATGTATTTATTTTTTCAAAATAAATAAATAAATAAGGCTCCGTTTGGTTTGTAAATAAATTTCAAAAAATTTTATAAATTTCTGTTAACTTTATATCACATTAACTTTTTTCTTTTATTGCACGCATTACAAACTCTCAATTTATTTCAATTTATCTTACTTTATCTTACTGAAAACTCACCGTAACCGAAGAAACTGATAAAATTTCATTCAAAGCAATGGTCAAAATTCGCTGGCAACTGATGCCAACTAGGGTTATTGGGCGGCCGCAAATCCCAAGTCTGGCAGTTTTATTTTTTTGGGCTTAGAAAATTTTGAATTTATTTAATTCAACTAGGCAATCATGAAATAAAGAAAATTAGCTCAAACCTGGCTGCCTCAAATTACTTAAAAGTGTATATTTTTTAATATTTTGTTTATGTTTTCTTATAAGAATATTTATTTTTAATACTAAATTGCTTATTTTGTAAATTTTAAAATTATTTTTATTTAAAAATATTATTCAAAATATGTTTAAAAAAATAAATAGATTTAAGTGGAGGGGCTTAAGATTTAAAACCTAGCTCCATTTTTTTTTTTGAACTGCTGCCCAACTTGATGATTAATAAAATTCTGATCGTTTTGACCCGAACCCGGGCCGGGCCAGGCCCTGATAATCCCATTGACAATTATAATGGACTTGATTGGTATTGCACTTTATTTTGATGATTGGAGTTCTACAAAAATACCAGCTTCTGGTCCATGGCTTAATTTGCTTCTAATTGGGCAAAAAATGTAGAGGGGTCTTGTTTCAGCACCATCTGCAGCTAAGCCTGTAGATACATCCTACTTCATTTTTATTTTCTTTAATACTCCACGTTTTACTTGATATGTTAGGCTATTTACACATACACAAAATACATAAAATTTAAAATACACTCTTAAATTATCTTACAAATTTTTTAAAAACTTTTCTTAATTACAAGAGAGGAAATAAATTATATTACCCGTTTGGTAAATTTTTAACTTTCTCTAATTTTCTCTAATTTTTTCCACTATAATTTATCAAACACAAAAAAGAATTATTACACACAAAATCACTAACTTTTCTTTTTTTAACTTCTATAAATTTTTACTAAACACTCGTAACAAAAGTTAAATTTTTTTAACACTGTCAACACCAGAATAAAAGTTACAAAAAGTTAAATTTTTTTTTGTTTACCAAACCGAACATCTATTTAAAAATTCATAAATAATTTTATAATTTTTAAAATAGTTTAACAACTTCAACCAACATTCAAAAATTATTTGTAAAATTTAAAATTAATTCAAATTTTGTTTAGTTAGAGAAAATTAAAAATTTCAAAATTTTTAAAAAATTCATTGAAGTTTGTTACTATGAGCCTATTTGGCACGGTGAAAGTTAAAAAAAAAAAAAAAAAAAAAAAAAAAAAACTCTAAAGACTTTTAAAAATTTCTAAACTCTCTCACGCATTTTGCACTCTACGTACTTTACGAAATTTCTATAAATTTATATATATCTACATATACCAACAAATTTTTATAAATCCTAATAAATTTTTTATAAATCCCAGCAACACTTCCACAAACCCCAATAACTTTTCTACAAATCTCAAAAATTTTTCAACAACTTTCGAAAAGTTTCATCATAAAATCATTCAAACTGATTCTCTCTTCGAAAAGTTGACACGAAAGTAAAAAAAAACAGCACTATTCATCTCTGAAAAATATGATTTAATGGTTGCACATCAAACGCCAAAAAATTATCCAAACCACACTTTTTGTTGTTTTGTTTGTTATTTTTCGAAGCTCCAAACGCAACCTATGACGCACACCTCCTGGCGGCAGACCCAAACTCACATTGATTGCGTGCGTGTGGGCGGGGGAGAGCATACCCACCAACCAATGTAGACCATTTCCAATTGTTGATCGATTCATACAGGGAGCTAACAGTAACAAAAGTGAAATCCAGTAGTGATTGGAAAGCTAGAAGGCACGTTAAAGGTTGAGAGAACAAGTCTAACACTGCCCTTCAAATTCTGCAATTCAGGCCCCCAAAAAAACGGTGGAACATATTCCCCCCCCCCCCCCAATCTGGTCCAAAAATACATCAAGTTGTTTTCTTTCAATTATTTTCAAGCAGATGACATAAATAGTTGAACTAATACCCAAGTAAAACTCACAAACTACACGTAAAATGGAATTTAGAGGAGCAGTTGTTTACTTTGACTCAAACGAATGTCGAGCAGATCACCATCATGGAAGACGGAGGAACCTGTTCACAGCTGAGTCCAATGTATCTACATTCCTCCTCAGGATTTTTCTTCACAACCATCAAGGAAACAAATTCAATGGAATTGCGGATTAAGAAGGAAATCTTAGTGAAAATGAAAGATTGAGCCCCACGTAGACAAGGTATTTATGTTTTAAAACTCAGAATACTAGGTTGTCTAAGGTTGGTGCCAAACTAAGGAAACCATCAGCAAAGATCTTTGGCCCTTGGTGTGAATGCATGTACATGTTTGTTATATATATGCTTGACGAGAAACAAGGATTTCAACTTCTTCAGCCTCAGGCCCTACATATGCACCTTATAACGTCATAATGGGATTCTAATCTACATGTACGTATTGTCACTCTAAACGAAAAAATGCAAACAGAGACGTGCAAAAGGGGGGAGGCTATATATATGTATAGACAATGAATGAGCCAAGCAAGTCCAAGGATACATTTGTGTGGCTAGACTGTCAATGCCTTTCATTTCCTCATTTAATCTGCAAGCAAACATTCAATGCAAATGTAAGTTCCTTTAAATGTAAAAATGATGCTACTGAGTGTTGTAATGAAGGCATTTGAAGGGGGAAAAACAACATAACTCAAAAAATTCTTGGTCTCAAACTAGTTGGAATTGGCTAGGAAAAATTAATACTAAAATACGTTCAATTCCTTGTTCTTCCCACTTTTACAAAGTTCCAAATGTAGACTTGGTTTAAAAACCCTGAAAATCTGGGTCACTGCTCAGCAAGAAATAACAAGGCAAGAGCTACCCAATATTTTCTCCATTACCTACCTTGAATCGCAAGTGCAAACCACAGTTAAACCTTCCTCCAATTATAAAATCAGCAAAATCCATTTTGTTTCCTTTACTCTCACAAATGCAAACTACAGCTACTCAAATGTTATTTCCACGGAACTGATGGAAATTACATTGGGTGGCTCTAACCCGTATAATACTCAACATTCTGCACTTTCAATTTAGGTGAACTTTTTTCCTTGAAAAAAGAGCATAGAAAAATTTTCCTAACAGAACAACACGAGAGATTTCTATCAGGTCCTTGGTTCTGCCTATCTTGATTCTTGACTCACAAGCATGAACCACAGTTAAATCCTACTCCCAGTACAAGTTATCAAAATCCATTCCTTTATTTTGGCATCTATTCGATTGAAATATACTGCAATATTATCAGAATGTATCATAATGGAAAATGGATTCAATTTATATACCTGAGACAGGAATTTATATACCGATTCCCCTTTGTTGCTGAATCCAGTACTGCCAAAGTAGGACAAGCAAAGGAAGGACAAGTTTCAAATCAGAGGATCCATAATATTGGCTAGCAGTATTGGGTTTAGTAATAGTTACAGACAAAATGTAGGAAAATCAAATACCGTTATATAAATACTAGTGTGTGGATGCAAATGCAACATACATGATGGTTGAAATTTTGGTTATTAATGACCAAGCGTTTGGTACCAATAGCTGTTTTTTGGTTTTTTGTAGCTTATTTTATTCTTATATGACTTGTTTTCACCAAAACTTGATTTTCATTTTTTGTCTGCAATTTTTAGGCGTGTTAATCACATTCATGAAATAAATTAATTAATTAATTAATTCACGTTCAATTTTGCGGATGCAATTAACACAGTTAAAAATTACCAAACAAAAAAAATCAGATTTTGATTAAAAAAAAAAGGCCATATAAGAAGAAAATAGGCTAAAAAAATAAGTAAATAAATAAACAGATAAATAAAGAACTAGCTTATTGGTACCCAAGCCAACGCTAAGGCTTTTGTACTTGGAGGAATTTTCTTAATGACTTTTTCTTAATAAATTTTTTTATTTATCACCCAAAAAAAAAAAAAAAAAACAACAACATACATGATAACCACTCCGCCAATTACAAATTTAAAAGTGAGAATTCATCATTAAATTCATAGTTTTTGGAAAAACATTTACAAATTTGAAAATGTGGCAGGTCGCTAAGGGGCATTAAAGGGAAACACAAATGTGACATTTTAAAAAATTTAACGAAAAAAATTCGCTAGGTTTTACTAAATATGTTTGATGTTTCCTCATAAAATAGTATATACTTTTAGGAAAAAATGAAAGAAGGGAGACAAATAAAAAGCAACAAAAGGTGAACGAAACTATTACAAAGACAAAAACCTCAACCAAACTATCACTGTTGCATTACAACCATCCCCTTGTTATTCTATAACTAGAAGTAGAAATCATATGAGAAGATTAAAAAAATCCAGGCAGCAGGATCTCTGCAGCCATGTAATGGAGTACTTGAAGAGATAATCTAGGGCCAGATACGACCAAATTAAAAATTAATGCCCTTCAATATTGAGAAACTTCCATACCAATAGATGGTACCAAACATGATACAAAATTAAAAGTAGGAGTTCTAAAGAAACTGAGGTCAGTGACATTGCAGATTCACTTGTGGTAAGACCAATGAAGTCTCATTTTCTACAACTCAACTCAACAAACTCTTAGTCCCAAATGAGTTGGGGTTGGCTACATGAATCTTTGTGCTCCATTCATTTTTGTCATGAATTGTTTTTTTCGTGAGATTACATGAAATTAAATCTTTTTTCACAATTTCAGTCATATTATAATCATATGTCTACCTTTTGTCCTTTTTATCATTCTATTTGGATCCACTCACTCGTTTCTAGTCGTGCATATGTAAATCTATGTTGGACATGATCAAACCATCTTAAATGACATTCTCTTAACTTCTCTTCAATCGATGCCACTTCAAATTTCTTTTCTTTTCTTTTTAATAATCATTGTCACCTCAACTTTCTTTCAAATATATTCATTTCTTATCTTATCCTTTTTTATTTTAACATACATCTATTTTAACATGCTCATCTCCACTACATTCATCTTATAGGAGTGTTATTTCTTAAAGATCCAATAATCTGTACTCTAAAGTGGTCTTATAAGTATAACCCACCTTTGAAAATTTTCTTTTAGCTTAATAGGTATTATTCACTCACATAAAACACTCAAGGTGTTTCTCCATTTTAAACATCCAGCTCAAATGGATAACATCCTTTTCAATCCATTCATTTACATGAATAATTGATTCAAAATATCGAAAATAATCACTTTTTGACACTTCTTGATCCTCAATTTTTATTATACTCTCGTTCATAGTTTTAATTTTACTAAATTTGCCATGCACATATATTCTTTCTTAGTACTACTTACTTTCAACCTCTAGACTCTAAAATATACCACCAGAGTTTTAATTTATGATTAACCGCAGACCTAGTTTTATTTAATCGACACAAGATCATCTGCAAACAACATACACCAAGAACAATGTCTTAAATATGTTTTGTGAGTTTATCCATAACCAAAGTAAAAAGATAGAGGCTTAAAACAGATCCTTAGTGTAGACCAATTGTAATTTAAAAATTATTTATATCACTTTCAACCGTTCTTACATTAGTAATTGCCACATCATGCATGTCATTGATCACTTTAATATATTTCATAACAACTCTTTCTTTTTCAACATCCATCGTAAAATTTCTCTTGAGACCCTATCATATGTTTTTTTAAGTCAATAAAAATAATGTGAAAATCTTTTTTTTTTTTCCTTCATTTTTCCCAAGTGTTATTTATTATGGGAAGGAGTTGGGATGACCTGAACCCATAACCTTTGTGGGGTTGCTTTTTCCACTTGAGCTACCCCTCTCATCAAGACCAAATGAAATCTCTAAAAACTCCATTACAAGAATTTGCTCCATTTCCTTCCAAAAAAACACTAGTGTATAGCAGCCATAACATGACGATCACCAATAACCTAAATAACTATGGCAATTTAAAACCTAAGCTTTTTAGTTAGCTTCTTTTTTTTTTTTTTTTTTTTTTTCGATTGGTACTTTCTGATTAGCTTCAGCATGTAAAAATAGAGAGACATGTTATGAAAACACTGTTTAAATTTACATCATCTACCATTTCTGTATTTCATCTGTCCAACTGGAGAATGCAAACATAAAGGTTGCAAATAACCCCATGTCTTTTGCAACAAAGCCATAGCCGGTTTAGAACTATTGCACCTCATTTCTCTTCAAAATTGACCTCCATTAAGTTTAATGTTGGAAGTAGAGAGGGAAATAATATCGATAAAGGTGCATTTTAGAAACCACCCCTATAGTTTACATCTCGTTCCATTTTAGTCCCTACAATTTCCAATTGCAACAATCAATCCCCTATAGTTATGGTCAACTATCATGTTGGTTCTTCCATCAAAGTTATTAACAGAAAATGCCACGTGTCAATCACCTATGACGGACACGTGGCATTTTTTAGTCATATTTTCTTAACAATTGTTAACAATAGGACTAAAGTGAAATTTAACCATAACTACAGAGAATTGACTATTATAATTGAAACTGTAGGGACTAAAACAAAATTCAATTTAAATTGCAAGGGTGCTAACAGTAATTTACCCTATCAATAATTACAACAATAATAATGATACAATGTTTGATGTTCTTCCCCTCTAATAATACCTCATAAGAAACTAGCAAGCTTAAAAACTGAAGCTAAGGAAATCCAAGAATTACTTCCTTTTTCATTGGCATTAAATTTTCCCCTTCCTTGTCGTCTCCTACCTTCTAGTGAACATATTAGAAATCATAATCCGACTGGTTTGCCAAGCAGCTTCCCAGATGGAAATGACTAATAGAGGCAATGTTATATTTCTAACATAAAAAAACTTCACAATCTCAATTCTATCAACATATTTTGAGTTTGTAAAAGAGTCATTAATGAATATGTAAAACACCATATCGTTCACAATAATCATTACTTACCACATTCTTGAACACGGCCTGCAGCATCACTGAAACACCGCATGTGATCAACTGAACTGCTTGTTGCCTGCAAAAAATTACATTTTGCTGTTGGATAGATGCAATATTCCATAAGGAATTCATTTAACATCCCCAAAAAAAGTCACCCTTAACACCCAAAAAGAAAGTATCCAGCATTGTACATTCCTTGACCTTTTAGACTCCAAGTTTATCATATGTAGCTCGAGTTTTATCAACCCAAGTATGATACAGATGTTTGAATAAATTCTCTTGCAATATATTGAACCAGACTATGCACAATCTTATTTCTTTCAGCTCACTAAAATATATCACCTCAGCAATATCAAACACATTACAAATCTCCAAGAACCTGCATACATCGAATGCTCCCAAGAACTTAATCTCCTACGATTCATACCAAATAGGGGGAAATGGTTCCAAAATTTTGCAATAAGGATAACATAATCAAATTTCCAGGAAAATGATTTTTTGTCTGAAGAACTCTGGGAAGAGAAACGCCTCATTTTCTTAAAAAAAAAAAAAAAAGGAATGCTTGTAATTCTCGTCACTTCTTATGAAGACAAAATCTGAAAACGCGAAACTAACAATTACACAAAACTGGACTACAGATTCCACAAAAAAATTGTTGTAAAATAAAAGAAGTTGAAGAAGATCAAAATCGACAGACCTCGGAAAGAGCCAAACGGAGGGAAGCGAAGAGAGAGGTGAAGCTCTGTGCGATCGCCACCGATTCCTTCTCTACAACCTCGAGAGCTCTCAGGATCTCCTTCTGATCGAACGACGCCGGCTTCGACTCTCCAATCCGATCAACCCCCTCACCTTCTCCTTCCTTTTCTTCAACCTGAGAATTCTGGCGGGGCGTCGAATGCTGATTGGTCTCGGTTTCTGATGCTAGGGTTTCCGAGTCTGTTGTTGGTGACGACGAAGCAGCCTTCGTCGTTTCTTCTGCTTCCATTTTCCTGCTATTTCTCAATCCCGAGTGAATCAGTTTGCAACCATCAACGAAGCTGGATAGTGATCTCGTAACACACGCCTGCAATTAAATAAATAAATAAAATTAAAATTATTAAGTTTTCAGAAATATCATTTTTTCTTTTAAGAATATATATATTTCGGGGAAATTTTCCATAAAAATAGATTTTTAATAAAAGTATCCCATTCTCAGCAACCCAATTTCTGAAATGTTAAAAAAGTTAATTTCAAAAACTAAAATTCCAAATCTGTTAACTTTTAAAGGAAATTTAAAAAAAAATAAAATTTTAAACTGGAAATGCTATTTTTGTGAAAAAAAAATTGAATTTCAAAATATTTAAACTTTTACTCTCGACGTGATTTGGTAAAATTGATTTCTACCTATAACTTGTTCTGTATTAAATGCAACAACAGTGTAATAAAAGTTTGTGCAATGAAAATTTTTTAATTTATTAAAATATATTTTTTAATCCAAAACTTTGAGTGTATTTGGAGTAAAAAAAAATTAGCGTAAATTTATAAAAGTTAACAGTCTCATAATTCATGCAGTAAATAAAAAATTTAAGGTGGCATTTGTTTTATTTTTTATTTTTTGTTTTCTATTTTGAACTTATTTTTCATTTTTTACTTTTAAAAACAAAAAAAACAGTTCAAAATATATTTGATCACTCGTATTTTTAAATTTTATTTTAAAAATAAAAAATATGTTTATACATGAAATGAAAAACAACAAAAATCGTTTTGAGCGTTTTTAATCAAAAATAAAGAAAATCCCAAAATAAAGAAAACATAAAATACCATAAAACACATAAAGCTAAAGTAGAAAACAAAAAAGCAACTCAAATGCCACCTAAGCTTTGTATAGATTTATTTGTTTAGAGCTCCAAACACATCCTTCATTTATTTTCTTGATTTTTTTTTAAATTTATATATTTAAATTTTTTTTTTTATAATTTTTTAGTATTTCATAAATTGGGCTCATAAAAATGGATTTTTTTTTACTGAAAGTTCACTTTGTTGATTATTTTTCAACACTATGTTTGGTTGGGCAGATGGAAAAAAAGAAGGATGGAATATCCACTTCCATCCTTAAAAATTATTCATGAGGATGGAAAGGGGCTCTTCTTCATAATTGTTTGGTTGAGCATAAGAAACTATAGAAATTAAGAAAATTAACTTATTTCCATTGTCTAGTAAGATAGAAAGAAAATAAAATAAAATAAATCAACTTTTTTATTTTTTTCCATTTTGCCCCATCAATTTTATGGGATTCGGGTGTTTAGCAAAACATTAAAGTTATTAAAATTTTTATCAAATATACAAAAAGTTACTTATAATTATTAAAAGTTGTCAAAAATGTTAACAAATATCTAAAAGTTGTCCAAAATTATTAAAAATTATTACTTATTTTAACAAACACACAAAAAATTAAACTTCCAAATAGACCTATAATTTTTTTAATCGATATAACATAAAAACTGCTCGCTTCTCCATCCACAAGTCCAATGTTAGTATTCAAGGATTCATGTCTAGTTATTTGCTAGTTTAGGAATCTACTCATATGAGAGTAAAACCATAATTTTACCCCCCACCAACAGAGTCAATTTTTTTGGCGCTTCCTGTTCACTTTTCCAACTCTTTTCCGCCCTGTTTTGGATGGATAAAAAAAGGTGGGCCTCGTAACTTTTTTCCTCCCCTTTTTATTTTTCCATTTTCTATTCTTTCTATTGTTCAAAATTTCCATCCCAATTTCTATCCTCACCTTTCCTTCCTTCCAAGTTTTCACGAGCCAAACAAGCAGTAAGAGACATTATACCTTATTGTCTTCTTTTGCTATGAAATTGCTCCCACATTGCTCCAATGGTTCTCTAATGCATTCTAACTCCTTTTAAATATACTTTCATTGCTTTTAGCAATGTGACTTGGTATACACGGATGCTAATTTTTCATATTCAAGCACAAAAATAAATCAGGTGCATATCTTAATTCAAAATTAATGCAAACGCCAAGTGGGAAGGGGTTTGATCATGCTTTACATAGTGGAATTGGAGCAACAAAAAATTAATAAAAGTTGATAGAAGTTACAATCTTGTAATTCATGAAATGAGATAAAAATTAATTTTTTTTACTTTTTTTTATGTTTTGATAAATTTTATAGTTCCAAACAAAATCTAAATTGGGATAAGTCCAAATGGACAATTGAGTTTAGGTCCAATACCAAAAGTCAAGTGGGCCTTAAACCCAAATTTAATCCAAAATAAATTTATATCTAAATTGTCCAATCAATAAAATAAGAGTTTATTTCATCTATACTTTTTGTGGTTTCGATTTTGTACATCTAAAACAACAAATTTTATAAATGTGCACATAAATCCTTTAATGTTTATGGTACATTAAGACCCATTTGTTAAATTTTTCATTAAAAAAGTAACTCTTGACTAATTAAATAATATGAAATTACCTTTATATTCTTAGTACTAATACAAAAATATTTATATTATATTATAGTGTATCTTTTTTTTTAAATTACATTATAATTAATTTACTAAATCTTTTTGTGAAACATTTCTATATTAGTAAATTATCACGCTTCATATTAATATTTCAAATTTATACTATATATAAATTAGTAATTATATAAACATAAAAATTGTAATTACTTTTTTTCTATTATTAATATAATAAACTAACCATGGAAGAGAAAAAATTATAACTTCTTTTTGCCTTTCACTTTATTTCCATTAGTATCAAATAATAACAGAAGAAATTTATTTTTATTTTTTACATATTTTTTAATATTAATAATAAAGATATAAAAATAAGTTTATAATAATAAATTGGTTAAAAATTATTTTTTTATAAAAAAATCTAATAGATGATGTCTAAATGAATATAATACAAATTTTAAAGAGTTTAATTACACATTTATATAATTCATAGGTCTAAATGTATAAAGTCAAAATCATTAAAAAATGTAGGTAAAATAAATTTATAGATGCGTTTGAAGTAACAAAAAATGAAATAAAGTGAAATAAAATGAGATAATTTATAAATTTATGATTTGTGTAGTAAAATAAAAAATAAATAATTTTTAATAATTTTTAACAAATTAAACGTTATTCTCATTGGGGAAGTCAAGTCAAAAAATTTGTACGAGAGAGAGAAAGAGAGTTTTGTGAAATTAAGGCGTGGCTGGCGGTGTCTGCTGGGTTTAAGGAAGAAAGATGACTTTTCACGTGAAAAAGTATTTGTTTTTGTTTGTGAGATTTGAGGATAAAAGAGATGTTACAATGGAAAGGGGAGCATGACAGTAATTATATTGTCCGTTTTAACATTAAGACATAGATTATTGGATTATAATTTATTAATTTGAATTTATTTAAATATTTTGTAATTAAAAATATGTAAATATTTTTAAACCATTAAATTTAATTTAACTATTGAAAAGATTAATATCACGAGATTAATATCAAACCCAATGTAAACTTCCAAAATCCGTTACAATGATGGAAGGTTTAAGGGTGTATTTGGATTGTGAATTGGCAAAAGAAATAAGAAAAAGAAAATTGAGAAGAAAAAAAGAAATGTAATATAAAATTTTAAGATCTCATTTAGAGTAAGAAAAAATAAGATAAATTGAGATAAAATGTGATTTTAGATTAATTTTGGTGCCTTTTTTTTTTAATAACAGCAAACTGTGAGAACAGTTTTCCAAATATGTTCCCACGGTTTCAAAAAAATTCACATAAAATAGCGACAATGGTACTCGTTTGAAAGTTTTCGACACAAAAATATGATTATAAAAAAAATTTACATATTCGGTTAAAACCACTTCCAAATTTTTTATTTTTTTATTGAAATATTGAAACTTTTTGAAATTATTAATAGCAAGAAAATTAAAAGTATAGGGGTTGTTGAAGATTATAGTAATTTATAATATTTGTTAGGAATGCCAAATGGGGCCTAAATAAGTATTCTTATTTGAGCAGATTATAAAAATAGAAGACATTAATTAATAAATTAATTTTATAATTTAACTTATCAAAATTTACTATTTTTATTATAAATTAAATAAGCAAAGTAATTTTAACAATTTTTTTTGACAAAAATTTAATCCAAACATAATCCAAGAGTTTTTTTGGGGAGATTTTATGAAGATAAATAGTAAAAATTTATGTGTTTAGGCTTGGTTTGGCAACCAAACAAATTGTTTTTAGTTAACTACTAACTAGCTAAAAATATGCCTTTTTTGTGTTTGAGAAGCCAAGATAACTAACTTTTTTTTTTATTCTAAGTTTTTTAATAAATTTATATATTAACATGTGTGCTCTTTGTACTTCACGCTATCTTTTAAAACGACCCTTGAACACACAAATGTCTTAGGTCTCCACATGTCTATTGTCAGAAGGGATCGACTCCATTAAGAAACATGGGTCGACCCCGTTAAGAAAAGGGGTTGACCCCATTTGTTAGTTTAAATATTCACATGCCTATAGGTTATGTTTGTTTGGTGGATGAGAGATGGGGGATTGGATTGGTTATCCGTGAGACCCACCTTGTGAGGTGTTTGTTTTGATTTTTGTTTAATCCATGGGTCCCACGGATTGGATGAATTGTGAGGGAAATAGCCGGATGACTTATCCGGTGGGGAGGTGATATTATTAATATCCCATCTCTGGATTTGTTTTCTGCCAATATCCAAATATCAAAAATTATTTCTTATCACATCACATATAAAATCATACTTTTTATCCCACTTTATATCCCACCAACTAAACACAAAAAAAATAATCCCACATCAAAAATTAATCCTATCTTTTATCCAATCCCATTTGTGGATCCCACGGTATTACTTATCCACCATCATCCAATCCCTCAAACAAACACAGCCATAGTGTATAAGACACGATAATTCCATAATTTAGAAATAACTCAACCATTAGCTGTAACAGTGTAAAAAAAAAAAAAAAAAAAAAGCTAGTTAGCTAGTAGGTGTTAGCTCGAGTTCTCAAATGATACCTTAGACTATAAGTTCGCAAGATTTTTTTTTTAATTTGGATTTTGGATTCATTAAAATAAAATAATTTTACAAAAAATTAAAATTTCAACTAATTTTTCCTATTATTTATTTAAAGTGGTGTTTGTTTGTCATTTTTTGATATTTGATTAGTATGACTCCCAAAATTTATGACTTATTTGAACGCGATATCACTTATTTATTTGAATGATTATAATAAAAAAATTAGCAAAAATTAATAAAATTTAGTAAAAATTAACAAAAATTTATAAAATTTAGAGTTTTAATATAAATGTACGAAAATGAGAATAAACAAGTTGATAAAAATTTATAAAAATTAATTTTTATTGTCACTCCCTAAATACCCTTTCAGTACAATTTACTACTCTTTTTTATTTTTATTTAAAACAAAAAATAAAATTTTGATAACAATCACGGGGTCTCACCAAATGTACACCTACTTATGGTTGCTAATAATTAGCAATCATTTCCATATAAATTTAATTAAAAATTACAACGGCCATCCAAGCATGACCTTCTAAACTTAGCGCGTGACGCGCACGACCACACACCCAGGAGGACAAGTGGATTACCTTGCCTCGCACTCAAAGCGAGACAAGCGATAAAGTACAAAGGCGGGAATGCAATTACAAAAACTGGTACTGGGGCCCACAAAATTAAGAATAATAATAATAAAAAAATAAAAATTCAAATCAAAACCCAAAAATCCTTCTTTGTTTCTTTTTGCAGCAACGCGCACGTCCATGTCCGTTTCCCCAAACCATCATCTCCATCGTCCACTGAAAATGGTCGCTCATCTGTGCTTCCCCATCTCAAAACCACTCCACAGTCAGCTCTCTCCTTAGCTCCTCTCTCTGTTTTGACTAAACAGTTTCGGAAATAAAAGAAAAAAGGCCGTTTCTGTTTGGTGGGGAGTCGATCTGCAACTCAAAGCCTCTCTTTTTCTTTTCGATCTGAAAAGCTCCAGAAGCTTCGACCTCCCACGATCTCGGATCTCTCCGTCTCTCCGGGGTTCGTTATTTAACCCACATTTCGTTTTTAGGTATGCATGGAGATCTAGGGTTTATTGCGGATCTGTTGGATTTTTCCATTTGTCGTGTTTAATTCTGTTTTGTCTTACCCTCAAATTGGAAATGTGCCAGGATTTTTACGTGTAGTTGGTCTTATTTTTTAAAGTTATATCTGAATTGCTTGTTCTGTATGAGTTGAGCTTCGGTGGTTTTAAGGTTGAAGGCGATTGCTTAATAGTTGCCATTCAAACTTACGGAGGGGGAGTGGAGTGAAGTTTAGTTTTTGTTAGGAGGGAGAGCGAAGGGAAGTGGAGTGGAGTGGAGTGGAGTGGAGTGAATGTTCCTTTTTTTTTTTTTTTTTTTATTTGGATGGCTAATTAAAAGAGTGGAGTTTAAAACTAATTACACTTCACCTTCGTTTTCTCCCATTTTTGGAGGATTAGAAGAGGGAAGTATCATGCATTGTTTAATTGTACATGCTTCCCACTCTTATCTTTCACTCCTCGTTCCTTCCCCTCCCCTTTAAACCCTTCAATCCAAATGATATATTAACCACCATTTCACCTCCATACCCTCCACTTCCCTCCTAAACCCCTCAATCCAAATTGGCTATAAATGTTCTAGAGGCGCAAGGGAGTGACTTGTAAGCTGGAAGTTCAATTTCTGCTTAGTTTTGGAAATGATTCCAATTTCCCTTTGAAATATGGTCTTCTAAAAAGCATAGGGTTCTTATTTATATGACGTGTTATCTTGCATTTGATGCTTATTTATCCTATAAGTTGCATGACACTCCAGTGTTTTTTTTTTTATTTTTTTGTTGTTTTTGTTTTTAATGCCATCACTTGCACTTTGTTGGCCTGCCAATGATGATTGGCTGTCAATTTCCATTGTAATTGAAGACAATCAAATCCTTGTTTTGATTCAGTAATTTGAATTGCCTATATGCTTATCATAAGAACTCTATGTTTTCATTAGCAAAAAGAAATTTGTATTGTCTTCAACATATCTGATTTTATAAACACTTCCTACTACTGTTGTGTTTATCTTCACTTGAGGAGTTTATTTTTCTTGACTGGTGATTTTTATTGGAATTATTTCTTTGTAGCACTGTGTTCTGGAATTGGTTTGTGAAAACCAAGTATCTACCAGGTTCTTGTCATGAATCCATATCTTGAAGTACACAAAAGTGAAAATGGGGAACTTAACGGTATAAATGAAGCTCATAATGGTGATGTTGCGGAAAAAACAAAAAGGAGTTTCCATGAAGTGTCCCAATTGAAGAAAGGATATAATGCTGATCTTCCTACGGGAAAGATTTTAGAGTTGATGAAACCGAATAGTTTACAGGTAACTTCTTACACCTTGTTCTTATTAGGTTGATTTCATCTGATGTATGTTGTACACTTCATGTTATCACCCCTTCAACACCTAATTCATGCTTTAAATTTTTGTTGGCAAATGTTACTCTAACATGCTTTTAACAATTTGTGCAGAATAGTTCAACCCAGTCACTTTTCAGTGTAGTGAATAAGGTTCTCGATGACAGTACTGAAAAAAAGAATGGAGATGTACCTCAAGTATGGCAACTAGAGGGTGCATAGATGCTATATTAGTAGACCATATTTATGGTCATACTATTATCTGTTTATAGGACCAAGTGTGCATTTATCGAATTTTTAACTTGGGGCTTTTATTGATTTTCTCAGTACATGGGATGTCTGTTGAAAACAGTTGTGCAAGAGATTGAGCGGCGGGTTTCAACTCAGGCAGAAAAATTTAGAAAGGTAAAAGGAATTAGGAAATTGTTTGCTTGGAGTATGATTTTGTTTACTTCTAAACATTCATTGTGGATTTCCTGCAGCAAAACAATGTTTACAAGGTTCTGGAAGAGAAGTATCATTCAAGAATAAGAGTGCTTGAAACCCTTGCAGCGGGCACCTCTGATGAAAACGAGGTATTCCGATGTATTTTTTATTTGGTGGAAATTCATTTGAGCTTTTGCTTCTGACTTTTATTTACTAATTTTATTTTGAAATATTTGACGTTTTTTAGGTCATCATGAATCAGCTTCAGCAGATAAAGGTGAAATTCTGATTTTTGAACCCAAGAGTTTATTGATGAATAACGAAGCATGTTTCTGATTGTTTGTTCATAATTTTGGATTGGTCCTTCGCATGTTTTTCTAGCAATACAAACTGCACTGCTCATTTACCATTTTCACTCACCTCTCATCTTTTGGTATGACTTAATAATATCTAACTTTTTCATATTTTACTTATCAATGGTATTGTGAGTGCTGGGGTTTCAATTTGATTGGGTTTGCACAAATATGAGGGATTGTACCTCAATGTTAAAATAAAAGGATGTTCACAAAATCATCAAAGGTGGTGGCCCTTCTTTTACCCTCTAAAGGTCCTCAAAGAAAAGACTAAATTATATTATATGCTCAAAATTACATTCCTATCTTCAGTATAACTTGACAGTTCTTATATGAATTGGAGGGATATGGTAAATTAACCAGTCATCCCTATCTATTTGGAGAAATTCTGGTCCTCCTTGTTTTTCCTAGTGATGCTTGGTTTTTTTGACTTGGAGGGAGGGATTTTTTTTTTGGGGGGGGGGGGGAGTGTGTGTGTGCGCATGTGTGTCGATTAGTGGTCCTTTGCAGTTAAGTATGACTTGCTGGTGTTCTTGTTTTAGAATGCTTTTGACAACCCCTCCCTCCTTGTCAAATGCCATAATGTAAACAGCTGTAGTTTTAATTTATGAGCAACCAAGATCCTACCGGCTTTTGGCTTCTATATTCTAATTGTTTGTTTCTTTTTCTGCAGCTTATGTTGTTTACTGCCTTTTGCAGATTGAGAATATTGAAATTCAAGAGAAGAAAAAACTTGGAGAGCAAGATGTAATTAGGCTAAGGCAAGAGAAAGATTGTAGTGATATTCAGGTTTCAGCACTTAAGCAAGAACTGGAATTGGCCAAAAAGACACATGAAAAGCACTGCTTGCAACTTGAAGCAGAGGCTAAAGAAACTAAAGCGGAGTTGGAGAAGAAGTTACTGGAACTTGAGTATCTGCTGGCTGATTCAAGAAATAAGATCAACGAACTTGAGGCATTTTCAGAGTCTAAATTGATAAGATGGAAAAAGAAAGAGCTTAGCTATAAGAGTGTTCTAGATTTTCAGTTTGGATCACTTCAGGTTTGCATTGGTGGTCACTTTTGTAACTTCATATTGACTCATCATTTAATTTTTGACATGAAGTTATTAAAAACTGGTAGGAACTAAGGGCAACTTCTGAATCCATAAAGCGAGATGTTTTGAAGGGGCAAAAGGTCTACGCGGAAGAATGTTATCATTTAGGTGGGAGTAATGGTCTAAAATTGGTTTTGTCAGCTACAGAAGCTATTTATGATGGGCACAACACTTCATCACGATTTAAACCTTTTTCCATGGACAGGTGTTAAGGTTAGAGGACTCATGGATGCTGCTGAGAATTACCACTCAGTCCTTGAGGAAAATCGGAAGTTGTACAATGAGGTTCAGGATCTGAAAGGTACATTCGTAGCATAGCTTTGCTTAATTGTTCAATTTGGCATTTATTTTAGCTCATTTATTTTGTTTCTTGTTTGGTAGGAAATATTAGAGTTTATTGCCGAATAAGGCCATTCCTTCCTGGACAGAATCGAAAACAGACTACTATAGAATATATTGGTGAGAATGGGGAATTGGTTGTTGCAAATCCCTTGAAACAAGGGAAAGACAATCATCGGCTTTTCAAATTTAACAAGATTTTTGGTCCATCAGTTACTCAAGGTTTTGATTTTTACCCTTGATATGTGTAGTCTGCTGTTGTTTCTTTGTCTTTATTTCCTACTTTTTTGGTATAATATACATTTTTGGTATAATATTTTAATGCAATATAGTGTACTGGCAGAGGAGGTATTTTTAGACACTCAACCATTAATTCGGTCCGTCCTTGATGGATATAATGTTTGCATCTTTGCCTATGGTCAAACTGGTTCAGGAAAAACTTATACGATGGTATGATCATTCCCTATGTTTTATGGTAACAATTGATTAATTATTATAACTTACAGACTTAATTGTGTTTCTCTCAGACTGGCCCTAATATATCATCTAGAGAGGATTGGGGGGTCAACTGCAGAGCCCTGAATGATCTTTTCCAAATCTCTCAGAGAAGGAAAAACTCCGTTTCATATGAAGTTTGTGTTCAAATGGTAGAGATATATAATGAACAAGTGCGTGATTTACTATCAAACGGGACTTCTCAGAAAAGATATCCTTCCCTTCACATTTGAGACTTAAGTACATGAATTGATTGAATTCCGATTGTAATCTACTTTGATATATTTACTAGTATGATGTTTTTTGGGAGCTTTCGTTCTTTTTTCTTTTCACCTATCTCTTAACATACTAGTATTTCCACTAAGCTGTTTTTATGATCTGGTCTTTTTGTTGACCTTATTGTTTTGGGGGGAAGGTTGTCACCATCTATGCATTTGGTGTAATGTAAATATTGCCTTTGCCCTCCTTGGTTTGGGCATTAAAAATCTTTTGTTTCCTTTGACTTGCACACACTTGGGATTTGGAATACTGCACAACCGAATGGGTTCGTTGTCCCTGATGCTAGCATCCATCCTGTGAAATCAACTGCAGATGTCTTGGAGTTGATGAATATTGGGTTAATGAATAGGGCAGTTGGTGCTACTGCCCTAAATGAAAGAAGCAGCAGATCACACAGGTTTCTGTCTGATATTCTTTTGCTTGTTTCCAATTTACAGAAAAAAATATTTGTTTTTTCCTCTATTTATAACTTTGTAGCTGAACATAATTTTCATTAAAATTTGATGCTTTAGTATTCTCACTGTTCACGTTCGTGGCACGGATTTGGAGAGTGATGCTGTTTTGCGTAGTAGTCTACATTTGGTAGATCTTGCTGGCAGTGAAAGAGTAGATCGTTCTGAAGCAACAGGGGACAGACTTCGTGAAGCTCAACATATAAACAAATCATTATCAGCTCTAGGGGATGTGATTTTTGCTTTAGCACAAAAGAGCTCTCATGTTCCATACAGGAATAGCAAACTAACTCAAGTTCTTCAAAGCTCCTTGGGTACATCTGCATTATTTAAAATTTTGGCATTTTAAGATTAAATTCATTTTCTAAGATTTTCTTTTATGGATTTGCTTAAATCCTCTTAATCTTCTCTTATGTGGTGGGTGTACATTATAGGTGGTCAAGCAAAGACCCTGATGTTTGTACAGCTCAATCCTGATGTTGAGTCCCACTCAGAGACTATAAGTACCTTGAAGTTCGCTGAGAGGGTCTCTGGTGTTGAGTTAGGTGCAGCACGTAGCAACAAAGAGGGAAGAGGTGTCAAAGAACTTCTGGAACAGGTCAGTATTGTTGTTTTTCAAGAGCCATAATTTTCTTGTTGGCCCTCCTCCACTTAGATTTTTGGGCTTTAGAATTTCTAACTAAAAGATATTAGGGAATATGGATTAATAAATATAAATCCACACTGTTTTTGTTTAATCATTGGATTCCAAGTCATTTTCTTTGAACTTGCATTGGGTTTCATGTGCGTCTAACTGGTTGCTGCTTGTGACCCTAAGTAGCAGTCTACTTATCTGTTACGAATGATTTGTGGCATTTCTGCTGAAGCTGAAAGTTTTAGACTAACGGTATTTTAATTTTGGTGAATGTATTTAAAAGATGGAAGGTTACTGGGCCTTGGAAACCAACATAATGGCAATCTAGCACATTATTTTTCTTATATTTTACAATCTGCACGTTGATTGTGTTTCTTGAATTTATGGCAAATGTACTGCCAAATTTCCTTGTATTTGAGGCTAGCCTGCCTTCCCTTGTTAATGTTTGAAATGTATGATTGAATCCAATTACAAACTCGAGTGTGCTAAATCTGATTTCATGTGGTCCAAAAACTGACTTCATTCTGCCCTGATTTTACGTTGATTTTGCAGGTGGCTTTCCTAAAGGATACAATTGCAAAGAAAGATGAAGAGATTGGAAGGTTGCAGCTGCTTAAAACTAGTGTAAATGATGAGAGATGTCATATGAGCTCACCAAGGTATGGGTCTTCCTCTCCAAGAAGACATTCCGCAGGGACTCCACTGCAATGCCGAGCACGGTCAGTGGGTAAAAGCACAGGACTTACTGACAAAGCAGCTTCTGATTTGGAGAATAGCTCAGAGTACAGTGATAAGCATTCTGAAGCTGGTTCTCAGAAATCAATCGATGACTTTGGGCACCATAAGGAATTTTTTCGACAATCAAGACTACTTGTAGTAGATGGAGATAAAAATCTTAATGGAAACATTGAATCAGGGCTTGCTTCAGTAGATGGAAGTCAAAATGTTGCAGAAGACGCTGAGCTTCTGAGATTTGGAGATGCAGATCCTGAGGAGAGATTAAGCGACATATCTGATGGTGGACTTTCAATGGGGACAGAAACTGATGGTTCAATGAATAGTATTGTGGAGTTGACTCTTTTCCGTCAAACTGTAAAACCAGCAGCCGATCGCACAGGAAAGTGAGTATTTTCATTTCTCAAGCCTTTTGAGTGCTGCTGAAATTTTTTTGTATGAACAAAAATAATGCAAATAGAAGTTATGAGGATATTCTAGATTCTGACATGCTTTCCTTTGCCTTTTCAATTTTTAGTTCCTTATAATTTTATCTGTTGCTGACACGCTAAGATGTCATTTGGGAAGGATTAGCTTTGGGTTTTTTCGTTTTGCCTTATTTTTGTTTTATATTTTTAGCAGCTGGATTTTTTTCATCCATACGTGAATTTTCCTACTTTTGAAAATCAAATTTTGGTAGTAAACAGGCGCATAAGACGAAAACGAGCCAAAATGAAAAAAAGTAGGAGCTAATCGTTCCCAAACGGCCCAAATATTGTCTCCAAACTCCAGTCATGAACTGTAAGATGAAGAAGATTTTTCAGTTCCATTAAAAAAATGTATTAGATTTGTTTTGGTATGTGTTATGTTACCATATGGGAAATTATTTCTACACAGAACATTTCTAATTTTTGTTTACAAATGATTTGCTGCTAAATTTTCTGTTAATTTTGCATATGCTTTCACTGGACTATAAGACTCAAACTCGAGCCCTATTTGATGACTCTGGTAGTTCTATTTAAGACGTCTTTCACATTTTTTTTTTCCATCGCACACTGCTTTTTTTGGTGAAGGGCTCTGTCTTATTGCAGTACAACTGACATTTTGTTTTCTTGATATTTGTCTTCTCTCTCTTGGTCTCTCTGCCGTGATTTTGGTGTAATTAAGGGAAAGCATCTGTATTGTGTCTATTTTTAGCAAACCAGTGGGAAATGAGTTCATAACATCTCATTTCATTCAACAACCCACAAATAGAAAGCAATATGTATCACACTGTTTCCCTGTTGCAGTTATTGTTTAATGTCGGGGAAAATGAATTCATTGTCATTATAAAATCTCTTCCGAGAAATGCTTAGGTCAGTTGCAGCAGTTGGAATTGTCCATAGCATGGCTTAATCTCTTCCGTGTTATTTGTTGAATGTGCTGATGACATGCCAGCAAGTTGTTTTTTGTCTGTAGGATCGTCTTTCCAAGAATTGCAAACATTTGCATGGATAGGGAAGTGAAAATATCGAAGGGTGAAATTGTTTTGAATAAGAATGGCCCCGTTTTATGTGGGCTCAAACCCAGACATTGAGCCATCTTGTTTATTCTTTTCTATTCTTTTATTCTATTTTATTTTTTGATGAGTCCTTGTTATTCAATTATTTTAACCATTGATGTTTACCAGAGGTGTTGAGTGAGTTGTTCATTCAATTAAAAGCTTAGCATGCTTTATTACTTATATGCCTTTGCCTCGTAGTCCACAAAAGGATTTCATAGATCTTAGTCTGTTGTCTACCACTATATCCAACTTAAGATATTTGAGTATTTTTGAATGCGCACTCTCACTCTAAATTCCAAAATAGATTTTCTTCTGCAACCAGCATCCTTGCTTTTGTTGACTTTGGTATATGTCCAATCTTTTGAAATTTCTGTACCTTCTCAGATTGTTTAGTGCCTACTGATTTTTTATTTTTTTACTTTATTTATTTATTTATTTATTTTTTATTTTTATGGGTAGTGTCTACTGAACTTGTGCTAATAGATATGGTTCTTGTTTGTAATATCTTTGTTATTTGTTTATTTTTAGTGGACAGATTTGAGATTGATAAATCTATTGTTATATACAAAACACAATGGAAAAAAGCAGCATAATTTTTTTTCTTAATGTCCTTAGGGTGTGTTTGGATCTAGGATTTGTGGAGAGAAATGAAAAGCAATGGGAAATGAAATTACTTATATATATTTTTATGATTGATTAAATGAGATGCTCGATTCAAGATGGAGAAGTAAAGAAGCTGGGTTAGTGTGCAAGCTGCACATTAAAAAGGTTTATGATCATGTCAATTGAGAGTCTTTAATTTATCGGTTGGGAAGGATTTCAGTGAGAAGTGGAAGCAATGGATTAGATGGTGTATGACCATAGTGAATATTTAGTCCTTGTGAGCGGATCACTAGAAGGCTTTTTTGTAGCTACTAGGGGAATTAGATAGGGGAACCCGATTTTCCCATCTTGGTAATAGAGGCCTTTAGCAGAATGCTGAGTAGAGCAGTGGATAGAGGATTTTTGGAGGGATTCTCCGTTGGTGGAGGGCCTGTGAGTTGGTGGAGGTGTCACACTTGCTTTTTCTGATGACTCTAATAGTTTTCTGCTGTGCAAACTTTGGCACAACTGGGGCATTTGAGATGCATCCTCCTGGGGTTTGAAGCAGTGTTAGGATTGAAGATGAACTCGAGCATTTATCCCAGTGGATGAGATGGTAGACGTGGCTACATTGGCAACAATATTGGGTAGCAAGGTGGGAGAACTATCCACATCATATTTGTGGATGCCATTGGGACCAAAGCAGAAGGCCAAAGGGGTCTGGAAGGGGTGTTAGAAAGTGTTCAGAAGCAGCTAGCTTGGTGGAAGAAGAAGCTCCTTTCCAGGGGAGCAAGAGTTACCTTTATTAAGAGTACTCTATCGAACCTGCCTCCTTACTATCTGTCACTTTTTAAGGCTCTCGTGATAGTACTTGTTAGGTTGGAAAAGTCTCGAATAGACTTTTTTTTTGGGCAGGATTGGGCGAAAGCAAACATTTTCACCTGGTTGATTAGAAGACAGTTTGCAAATCCATGAAGGAAGGGGGGGATCTAGGAATCAAAAACCTCAAAACATTCAATACGGCCCCTGAGAGGAAATAGATGCGGAGGCTCATGGGGGAACGGGACAAGTTGTGGAGGAAAGTCATTAGTTCGAAGTTTGGGGAGGATTTTTTTTTTTTGGGGGGGGGGGGTTGTCACCATATGCAACCACTCCCATGATATGGGGAGATGGAGAGGAATAAAGGGTGAGTGGGATTTGCTTATGAAGAACGTTAGATGGAAAGTAGGGAGGGGAAATAGAACTAAATTCTGGTGTCACTAGTGGGTTCCGGAAGGGAGGTTGATGGAACTCTTTTCGGATTTATACAGTTTGGCATTGGATAAAGATGTAGGAGTCATGGATTATATGAGCAGAAGGGGCGAAAGTAGGGTGTGGAATGTTAGATTAAGGAGAAATTTGAATGAGGCGGAAATTAATAGTGTGACGGCTTTGTTGGGACTCTTATAAGCAACCGGAGTAGTGGAAGGAGAGGATATGGCTTGTTGGGTTCGGACCAAAAGTGGGAGGTTCGAAGTTAAGTTAGTTTATAAAGAGGTAGAAGGGTGGTAAATTTTTGGTGGCTTAAGCTTATGGAAATTTGGGCTCACTCTGAAGGTGGCGTTTCTGTTTGTTGTGCAATTAGGGATAGCATATTAACCATTGACAATACAAAGAAAAGAGGATGTGTCGGTGTTTAATTGGTGTTGTCTACGTAAGAAAGATGAAGTATCCATAAGTTATCTGTTAATCCACTGTCAATTGGCATCTGAGCTGTGGGATATTGTAATTGCAAGATTTAGGGTACATTGGGTCTTTCCGGCTAATTTGAAAATTTCAGTAAGTGACGGTGTATATAGTTGGGTGGAAGGGGGTATAGAGCCTGAATTAAACTCTTTTTTAAATTTTGTAGAGAATATTTGTGAATATAGCTTGATCTTAATTTTAATACTTTTTGTAATCTAGCACATTCTTAGTGTCCTTAATAAAATTTGTTTATTTATCCAAAACAAACCAAACCAAACAAAACCAAGCCTTTTCCCATTAGGTGGGGTCGGCTTATTTATCCAAAACAAATATTGATTAAATAAGAAATTAATTTTTTTTGACAAATATCTACTTATTTTCTTCTCGTTTCTCTAACCGTACTAAAAATTAAAATAAAGTCAACATTTTTCATTTCATTTTACTTTCTTACCTTTTCGCGTCACTTGTCCTTGCCCTTCACAAATTCATGCTCCAAACACACTCATAATACAACTTCATCTGTTATTTGATAAGATGTGAAAACTTCTCGACTTTAAGCTTGGTGATATAGATTACTCATTTATTTTTGTTTTTTGCCCCTCTCAATTTGTTTGCAATTGGTAACATCCAGAGTCTTGGTCCCGACTTCACAATATAGTAAACCGCCATGATTAGACAAATCTAATTCTGCTATCATTGGTTCATTGCAGGCCTAGTGTACCAGCTAAACTTCCTAAACCTCCACAAAAGCAGATGAAGAAAGTATCTTCTCAGCCTTCATTGACAAAGAGCTCCTCAAAAGTTTCATCTAGTATGTAAATCTACGTTCTCATTAATGAAGCGAATTATCTTGTTTTCATGCTTTATTTTTTGATCAACTCGAAATTCATTGTACTGTTTTTCCTTATGATTGTTAATTTAGCCTCTTCTATTTTTTCTTTTCATGGAAATGATTCAGAAAAGAGCTGTGAATGAGCCATTTAGTTCCCATTAATTAATTTCCGTCTTAGCGCCGAAGAAAACAACTAATAACTGATGGATCTTTCTGCTTAGTTTTACAGAAAATGCAAGTCTCAACTATATGATCAATTCATAATCAGTATTAAAATCATGTTAAATATTTACTCTTTCTTCTTCTTTTTTTTTTTTTTTTCGTTTCCCCAGGTTCTAGGAAAACAAGTGCGGTTGGCTCTTCTTCAACCAAGCCTGCGAGACGATGGCAGTAAATCAGAAGGCAACTTGGGTGGCAGAACTATTGCAAACCTTCCCGTTTGTGAAATTTGCTATGAATCCTCACCTCTAATCTAATTCACAGCCTTCCATTACTGGAAATTCTTGTAGTAGAGGAGCTGAATATATATACATGGGCTTCAATTTATATTGTATACTCTAACTGCCATTACTTGGTGTAATTTTCATATGGTGAGATTCACTACTGTGTTCTTTTCTCCTGCATTAAGGTTGAGTTTGGGAGGAAAAAGCTAGCTAGCTAGCTATTATCTACTAAAAAGCTAGCCTTTTTTTTTTTTTAATTGTATTGGGGAAGAAAATAAAAAAAAAAAAAAAAAAAAAAACTAGCTACTAAAGCTAGCTTTTTATTTTTTTGTTAATTTGATACTTTTACCTTTCATGACTTAAAAGAAATTAAAAAAATTTAAGAGAGTAAATTTAGTCATTTTAGTCAAAATGTTGAGTAACTAAAAGTTGAGAAGTTAAGATGCTTTCAAAACGCACCCTAATTGTGTGTTTGAAATCAGTTAAATAAATGAAATTTTGATCGGTAATTTAAGTGGTAAGACCTTACGTTTGTTTTCTAATATTTACTAGTACGATTCTCTTTAGTGTTATTAGGGTGTTTACTCAGTTATTAATTTTAAAGTCTTAAAGATTAGATGAGATATGTGCAAATTTGTCCAAATACCTTTAGTATAAAAAAAAAAAAATGAATATTCTAAAGGCTTGTATGCATGGATCAAAATTAATTTTCAGTAACAATAAAAATAATAATATTTCGTTTCGAGCACAATGAATTATTAAAATGCGTAGAAATTTTTGAGTGAAAAAATATAAAATATAAATAAATGTATGACACAGCAATAATTAATTGAATAAAACTCATTGTTTTAGTATATTATTATATGTATTTTTAGTTTGTTATTGTATTTTTATGGAAATATTATTGGAATACGTAAAACATTTAGAATTATGATTTCTTAAAATTTGAAAAAAAATGTCACAATTAATTAAATAAATAAATTATTATTTTAGTATGTTATATGTATTTTTTAGTGGTTTTTAATATAGATATTCAAATGTGGAAATGGAAACATTTCAAACATTTTCTTCTTTGTTTATAACGAGGGTGTTTGAATCTTTATTTTCCTACAAACTTTTATAAATTTTATAAAATTTAAATTTTTTACTTAAACATAAATTATGAGATTATAATTTTTACAAATTTATACAATTTTATATAATTCCAAACACATCCAACGAGTGTGTTTCTGCAAAGCTAAGTAAAACTCGTAACCTAATTATGAAAACCATTTCTTTCAACTGTCTACGGGATGATTTTTAAGATTGAATTTCTAGAGATTCTCTCACTGAGCTTTTAGGGTCTAAACTTTGGGCGGAGTCAGCGAAGGCTTGGAAATACTTAACATTAATAAATCAAACCAACACCATCATATGTGTCTGGGTGGTGTAGTTGGTTATCACGCTAGTCTCACACACTAGAGGTCCCCGGTTCGAACCCGGGCTCAGACATCAGACTTTTACCGTCCCGGTGGTGTAGATTGTAAATTCTGTTATAAATATTTCAATTACAATTTTTATAGAAAATATGTATATATATATATATATATATATATATATTTACTTGGAGAGGTGTTTGGTTGATAAAAAATGGAACAAAAAGTATAATTAACATAGAAAGATGTGATATAAAGGTGAAATGTAAAAATTTTTAATTAGAAGAAAGTACAAAAAGTAGTTAAAATTGGTGATTTTTTGTGGTGTCAAACAGGGCCTAAAATTAAACTCAAACTGAAAATCCCAACTAGATGTAATACAATACAATATTCACTTTCCATCTATCTTTTAGTTTCAGTCATTTGATAGTAATCTCACTCCATCCCAAAGCCCAATGAATATTTCTTTGTACAAAACGTGCTGAAATGAGAAAACATTTATGTTAATGTGTTTGTTTGGTCAAGAAATGTGAACAGCATTCAACGAGGGGGGCGTTTCAGTAATTTTTGATTTTTTTTTATCGAAAGTTATTAGTTGTAATTTTTTGTGTATTTTCTAAGCCAAGTGACAATTTTTAATAATTTTTATACAATTTTTAAGTGCTTCGTAAAATTTTTGATAACTTTTAACAATTTTTTAGTAATTTTAGGTAACTTTTAATAACTTTTGAATTGAGAAGTTATTATAATATAATAAAAAAGTGATAAAAATTGGTGATTTACCAAGTACTTAAAAATCAAAAGTCGATAGTTTTTTGCTAAAAATTTTGCTACCGAATGCCTCCGATGTCAATTGAATCAAGGAATCTATTTCATACGTATCGTATCATCAATGGATATAATTTTATTTAAAAATTCTAGAGGATTTTATATATATATATTTTTAAGGCATGTTTGAAAGTAAATTTTTTAGTAATTTTTTTTTGGAAAAAAATTGACAAATAAATTTTTTTTTTGTGTTTGTTAAAAATAAATAGAAGTTTCAGTATTTTTTTTTATCAATTTTTACCTGTTTGATAAAATAAATAAAATTTTTAATAACTTTTAGATGTTTGATGATTTTTATGTTGGATTAAAATAAAATAATTATTATACCCCCAACCAACTAAATTACCAAAAGTTACTATTTTTTGCTTTTTTTCTCTTAAAAGATGCCTTAATTTTAATGTTAATAATTTAATGTAATCATATCCCCCACTCCATCTTTTTATGTATTTATTTTTATTTGTTTTATTCATTTAAATGTCATTCAAAGGAAAAAAATATCATTAATTCAATTTCACTTCTTATAAAAATAGCTTATTAATATAATTTATTTTTTATAGTAAAAATAATTTTAAAAAAAAAATTCAATTATATCAACTTGCCAAAGTATTCTTAATTTTGATCATGAGAATAAAAGTCATGTGCCACAAATGATTTTTTTAAAATTATATATAACTATTTTTAAACAACTTTATAAAATTTTATTAATCTTCTCATATTGTGGACTTGCAATTGTGTATTTTTTTATTTTTTTTATTTTTATTTTTAAATTTTTTTTACGCAACGTGTACATGCAAGACCATTTCACTGACAAGGTTATCAATTCTGTCAAAATAATTTTAATTTTTTTCAAATTATTCTTACAAATTTGTTTATATTATCATAATTATTCTTAAAAATTTTATCATAAAAATATTTTTATTTTCTCTCAAAACGGTATATAATTTTTTTTCCCGTTGTCTAAAAATGTCAAGTCCTCCGTAAGTGTGTGTGGCCTTTATGCAACTTAACACGTGAGTTACCTTCTTATGATTAAAATTAAGAATTATACAATAAATTGTATTTCTAAATTTTTTCGATAATTGAGATAGCAATTGCTACATAAATTAAAAAAAAATCATTCATGAAATACGAGTTACCTTTTTAAGATCAAAATTAATAATATTTTTAATAAATTTGTGCACCTAGATTTCTTTTAGAATAATATTATTCATAACATAATATTTTAATAAAACCAATATTATTATTCATTATTATAAAATTCTAATTATATTGATAAAATAAGAATTATTTTTATTATAAAAATTTAAATTATGTTGATAATTTTTTATTTGATAAAAAGTGAAACTAATACATAAAACTAAAGAATTAAAAATGCTGGTATTACATTAGTTCGAGTCTTTTCAATGTCACTCGATGACTTATCCTGTTGTTAATTTCATGATTCAGGTATTAACCAAAATACGCGCAAGTTAACTAAGATACTTGAGTATTCAAAAAAACAAAAAAAAAAAAAAAAAAAAAAAGAAGAAGAAAAAGAAGATTTCCGTTAGTCGTAATCATTATCAAGATATTATATTAGTTCGAGTTTCTTGATGACCAATGGAAGATTTATTCGATTATTAATTTCATAATTAAGGATTAGTTGAATTATACATAAATTAGTTTAAATACTTTAAATTTTAAAAAAATAAAATAAAATTTTCGTTAATCGTAATGATAATTATAATAGAGGTGTGTATAAGTTGAGGCGAATTTCCTAAATAATAATTAAAAAAAAGGGAGACAGGTTTTCGTCAATCGTAATCATAGTTGGCATATGCCCTTTAATCTGTCACTGTCACTGTTCGAGTTGGATGTAAAACTATACGTATTTTCACTGATGATTTCGCAAGTACGAATCGGTACTGCACTGAAAGCTCAGGTTCAGGCAAATGACATGGGAATCTTCGACTTGGGACGACTCGAACCGTTGAGAGCCATTTCACCCAACCTCCTCATCTCATCTCCCCAGAGCTGCCTCCATTTTTGGATTACTCCAGTGCCATGGTGATGCCCGTGAGTTTGGCAGAATTGCAAAGTTTTCCAGACCCAAGAAAGCGCTATTCTATTTAAAAAAAAAAAAAAAAAACAGAACCCACAAAAATGAATGGATAAAAAGAAATGAAAATTTACTTAAAAAGCTGAGAACAAATATTGAATGAAGGATTAGCGTGCTGACTGGAAGAGAATAGGGAGTCACCGATGTAATCAATAAAAATTAAATGCTTTAATGTTGAGCCAAACAAGTCCTTTAGCATAGACAATTCCTGGGAAGCTTCACTATAACGAGCCCGACAAGGTACAGCCCGTAACTCCGGGAGTTTCCCGGCAATTTCCAGCTAAGGAACAGAGCACCCTGCGTCATGTTATTGCCAGCACAGCCCAACAAGATAATACCCAGCTAATATATTTATAGTCCCCGAAATGTGCTACATTGTGCCCATCAATTTGAATTCTCCCCCGCTTCCCAACCTCTACGTAAAAACCTCAACATCTTAAACTCCATTTTCCGGGAAAACTCAAGAGAATTGTTTCTCTCTCTGATTTCCCGAGAAAATTAATCTGTGAGTTCTGTAGATTATGCTTTCGGCTCAAGAAGAGTTAAAGCTTTCCAGGTTTGTCTCCTTCAAAACATGAATTTCTCTTATTTTGTGCGTGATATTTTATTGGCTATCCGTTTGGTTGCTGAGAAAAGTAACTAAAAGAAGAGAAATAAGTGAATCTGGAGTGTCTTGCTGTCCTGTTCGAATGGAACATTAGTAAATGAAATAACATTTTACTACAGAGTCTGCATTTTCCTTTATTTTACTCGCCTTCTCTGAGCAACCAAACGGAGCACTGAAGCATATCTTTCAGATTTTGCTTTCTACACTAACAACTTGTATTCGGTTGAGGCCCCAAATTGAAGTAATTGCTTGTGCAATTCTGTGAAAAATGTGAAACATTTTATAGATATATAGTGTGTGTGTATGTAGGACGTAGAGATGTTTGGACTCATAGCTGCTTTGGAGCTTCTGATTTGATTGCTTTCTTTTAACTTTTAAATGAGCTAACCAGAAACTAACGGTCGGGAATATTATTATTATTTTTTATCTGTTAATAAGGGGTGATCTTTTTACGCTTATTAGACTATTTTATCCAAATGCAGTAGGCAGAAGGGGCCGAATCTGGATAAAGTAAAAGAGTTTTTGACTGGTAAGTGGCTTTTATGCCCATACTTTTCTTTTTCAAGCTTGGTTTTGATTGCTGTGAAATTGTAGAGAGATACTGCATCTCAATTGTTGGATCCTTATTTATATATACGACGTAGTGAAAACCCAAATCTCTAGGCACTGCTGCATTACAAAACCCAACTACAAGCCCAAAGGCAGAAAGGGTATGATAAAGTTGGTTGCACTTATTTGACCATAAAGAGGCTCTTGTGCCGTCGTGTGGTACAATTTCTAATTTCTGTTGGCAGTTAGAAATCCTTAATTCCCATGTATTGGCTCTTGTGAAAAAATTTCCTTACTTCCTCGTGTCTTTTTTTTTTTTTTACCCCTAAAAATATTTAATGATTTTGTAATCGTTAGCTATAATTTAACAATATAATTGCATAATACTTTTGTCTTATAATGTTGGTAATTTGAATTTAAACATGTTATCCTGATGTTGAAATGTTTCAATAGATAGGATGGTTTTCAGTATGGAATGTATTAGTCCCGTAACCATGCTCAAACTTTGTCATATAAACTTTGTCTTCGTACAATAAATTGTAACATCAGTTCAATATGTCGAAACTCCAGTTTCAGAGATGTGAACTAATGAGTTTTTTTTAGTATTGTACCACATTGGCTGCTTCATTTTGCAGTTACTTTTCCATCTATGGTCAGCCTTTTCGAGAAAATTCTTGAAAATATTTGAACAATGGCCGAGAGTATGTCGCAGCTTCGGTTCCAGAGATGTGAACTGATTAGTTTTTTTTTTTTTAGTATTCTATCGTGTTTAGTAATGCATCTTGTTCTTCATTTTGCAGATACTTTTCCATCTATGGTCAGCCTATCCAAGAAAATTCTTGAAATATTTGAACAATGACCCAGGGGAGTCCTCCAAGGAATAATACATCTTCAATCAAGTACAGAAGTGGCCCCTGGAGGCGGCTTGCTTTGAACTTGATGATTTTGATGATTAAAATTATAACCCCATTCTCCCTGGTAATAAAAGGGAAAATATTAGAGAATCTGAACCAAAGCCTTCCAAGATACTGAGCTTGGCTGCTCTCAGCTCAGCTCAGCTCTGCTCCTGGCCAGATGTGGGATTGTACAAGTCCTCATGCTGTTCTCCAAAAGAGAACAAATTTGAGACACAACGACGGTGACTTTTCCCGAGGGAATGCACTCCGTTATTCTAGTGGCAAAGGAAATGGCAGGCCATATTATGCCTTAGCCAAGAGTCAATATTTGCGAGTTAGAAAATCTTCGCCCATGGTACATGCAAACTTAGAGTGTCCGAAAGTATCTAATAAGGTATCATTCGTTGAACCTGATGGTGGGAATTATACACATTCTCTTTTCTCGAGATTCGTAAACCATGGTTCCAACATCCCTAATGAGTCCTGCAAGCCAAAGAACGCTACCACTGCAGGAATTCCATACGATCTGTTAAGTATATACGGATGGATGAGTGAAATATCAGTTTCTGGACTAAAACAGCAGCTAAACTCAACCTTGATTGGGAACAAAAAGTTTTGTGAGTGCTGCCTTTCTGGTGATATTAATCCTACAAGTTACTGCAGTTTAGGCAATGCAGGCAATCCTGCCAATAATCTTACCATTGGTAATGCTGACTACACTGAAATAACCAAATATACCGATTCTTCACCAAGTCAAAGAACAACAGTTGTGGCAAATGCAAATCTGACATCTTTTTCTTCAAATCCTTTCCTCAAGGTTCTCCAAATGACAGAAGCAAGTGGTATTGATGTAAAGACTGGAGACTACTCGGTCAACAATTTAGCTGCACATAGTCATATTTACAAAGAATGCAAATACAAAAATGAGGACGATCAACTGTATCTAGACAAAACAAATCAAGAGAGTGAGTTTGCAATGGCAGACAAAACTAAAGTAGAGGTTTGTTCAAAAACAAATAATAGACCCCACTGTGGTCTTGCAAAGCAAGAGCATGCGTTTGCTGGAGCATTGGCTGGTATATTCGTTAGTCTTTGTCTACACCCGGTGGATACAATTAAGACAGTCATTCAGTCCTGCCATGCTGATCGGAGATCCATCAACTACATTGGCAAATCAATCATTTCTGAAAGAGGTATGTTGTTTTATGGGAAGTGCAAAAAATTAAGCTTGTTAGGAGTCCTTAGTCTTGTTTCTATGTTTTTAATATCTTCGTCAATTATGTCTGCAGGTGTAACTGGACTTTATCGTGGAATTGCTAGTAATATTACTTCTTCAGCACCAATTTCTGCAATTTACACCTTCACATATGAATCTGTAAAGGGCGTTTTGCTTCCTTTTCTTCCCAAGGTGATTTTTTATTTTCATTTTTATTTTTTGCTTTGTTCTGCACTCCATTTTGTTTTCTGCTTTTTTTAGGTGCTCTCTCTCTCTCTCTCTCTCTCTCTCTCTCTCTCAACACGCGCGCGCGCGCATTCCACCCCAACTCAACTAGTTTTATGCTTAATGTTTTTGCTGAAGGCCAAATTTCTTTTGTGCAGGAGCATCAATCATTTGCCCATTGCATGGCAGGTGGTTGTGCCAGTATTGCCACTTCTTTTGTTTTCACTCCCAGTGAACGCATAAAGCAGCAGATGCAAGTTGGTTCGCACTACCAAAATTGCTGGTATTCCTCTTATAGAAATCTCTTCGTATCATTTTATGGATGAAATATACAGGCATATATACAGCAGGAATGGGATATCTCTTCCTGCAATTAAGGAGCTAAAAATAAGGAGAAAATACCTAATTAGAGATTTGATAGAATAATACCCATATCCTTTTATTCTAGGAAACAAATCACCACTAATTTATAACGGTATATTTCTAGAAACTAGGACACAAATCTCGGGGTTTCACACTCCCCCTCAAGCTAGGTTGTAGATGTTGACCCATCCTAGCTTGGAGTTGAGTTCATCAAATGTTTTCCTTGATATGGCCTTGGTTAGGATGTTTGCAATCTATTGAGTGGTTGGAATGCACAGAAGGGATATTATGTCAGTCTCTATCTTCTCTTTGACAAAATGTCTATCGATCTCCACGTGCTTTATTCTATCATGATGAACTGAATTCTTAGCTATGCTGATGGCAGACTTATTATCACAGGATGTTTTCATAGGTCCAGTAACTTACACTCTTAGTTCATTGAGTACCCTTTTTAACCATATTCCCTCATAAATGCCATGGGCAAGCGCTCTAAATTCTACTTCTACGTTGCTTTTAAACACCATGGATTGCTTCTTGCAACACCAAGTAACCAAATTTCCTTAGATGTAAGTGCAATATCCTAAAGTTGATCTTTTGTCAGTTATAGAACCAACCCAACCTGCATCATTGAAAATTTCGATTTCCCTACTTGTTGTCTTTTTGAAGAATAATCCTAGGCCAAGTGTCATTTTCAAATACCTTAAAATTCTGTACACAGCCTCCATATGTTCTCCTGTAGGATTATTTATGAATTAACTAACTACACTTATAGCAAAACTAATATCAGGTCTGGTATGCGCAAGGTAAATCAATTTTCTAACCAATCTTTGATACCTCCTTTTGTCAACTAGTGCATTGTCATTGTTGTTCTTATTTCCCAAATTTATTACAGAATCAGTAGGAGTGTCAACTGGTTTGCATGCAAGCGTCCCGGTTTGCTTCAAAAGATATATCACATACTTCCACTAAGAAATTGAAATACCTTTTTTTGATCAAGCCACTTCCATGCCAAGAAAATATATAAGATTGCCCAAATCTTTTATCTCGAATTCTTTGGCTAAGAAACCCTTTAGTTTGAGTATCTTTTCTTCATGATCTCCTATTAGAATTTTGTCGTCAACATACACAATAAGTATTGCCTTTTTTCTTGAGGATGAATACTTGACAAACATGGTGTGGTTAGTTTGACATTGATCATACCCGAACCTTTTTATAGCCTTCGTGAATCTGTCAAACCATACTCTTGGTGACTGTTTGAGCCCATATAAAGAGTTCTTGAATTTGCAAACTTTGTTGGTGGTGGTTGGTGTATCAAAACTAGGAGGTATTTCCATGTAAACTTCTTCTTCTAGATCCCCATTAAGGAAAGCGTGTTTTTCTTTTTTTTTTTTACATCTAGTTGGTAAAGAGGCCAATCTAAATTAGAAGCTAGTGAAAGAAATACTCGAATTGTATTGAGCTTGGCTATAGGAGCAAACGTCTCCTGGTAATCAATCCCATAAGACTGAGTGAAACCCTTAGCAACAAGGCGGACTTTGAATCTATTGACACTCCAATCTGCATTATGTTTTTTAGTGAAGATCCATTTACAATCCACTGGATGCTTCCTTGATGGAAGTTCTAATATCACCCAAGTCCCATTCCTTTCAAGAGCATGAATTTCTTCCCAAATAGCCTTCTTCCATTCTAGTACACTAAGACCTCATGAATTGAACTCGAAACCTGTATCTTGTCAGGTTGCTAATAAAAACATGATGACTGGGTGACAATCCTCCATGGGAAACAAAATTATAAATGAGATGATTAGTGCAGGAACTTATGCCTTTTCTCAAGTTAATAGGTCTATCATCAAGTTCATTACTTGAATGATCACTGGGAGTAGAGTAGGGATTAGTATTACCTGGTGAATTTTGGGATCCAAAATTCTGGTTGGATGCATGGCCTTGATTGGGTAGCTGAGTTTATCTCTCTCCTTGAGTTTTGTTTCTGTTATTATAGACATGTAACTCACTGGTTGCTGTAGGTTGTGTGGGAATGGATTGTTGAGGTGTTTTGGGATCTAATTGAGGCTTAAGTTCAGAATGAGTATAAGAGGTTGGGGTAGGATTCTGATTACATTGGATCAGGTCTGTTTGAGGAGGCTGAGGTTGTAAAGGTTCAATAGGAGGAGAAGTAGGAGAATTCCGGTCATAAGAGGGGTCTACGGCACCAATATCCCAAACTTGATACTCTTGAGTGAAGTTTTTCCCCTGAATAACAAGTTTGGGGTAATAAGGCCGTTGCTCAAAGAATGTGACATCCATTGAGTTGTAGAACCTTCGGGTGATAGGAGAGTAACATTTATACCCTTTTTGGTTAGAAGAGTATCCAATGAAAATACATTTGAGGGTTTTGGGATCAAGTTTACTCCAATGTTGAGCATGGATGTGGACAAATGCAAAACACCCAAAGACTTTCGTAGGAATGGTGGACAGGATATGAGTGTTAGGAAATGAGTGATTGAGAATTTAGTAAGGTGTTTGGAGATTTAAGACTCTAGAGGGCATCCCATTGATTAGGTAAGTTGCTGTTAAAACTACCTCACCCTGGAAAAATTTAGGAACATGGGTAGTGAACATGAGAAATCAGGTAATTTTAGGTAGGCGTCTATTTTTCCTTTCTACAGTCCTATTTTGTTGAAGTGTATCAACACATGAACTCTAATGAAAAATATCCTAATTTAAAAGATAATCACTTAGGAAGGTCTCAAAATATTCCTTAGCATTATCGGTTTTCAACACCTGTTTTTTTGTTTGGAATTGGGTTTGAACCATAGTATTGAATTTTCGAAAAATATGACCAACTTCAGATTTTTCTGTCATGAGAAACACCCATGTGATCTAGTGTAATCATCTGCAAACAAAACAAACCCCCTAGTTCTAGTAACATTTTTTTATTCTAGATGGTGCCCATACATCACTATGAATCTTTGAAAAATGATGAGATGCCTTGCAAGGCTGGATGTGGTAGGAATTTCGAACATGTTTTGAAATTTAACACACTTCACATTGAAGCATTTTTGGATTTGAATTCATAAACTGTGAGGGATGCAACTTTTGGAGGTACATAAAATTTGGATGACTTAGACAGTAGTGGCCATACATGATTGCACTATCCTTATTGGAATTCTTAAAAGGAATAGGAAGTTCATTGGGGTCAACACACATTGCTTTGTGAGTTTGTCTACTAAGAGATTCGCCAACTTTAAGAAAATAGAGTTTTGAGCACACCTTAGCACTGCCAATCATCCTCCCCGAATTCAAATCCTGAAATTCACACAAATCCAAATAGAATTTAGTAACACAATTGTGTTCCTGAGAGAGTTTACTCACTGACAAAAGATTGCAGTCCAAATTGGGAACATGAAGTACAGAATTTAGTGTTAGATCCTTTGAAATGATAATAAAACCTGTTCTAGTTACTTTAGACACTGTACCATTGGTAATCTTTATTGTGAGATTATCTTGGCATGGGTTATAATTATGAAAGAGGGTTGCATCACCTGTCATGTGATCGGATGCACCCGAATCTACAATCCACGAACTAGTTTTTTTTTTTTATTCTGCAGTAAAAGCTCTTAAGGAATTACCTTTGTGTGCTAAGGCAATAGTTCCGATAGTGTTGTGAACAGGATTCTATTGAGAGAACATCCTTTGCAAGATTTCAAGTTGTTCCTTGCTGAATGGACTGCATTTGATAGGTGCAAAATTTTCATCAGCTGTAACATGATTTCCTCATCTTTCTTTGTCAGGAGTTGGTTTTGAGGGCTTCCAATCTACAAGTTTGCTGTGAAGTTTCCAGCAGGTATCGCGGGTATGACCTGGTTTTTGGCAATGATCACACCAAGGTCTCTCATTCTTTTGCTGATAATCATTGCTAGGATGTTGGATTCCTCGAGCAGTTAGGGCAGAGTCGCCATTCTCAGCAACTAGAATAGTAGGAGATCCTTCCAGCATCACTTTCTTTTTGCTCTTTTCTTGGCAGACTTCAGAAAATACGTCTCGGATGTTAGGTAAAGTCTTAGTTCCTAAGACTCGTCCTCGAACTTCATCTAGATTCTTGTTAAGTCCCATCAGGAACTTAAATATCCTTTTCTTTTTGAAGATTTCTCTGAACTTCCACATCCCGATTGATGTTCTTCAAACGCATCCAATTGTTGCCAGTGCCGAGAGAGGAGATTGTAGTATTGAGTGACGAAAAAATCACCCTGATGGATATCATGAAGAGTAATTGCCATTTCTAAAATTACCGAAATATTTTCTTTGCTCGAGTAAAATTCTTTCGCTAGCCGATCCCACCTAGTGGAAAAAGGCTTGGTTTGGTTTGGTTTGGTTTGAGTAAAATTCCTTCGCTGCTTCCCAGATTTCATGGGCTGTTTCATAGAGTAAGAAAATTTCTCCAATCTCGGTAGTCATTGAATTGACTAACCAAGACATGGCCATATTATTTTCTATCTTCCAGACTCTGAATTTTGGATCTTTAGCTTTTGGAGGATTGATTTCGCCAGTGAGATACTCATCTTTTCTTTTGCTGGAGATGTACATCTTCATGGACTGAGACCACTGAAGGTTATTGTTCCCATTCAGTTTATGGCCTATAATGGGAAGAGGGAAGCCATCTGATCCACCATTGTTGTCCAAAACAAGAGCTCCAGACCTTGAGGTTGCTTTGGATGATGGTGAGTCTTGTTTTTCAGTGGCCATGCCGTATTTGATCATGAGGAGGATAGTTTACTAAAGGTTCAGAGGCAGCTCTGATACCATATAGAAATCTCTTCATATCATTTTATGGATGAAATATACAGGTATATATACAGCAGGACCAGGATATCTCTTCCTGCAATTAGCGAGCTAAAAACAAGGAGAAAATACGTAATTAGGAATTTGGTAGAGTAATACCCATATCCCTTTATTCTAGGAAACAAATCACCACTAATTTACTACTGTATATTTCTAGAAACTAGGACACAAATCACGGGATTCCACACCCCTAATCCTGGAAATGTCTTGCCCAATGCTACAAGCTTAATATTGAACACTAGAAAGGCATTATGTTTGGTTTCATATTTGTATATACTATATTTAGATTGGAGGGTTGGTGCTACATTACATCGATCTTGAGCATTGTAAAGTTTAATATTTTTATGAGTAAATGAGCCCAATTCTTAGTGATGTATCTAAATTACTCAACAAAGTGATAAATGGTGCAGATTTTCAATATCTTTGAAACCTGATACTTGTAAATCTTTGCATGTGTCCTCTCTGTAATTAGGTTTCATCATATAACTGGATGAAATAAGATGATACACAGATTTAATCTGTTCATACCGTGGAGTTGCAATTCTGTTGCTGAACTAGATAAAGTATACAGGCAAACTGAAATTTGCTTTCTTTGTGCTTTCATGTTAAGTTGAAGCTAGACAACATGTTCTTGTCATCTTTTACAGTAGACGGACTAACAGTTTTGCTGCAATTTTACAAATGAGATTTTTATGTTCTTTATGCGGACCTTTGCAGGACTGCATTGGTTGGAATCATTAGAAAGGGTGGTTTGCCTTCATTATACACAGGGTGGGGAGCGGTACTCTGTAGGAATGTTCCACACTCTATCATCAAGGTGAGGTCCAGATTTTACAAAATTCTCTGGTAAGTGATTTTCAAGGGTTTGTTTACTAAAGTACTTTTTCCCCAATACATGCAGTTCTACACATATGAAAGCTTGAAGCAGTTGATGTTATCATCACCAAAAACAAATGCTCAACCTAACACATTACAGACGGTTTGCTCGTCCACCTTGAGTAACTGCCCACTATGATTTTTTTTTGAAAAAGAACTGCCCACTATGATTATATAGACCCTTAGGCAACTATTGGTTCTGGTAGTATCATATTGTTTTAATTCTCGATTGGTGATGCTGCTTGAGATGAGTGTATTGTTACATCAAACATTGGATCTTCTCAGTTCTCATTTGAGGCTTAAAGCAGTCATATTCCATACTAGATTTACAGAGTTAGCTAAGATACTTCCTGTTCTTACAGTTGCTTTGTGGGGGATTAGCTGGATCCACTGCTGCTCTATTTACAACTCCTTTTGATGTTGTGAAGACAAGATTACAGACACAGGTTTGTTGCATCTTGCAATTCATTCATTTACTTTTTCAGTAATTATTTGTGATGGCATTAGATCATTTCACATGCCAAGAGCAATTAGAAGAGTTGATCCTCTCATGAAATCCGGACTTCCCAGAGGGTTGCAACCCGTCAACCCCCCTCCCCTCCACACCTCACCTCAGCCCACCTTCAGTTTGTGCATTTTACTCATCAGAAAAGACATGCTTTCCAGATTTCATGCTTCTTTGTTAGCATATAGTGCTTAGTTCAGAATGCTTCTGATAATATGAATGTTTTGCAGATTCCCGGATCTATTCGCCAGTATGACGGCGTGTTTAATACCCTTATAAAAATAGCCAAGCATGAAGGTTTGAAGGGTCTTTACAGGTCAGGATTTGCAAAGACTGGTGATCTATTGCTAAGAATCCCCATGCATCATGTCTTTTTGACTCCATCCAATTTTAATTTCTGTGAAGGAAATTCTAAATGTTAGGACATGTAGAAGATTTAACAGAACGGAGTTACCAGTGGCAACTGGGAAGTATATTCTGGTTCATGGTGAACTAGTCCATAAGTCAAATTGGGAATATGCGAAATGTGAATCATTGGCCTTAATGAACATGGTACATGGCAACTTTAACGAATTTGGGGACTGGCATTGTATTTAATGTCAGCCTGATGACATTGAAATTGGAATTTATTGAATTAAAAAAACATAAATGTGTATTGATCGTCGGATTTTAATCCAACGGACCCCTACCTCAATTTTACCAAGATGGCATTAAAAACAATGTCAGCTTCCCCCTTTTAACATTAACAATCTATTAAAAACAAAAATTCCAAAGCAACAGTTCTTGGAGTGTAATCCCTTATTACCTATACTAGTAGCTGGTATAGGACTTGTGGCGTGCGATTAACAAATAAAGAGCCTGCCTAGTAAGTAGCTTTCATTAGCACGACATTAAAGTTAACTAAATAATGATGAATGTTAAACCTATACTTCATTAAAGTTCATCTCTTTAACTTGTTACTAGAAGATTGCTAGCTTATTAAATTGTGGGTTTTTTACCATAAATTTTCTTAATCATCACCCCAAATTTTAGTGATAGTTCACTTTGCGAATAGTTGCAATGATCTCAAATGCCTTGAGCTATGTGATTCAGAAATGTTGGAATGTTTGGTTGAGGAAACGTACTTGATCAATTTACTGACTGTAGATCTTGTGGGCACTGTGTTTTGCAATTATACGTATACCCAGGGGCTTGACTCCGAGACTGGTTATGTATATTTCTCAAGGAGCAATCTTCTTTGCATCATATGAATCTTTCAAGAGGTTACTTTCCCAGGAGATGCCTCAGATTTATGCTCACACAGTCGGGTATTTACAAAACATGGAAGACGAAGCCCCATAGTTCGCGCGCGGGCGCACACACAAAATATATATATTCTGAGAGATATTGTGATTTGGGAGAGTCAGTTTCTGGGTTTTTGATTGGAAATGGATGCGGATTTCTTTCTTGTCGTTTTTTCAGACAAGGCATTTGTTGCTACAGAAACGCAAATTACATACAGAAAGGGTTGAATAACTGTCCTCTTTGGCCTATAATATATATACATATATATTGCTAAGTTGGAGCTAGTTGATTGTATGCTGCGAGGAGGATGAACTTGTCTTATGAGGGAAATTGGTTTGTTTTGAGTGTTGTGAGGGCTGTGCCTTTTGTTTCGGCTTTGCACTATATACACACAATATATGTTCCCATTTTCCAAGGCGTAATAGAACGAAAATTTGTGTTCAACATTCCAATTAGAGATTTATTATCACAATCACTGACCAACTAAGTCGTTGTAGTATAGTGGTGAGTATCCCCGCCTGTCACGCGGGAGACCCGGGTTCGATCCCCGGCAACGGCGCTTTTTCTTTTTTTTTTTTAAACCTATTTATCCAAAGGAAAACTTTTCTTTTGCCTTCAATGATTATGATATAGAGAGGGGACGCAGTTTTTAAGAAAGAAAGAAAGCTTCTTTTGCCTTTGGCTGATTGAAAAAGGAAGATTGAAGTAGACACTGCTTGCAGAATGAACCAGACTATGCATCAACTTTTTCCTCCTTTTTTTCTTTTCTTTTTTTAACTATTAATGAGAAAAGGAAGATGAAATCAAAATTTGCATTAAAAATTCGTTTAGGATTAATTTATTATGAAATTAAATTAAATTTAAGTGTAATTCAAAGTTTGATTATTTTTAATGCTGAAATTTTAGTTGAAGAACGTTCAAAATCTTCTGCTCAATTCAATTAATTTCATTTATTTGTTTAATTAAACCTTAGAATAAAAAATAAATAGATTTATAATTTAGAGTGAGAGAGCGTCGACATTATCTATTTTTTTATTATTATTTATTACTCTTTTTTTTTTTTCTTTTTTCCTTTCATGCTAAATTGCTGAAAAGTGAGAAATGAGTACAAAAAGTTAAAGAAGGATAATTTAAATGTTTAGCTTCATGAAATTATTGATAATTTTATGATCTAACGAAAATGATTAAGAAATTTTAATGTTTGGCATTTCAAAAAGTTTAAAAAATAATTTTTTTATAGTGTTCACTATTTATGAATATATTTAATAATGAAATAAAATGTGTTTTTTTAGATAAAATACTAAATTACCTTATATTTTGAAAAGATCTTTAACAAGTGAAGATAATTTTATCAATTCACATTGTGTGAAGAGTTCCTCCATTTGAAATTCCTTAAATTTGAAAAAATGAAACTTTTAATTCCTCAATAATCGCAGATCAACTAAACATAAAGAATTCCTATTGACTTGAGAATTCCCATTTCAATTCTTGAAATATATAACTAACCAAACACAGCATTAGATTAACAAGAATTCTTGTAAATGCACACCATGCAGACTATGTGCAGAATATTGCATTCCAAAATTTACTCTGTACAAATATATTCTGTATTTAATTCACAGGAGAGATTAAGAATGATCTTTAAAAAAAAAAAAAAAAGGAGAGATCGAGAGCAAAGACCATTTTCCATTATTTTAGAGATACAGAAACTGCTCAAAACATAAAAGCGATCTCCTTGCCTTCGAACATGCACAATGGGAGCTCTATCTGGTAGCAATCCCATATAACCTATTTCCCCACAAACACTTTACCCACCATAAATTACAAAGAACAAAATTGAAAAAACTACCCGCCTCCCAAAAATTGAATTGACTTGACCTCTTTTCCTTTGCTATATCAACTAAACTTATGGACAGTATTGTATGTAGTTCAAATAAAAGCAAAAGCAAAAGCAAAAGGAAGAACAAGTTGTAAAACCTCAGAGAAAGAGAGAGAGATCACGGTCCCTCCATTGTAGTAGTAACCTTGCACCAAGCATGGCACTCTAACCCATTTCCGGTGTTTTGAAAGCTGTTCAAATTCAGCAGAGATGGAACTGAGTCTGGGATTCTGTGGAGACGACACTACTACCTCCATTAACAAAGTCTTTTAGCCTACACCCGAGCAATTGGAGAAAAGGGTGGGTTGAGTTTAAAAGTTGTAGGAATTGTTTCCATCTTCTTGCTGATTTTTCTCTTTTCCTCGTCTGTGACTGCCTCGATTAAGTTTCTAACTTCCTCCCCAACAAACACCCGAAGTGAACTGCATCGTAACGATGGTTTGTCCCTCTCCTGCCTAACAGCAATTGAAGCTTCTGTACAATGTAAGATCGCCACACAAATGGCAAAGGCCTGTAATGTGGATAACCGTGCGTGGAAGTCAACTGAATACCGTCCCTCCTCAGTAACTGCCATGGTCAATGCTGGTGTATTTTCTTTTGATCCCTGCGGACAAGTAAGTAAATTAACAGTGTTGTGAGAGAAAGCGTGCGCTCGGAATAAACTTCAAACCATAAACAGATATTAGTTACCACAATTACAGTTCCTAGTACCCTCTTTATGTTTCCATTTTCCCATGCAAAGTGGGAGTGGAAGGCCTCAGCTCTATTGCCAGTGCCAGTCACAGCAAGCAAAAGGGCAACTACTAAAGAATTTCTTTGTCAAGGTTGTTTCGGATGTGTAATTGCACAAGTTACATCAGTGAATTTTTACATTGACAGATTGCATGAGAGGAATTACTGTGAAAAAACATGTTGCTTGGAATCATGTAAATAACAATATTTTTGCTGTCTAAAATGTACTCATTACACCAAAAAAATTATTCAAATCACTGGAAATTATAGTTGATAATGAAATTTCATTATAATCATATTGCATTATTAATGATAAATGAGCATAAGAATAACTAAATTCGTTTAACAAGCAAAACGGATCTCACACATGCAAATCAATTGGGAAAACGGTTATTTGATATTGTTTAGTGAAACCCTTTCATCATGTCTTATAGGCACAAACTCACGTATTGAAATAACATATTGGCCTGTTCAAAAAAAAAAAAATAACAAACTGGCATTACAGAGACAAATCTGGATTCTAATAGTTGAAATGGAAGTGCTTATAAGAATTCATATAACCAGGTTGTGTAGAGTGGCCTAGCGAGCAACAAAAAGACCTGAAGATTCAATTCCTCTGCTGTCTTAAAGGATTTCTTGTCTCCTCTCCTGTGATTGTTTTGTTTTTACTTGTATTTATCAATTTCAATGCTCAATATTAATATTTCTGTTATCCAAGCTACTGCAAAACATGTTATCTGGCATCAGATGAGAAGCTTACTTGAGCAAAGAGTTCCAAAGGCTGCCGATTCTCCATGAGCGGATAATCTTCTGTACTCTGAATATTAGGATTGCCAAAAATAGTGAGTGGGCATGCCATGTCCCAACCACCACAGTCACAGCCTCCACCCAACCTCCACCGATCAAGTAATGTTGAAGGTCCAAGGCTCTCAGCACTGGGCAAACTATGGTTTCCAGAAGGGGTTACCACGTTTAGCTTTGTGGGACTTGAGCAATCAGGAATGCCTTTTTGCTCAGCCACAGAGAGATCAAGCAAACTTGGAAGTGGTCGATCACTCTTTGAATCCCCTCCCCTGTATTTCAAGCTTTCCCTTTTTTGAAATGGCACTTGTATGACAATGGCTGCTATTTCAAGGTTAGGATGCAAATCTGAAGGTGCCCAAGGGTACGGAGTCCGTGAATCAAAATGACCAGTGTCAGTGGCATGTTTAGGTTGAAGTTTCACCTTCATTTGATCAGACACATCAGCCAAATCACGAGCTCCACCAACTGAGCTTTGATTAGAAACACTGGGAGGTTTAACAACATCAGGGGACTGAGTAGATTTTCCTTGTGCAGCGACACTTTGTCTTGCATGGGCAACATCATATAACACAAACTCTGTCATAATAGAGTCATTGAGAGTCCCAGCATCTTTTATCTCTGCACATAAATAACAGGAAACTTGCATTTGTCCTACCATAGAGGAATCTTTGTTACATTCTTTCAATCCCCATCCATTAGCATTACTCTTCCTTCTGTTGTGTAAAGAGTGAAAAGTGTATACCCAATTTACACCATTGCCTGCTTTCCATGTCCGGGCCACCAAAACATCTTCTGGGGACTTCAAAGAGAACACAAAAAATGGTACCCCGTGTTTATTTTCCAACCTGAGGCAGCCATGCAAGTGAGCTGGAGAACATGCAACAGCTGAATTACAGAGATATTTTTTTACAAACTGAGAACCAAAGTCAGGACTTGGTGAGGTGTTTGAGAAATCATTCAGCAGAGATTTCCGCAATGTGTTGTTCCTCCTCTGGGTGCTTGCCAACCGAGCTGGTGGAAGCCCACCAGACCGACTTGCTGAACCCAAAGGGCTCTGCTGAAACTTGGACTTTGTAAGTGGATCAAACATTTTTCTAATAGGGCTGAACCGTGATTTTGGACTGCTGGGTCTGGAGCAATCACTTACTGATCGAGACGGTGAATGAGGAAGCGCCAGTTTAGTGGATAATGACTTATGCAAAGCAAAAGCATCGTCTATTTCATCTCTCTCTGTGTTTTCAGCAGGGCAGTAGTCTTTGTTATTTAAACTCAAAGGGATTTCCCGTCGCTCATCAGATGAGAGAACATTTTCTATACCATGATGGAATGAGAGATCGAAGAATTCCTGAGAGCATTGTTCTATGTTCACAATGGGAACGGAAGGCTTCAGCAACATCACTGAGGATCTCTCACGTTCCATGCGGGAGCAATCCTCATCAGAGCTACACAAAGATTCAACAATTCCTGGGGAGAATGTGAAGCCATGGCTTCCTGATAATTCAATTTTTCTCCTACCTTCCACAGCTCCACTCTTCTTCATCTTCCTTACTTCTCTTGAGCTTCGATATATAGAACCCCGCTTTAGCACTTCATTCCCTTCCAAACCAGAAGTCCAAGAAGGAATGTACGTACAAAATGAACTGCGACAGTAAGTCCGAGAAGGAACGTACGTACAAGATGAACTGCGACAATAACTAAAACTAATATCTCTGAAGTCCAGATCTAAGCTCAATAGATCATTTGTACAAATCAGTTTTCCTTTAATAATTTTCTTTTTGACTTTTGAACGACACCGAGAAGATGGAAGAACAGTTTTTGGGCTCCCACTCACTTTGCAATATTTGTCAAATTCCAACTCCATATCAAGTCCCATCAACAGATCTGAAATCTACAGAAAATAGAAAAAGGGAAACAGATGTCAAGAGCTTGAGATTAGGGAAGCAACGTGCTAGCTATCTTCTAAAGAAAATAAAATAAAACTCAAAATCAAAATTAACGGTAATTAAAAATCAATATGATCTCCTAAATAGAGATCCTGCACCAAATTCTTGGCAAAGCTCATAAATTGTTCTCTCAGATATCTATAAATGAGCTTTTAGGTAAAAAATGATAGGGATTTTGAAATTAATGAATTAAATCACATTTAAGCATAAAGCCCAAAAAGATGGAAATCATGGAAGTAAAAAAATAGTCATAAATCATCTTATGTTATATGCCACATTAAAAGCAATCTACAAATTTAAACAGGAAAAACATTTGCTATGTGAAATGACTTTTCTGTGCCAAATAGTGCACGCATTACTATTCCCATTTTTTTTTATTATCCAACTGAACTCTACAGGCAACTCTCTGACTTCAATTGTTCAGAGGAACAAACAAAAAAAATCACAAATGATACACAACAGTAGATCTCAGAGAATAGGACTCAAACAATCCATTGCAAAACTAAATCTGCATTCACAAAAGCCATACCCGTTTGCTTGAATTAGAGAAACAGCCCTATACTAGCAAGCCAATAAACTTCAAAACCCAAATTTCCTTAACCTTCTACACTTACAGCAAAAGTTTGAAGATCTTACATGTAGAGAACGGCAAATTCATGGACCTTACTAACAATTCAAAGCTTTGAGATCAAATAGAAACTACAAAGGTCACTGCTGGTACCATGGAAGCTGAAACCCTGAAATTAACAATCAACCCCAACATATCCAAAGAAACCCAGAAATGGGTACTAGAGTACCAGAGAAATAACATTATAGAAGAAAAAAATTAAAAATCTTTATACACACTTGCATTCCAAATCAAAAAAAAACGCAAATGCTTGTGAAAATGGACATACCCCACCAGATCTCAGAGAAGTGAACACAAAGAAAGACCCAACAAACAGTAAGTAGAACCAATCATACCTGCCAATCTCTTGAACACAAAGGCTTCAACTGAAAGTGCAAATTTTACACACACACACACTTACATGGAGAGAAAAACCAAAGAACACCCCTCTTAAGGAGCAGTCAGCTGTGGCAAAAAGAGTGCTTAGAAATCTCCAGGAATCAAAAAAAGTAGACGGGCAAAAGAAGAAAAACGATCACAACAAGACCAATCGCAGTAAAGCACAATGGACACAAAAAGAGAGTTGTGGGTTGGAGAGAGAGAGACAGAGAGAGAGCATGCCTTGTAGAAAGAGCAAATGAGTGTCTCCCCTCTCTCACATGAAGAAGCGGAGGGTTGAGAGACAGAGAGCTGCCCATGCACTGTTCATGTCCATTAAAAAAGTAATCTTCCTCAAGCCATCATATGCTGCAGCGTCATCTCCCCCTCCCACTCTCTCTCTATCTCTCTCTCTCTCTCTTCCTTCTCTATGGCTTTTCTCCGTTTGCGTTACCTTGAAGGCTTCAAGGCCAGGGCTTTGAGCACTCCTTAAAAGATGGCCAGCTTTGGAAAGACAAGAATACCCTTCACAGACACTAGTTCACCTCCAAATGTAGGGATAATTTTGGGTATTCAAACACCATTACCCAAAAGGGGACACCCAATAATTAAAAATGAAGAATCACTCTCTCCCCTAATTATCTTATGTTATTGGGAATTGCAAGTGTAGTTTTCTCTTGGCTTTTCTTCTAATTATTTGTTAATTAATTAATCAATTTTTATTTTATTTTTTTGGTAAATGTATATGAGACCAGATTCATATTACCAATTTATAATATATCCTCCCAACATTAAAATGAGAGGAAAGTCATTAATGAAATCACAGATCCCTCTCCATTCTCCAGATCTCCATTGTTTTGAAGGAGATGTGGGTATTTTATTTTATTTTATTTTATTTATTATTATTTTTAAGAGTTGACAAAAATGCCATCAATGGAGTGAGTAATGCCCCAACTAACGCATCCTCTTGCACACTGAACAACAGCCAAAGCCATCAACATCTTGACCAACTCTCGTTCCCCATTGACATGATTGTGGTCCAAAGATGATTGGAGAATCTAGCAGATGTTGATTCGGAAAACTCATGCCAAATTCCCATGTCGGTATTGTAGTAAATATTTGGTAAATTATTTGATAAATGCCAATGCGCGAGCAGGCTTTTTTTTTTTTTTTTAATGACCCTAAAAATGTATAACTATCACTACATATGGTTAGTGATAGATTTAAAAGTTAACATTCAAAGGGGTGAGATTGAAAAATTATATATAAATAACTATTAAGAATTTTGAAAAAAAAATGAAACGAATCTTTACGAATTAAAATGCTATTTAAATTTTTTATTAAAAATATACTAAATCTTCAAGAATTTCCTAAACTTAAGGGCAGTAGACACCTTTGAATGGGTTGTAACATAGGTACAAATAATTAAAATAATAATTTGTTTAACTGAAACACAAATTACTCCGACACTATTATTTTTCAAAACATTAATTGTTGACGGAAAAAAATGGATTCTCATAATTTTTTTTATAAAAATTGAAAAATGTGTAATCATTATTGTGTAAATTTTTAAAAGGGTAATTTTAATTATATAAGATTTGATTGGAAGAAATTAGAATTAATTATATGGATTCATGATAGTCAAAGATTGTGATTTCCTAGTAGTCTATCAGGAATTTATTGAAAATTTTATGCTGATCAATTTGACATATAAGTTGGACCTTTTTTTTTTTTTTTTTTTTTTAGATTGTTGTAAAATTTTACAATTATCTTACCAAATCTCCTCAAAAGATGCCATGAGGATAAATTGATTTTCAATACTATAATATGTATTCTATAATAATCTAGTTTAATTTTAAGCATATAAAACTGGTGTCACTTTTGCATGTAAGTTGTACTTAAAATTGTATATTAAAAATGATAGAGTGGTACAAGAGCGGAAGAAGTGCTTGGAGTTGTATAAATTTATGAAAATTTATAAAAATTTGTAAAGTTTTTATCTTGTAATTTGTGCAGTGAGAGAAAAAAAAATTATTTTGTAAAAATTTATATATTTTTTTATTTTTTTGGTTATTTTTTATTTTATTTTATTTTGTTGACCACCAAGTGCAGCAATATACAATGGAATAAAGTGAGATAAAAGAATTTTTGAGGGTAGTATGGCTACTAGAATAAGATTGACTTTAATTCCTAACACTTTTTTTTTTTAAAGGATTGCGACTTTGAAGTTTGCACAATAGTTGCGTAAATCAAATATTATTAAGATTCTATTTGAAATAACAAAAAATTTTAAAAAATAATAAAAAATACTAAAAATTTTTAAAAATTATTTACTTTTTATCTCACTGCACGAAGTACTAATTCAGAACTTATCTCATTTTATCTTACTTTTTGTCACCTCAAACACACCCTAATTTGATCCGCACTTTAGTGAAGATTACAGTGGTGGGTTTAACCTTTAGTTAGCAATTATGGCTCAAATCGAATATTTCAAAGCGTATAGAAATTAATTTACGACAAAGGTTGCTTGAAACATAATGTTTTTGAGAAATGGTTGAGGAGGGCTCTGCCATCCAGTAAACTTTCCAAGCTCTCCTTCCTATTTCAATTCGTAGATGTATTTTTAGTTTTCATTACGTTCTTTTTCTTTTTTCTTTTTTCTTTTTTTTTTTTTTTGCCCCTTTTACGCCCCTCTCTTTTCATTTATTCTTTTCATTTATTTTAACACGTGAAATTCGCACTTTTGTGTTACGATGAAAATATACAAATTAATTGTGTTTGTATGGGTGTGTTTTATTTTGTCTTTATGAGTCCCAAATTGGGCCTACAATGCACCAAATATTTTGTGGTCAACTTGTTTTACTTCTAGAATAATTAGTACGAGGTAAAAAATTTGATAGTAAAAAATTATAGAATAATTGTTACCTCAGTAATATTAATAACGTAACAAGTTTACGATATATATATTTGAACTAATAGAATAAATATTATTTAGTAATAATTATATTATGTTTGAATTACTAAAAGGCAAAAATTAATTATATTTGAAATGAAGGTAAACTGACCAATGGGTAAAAGTTAATATTTAATTATAATAAAATATTACCATAAAATAAATCATCATAATTAATTTTTCAATGGTAATTAATTTTAATAATGAATTATTATTGTTAAAATTTTTTTTATACAATAATTTAATAAAACAACTAATTTTAGTTTATTTAAGTAAATTATTAATTTTAATAAATTATATTAATAGAATATATAATCCAGTGAATTATTGTTTATGAGAAATAATTTTTATTTAATAAAAAAATTAATAAAATAAATCATTTTAATAAGTAATTATTATTTATTAAAAATAATAAATAATTTTAATCATAAATTAATATTTTAATAGTATTAATTTATAAAAATAAAATAAAATATATTATTTTAATAACAATTTATTATTTATTAAATATAATTTTGATAAAATAATTTAATAATTAATTAATTTTAGTTTGATGGAATAATTATTATTTTATAATATTTATTATAATTATTTATAGAAGAATGATGGCTAAGATTTTATAAGGTTTAAACGAATGTATAATTTTTCCATTACTCTTCGTTACTCACCTCCCCCACTAATAACAATTTATCCCCATATGTGGATAACCCTCACTCCGATGTAACTGTTACTCTTTCTTCCAAACCATTATAACAGAGAGTAAAAATTACTCCAGTAAAATTTATTCTCCGTTATCCCCAAAATAAACATGCCCCCATGTAGCTTTGCAAAGTCCTATATTGGACTAAACACAAATCACGTATGAATGCAAAATTGCTGCTGCTGCTTCTTTTAGCTAAGTGTTTTTTTAATTAATTTTATTATCTAATTAATTCCTTTTGTTCAAAAGGGCCCACTTCACCATTAAAATGCACCATGGTGGTTAGTTGATCCCCGTGCCTGTAATAAGATATATTGGACCATTTTAATGTTGGAAAGTTGTTTGCCAGAGTGGCTGAAAGAAATTGAATTAGGAATGAGTTTGAGAGAAGTTAGGACACCATCCACTCCACGCTGCATCGCAAAGCTCTCTCGTATTAGCGAATGGAAATGGACTAGACTAGCTCCCTCTGATTAATATATTAGTATTTAAAAGTCTTTTACTTTTTACTTTACTCTCTCTCTCTCTCTCTCTCTCTCTCGCGACCATTTTATTAAAATTAATATATTATAAGATTAATAAACATAACAATATTAATATAACAAAAGAAATAAACATGAGTGGTATTAATATAATTATAATTAATAATTCTATATTTGTTAATACTAAAATTAATATATATTTATAATTATCTTTGCTTCTCACTTTAATAAATAATATTAATATAAACTAATATTAATATATAAATTAAAATTATATTCATTATTATAGCCATTTAAATTCATAGCTTTTATTTAAAGAAACTGATACACAAAAATTTTATTAAATAAAATAAAATATATATCTTTATCTATATATATATATACATACACACATTTACTGTATTTTAAAGTTTCTGTCTAAGATAACCAATGCTAATGCTATAACGCATTGCATGCGAAACAGATTGATTAGGTGGGAGGGAAAATTTGAAGAGTTATACTGTTCAGTTAGCAAAATTTATTAAAATAGTATCACATTTTTATAAATCTATAAATTTAAAAATATAAACTTAATAAAGATATATTTTTTTTGTCATACCTAAATCATCGTCACATTATTTTAAATATTTTCTTCTATTAATTCATCTCATCAGCATTTACTAATTCAATCAAATACACTTTGATTAAATCATAATCTTTTATTTCACCATTACAGTCCTTGGATTTTTCACTGCAACCGATTGTGTCAAATAACAACTATTAATTTATCTCATCAGCATTTATTGATTCAATCAAATACATTTTGATTAAATCATGACCTTTCATTTCACCACTATAAACCCTGCAATGACTATAAACCCTGCAATGAATTTTTCACTGACCCATGTAACCCGTACCCTTCATATCTGAACCTGAGGCAAATATCAAACTCAGAACCTCACACCCCCGACCCATGTAACCCGTACCCTTCATATCTGAACCTGAGGCAAATATCAAACTCAGAACCTCACACCCCCGCGCAGACAGTGCCCGTGTTCCCCGCCGAGTAACTACGTCTTCTTTTCCAATCAAACTTCAATTTTTATTCCCCCCTCTCTCTCTCTCATATGCCATCTAGTCACTCTATTGATGTCGGTGCTCAGTTCTTGGCGCCAACTCCTTTTTTCTTTCCAAGCACAACACATCTTAACCATTTCTCATAAATCTACACATCTTTCTAACAGCTATTTTTTAATAAATTTTTCTGGTAACATAGCGCGTAATTAATTTCATTTAAGGGGTTGAATCCATAGGGCACAGTCCTAATTTGTTTGATCTCCATTCCTACAATGAAAATGACTAAGGCACATAGCATCTCTCATTTGTAATTCTTTGCAGCTAGAAACCCTTATGATTCTTGAACAGTAAATATTTCAGATTCACTCCTAATTGGAGTTGATCTTCATACCCTCACGAAATTACACCCAGATAAAAACAATGCAGCCAATGAATAGAGTAATTAGACGAAGAACAAACAATAAACAGAGAACTTGTTCCTCTCCGTCTCTGTATTCAAATGTAGTCGATGATATTGCTGAGGTTAATCCTTTCATGAAGGTAGAATTCCAGTTAACGAGCTATGAGAGAATGGAAATGCTCAGTGAAAATAACTCCTAGTCAAGTTCTCTGTGTTTCTTCCAATAGTGGGTTAAAACATCCTACACTGCCAACATATGCACTGGTATGTATATATAGATAAAGAAAACCTAACGAAGCTAGCTATAGCGAAGCAAATCAGCAGAGTTGGTGCTGTATTCTGTTATATGCACAAAACAAGTTTAGTGAACTTGCGGAGAAAATCAGCACAGCTACCTACTCCGCACCTTTAGTTATGCAGTATAGTCTTCGGTGTTAGGCTTGTTGAGTGGCTTCTGGGTGTCTGAGACTGGCATGTTAGATTCGGTTATCCTTTTGAAAGCATTGCTAGATGACTTATCAGCTTCCCTGGGACTCAACAACTTCTTCTCAACGTCTTCAAACTTCTTAGTGGCCCAGGGTGCAGTGCCTACACTGCTGGCAGAATTTGGCCTGTCTATTGTCAGTGTAGAGGCCTCGTCCCTGGAAGCATACCAGGTATTCCCGCAAGCAATACACTCCAACTGCAACCACCAAACCACGAGAACAAAAGATAGTCAGCAATGACTAAAAGAAATAGCACTCCATAATACAATAACAGATTGTGAGCTTTATTCAACCAACTTTGTTAATTTGATGTACACTATCATTATATATAATCCTTCATTGCCTCTTGCTAATTGCTATTATTGAGTTCCATAACCAAAATATCCCTTTCTCTAATCACACAAATTTGGCAACCAATCACAAATACTGACCTTTTCTAGTTCCAAAGAGATTTGAGTCAGCAATCTTCGAAGACAGAACAATTGAAAGCCCAAAGAATGACCACCAGATGTTACACTGGCCAAACCAGTCAAACAAAAGAGGCTATCAAATTTCTTTTCTCCTTTCTTTTGGGTGGCAATCAAGGGTCAAGAGGTTACAATCATCCACGCAAGCATAGTTAACAGTTCCAAACCCATAGCCATATCAGTTACAGGACAGTGATTTAATTGGTTCCAATTGGTTTCTCAATTCTTTTTCATTGGTCCTGATTGGTCTCAAAAGAACACATTTCTTGCACATAATGAACTCTCCATGACTATTGTTTAGAAGTCATGAATGAAAACAACAGCAAGGAGGATGGCGACCCATGGACAAGATTATTTGGAGTAGAGAGCTTCCTCAAGGTTGTGTTATTTTGCTTGTGCAAGAGGGATGAGGAATCCATAGATCATATTTTTGGACATTGTTCATGGGTGAAGGAATGTTGGGATTTAATTCTTTCCTGTGTGGATATCTTGGGTTTCCCCGCAGAAAGTGAGGTTTTTTTATTAAGGGTGTGTTTGGCACACTGAAAAACTTTGAAAATCTCCACAAGTTATTCACTTTTTATCTCACTGCACAAATTACGAATCCACAAATTATATCAAATTATCTCACTTTATTTCACTTTTGGGTACTCCAAACGCCTCCCTAAGCAATGAATGAGTAGCAGAATGATTAAAAGGAAAAGGAAGGCTTGGAGAATTGTGCCTCTCAACATCTTGTGGTTGATATGGGGGGGCAATAGAAGAACTTTTCAAGAAACAAAAACTGTGCTATTAAAAGGAAAAAAATGCTAGGAGAATTGTGCCTTTCTACATCTTGTGGTTGATATAGGCAGAGTTATGGTTGATATAGAGGGAGAGAAATAGAAGAACTTTTCAAGAAACAGAAATTGTGCTATTCAAGTTCAAATGTCTTTTGTTGTCTACTTTGTATAGGTGGTTTAAGGAAATGTTTTTTGATGTCCACTTTGCAGGTAGTTGTAGGTAGTTTAAGGAGGAATGGTATAGATCCTGATTTTGATTGTTTTAATGTTTTGTCGAGAAATTGGAGGTCAAGTGATTGTCAATGGGCTGCATCCCGTTGATGCTTCTTTAATATAACCTTATATTTAATTATATTTAAAAAAAAAAAAAAGAGCAAGTTGAACAAGTGAAAACAACACATTTGACTAGAATGGAAAATGACAGAGTCTCAATCCCCATTCAAAAGAAATTTAGGTCTTTACATGAAATTTAAATTACAGGCATATACCCATGTTCAAAAGGCATTCATTCTGTTAGATCTTTACACAAAAGTTAAATACCAACAACTATCCATCTCACTGATATTTGAAATTACTGATATGAGTTATCAGCAGGTATATCTAGCGCAGCTTATTCAAGGCATTATGACAGGAGACAAAAATACTCAACTTACTAATTGAAGTGCAAGGAAAAAAAATGTAATAAACCTGATAGCGGTCCCCAAGTCCAGCTTGGATTATGTCTATTAGACCCACTTTTTTCTCCATGCATCTTTTGCAGCGAGCATCAGTCATCTGTTCCAAGAGCCAAACAAGTAGCCAATACCTAATTTAATAACATAATAATAGATCCCAAAAGATGAAATTAATGATGTGAAGCAGTAAAGGACCCTACTTAAGCATATGTGGAGTTTTCAACACAACTTTACTCTCAATAGCCAAAGTCAATCCTATGGCAAGTAAATTGCCATTATGCGTCACTTAACTCACTTTGAGTTTGGACACTCCACGATGGGTGCATTGAGTTTACTTTGAATTGGGAAACAGAACAAGTGTCTTAGGCCGGTTGTTTGTATAAAGTGAATTTAGTTATCGCTTTCCTTTTAGCATTGCGTCAGTTTCTATGGTCTTCCCGGTACAGAAACTTATAACAGTGAGCAAGCTCATTACTTTCTAATTACATTAATGCTTCCATATTGTCATTCATGCAGTAAAGTACTCCAAAATTTAAACACCATTAGTGCAACAAGACTATATCTTTGAGATTATCGGAAGGAAAAAAAAATGCCATCATATCTTTGAAGAGGGGCTCAATTTCTCATCTGTAGTTACACGATGCTAAGCTTCTAACCATGTTTAGTCATGCCCCTGCATATCTAATTTACGGAGTTGCAGTTTCAAATGGTCCTCCTAGTCAAAATGCTAATAATATTTCTTCAACAAATGCATATTGAAAAATAAGGCCAGGTTGAGGAGGGAAATGATACCTGCATGCTCTTTGTCTCTTCAGGCTCCTTGCTTGCTATCTCCTCTGCAGTTAAACCCTTCTGGAAGTGAAAATAAATTAAATATTATGACTAGAAAGATATTTTCCCCTACTTATCCCACGCACAAAGCCCATAAGAACTCAATAGATGGAAAAACCAAAATGAGGGAGAGCATAACATAGATGGAAATTATTTTGCTTCTTACTAGTAGGTCCAGTAACTCTCACAATTAGCTACTGCCTTAGCAATCGTACTATACTTATTGCATTAAACACCAATTGCGGCAGTCAAGCAACCTTAATTTGTTCAAATTACTCAAAATCAAGACTAGGAAATATCAAATGATCAATTTTGTTATAGAGGATAGTTAATTTCAACAAAAAGATACAGAAAAGCACGGGATTCTTAGAAACATATGTGGATAGAAATTCAAGGTAAAGATGATACCTTTAACTGGTCAGGTGTCATGTGCAGTATTTTTGAAGGTTCCAACTCTCCATTCATTAGACGTCTGGCCAACAATACATTGTTCTGCCAAGAAATCAAGAAAGAAAAGGCAAACAAAGAGCAGAATCTTAGCACAAGTATAATAAAATTCACAACAATTAATACATATAACACGGCAATAATATTTTCAGCAACCTAAACAAGCCAATAGTTTCTTCCATGGTGTTCTTTCTATGGAGATTAGACATCGAGAGCATTCTATTATAAAACAAACCCCCAAAACACATATAAACAAAGATTTCATCCATGTAAAATGAACAAATAGGAGAAATCTCAGCACAGGTATTAAAAAAATTCATAACAATTAGTACATATAAGACAGAAATAATAATTTTTATAATCTAAATTCTAATCATTTCGAGAGTTTATTCTTTGATCAGAAGCTTTCTAATGATAAAACAAACCCCAAAAAACAGACATTTAAAAAAAGAACACAATTTGGCATATAAAAAGCCTTCTTGTGGAATCAAATATATGCTAATACGAGTTCGAAGACTATTCTACTATACATCGTGAAAGTAACTAATAGTCATTATCTCAGCTAAAAGCTTAAACTATTAGGGAGGGGCAACTTTATTATTTATATTGACATATGTTTTCTTCCAACAAGCCCCTCACATATAGCTTGACTAACTTTTATAGGGCCAAACACATGTAACTGTCAACATTTTTAGAGTTGACGGTAAGGTTTAAGCTTAGAAACTTCGTCTACTCTCATTCCATATAAAGACTCTAGATTTTACTGGATGACTTTGACACCCAATTAGAGTTTTTCGGGTTGTCTTTATACCAATAAGATAAATATGTACTAAAATATCCCCACATTAATGACACTAATTACATTTAACAACTATGTTTTATAGAAATCTAGCCATATACCACGGTATCTCTCAATACCATCAAACATGCCCTTAACTAAAGATAAGAAACCAGAGAATGTTTTTCAGCTAGTTTTTATTTCACTTATTTCATACGTAACCATGAACACCATACCTAAAAAAGGGCAACCCAGTACATGAGACTCATGCATTATGGGGTTTGGTAAGATCTACTTAACTTTACCCCTGCTGAGACTGTTTTCAGAATTTGAACCCTTAACCCCAAGGTCACGATGGAACAACCATGCACACTATACCTCAAGGAATAAAATACAGAGAGGATTCTGAGTTGTGCTCCTGCAACATGAACATAAACAGCGTGAGAGTAATCTAACCCTAAGATTGAAGACCAGCTGCCGCATCTTTTGGTTGTACTTCTGAAAATCCGAAGAAAGTGAATTATGAGAGGCTTCCTCAAGAGCAGTTACAGCAGGAACAGCTGCATCTGGCCAAACAAAAGTTGCACTGTCCTGTAAAAAATGCAACCAAAAAAAACATCTCGTGAATACCTCTGTTAAAAAAAAAATAGAGAAACATCTCATGAAATATATTTGTCATCTGCCATCATGTATTCTCATAAGCTTGGGACAAAAAATGTTATATTGATTTTTCTATAACCCAAGATGATAATACCAACAATAGATGAAAAACTTCATTGCTTACTCTTACAGTATTCTTGTGAGATCCATTTGCACTTTTTGCGCTACTAGTGCATGCCTGATCAATACCACGAGAAGCACATTTTTCTTTACCATCACTCTGATCATTGTCCATGGGACTACACATGAACTGGATTCCTTGAAGAAGCCTTTCTAACCATTTGTCACGCTGTGTTTCCCCAGTTAAGGCCTTGAAGTTTGATAAGATAGTGTAGTATTCTGAAGCATTACTTGTAACACTCCCTGGCGTTTCCACTTGCAGATTTTGCCTGGACTTGATTGCTGTCTCATCATCCCTCGAGACATCAAGAGGTGACATGTTTTTTTTTTGGAGCATTCTTTTATTCTTCAACTGATCTTCATAATCAGCAGGAGTATCTTCTGTCTCAATGTCAGGAAGATCCCCCAGTCTTGATAAAGTTTTCTGAACTAGAATATTGATTTCATGCTGGTTGTCCTCTTCGTAGTCTTTATCAGTTAGTTTAAACAATTTCCTTTGTTCAGTGTCGTACACCTTTTGCACAATGAAGCCAGGATGCTCTTTACGTATTGGAAGTTGCTTGTTTAGAGGGATAAAGTGCACCACACACCTGTGCATCACAGATTCTGCTGGAATCTCATCACGATGGAAGCTATAGAACAATTCTCTTGAATCATGCGATTGCCAATTTCCCCCTCCTCTTTTCTCTGCCTCCTCAGGACGATAAAACCATTGTCCAACTATCTTCATGCCGTCTTTGGTCTGAGTAATATCCTACAAATGGAACATGAATTCCAACAATTAAGTAGAAAAAGCAATAAGAAAGAAACTAAGCATAGTGCAGTTAAGAATCCAAAACATAATCCTAAGCCCTGCATTCTCAATAAGTGGGAGGACTAGAAAAGTGGAGTATTGAAAGAAATTGAAGTTCCTTCAGACCCTACTAAAATATGAAGCATTTGATGCCAGACAGTAGCACGACATACCATGCTAGAATGGAAGTGCTATCTCTAACATCAGAAATTGAATTGAAAAAAAAATCCAAATAATGTACTAAACATCCAAAACATGATCATAAGCCCTGATTTCTCAAGAAGCGGAAGGACTAGAATTAGAGCAGTATAGAAAGAAAATGACTTCCCTTCAGACCACACTAAAATGTGAAGCATTTGACGCCGTACAGCAGCACTACACCCCATGTTAGAACAGAAGTACTTCAAATACATGTTTCTAATTTTGAGTCCAAATATATAACTAAGAATAACAATGTCTTAAGTCTTCAAGAAAAGTATGATTTAAAGACTCTAATAACCAAATTCTCGTATATTAATGAAACATTCGGGAGCATATGATCACAACTCTTGTTGGCATGACATGATGAATCAAAATCGTGGAAACTCAAAAAATCAATCTCATTGCCACAGACAAATTTCTAACATCTCCAAATAGCTTTTTAGTGGGGCTCACACCCATTTGGATCAGTCACAATGCAAGACTTATCTTCCTAGGCAGCCAAATTTCCTTCATGCGTCAGCAACAATAAATGGTATGAAGAAATGAACCCATCTCTGGCTTGAAGTAGTCTTTGCACTGGCTTATTACATGCGTGTATGGCACCGAAAGTAGCTTGCAATTGTTGAAATGTTTATTTTGAGATTTCACACAGAAATACTCTCCTGGAACGCCTATAAATGGACTAGGTTGCAAGGCATTCAGTAGTGGGGTGGTGAAGTAAGACAGTGAGTGTCTGGGCAGTGTTAGTGATGTGAAAACATGTAAGAAATTTAAGTCAAGGAGAGAAAAAATAGTTGAGAGAAAGAAATAAGCTTAGAAGAAGAACATAAGAGGGAGAAGAGAAATCAGCTCACAAAATTCATTTCAAACTCAATTCATAAAATCGAACACACAATACACTTAAAAGAAACTTGACTCCAATACAATTAAAGAAACTCGACTCTGTCACTTAAAACCACACGCTCCAACATTTAATCACCGGGCCATAAACATAGCGGCTGTGCAAACTTTTTCCAAAGTTCATGCACGCGCATAAATGGTGGAATGAATCTAGCATCCCCACTAGTTAAAGTGAGAAAAAAGGAGAGTTGTGCATGTCCCTTTCTTCTTTCACAGTGCATCTCTGTCAAGGGATAAGGAGAAACTGAGAGTTTTTTTTTTTTTTGGTTGCAAAACCAAAGAGAGTTTGTGTTAATTTACCCACCTTTGTGGAGAGATTTTTTGTATAACCATTATCTATACTAAAATACAAATGGAGAACCAATTTTGGTGTCTCTCTCATTTTCAAGTTGCATCACAATTTTGAATGTCACAAATATCCTTCAACTTCCCTCTTGAATGATATTAAATTTTCTTTTTAATGCCCATCTGTAAGGAAAAAGTAGATAAAAATTTATAAAAACAGAAAAAGAATTAAGAAGAGAGAGGAAAGAAAGTGAAGAAAAACAAATTGAAGAATAAATTCACACACAGTGTGTGCGCGCGTTTGCCCTAGTTTTGACAACAATGGAAGTCAATTTATCTACCCCATGGATGTATGCAAAATTGTGATGAACCATGTAAATATAGTGTCACATGCGGTCCATTTTATTTTTTTGTTTCTTGTCCAATTTATCTATTTTGTATTCTTTAAGTCACTCTCTAACGGGAAATCCTGCTGCGCCCAACACTTTTGAAAACTAGTTAAGTAATTTGAAGTAGAAATTACCTTAATTATTGCCACATAAGGCTTTAGATTTGGTTCCTCGGGAACTAAAAGAACAGAATCCTCCTGCACCAAAAAACAATGCATAAGAAAAGAAGTATTCTCCATGATACATTTTTGGTTAATACAACAAATGCTCAAGCTACATAACAATAAAAAAGTTGTTTCATTGAGGGTGCATTTGGATTGAGAATTTGGTGAGAGAAAAGAAAAAAAAAAGGGAAAAAGAAAAGGGATGGAAAAGAGACAGAGGTTGGAAAAGGATAAAATCCCAAATACATGTTCTTATTTGAATGGATTAAAAAATATAATAAAATAAAAAGGGTAAAATATACTTAGAACACTGTACTTTATCAGCAATCTCATTTTAGGACATGTAATTTCAATTATGCCACTTTAGCCTTGTATATTTCAACCATTTCCAATGTCAAACCTCCATTAGAAAATCCATGACCGTCTATCGAAACTCAATCAATGTATAGGTGGTAAAATGATGCAATTGAAAACACTGGTCCTGAAGTGGGATTGGTAGGAAAGTATGATGGTGCTAAATGTATTTTACCCAAATAAAAACCATCCATCAAAAAATCAGTTTTTCTAATTTAATTATCTTCAATTTCTCAAATCCCACATTTTTCCCTTCACTTTTCAACCACATACCAAATAAGGAAAGTAATTTTGAATCAATTTCCCTTTGTTTTTCCCTTGACACATCCTTGATCCAAACACAACGTACATGACTTTTTAACAATCCATTAAGGCAGGAAATCATAAGAGAGGAGAGTGGGAAGAAAGAGAACCATTTGAACTCAGAAGAGGTAAACAGAAAATACCTCTGAGAAAGAAAATAAAAAAGTCTATCTACAATTTCCCATCATTGGATAAGAAAAAAAATATATAATACTAACCAGACTGAACTGATCCACTTTTAGGATACGGTGAGTTCAACTCCCACCTCTAAAGCAATAATTAAACCTAAAAATCCAAAACACAATACGGAACTTGTATGCCGATACCAATCTCTCTTTTTTTTTTTTCGAAACAAGAAAATTAATTCCCGATTGTCCACAGCCAAACAAGAAACCCTAATCAGTCCGCTCATTTCCCAATTAAATTACCAATTCAAAAAAAAAAAAAAAAATGAAACTCACAAGTTCATAGCTTAGTCCGTCGTACTCAAATGCCCCGTAGTGGCTCCGCCTCGCTCGACCCTTGCCGGAAACCCTAACGACGTCGCCAATGGGCTTGGCGTCCTCCTGCACCTCCTCCTCCTCGTCGCCGCTCTCGCTTGCCAAGTGCTCTCCCTCTTCTACCTCTTCTTCGTCCTCCTCAACGAGCTTCATCGTCTTCCTCTTCCGCTGATTCGGTTGCCACTCCTGCGCACTCGAAGGCGGTGCCGGCAGTGGCGCTTCGTCCTCGTCATCGCTCGTTGCCACCTGCGCGAACCGTCTGGTCCGTCTATTGCCCATCATGAGCTCTCTGTCGCCTGATGTTCCGCTCGATAACAGCTTTCATTATTTATTTGATTTGGAGAGAGGGAAGCAGAAAAGACATAAAAATTTACTAAGGGCAAATTTCATTCTGGTGGAACTCTTCGATTTGAAGGTGTGTTTAGAATGGTAAAAAAATAAGATAAAATTAGATAAATTAAAATAAGTAATGAGTTCATAATTGTGTAGTAAAATAAAAAAGTAAATAATTTTTAAAATTTTTAATATTTTTTACCATTTTTTAAAATTTTTGTCATCTCAAACAGAACCTTAATGAAATTCTTATTTTTTAAGTAGATAAAAATACTCCTTAAACTAAATATATAATTTTAAAAGATAAGTATATAATAGTTATTTTATAACTTTTTAAATTCAAAAAATTTAAATTTAAAAATTCAATTATCCTATTCAAATTTAAAAAACAAATAAATATATTTTCTATTTTATTGTTATGCTTATTCTTTTTATATCTATATCTATACTATTATAAAAAGTCTCAATATTTGAAAAATCTTTTTTACTACTTTATCCCTATTTTTTTCAATTTAAATCAAATTTATCCTTTCATTGTTCTAATTCTAATCTAACATTATAACTCGTCTCCACTATAATTGTTCATGATGATGCATTATCATCTTTTTTTTTTTTTAGTTTAATTAAACTATAATCCAACTTTATAACTCAACTCCACTATAAATCTTTATGATGAATTAGTTTAAGTTTATATTGACTATATCATCAAGAATAAAAAAAGAAAAAAAAATCCCAATTTCCTATTCTGTCTCTGCTATTCCCAATTTTTTATCTAATAAATTATTTGTCCAAGATTGAATCGTTCCGAGTGATGCAATTAATTTTTGGGTAGATTTAGCTCGTTATTCAAAATTTGATCCATGCTCGATTGGTTCATTCATTTATACACATAGGTATTTTGAGAGCGTTCTAATAAAAATTCATATAGGTATTTTTTTCTTATTTTCACTTAATTGAGAATTATTTTTGCTTCTGGCATCAGAGCCAGTGATTATTTCCCATCTCTTTTTCTTTGAAATTTTTTCTGTCCATTTTTTTTTAGATTTTTCTTTTTAGGTTTTGGATTTTTATTAATAAGTTTGTCTTCGATTTTTGTTTTGATCAGGTATTGTTTGGCATGTTTATCTTCTAGAACCTCTCTAGTGGTTGGGCATGCAAGTAAGGTTTTTTTTATTTTATTTTAATTATTCTGATACAATTAATTTTTTATTTATTTTTTTTATGATTTATTCATTTATCCACGAGAACTTAACCTTCAATATATTATTAACGTTTAGCTTTTTTTTATCACAATGACTGATTCAATATATTGTTAATATTAAAATGTGTTTTATTAAAATATATATTTTATTAAATATATATGTTTTATTAAACTTCCTATTCCGTCTCTACTATTCTCGATTTTCCGTCTAATAAATTGCTCATCCGAGATTGAATCGCTCTGAATGATGCAATTAATTTTTGGGTAGATTTAACTCGTGATCTAAACTTTGTTCCATGCTCGATTGGTTTATTCATTTATACATATAGGTATTTGGAGAGATTTCCAACCAAAAATACATATAGGTATTTTTTTATTTTCACTTAATTGATAATTATTTTTACTTCTAGCATTAGAGCTGATGATTATTTTTTTCTAGGTTTTAGATTTTCATTAATGGGTTTGTCTTCGATTTTTGTTTTGATCAGGTGTTGGTAGACATGCTTATTTTCTGGAGCCTCTATAGTAGTTAAGCATACAAGTGAAACTTTTTCTTTTTATTTTTAATTTTTTTGATACAATTAATGTTTTTATTTATTTATTTTTCTTTTGATGATTAATTCATTCTTCCACTCATCAACGGGGACTTCAACTTCAATATATTACTAAAGTTTAGCTTTTTTATCACAGAGAGTGATTCAATATATTGTTAATATTGAAATATATTTTATCGAAATATTTTATTAAAATAAACTAAATTTTATTCAATAATAATTTATTCCTAACTCGTGTACTTCATTTATGTATCTTATTAAAATTAATTATTATTAATAATAAATAAATTATAAAATAATTTAAAAATATATTTAATAAATTAAATATTATTTGGATAAATTTAAATACAGTAAAAAAATTTATACTTTTAAATGTGTTTTCTATTTTTACGTTAGGAAAAAAGATAATTAAAAAATAAATAGAAACCAAAACTGATACAAATAAGCAAAAAATATAAATAAAATATTTTTTGATATTAAAATATGTTATCAAAAAAAGCTAAACCTTATATATTTTAAGCTTCAATATATTAATTTTTAATTAGCCATGGGTTCAAATTATCAAATATTAGAAATGTATTGGATTAGATAATATATTCTTATTTAAAATATAATATAAATTCACATGAAATTTTAATACATACCAAGCTTAAAAATATATAAAATGGCATTCACGTTTAGAAAAAAATTTGTTAAAATTTTACTATAATGGCTTTTATTTATAATTAACATGATTAAGAAAGAGGGAGTGTGTAGAGTATAATATTGGTTGTTAACTTTTTGGGTCATTTAGAATGTGAATGAGTTTGCTATATTTATTTTTATTAGATGATATACCTTCATATAAAAATTATTTTTTATTTATGCATTTATTTTTAAACTTATTTTTTAATTCGTTCACAAAAATATATTAAATCTGACTTTTTAGATTTTATTATATCTTTTAATGTGATTGTTAATATTAGGTTTTTAAATTTTATTATATTTTTTATTACTGATAAAATTTTAATTTTTTGTATCAGATTTCAGAAAAAGTTTATTCTTTATTATATTTTTTAATTTGTTCATTCAAAAATATGAGGTAAGATTTTTTTTTTTAGTTTTATTCAAATTCTTTAATATGATTGTTTATATAATTTTTTAGATTTTATTATATTTTTTCATTATTGTTAAAATGTAATTTTTTATACATTAAATTCCAACGAAAGCCTTTTTTTGGTATTAATTTTCAATTTGTTTACTTAAATATATTAGGTATAATTTTTTAAAATTTTATTTTATTTTTTGTTTAATGTGAAAATATTCTTGTACAATAATAATAAAAAATTTGTCAAGGCATTACAAAATTTAACATTTCAATTTTGCTAACTTTTTCATTAATAACAAATTATATTTATTTTTATTAGATGACACTCTTTTATATTGAAATTATTCTTCAATTATGTATTTATTTTTTAGCTTATTTTCTTAAATGATTATTAATATAAATTTTTATTAAAAATTTATATAAATATAAAATATGACATACAATATATTTAAATATCTGCGATGTTCCTTTGTATTTGTACATCTACTAAAATTATCTTTCACATAATTTGACTATGATTTTTTAGGACTTCAATAGATTTTTTTGTCAATTACTTTTTCAATTTCACCTTTACTTTTTGTTCATATCTACTGAAAATCATCCTTAACATATCAGCTATTCAATTTTTTAGAATAACCTGACTCTAACTCCTAACTCAAAATCTTCTATATTTTATAATTAATTTTCAACACCTTCATTAATTTTTAGTTTTACGTAATTATAAAAATATATACACACCAATATATATGCGCGCGCACGTGTGTGTGTGTCTACATCGAATTGCAAATTTACGATAATAAACCTTAATAAATTTTATAAAACAAACAATTAAACTATATAATTTTTTAACGTTGGACTCTTCATTAAGACACTCAATATGAAAAAAAAAATATAAAGATTTTAATGTAGGTTTTACTTTTTCTTAAATAATATTCTTATTTTTTATTGTTAGCTTATTTTTTTAAATTTAGATATATGAAAGAACAAACATACGCATGCAATGTATGCACATTTTTCTAGTTCAATAAAACAACTCGAAAACTAAATACACATACACGTATTAGTATAATTATATCCTGTTTAATAGTTACTCTTATTCTTATATTTATCTATCAAAATATATATATATATATATATATATATCAAAACATTGGAAGAAAACATTATTTAATAATTATTCTTATCATTTTTATATATCTATATCGATACCACTATAAAAAGTTTGAATGAAAAAATTTAATTGGACACTTATACTTTTTTATTTTCCTAAAATTTCAATTATATTCAATTATATTTCCTAATCAATTATGATTAGTCACACATTCGTTACCGATTTTCATGCAAACAAAATTATATCTAATTATATTTCCTAATCAATGCCACATTTGAAAAACTTTTACTCGACATTTATACTCTTTTATTTTTAGGCAATTTCAATTATATCTAATGATATTTCCTAATCAATTATGATTATTCTCACATTCATAACTTTCAAATGTTCATAGGTATCAATTGATACTCTATTTAATCTACATTTCTATTTATCATATAATTTCTTGTTTTTTATTTTTGACATTTTAATAAATTGTTATTTAAAACATAATTATTATTATTACTATTATTAAACAAAATATTATTTAATCTACACTTTTATTTATCATATAACTTTTTTCTATATTTTAATAAATTTTAATTGACAACATAATTATTATTATTAAACAAAATAATATAAAAAATTAATTAGTTTGCTAAATAAAGATTTTAATTATTAACAAATAACATGTTTTATTATTTTTATTATTAGACAAAATAAGTGATATGTGCTCAATCAAATTCCAATATTGTTTATTAAAATTATATATATTGCAACATTATTTATTAAATATCAAACAATATTAGAAATTAAAAAAATAAAATTGGCAATGTATGATGTAGACAAGAGAAGTGGTTACCAGAAATGATTTTACTTTTTAAAAATTGCACACATTACTCTTTTTGATTTAAAAATATAAATTTTAAAATAATAAAATTTATTAAAATTAAAAATATCCATTTAATTAGGAGATATGGCAATAAATGTCACGCCTTGGATTTTCATAACCGAATGCTCAGGGGTGACTTGGGATTTATTTGTTGGGTATAAAAATAAGATGATAATAATACGCTGTCACACCCCAAAAATTTTATCCAAACTGGGGTTGACCCGCAAGAAAAATTTAAGATATTCAAAATCCCTTGTTTATCCCAAACAATATTTATAAATCATTGGACTGAATCATTTGATGGGATTTCAACTATAGGGCACAAAATAAAGATAGAGAAAAATATTACAGAGCCATCTAAGTGTCCCAACCACGCAATTAACATTACATACAAAATAAAAGCAAATTAGGTCTAAGCTTAATAATTACAATCATCCAACAATTATTACAGACCACAAAAATAAAATTCTCCAGCTCTGTGCAGAAAAGAAAAAAAGAATAGATAACTTTTCTGATGGAATATTTAAGAGAAATTAACATATTTCCAGCTTATCTTCAGTATCCCTGTACTTAATATCCTGAAAAAAAATATTCCCATAAGGGGTGAGCTACTAAAGCTCAGTAATCAAAATCTTCTAGGTGCCTATATACAGTTGTTGTAATGCTACACTGTATTAAGTGATCCACTACAGTGAATGTGTTTAGGTGGCATACTGTTTATGCAACAATTAATTCAATAGATCTCAGCTGAATAATGTAAATTATGCTTACAACGGTTCGATGAAACCGTCACCGTAACTACTATTTTACTTGCATATAAAAATAGTTAAATATAGATGTGTGTACCACAACAAAGTCTGTGTCGCAGTGGTAGGGATATCAGATTTAGATTTTCAAGGTCTCGGGATCAAACCCCGTAGCGATACAGGTTTCATATATAACTATATATATATATATATATATATTTAAATATTCATCAAGAGGAATTAAATATAATTAAATAATTCCAACACATCATTCATACATAAACAAGAGGGGTTGCTAGTCACAGTAAAATTTTGTAAAGGAGTTTAATCTAGATCCTCCTATGATAATTATACTCCTATCCTCCTCTACCCCCAGCCTTGGGAGCCAGTGACTTTACGGGCTTAGCATCCAATGCATTTCGACAGTGTCACCCACCAAAAATTCAGCCGTCGCGACCGGCTACCTGACTAGTCAGGTCAGAAGGGAGCATCTCCCAAATAAAATGCATGTTCCCATCTTCATCTAAAAGGCCATTTCTACCCACCCATCACCCTATTGCCAAAAATAACTTTAGCACCGAGTGTCTTAATTTCTTCTTACCCTTTTACATTCCCAAGGGTACCTTGTATGGAAATAAGACATTTTTAATAACAACCAGCAATGTTTCCGAGCGATAAATCAAAAGTGAGATTATTCAGTCATATGCAGTATATTTTTAAGCACTTTATCTAAATCCATAATTTAATAATAATTCTCAATAAATTAAAGATTTAACATAGTCACCAATATCATTATCACAAAGGTAGGTACTACATGTAAATTAACTAATAGCAAGTAAAAAAAAATAATTTAGAATACGAATAGTATTTTAGTTAATTGTTTTGACAAGTTTACCGTACCACATTTGATAAGAAAAATTTTTTTTTCTAATGGTATATTAATTAAGCTGAGGTTGGTAGTTTAGTGGGTGGGTGACCCTAATTGCGATTTAAAGTCGCAAGTTCAAACCTCATTGGCTGCAAATCTCAGTTTTTCCATCTTTTATCTTTTATTTTATTATTTTATAGAATATAAAGATAATAAATAGCTCTTTGAACTTATATTTAATTTTAGAAAAATTTATAAATTTTATTTATTTTTCAAAATAATTTGAATAAATTTTCCAATCATCATCTTCTTTATAATCAAACCCCTATCGTAGGTTTTCGGCTTCAATATATCCACAAATGTCCATAGAATTATTCCAATGTTTAGGAAGGTATTAAATAAGTTTCATTAAATTTACTTAATCATAAAAATATAGTTATATAACTTGCTAGGTTGACAAAACAATGCCTAAAAATAAATCAAATTCATTTAAGAAAGACCAAATGAGAAAAGAACAATTCCATTATTTCTTTTGGGTATTTTATCAAATACTTAGTATTTTAGTTTGATTAAGTCATCCAACTATCCATGATGAAACTGATTATCTAAGTCAAATATCATCAATATTAGAGTATCAAATAATACATAATATCCAGTTTAAAATAATTTCATATCAATAAAAATTATTAACATGACAATAACTAACAGAAAGTAATTAGAAATTTAAATAAATCTTTAAACATAATATTCTAAAAAAAATCCAAACAAGCATCAATTAAAGGCTAAGCAAAAATAGCAGCTTGAAAGAAAAATTTAGATAAAATAGAGCAGGACTCCAATATCTATAAAATTTATATCTGTAGAAACTAGATTTCAAGACCTACAACTTTCATGTTTTACACTTTTTAAAATTTTAAGGTCTAAAGGTACAAAAACAGCCTTGAATTCAGTTTGTTCAGAAAATACAGTTTTACACGTGCTCAGTATTTTGGGCATAACTTTTGACTCACAAATCGGATTGATGCAATTCTTTTTGGGTTGGAAAGAAAACTGAAAGGGCTACAACTTTTATGTTTTAGCTGGAGCCTAATTCTACTGTTTTAGGGGTCAGAAGCACATTAGAAGTTACAAATAGAGAGCTGTCAGCATACTGAGTTATATCAGTCAAAATTTTGGCTTCCCTACCCCCAATATACGGGTATTTATTTTTATCACAATCAAGTTTCATATTTCAAACCAGAAAAGGCATCAAATATATTTTAGGAGGTTCGTCATCCTACCTCAATGAAGATATTGGTGACCAAACTTGTGAAGGAAAAATGAGTTGAGCTTTGAACACCACCCAAATTGAAAAAATACCAAGCCTTTCTTCTTCCTCCAAACAACACCAAATGTCCAACCACACTTGATAAAAATATATATTTTTCTCTCTTATTGTTTTTCTTCTCTTTGAAGGCACATAATTTATAGGAATCATGGGAGTGTAGAGAAAGTTATTGGTGGAGAAAATAATCATGCTTCAAATCAACTAAGGTAAGATCATGCATATACAATTGGTAGCATGATCCAAGAATCATGCTTGCTTTTTGACTATCTAACCATATAATTTAAGAAAGGTGATGGAGGGTGGATGAAGATGGATGGCATAATCCGGGAATCATGCTAGCTTTTGACAATTTAAACAGATACTTTAAGTGTTTAAATCATGCTAGCTAAGTAATTTGGAAGAATGCTTTAAAGTCATCAATGTAGGGTCTTCTTTTTGACTAATTAGCCACCTAATTTGAGAGATTGTGAGAGATGTATGGAAGATGGAAATGAAGTTGTCGGGAAATAATTTAGAACTGCTATTCATGAGTCAACTCAATGAGTGATAAAGTGAGTTGAAGTGAGTTGAGGTGAGTCAAAGGAAAGGGTTGACCCATGGGTTAATGGGCTTGGGTTGAACCAATTAGGTAATTGGACTATGAATTGTTTGGATAAAAGTTTAAAAGTTCTACATTAAACTCCCACATAAAGTGGAATTAAATCCGAAAATCTTTCTAACTAATTTTATCATTCCAAAAATTTTCAAATACTCAATTTCTTAGATTTTTACTATAATAAATATCACCACCACACTTAAACAAATTTATTAAAAGAAAAAAATTTAGGTTATTACAATAAATAAGATAACTGCAGATAAAATTTAAAAGAAACAAAAATATATAAAAAAATTTAAAAAAATATTGAGTCCAAAATTAAACAAAATAATGTAAAAAATAATTATCCAATTAAATAAATATTTTAATTTATTAACATTAATTTATAATTATGATTATATTAATTTATAATTATATAATCTAAAAAAAATTAATATTGTACATAATTACCGCTTATTCACAATTTTATTCAAACAAGAATATTCATTGATATCACTTAATATTTTTATTAAATCAACACTTCTATTTATCATATAATTTCTTATTTTTATTTTTCCATTTTTGATAAATAATTAGGTAATTTCAATTAACCATTATCAAATGTTTGATATTTAATAGATTGGGTAATTTGATATTTATTAGATTACGTGATATATTTTTATCTGAAAAATAGAATACAAATTCAAATTAAATTCTTTACACATAGCAAATTAAAAAAAAATGTAAAATAGCATTCACAACCAAAAAATCTGCTAGAATTTTATTATGATAACATTTACTTATTATTAACATGGTTGGGAGTGATTGTTTGTTAGTTTCTATTGAGTCATTATGAATAAAGATGATTTTGTTATATTTTTTTATTAGATGATATTCTTTTATATTGAAATTAATTTTTTTATTTGTGTATTTGCTTTTTTTGTTTATATATTTATTTTTTGACTTATTTTTTAATAGATTCATTAAAATATATAATGTTTATTTTTTTTTAATCTAAACTTTCATCTTATTTTAATCGATCGTAAAACTTTCACCGGAATTGGAGTGACTAAGAAGTAAAAGATAGACTACTAGAAGTCGAGTGATTAGAAAGTAAATGACAAACCAATCGATATAAAATGGCTGTTTTTTACCTATAATTATTATTCTATTTGAAATTCTAATTATTTATGTTATCCACAAAGTTCTAAATTTTTGTTGATTGTTTTATGAAAAAACACTACGTGATGATGTGTGTTTTGCTGTAAATAATTTGTTGAATAACTTTTTTTAACTTCTAATTTTCACTGGTAGTGATTTACAGTGTTTTTTTTATTTTTTCCATAAATTTTTAATGCATACAAATAATATACCTAAAAATTATTTAAAAACCTAATTTTTTTTGTATCTAAATCAAACTTAAGTTGCAAGTTTGACTAGTCTCACAACAAAACTTTTATCTAATTAATAATACCCCAATCCAACTAAAACTAATAAAAACTAAAAAGTAACAAAAGGAAAAAATATAATTTAATTTTTGTATGAAAGAAATTTAAAAAATTAGTGGGATCCATTTTTTAACTTTCCCACTCTCCTCTTTTCGTCCGAAATTGGATCGAAAATGAAAAATGGGAAAGAAAATTCTTTTTCTACATTTTTTTTTCTTTTATTTTTGCCTCAAACCAAACTCAATATTAAAAAATAATTAACTCAATAAAAGTACTTTTTTAGCATGAGGTTGTTTGGTTTTATTTAGCACGAAGTCAATGCATTGTCTATGACTGTAATATATTGGATTTAGTTGATCACATTGCATGCCATCCTTGAAAACATGCATTTTGGATACTAATAAAGAATAGGTTTGAACTTGTATGTAAACTTTTTATTTCTGTGAAGTATGATTACTATTTTTGAATGAATTTTGGACCAATATGTTTTAAAAGCAAATCAAATACATTATTGTGTGTTTTGCTTATGTTACAAAAATGAATTGGCTTTAAAAAAAAAATCAAATCTACCAGTTATTAGATTATGAAAATTATTCTTCCCAAAACTTTGATAATTGCAGTGAATAGAAATGATTATGGTGACGGAATTAATTTTTTACTGTATAATAGAAGTATATTGTTATTTTTCTATTTTTGTGAACCGGCTAGTAAAATGAAATAATATAAACATTATAGACATACATTATATGAAATTTCATTTCAGATTTGATTTTTTCACTAAATCATCAAAGAGTTCATTTTCGATATTGAAATTCTCTTTTAAGTATGGTCTCGAGATGTAAATGGAACTAAAGAAAATTCAATGTAAAAAAGATAGAAGAATACTACCATAGATTTATTTATTAAAATTATTTTAAATTTTAATTATAATTTTTTAATTTAAATATATAAAAAATAGTATACACTGATGTAGATTTATTTATTAAAATTATTTTAACTTTTATCTTTTTATTATTTTTAATTTAAATGTATAAAAAGAACTAGCATATACTGATATAAATTTTTTTGTCGAAATTAATTTAAAAAATTTTAAATTTTTATTATTTTTAATTTAAATGTATAAAAGAAATAGTATATACGCGCAATGCGCCTACATTATAGCTAGTCTACAAAATATATATATATATATATATATCAAAATGTTGGAAGAAAAAATTTTACATGCATCGCGTATGCACCGATGTCTAATATATAATTAAGAATTTAAGTTTTTAGTTAGTTATAATTAGTGTGATTAATCTCATACTCAAGATACTCAAGCTGAGCTTTTGTATAGTTTTAGAATTATTATATGTTCCAAAAAATTTAAAAATAAAAACTTCAAAAATTTTTAATTTTTTTTCAATTAAATTTCGTCATGTCACTTTTAAATTAATTTTTTTTTTATTTTTTAAACTTTTCCAGATGTTCAAATACTACCTAAGCCTAGTGGATTTTATGAAACCTCAGAGTTCTAAGGTAAATACATAATTCTAAAAATTCCTTCACAAGTCCAATTAAAAAGACATTATATATAACATATAAAAAATATATTATGTATTATATATAAAATTAAAGGTAAAGTATATTTGCGCTTCTTCGTTATCTTTTCTCACTCTATATTAACTTTAATTTACTAAATGAAAAAAGAAAAAGTGAAGTGAGAGAAGATAATAAAAAAATATAAATATCATCAGTCAAAATTAAAACAATATTAATTATTAAATATAAATATAAATTATACTATTCAATATGTTTAATTCATATTAATTAGGCATCCATATATAAATGGGATGGGTCTAAAGAATAAGAACTTCATTTTTTCCGTTAATGTTGTTTTCTTTTGATGTTTGGGACCTTGGAGGCATAAAGGAGGTAACGAGGAAAAAAATAGGACTTTGTTTTGATTTGGGGTGATGAGAAAAAATAAAAAAATAAAATATAAGAGAAAAGGTGATAAAAATAAATATTTTTTTATTTAATTTTGTAGAGAAAAGAAAATGAAAGCCAGAAAAAGAATAACTCTTCCGTGTTTGCTTGTGAAAATAAAGTGAAAGAAATACAGGGACATAGTGTAATAAAAATTAGTTGTTTTATTAGATTATTGTATCAAAATAAAAATAATTTTTAACAAGTAATAATTCATTATTAAAATTAATCAGTATTAAAATATTAATCTATGATAAAATTTTATTTTTATAATTAATATTTTTATTTAAAATTATATTTTTTAATAGTATATATTTTATTAAAATTAATTATTGTTAAAATAATAATATGTATTATAATTATTTATAAGAAAAACCTTATTTAGGGTTTTATATGAGTGCAAAAAATATTTATGAAATAATTGAAAAAAGGGCATAATTTTCTCTTGACTCTCTATTACCCACCTCCCACCCATAACAATTTACTTTCATATTAGGGTAATATTTATCCTAATATAATTGTTACCTCTCTTTTAAAACTCAATTATTCTCATCTTCCAAATTAATGTAATGATGCGTAAAATTTATTCCAGTAAAATTTACTTCCTTTTCCCTCCAAAAAAAATACGTCTTGTGTCTCATCTGCAAAAGCAAATGCCAAAATAATTTTCAATAAGAAAAGAAAGAGTAAAAAATTGGTATTTCCGACCACGAAAATAAGTTATTTATTGAAGCCCATAAATAATTTAATTCATTCTCAAATGCCGCTTATTGAGATAGACTTTGCAGACTGCAGGACATTTGTTTCCAATGAGGTTTTCAATGTTCAATTCATCGAAGCTAATAAAGTTAAAACAAGAGAATTACCCAAAAAAAAAAAGTTAAAACATGAGAAAAAAACAACAAAAGTCCAACCAAAATGTTACCCAAATCAATGTTTCATGCACAAAATAACCACCGGTGGGTTTGATATCAGCAATCTCTTTCAACTTTTGAATCATTTACAAGCTAAAAAGAACTCTCGAGGAAAAACATATAGGGTGTTTAATTTATTAAAATTTATTAATTTTTTTTATTTTTTCCTAATTAAAATTTGTCATATATTACTTTTATATCAAATTTTTGTATTTTTATTATAATTTTTTTGGCTAACCAAAACACCCCCTGCTTCCTATTTCTTTGAAGAAACCAGAATAGAAAATTGTTGACTCCCTCGTATGAAAAATGGGATTGTGAGGTTCCGACAGCTATCAAGCTCGCTGCTCGGAGCAATTTCCTTCAAACTGGTCTAAGATTTTCTATTTCGCTTGTTTGATCGGCGTATAGATCTCTGCATCTTTTGTTGAAAATTTGGTTTCAAATTCAGCTACCTTATGTAGAATCTAGTGTTCGTTTGAGGGAAAAAAAATATTAGCTCAAATTTTTAACTTTTTTTTTAATAATTAAATTTAATATTTTATATTTTAAAATTTAAAGAACAAAATGTTAAATTAACAGAAAATTAAGAAGACAGCACTGAACTATATCCCATCTTGGATATAAATAGTTTGTTTGCGAATGATATAAATTATATATGAGTGTGTTTAGAGTGAAAAAAAAGTGAGATAAATTGAGAGTTCGTAATGCATGCAGTGAAAGAAAAAAGTTGATGTGATATAAAATTAATAGAGATTTATAGAATTTTTTGTTATTTATTTGTAAATCAAACGGGACCATAATCACTTAATTCTTATTCATCTCAATACTGAGTAACTGTTTCAACTTTAAATTTAATTTTTAATATTTAATCCTATATTATGTACGGATATTATTTTGTAAAAAAAATAAAAATAAAAGTGATGAAACAAAAATTTAGAATACGTTTGGAGAAATACTAACTTTTTAACTTTTTCTAAGTGTCCATTTGGAAAGTGATAGTTAAAAGTTAGTTTTTAACTACTCAGTTTTTTTTATTTTTATTTTTAAATTGAGCAAAATAACCTTTTACATTTTAATTTTTTTTAAATCATGAAAGGCAAACATATCAAATTAATAAAAAGCTAAAAAATTAACTTTTTTTCTTTCCAAAAAAAAACTAATTTTTCAATAGTTAAATAATAGCCAACTACCAAAAAAAAAAAGTTAATTTTTTACAACCCTAACTCAGTATAAAATGATTAAATTTAACTTATTACATTTTATACTTTTTTTTTTAATTTTAGAATGTAAAAATATCGAATTAACAAAAAATTTAAAAATTATTTTTTATAAAAAAAAATTAAATTACTTTTTTTTTTTTAACTTCCCAAACCCTATCCTAAAGCCAACAATCATTGGCGACATTTTTCATGTGATAAACGTGCCCCAGATGAAAACACATGATCTCCACGAGTCACCTACTAATAACATGTGTGGGTGCACGCAATGACCACAATTTTGCCGCATTGTGAATGGGCGGTGGCGTCAAGTGGACGTTTGGAATCTGTCCACGTGGACTGGCGTGGTCCGCGCATTGGCAGAGAACAATCTGTCTCCCCCGCTGTTCTAGAACCCGGACAAGCTGCTTTGATTTTGGGGCGATTCAAAGTCGGGGCTCACCTTGAGTTGGAACTACCTGCACTTGCGTCGCAAGTTAGTATTCCTTTTTGTTATTGCTAACGAGCCTTTTAAGGCTTCGTTTGGCATCTTCGGCTAGTAGTTGTTATAGTATAGTAATTACTAATTAGTAGTTATTATAGTGATCGATCAACTTTATCTTCTTACATTTTAATATTTTTTTTAACTTTTAAAAACAAAAATGTTGAATTAATCAAAATTAAAAATTCACTTTAAAAAAAGTCACTTTTTTTCCTTTTCAAACACAAAAATAGTTGACTTATTTTTAGTTAGCTATAAGTCATCCCAAACTAAGCCTAATGGAATTAACTAGTAAATTATTTTAAATTTAATTAAAAGTTTTTATTGAGTTTGAGAATAATTTTAAACTTAAAATTTTCAATCAAATTTTAATTAAGTCAAACTCTAAATATTTAAATTATTTATACAGCTCAAGTTAATTGTGCCAAACTCTAACTTAAATTAAATTAGTTATAAATTACATTTAATAGAGAGTTTGGAATAAAAAAATTAATATAAATTTATAAAAATTGCTATTTTGTAATCCATAGAGTGTAGAAAATTTAAATTTTACAAAAATTTGTAGAGATTTTTTTTTTTTGGTTAGAGCTCCAAACAAGCTTTCATTTAATTTAGTTTTATAATTATTTAATTCTAAACAAATTTTTAACAAACTTAGGGTACTGTTAACTATGTCCCAAGGGCATTCATTAAGTGCAAGACATTATTACGTAGAGAAGGCTGTAACAAAAAAAATTCACTATGGATGCTGAAATAGAAAAATGAAAAGTTGAGATTAATTTGCACTTTAATGACATATAACATTTGACATTCTGCATTAATTGTACTCTAATCAAATTTTTTAAACTTTTATTTTTAGTTTGAAAATAATTTTACTTAAATCGAATTGAAATCGTTGATTAAATACAAACAAATCTCAACTCTTGATTTTTCACTACAGGGCTTGCAGTGAATTTTTTCACTGCAATCTCCTGAAACACCATATTTTCATGAGCCCTTAATAAGTGCCCTAGTCAACCATTAACAATTATTCCAGTGGCTGTAATGGATAAATGCGATGCATAAATGAGATCTGTACTATTAAATGATTATTAAATCATTTAGAGAAATTCAAGTTAAACAAAAAATCATAATCGCATCTCAACTCTTCATTTTTATACTATAACCCATATTACATTTATCCGCTGCAAAAACCCGATTAACAAATGCCACAAATTAAATACAAATTGAACCAAAACTATTTGAGTTGATTTTAATGTCTAATTCTATGCAACATCATAAGGGGGGAGGAGGGAGAGGAAGAAAATATTCAATTGGCATGACACACAACATCATTAATTTACACGGTTGACAACATTTAATAATATTATGCAAATTATCATTTAGTGTGCCAAAAACACAAAATAAAACTCCAACGTCTAAAAATTACTAAAATTTTCTGTTACATTTTTACACATTTCTATCTTTATTAATTTAAAAAAAAAGTTTAATATTTTGCTAAAAAAAAAATAAAAAATTCAAAAAGAAGTTAACCGAATATAAAAATTTTTTTTGACAATCATATTTCTCAAGTCAAAAATTTTTGAACAAGTACTATTGTGACATGTGTCCACGAAATTATTTGAATAGTTTGCTTCAATCTGTTCCCGCGATTAAATGTTTTCAACCATTTGCAACCCGACAGACGAGGAAATGGCCGCGGACCTCGTTGAAGTCCTCCTGCAGGGTCCCAAACTTTTTGGCGCCAAGGTTGGTGTAGATGACAATCACCGTTAGCACGAGGCAGAGCAGCGTGAGCTTGCTGTGCCGGAGGCTTCTCTTGATCTTCCAAAGCCCGCGAGCTCCGAAGCATCGGTCAAGCATTTTTTTTCTGGGTCGGCGAATTCACAGCTTCCCGAACCTGAATCAGATACTCTCTGAAACTCGAAAACAACTGGAACTTAAAGACTTTCACAGCACGAAAAGGTAAGTAGGATACTGAATACATTGACCACCGCGACGAGATGGAATCAAAATCGTTGGGATTTTATTGCCAAAACTTGTTTCGAAGCACAGAAAACATTCGGGTTTTTGAATTGTGAAACTCTTCTCTCTCTTGCTCTGTCTATATCGAATGATTTTTTGTCTGCATCGGTGGAAATGAAATGAAGGGCAGATTTAGTGAGAAGAGATTTTTGGGGTTCGGTCACTATTTATAAACTTGTAAGAATTTTAGTTATACGAAAAAAATTTATTTGTAAATAAGTTAAACTTACAACAAAATGACAAAAAATGACATCGCGCGTTTTTCACTATATTTTAAAATTGTCAATTTTATTCAAAAATAGTGCACACTTCAATCATAAATTCTACGATTTTTCATCTTCTTTACAAAGTAAGCAAAATCGATTTTTGGAACAAAATCAAAATTGTTTGGAAAAAACTTAAATTGATCATCATTCCTAAGTATCTTTATTTTTTTTGATTTTCAAACAGTACCGGTACTATTTTGAAGATAGTTTAAAATGCTGATCGACTCCATAGATTTCTCTTGCCCAAAACTCGTCATCTGCTTATAATTCTTGGTACTGTTTTGAAAATTGTACCGGTACAAAACAGTACCGGTACTATTTTCATACTACCATAAAAAACATTAATCGATACATAATACAAATCAACCACACGAGCCAACATTATTATATTTTTTGAAACAGTACCGGTACTGTTTTGAAGATAGTTCAAAACACCAATCGGCCCTATGGATTTCTCTTGTCCTTAAAACTCGTTATATGTTTATAATTCATGATGCTGTTTTGAAAACAGTACCGGTATTATTTTCATACTGCCTAAGAAATATCAATCGATACATAACACAAACCAACAATACGAGCCAACATCATCATATTTTTTGAAACAGTACCGGTATTGTTTTGAAGATAGCTCAAAACATCGATCGGCCCCATGGATTTCTCTTGCTCTTAAAACTCGTTATCTGCTTATAATTCACAGTACTGTTTTGAAAACAGTATCGATAAAATAGTACCGATACTATTTTGTACCGGTACTGTTTTCATACTGCCTAAAAAACATCAATCGATATATAACACAAACCAACCATACGAGCCAATACCATCATATTTTTTGAAACAGTACCGGTACTGTTTCGAAGATAGCTCAAAACGCCGATCGACCCCATGAATTTCTCTTGCCTTGAAAACTCATTATTTGCTTATAATTCATGGTGTTGTTTTGAAAACAGTACCGGTACAAAATAGTACCGGTACTGTTTTTATACTGCTTAAAAAACATCAATCGATATATAACACTAACCAACCAGATGAGCCAACATCATCATATTTTTTGAAACAGTACCGGTACTATTTTGAAAATAGCTCAAAACACTGATCACCAAAATCAATCCATGAAGAAGATAGACCAAATAAGCTCTATCTTCTTCATATATTCGCAACTAAAACGATAAACAATGAAACTGAAAACAATGAAGGAAAAAAAAATGGAAGAAGCGTGATTCTCAGTAAACCATATATTCACGCGATTTATAAGGAATGAAATCAAAAACGAAAGAACGTGATTCGCGGTTAGCACGATTTTCGGCAACCTCCATTTGACTTAATTATATAAACAAATGGCATTTATGTCATATTAGAAATTATATTTAAAACCAAATCGTGTGACCTTTTCAAAAGTGTGACTTAAATATAAAACTTTCTACATTAATGTGACTTAAAAGTAATATTTTTTTTTTGTGTGATTAAAAGCCTTAAAAGATTATAAAGTATGACTTAAATACAATTTTTCATAGTGAGAAATATATAAGAAAGTGTTGCATTCCGACACGACATTGATTGGGATTTTTTTGAATTCATTAGAATGGATTTGGGAAAATCGTTTAACGGTTTTGGCACTGTTCATCTCTAAAAAATGCAGTTTGAAAAAAATACCAAACGATAAAATTTACCCAAAATCACGTTTTATATTATTTTTTACCACTCCAAACGAATCCTAAAAGACATCCATATCAACTCTTAAAATAATTAATTGAAATTTTAACAGTCTTTTTGAATTTAAATGCTAACAAATTTACTAACCTTTGATATAAATGACGCAATATTATTGAATGTTGCCTGCTATATAAATTGTAGACTATTCCTACTAAATATTTTATTGGGAGCCTAGGACTAATTTGGCTAAATAAAATAAAATAAGGGTTTGTTTGGGTAAAAAATATTGTTGTCCTCCTTTTTTAAGTTTATTTTTATCTTATTTGACCTTTTTTTTTTCAAATTTAACCTTTTTGTTAGGGTTTGTTCAGCATTCATCAGTGTTCTCTAAATTTTAATTTTTACTAATTTTCTTCAATCTTTACAAATTACAAACTAAAAAAACTCCAAATTTAGAAAAGTTTTAGTTTTTAACCTCCAAACGGGCTCTTAGTAATTTGTGTGTCATTAACATTAATAAAAAATAAAAAGGTAATAAATAAGAAAATTTACGTAGGTATAAAAATATATATATTTTTTAGAATCACTAGTTTTTTTTTTTTCCATAAGTCTGCATATGAATCTTTAATTTTTTTTTTTTATAAATGTGAATAATATACCTATATATTACTAAACAAAAATAAAATAAAATTGTGGTAAAAAATCATATAAAATAAAAATAAGTTTAAAAAACAAAAAAATGAATTTTTCTCTCACAAACCAACCTTAATGATAACTTCTTAATCCATTGGCCCCGTTTGGAAATTTAATTTTTAGCAATTTTGTCAAAAGTTGATAGATAAAATTTTTGATATATTTAATAAAACAAGTATCAATTTTCACTATTTTTTTTAACTTTTGGGTGTTTTTATAAAATAAATAGAAATTTTTAGTAAATTTTGACAATCTATTAACTCAACAAAAATACCAACTTTTGGTATTTGCTAAACATGAAAAAGTTGGTGTTTTTTTATTTTGTTTTTGTTTTGGTTTTTGTTTTTTTGTTTTTTGTTTTTTTTACTCCTCCAAATGTGGCTTTATATCGGCCCTATACTATAGGGGTCCATTGGCAACGGCGAGCAACTAGCATTTAGGAGGTGTTTAGTTAGTCAAAATTAACCAAAACTCACTAAATTTTACAAACTTTTTGTACTTTCTTCCGATTAAATTTTACCACATATTACTTTTACATCAAATCTTTATACTTATACTGTACTTTTTTGCCAAACTTTTGTCAACCAAACACTCCCTTAGATGCTGTTGTGTTTTGTACCTTGACCATTTCTTGCGGTTGATCTTGATTTGGAGTGTTACACGAGCCATTTATCACATCAATTCTTTATTGACTTGCCTTCTAAGGTTTTCTAAACTTACTGAATTAATAACTGAAAGGCTGAACGCATTTTTTTCATGCACATTTGCTATGTGATAAATGTGTACATATTCTCAAGGATAAGGTAATCGTTAAATTCCTTCAATCCCCTGAGTTGATCAAATGAGTCAGGGACATCTAATAGAGTAGCTTTTAAGCGAGGCAATTATGGGATTTCTCTTGGCCCACTTTAGCGACCAAGGGAATCGGGGCATCTGGTAAGGTGTACTCGAGCGAGTAGGTTTACCTAAACAACCACGTTAATGACCCGAATCGATCAAGCAATATGGATCTCAGTCGAGACCGAACGATCATCGGATTAAAGACAATATTACTTATGTTATAATCACGTGTATAACTATTTTCTGACATATTCTGTAATATGCGTCTATGAAAGTGTTACCTGCTCCTTAACAGTGTTGATAACCAATTAAGGAAATTGACTTTAAGATCTACAATACAAGTGGCATAATCTGTTTGTGCGAGACTCTTATATATCTTACCCATGCAGATCTCACATTTCACAAGTACACACTCACTCTTGTCTTATTCAAACTCTGCCGAAATATTTACTTAACTTTCTTACTAACTTAAATATCGGAGACTATTTAACAAACACCACACTAGTGTACTAGACAACTTTCCGGACTTGGATTTGACTCTTGGGGGATACAAAATTATTGAGTTATCAATTGTCGTCGTTAGTGGGAATTGAAAAGGTCACGAGCCAGTCATTTCTAGTTGCTCAGTCCTCTATTGATGGCTCTGATGATACGACAACTGTCCCACATTGGAAAGGAGCCGAGAACTGAAGTAGCTTACAAGTGCCTCTACTTCATATTTTAAAGCCGTGAGGACATTGTATTTGGTAGGAATTATAGAGTTAAGTGTACTCCAGTGGAAGCGGTACTAGGATTGATGATCTCTTGGAAAGTAGCTGACCAAGGCTAAAGTGGACAATATCTATTAAGAGAGCTCACGGTGTGCGGACGAAAATAAAATATCATCAGCTTATAGAAGTCAACCTCCATTGTAATAAAAGAAAAATGTTGTAAAAAAAAAAGTAAAAAATAAAGTCTAGAAAACAAAGTCAGATCACATTTTTTGGGGTCTTAAAGTAATAAATCGATAACAATAGAGACCTTGTACCCCCGAAAAAAAAATCCGACTCGACTAGGAGTCAGATTCGTTGAATTTTCGGTTTCGGATACTTCGGGCTAAGCAAAGCATTAGGGATGGCTATCTCGGCTGACTCGTTCGTATCCTACCCGATCCCCTCCCCAAACAGGTAGGGGATTCGGGGATTTTTTGGAGATCGGGTAGGGTATGGGGTATTTTTTTAAAAACTTTGGGGATCGGGTAGGCAGGGCCGGCCCTAGGGTAAGCCCAGCAAGACTTTGGGCTGGGGCAACCCCCCAGGGCCGGGGCAACCCTTCGGGTCAACAACATCTGAGCTGAATTTTTTTTTTTTTTTTTTATTTAAAGGTAAGCTGTAAACGTTCAATCTTCTCCCTGACAAGCCGGACCTCTCCTGACTTCCGCCCTTTTCTTCAGTCGCATCCCTCTCTCATCGCCGATTTAGTATAAAGGGGCAACCATGTTCAGGGTCGGTCTAGGGCAACCCAAATGTCAGGGCCGGCCCTGCGGGTAGGATACGGGTATGAGCTTGTCCTCGCCCTATACCTTACCCTACCTGTTCCCCGATCATCCCCATATTCTCGTGCATATATATATTTATTTTTTTAGTATATTTGTTACTACAGATTTTTCAGTAAGGTAGGAAATTAAGATGTTGAGTTTCTTTATCTATCAATTTCTTATTAAATTACTTTGTTTTCCAATTTACAAAGAAACTATAAATTGAGATAGACCAATTATGAATATTTCTTTATTTACTTTTCCTATATTGAACCATAGAATCTATTAACATGGTAGGAAAATAGAAACCTAATAAGTGCTTTCTAAATATGTATATATGATACTTTTTTATTTTTTAAATATGCATTAGAATTCTGCTCTATTTTTTTATAAGTCATATTTTAAAATTTTTGTATTTTTATATATTTTTTTTCAATTCAGGTACCCGTTTTTCCATGAGGATCCCCATTTCCCATTTAGGTCAGGGATGGCTGGTAAAAATAAATCCCCAGTGAGGATCGAGTAAGATATAGGGATTGATTTTAGTTTGGGGATCGGATATGGGAATACGTGTACCTGTCCCCCTACTCGCCCCATGCCCATCCGTACAAAGCATGCTTTGATATTTTACGACTCCATTTGAGAAACGACAATTTCTCAGTTTTTTATTTTTTTATTATTTTTAAGTCATTAAAACAATCATCTTACATTTTATTTTTTTAAATTATGAAAGATAAACATGTTAATAAATGAAAAATTAAAAAATAATTTTTAATAATTACCTAATAACTAATTAAAAAAATACTATCTTTTTTCTTCGTAAATTCAACTAAGGCTCGGTTGGAAAGCTAGCCAAGGCTCCATTTGACTTTTAATGAAATTATTAAATTTATCATTTTAAAATTCAAATATCTTTTAAATTATGAAAAATAAAAATATCAAAATAGTAAAAATTAAAAAGTTAATTAATAAAAATTAACTATTTTCTCTTTCTAAACATAAGAAAAAATTAATCTTTTTTCTGTTTGGATAGCCAAAATTCACCTAATCTTACAAAAAAAGAAAAAAATTATAAAATTTTTTCTAACTTACTTTAATGAAAATTTTCATTTTTACACTAAAATTTTAATATATATATAGCACCACTGGCCATCCGAAGATGGTGGCAATATTGTGATGGGTGCGTTTGACGCATTAAATTTTGGTGAAAATATCAGAAAGTCTCTAAAAATTTTTATACATTTTTATATATTTTCACTTTCTTAAAATTCAAAAAAAATTTAATATTTTTCAAACAAAATATCGATAACTAGAATTCGGTTAATCAAATAGTAAAAAATTTTTCACCATTTTCACTATGTACTCTCAAACTACTGAATAACACCTACTTTGACTATTTTTTGTAGTGTCGTAAAAATCGTTTCAACAATGGATTGTAGAAATCGTTCCGACAGATTTGCGCGATCAACTTCTATCCAAACGGTTTCTACAATCCATTTAGACGGATTGTAGTGCAAAAAAGTCATAACTGTCCGAAATTTTAAATTCGTTAAAACAGAAATTTAATCTGTCAGAATAAAAATTTTATTATTCATCTAAAAAAAATACAATTTAAAATATATATACCAAACGTAAAAGTTTCTCTAAACTAAATTTTATCTCATCTTATTTCTTTTTTTACCACTCCAAACTCACCCTTAGTTAAAGGTCGGGGGTAACTAAAAAAAAAAAAAAAGTTTGGGGGGGGTAGAAGGCGCTGCAAAAAAGCAATTAGCAGTCAATGGAGAAAATGGGGTAATGACATCACACGCGCGGACACGTGTATTCATCACCGGTCGACTTCGCCGGCAACCGTGGCCATGATAAATTCCCCCCCCCCCTTCTCTCGTCATAAACCACATAAAATTCCGTCTAATCTCTGTGTTCCTTTGTGCTCTACAAATCGCGTCCCCAATCACTAATCAACGGTTGGATTCGTCTCCAGGTTCTTCTTCACACTTCCGTATCTTCCTTCTCTTCCGATTGCCCACAAAATTTCAGATTTTGTTCTGTTTGGTGCCATCTTCTGCTTTTACATTTGCTGAAATTTGTGGGTATTTTTCGGTATATATTTTAACTTTTTTTTTTCTTTCTTTGCCTTCTTTTTTTGGTCGGCTTTCCTCAATTCTGTTTTTGAAATTTTAGAGGCTCGCAATTCTTGATTGGTGATTTCGGTAATTGGGCTTGGCTTCTTCTAGAAGTTGAATTGAATGTTTGAGCAGATTCTTTGATGAGAATTCCATAAGGTTGGGATATTTGTTACGGTCTCTAGGGTTGCTATTGTATCGATGTTCTAACTGGGCAACTTTCTTGGAAATTTGGAATTTTTAGTTGTGAAAACCCCCGTAGGGTTGGCCATCTCGGAGTTAAGTTGGTCCTAATTTCGTTAATTTTACTGTTTACTTCAGTAATTGCCGTTTCAAATTGTGGGGATTCTGAAATTGTTCCTCCACTTAAGAAGGGTTTTTGAAGGTGGTATACTTCTATTTGGATTCACTGCTTTTTTACTTGCTCAAAGATGGTGGAATCGATTGCTGCAACATCCCTTTTGGGGCATCGACCAGTATGTGGTGGATATCAGTCCAAGGATATCTCAAGCAGAAGGAAGTTCTTCGATGTTTGTCGAATCCCAGCAACAGATTTTCTTGGGAGAAAGATGTTTTGCAGTCTTCCTCTTTCAAGATTTGGAGTTGATCGGTTGGCACTTCTGTCAATTAAGGCCCAAGCAATGGAATTGACGAAGGAGGCAGAAGAAGATCACCGAGTACCTCGGGATTTTGAGTTCCGGATAGATACAGACGTGGATAGAAAACCTGGGTTGTGGCCACCGGCGAATAAGGCCGATAACCCTTTGCTACACAACCCGTTGCTTCGACAAGAAAGGATGGGTTGTGGGTGGTTGGGTGCTATATTTGAATGGGAAGGAGTTCTGATTGAAGATAATCCTGATCTTGAGAAGCAGGCTTGGCTGGCTCTTTCTCAGGAAGAAGGGAAATCCCCTCCCCCAGGTTTCCTACTTCATCGGATAGAAGGCATGAAAAACGAACAGGCGATTTCTGAAGTTCTTTGCTGGTCAAGAGACCCGGCTCAGGTGAGAAGAATGGCTTCCAGGAAGGAGGAGATTTACCAAGCTTTACAGGGTGGGATATATAGGTTTCGGTCTGGATCTCAGGAATTTGCCAACGTGCTAATGCATTACAAGATACCCATGGCATTGGTTTCAACTCGTCCACGAAAAACTATTGAAACTGCGATTGGAGCGATTGGGATCGAGCGGTTCTTTACAGTAATTGTGGCGGCAGAGGATGTTCACAGGGGGAAGCCTGATCCGGAGATGTTTGTGTATGCAGCACAGCTTCTGAACTTCATACCCGAACGGTGCATTGTGTTTGGAAACTCGAACCAAACGATTGAGGCTGCTCACGATGCGCGGATGAAGTGTGTGGCTGTTGCTAGCAAGCATCCTGTGTATGAGCTCGGGGCTGCTGACCTGGTGGTGAGGCGCCTAGACGAGCTTTCTGTGGTTGATCTGAAGAACCTTACTGATATTGAATCGCCTGAGTTTGGATCTGGCGGGCCAGAGTTGGAGATGGAGGAGGAGGAAGAGGATGACCCATATCCCTCCTCATCTGTGGCTGTTGACGACGATTTCTGGTAACCTCTCTTAAATGTATAGTACTCTGTGCTTGATGCCTTCAGCTAATTCTTGATAATGAAAGTCCATATTGGCTATCCCATGTATTAGAAATAGGAAAATTTGAAAAAAGCAACAAAGGAAAAAAAAAAAAAAAAAGATGGCCTACATTGGACCATCTCAATGGTGTACTATGTATGTAATATTAGTAGTACTATAGATAGATGTACATTTGGGAATTTGTTGTTGTTGTATTTCTACATAAATTCCAATTCAACATTGGGTGGCTTCCTTATAATAAACTAGTAGAAACAAGATAATATGACAAGCATCTCTCTAGGATTATAATTAGAACTTGCCCACTTTTGGTAATATGTACTGGAGGAAGAGCCCTGAAGCTGAAAGCTGAGAGGAGCAGCTTAAGCTTTTCTGGACAATAAAATTACAACTTCCATGTGGTCTGGAGATACAATTTGCCTGTTGTGCATGTGCCTTGTTTGTGTTATATTTGTTGCCAGTTGTGAGGGCTAGATGTCTCCAAGCTTGAATTGAAGTTCAGATTAAGTTTGCAAATGTTCTAATTGATTCTCTAATACTTGGGGGATGTCATTTAGGGGTGCACACATGATTTGGTTTGGTATTAAAACTAAATAGTAGATCATCTATTTTCAAGATTTTAAAACTATAATCAAATCATTCAATTAATAAATTGAACTAAATCGAATCGCTAATTTTGGTTTAGTTCGGTTTAGTTTGACAGTTTAATAAGTCAAAAAATATATCTGTATATATCATATAAATATGTCATTCCTTAATTTTTGTGGTTTATTAACTTCTCTTTTTATTATGGATGTTTTTATTTGTCACAATGTCTATATCTATCATATAAACATGTCATTCCCAAATTTTTGTGGTTTATTGCATGATATTTATTACTTCTCCTTTTTATTGTGAATGTTTTTATTTTGTCACAATTAGTTTTACAAAATTCACACTTGTCAATTAATTATATTGCATGTTCATAATTGTTTATCCCACACATGTTACATATGCTAATTTTTTTTTTCTATTATAAATTTAAATATATTACAAAAATCTACAGTAACATCGGCTAGTAAATTTAGAAAGTGTGAAGATGCTATTTTTTGTTATAGGTTTGATATTTTTAATTGATTGAAGTGTAATTGTCAGTTTTTTTTTAATTAAGTGTGTGTAAATTTATACATAGTAATAAAAATATCTTTATTTTAGAATTAATTTTGTTGTCGATTAAAATATATATCTATATTTTGCCTGTTTTTAGTTTCATTTTGATAACTTGCTCTTTTTACCCCCCTTTTGAGAATTGAGGAAGAAAGAACATTAGGCTGCATCCTGTTTTCTTTTTTTCTGCTTTGGGAAAAAAAAAATACTAATAGGATGAACTGTTCAGTGGTTAAGTTCGAAGTAAGAATTTATTGAAAAAAAATAAATAAATATAGATTAAAATATTTTTTTATTTGGATTGCAATGAAACATCGAAGAGAAAAAGTATGGAATTTAAATAATTAAAAAATTAATATACTGATGAATGTTTTTAATTTTATTATATTCTATTGATCCATTTACATAAGATTATGTGTTGAGAATTTTATGTTTTTTTTTTTCTTTTGAGAATTTTATATTTTTTTTCTTACTTTTTTTCTTTTATTTATTTTTCCTACCAAATCTCACTCCAAATACATGTTTTTATAGGATTTCGTTGAAAAAAAAAAATAAAAAAGAAGAAGAAGAATAGAGAAAAGCTGGAGAAAAAGGGAAGAAAACTTAAAATTTCAAATATATATTCTTATTTGAATGATTTAAAAAATAAAATAATTATATTTGTTCTTTGGAGGCTATTTGGAGTGTAAAAAAAAAATAAAAATAAAAGTTAATAAAGTGATTTTTTTAAATTTGAATTATAAAAAGATAGTCAGATGTTTATGTTTAATTAAATATAAAAAATTATATAAAGTAATATATGACAAAATTTTAATGAAAAATTTTGAAAACTTTTAGAGTTTTGTGAAAATTTTTGATATAAATGCTAGTCTAATTTTTTCAAAAATCTGTTAAAATTCGTTATAATCACAATAATAATTTATTCTGACGGATTTTGGCAAATGTTTTAAGAAAGTTGGAATTTTTTGAAGTTTGAAATAGTTAGAATTTTTGAATTTTTTTTGGGAGTTTTTTTAAATTTGATTGAAGTTCCAAACAGCTCATTAATATACTTATTTTTAATTTCTCAAATTTTATATATTTCCTCTTATATTTTTTTCTTATCACAATTCAAAGAGGATGTGAAATTTTAAGTTCTTATTTTTTTTTTGGATAAGTTCTTAATTCAACACAGTCACAACGATTTTGAGCTCGTTTGGAAGCATAATTTTGTGCAAAAATCAGTTAAAAGTTACAAAGTTGTTTGGCAAAATAACTTTTGCCACTTTTTTCTCTGCTACAATAATTTGTTCTACTCAAAAATTATCAAAAATTTTACTAAATACTTAAAAATTGGTAAGAATTACAAAAAATTTTATCAAATATATAAAAACTGCAAAAAATTATTAAAAATTATTAAAAATTACTAATTATTTTACCAAACACATTAAAAATTATCACCAACAACTTTTGATAAAAAAAATATCAAAAATTGCCAAAGTTGTGGCACTAAGAGCCCCCTCTTTGTGACGTTCTGGATTAAGCTATATATTCTTTAGAAATCCAACTTAATGGTAAAGGGGGGGGGGGGGGGCATTATCAGCCAACTTGCATGCTTGGAAGTTGTCAGTGTTGTCAAACAAATATGCATTTGGGTGCCTCCTTGGAGGGATGAATTTTGCATATTTGTTGCCTTCTTACGGGGATGAATTCTGTGTAGGCTAAGCCTAAAAAACCATAAAACAAATTGAAATTCTTCCTCAGAAAATTCTCTACAATGTCTACAAATTTATTGACAATGGAAGAAAGGAAATTGCTGGTAATATAGGCTTCGTTTAGAGTAATAAGAAAAATGATAAAATATACTAAAAAATTTTAAAAATTATTTATTTTTTACTTCATTACACAAATTACGAACTCATAAATTATCTTATTTATTCAAAAATTCATAATTTTTTTTTCACTTTTTACCACTCTACACGCACTGTGGATGTAATTTTTAGGAATCTCTTCATTCTCAGACTCTCGGTACAAAATAACATCTCACTCTTCTTTTGTTTTCGGAAAATTTTATCGAAGTAAATACCCTCACCATTATATGGACAACCTATGGTTCAAGGCTAGGGAAAAATTGGACCCAAAAAAAAAAAAAGGCACGGATGATGGTAGGGAATAAGCTAGACTAGGTTGGGGTAGGTTGGGCGGGGCGGCAAGAATGGATGAAAGCTATGCTATACCGTTTGGAGCTCCAAAAAGTAAAAAAAATCTCCAATAATCTCTATTTTATTTTTTATCATTACTAATTTACATATTTCTACCTTTACTAATTTCGTTTAAAAAAATAAAAAATTCAGAAAAATGTTAACCGAATAAGTAAATTTTTTTTAACAATTATATTCTTCTAGTTGAAAACTTTCAAACGGGTACTATTATTATTATTTTTTACGAATTTTTTTGAATTCGCAAGAATGACGGATTTGGAAAGTCGTTCTCACGATTTTGAAAAAATGAGTGTTATTTTTTGAATTTGTTAGAACAATTTGACAAAATCATTCTAACGGAATATTGTACCAAAATTAATTCAAATCATATTTTTTTTTATTTTTTATTACTCCAAACACCACCCTAAGCCGAAAAACTAAAAAATAATAATAATAAGTGGCAGAATATGTCAAACCTGAACGCGCGTGTCCACATGAATGAAAATGTCGTACGTTTGCCATCGACAGACAGCACATGTAAGTAGGCCTTTTAATGGATTAAGGGCTCTTTTGAAGTCATAAAAAAAAAAATAATAATAATTTTAAAAATTTTTAAATTCCTCTAATCACATTTTATCACCTATCATTTTTATATCATATCAATTTTATTCATTAAATTTTTTTAAATATTTTTTGAGACTTCAAACATTCCCTAAGTATCTGATTCATTAGTACCCTTAAGATTCGTTATGAAACTTGAAAAGACTCAAATTCAGTTAATTTTTGAATCGGTTTTAGATAAATTTATAGAATTCACTTTTGATCTGAAGATGAATTTCAATTTTTATTTTTATTTTTTTTTCTGTTTTGAAATAAAACCCTAGGTCCTTGACATGAGGCGGACATCTCACTACTCTTGAAATCGACATGTTCCCGAACTTGATGAGAGAGAGAGAGAGAGAGAGAGAGAGAGAGAGAGAGAGAGAGAGAGAGGGGGCGATATTGTTGATTCGAGGGAAAAGGGCATGACTCTGACCCGAAGGTATATATGTGTACAGTGTATTGCATCACTCCATTCGGCAACTGCTAACGTCTGGATTTAAAACTACTTCATTTAATTTCTTTGAGTTTGAGATAAAAATTTGGACATATCTGTTTGGAAGTGGATTTTATAATATTTCATGAAGTAATATTTCAGCTAGAGTTTTGGAATCGATCGCATTCGCAATCACAGAGAAGCATATGTACGTGTGTGCACGCATATATAGATCTCATTTGAGTCATTAAAATTCATAAAAATTCATTAATTTTTTATAATTTTTTTAATTAAATTTATCTATATATCACTTTTATGTCATATTTTTTTATTTTTATTATATTTCTTAGCGAACTTTTTGTTAACTGAACACACCCGTACTTTGTTAAAGTGGGTAAAATTTTTTATTTATGTATATTGTAGAAAAAAGAACACTCTCTTGATGCCGCAAAGATGTCGGGTTACACACTTAGAATTTTAGAAAGAGAAAAACTCTCACACAAGTAAGGAAGAACCCATAAGAAACAATACGACACAATTTAAATAGGAGAGAACAGAACATTCTTTGAAATACTTTTCTGCACTCTGATTTCGGCCATGTTCATAGTACAATTTATAGACCCCAAAAGAAGATTCTACATAAGATCTTTAATAATAATTAAAACATGTGGTTGATGTACCTATAGTCTAGATTCATAGTCTAAAAGCAATACCCTTTCCAATTCCCATGACACAGCTTTTCACCTTCCAATATTATAGTTAGCACAACAATTTCAACACTCCCCCTTTGTGCTAACTTGGGGAACCAAACCCAGTTGGGCTCTAAAATATTCAAATTTTTCCTTGGGCAAGACCTTTGTAAAGATGTCTGCAATCTGCTCATCTGAATCTACCTTAATAAGATCAATTGTTCCTTCTAGCACTTTTTCTCGAATGAAGTGATAATGAACTTCAATGTGCTTTGTTCTTGCATGGAACATTGGATTTGAACTCAATCGTATGGTACTTAAATTATCACAACAAATCTTCACTTGCTTCACAATAAGAGAAATATCTTCAATCAATCTTTTTAACCAAACACACTCTTGTGCTGCTACTGTAGCAGCATTATATTCAGCCTCTGTGCTTGATAATGCAACTGTAGCTTGCTTTTTACTTGACCATGAAATTGCAGCTGATCCAAGGCTAAACATATATCCCGAAGTGGATCGTCTTGACGAAGGATCTCCAGCCCAATCAGCATCCGTGAAACCTTTGAGAGAAAGCATGGCATTTTTCTCATACAACAATCCATAAGATATTGTATCACTGAGATACCGAAGAATCCTTCTAGCTGCATCCAGATGAGGTTTCCTTGGTCTTTGCAAAAATTGGCTTAACAACCCAGTTGGAAAACAAATGTCGGGCCTTGTTATGGTCAAGTACAGTAAACTTCCAATCAACATTCTATAAGTATGAGCATCCTTTAACTCTTCTCCATTATCAGCCTTTAATTTCAAATTCTGCTCCATAAGAGTAGCAGCAGGTCTGCAATCTTTCATGTTAAACCTCTCAATAATTTTTTCAACATATTGAGCTTGACAAATAAAGATACATTGTGTGCTCCTTGATACCTGCAACCCAAGGAAATGATGGAGTTCTCCGAGATTCTTCATCTCAAATCGAATAGCAAGCTCTTGTCCTAGCCTTGTAACTTCTTGCTCATTATCACCGGTGATTATCATATCATCAACGTATAACAGTACTAGAACATTTACATTAGAACCCTTTTTCACAAAGAGGCTTGCATCAACATTAGATGAAGAATATCTACAAAAAGTTAAATATTCAGAAATTTTTCCATACCAGGCTCGTGGCGCTTGTTTCGGTCCATACAGTGCTTTCTTGAGTCGACAAACATGGTCTGGAAATTTTGATGACTTAAATCCCGCTGGCTGCTCCATATATATCTCTCGATCAATATCTCCATAGAGGAAAGCATTTTTAACATCTAGTTGCCAAATTTTCCATCCTTTTGATGAGGAAATGGGTTGAATAGCATCAGGTTTTGGCACTAAATCCCATGTCTCATTCTTGGCAAGTGCTGTCATTTCTTCTTGCATGGCATTTATCCATTCTTTAGTTCCCTTTGCTTCTTCATATGATTTTGGTTCACATTCATCAAATGGACCTGCAAAGAAACATTCAGAAATGTTATGGTAATCTGTCCCTAAATAAAAATCCTTATATTTCTCAGGTGGCCTACGAGCTCTCTTTGATTCTTGAAGCAAAGCTTCTTCTTGACTTAGATTATGACCTGAGACATTTATTGGTTCATCTAAGAACTGGTCATTCCCCCTTGAACAAGCAATTCCAGACCTTGAAGAGCATTGAGTGTGTTCTTTATCTCCTTCATAGTTTGATGGAGCTGCAAAAGGAGTTAGAGCTGGCTGTACATCATAAGAAGAATTTTCATCAAAAACAACATCTCTAGAAGTTACAATTTTATGCGTTTCAGGATCCATACACCGCCAACCTTTTCTGTTTGGATCATACCCAACGAATACACATTTTTTTGCTTTTGCATCCATCTTCCTTCTCAATTGATCTGGAATATGAACATAGCAAACAGAGCCAAAGATTCTGAAATAAGCAGCTGAAGGCTTGGTATTGTAAAGTTTCTCGTAGGGAGTCTTCATATCAATGACTCTTGAAGGAAGTCGGTTAATCACATGGCAAGCACATTGCATTGCTTCTGCCCACAGTTCTTGCGGCAAGCTTTTGGCATGTAACCAGCTTCTACATACTTCTTGCAAATGCTTTAACTTACGCTCAGCGACACCATTTTGTTGAGATGTTCTTGGGCACGACATTTGTCTCCGTATCCCATGATCTTCACAAAAGTCATCAAACCTATTTGATAGATATTCTCTTCCATTATCTGTCCTTAAACACATAATTCTTCGTTGAAATTCTCCTTCAACCATTCTCTTAAAACTCTTGAAATTTGAGAAGGACTCAGATTTTTCCCTCATAAAATATACCCAAGCAAACCTGGTGAAGTCATCAACAAAAACAAGCATATAGTGGATTCCACTATAACTTGCTTCTGTGTTAGTTAATAGGTCCGAGTGAATAAGCTCCAAAGGCCCCTTAGTTTTAATGGTTGAATTTCCAAATGGTAAACGATGGGCTTTCCCGAATTGGCAGCTTTCACAAATGATTTCATGCTGAAAATTTTCCAACTTAGGTAACCCATCAACCATTCTTTGCACAGAGATTTCTTTTAATCTCTCATAACCCACATGGGCCAAACGAGCATGCCATAACATGGCGTTATCCCGTCGGCTAGTTCTTTCCACATAAGCATCACTAGCTGATAGAACATAGAGGGATTTAACCTTCCGTCCTTCTAACACAAGATCAGCATCAATATTTCGAATATTTTCAAGAACTTTAACATCATGTGGCCCAAATAAAACATACTTTCCACTATTTGAAATCTGAGAGACAGAAACAAGGTTTTTGGTCATACCAGGAACATGGTAGACACTGTTCAATGTAATGCCACCAGCATTTGATCCCAATTTCTTTATCGCAACGCTGCCTTCATTTTCCACGGGATGAATGGAATTGTCAGCTGTCACAATAGCATCATTACCCTTGTATTCTTGAAGTTGTGAAAACAACGTAGCATCTCCAGTCAAATGGTGAGAACATCCAGAATCAATTATCCAATCTCTCTTGTAATTAATGGCTGCTAGACCTTCCTCCAGAGTTCCTCTATCAACAGAAGTTAGTGCCGATTCTTTTGGGATCTTTTCATGCAACAATGTAGCAGTTAAGCAAGTATCCCATTGATTTGTCGAATTTTTTGGTTCTTCATCTTCATTCTTTAAAGTACCTGCATTTCCTTCAATAACTTTGGACCAACAATTTCTTTGTATGTGTCCAAGTTTACCGCATTTGTAGCATCTGACTTTCTTCCTGGACTCTTGTTGTAAATTTGCATCTTCAAATTTCTGATCTTGTTGTCTTGAATTCTTTCCCTTCCAATTCTTTTGGAAACTCCTTCGATTTTCAGTGAATAAAGCCTCATCTTTACCAGAAATAGAGGCATTTGCCATTTGCACAGCCAAAGCTTCTTGATGAACTAGAAGATTTTCTAATTCAACAATGTTGGGCTGGTTTGCCCAGCCTTGAATGGACGTCAGAAATGGCATATATTCATTTTTAATACCCCGTACTAGATACCGACGCAATCGTGCTTCACTTATAGGCTCTTGTGGGTCAAGCTCTGAGATTTATGAACATATATCCTTCACCTTCTGGAAATATTGAGCTATGGTCATGCCACCTTGCGTAATATTTGCTAGCTCATTTTCAAGAAACTGAAGTCTAGCTGTATTCTTCTTCGTAAAAAGCATTTCCAGAGTATCCCACACTTCATTTGGAGATTCCTTGTCTCTAATGTGAGTAATTAAATCCCTGTGGACATATCCTCTCAAGGCAAACAAAGCCTTGCCACTTCTTATCTTCCATTTTCTTCTAGCTTCAGAATTCTCAAGTACATCAGCAGGCTCTGCATCTCTTCCATCAACAATCTCCCAAAGGTCTTGTCCCTGGAGATAAGCCTTCATACAGAGTCTCCAATACTGATAATTTGTATTGTTGAGTTTCTCCATGCCGAACTGGTTCAAAGCACCACCATTAGCATCCATCTTTGGCACAAGAATCCAGCTGCAATCTGTTCTTCGTATCCTCTTTTTAATGAAAATCGCCAAGAAGCCCACAACTTGACTCTGATACCATGTAGAAAAAAGAACACTCTCTTGATGCCGCAAAGATGTAGGGTTACACACCTAGAATTTTAGAAAGAGAAAAACTCTCACACAAGTAAGGAAGAACCCACAAGAAACAATACGACACAATTTAAATAGGAGAGAACAGAACACTCTTTGAAATACTTTTCTGCACTCTGATTTCGGCCATGTTCATAGTACAATTTATAGACCCCAAAAGAAGATTCTACATAAGATCTTTAATAATAATTAAAACATGTGGTTGATGTACCTATAGTCTAGATTCATAGTCTAAAAGCAAGACCCTTTCCAATTCCCATGACACAGCTTTTCACCTTCCAATATTATAGTTAGCACAACAATTTCAACATATATGTATATTTTGTGTAACAAGTGAAATTATTTTTTAAATTCTTAATCAAAAATGAGTCAAATTGGATAAATTGATCATACCCATTAGTTAGTGAACCAGATCTAAAATATAATAGTTGGACTCATTTATTTATGGATCTAGGTTAAATCTTTACTTTATCAATTTAGGTTCAACAGATCTGGCCTAGTTCTAGCTCAGATTTAATCCATTAATAGGCCTATATAGTTTACATGACTACTGAAAATTCTGAGACTGACAATTCAACCTTAGCACGACCAATCCTACGCCGATAACGGAGTGGTCGAGCCCACCCACCCAGGCATAAATCATTCACATCACAATAAAAATGATGGACCGAATTTAATATACGATGAATAAAATAATAATACAAAAGGTGTGGGACTTGTCTATTGATTAACTATAATTATTGATTAATTGTAGTTGTAAAATGAATTAAAAAATTAATTTGACTTTAGAATTTTTAATTATTTATTTAATTATTATAAATAATTTTAGTTTAATAAAATAATTCATTTTAATAAGATATAATAAAAATTGACAAAATGTTAAAATTGTTAAGAAATGTCAAGTTTTGATTTCAATAGTTTAATGAGGATATTATTACCCAAAATTTTATAAACTTATGAGAAACAACCAAATCTGTGTGTTGAAAAAATTAAAACAAAATACTTACTCATGCATGCGTTATGAGGTATTTGGCAAACCCATGAAATCACCTCAAAATTCAACACTTAAAAATTTCTAAGTATGATTTGCATAAACACCTCATAACTCATACTTTAAAAATCCCTCAAAACCTATGAATTTTTGACATCCAAACACACCCTTAATATTTAAGTTATTTTTATAAAGTACAATGCACAATTAATAAAAAAAAATATTTTTAGTTTGAGTTATTTTTTAATCACTTAGAGATTATTTTAATACAATTAAGATTAATAGTATTTTTAACTCAAGTTAATTTTACAAAATGAGTCAATAATAAAAAAAATAAAAGCTTATATTTAAATTAAAAAATAGCTTAAATAGAAAAAAAGAACGGGTTGATTAGGTATATTTGAGATTTAGTATATAATCTAGAGCAAATTTTGATCGTTAGAATTGAGTTACATCAAAATTTGATAAAATTTAAATTTCAATTATCATGTAGAAACTTAACTTTAATAAATTCTATCAACTCATTAGCATTGATACAAAAAAAAAAAAAAAAAAAAAACTTAATAACTATTTTATAAAATTATACAACTTTATTTAAATATTTTATAATATATGTAAATTTTATTTTTAATTAATAAAAATATTATATAATTTCATACATTATACGGACAATATTAGTAGGTATATATATCAATATACATGAAATTCCTACATGTATATATTCATGTAGTTAGGTTACCTGTGAATCTTGAAATCATTGATACTTATCAAAATCTATTTTAACTTATTTAATGGAGACAGATAAAAGAGTTCTTTCATTAATGGATGGTTTCTTGGTGGAATGAACCTATGAAAGCTCGTATAAAGAGCTCCCGGTCTCTCTATTCACTCAGTAATTTTGAATTTCCCATATTTGATGTAGAAACCCATCATAAAGCTAAATGTAAAAGCGAGCGAGGAGAGACGAGACACAAGGGCTATGTTTGTTTTAAGAGATTGGATGATGGTGTATAAATAATATCATGGAATAATATAAGGAATTGGATATAATATGAGATTAATTTTTTTACGTGAGATTATTTGTTTGGTGTATGATTAGTGGGATAAAAAATATGATTTGACATAAAATGTGATAAGAAATAATTTTAGAAATTAAGACTTTGATGAAAAATAAATCTAAAAATAAGGTATAAGTAATACCATATCAATGATCAGATGCTAACTCAACTCATCCGACGTCCACATCCACCAAACAAGCGCGTCCAAGAAGTATTGTATTTAGGAGTTGCCATTGAAAAGTTCTAACTTCTATTCAAAAGATATTCAAGAAAACTTTTATAATGGCACAAAGTATGTTATGATTATTCTTTTGTTGTATTATTGACATAACTAGTTCCAGATCCTAACCATTAAAACCCTTAAAATTAATTTTAATGGACATAAAAAATTTTTCTAACAACTTAAGTAAATTTACTTTTTATACTTTATTAATTTTCTTATATAACTTGTCATTATTTTTGTTTGTTTTTTTAAAATACTTAATAATTACTCAATATTTACTTAAACAACGCTATTTATTATTTCAAATAAATATTTTTATTTTTTAATATTTAATTATGTCGTTACCAGTTCAAAAGGAATAAAAAAAAATAATAAGTATTTATCTTGTGTACATCCACTTCTAATTCAAGTATGACTTTTATGATACATCCCATTTAGCACGTAAAGTTAACCGAACCTTTTAATGATCATGCAAAACCCAACTTGACCTTTGGCTTGGAGACCCACTGGGTACAATGCACGAAGCGCCCGCCACTGAGAAATACTTTGCTTTCTTTTCCAAACAAGGGGGTTGTCTTTTTCGCCACTGAGAGAAATGTTTGCTTTCTTTTCCAAACAAAGGGCTGTCTTTTTCTTTTGGAAAAGAAAAAGTTGATATTGGTGGCTGAAAATTCGGACTTGGAGTTTGCAATATCAAAATCGATACTGAGTACACTTGCAGTGATAAAAAATAGATAAAATAAGATTAAGTAAAATAACTTATGAATTTATAAAATAATTTTTAAAAAATTTAAATATTTTTTATTATTTTTAAAAATTTTTTTAACACTCTAAACTGGCCATTATTACCTTCAAACTACTTTTCCATTTTCATTGGCCAACACAGTTATTAGTATTGGGTTTAAATTTTATATTAAATGAATTAAAATAAAACTTTTTATAATAAACTTGTTTGGTGGAACAAAAAGTTGACAAAAAATATAATAAAAATATAAAAATATGATACAAAAGTAATATGTGAAAAATTTTGATTAAAAAAAATATAAAAATTAATTAAAATTAATAAATTTTTGTAGGTTTTAGCTTCACCAAACAGACTAATATTTAATACGAATATTTACAAACTTTATTTTAAAATTTAAGAGGATGCGGTGCTAGTACTAGAGCCCTGCTATCGTTAGAAATTTGTTTTAGAAGAGATACACGTAGGCAATTAATGGCGGCCGCTCAGCGCGAGAAGTTACGAAAGCATCTTTGTCCTTTCTGTTGAGTAATTTTGAATCCAAATGCAAGCAATCATTATCAGTGCATTTGGTATAAGCTATTTTTTTTTAAGGTGGTTGGTTGGTCAAAAGTTAGTCAAAAAAATATAATAAAAATATAAAAATTTGATATAAAGATGATATATAATAAAATTTAATTAGAAGAAAGTATAAATTTTTTGTAATTTTTGATAATTTTTGATATTTAATTGGAGGTCAAACAACCCCTTTATTATGTTTATGAAAATAATAAAAATAACTTATATTATATTTGGCCACTCTCAGAAAATAAGTTTACACACGTAACAAAAAATAATTAAAAATCATTCGGGTGGGTTTATTTGTATTCTACAAATAAATTCTTACATTTTATTTTATTTTTTTATTAAATAAAATTATACAAATATACTCATTCTTTTAATAAGATATGTTGTATAATTTTAATTCCATAAATATTTTTTTACAAAATGAGGATAATTGTATAATTTTATTTAATAAAAAAGAAAAGTGGAGTGCAAATATATCAATCCAAGTTATTTTGTGTCGTTTGAGTCAAAACATACAAAATCTCAAAATACGAGAAGTAGAAAAATGTCAAATCAAGTAAGTTTTCAGTATTTTTAAAATATAAACATCAAAACTACAAATATAAAATAGAAAAAAGAAACATAAAATAAAAAATATGATAAACCAAATGCGGCCTAAATTTATTCTTTACAATTTTTAAGTAGCATGTTATTTGGTGGATGGAATTAAAAAATTTCTTTTCTAAATAGTGAAAATAAGATTTAATCAATCTTAAAAAAAAAAAAATCGTATTGCAACTTGATGATGCTCTTTGTTAACGCTTTTTCGATCTAATTAGGGGTGAAAATAATAAGTTGAGCGAAGCTTTGGCTAAATCAGTATTAAATAATAACAAATAAGTTTCGTTTGGGGTGGTAAAAATTATGAAAAATAATAAAAAATTTTAAAAATTTTTAAAAGCTATTTACTTTTTATTTTTATTTCATTGTATGAATTACAAATCTATAATTTATCCCACTTTATCTCATTTTACCTAATTTTTTGTTACTCCAAACGTACCTACATAGTGATGTCTACATTTGATCCGTTTTATTCTTTGAATCTATTATTTTATCTTAAATTTATTCATGTATTAATTTTAAATGCCAAATCCGTTGTCTGCTTAATTTGACGTTTATGTTATATGCTTGATTTTATTTGCATATTTTATAAACTTTACAATATATAAATAACAAAATATTTTATAAAATTATATTTTAATGCATTAGGACCAAGATCGAGCCTTGATAATTACCCAAAAAAAAAAAAAAAAAAAGATCGAGCCTTGAACAATATTATAATTTTAGATCTATTTTTAAAATTTCACCTGATAATTTTCTCAAACTCAATCCAAGTAGTATTGAAACAAATTCAAGACTTAAAATATATTAGCAACAATGAATTGTGAATTTATGAAGGACATTGATCCTAAGTTTTCAAATTTTAATTCAACTTGAATACGAGACATGCACATTTTATACTTTTACGAATGAGTATTTTGCAAATTAGTCAAGAGTTGAAAAATAATCGCCGGCTAATATATCCCCAAATATCAACAGAACTCAATCACCCAAGGTTTTCATCCTAAATAATCATTAGCAGCCTGACCCCAGGATATGGCAGAACTAGTTTTGATTTTGTTTGGTTCGTACAAAAACGTTAAAAATTTAAAAAAATATTTAAAAATATTTAAAAATTATTTATTATTTATTTTATTTTATAAATTACAAATTTATAAATTATTTAACTTTATTTTATTTTTTATTACCCTAAACACTGTTGATTGGTACAATACTGGAACAAATCCACTGTCCTCTCTCCTGTTTGTGGAATTCCTGAGAGACAGCCAAAATTCCAGTCACATCGCGCATTGATTTCTCCAATTAATCATCCTCAAATGCAAACACTCCTGCTCCCACATCGGGGTTAAGTGTGTGTTTTTTATATAACCCCAGTCTGTAGATTAATTTTTAGACTTGGTTTGTTAATTTTGATTTTCAACAAAAAAAAAATAAATTTTGAATTTTTTATGTTGGACCTCATTATTTTTTATGGACTATTCTGTAGTTCGGATTTAAGCACAAGAAGATGTCTAATGGGCTCTTTGGGGACTTGCTCTGACATTGGGAGTTGAATGTATATATGTGTTTCATATAATCTCAGTCAGGAGACTAATTTTTTGAGTTGATTTGTTAACGTTGATCTTAAAAAAAAAAAAAAAATGCAAACACCCCAAAATACTTTGGTCTTTCCACAGAAAAATATTGACTTCCATCGGAACAATGCCTATCCGTGTGGTCCTCCGCTCCTACTCAAATCCAATTTCGGTTGACATCAGGGTTAATGTTAGTTGAATGATAGTTTAATCTGAATTATTAAATTAAAATTTAATAATTTAAACTTATTCATAAATTAATTTAATAATATAAATCGAAGTTATCACAATTATTTCATTCAAATCAAGAGTCAATCTTTGTTCAATTTATGTGAATTTTATATAAATTAAATTAAACTAACAATGCTCAAAAATTAAAAATTAATTTTTTAATAAAATTTTGTATTGTGTATATTTTTACCGAATTATTATTTTAGTAAATTTCATACATGTTATTCACATATTATTTACAAAATTTATACGAAAATGTTTAAAAATAAGAAAATGAGTAAGAAAATTTGGTTGTTTTAGTCACTTATGGCATTTTCTATTTGTAAAACTATTAAGGCTCATTTTACAATTTTATAAAAAAATTAAATTTTGATTAGAAAAATTATATAAAATATTACAAAAAGTTAAATTTTATTTTTTTTTCCTAACTAAAGGGGTGTTTGGAGTGTAAAAAAAAAACTTAAAAAATTTAAGAATTGGTGTTAACGTGATGTAAAGTAATACATGATCAATTTTATTTGGAAAAATTTGTAAATTTTTAAAAAATTTTAGAATTTTTTGAAAACATTTGGGCCACCAAACAGGCCCAAAAAACTAAATTTTCACAGTTCGAGTGAAAATAGGAAACAAACCGTTAATTAGCGAGGCGGCCGATCCAAATTGAAAAGTCAGGGACCACAGGAGGAAGGGTAGGAGAGTGCCGCACTATTTATTAATTCCCCCTCGCAAGCACCAACGCCAGGCTTCCTTTTACGGTACAGAAAGCCAACATCACCCCCTCAGCGATTCCCTCTCTCTCTGTCTCCCCCCCCCCCCTCTTTGCTTGACTCCTCTCTCTCTCTCTCTCTCTCTCTTCCCCCCCCCTCTTTCCTTCGCATCTTCATAGCCAGTCTTTTTATTTCCATACAAAAAGTTGAAAGATAAAAGCTCAGTCGATACCAATCCAAGCCCTAGAATTCGTACGTTCAGGTAATATTCATACATACATACATACATATGTGTACATTGATAAATTGGTTTGTATAACATGTTGCATCCCTGTGCATATGATATCGAGATCTTTTTGTTTTATTGATTTGAATTTGCTATTGGGAAATGGATGGACAATTGATTATTATATCGCCAATTTAGAGGTATTTGATTAAGTGAGCTTCAGATTGTAACTTTATTGGCTAATGGATTCACTTACGGATTCATCTCGTATTGTTACTTCTGGTAGTGTAAGATTGATGGGTTAGTTTATCTTGCTCTGCTAATCGGGTTAAAGCATGAGATGATAATTAATTCTGTTACCGAATTCCACTGCGTTATGTAACAATTTCTGCTATTATTTACTATGAATTGCTGGAGATGATTTTGAATGTACTTGTTCGTGAAACTGAAAGAGTGCATCTACAACTTTACAGGGGCACACCATGGCGCTTCTGTCGCAGGTGGGTCCATCAAACTGCATTCGTTCCGAGAACACGAGATGTAAAGCCGGCTACCGTGTTGTTCACCAAATGGGTAATGTTTGGGAGGCATCCAAAATGAAGGAGACTTGCATAAATTTTCAATCTGTACCATCAAATACCACCAAGGCCATGCAGAGTTTGCATGCAGACAATGCGGTAGTGGGGTACAAACGAGGGCACCGTACCATTGTCGCTGCAAGCCCTCCAACAGAGGATGCTGTGATTGCTGCAGAACCGCTGACTAAAGAGGATCTTGTGGGATACCTTGCGTCTGGATGCAAGCCCAAGGAGAAATGGAGGTTCAACTTCTAGCTCTTATTGGTACCCAGATTCAAGTGGCACCTCATGTTGTCTATTCTACTTGGAGACAATTTGTTGTTTTATTTGTTTATCCCGTAAACAAATCACTTCTGCTATTTACATGGAAATACTTTTGCTTAGTAACTTTTAATCTCAAACAGATCACATGTTTGGCTTATCATTAGTCTGTTTCATGTATTCTAATTTTTATATCCATTGAATTGATGATTAGACACAAGTTATGAGATTAGTTGTAACTTGTAAGTTAATTCTTTATTTCAAAGGCCTCATTATGGATAATTTTTGGATTGTCCCTAATCTCTAACAGTGACAAATTTCTAATCTCGGCATTAACTTTAGTACAAATGAAATTAATTTAGGAGGTATGGCTCTCTGCAATTGGAATTCTAATGACTAAGCCTTGAATTCCTCTGTCTTGGTCAATTATATGTTTCTTCAGGTCTTGCTTCCATATTTCAATTCCATTATTTGGTTGTACAACATAATTTCAAAATTTATTTACTATCGGTAGCTGAAAATTTCCCTTTATCTTCTTCTGAATAGTTAATAATGTGGTTTCTGCAGAATAGGTACTGAACATGAAAAGTTTGGGTTTGAGTTTCAAACTTTACGGCCCATGAAGTATGAACAAATAGCAGAGTTGCTCAATGGTATAGCTGAGAGATTTGAGTGGGATAAAATTATGGAGGGTGACAATATTATTGGACTCAAACAGGTAAACCGCTCCTTCTATTATGTTTTGCAAAATAGAACAACTTGACCCCTTTCTTGTTTATACTTCGCTATCTTTTTCGGTTCAAAACCATTAAGTATTGTCCATTCTTGTTCTTTCTGAATGCATTTTGTTAAATTAACATATGCGGCAAGTTTTCTTCAATTTTTGGTGTATTCCTAAAGGGAGACTTTCCCTTAATGTTGTGCAGGGAAAGCAAAGCATATCACTGGAACCTGGAGGCCAATTTGAGCTTAGTGGTGCCCCTTTGGAAACATTACATCAAACCTGTGCTGAGGTTAATTCACACCTTTATCAGGTTTGTGTAAAATTTTAATTTTTATGAAAACATATTTATTTTATTATTAAGTCTTTAATTAGAAGTGATGGATGTATTATACATGACAGTGACTATCAAATCTCATGCAGTAGTCCTTTTTTTTTTTTAATGGATATATTATACAGCAGTTGATTATAACTCTTTGGTATGATGACCAAGGACTCTATGAGCTAAGCAGCTATTATGTTCAAACAAATATGATGGTTTTTTTTTTTTTTTTTTTTTTTTTTTTATGGGTAAGCTAAACAAATATGATGTTAAGGAAGACCAAACTATTCATATTTTAGGATTGAATTCGAGGTTAAAAACAGACTGGCACTTAGCCATGCATATAATTGCAAGTTCTCAGGGGGTAATTATTAGATTTTGTACAAGTGTGAAGGCTTGGACTCGCCCCAGATTTATGACATTCTCCAAATCAATGGCACTAATGGTTTTCTTGGATGAAAATTTTTGGAAAAATTGAAGTTTGTAGTAAGCTGTTGGCTTACAAATGATTCTCCTACTGCATTAACCCAAATTGAGTATGGTTACATCCTGCAGCTCATATGACTGGAAAAGGCCAGCTGATTAATCAAAATCAGGTAGGTTTGTAAAGGAATATAGATGTCTCTCAGCATGCCAACCTAAATTTAAGTGTTACTTATCAAGGTTGCCATGCCAGTTATAGCTCCAGCCTACCCAATACAATAAAAAATGCAGGATTACTGTTGTGATTCATTTTTGAGTTTTTGTGGCATGCTAGCTGTTTTTCTAATTGCATCATCTAATATTATTTTTAGGTTGACCATTGATATTGTTCTTCACATTCTTGTTCAAAACATAGGGTCCCTTTCTTTCCCCCCAGCCCTTTTTTTTTGGGGTGGGGGGGTCTCCTGAGATATATGATGATGCATTCAATTATTCAAATTATTTAACTATTGAATAATTTAAGACAAAAAATGTGTACTAATGTGCATTATATTGGTGGGACAGGTCAAAGCTGTTGCAGAGGAAATGGGAATTGGATTCTTGGGAATTGGTTTTCAGCCCAAATGGGGCGTAAAAGACATACCTATAATGCCTAAGGTATTATTTACTCCGCCTTCTATCTATTGGGTTTCGGTAGATAGACATGCAGAATATGTTAGTAACCAGTGCAGATGGCATAAGCTGTCATGCATCTCATGGACTAAAATACCTGTTGACTGTTTTAGGCAACTTAGTAGTGTCTGATGTGAAGTGCCAAGTTCCGTGGCTGGGGACACACTTGCTATTCTATACTCCACTGTGTATTTTCTGCTCTTTTACTCATCATCTTTAAATGGGGTACTCCCAGAGTAATTTTTAGAAATAAGACATACATCACTCTATGCTTTCTGTTTCTTTTGTCATTGTCAAATGTTTGCCACCTATAGTTTGGGTCACCCATATCAGTTTCCATCAGATTCTAGAATCTTTAGCAGTTGCTTTTTTATTGTCATTTTAATTGTTGGATTTTTGTGCAAATTCCTATGCCTTTTTCTCTTCTACAAAACGCATTCTCTTTAGCACCTGGCCTGCTGTTAATGTACTTGGGCTGGTCCTGGCTTGGATTTTCTTATATTACTACTATGTTTTAACCTTATAGTATTTTTTGCTCAGGGAAGATACGAGATTATGAGAAATTACATGCCCAAAGTTGGCTCTCTTGGACTTGATATGATGTTCCGGACATGCACTGTTCAGGTGTGAGAAATGTAACATTTTGCTTTTCTGGTTTTCTCAAGTCAAGACTCTTGAAGGCACTAAAAATTTGTTTATAATTTGTGCTCTGAATAAATAATGATGGGTGTCATTTCTGACTGTAATAGGTCAATTTGGACTTCAGTTCTGAAGCTGACATGATCAGGAAATTTCGTGCTGGTCTGGCTTTGCAGCCTGTATGAAACTTTGATCTTTCTTGCTCATAAGTTTTTTTTTTTTTTTTCTTTTTTTTTTCTTCTTTAGTTCAGTGAATTCTAACTTGAAAATAAATGAAACAGATTGCTACAGCACTGTTTGCCAATTCACCTTTCACTGAAGGAAAGCCAAATGGTTATCTTAGCATGAGAAGGTTTCTATGGCTTACCACTTGTCACCTTACATATTCTTATTGCATTTCACTATGTATGATTTATTGATTCTTGAATGTTTCACCAGCCAAATTTGGACAGATACCGATAAAAATCGTAGTGGCATGCTCCCCTTTGTTTTTGATGACTCGTTTGGGTAAGTTTGCCTTTTTATTTTTTTTATTATTATTTTCTTAAGGTAGAGCAGATACAAAAGAATAGCATATGTTAATATTACCTGTGCTTCTTGTAAAATGTTTTCTAAATCTAGCATGATGAATAGCTTAGCAAAAATCTTGATGTGCTGTGCAAATTATAAAAATGAATTAAACTTCTTTTTGCTCTTTGTAATTTGTATTGCGTGTTAACCAGAAATTATTACTTATCATAAATAGTTTTAAATAATATCTATCCGTTCCATGACCATGGAAGTCTAAAAGAGTTTTTTTGCACCAATAATAAGAATGCTCCAACATTCTTTTAATTTCTAAGGCAGTATAAATTGGTGGTGCTTAAATTGATTTTCTTTACAATCATACATTGACAAATTTTGAAGATCTGTTTTGTCTATTCATAGTTCATGTAGTTTAGTTGATGATCACAGTGGCCCTGTTATCTTTTCTGGCACAGATTTGAGCGGTATGTAGATTATGCGCTTGATGTGCCAATGTATTTCGTCTATCGGAAAAAGAAGTATATTGATTGTACTGGAATGTCCTTCCGGGTTACCATCTATCCTTACTAGTTTCTCAATTGATTTAATACTTTATTTTATAACTATGTTTGGATTTTCTCCTCTATTTTATCGTAACATGAATTTTTGTATTGTTCATCTGGTCTCTTTATATGTAATACTTCTCATATCATATTTTTGCAGGACTTCATGGCAGGAAAGCTTCCTCCTATTCCAGGTGAATTGCCGACCCTTAATGATTGGGAGAATCATCTGACAACGATTTTTCCTGAGGTTTGTGCTTGCAAGAGGGTTAACTTTTTCGGAAATGTCCTGAATCTGTTATGATACTCATTGGATATCGTATTCTACTTATTCCATTCAGGTCAGGTTGAAGAGATACTTGGAGATGAGGGGTGCTGATGGAGGGCCTTGGAGGAGGTTATGTGCATTGCCTGCATTTTGGGTACTTCTTTCTTTTGATCTGTACACATGTAGTCAATCAATTAATGCAGAAATTGTTAGTACTCATTTGGGGAAAATAAGGAATTGATGTCTTGAAGAAGGTTCAAAGATGATGTAATTTACTAATGCATTAATGAATCTAGATATCATGCAATTTGAAATGTATCCTTAATTCATTTCTACATTAGTTGGTCAATGCTAAAATAAATATTTAGACATTTGTATGTCTTACTTTTTGCCATGCATACGGCTGGATGTGCATCTTTATTCATTTTTATTAGAACTTTTATTGATTATGTAAAATGAAAATTTGAAATATATTTATTGAGGATTTTACCTATTGCAAGGTTCATTTTATTGTCATGCAAAAGGTTCATTTTATTGTCATGTCATGTCAATTTGTAATATCATTCTTATCTGATAATTGACACCTTTGTTGTTTAAGTATGCATTGATAAAGTAATTACCTTTTCTTGTTCAAATATGGTTAATTATGTTGTGGATATTCAAATTTCAGGTGGGGTTATTATATGATGAGGTTTCTTTACAAAATGTGCTAGACATTGTAGCTGACTGGACACCAGAAGAGAGACAAATGTTGAGAAATAAGGTACTAACAGCATTTTAAACAAGTGGTGGTGCCATGATCTGCATCTTTTTATCATAATTTGAATTCTTCACTACAACGGAATTGTGTTCTGGTTGGAATTTGTTGGGAGTGGAATGCATTAAGCTATGGTTTATATCTTGCTTTTATGTAATTTCCAGAGTCCGTGGATGGGGTAGAATTTCCCATCACAAATTGCATCTGGCCCTTCATATGTATGCATGTGTTTTTTTTTCTGCAAAATTTCTAGATAGTGGATCTTTAATTTTAACTTGCCTCAGTCACATTGTTTTTGTAAATAACTCAGCAGCTATATTGATTACTATATATTGGTTCAATAATCACAGTATGGTCACAAGATAACAAGATAATCTATGGGCTGAATTAAAAGATGGCTTGCATCCTTGTACCGACAATATCCATTCAGAGAATCAAGATTGCAAATCTAATTCCAAAATGCATTTGATAGGTACCAAAGAGTGGTCTAAAGACACCATTTCAAGATGGATTGCTGAGGCATGTAGCGGAAGATGTTGTAAAGTTGGCAAAGGTAACTTGTAAAGTTAATGTTACGATTATTATTCTTCTTGATCTGGTGTCTTTTTGACCTTTTTTTTTTTTTTTTGGTAGGATGGCTTGGAAAGAAGAGGCTTCAAGGAAACAGGATTCTTGAATGAAGTGGCCGAGGTGGTTAGAACAGGTAGTTGATGCGGGTCTCATGTATTTAATAATAATTTTTTATTATTATTTACTTTTCGTGTGGCATTGGGAGGGAGTGCGGGAAGATTAGGTGTGGCAATCATGTTATGTCATGTTGTGTCGTGTCAACCCAAACACAACACAAATAATTAATCTTGTCAAAATATTCAACACTAATGCGATTCAATTAACAAGACATGCATAACTAGTTTATATGCAGGTTGTGTAATATGTTTAACATGTCAATCCGAAAAATATATTGTCAACTTGAAAATTGAACGACTTGTGCAACCATTTTAATAGGTCAACTTGAAAATACATGACCAACTCGAAAATACAATCAACCCATTGAACTATATGTATTTACTCATATTAAATGGGTTGACTTGTTTTTGAAATGAAACCAACCTTTATAATCTTGTCAAAAGCTGGTTGACTGTTTTTGACTCAGAACCCATTTATACTCGAGCATGACCTGCTAAGTACATGCTGTATTCGGGTCTCTGTGTTAAAAATTGCCCCCCCCCCCCTAGAAAGATGGAAGTCGCTTATTTAGTAAGGGCCAAATTTGATGCACTATGCATTTTGTTTCATTTTTCATCTGAAAAAATGGTTAGCTAGAGATAAGAGGGGCTACCTCAAGTGAAAAAGGCCACCCACGCAAACCCAAGGCCTTGGGTTAAATCATCCCACCCCTCTCCTTTTGATAGATAATATGTACGTATATATACACTAGCAGTAACCCATGAGATGCATAGAAGGTAAATTAAACAATAACTTGTGTCAATATGCAATTGCAGTGTATCATGTTTGGGAGACAGTTTTTGGTCAGTATATCCATTGAGTAATTGGCAAAATTAAGGTTGTGTAGAATTTTACAGCTTGTAAATGAACACAATCTATATAAAGAAGTAAAAATAAATAAATAAATATAAGATCCTACCCCCCTGCCTCTTTCTTCCTCCAACCCAAAATGAAAAAAAAAAAGGAATATAATATAAAATATATTAAATATAAATAAATGACTAAATCAAGCAGGAAAATATTGGGAAAGAATCCTCCATTTTTGGTGAACCTCAAAACTATTTTTCTTGTTCAAATTTATTGCTATTAAAAGTAAGGTACCACTACAGAAGTGTGCCTTAAGTTTTGGATTCCTGTAGCTATAAAACAGATTTCAAGAATGTTTGTTTTGATATCAATGTTGTAACCTTGCGTTTAATATCAAATATGTGAATTCTGATGTGAGATTAGTTGGTTTCTGCGTCATTATCCTTTCAGATGCATTATTCAGTTGATTTGATATATGCCCTTTCATTTTATTTACGCATTTATTTATTGTTTTGCAGGTGTAACACCAGCTGAGAAGCTTTTGGAGATGTATAATGGGAAGTGGGGACAGTCTGTGGATCCTGTTTTCGAGGAGCTGCTATATTGAGGTGATTCTAATGCCTTGTGTACACTTCAGCATGGGTCTTTTATGTTTAGGTCTCCTTTCAATTGTTGGTTGTAATGTCAGTTGTTCTGTTCATGCTCATGAACTATTATGTTCGTGGAATAAACTGTGTGTATCGTCGGCATGAAGCCTTTCATGCAACGACTTCGTCCAGATGTAACCAGATCAGTTGATGTCAACTGACATTAGTGTATGATACATCGAGCGAATAAAACATTCAAAACCTTGCGAGTAAAGCAAGTTAACCTAAATTTTACTGAGCAATTATGGGATATTGGTGTTTCATGTTGCTTGGTCAAATCTAGGATCATTCTCATATTGCAGCTAACCTTATTGTCTTTGAGAACTTTGGGGTCTATAATGCTTACCAAATACGTACTTGGTTAACCTCGGCCTCTCTGTATTGAAAATTATCTTTATTTTTGGAGATAAAGATGCATGGCTTTTGCCATTAATGGGGTGTAATATCCTTGTTGGTGAATAGTGATTACATGGAATGCTAGTTTGCTCATTATTCAAGTTTTTATTTTATTGGTGATTTCATTTTATTATGTGAAAAGGCTGGAAAGTTAGATTAATTTTATATATATATATATATATATATATATATATGTGGGAGATCAAGTATTGGCTCTACTTTTTCCGTGTGCTTGCTCCTTGATTTGCACTAAGTGAGCACCCAATGTAGGGAATAGGGGGCCTACAAGGATTATATTACAGTCTATTAAAGCAATTTATGCTTGATGTAAGAGTAGGGAAGGAGAATATATATATATATGCAACATGTGGATCATATAACAAATTAATCTATTTATCATTCGTTTACTAAACTTTTCAGTTGTAGCCCTAATTAGTCAAGTCAGAACTTTTTTCATTTTCATCTCACGGTTCTTACTTTCACTATTAATCAAGTAAATAATTGAGTATTTAATGGATTATATTATCAACTCATTTAAATCTATTAATTAAGCAGATATTATCTTATTTACCCAATTATGTGTGTTAATGATTTTAATTGGATTCAAACTCATTTAATTTAAATTTAATTGGGAATTAAATTTAATTGGACGAGTTTACAAGTTCGGATCGTATTTGTCACATGTGGGAGGATGTAGCGTAAGCAGGAAAATTGGTTAGAAAAAATTGAAATTAATAAAAAAATAAAGGGATATAATTGAGTTGGGGTCAAAGATAATGTCAAACACGTCTTTTAACTCGAATGGAAGGTTTATTGTAGCTGTGGGAGGGAACATTATAGGAGTAAGTGAGGTGTTGGATCGTGGCTTTGATACAGACGGCTTATCTTAATATTCTCTCTTATGTAGTATTTAATAGGCTTGTATGTAATTATCAGGGTAAATTTTACTGTTATGTTTTATATGAAATTTCACTTGGAGACTTCTGAGCTGTTTTTTTTTTTTTTTTTTTTTTGGGTGTTAACAATTAGGGACATAAATTTTTTATTAGTTGTAATGTACCGTTCCAGTGACTATTTTTGCTCTTGAAATTTATGTCAATTTGACACTTTAACAGTGGGAGTATAAGGATAATAATGTCCTTGAGGAAGGATGTTTAAATTAATAAAAAAAAAAATTAACCTCTAATTGTTAAATATATATATATATATATATATATAAACAACTCCTCAAGTCCTGGACAAAACTCAATTGATTAAATAAAATTTTTTAAGGGAAAGCAATGTTCCAACATTAACAATGTTATAGAATCACTCTAATCACTCGTCCATCTTTTCTTCCCAACTAAGAAAATCAAATCAACATCTAACAATTTGATATTTTATATATATATATATATATATATATATATGTCGGCTGCATAGCTCATGCATTGTGATTGAGCCAGGTGGCTGCTTTGCCCACTAACAAATACTGGGCTTGGCAGTAATGCTCACATTGTGATATATTTCCCTTCAACAAGCTCCATGCATCATGCATGCATAAATTGTAACAATGGGGGTGTTTGACAACGTATAAAATTACCAAAAGTTATAAAAAATTACCAAAATTTATCAAAAATTTTATCAAATATCCAAAAGTTATTGAAAACAGCTAAAAATTGTTACTTGTTTCACTAAATATACCAAAAATTATAACTAACAACTTTTGATAAAAAAAATATCGAAAAATACTAAAAATTGTGCCTTCAATGCCTCATAAGTTGAATTAAAATAATAAAAAAAATATATTCCATTATAAGTTCAAATTGCACTTATAACTATTCTCAAATATATCAAAATTTAATAAAGCTATTATGTGTGTGTATATATATTATTTTATTTTATAATCAAATTAAAACGTATTAATTTTAAACTAATATATTTTTTTGTGTTATATCTATTTTTTTAATAATCTTGTATTTAATTTTTTTTAGTAACCTAGAACCTTAACCAGTTTATTGTAATACTCAACAAACTGCATAATTAATAAGTAAACTGGAGAGGTGTACGCTGTCGCTCACGTACATTTTGCTTAAGATAGAAATAAAACTCGTGTAATTTTTGTGAAGAATAAACCCATAAGCCATTTGAATAATTTTGTATTGAAATTATGTTATCACACGGTGTTTAATAATAATGTGTGACCAGCCCGTCATTCCAAGTGGGAAGGGAGCTGGAACGAATGGACCAGAAATAAATGTGTTTGCATGAGAGGAGAAGGGACAAGACTAATCGACGAAGACTTTCTAATCCCTTTCAATTATTTGATTCCCATCACCTCTCTCAATGTATTTCCTCCCCCATCCCTAGTCACCTAACTTGATCCCTAATTAACTTGATCCCTAATCGCATTGTCATTGAATTGTCCAAAAGGCCCTCATTGCCACGTTATTAGTTAGGCAATGTCTATCATTTTTGGGAGAGAATTTTTCGGCAAAATGAAAATCTAACTTAGGGTATTATTATTTCATCGGTATGCATTTAGGCCCTGTTTGGAGTAAGAAAAAATAAGATAAATTGAGATAAAATGTAATTTTGGATTAATTTTGGCACTTTTTTTTCTGAAAAGTAACAAACTGTGGGAACGATTTTCTAAATCTATTTCCACGGATTTAACAAAATTCACAAAAAGTAGTGATAATGGTACTCGTTTAAAAACTTTCGACACGAAGAATATAATTGTATACAAAATTTACACATCCGATTAATCTATTTTTAGAATTTTTTTATTTTTTTTAACGAAATATTGAAATTTTTTGAAATTAGTGATGGCGGAAAAATTAGAGGTAGAGGGGTTGTTGGAGATTTATAGAATATTTTTTGTAGTTTTTTAGTATACCAAATTGGTCCTTTATGTGTATATATATATATATATATATATATATTTTAAAGCAATAACCTATTTCTTAACCTAATAAATCATGCCAAATCTCTAAGATTAGAAAGAAAAATAATACAATTTGCACAAAAATAGGGATGATGATTTATTTAACCTAAGAATCTTATTATTCATTTTATTTTGAGCTTAATCAAAATGGATTTGAGATTTAAATAATAAAGTTTGAAATAGATATAGAACGAATAACAAAAATTCGTTAAGTTTATAGTCATCTCAAATTCAACTTGCGGATGTGAGACAAATAATGGAAGTTGAATTTAAGAATAAAACATTTTAGACTTGTATTGTCGTTTCAAATTGAACTCGTCTTCATTACATTTTAAATATTTATTTATTATAATATTATTTGGGTTGATGATTTTTTTTTTTTTTGGGGTGTCAAAATAATAACTGTAAGTAAACATCGAATTTGGGAAATCACTCTAGTGCCCAAACTTCCTAAAAGTTAAGGCATTCATAAATAAATAAATAAACGGATTATCTGGGTAGGAAAACGCTAGGAGGAGAGGAATGCATATTAATATTGGTGTATTAGGAGTGATAAAAAGTGAGATAAAATAAAATAAATTATAAATTCGTAATTTGTATAATAAGATAAAAATAAATAATTTTTAAAATTTTTTAAAATTTTTTTATTATTTTTTGAATTTTTTTTTATCATTCTAAATTGAGTCAATATTAATTATTTTCTATTTTGGAAAAAGATAGAAAAAAAAAAACCCATATTCAGTTGGGGTTACCCTGTCAATAAAACAGGTAGTGCTATGTTGTCCTTCGTTTTATTCATACATACGAACGTATACATATATATATATATATGTATACATACATATATAGAGTTGTATATTTATGAGTTAAGTCTTGAGAGGATGGGTTAGTAATTTGGGATTGGATGGAGCCAGATGAGTTCAGACCATCCACCTAGCTGGTTGTCTCTTTCCGTATCCAGCTCACTGCTTCTCCCTTCTCTCTCTCTCTCCCCAATTATTTTCTCTTTGGAGAGAGAGAGAGAGAGAGAGAAGTATCACAATCTTAATTGAAATCTCATCCCCCGCACCTACAAAAGGCCATCCAACATTCCATGATTCCATGCCTCCTCCCAATTCTCCTATTGCCTTTACATTACTCTTCAATTTTCGTTTCCATATACCGATTTTGATCCAGAAATGAGAGAAATTCTTCACGTCCAGGCAGGACAATGCGGGAACCAAATCGGCGGGAAGTTTTGGGAGGAGGTGTGCGAAGAGCATGGCATCGACGCCGCCGGAAACTATGTCGGAAACTCTCACCTTCAGCTGGAGAGAGTCAACGTCTACTACAACGAGGCCAGCGGCGGGCGGTACGTTCCGAGGGCTGTGTTGATGGATCTCGAACCGGGCACCATGGATAGCCTGCGAACCGGGCCGCATGGGAGAATCTTCAGGCCCGATAATTTTGTGTTCGGGCAGAATGGGGCGGGTAATAATTGGGCCAAGGGGCATTACACTGAGGGGGCCGAGTTGATCGACTCCGTGCTTGATGTCGTTCGAAAAGAGGCTGAGAATTGTGATTGCTTGCAAGGTATTGTCTTTTATTTTTTTATTTTTAAAGTTTGATTAGTTCACTTAGGTACCTTTGGATCATATGATTTTCGGCTTCGATATTACGGAACTGACATTATGATCAATATCAACTTCCCTTTTTTAGATTATGTGTGTGTTTAGAATAAGAAAAAGTGAGGGCTCCGTTTGGAGCTCTAAAAAATGACAAAAAACGAGATAAAATATGATTTGGGAAAACTTTTAGTGTTTGGTGCACGCCGCTCAAACCGCTTTATTTGGAGATGAATAGTAAAATTTCGTTTTGACGGATTGGATTTCTGTTTCGACGAATTCAAAATTTTAAGCAATCATACTTCTTTACACTACAATCTGTCCAGACAGATTGTAGAAACTGTTTGGACAAAAGCTACCCGCGCGATTCTGTTGGAACGATTTCTACAATCCGTTTGGACGGTTTTAAAAACGCCACAAAAAATAGTCAAAGTGGGTGTTATTTGGTAGCTTAGAAATCCATGGTGAGAATGGCAAAAAAAATTTTGCTATTTGATTAATCGAATTCTAGTTATTAACGTTTTTTTTTTTTGAAAGATATTGAACGTTTTTTAAATTTTAAGAAGGTAGGAATGTGTAATATTTTATAGAGATTTTCATCAAATGTTGGTGCACCAAACGCACCCAAAATGAGATAAATTGTAAATTAGATAAAAATTAAATAACTTTTAAAGTTTTTTTTCAATATTTTTCATTATTTTTGAAAATTTTTTGTCACTCCAAACAGAACTTATATACGTCAACTAGGGTCACCACTTTGTTTAATTGTAGGTAAAAACTATTAACCCCTTTTAAATTTTAAAATTATATTTTTAAACCCTTCTTTCATTTATCAAATGTAACAAATTTAATTTTTAAGAATTTTAAAATAAAATTACTCTTACACCCTCATGCTTTACACTCTTTTTATATTTATACTGCCAACTCAATTTGATTATTAATGGACATTTTTATCCTTTCATTTTAAAACTTAAAATTATTTCGAGAGTTCTCTTTTAACATTGAGAGAATTTTTTTTTGAACTTCAAAAGGAATTAATTATTTTCATAATATTACACGTTATTTTAGAGTTAGTTTAGGACGAAAAAGAAAACATCATTAAGAGGCAAGAAAATAAAGGAAATGACAATAATTTTTTTTTCATATGTTTATGAGTTTAGGAAAGAAAAGATGTCGATTATCATTTTTTTATTTGTGAATTAGAAAGGAATGAAAAAAATAAAAAATATCTATTATTATTTTACTATTGTATTCTTTAAAATAGACTTTTATATTCAAGTGGTAAATATAGTATTATTAAAATTTATTAAATTTTAAAATCAAATAATTCTTTATGTTCTGTAGTTTAATCCCACGTGTAATTTGCACTTATATATATATATATATATATTATTTTAATGATCCATATTCGAACTCAACTACTGGGAGCGATGGATTTCGATTGCCATGGTATAGGGTTCCAGATTTGTCACTCACTGGGAGGAGGAACTGGGTCGGGCATGGGGACACTGCTGATATCAAAGATCCGAGAAGAATACCCGGATCGGATGATGCTGACTTTCTCGGTCTTCCCTTCGCCCAAGGTGTCGGACACGGTGGTGGAGCCCTACAACGCTACCCTCTCCGTCCACCAGCTCGTCGAGAACGCGGACGAGTGCATGGTTCTCGACAACGAAGCCCTTTATGATATCTGCTTCCGCACCCTCAAGCTCACCAATCCAAGCTGTAAGCTTTTCCAAACGAGAAATTTGATATATGCCACTAGAAGTATATGCATGGGAGAAAAAATTATTAAAAAATTATGGCGGTATTTTAAATAAAATTTTCATTTTTTTACCATTTAAATATAAGTTATACTATATAAGATTTTCTTGAGGAGTGTTTGGTTTGTAAAAAAAAACAAAAAAACAAAACAAAAATTGATGTAAGAATAATATATAACGAAATTTGATCAGAAAATGTTAAATAAAACTAATAACAATTAAAAGTTTTTTTTAAGTATTTTTTGAGATCCTAACATTCTTTTTGAAAAATAAATTAAATAATGTGGTAAGATTATGATTTTATTTATTTAAAACAAAAGATTATAAAATCGTTATTTAATTACAAAAATGCTATTGTTGTAAAATTTTGGTGGCACTTTTTAATAGAAAAATATTTTTCCTCAAAATATTCACCTCCTATTTTAACCCATATAAATTTTAGTAGCAATGCTACATAACAAAAGTTTCTTTTTAAAATTTTACACTAAAATAATATTACTTATTAGTTTGAAAAATTAACCCATTATAATATATTTTATGACATGTTATTTTTATCCCATTTTTAATAAAAAATTTAGTAGAACACTTTTTTTTTTTAATTTTAATTCGATATATTTGTTTCTACAATTATTTTGCAATACATGCTTTTATATTAGAATATTTCATAAAAAAATTTGTGTTAGAATGATTCAACAATGTTACTTAACATTATAAGTATTTTTTAAACATGTTTTGACAATTTTTTAAAATTTAAATAATATAACTGTATTTGGTTGACTAAAATACTTTGTAACTCTTTAAACACTTGTGAAAATCTCTAAAAATTATTCACTTTTTATCTCACTATACGAATTAAATATTTTTTGTCATTCTAAACAAGTTTTATGTCTAAAAATTATTAAAAATAATAAAATAATTGATAAGACAAAAATAAAATAAAAAAGGAGTTGTCTTTTTGTTAATAATTCATCAAACTAAAAGCGTGCGTCCCTGTTGCAGTCGGTGATTTGAACCATTTGATCTCCACAACCATGAGCGGAGTGACTTGCTGCCTCCGTTTCCCGGGACAACTCAACTCCGACCTCCGTAAACTGGCGGTGAATCTAATCCCCTTCCCGCGCCTCCACTTCTTCATGGTGGGTTTCGCGCCGTTGACCTCCCGCGGATCACAGAAATACCGAGCCCTCACCATCCCCGAGCTCACCCAGCAAATGTGGGACGCCAAGAACATGATGTGCGCCGCCGACCCCCGCCACGGCCGCTACCTCACCGCCTCCGCCATGTTCCGCGGCAAGATGAGCACCAAGGAGGTGGACGAGCAAATGATCAACGTCCAGAACAAGAACTCCTCCTACTTCGTGGAGTGGATCCCCAACAACGTCAAATCGAGCGTCTGCGACGTCCCGCCGACGGGGCTCTCGATGTCGTCGACGTTCATGGGGAACTCGACTTCGATTCAGGAGATGTTCCGGCGGGTGTCGGAGCAGTTCACGGTGATGTTCAGGAGGAAGGCCTTCTTGCACTGGTACACTGGGGAGGGAATGGATGAGATGGAGTTCACGGAGGCCGAGAGCAATATGAACGATTTGGTGTCGGAGTACCAACAATATCAGGAGGCAGTTGCGGCCGATGATCGTGACGACGATGGAGATTACGACGACGATGAGGAGGCGGGGAACTGATCAGATGTTCTTTTGTGGTTGTGTTTGATTTCTGGGTGAATAAATGTTGATCAAAAGCTCTTTTTTCATTCATGTTCATGTGATCGGTGTGATTGTCTATATGTATATGTATGTATTTTGTGTGAGCGATTTTTGGGAAACATTCATCACATATTTATTCATTCATAGTGCCATTGTGGGTGTATATGAATTGTATTTGCTTTTTGGTTCTAAAACGGTGACGCGTTCTATGTGCACTCTGCATTTTGTTATGAGTTTAATTTTGTGATGGGTTTAATATATATACACGAGTGAGCTTGAAAAAATTATACACATTTACAGTACAATACATTTTAAAAATATTTTTTTCACAAATTATAATTAATAATTGAAATTGAATTTTACATACAAATGAGTGATACAAATGAGTGATGAGTGGTTAAGATTTTTTTCCCTACAAAACTTTTCCCACAAACTCCCGTTCCCCCCTCCAAAAAACATACACGTATATGTACATACACATCAATCCTTCTGAACTCATCTTCAATGCTCTTTAGCCCGTCTACTGCATCTTCACACAATCTCTGCTCGCCCTCAACCATCATTTCAGAAAGAGTATTTAACCTTTTGACTTTTTTTTTTAATTATTAAATTTATTTTTATATTTTAATTTTTTTAATTATAAAAAATATCAAATTAAAAATTAATTTTTTTTCTTATAAACTCAATTGAACATAGTTAAATGATCCGTTCAAATAGATTTTTTATACTGAGTCAAATTTTTAAACTGATAAAATCTATTCGAATATAATTGAATAACTCGTTCAAATAATTTTGATCAAAAAATTTATATAAAAATTAATAGGTATTGAAAAAAATTTATATAATAAACATAATATATTTTAAAAATATTCGTCTCACAAACTAAGATATAATGGTTAAGATTGAATTTTACTTTTCAATAAACGGTTGAAATTTTTTTACTTTCACAAAAACTTTATTTCTTTGTCTCATATTTGTAAAACACAATTCACTTTTTCTTTTACCTATATAAGTACTAGAATTGTGGCATATGATTTTAATAAAAAAAATAAATGTAAAAAAATGCATGCGTTCTAAAGAGAGAGACTCATTTTTTTAGATTTTGGAATGTAATACCGTTGCTTATGGATTCCAAAAAGGGGATCCATTTGCTTAAAAATTTAACATGATTGTTAATTTTATATATTTTAATTATATTATTAATTAAATTAAAAATGCAAATAAAAAATGATGTTGAACTAAAAAAATAAAAAAAGATTAAATAATAATTAGGTTATTTTTCTTACAACAATAACTTTTATGTATTTTAAAATTTAAAAGTACAAAAAATATTGAATATCAGTTAGACTTGGAAGTAGTTGTTTTTCTAAATTTTAATTTTAAATTTAAATTAGTCACATTACTATATTTGTTGTATTTTATGAAGCGCATATAACTAATAATAATATTTTTTTGAGTTATTTTGATAAAACTAACTAAAAATTTATTATCAAATCTTACGTGACACTCTCTGCATTTGTCATTCTATTTTTTTATTTTTATAAATATTTAAATAAAATTAGTTTTGGAGGAGTGATTGTTTTTTCTAAATTCTAATTTTAAATTTAAATTAGTAAGGTTGACTAATTAATATTCGATATTTTAGTTGAGTGTCGTAGGTACGAATTATTCATTAGTGTATATATATACAGAAAAATGTTTATCTACAATGAAAATTTACCAAAATTAATTGCTTAGCATTTTTTTTTTTGATAATGCAATATTGGTCTTTTTCATAGGAAAATACCTATCCACTAGAAGAATCTAGTAGAATTAGTTACTAGAATATCTTAGTTCTTACAAATTTTTTTTATCGACATCTATAGGCTTAACATTTATAAATGGTTAAAAAATGGAATAGCTTAACAATATAAAACTAAAGTTTCCTTTGAAACTATGATATTTGTTGAAAAATATTAAAATATCTAAAAATTATTTATTTTTTATTTTACTGTACTGATTATGAGCTCACAAATTTTATCAAATATTATTAATTTTTTTCACTCCAAAACCACTCTAAATTAGTAATTTATAAAACTAGTTTTCTCTAATATAATGCATGGTCCATTGAATTTCGAAAATATATATGTATGTATATGGTGCTAATACCGTGCAGCAAAAGTAGGAGCAGACCTAGGAGAACTCGCACATCAAACCGACAAATCCCCATAAATTCAACCCCCACAACATAAACGCATAGCCCACAACATAACCGCATAGCCCACAAGCCCACACATTTAGAGAATCCCCAAATATTCACCCTGTGGAGAACAATAAACTCTAAATGGAGAGAAATGAAAAAAAAAAAAAAAAAAGGATGTTTTTGCTCTTCTAATGCCAATATAAATATAAATATATATATATATATAGAACTAATTATGCTTGCATTTACGTTATCAATTTTACGGTCTATCTTTAAAAATTGTCTTTCTTTTGGGTCAACAAGCTCCCGATTATGCTCCTTATTAAAATAAGTAGTCTCCCAAACACTATTGATTTGTAGGGTGTTTGGAGACATACTTTTTATCAATTTTTAATCAAAAGTTACTTGTCGTAATTTTTGGTGTATTTGGTAAAGCAAGTTGTCTTTTTTAGCAACTTTTTACTACTTTTGGGTGTTTGAAAAATTTTTTTTGCAACATTTAATAATTGGATAAATTACACTTGGACCCCCTAAACATTAGCGTAATTACACATGGACCCCCTCGACATTTCAAAATTACATTAACCTCCCTTATTTTAAAATGTTTGTAACACTAAAACCCTTCCGTTAACTTTGCCACTAACTCCGTTAAAAATTTATTAAAAAGACAAATATACCCTCATATATTTACAAATTTATATGTAGAAAAAAAAAAGTAGAGTGAAGGAGAACGCTCTGGTTCTCGACGCGGAAGGTGTCGACAAAGGAAGAGAAAGTGTCAGCCCAGGTTATGAGGTAAATGAAGAGGTAATTGACGCCAGCACAGGTCTGATTGGAAGGTTCAGCGCCGAGGAGGTAAGTGATATTGACTGGGATGATAACCACCATCTTCATCGTCGCCTTCTTCGTCATCAACATCTACAGTGAGAATCATCTATGATTCCCCATGGAATTCAAGATTTAGAACAAGGGAAGGAAACAAATGGACAATTGATTCGAATCAATCGATTAAGGAAAAACAGAAGAGAGCAAGGTGGATACTGGTTTGCTGAGCTTTGACTGCTTGTTAGTTTAAACCCAAAAATGCAAACAAAAAAAGTTATACGTATATATATATATGCATATTTTTGTACATATGCATATATGGATAGGGAATTTTTAGGAGGGTTTAGCATTCCAATCTCTCAAACCCTTGTAGTCTGATAAAACAAACATGAATTTTCCGAGAAAATCTTTTGAAGGTGAATCTGTAAATTGGAGCGACCCAAGAACAAAGGTTGGAGCTGAAGAACCCCTTTGGTTTTTTACCTGAGAATGTCCTCGTTAGACCCAGAAACAGAGATACTAGCCTTCAATGAACAAGCCATAGCTGCGACTCAGAAAAAGAGATCATTGTTCAAGATCAAACAAAACCCAAAATCAAAATCAATATATATATATATATATATATATATACAATCAAGAAGATGAATATATTATAATCATATCTACAATCAAAAGCAAACAAAGACATTGATGAACAGATAAGAATCGTTACAGACCCACCAATCTTTTCTTTTTTTTCCCCTTTTTCTCTTTATCGGTTCCAGCAAGAAGATGAATATATTACCAAAAAAATAAAAAAGATTGTAGATTTTGATTTTGATTATAGAAGATGAATACACCCCCAACCGAAGATTCGGTAAATCCTCTCACCTGGCCGGCGATCTCTCTGGCGGTGAGTTTGGGTTTGGGTTAAAGATCAAGTATATGGCCATTCCTGTTGCAAATCTGTCGACTTGGAATCCCACCCCCCAACCAAGGGCATATTTGTCTTTTTATGTGAAAAAAATTGTTAACTTTTAATTTTTTGTTAAAATTTAACGGTTTATTTAACAGAAGGGGGTATTTGTTACAAACATTTTAAAATAAGGGAGGTTAATGTAATTTTGAAATGTCGAGGGGGTCCATGTGTAATTACGCTAATGTTTAGGGGGTCCAAGTGTAATTTACCCTTAATAATTTTTAGTAACTTTTGAGTGTTTGATAAAATTTTTAACATTTTTTAGCAACTTTTGTGTGTTTAGTAAAACTTTTAGTAACTTTTGAGTGAGACAAATTACTGTAATAGAACAGAAAAATGACAAAAGTTGAGATTTTACCAAACACTTACTTTACAACTTTTAATAAATTTTTACACATTTTTTTGTTGCCAAATGGGGCCTTACTGTAAAATGAATGGATGTGTTGAAATTCGGTTGTATAATTAAGGGTGGGTTTTAGGATTTGGACTTTGATTAGGTTGGATAAATAATTTAAAAATAGAGTTTGCTGGCCTATAAAAATTTAGACTGAACAATAGGTTTAAAAATAAAATGGGTTAGATTACTAAAGTTTAGGATAAGCTAAATTTGAAAAAAAGTTGAATTAAAAAAATTTTTTTGGACTAAACTACTTGCATTGAGCACCAATATTGGTAAACCCATGTGTATAACTAATTTTCAAACCTTTTTTTTTTTTTTTAAGAGAAGAAAGAATAATAACCAAAGAATTCGAGTATATGATGGAGTTAAGATTTATAATTAGTGAAAAAATTATATTTTTAAGATAAATAAGGATGGGATTAAAAATGATATTGGGTAAAACATACAAAAAATATATATAATTTTTAAAAAAATAACAAAAATTTATAAAAAAATAATATAATCAATAAAATTTTAGTATAATTTTCCAAATCAACCCCCACAATCTGTCTGTGTCTGAGTGCAAAAATTTATAAAAAAAATAACAAAATTAGTAAAATTTTAATATAATTTCCCAAATCAACGGCGGCAATCTAAGTTGCAGCATAGGTAACCATGCTCTCAGTTTCATAAAAAAAAAAAAAAAAAAAAAAAATCATGTTCTCTAATTGCACCAACTATACAACGAATATTTCCCTTATGAATATTGAAACCTTTTCTGATCGACAGCGTATTCACAGTCAAGTGGGCATGCTTCACCTTCCCAACTCAACTTTCATTCCAGTTTTTGGTTCACTTAGATGATTACTCATCTTTTTATTTATCGCTGTTAAAAACTATAAGATTTTTGTATTATATCTCATGCAAACGAAATTAAATAAAAAATTAGCATATTCATTTATGTTAAGATATAAAAATTTTGTCTGGGAATCAGGTTGAAAATTGTTTTAGGCCCAATACTTTGTCAGAGGTTCGGACTAAAATTTATTAAAATATTATTTATGGGTTGTAAAAATTAAAAAAATGTACTAGTAAAATTAGGTATATAATGCACAAATATCAAGTAATAAATATTTTATTATTTGTTAAGCAGGGTTGAATATTGAAACTTTGTTTCATTATTTTAAATTATGAAAAAATATAGTAATATGGAATATTTTTCTCCACTAAAACTCTTCTCTTCAAATTTTCTAACTTTTATATTGGGTGTTTGAAGTAATAAAAAGTTAGATAAAGTGAAATAAATTGTGAGTTCGTAATTCGTGTAATGAGATAAAAAGTAAATTATTTTTAAAAATTTTCAATAAAAATCAGTGCGCCAAACACACCATAATAGAATACTTATGAGCTGGAAATAAAAAATGATGAATAATAATAATTTCTTGATTAAGGGTGCATTTGGAGCGACGAAGAACAACGAAAAATAACGAAAAATTTAATTTGGATAATTTTTTAGCATTTGGTATGCAATCACCAAATCACGTTTTCAGAAATGAATAGTGAAAATTTTTGATTTTTGTGTCAATTTTTTGGAAAAAAATCGTGTGAACTGTTTTTTTGAGTATGTCGCAACAGTTTTATATTATAATTTATTAAAAATCAATGAAAAATTTTTAAGATTTATAGAAAAATTATTGGGATTTGTAGAATGTTATTGGGATTTGTATTAAATTTATTGGGATTTGTAAAAAGTTGTTAGGATATGTAGATATATATAAATTTATAAAAATTTTACAAAATACGAAAAGTATAAAATGTGTTAAAAAATTTTAAAAAAATTCAAATATTTTTAGAGTTTTTTAGTAATTTTCATCGCACTAAACATCTAAGTAACTTTTGGGGAACAAATTCATAAAATCATTTCAATATCCCATCCCTTTTTTTTTTCTCTAACGATATAATATCTCACTTCTTTTTTAGATGACCATGTACACGAGAGTTGATGTTCTAATTATACATTTATTTAGTTCATGAAAAATGCTACATAGGAGCCGTTGGGATGGTAAAAAAATATAAAAAAATATAAAATTTGATATAAAAATGATATATGATGAAATTTAATTGGAAAGGATTGAAAAAAAATTGATAACTGTTAGTAAATTTTGATTTTTTTTTAAATCCAAACAACCGCTCAACAAAAATGTACAACAAAAAAAAAAAAAATTTCTTACAAAAATCATATGACAGCGACAGCTTTATAGATAAAATCTAAAATTTAAAATAAGAAACTCCAAGTTAATCACATATTCTAATAAAAATTCATGATAATACATTTTTTTTTAATTATATGTGACATTACCCTGCGTCCACCCGATGATGCAACAACTGAAATTCCCAACCCCTTTCCAGGAAAAAGGCTCCAACAAACCATTTGATTCACTGCCCACAGAATTGGAAGTCCACGGAGCGGGTTCCACTCAACTCAAACTGACGGTAAGAACATCCCGTCCGTCCATCTCGACGCACCTGGGTATCTGACACGTGTGCTGCACGACTCCATCGACACCGTTGGTCAAACAGACACAACACGCGTCGTTGGTAGATCACACGTGTCGACGTTGTGCAAATAAATAGGGGCAAGAAAGGGACGCGCCACATGAGCCCCATAACGACGATAGATACTCCAATCAAAAATCCAACTAGCAATTTCGTAAGTTTTACCCCATTTGGACCCAAAAATCTAACCCCCCAAAACGAACTTTTCTCCGCAATTCTCCCACGAAAAACAACTTCTTTCTAAATCTAAAAAAAAAAAAAAAAGAAAACCCGCTTAGAGAGAGAGAGAGAGAAAGACTTATTACTGGAAATAATTAAAGCTCAGAAAATCACGCACTCTCGGAGCAGGTACGTTTGAAACCCTAGAAAATTATAGATTTTGGGTATACGTAGTTCAAAGGCTGTTCTTTCTCGCGATATTTATTTACATGAATGTGTTCATTAGGTTGTGTTGCTCTGCATATATGGTTTGAGTGGTTTTAATGGGGAAAGGAAGACCTAGGGCTGTAGAGAAAGGGGTTATAGGGCAGAGTTCTACTGTTTCATCGTCTGGGTCATTGACCGTACTGCCTGGGCCTGTGTATTATCCAACTGAGGATGACTTTAAGGACCCTTTGGAGTTTATATACAAGATCAGGCAAGAGGCCGAGCCATATGGGATTTGTAAAATTGTTCCACCCGATAGTTGGAAACCCCCTTTTGCACTAGATTTGGATTCTTTCACATTTCCCACTAAAACCCAAGCAATTCACCAGTTGCAAGCGCGGTCTGCGTCTTGTGATCCGAAGACCTTTGTGTTAGAGTACAGTAGGTTCTTGGAGGAACATTGTGGGAGGAAATCGAAGAAGAAGATAGTCTTTGAAGGAGAGGAATTGGATTTATGTAAACTGTTCAATGCTGTGAAGCGTTTTGGGGGTTATGACAAGGTTGTGAAGGAAAAGAAGTGGGGGGAGGTTTCTAGGTTTGTCAGGCCAGGGGCTAAGATTTCGGAGTGTGCAAAGCATGTATTGTGTCAGTTGTATCGGGAACATCTGTATGATTACGGGAGTTATTATAATCGGTTGAACCGTGAGAAAATGAAGACTTGCAAGGGGGGAATGCATGGAGACAGGAAAAATCACCAGGGGTGTGAATTTTCAAGTTCTAAAAGACGGCGAAAGAATCTTGAGGGTGAGAGAATAAAATCAAGTAAGGTAGAGGAGGAAGATCTTGATCAGATATGCGAACAATGCAGAAGTGGGTTGCATGGGGAAGTGATGCTGTTGTGCGACAGATGTAATAAAGGCTGGCATATACATTGTTTGTCGCCACCTCTGAAGAAGGTTCCCCCTGGGAATTGGTATTGCTTAGAATGTTTGAATTCTGATAAGGATAGCTTTGGTTTTGTGCCCGGTAAGCAATTCAATTTGGAAGCTTTCAGGCGCATGGCTGATCGGGCCAAGAGGAAATGGTTTGGGACAACACCAGCCTCAAGGGTGCAACTGGAGAAAAAGTTTTGGGAAATTGTGGAAGGATCAGCAGGGGAGGTTGAAGTTATGTATGGCAGTGACTTGGATACATCTGTGTATGGAAGTGGGTTCCCGCGCATAAATGATAAAAGACCAGCATCGGTAAAAGTTGAAAAATGGGACGAATATTGTGCTAGCCCATGGAATCTTAATAACTTGCCCAAGCTTCGAGGGTCAATGCTTCGAGCTGTTCATCATAGTATTGCTGGTGTTATGGTGCCTTGGCTCTACATTGGGATGCTGTTCTCATCATTCTGCTGGCATTTTGAGGACCACTGTTTTTATTCAATGAATTATCTGCACTGGTATGTCTCTTTTTTAACTTTGAATTTGGGTATTTGCCCCTTTTCTCTCGACTCTATATTGTTTTGCTTGCAAGTAGTGGAAATGTCATCAATTTATGCCATTACTTGACAAAAGGGGTTAAGGGGTGATGGGATGTATTCGTGGTCATGCTTACAGTTACACATCAGAGGCATTTACCAACCACAAAGCAAGAAAATTTCTCAGTTTCTTTTTTCTTCCTCTAGATAGGCCACAAGAGGAGTTATTTTTCTTGTTCTAGATAGGTGGGAAACATTTTCTTCCTCTTTGCTTCTTGTATTTCTGATTTCAGCGAAGTATTTCTGTTTTCATTGCCCTATTAATTACTTGGCTTCTAACTCGAGTTGTATTTGCCCAATTCTTATTTATAAGAGAGCAAATTGTATTCCTTAAATCTAAGTGTCACACTTCATCATTCTGTATCGTCTATCTGGTTGCACATTTTAAATTAGCAATATAGGCAAACTTTTGAAGGAAATGAGCTGTTGATGTATAAGATGGAACATGTGATTTTAACTTTCTTGTGTTTTAGTTGTTTGTGAGGGATTTTTTTTGTATCTTTTTGTTGATAAGTAAATGAGATCTTTATTGAAAAGCACTAAGGGGGTGACACCCATGTACACACAGTTTAACAAGATTAGATCTCAATGATTGATTATAAACCCCCCAAGAACTCAATAAAACTCTATAAACAAAAACTACTAGACTTGAATCTCTATGTAAAATAGAGTTCCAAAATAGACATTTTGCCTAAAAAAACACATTGCATCAGAGCCTATAAAATACAGACTCATAAGGAGGAGTCTGTAAATGTAGAGACTTGAATCAAAGTAGAGTCTCTACTCAACCCCCCCCCCCCAAAAATAAAAAAATCCATTACTTTTCTTTTTTTTTCTCAACTGAATCTTTACTTGTAAATATTTATTTATTATTAATTAATATATTTTATTAATTTATTAAGAGATAATATTAGATATATTTAATTTTAAATAAATTAAATTAATGTTTTATTTTTAAAATAATATATGATTAGTAAATATGTGATTCTTGAATAATTTCGTTTATATAGAATATTATAAAAATTACACTAAGAATAAAAAAAGAAGGGGAAACTAATATTTTAATGTTATAGAGATTAGGTATATAGACTTTGATGCAGTTGCTGTTGATTAGAGAGTTTGCAAATTGAGAAAAAGTGGAACTTGAGTCTTTAAAGTAGAGAATCTATTAAGAGATATTGGTGCAAATGCTTTAACACCACTTTAGTGCTCTTATTCAGTACTCCGACTTATCAAAAAAATTTTAAAAAGTTTTAAAAAAGGAAGCAAAAGACAAAGTGAGTTGCCTTTCAACCTTGAACATTGCATTTTTCCTTATTAGCTTTGATGTGAGGAATACATCAATGCATAATGTATGCGATGTTTTTTTAGCACATAGGTGGGAAATAAATTTGCATGATCGTTGACCCACTTCTTTTTGAGTATAGCTGTTTAAATGTTTGACATGTAATTTTTTTAACACGTACACAAATGCATATCATGTGATGAGAAATATCAATTAATTATTCTCTCTATATTTATTTGTCTTTCTTTCTATCATTTTGAGTATATCTGCTCATATGTTCTACATGTAAATTTTTGAACACGAGCACACACAAATGCATATCATCTGATGAGAAATATCCATTAATTCTTCTCTCTCTCTCTCTATATATATATATATATTTGTCATTCTTTCTATCTTTTTATCTATATACCTTGTTACTTTCTTGGGACAGGGAGTGATATATTCAATAGGTCAATTCTATTCGTTTTTACATAAGAAGTTGTGTTTGCTGCTTCTCTTATGATTTCAGGGGCGAGCCAAAGTGTTGGTACAGTGTCCCTGGTAATGAAGCCAATGCTTTTGAGAAGGTAGTTTATCAACAAATAAAATATTGCGTGTGAATTATTTTAACTTTTATTTTGTAGTATTCAAACCTGATGTCTTGAATGAATTGTTAATTTATGTGGTGTTTTGATTTGTTCTACTGATGCTTATGCTACTCCAGCCTTGCTTGTTTTCCATGAGTGCCTTGAGTAATGTCTTTCCATTTTGTAAAAAACCTTTCTGAGATATAATTTTTCTTTGATAAATGGTGCTATGGCTCTTTCAGGCAATGTTGCTTCTTTGGAGGGAATTAATAGTCAAACTAGGATGTAGGAATGGACTGGCATGCTTAGACGTGTATGAATTTTGATAGCAAAAGCATTGTAAAATATTTTCTAATATTATCAAATCCTTTGATATGTTTTCCAAGTTGTGGTTGGTAGTAGTGAAACTACCTGTAGCTGTCATGGAGTGGGCACCTTTTGATGGTGTGGTGAAGAAATTTGGCATGTACTACCAGACGTGGGGCCATTTTGTATGTTCATGATTATGTTAGTTATGTTGAATCATATTTTTTAATTAATGTAAGTTTATTCTTTGATTGTTCAGTTTATATATATATTTCCATATATTAAGAGCAAGGTAGTTTTGTAATTTTGAATTTTTGGACATGGTTATTAGGGTTGGCATTGGGTTGCAGTTTGCGCTATGTGCCAAGTTATGTAATTGAATTTCTAATGTTAGATGGAATTTGGGATTCAAAAAAATACAATTTCAGCTGCCACCTTGCCAATTGGGGGGGGGGGGGGGAAAGAAGATAAAAACAGTTGTCAAAAAATCTACTGCTCAATAATAGGAATGGGCATGATGATTACAACAATTGATTCTTTCCACCAAAATCTGGCCTTAATTTTAATGGGCTTTGTACTTTATGAGTTACATATGAAAAGCTTTATTGCATGCAAGCTATTTTGGATGATTTCTTTTTTGTCCTAGTGGCACCACTAAACCATACCCTTCACAATTTGAATGTAGCCGAACTGAGAGTTTTAAGGTGGATGCATGGTAAAATGAAAAAAAGACAAAAATAGGAATTATTGGATTCGTGAGATACTAGAGGTAGTGCTAGTTGAACGTAAATTGAGGAAAAAATTTTCAAGATAATTTGGTTACACACAACGGAGATCGGTTGATGCACCAATTGAGATTGATAACATCCAAATTGTCAGTAATGTGAGGGAGTGGAGTAGACCAACACTAATGTGGGTTGAAATAATAAAAAAAGACATGACTTGATGTGGTTTTATAGAGAAAATGGTCATTAACTAATCATAATGGAGAAATACGATCTATGTAGCTGTTCCCATTTAGTGGGGCAAATGGCTAAGTTGAGTTGAGTACGATATTGCATAAACGTTGTTGTGGTTAAAATCTCTCTAGGATTGTATTTCTTCAACACATGAACTAATTATAGAACTCATTAAACTTGCTCTACATATTGAAATGATAATTAGCTCTATTCTATTGTAGGGCTATATTGTGACGGAAAAATGGCATGCTTATGGACTAATACAGTGTAAATAGGGCAACGATTTTTTAGCTCATTCTATATAGTAACGATATTAGACTTCAATTCCAAAAGGATGAGAAATTGTTAAACAAGTAGATGTTGGTTTGTAGCCTAGGAAACGATTCTTAATTGAAAGCAAATTAGTCTTTGCAGTAGCTACTATAATAAAATTGTGACTTAATAAATATAGTTATATAGTTAAAAAAAAAGTTACCCCAAACTAGATTTCTAAATATAAAAATTTATTGATTAAAAAAAAAATGATCTGAGTAAGCAGCCTCAGTAACCTATGTATCTGGCAATTTCTGGGAATGTTGTTTTCTTCCACTTACTGTAATTATGGGCTAGGTTTGGTCATCAAATTTAGTGGGCAAGCATCTTGTGTGTAAATTGTTAACATGGTTTAACTTTGGAATTTGTCTTGGTGCTTTGTTGGCAATGTTCCAATCATTATAGTAGTTGTCCATTGGGCAACTTTTTCTTCGTGTAGGAATTTTGGAATATGAATATTGGTAGTTATTCTTTTTTCTCATTTCAAAAATGTGCCACTCATCAGTTGTGATGACATTCTAATTTTTCCAGGTAATGCGAAGCAGTCTTCCTGATTTGTTTGATGCCCAACCTGATTTGCTTTTCCAACTTGTAACAATGCTGAATCCGTCGGTTTTACTAGAAAATGGTGTTCCAGTTTACAGTGTACTACAGGTTTGACTTGCTAATACATGAACTCAATATTTTCCATTTTTACATTTCTTTCCTAACTAATAATTTTGTCTCTGGGAGCCTTTTGAATAAGCTCTTGTTTCTCATTGGAAAATAAGTTATGATTCAAAGTTTGGCTTTGGTTGCACATAATAAATGCTGTTAAATGTGACTTGTGAAATCTGTAGTCTTATCTTCTAGTCGTTTTGTGTAGTTGGGTAATGTTGATATGCTGGAGTTGGCTGCAAGCCAACCACAGCCGTCATTGTAGGTGCTTATGCTTTAACATGTTACCAAAATGTCAGTGTGGGTTGTGTCTTAGGTTTATGTGTTGTGCTTCCTCTTTTAAATGGTGAAATTAATTTTGGAATTCTCCTTCCAGACTTAACTAGCTGGAACTCTCTTAAACCTAAGTAGTACAGACACTTATAGGAAGGTGATGTGTTTGTGTAGGACTCTGAAACTTGTTAGATAATTGTCTAAAGTCTAAGAGTGTTGTCTTATTTTCCGTTGAGTTGACAATTTACAGATGTCAGCTGTGGAATGGAGTCAACATGAATTCCTAAAACACATAATAACTCTACTTCCATGCTGGTTACTTGAATTAACTAGTTCATCAAATGGAGCAACATCTAGAAGACTTATGTTTATAACAGCGAGACATTTCATGCTTAGTCCTTTTATTCCCAAGATGTTACACAGAAACTAAAAAGTTTAGTATCTTCTCAAACACCAAAGACTTGATAATATGCAATAGAAAAACAAGATGCTCTTGGTGCAGTTTAGTAAGGGATCTGAACGTGCGCTGAAATCCAATTTCAAAGTTGTGGCTTGGGATTTTTGGAATTGAGATAGGAGACAACCTTGGAGACAGGGCTTCCAGTCTGGAAGAGCAACGGAGAGGATTCATTGTGGGAGATCGGCAATCGACATTGCTCGCAGTAGTCTCCTCAATGATGGCATTAGATAGGCAATCCATACAAACATTCTCAAGGTTTTACCTGGCAGTTTTTTGACATGGTCCTGGTTGAACTGGCCAGTTCGATCCGGTTTGGTTTTTAAAACCTTGAATGGTAGCACTCATGTCCCCATCCCATCTTTATATCTTTGCCTCTGACTAATTTGGCCAGGATTTTTAATGCTAGAAAACATATCAAGTAATTTAAATCTATCTCCCCTTAACATTTGGGTAAACACTTTAGCATTCACAACATTTAAAAGTTGCACATACATCCCTTATTTTTGAAATGTTGTTAACATTGACCCCCTTCGGATAAAAGCAACCGTTAAAACTTAATAGAAAATATTAAAATAACTAAAATTTTAGGCCTTTTTCCTATTTTATCCATCCCCCTCTCACATTTTCATTAGTTTTCTTTAACAAAATCCCCAAAAATAAGTTAAAAATAAGTAAAATATTAAAATTTTGAGAATTTTTGTAAAGAAGACCGATGAAATGTCAAAGAGGGAGAGGTAAAAATAAGAAGAATACCTGAGAGTTTGGTTAGTTTGACATTTTATGTTAAGTTTTAATGACTAATTTTATCAGAAGGGGATCAATGTTAACAATATTTCAAAATAAGGGAAATAAGTGTAACTTTTAAATGTTGTGGTGCTAAATGTAATTATCCAAATGTTAAGGGGACGTAGATGTAATTTGCCCAAACATATCCAATCATCTTTATAAACAGAAATTCATGCACAGCCAGATTGGTCCACATTCAAGATCTACCAGATTATTGAGAATATCAATAATTATATATATATATATATATTTAAAAATAACCAAGCAAGTACACTTTTTTGTATCATTCTGCTGCAAGTTGGCATTTAACATAGAATGTAATGACAACCCAATATGGTCAATTCCCCGAGAAAATTGATAGTTCTTTCCATGATAATAATATCCCAATTGTGAGCACAGCATGTAATTACAAATGCAACCCATTTTTTTTTCTATAATTCATTGAAGTGATTGCAAAAGAGAATCAATTCCTTATATGGGGTTCAGTTCATCAGTCCAATAAGCTTGAAAGCCCCCAAAAAATACAGAGCATTCACAGGGGAAAAAAAAAAAAAACCAGGGCGTAAAAAAAATTGAGATGCCAAACATGTCAAATAAAAACAAAATACATATGAAGGAATACTTCTCTTGTTAGAGATCAACTCCTTGTTTGATTGTGCCTACACAAACACAAAATAGAAAAAGAAAAAAGTGTGGTCGAGAGATCTGATAAAAAATTTTCAAATGTTTTATAAGAATTTAGTTTTATTCAACTTGAGGAGAGAGTGGTCTAAGCGAGGAGAAAAATAAGATCTGAGTTGAGATCTCAATCTAGATATATTGCAGATGTGAGTCTAACGTGTATTGTTCACTGTTGACATACCTGGATGGGTGGAAGGAATGCTTCTCTTGATAGAGATCAACTCCTTGTTTGATTGTGCCTGTACAGAAACAAAAAAGAAAAAGAAAAAAGAGAGGTCAAGAAATCTGATAAAAAAATTTTCAAATGTTTTGTAAGATTTTAGTTTTATTTAACTTGAGGAGAGAGCGGTCTAAGGGATGAGAAAAATAAGATCTGAGTTGAGATCTCAATCTAGATATACTATAGATGGGAGTAACATGTGTTGTTTGCTCTTGACATGCCTGGATGGACGGAGGAGCAACCTAGGGCACAAATATGTATCTTTGTAGTTGGTGATCTATCCATGACTAGGATGAAGCTTGGGGTGGGGAAGGAGCCGCTCCCTACCTCAATGGAAAGGGGGAATTACCGTTTCACAACCGCTCCTCTACAGTTGCCTTTCACCTAACATAGACCTTAGGATAAAGACCTTAGGATAAAGACATGACCATAGGATTTCATAGAGAACGCCTTTGGGGTTGACTTCCCCTGGGGGTAGAGTATGACGAAAGGAAGTTGATCATGTGTTACCAATGATTCTTTTTTCACATTTATCAAACATATTTTTGTTTTCCATTTTTGAAAATTTGAAAAAAAAAAAGGGGGGGAAACAAAAATGTTATCAAATGGGCCTTAGTGGCCCAACTGTGAACTGGTATCTTTGTGGCCCTTGGATTTTCTTACCATTCTATGAATTGAAACTGCAATTATTGCCATTTCTTTATTCCAATAGATATGTTTTCTTTATTCCTTTTATTTGTTTATAACTTCATAGACTTTTAGGCAATTTACTAGTTGCTTACCATTTGACAGGAGCCTGGGAACTTTGTCATTACCTTCCCCAGATCTTACCATGGAGGTTTTAACTTTGGTAAGTCTTGACCTTTGCAACTTACTAAGGCTAGTTTCAGGACTTAGTCTGCTGCAATATTGTAGCACATTTTGCCATGGAGATGATTTCCTATTTGGTCGTTGCAGGCCTAAATTGTGCTGAGGCAGTTAATTTTGCTCCTGCCGATTGGCTTCCTCATGGAGGTTTTGGAGCTGAGCTATATCAGTTGTATCACAAAGCTGCTGTTTTATCTCATGAAGAGCTTCTATGTGTGGTTTCCAAGGTCATAATTTTGCTTTTACCTGTTGTAGGCTTGTAGCTTCATTGTAATTAAAAAAGTCAATAAAGATGGAAGCTTGCATTTTATGCAATGGGGATAAGGTTCCCTTCATTAATGGAGATTATATTCCCACCCCCCTCCCTCACCACCCTCCTAATCCCATGGGAAAAAATGATTGATTGTAAAAACAAAATAACCATAATGCATTTAACTAATTTTATTTGTGAAATTCCCATTTTGCTATCCAGTTCTTCTGTCCTCTGTTGCATCCAGTGCTAGATCATAAATCAGTGAACTCGGTCACATATATCCTTAGGTTGTTGGTGCTTCTATAACCTTTGACATGGTAGGTTAAGTGGTATCATTGACATCTCAATTTTAATCCAGGAGACTTAAAGCCATCATTTTTTTTTGGCCTTATAGACACGAGAGGGTTGGGGGGTGGGGGAAGAGTTATGACCTCATGGCTGTTCAGGGATGGGAAGTGTGGGGAGCTATATCTGTTGCATAACTCTTTTTTTTTTTTTTAAAGGTTCTATTCTCCTTTCCCTTTTCCTTTGTTAGTTACTCATTGTTTCTTCTTCTTCCCTTCATCTGCCTATCAAATTTGAATATAATGCAAGCACATTTAATTTACTTTTTTGCACATTCTTTTTCTGGATTGTTACATGAAAAGCCCTAATGATTTTTTTAATTTATTTTATTATTTTTTTCTTTTTGGGGGGGGGGTAAATGTTGAATCTTGTAGACTTGTATTAGCTTTTTTGAGCAGTTGGTTTCATCTGCTTAAATCTTGTTTGGTACATTCCTTGCAGAGTGACTATGATAGCAAAGCATCACCATACTTAAAAAAGGAATTGCACAGAATATATGGCAAAGAGAAAACTCGGAGGGAGCGACTTTGGAGAAATGGCATTGTTAATTCATCTCCCATGTCCCCGCGAAAACATCCCGAATATGTTGGCCCTGAAGAGGTATTTTCAGAATGCTGCAAATACTTGTCAATTTTGACTTTCCCGGTATCTAGATTATGATATCAAGACCATACCCACTGCTGATGAGTATCTCCTGATTTGAAGGATCGTATGTGCGTTATATGCCAACAATACCTGTATCTTTCCGCTGTTGTTTGCCGCTGTAGGCCTTCTACTTTTGTTTGCCTAGAGGTAACGGACTGTTTTAAATTCTTAGCAAAATATTAATTCAGTTTGTCCTCTTGATTGTAATTTTTTCTTTTGTCAAACCTATGCTGGCCGTGTTGCGTTCTATTTATTAATTGACAGCTGCCTATCCAAGGCTCTGCTTATTTCTTTAACTTGTTTGTTTGTTGTGGTCCCCAAGATTGAAAGGTATTTGGTGTCCTCACTTATTTTTCCAAAAATGGTTAGAAAAAAGAAGCATATGACATAATGGCTAATATAGTATAAAGTTTAGTTAACTGGATGGTGGTAAAAAGTGATCTAAAAAAAAAGTGTGAAGGTATAGTACATTTTATTTTTTCATTTTCAGCCAAAAGTGTGAAGCTACAGTACATTTTATTTTTTCATTTTCTATTGGCTGATAGTTTGGTCTTTGCTTTTGAGAAAATCATTTATCATCTTCTTCCCTGTATTTTCAACTAAATACATTGTTATTCTTTAATTTTAAGTGGAGAGGTAGTGGACCAATTATTTATTTTATAAATCATGTGTTCATCTGGAAAACAATGCACCTTTTTGAGTCACGTTGGAAGACTATTCTTTGTGCTTGGAAAGGTTACTTGAACATTATTTTTCGTTCTTTAACCAAACCAAATGGTCCAAATCAAACCCCCCCGGGGACAAGAAGAGCAAAATAACTGTTCAAGTAATCGATTTACCCGTGTATACGATGGAAAACAAATATATGGTTATCCTGTGGGTTTTTCCCCCCCCGGGGGGGGGGTTGAATTGACCTGGGCTTCAATAGTTTTTTTGAATTTTGTTGAGTGTCTGCAAGTGTAAATTGATTAGTTTTCAAAAAGGGAAAGGGAAAAAAAAAAAAAAAAGAAGAAAGAAATTGAATTCATCTGGAAATCCTGTAGACCATGCCAAACCAAACTTATTTCAGAATGAAATGTGAAGATTATTTGTGAAAAAAAAAAATATAATGAAAGAACATGAAGATTTAGCCCTGCACTTTTTGACCAAAACTTCTTGTGTTTACTTTTTATGCAGCATTGGGAACACCTCTGTGAATGCAGACCAAGCAAGCATCGACTTCTCTATCGTCATACGCTTGCAGAATTGAAGGATTTGGTATTAATGACTGACAAACGCGATTCTTTGGAGATTGCCCAAGATAGAAATTGTAGAAAGCAGCTTTTGTCTTATGATGAATCGGGTGCTTTGACTAAAAAGGTTTGGTCTTATGTTAACAAGTTTATGTATCTAAATTCTGAAGTTGGGCTCTTAACAATCTCTTTGACTGAATTGTGTGGGAAATATTTCAAGACATTCTGGTTCTGTTGCTTTTTGTTTGGTGATAATAACAAATTGGTTTACCTATTTATCTTACATATAATTGTGCAATGTTATATCTTTATCGGTTATTTACTTGTATGAATTTCTAGAGTTAATTTTGAACATTCGTCCTCATTTTCAATTTGTCCCGGACTCCCTTCTTGCTGTCAGTTACCTCCTCTGAGGTAAGCAAGCATGTTGCTATCTTGTATGGAATTTTTCATTTCTGAACTTGTGTTTGGGGTTTTCACTGATTATCTCAAATTAAGATTGATTGGAAGGAGCTGTGTTGGCCCAATTAACAGTATACTTGAAGAAATATCCCGATTAGTTATTTGAGTCCAAATTTGTATTCTTCTTTTGCATGGTTCAGATGTTCAATTGGAAGCTATATTCCTGCTGCATGTCCAATTTATTAACTAATTTATTAACTTGATGGACAACAGTTGTGGTTAGGGTGCAGACCCATTCAACTCAGAACTAGTGTTTCAAATTTTTAAATGCTTTCAATGCCCGTGGATATCCTTTTGAATCTATTCGTTTTGTTTTTGGATAAATAGAAACAACTTTATTAAAACACATCAGGGATGCCATCCAATTATTGCAGACTTGACTAACCTACTAAGTTTACAGCCATATGCTCAATAGACGAAATGCTTTGCAAATCTGGATCCCTCCCCCCTTGTTATCCACTTTTGCAATATAGACAAAAAGTCTTTTGAATCTTATACAATGGAAATTCAGTGCCTTCAAAATATTTTATATTTCTCTCTCCAAATCAATGGAACTAAACAAAATGGAGAATCCTCAAAGCTTTTCTCTTTCTTTTGGCTACTTTGCTATCCCCCTTGATTCAAGCATTTGCTTCGCTCCCTCAGAAAAAACACATTGCAAGCCAAAACGCGAATGTGTCGTATTATCAGACAATTTTATGGACCATGAGCAATGCGTAAAAAGGTGATTAATAGGCTCACTATCCTTCTCGTACAAGCAACACTTATTATCCATTGATCTCTCTCTAATAATTGGATTCCTTTTGAATATACTCTACCAAGTAGTCATGGATCATGACCTTCTGGTCCGAAGTCATATGTTCTTAAGTCAGTTTCTACCTCATGCTTCAGATATTTTGACTGATAAGCAATCTTATTGAGTTTGTTAAGTAACACATAAATCCTTGGAAAGTATGAATAATTTAAATTATAAGAAATGGACATTGGTTGAGTGAAACAGGCAAGCTTGTTTGTTGTGCTTGACATTGTATGCTGTTTGGCACATTGCTGTGTACGTTATTTTATTACTAAGACATAAATTATATGTAATCAATTCTTCCTCATGAGAATTTGTTTTGTACTTCTCTATGAGATGTTCTAAAATATTCATTCTACCAATGTACTTGATATTTGATAATGACATTGTATGCTGTTTGGCACATTAGCTGCTATGTACACTATTTTATTTCTAAGACATAAATTATACGTAATCAATTCTTCCCCATGAGAATTTGTTTTGTACTTCTCCATGAGATGTTCTAAAATATTCATTCTACCAATGTACTTGATATTTGATAATGACATGGAGACATTCATTAAACATCATTTTTCCTTCTCCATGACAGGTCAACTGTAGTCATGGTTGTAATAGGAGGGAAGATTTGCTCTAAAATACTGGTTCTACCAATGTACATGATATTTCAATGTGGCATATAGAGCCCTAGACAAAGATTTTATCACAAAAACCTCAATTGTTCCTTCCAAACTTTTTTTTCTTTCTTTTTTTTTTTTTGTTTAATTTTTGGGTAGAAAAAGAGAAAAAGGGGCAGGGGGAGGGTTGGATAAAATTATGTGACTGAAAGTTTGTGCATGGATCTAAGATGCTTTAAATGTGTACTTAGAATCTCATAGTATAGTTTTATGTCTATTGGTATCCTGAGGCAAGAGTCTTCGACCATTTTATGTTAGAGAGTTGTTGCATAACTATCATGCATCATGACTTTGTGGTGTTTAGGTAAAAGGTGGTCATGTCACTCTTGCCCAACTTGCCGAGGAATGGCTGCTGAGTTCTTGTAAGATTCAGATTCCATATTCTAGGGAATCTTATTTTAAGGCATTAAAGGAAGCTGAGCAGTTTCTTTGGGCTGGTTCAGAAATGGATCCGGTGGGTTTAATAGTTTGGATTCCTCGGTATATTATTGATTGTAAATTTGTAATTGTGCCTGACTAATATATATCCTTCCCACTTTTGGATGTAGGTGCGAGACATGGCAAAGAACTTGACTGAAACTCAAAATTGGGTTGACAGTGTCATAGATTGTCTTTCTAAATTGGAAAAGAAGTCATGTGATCACAGCTGTGATACAGAAAAAGTAAGCTTGGAGCATGTTGACAAGTTGCTCAGTTTTGTTCCAGTGCCCTGTAATGAGCCTGGACTTCTAAAATTACAGGTTGAAGATAGTTTGAGAAGTGGTTTTTTTTTTTTTTTCCGATATACAAGTGCTCAGTTTGTCAATCAAATTCCTACAGCTATTTGATCTTTTTGTTTATAGGATTATGAACGGGAAGCTAGGGCGTTGAGTCAGGAAATTAATCGCGCCCTCTCGACATGCTCAAATGTTTCTGTACATAATTTATCACTCTTGGTGCTCCTTTTTTGAATTTTTTTTTTTACACAAATTTTTGCAACCTAAATTTTGCAGCAAGGATATTTCCATTTTAATATCTTTCGTGGCACTCCTTGTTTGGTAAGTCTTGTTCTAATATTTTTCATCTTTTCTCAGATTTCTGATTGGGAAATCTTACGCACCAGGGTCTCTAACTCGCCAATATATATCCATGAAAGTGAAAAGTTAGTACAGAGGCTATCTGCTGCCAAGGTATGTTTGGTTTACACTTTCATGATAATATGGCTGTCTAAGATTTTGCTTCTCTCTCAAGACAATTTTGCCTTTCGTTTTCTGCTTCTCTTTGCTGATTAGACATGACAACTTAATGCAACTATAAATCATTTTCCTAGTCAACCTAAAGAAAATTTTCATGATCTATGTGTTGAAATGACACAAAAATTAGGTGGTTTTTGTAACTAAAATTAAATTTATTAGAAAAGGCATTCAAGGGATGCTAGCCATTACAATTTGGATTTGTGATTCCATAGAATCCATAAATAGTGAGAAACTGTGCAAATCTGGTTCCATGAATCTATACCCTTAGAAATCCAATTATACAAACAACAAAATTCCTTTCAGCATATATGAAGGAAATCCAATTCCTTGAAATGTTCTTCTATTTTGCTCCCTCCAATACAACCAAAAAATGCCAAAAGTAACCACTCTCCAAACCATCCTTTTCCTTCCATTCACATTGCTACCCCACCACTCTTCTAAACAATAATCTTGCGCTGTTAGCAAAAACTAGAACACACCAAAGCTTGAAACAATCAGATCCCAAAATTGCTTAGCCCAAGAACAATGAACAAAAATATGATCAATTAATTCTCTATCCTTCTTACACAAATATCACTAAGTCTCAATAACCTTCTTAAAATTAGATTATCAGCAGTGAGTATTTTACCATGAATCACACACAGAATATAGTTGCTTGATTGTGTGATTTCCTGTAATGATTTGGTTGTCAAAGAATTGCATACTATGCAGTTTGATGAAGTAGAATAGAAATCTCTTACACCTTTACATCAGAACAAAATGCTTGTTATGCCCACTGAAGCTTGTTGCATCTCAAATTGCGCATTGGGTTCTTAATCCCTCATCACTTGATTGCTTGCTGATGTTATTGTGTTGTTGAGGTCATCAGGCCTGGATAGACAATGTAAGAAAATGCGTCTCAGAGAATTATCCTGCTGCAATCGAGGTGGATTTCCTCTACAAGTTACAAGCAGAGGTGATTTGAATTGTTCTTCTACGTAACTGGCTGTATTATTCCCTTGAATTTTTTTCTGGACCTAAGTTTATATCTTTCTTTCCTTTGGGATAGATATCGGAATTTCCTTTCCAACTCCCTGAAGCTGACATGCTTTTGGGTTTAATAAGTCAAGTTGAAATTTGTCAGGCTCGGTGCAATGAGATGTTGAAGGGTTCTATAAATCTAAAGGTTTTGCTCTGTTAATGCTTTAATTTGTACCTTAAAAGTATTTGTAGAAGTCTGATCTCACATATTTACTGCACGTTATTTTTCATTTTGTGGATTTTTGCAGAAACTTGAGGCACTCTTTCATGAGTTGGATGATTTCACTGTCAACATTCCGCAGTTAACACTTTTGAGACAGTATCACGATAATGCCACCAAATGGATTTCCCGTTATAATGATGTTTTAATGAACATTCATGAACGGGAGGATCAAGAAAATGTTGTTAATGAATTAACTTGCATTCAAAGAGATGGAGCATTGTTGAAACTTCAAGGTCTACTCTCTACTTAAGGCAATATTATCCGTTAGGAATTTATTTTTTATTTTTATTGGTTCTTTTATTTATTTATTTTGTGTGATTCATATGTTCAGTTAATTTTCATGCAGTCGCTGAGTTGTATAATGTTGAGATTGAGTTGAAGAGGGCTCGTTGCAGGGTAAAGGCTCTGAAGGTAGCACATTGCGTGTTAATAGTTTTACGACTTTCTTTGTGATGGAACGTCTTGTATCATGATCTTTTTGATGGGTTCCTTTTTGCTTTTTTAAGTTGTATTTATGCGCACGCTAATTGTTTTAAGTATCTGATGGCGAGTGTTATGTTTTCCTTTTTACTCTCCTTCAAGTTTTTCTCTAAATTATTTTTATCTTCTAATTGATTGTATCTTCATTCAGTGGTTATTGTATCATTCTCTAGTCAATCTGTATTTATTTGCTGAGATATCCATTCAAAAGTCATGCAATTTTGTAACATTGGTGCAGGCTCTTGGTACTAAGATGCCGTTGGAATTCATCCAACAATTGACAATGGAGGCAACCATGTATGTGTCATCACTTGACGCCGATTGCAAATTAAAAGTGACTTATGATTTTTGGTTAATTTTCTCATTAATTTAAAAAATTAACATGGGAACAATTTTCAGACTGCAGATTGAAAAGGAGAGGTGGTTTGGTGATGTGTCTGGAGTACTTGCAGCTGCTATGAATTGGGAAGAAAGAGCAACAAATATTCTTGCTAGTGAAGCTCAGATGTCTGATTTTGAGGATGCTCTAAGGTAATTACAGTGCTTCTTCATCATTAACTTGTGTTTTGCAGTGCATTTTTTGCCTGTAATAAATTTTGTACTGTTGAATATATTAGGACTTCTGAGGACATAAACGCTATTCTACCTTCTTTTGAAGTTGTCAAAGATGCATTGTCATTGGCCAAGTCATGGTCAATGAAGTCTGAGCCATTTTTAGCGTCTAATTTATCTGTGGCACCTACCTCAAGTTCTCTGCTGAAAGTTGAAGACCTAAAGGTTCTAGTCTTCTGCATATGGTTTGTTTGCTTGCATTGACAGAGACTTCATTTAACATTTTTAACCAAAATTGCAGGAGTTAGTTTCACAGTCAAAATTCCTGAAGATATCGTTGAGAGAACGGTCGATGCTTCAAACTGTTTTAGATAATTGCATGGAATGGGAGCGTGATGCCTGCTCTTCACTGCATGCTGCTGCATCTTTCTTAAATACTGATTATACTGATGATGGGATTGCCTGTGATCTTGTGTCAAAAATTGAACAGCAAGTTACTGCGATGGAATCAGTCATACAATCTGGCTTATCTCTTGGTTTAGACTTCGGCGAGATCCCAAAACTTAATGATGCTTGTTCTACTCTTCGTTGGTGCTTTAAGGCCCTTAAATTTTGTACTGGTGTTCCCCAGCTTGAGGTGACGACTTTTTTTTTTGATAAGTAAATACCATTCGTTACTATAGGAAAAAAGCCAATTTTATTCCAAACAACTCATGACCATTTGGGTCATTGATGATTTTCCTTCTCTCTGTGCAGCAACGTGTGTTGAATTTTCACTTTATGATGCAAGGGCTAAATAGTGCTTTCCCCCCTCCCCCTTTTAACATTCTTTCGTGTGCGTTTAGGATCTGGTAAGGTGTAATGAACGAAAGGGGTAGTTGCACATACTTGAATAGCAGATATATCTTTGTCTAGGACTATGTTAATGAACTTGGGTATCGGTGCAGATTGTGCATGTGTAAGTGATGGATGCACCTAATTCTCATGTTTTACACTATTAAATTTCATATATCTCAAAAATTGGGTTAAATAGTATATACAGATATATAGGTAATGTTAGATATAAAATGGAAGATCTTTATGTAGACATATAGTAAACTTGACTAATTATATATGGTTGTTGTGCGCATGTCCACATGGCAGACTCATGTCTAATAATATCCTTACCCAAGTGTGAAGCATCTCATAAGATCATATGGATACTTCGCAAATTTAGAAGAGTTTATGCAAATAAGGAACTGGGACATGTTCTTTTAGTAATAGATTTATTATGTGTATGATTTTCATTTTCCTTTATTTAATTTAGTGAGAGACAGCTAATTTCTCATTGCTTATAGGATAGATTTTAGATACAATTGACAAAATGAACTAGAATGCCAACCTGGCTGGAGTTCATGAGTCAATATCCTAGATTATTATGTATTTGTCTCGCAGAGGATGCTTAGGTATGGGTAAATGTTATTTTATTTAGTTCGTAAGAGTACAGCGAAGTAAATTGGGATGATAAGTTTTTCTGAGTCTAATGGGAGCATCCTAGATTTTTGAATGCGGAGAAATGGGTTAGTGGTAAATTTTCTGGATTTTTTTTTTTCTTTTCCCTCTCTCTCTCTCTCTATATATATGTATATTACTTGGGAGTGTCTGATTGTTGATGTTGATTGCAGCAATTTCTTCCTGGAACTAATTTTCTACTTTACTAATGTTTGTTTAAATTGAAATGAATTCTGGATATTCTTTGCATTTTCATATCCACCTCTTGTACAAATACTTTTGTGGATTTTGTAGACCATATGGCTTTTTAATTTTGTTTTTTGAGCTCAATTTTTCTTTTGTATGCAATTTGTATGTGAGTTGCATTCCTTGATGCCTTCTAATACAATTTTTTACTTGACTCTTCTTCTTGTATGAGGTTCTTAGGAATTGAATACTTCATGGCTTTATTAAGGCTTAATTGTAACAAAACTTGGGAGTTAGGGCTTCTAATGGCATATGAAAGGGAACAGTTAATTTTGGGATCATTCTGGGTGCTATAAACATTGTCAGATAACAGTATTTTGGGCTGTTTGGTGCTGTTTATATGTTCTCGGTTTGGGAGATTGAAGGACAAAGGGCTTTGGCTTGTAGAATAGGTTAAATGGTTTGAAAGTCAAACAATACAGATCTGGTTCATTCTTTTATGGCTTCAAACTTCATGGATTTATTGTACTGGCATTGGAGGAATTACACTTAGGGCTTAGATTGCTTCACATGAGGTCAAAGAATGTTTGAAAAATTTCTCCCAAAGTTCTCTTTTGAATTGGAGAGTTGCATGGTTATTGGCTAATGGCTTTGTAGACCAGCGAGCAACCTCAAGGGTTAGTTTGGGAAAGACATCTCACTTTCTTTTGGTCTTTTGTGAATTCATTTTACCAAAATTTGGTATTGTTTTGTATTTTGAGGACTGTTAGGCATGTTACTCACATTTCTGAAAAAATAATTATAGAAAAAAATACTTAAAAATATAAAAAGAGCACCCAAAAAAAAAAAAAGGAAAAAAAAAAAAGCCAGAAAAGCAGTGTTTCCCAAACTGACCCTAAAGTGCAGATGTAAAGTACTAATAATTTGACCTATATTACTATGACTGCAGACCATGTGTTAGAAATCCAAAAACTAACAAAAGATGCTGATCCTTTGACAATAGAAAAATCAACTGAAGACTGATTATCAGGAAAAGAAGTATATCAATACCCCGCAAAACTAGGAGTCACTAGCAAGTTCCAAAGTAGGCTTGACATCATCGTATGCATGCAAATTCCAGGCTTAAGCCTTGGAAGCGTCTTTGGTACACTTGTAGGTGGGATTCTTCCACTTTCTCAACAACTTGTCATTGCATCTTTATCAGGAGTTTGGGAAGCTTTAAAATTTTGATTGAACATCGTTATTGTTTTTGTGAACTTCTTCCCCTTTTGTAAATGTGCTTCTTAATTTGTTATTTTAAGCTTGTCATTTTTCATTTCTACTCCATATATCTCTATCATTTTATGTTGAATGTATCATGGATGGTTTTATGCTTTTTTCTTGTAGGAAGTTGAGATGGTGGCAGAGGTTGTGCGCCACCTTCCTGATACATGTGCATCCAGTTCTTTGTTTAGCTTGCTAAATGACAGTGTGAATTGGCTGAAGAAAGCTGCAGAAATTCTTGTGCCTTGCAACAGTGAAAAATTCATGTTGTCTGATGTTGAAGATGTACTTGGGCAATATCAGGTATTTCTTGTGCCCCCCCCCCCCCTTCTCTCCCTCTCTTCCCCCCTTCTCTTTCAGCTAGTCTTGCTATACTGGCTATTTGACACGCCTGCTTGTTAATTTTTCTCCTCTTAGCATTTTTTTATGCTCTGCTATAATTTTCATTGATAAAAAAGTATACTTACAGCATTTTCTTATTGCAGAGCGTTAAGGTGTCCTTCCCACACATGGTCAAACAACTTGTTAGTGCAATCGAGAAACATAAGTGAGTTTTACTTGCATCACCATAAATTATTGTTATTATTCTGTTACTTTCAGTACTTCTGGTGTGAATTTCATCATTTGTATTTGAACGAATAAAATTTGAGATGGAAAGAAGCGGAAGCGCTTGGTTTTCCGTTTTAAGGTGTGAATTATATTGTACAGAATCTGTAATCATTAGCTCTGAAGAACTCATTGGAATGTTCCTATATAAAACAACACTCAGGACACAAGTATCTTCTTTAGATAATCATAATTCAAGGTACATTGAATATCAAATCACTGTTGCAACTCTGCTTGCTAAACTTTAAATATTGGTGCATTCCTATCCGCAATATCCTTTTTCTTTGCTTGATTGATGCTTGCCACCCTCTTTGCCTACAAACCTGATTTAGTTTTGGGTTTTGTTGAAGTATAGCCAATGGCTTGATTCTGTGTGATTTTGAAAGTTGCAGGAGTGTTATTGTTGTGAAACTGGGTATTGTTATTCTTTATACATTGAATATCTGCTAGTATACACACATGATGAGTGTAATAAACAACTACAACAGTTATAAAATAGGAAAGTGGCATTAAAGAGTTAGCTTGTGATAGATCTACTAAATTTGTGGCAGCACCGAAACGTGACATGTCTTCACCAAACTGATGGTTTTCCTTAAGTTGGGGAAGCCTGCAAAAAGGAGAAATGAGCATTTATCTCCTATTGTTTTTTGCGTGGATGTTGTTGCCTTTTCTACTACTTTTGATCATCATTTAACATGCTGCTGCCTATTCTACTACTTTTGATCATCATTTAACATGCTGCTGACACTTAACTGTAATTTAACATGCTGCTGACACTTAACTGTAATTTGTAGTTTTTGGCTAGAACAAGTGCATCAAAATTTCAGCCTAAAGCCTGGTGACCAATCATGGACTTTATTGTTAGAGCTCAAGGTAATTTTCTAAACACATTTCTGCTTATGAAGTAATTTTACGTTTTATAACTTATAAACATATTTAGTTGATTTGAAATAAGTGACTGATCTTATCCTTCTAGACTGCTGAATTCTTTTTTCTTGAGAAGTTCCAAAACTTCCATTTTGTTATTATTAATCACCTTCTACATTTTGACCGAAATCTTTGTAAATGGATGGATTATCCATTCCATTGATGATCATACCTTGTGCTTTAAGAAAAAGAAATCTATCTTATGAGTAAATGTGGCATTTGTAGAAGCATCAACTGCATTTCTAATGAAAGTACATCTTTTCCTTTCTATCCATTCATCTAGTCTGCGATATTGGGGGAACAGTGAAAGCATGACTGTCAATTATCAAGTAAACAACTTGATATGGTGAAAGTGAAACCTCATCCATGTAGAATTTTCTGTATGTAATATCTAGATCCAATTGCATTTATGACTATTGATGTAACTGGCAACTTTGCCTGTCATTACCATGTGTCCCTTTGTTGTTGTGGGCAGCTTATGAAACAGATATATCCACATATGATTTTAAAGTTTATCAAGTCCGAAGTCTGGTTTCTTGATGGAACTGAGTGAAATCAAGTGTGGGTTTTTATTAATAATACGAGACAATAACAAATCGCTCAGTTCAATCAAGAGTACCTAAGGGGATGCTTCCTCTGTACTTGGTAGGTTCAAGGCAAAAGATTGTCAACAAAATTATGCTTTCCTAAAAAATTAATACAAATAATTCCTTAAGAACTGGAAATGATGCAATGTCATTTTCAATCTTTGCACGCCTAGTTGTAATCCTCAAAAGTAATTTGCCTTTGCCGCATCCATATGGATCACGTTAATTACACGGGAATCACCATCCAAACCTTCTAAAACGAAAAGCTTACACCCCAAGATTCATGGCTTTTTCTTAGCATTTTTCCTGCTTTAGATACATTGTTTTGTTATCAACAAATTAAACTCTAAAAAAAAAAAAATCAATTGAGTAAAGAAGGATCACAATACTTGAAAACCAAAAATTAATGTAGGAAGCAATGACACTTTTTATCGATGAATATCCATCAGATACATCGTCAGGAAAAGTAATTTGCTTGAGCTATTAAAATGCTTCGCAACAATTATATATGAGCCGTGATCCAAGATTTAAGGATCCAAGATTTCTTCCTTAAATGATAAGCTCACAAGCTTCATGGCTTTTGTTTAGAGTTTTTGGCATCATTTTTTGTAGATTTCTTCTCACTTTAACTTAATTGCTGATATGGTTCGATTGCATTCAGGAACATGGGAGAGCAGATGCCTTTAATTGTCCTGAGCTCAAAATGGTATTTTCTAAAGTCCAAAAGATTGAGCAATGGAAGCAACGTTGTAAGGACCTTAGTGGGGCTTCAGAAGATGTGAAATCGCTGCTTAATGCTTTATTAAAGGTTTAATTCAAATAATTTCTCTTTAATTTTTGTAATTTGTTTTAGGGTAAGATGCACTAACAAGTGCTGAGGTTTCCTACAATTGCAAGGTCCTCCCCTCAGTTCTTTTATTAAGAATGGCACCCCTTTGTACTCGTCGGGAAAAAAGAAAGCAAATTACACCCCTTTGTCAGAGTAACAGACATCAATGGAGATAGGTCTTTTATAAATTGCTTTTATGCATTGCTTATATTTTAATCCTAAAGTTCAACTTCTGTTTTTGTATGAAACCACTAAATGAACTTAATCCAAGCACATGCCAACTCCCTCAACCTATAATTTGGTAATATAGCACAGAAAAATGCGTATGTCTGACATGAAAATTATCTTTGATGTACAAGATCAAAAGAACATATAAAAACTGATTTTTTTTTCTTTTGGTGGTGTGTGAGAGGAAGAAAATAAATCTAATGAGTGTGTAATCCATTCCAACCAGTAATGTTTAAATCCATTGGCATTAATTCATGGTGTATATATTTTAATTTTGCTAGTTCAAAGTTGGTACTCTATTATTAAAATACCGACATTTACAGGGGGTGGGAGGCCCTTGTATATTGCTAGGTGAAAAGGGGTGATTGTAATTTTAGAAACCTAAGGCTAGGTTATTGCAATTTTAAGAAGCCTCAAGGCAGTATTTATGCTAATTTACCGTTTCTTTTACTATTTTATTTTCCTATTTTCCACTTTTGGTAATTAATTACTGTTTTCAATAGACACATTCAGAACCTCTCTATCTATCTTGCACAGATAAAAAACAGTCTTGATAGATCCTTGTACATTTATGGCGTGTCTAAGGGCTGCAAGGGTGGCGAACTTTGCGTACGATGCACCAATAATTTTGAGGATCAGGAGTTTTTAACTTGTTCTGTGTGCAAGGACTGGTAAGGTACCAACATCCAAATTTATTATTAGGAATCCATTTTTCACTTTGTTGGCTAAAGAAAAAAGCTTACGTTTCAATGGTTTCATTATTTGAGGTATTCAAGAGACTGTTGAGCTACTAGACGTCCACAACGTGTGTGCATATCATGATGCCCTCTTCAAACACACCTACAATTTCCATCTCTTAAAATGTAGTGACCAACTTTGTTTTATATTCAAACTATATGTTGTCTACTTATAAAAAGAAAAGAGAAAAAAAAATCAAATTATATGTTGTATACATATCAAAAAAAATGAAATTCAAATTATATGCTGTATAAAATTCCCAACATAAAATACAGTCACTTTATACAAACATGAATTTCTCCAATTAATTTGGGGCTGAGTCTTGCTTTAGTTGAGTATTTTTTAAATGTTAAATAAGATAATTGAATTATTTTTTTTTCTTTCAAGAAACTAACCATTGAACAGCTTCTTATTGAGGGGACCATCAAAATGGTGGTCTCCCTTTATATATTAGGATAGCTATAAATGAATGCCTATTACATGGATAATTTGTTTGGAACTACAAAAATAACTGTTTCTATACTTAATTTTGCAATCAATTCATATATCACCATTTTTCTGGTTATCATATGCATTAATTTTCATATGAACAGCTACCATCTGCAATGCCAAGGACCGACACAGGGTGATACAAATGTTGCTGTACTATATGTCTGCCATTATTGCCACTTTCTTGAGAGTGGTAAATTCACTCGTGAAAGTGGGCCACTGGTATGCTTTTTGTTCTTGAGGTGTCTTCCTATGAAATTCATACTCATGTTCTTACTTTCTATTTGTTTCATGCAGCTATTTGGAGCTAAGCGTGCTGAATTAAATAAACTAATTGAACTTCTATCTGATGCTGAGGATTTCTCTTTATGGTATTAAGCGGCCCATTGAACTATTTTGAGAGAGAATAAATATCATTGTTTATAATTACTTTCGTGAGTAAATCTTCTGCTCTTTTTTTTTTGGGGGGGGGGGGGGGCGGGGTCTTCCTTCAGTGTATGGATGTTCTAGTACGTTGACTTTTTGAGATGCAAAGAAGGCTCAAGTCTATAATGGGGTTTTCTTGATGGCTGAGGATGGTTTTCAGTGTCCTATTTATCAAGGAACAGTAGGCTGTAAAAGATAGGGAACATGGCTATGATTGCATTCAATATCTAAGATAGAAAGAGAAACAGTTGTTCTTGGATGTCTTTAATATATGGTTGATATGATATAAATATTCATCGTGAATTTGAGGTATAAGTCTTCAATTTACTTAAGAATCATGATGATCCCTATGGAGGCTCCTGGATGGGGTGCTGCTGTTATGTTTGATTCAACAATATGCATTTGGAATTTCAAGGCCTCGGCAAGTCTATTGGTTAGAGTTAAAGAAGCAAAAGAAACTGTTATGAACCCAAATTAGTTAGTTAGGGTCCCAAATTAGTTAGTTAGGATATTGTTGGTTAGTTGGTTTAATTCTTGTAATCAATTCTATAAGTAGGGAATTATTGTAAGAAAAAATGATTATAAATTTTATCTGCTATTGAACATTTATCTGCTAACATTTTTATAAATTTTATAAATTTCAGTGATGGTATAAATTTATGAGTTTTAAAGTTGATGTCTGTCACTGTGATGATATTTTGACTAAAAGAATATAACATATAAACCTCTTAGTTTTAAAGTTGATTTTCCTTTCTGCCATACCATTTTGACTCAAAACTAGTTATATATATATATATATATTATTCTGAGCCATGATGACAATAGCACTGTTATATTTTGGGGCCATTTGGAGTTATAAAAATTGAGATAAAATATGGTTTGGATTACTTTTTGGCGTTTGGAGTACAAATCACAGACAAATAGAGATGAATAGTGAAAATCTGTTCGAACGGTCCATTTGAACAAATTTTGATGTAGATTTTTTGGCATTTTGTGCATAATTTTTTGAGAATTGGCTAGATTTTATTAGGATTTGTAGAGATTTATTGGGATTTGTAGATATTATAGAGATTTGTAGAAAAATTTTTTAGAGATATATGTAGTTTGAGTTGGAAAAGTTTTGTAAAGATTTGTAGAGATTTTTGGAGAAAAATTGAGCTCCAAACGCACCCTTTATCAGGATAGAAACTCAGGATGCCTTGAATGATTGAACGAGTATAATGTAGCCACTTTTGAAAATAATGCTGAAGGTTGGGGCAACTGGTCTCTGGTCCATTCCTCCCAAAACACTGTATTGACTGGGATTGGCTCTGTGGAGTGGTCTTACAACACTTTGCTTAAGCTTCCAAGATTTTGAATTAAATTTGAGGTTGACTAAGTGATGAAAGACACCATGGTGGAGGAAAGTATAGGAGGGAAGAAAAAACGGAGGGGCAGAGTAAAAGGAGGACATCAGGAGGAAATGTTGTTGAGAGTGAGAAGTGGGTTGGACATATTGTAGCATGCTAATTACATACAAATTTTCATTTAAAGTAAAACCAAATTAAGAAAACAGAATCCTAAGAAAACTAAAAATTCAGAAATGTGTTTGAATCTCAACTCCTTGAACTCCATTGCTGTCTTACCAATTGCTCCATATCATGATAATCTACAGAGTTTTTTTATTTTTTTGGGCTCATGTTACAATACAAGTAATCTTTTGTTAAATGTTTTTATGTTGTTGCTTATCTTCTTATTTTTGGTTAAGTATTGAATGAATTTCCTCGAACTTCTGTGATAAACGGATGTGAATATGATTTCACAAAAGTGATGTGTGGTTGCTGTTGGCAGGATTGAGGAGAGAAGTGTACTTAACCAAATTGTGGATAAGGCTCTTGCATGCAAAGCTTGTTTAACTGAAGTTGTGGATTTTGCTTTAGCTTTCCATTATGAGGATCTCAGAGTTGTTTCTGAAAAACTGTCTGTTGCTTTGAAGGTACTTAATACCTGTCCTTGTATTGTTTTTTCTGATTTATTATGCTCAAGAAACGTTCCTTTGTTTTTCTTCCCTTTCTTTGTGAATTGTATTCTACAACATTATTTCTTTCTGTTGAAATGTTCGTCCTTGAGTCTTCTCTGTGGAAGGACGTCACCCTTTCTTAAGCAGCATTGCAGCCATAAATTGCCCCCTCCCCGCTCCCCATTTTCACCACCTTGCTTTTCCCCCTTACTGAGTTGGTTTTCATTTCAAGCAGGCAGTAGAAGTGGCAGGCGTTCATGATTGTCAGAGTGATCGCAATTTTGAGTTGGCACTAGCAAGAAACTCATGGAGAGTCAGAGCCAACGAAATGTTAGGAGGTCCACAAAAGCCCCAAATCCAACAGATTCAGCGACATCTGAAAGAGGTATTACTCTTGCCGTGTAAATACAGGAGTTTTCTTCCAATTTTTCAGCTGTGAGTACACTTGCTTTTTTTTTTTTTTTTTTTTTGGTGGGAAAAGTAAATTTTATTAAAATGCATGAAGGGGGTGCCACCCAAGTGCAAAGAATCAACTTTGAGAAAGCACCATTAAACAACCATATTTGTGACTACTGTACTGAACAGTACTAGGCAGCACGTGCCATACAAGACGAAAAACTGTATAAATCATTGTTCCAGCCTATACTGTTGCGTATGGGGATTTTGCAGATCGTACTAGTATTTTTCAGACCATACTAGAATATTTTGGATTGTAATCAACCTTTGAAAAAAAAAAATCAGTGTTTCGTCTTGAAGTTTCCTTTGTTGTTGTTGTTGTTGTTGGTTTTTTTTTAATTCCTAAACCTTATAGAACTAATAATGACAAAAGAAAATTCTTCCCAATTCTTACAATACTTCACATATTTTTTTTAAATTTTTCTTTATTTTGTTGTTACCTTATACAATTTGCGAAATAGATAAAATCAATTGTCTTAATTAACATTAATATGAAAATATAGATGATGTTATTTATAACTTGTGTTGTGTTATATATTTTAATTTATTTTTATACTTATTTGAGCACTACATTAAACTTTTTGTGTTTGTTTGTATATATTTTATAACGACAAATCTAAAGCAGTACATTGGAACATACCGGTACAAGTACGTACCATACTTATAAGTGACAACACCAATTCACCAAAACCATCCTCTTTTATTTATATATATATTGTTAGAATCTTTAGGATATTCTATTCTAAGCTTTGAGGATTTGATTGAAGGATTTGATTTAGGTTATGATTATTGTGTTTCCTAAATTAGTTGTAATTTATTATTATAAATGCGATAAGAGGGAGTCAGAGGATTTCAACTCTCTCTCTCAATTTTGCTCGATTATTTTCAACTTGGTATTAGAGCAAGCTTCTTCTTATTTTTCTTAACAAAGAAGGGGGGGGGGCCTCACGACAGTTAGGGCTTGAAGTTCTTGGTTGACCGAGGCCGCCTTCTTCATTGAGGGTACTAGTTGACGCTTATCGGTGACTCTCTTGGTTGATCGAGACCCCCCTCTTGGCGCTAGTCTTCAACGTTCGTTGGTACGATTGAGACCTCCCTCTCGACGCCGATTTGCGATTCTAGTCGGTGTGACATTCGTTGTTGACGTGAAATCTATCGTCGATGATCCTAGTCGGCAATTTCTTGATGTACCAGATGATTTGATCAGTTGTTGCTTGATCTTGATCATTGCTCAATATTCTCGATAGTCGCTTGTTGCTTTGTCGGTCAGATGCTCTGACTATTGCTCTTGTTGGTTTTTGAATCATCGCTCGTTTCGTTGATCAGATGATCTGATCATTGTTTCTGTATCTTGATTTGTTGCTCGTGGCTTCTTGATTCACGTCGCTTATGGCTCCTAGTTTATTGCCTGTGACTTCTGGTTTGTCGTTTGCCAAGCTATTTGTCTTATTCAGAATTTTTGGTTCTCGAGTACTGTCCGTTTATGGCTTTTAATTCCATGAATGCAAAGAGCATCGGTACCGAGTCTTCTTCTTTTGTTGCCCTTGTTATACCAATTGATAGTCTTCTTATGCCCATCTCATTTGAAAAATTGAACGACTCAAATTATCTGACATGGTCCCATGCGGTGCGGATTTTTTTGATTGGTCATCAGTTGGAAAAATATATTACAGATCTTCCACCAGATTCATAATCTCCTTCGTATTCACAATGGTGGGCATTGGATGCTGTTGTTATGAGTTGGATCTGGCGTAATTTGGAGCCTTTGGTTTTTCATACAGTTGCTCGCTGTGATTCTTCTAAAGCCATATAGGACTCACTAGTTGACTCTTTTTTCCAGAAGAGTTACATTTCGAATATTTTTGAGGCATACGAGAAACTTTTTTCCTTTCGTCAAGCCTCTCAACCATGGTTTGAATACTATAGTAAGCCTTAGGTGATCGTCTTCTATAAGTTCGCCCCTTTCCAGAAACAAAGGCTCAGATGATACAACAATGAAAAGAGCTCATGACTGTTTTACTTCTTGCTGGTCTCAACGATAATCTCTGTAATTATTAGGATCAACTTCTAGTGGGGGAGACTATACCCACCATGGTTAATACTTACTCTCGTCTTCAGCATTCTTCTTTGGGCCATCACTCTCAATCAGCTTTCTCAATTAGTAGTCCTGACTTAGTTGCTCTTGTTAGTGGTTCTGGTAGTCATGGTGGTTCTCATGGTGGTCGTGGTGCTTCTGGACGAAGCACCAAGAAATGTGAACATTGTGGGGGCATCAATCATACTGAACCACATTACTGGAAGAAATATGGTCACCTTGATCAAGTTAATCATGTCACTACTGAGCACCAATACTGACGCTTCTGCACAGAATACTTCTGCCTCAAGTGATCTTGCTACATCTAGTACAGTTTCTTCATGTCCCTTCACTCCTATTGAGTTAGAAGCTATTGTGTATACTCTTCGTATCTCTCGCTCTTCTATTGTTACTTTAGCACAGTTAGGTAATATTGCTTGCTTTACTTCTCTGTTGTCCTCTCTATGGGTTATTGACTCAAGTGCTTGTGCCCACATCTCAAGTAGTCCTTCCTTAATTTCTAATTTAGCTACTACCATCCATAGTATCACCTTAGTTGATGGGTCTTCCCGCCCTGTGGTTGATAAAGGATACCTTCACCTTTCTCCCTCAACCTTTACCATCTAGTCTGTTTGTACTTGAATTCTCATTTAATTTGTTATCTATCAGTTAATTAACTAAAATCTTGAATTGCTTTATAACATTTTCTCATCCTTCTTGTGTTTTTTGGGATCTCAGGACACAGAAGACGATTACTTCGGGATGTGAATGGGCTGGTTTATACTACCTTGATCCTGATAGCTTTACTTTATCTCATTTAGTCTTCAGTGCATCTGTGTCTTGGTTTCAGTGGTATTGTCACTTGGGTCATCTGTCATTACCTCGTTTAAAGCTTGTTGTCCCTAGTTTAGAGTCTATTCCAAGTCTTGAATGTGAGGCTTGCCAACTTGTCAAGCGCCATTGTAGTTTGTTTTTGAGTCATAATAATAGTCGTCAATTTGAACCCTTTGATGTAGTCATACAGGCATTTGGGGACCTTCAAGAGTTGCTTCTATTAATAGATTTTGGTATTTTGTCATTTTTGTTGATGATTATTCTCATATGACATGGTTATTTTTTTATGAAGAATCGTTCTGAATTACCTGCTATTATTTTACGATTCTATAATGAAATTCTAACTCAATTTGATTAAAAAAATTAAAATCATTCGTTCTAATAATGCTTTTGAATACACTCAGTCTGTCATGACCCAGTTTTGTATTGAGCAAGGTACTATTCATCAAACTTTCTGTGTTCATAGTTCTCGATAGAATGATGCTGCTGAACGTAGGCATCGGCATTTATTTGATGTCGTGTATTCTTCGTTTCAATATGAATATTTCAAAGCAATACCGGGGAGATGTTGTCTACTCTTCATTGCTTGCTACCTTATCAATCGAGTTCTTTCACCTATTCTTGGTAATAAGTCTTTTTCTCTCTTGTATCCTTCTATTACTCTTTTTTCTCTTCCATTTCATATCTTTGGTTATTTTGCCTTTGTTCATAATCTGGATCCGGGATTATACAGACTTTCTCCTCGTGCTCGTTGTTATGTCTTTCTTGGTTACTTTCGCATAGAGAAGGGTCATTGATGTTATCATTCTCCTCGTAAGTATTTTGTTAGTGCTGATGTTCCATTTTTTGAGTCCACCTCTTATTTTTCAAAAAAATGGGAGTTTTCTTCTCAAGAGGGGGAGTCTTCTTGTCCCTCTCGAGAGAGGGAGTTATCACACACTATAGCGGTTTCCTTTGTAGATTATCTAGAACTTCCCATTGCCATTTCTAGTGTGCCAGCACCTGTAAAGGTATATCATCGCCGTACTTGTCCTACGCCAGTTACTTTTGTTCTTGTGGATCTTGAGCCCCTTGAGACACTTGTTACCAGTCCTGAGCTTCTTGAGACACCTGTTACAACCACATATGAGCTTCTTGTCTCAAGTTCAGTTGAAACCAAGCCTCTTGAAATTGATGATATTCCCATTGCTCTGAGGAAAAGTAAATGTGTGTGTACTCAACATCTTGTAGCTAAATTCGTTTCATATCATCATGTATCACCTCATTTCCAGTCCTTTGTTTGTGCTTTGTCCTCCTCCTCCTCTTCTCCTACCTCTTATAAGTTGACATTATTATCTCCTGACTGGAAGAAGGCAATGGATGAGGAGATATAGGCATTACAGCGTAATCGTACATGGGAATTTACTTCTCTTCCACCTAGAAAGAAGACAGTAGGGTGTTGTTGGGTGTACACAGTCAAATATCTGCTAGATGGATCTATTGAAAAACTTAAGGATTGATTGGTTGTTAAAAGATACACCTAGACTTGCGGTGTTGATTATCTAGAGACCTTTTCACCGGTGGCTCGTCTTCATTCAGTTCATATTTTATTAGTAGTTGTAGTGAGTAAGTCATGGCCTCTATTTCAATTAGATGTTAAAAATGCCTTCTTATATGGTGAATTTCAAGAGGAGATATATATAGATCAATCTCCTGGGTATATTGTTACAAGTAGTGAACATCTAGTTTGTTGCTTACACAAGGCTCCGTATGGACTTAAACAATCTCCGCGAGTATAGTTTGATCGGTTTAGCTTTGCACTTCTTGACTACAGTTTTAGGCAGTCCATATCTGATCACTCAGTATTTGTGTATCAAACATCCTCTAGTATTATTGTTTTGGTTGTTTATGTTGATGATATCATCATTTTAGGGAATGACACTCAGGGTATTTCTTCACTAATGAGTTATTTGGGAAAGCAGTTCATGACAAAGGATCTTAGGGCATTGTGCTATTTTCTAGGGATTGAGATTGCTTGTCCTCATACGGGTTTATCTTTATTTTAAGGGAAATATACATTGGATTTATACTCTGAGACTGGCCTTCTGGGATCTCGTTCTCCTTATACTCCTATGGATTTTTTTGTTCATTTAGATTCTGATAGTGGTAAATCTTTCTCTGATGTCGAGAGATATCGTCGACTTGTAGGTAAACTAATTTATCTTTCTGTGACATGACCTGACATTACATATGCTATTGGTGTAGTCAGCCAATTCATGTATGCTCCTCATCAACTCCACTTTGATGTTGTGTGTCACATTTTGAGGTATTTGAAGAATTCGCCTGGTCAAGATTTACTCTATTAACCTTCTACAACGATAGATGTGATTGGATATGGTGAAGCAAATTGGGCTGGTAGTCGTTCAAATCAGAGGTCTACTTCTGGGTAATGTACATTTATTGGTGGTAATCTCATGACTTGGCGTAGTAAGAAACAAATTGTTGTTACCTGATCTAGTGCAGAGGCCGACTATTGTGCCATGGCTCATACTGCATCTGAGATGTTTTGGATTCGTTCACTTCTTCAGGACTCCGGTATTTCAGTTTCGGCTTTGATGTCTATGTTTTGTGACAATCAAGCTGCGATATTTATTGCTAATAATCCTGTCTTCTATGAACGAATTAAACATATTGAAGTCGACTATTACTTTATCAGGGATCTCTTGCTTAAACGCGATATCGTCACTCCATTTGTTTGTTCTGAGTCTCAGTTAGGGGATATCTTCACAAAACCCTTAGCTTGAACTCCATTTAAAAAATTGTCTACTAAATTGGGCGTGTTTGATCTCTATACTCAAGTTTGAGGGGGAGTGTTAGAATCTTTAGGACATTCTATTATGAGTTGTGAGGATTTGATTGAGGGATTTGATTTAGGTTATGATTATTGTGTTTCCTAAATTAGTTGGAATTTATTATTATAAATACGATACGAGGGAGTCGAGGATTTCAATTCACTTTCTCAATTTTTCTCAATTACTTTCAACTTATATATATATATATTAAGCAACAACAAATTTTATTAATTAGAAGAAAGCACTACAAGAGGATTGGGACAAATAGTCCCCAAATCAAAATAAGAAAAGAAAATGAAATGAAAAGTGACAAAAAACAAATAAAAATCAGGGGCAGTTCCAAACATATCTCTCGATTACAGAGCAAGCTGACAGTCAAGTGTAGAGAATCATATATAAGGTGATCCCATGAAATTCTGTGTTAACGAAAGCCCATAATGAGGCCGAAAACTTAAAAAATTAAAATTAATATTTTCTTATATTATATAATCTAGATAGAATTCTTTGATTTTTGATGAATTATTGATAAATGATAATAATCTTTGATTTTTTGGGAAAATATAAGAAAAAATATATGGAGAAAATCTGAAAATTAAGCGCTTGGTTTGTATACTTCAAGATTGGGTTAGTATTTGTCGCCTTATCTAATTAATTACAATCTTCCAGGGACTGACTATAAGCATTCCTCCTGAGGATCACTTCTGGAAGAAACTTACTCAAGTGAAACACATCGGCACTCAATGGGCAGATAGGGCCAAGAAGGTGTGTGATATCCTGATATCGTGTCTATTTTGCTTACTAAAATTGAATCTCTATTTAGTTGAGTGCTGTTATTTTCTTCTCTGCAGGTTTCAGTGGATGCTGGAGCACTCGGATTGGATGAAGTTTTTGAACTTATCACAGAAGGTGAAAATTTGCCAGTTCACTTTGAAAAGGAACTTAAGGTAAGAACCTGTGGATGTGTACTTATTTTTTTCCTTTGGAACTGGGGAAAGCCTTATTTTTTATTAATGTACCTTGTGTTTGATAAATGCAGGTATTAAGAGATCGAAGTATGCTTTACTGCATCTGTCGGAAGCCTTACGATCAGAGAGCAATGATTGCTTGTGATAAGTGTGATGAGTGGTATCACTTTGATTGCATTAAACTATCTTTGCCACCAAAAATTTATATATGCCCTGCATGTAAGTTTCAAACGGAGGAGTTCTCGTCGTCACCAATGGCACTAGATAGGTAAGCATAGTTGAAGTAAATGCCTTTAATGCGAGGACTGAGGAGGATTGCTTCATGCACATATGGGATAACTTAGCTCTCTTGTTTCGTGTTTATGATGGTGATGGTTTGATTGAGGGGGAATATCTTGTGTTTAAAATCTAAGTAACTGGTGGCCATGTCTTTTCCCTTTTCTCCTGTCTCCTTCACTTTGATGGTCAATGGAAAATCTAACCCCTCATTTATATAATAGAGAACATTCAGGATAATCTATATGACCAGTTTTAGTATATAGTGGCCAGGAATTTTCACCATTCATCCATCTTTCTGACTTTGCGCAAAATTATTCTTTTGTATTCTTCCTTTTTTCACTCTTGAAGCCCCAATAAAGGGGATTTTTTTTGGGGGGGGGGGGGAGTTGTTTGTGATGATAGAAATGAAGACGAATCAATTTTAGAGTTTGTTACAAAATATGATTTAGTAAGAGCAAATAATTGTTTTAAAAGAGATGTACTCATTTAATAACATTTAAAAACAGATATAATATTAATCAAATAATTTTTTTCTTACTAGAAAACTCGATTGTGTTTCGTGTAAAGATTGTAAGGTGATATCAGGTGAGATGCTAACTACACAACATATATTAGTAATGCTATTGCGGATAGAAATATTATGTTTAAACAAAGGATTAAGTTTGCAGAAGTGAAAGAGGCTATGAAAAAGATTTGAGGTACGAAAACTGTAGGTCCAGATGGTATTATGCTTGGAAGTACATAGCGGGGGTGATGGGATATCTCGATGTTCAATGGGATCGTGCATTTTCTTTTGTTTGAATTTCTTCATGTTGTTGTAGATGAATATTATTTATTGTCGACTCTTGAATTTCAGTGCCGTTATTATCTAGCTTTTTAATCATAGCAAAGATTAACCCACAGCCTCTCAGTGTTTTGGCTCTAGGAATAAGCATTAATATCCTTGTATGGTCATATATTGCAGTTGCTGAGCCATTATCTTGATTTTGTTTGTATAGAATTTGTGTTATGTATAACCAGTGTTTGTTTTCTTTGTTTGACGGGACAGGTCAATTGGCTCGAAATGTGAAGAGCCTCAAACACCCTCCCCCCGGCGCAGAGAGTCGAGATGCAAATTGAGAAAGTCCAAGCCTAGCGCAAAGCGAAGGAAGTTGGCGATAACTGCAGATGGCACAACGCATTCTGGTGGGATTGAATGTTTGTTATGGAGAAACCGCAAGCCTTTTCGAAGAGCAGCTAGAAAACGCTCACAGCTTGATACTCTCTCCCCATTTTTTCATATTCAACGACAACAACATCATTAGTTAACCACATAGGTACTCTAGATAGAAAAAAAAAAAAAAAAAATCATTCATTTAATTGATTCAATTGATTATTGTCTTTTTCTTTCTGTAGTCGGAGGAAATTGTGTTTTCTTATCCTGAAGCGCTTTTGCTTCTATTGCTTTCTTCAAGCTCTTTCCTATTTTTCAAATTTTGATTTTCAGAAACCTATTCAGGCTAGGATTGTGTTGTCTATTTAAATGCATAGAAGAGCAGCTATTGAGGTAGATACAGAGAAAGAACCAGCATTCAAGAGAGCTGTTATACGAGTTAACTCATTAGAGCAACTCTCTCTCTCTCTCTCTTCACCTTGAATGAATAATAATAAAAGCTCATTAAAAGAAAGTCGGAATCTCTGTATAATTTTCCTGCATATCAATAAAAGTTTTCATTAAAAAAGAGCAAAAAAAGAAATAAAAAATAAAAGGATTGAAATGTCTCTCTTTCTCTCTTTACCTAGAATGTATAATAATAAAAATTCATTAAAGGAAGTTTCTATTAAAAAAGATTGAAAAAAATATAAAAACATAAAAAATAAAAATAAAAAGTCTCTCTCTCTCTCTCCACTTGAAATATATAATAATAAAAGTTTATTAAATGATAGCCACTCTTTCTCTACGAAGTATTTTGCCCATAATAATCTTTTCTCGATTATTCTTGTAAGATTTTGTTATTGGATCAATAAAAAAATAAAGAAAGTAAGGAGACAGTGAGGTGCTCACCAGCAGCTTGAAACGCGAGTCAATCATTGAACTCAATAAAGTTTGTCACTTGAGAAATGCATGGTATACAGTTTGATATATATATATATATATATATATATATATATATATATATATCAATATGCATGACATATGTTCTAGGCAATCGGAACATGGGTGAGATAAAATTATTTTTTTTAACTTAAAAAGGTTAAGCTTGAAATTCAATCCAAAATCATCGCTCTCTAATACTTTCAAGATTTTGTTATTCGATCAGTGAAAAAAAAAAGTTGAAATTATATAATTTTATTGAAATATTTTGTTATGTATATAAAAATTATATTTTGTCAATAAAAAATATTATTTCATTTTGTACATTGTATGGGTCAATAGTTGTAATTTATCTACAAATAAGGTATGGTTGTGGATATTTGACCCTCCTAAATCTTGTAGTGAGGTTGTCTAGTGCACTAAATTATCATTTTTGTCAATAGCTTAATATTGTATTAAGTAAATTATATTGTTTATTACTCAAAATATATCATTTTGCATATTTTATTGAGGAATAATTATTTTTTTATCTATACTTAAAATCATTTACACCCTCAAATGTTAAAAACTTTTTTTTCTTTTTTTTTTTTTTTTGCATCCTTATATTTTAGATTAAAGTGAAGTTACAATTAAATTTTCAAGTGAAAAAATAAAAATACCCATTAAAAATCAAATATAATTAAGATATAAGTGTAGGTAATATGAATTATAGAGATACAAATATAAATTTTTAAGTAAGAGTCAAATAAAATTGTTATATTTGAGAGCCTTTAAGTAAAAACACAAAAAAAAAGCAGTACAAAGGTAATTTTTTAAGATTTAAGGGGTTTAAGAGATTTTCATCTAAAATTCAATGGGTAAAAAAATAATTATCCCTTTTTATTGAGTTTGTCTCTTAATTTTAACAAATAATTCAGTAAAATAAATTATTTTAATAATATTATCTTCCTGTCGCCGCTCACGTCAGATTGATTGAACACTTTGCATGAGTTGTTCCTCCATTTGGACGGAGACAGCCACCACCACTTGAATCGCGGTATTCTCCATTTTTGAAGTTCTGAACATAGTGGAAAATTTGAGATTCGATTTATTGAAAAGATAATACATTTAAAAAAAATGCATATATCTCACTTGACATATAAATTAATGATCTCTTTATATATCAAAATTATGCCTTCTTGATAATTTTTTTGTTTTCGCATTTTTTGTTAAAACAAAACTAATTGCTGGTGAAATTATTCAATTTTATTTTAATGAATGCAAAAGTTTAAATGTTAAACAAAACACTTAAAAAGCTTGTACAGATAAATTTCTATAAATTAATACTCGAAACCATGAAAATTTATTAATAATTGAGATATTATTTAATCGATAAATTAATATTTTATTAATTATATATTAATTAATAAAATTAATTTATCAATATATTTTTTAGTTTTTTTCAAAACATTTAACTTTGCCATTATACGAGTATTATCTAATTACCAAATTATGAATTACATTATTTTATATATTTGTTTAATCAAAACTAATTCATGAAAAGGATAAAAAAGATGAAGTTAGAAAACAATACTTCTATAATTAAGCATATCTCGTGCAAAGTTGCACTCCAAGCAAATCACATTGCATAAATTTTCTTTTGTAATTGGAGAACATTACGCTGGAATTTCCTAATGTACTAAGGTTGCGTTTGGGGAAAAAATTGATAGTTGAACTATTAGCTATTAATTTTTTAGTTTTTTTTTTTAAATGATCAAATTTACCTCTTATATTTTAAATTTCTTTTAAATCTTGAAGGATAAAAATATCAAATTAACAAAAAGTTAAAAAGTTACCTTTTTTTTCTTCCCAAATATAAAAAAATAATTTTTTAGTAACTGACTATAGAAAAGAACTAGCTTTTTTTTAGAGATGAGGTAAGGGGGGTATCAATTTCAAAAGGAAACAAACAACTATACTTACAGTTGTATAAATTAATATAATTTTGTAAAAATTGTAATCTTGTAATTCATATTGTGAGTAAAAAATTTTAATTTCATAGAGATTTGTAGAGGTTTGAAGAGCTTCAAATGGATCCATTGAGTCATGTGTATATATAGTGTATGTTTGGAGTACCAAATCTGTTTAAAAATCTCTGACTTTCTTCAATTATTTTTTCAATTTTATTCAACTTTCTTGATGCCAAAAATCTTTAACTTTCTTTAACTTTTATCAAATTTTCAATTTTACTATTTTTTTAATTATTACCAATTTTTTCTAATTTTTATTAGTTTCTTTTAACTTTTATTAACTTTCTCATACTTTTCGAGGAATACACCAAACATCTAATAATTAAAAATTTAATAATTTTTTATTTCTTGGTGGTCACAAGTGTGCATTTGCAGTGTCAAATTTGGTCAAAATCTTATTTCACGCCAAAAATATTTAATTGTTTCTATCTTTCTCTAATTTTTACTAACTTTTTTCAATTTTTTTTAATTTTTATTAAATACTATTTTTTACATTTTCGAAGGAGCACTAAATATTTAATAATTAAAATTTTATCTAATTCTTTATTTTTATTTAAATTTTACACTTCAAATAGTATAGGTATGTTTGGTTGGATAAAAAATAGAAAAGAAAAAAAGAGGAATGAGAATAATACTTTATTTTTATTGTTTAATTGGAGACAAAAATAAAAAGGAAGAACAAATAAGAAGAAAAAAAGAAAGTGAGGCTATCCATATTTAACCACCCCATAGTTTTTAAAATTATTCATTTTTATATTACTATACAAATTATAAATATATAAATTATTCCACTTCTATCTCCTTTTATTTTTTATTTTTTTAAGTACCAAACGCCCTCAAACAAATAAAAAGGTCGGGAAGCGGCCCCCACCCCGACCCCAGGTGGCAGTCGCTGCGGCCAAGTGACTGACACAGAGGCACCGTGGGAGCCATGCTCTTCTCATTCTTCTTCTCTTTCTATCAAACCCATTTGCAAGTTCGAAGGGTTTGTATCAATGGCTGGTGGGTCTGGGCAACTTCCCCGGTTCGGGCCAGAGCCAAAACCCAGCTGTCCCGTTCCATCCAATGTCCGGCTCACCAGGTCCACCACCGCCCGATTATCATCGTCATCGTCATTGTCTGTGAAGCAGGAAATCCCGGCACAGCCACCTCAGAAACCGCCTTCTGAAGATTGGATTCGGATGAAAGATAATGAGAGCAAGTCGTCCGGTAACGGTTCGGAGCCCCCGAGAAGGCGCGCGTTATTAGATACTTTTTTCTCCCCGACCCGGAAACGCGGCAGGGTTCGGCTGCCCAGAAGCGGAATTAATCTCGAATTGGTTTTAGGGCCTGGTAAGATCATCACTTCCAATTTCACACCTATGTGTCTCTCTTTTTTATTTTATTTATTATTATTATTATTATTTGGGTTCAACTTCCGGGTCAGGGTAGCCACCTCCGGGTCAGATAGAAGGTTGAGCAGTGTGCAAACTATTGATGCGAATTTTTTGGACCCGGCCAAAATTGCTATGCAATGGGTTTAGCCTGTCTTTTGGGCTTTGAGGGCATATCTGCAATTATATATATATACACACACACACTAGTGCTTTATTATATTGTATAATTAAGTTCAGCGTATAACATATATTAAAACAACAGTTAAGTTGTAAAAATATATCTAAAACTAATATATACGGTTGTTTATGTAAATTTAATCAAATAGTGAACGAGAAATAAATTAATATATTGATATTATCAATAACATCGATTCGATTAAATTCAAATTCTAATAAATAAAAAGAAAAAGAAAAAAAATAAAAATAAAAATATGTTTTAAATAAAAATAAAAATAAGAAGTCACATGATAAATAGAAATGTAGATTAAATAAAAATATTGAGTGATATCTGTGAACATTTAAGTTTTAATAAAATTAAAAATTATGAATAAGTAGTAATTACGTAAAATACTAATTTCTTTACAAGATAATTAAGATAACTATAATTAAGTGATATGTGTCACAACTATACACGTGTTACAATCGTAGCGTAAGTTAAGTTTTACGTGATACAAGATAATTATAATTAGGTATTACGTATCACAATTGTAGTGTAAGTTAGATATTACGTGGCGCAGCAGAGTTGTTAAACTCTACTTTATATACATATAATATGACATATCATATTAAATACTGAGAAATTCAGCTGAGTTAGATGATTACCTTATATTATAGATGCCTTTCAAAAAATTTAATTTTAATTAATTAATAATTATTAAATATTATTTATCAATTAATATATAGTTATTTAAAAGTTAATCACTTTCTAAGTTGATTAAATTTTTTTATAAGTCAATACTTATCATTTAATTTTTGAATTATCTAAATTGAATTTTACTTATCAGTTAATATTATAATTTAAAAATATAATATTTTTTGGAATATTAAATGAATTATATTTTTTTATTTATTTTGGATGCTATTAAAAACAATAATATTTTTGAAATATTATATAGATTATAATTTTTATTGAAGTTGGATAATTTTTTCTAATTTAGTATTATGACTGTGATACGTGTATTTTAAAATATTTAATTTTATTAATTAATAATTATCAAATACTATTTATCAATTAATATTATAATTATTTGCATTGAATTATACTTATCACTTAATATTTGAATTCTCATTATTTTTTTATAATTCAATAATTATCACTTAATTTTTGAATTCTAAATATATTATAATTGTCTAAATTGAATTCTATTTATCATTTGATATTATAATTTAAAAATAATAATATTTTCGGAATATTATATGAGTAATATTTTTTATTTAAGTTTGATACTATTAAAAAGTTTTGGCGAATTTAATGATTTGGTTTGTAAAAGTTAGTTGATTAATATGAAAAATAATAATATTTTGGGAATAGTATATGGATTAAAATTTTTATTTAAGTTGGACACAATTAAAAATAATCCTAATTTAAATATGGTACAAGTTTTTAGAAATAGAAACCTATTTGATTATTGATTGAAATATTTATTTTGTTATTTATCACTTAATATTGTATTCTACATTAATTGAAATTTTTATATAAGTTTGGTTATACCATAATAACTGAATTATATAAAGATACTTAATTAGATGAGTTTTAATGAATTTGAAACTCTCTACATCTTCAATTATTGATCATAAAAAGTAGAAATTAACTTGCTTCACACAAAAATTATATTATTTGTTTTGGTCAATTATTAGCAGGTAAGTTCTCTAAATTATTTTAGATTATGGGTTGTTCTTTTAATGATTCAGTTTTGTGTATTTTATGCATCTTTTTGTGCATTAAGAACTAATAATCCTAATTTAAATATGATACTAAGTTTCTATGATTGTAATACTATGTTTTCTATTTTTCTTTAATGTAATTATCATTTTATTTCATTCAAATGTACAAGCTATGACTCTTTCCTTTTAGTTTAAACATATTTTATTCTATTTTTATATTTTAAAACTATATAATATGAAAAATATGTGCATCGCATGTACGTAAGCCTTAGTGTGTGTGTGTGTGTGAGAGAGAGAGAGAGAGAGAGAGATATCATTCAATACTTAACAAGAAAGGAAAATACAAAGCTGTTGGTGGTGGTGTTATTGTATTTTTATTCAAAAGTTTGTTTTTAGGGTAAATTTCACCTAGATCCTTGTAGTTTTTGGCTTTGTGTACCTAGTTTATACATTTTAATATTGGAAAGGAAACCAATGTAGTTTGGGCATTGTAACACCGAACACCTTTTGTTAAATTTTTCCTTAATAAATAATTATTGACCAAGTTGATCATATGAAATGACTAGAATATTTTTGAAACAAATCCAAAATTATACTGTATACATATATAAAATAGAAATGTGAAGATTGTTTTAAAATAATGTGAAGGTTCACATAATTGTACAATTTGTATTGTAAATCATTTCTAAGGAATTAATAAAAATATATGTTAAGTCTCCAATTATCCCAAAAGCTTAAGCTATTAGGAAACGGGCCAACAATGTATATTATGCTATTTTAACACTCTTCATCACATGCGATCTCAATTTGCATGTGGAGCAAACAAGGTGCATCAAAACAAACAAACAAAGCACACAATAATAAACGGAGAATAATGAGATTTGAACTCAGGACCTCCTAAAATTAGAGCCTTAATACTATGCTAAGTCTCTAATTGTCTCGAAAACTTAAGCTGTCAGGAAATTGATCCAACGATATATATCAAGTTATTTCAACAGTACATTCATATTGCTTTTATTTTATCATTTAATTCCAATTTTTTTATTCAAAACTATAATTTGTTTCATGTTTTAGTTATGGAAGTATATCTTCTAAGTGTTTAAAAAAGTGTTTGGTTGTAAAACAATTAAAAAATAATTCGACACATATAGACTTTAGACAAGTATCCAAAACATGTTGAGAGATTGTTGGTGTTCAACACTAACACAGTGCCGTTATATCACCTTCCTAGAAGTGTCCATGCTTCATAGCCACTACTTATATGTTGTTTATCTATTTGTGGTGGACTAGGTTTTGAGTGCACCACCAGTCAACCACAATTTCACATGTTACCAAGTGCAAAGTTATTAAAATTAGTTTTTGGTGTTGATCTGATGCATGGTATTTGTTGAAAGGGATGCTGTTCTCCTTAGTTGAATTTTGCTTATGAATCTATGGTATTCATTGAGAACCAGTGGCAGGCCAATTCTTTAATGTTTTTCTTGCTCATCATGCCTCGCATGATGTTTCACTTTCTCACTGTTGTGTGTTTAAATTGGTGCATCTGTTTGGGGGTCAATTTCTTTTTCCTTTTCTTTTCCTTGCAACCTACTTGGAGCTTATGTGGCTTTTCTATCTTCTGTGTGAGACAGGAGCTGCTCTTCCATTGCAAGAATCCCCTCTTATTGGTGATGCTTCTCAGCATGAACATGAAAGAGATGGAGGTCATACCGCAAACAATCAACTTAATCAACCAATCAACATAGCAAACAATTCTGATGAAACAGGTGAAAGGTGCCCTCTACCAAAGGGTGTAACAGTGCAAGTGTGCTCCTATAATGTGAATCCAATATTTGCCCCAACTCTTCTGGCCATACTGCACAAGCATGGGGACATTGCACAGGATAGCCCCTTACAGTCCACTTATATGCGAAATTCTATGCTCGAGGGAATCTGCAAGGTAGTAGAAGAGCTTCAGGGAATGGACTTTACCAATTTCAATGAAACAATGTTGAATGCCTGCTATTCTGCCGTGGGAGATGCTGAAGTTATGAAGTTAAATGTAGAGTGGCTGCGCCAGCGACTTGATGAAATTCGTGAGGCTCGAAAAACATTTGAGCGAACTCTGAAATTGATTGATGAATTGATGGAACATACTGAAATGATTGAAAATTTGAAAAAAGATATACAACGGAAGAAACTTAAGTTGGAGAAACTCAAATCTAGCATTGAGGCAAAGGAATGTTCGCTGGTAATGGAGACACAACAAAATGAAAGGTTGACGAGCAATCTCAGAATCTTGCTGGCTGAGTTCCAGCATTTCCAAAATAACTTGTCGCATGGTCTTCTTTAGGTCTATTCATATGATCTCTCTCTCTCCCTCTCTTTCTGAAATTACACACATGGACAGGCTTTGTCACACACTCAAAGCTTAATTCCTTAATTAATAAGACAGAGACGAAGGAGAAACATGGGAATAATAATTATCCTGTTTGATTTGAAGGGAGATACTATTGTAGTCAACCAGTAGATCAGAGTTGGTCAAACAAAATTGTAACTAGATAAGGTTACCTAATTAGAGGATATTACTCCAAACCTTATATCTTATGATTGAGAAGGCCCCGTTTAACTTCAACTTTCTACTTGTGACTGTCGATCATTCAATGACTTCACTAGTAACATTCTATCCATATGCGCAGGCTGTAGCAAGGGAAGATTCATGTCACTGATGTGAATACTGGGATGATGTTTTGGTCTCTACTTTACAATTCAAGGTACCAAATGTTTATGTGCATACATGTTGTCTATTGACTTACCACTTTAAAATTGAATATAGATTCTTAAAGATTGTTATTAGTTTATTGGGAAATTATACAGTTTGTTTAAAAAGTACATATGTTTTTTACATCTATTGGAGTTTGTAATTATAGATCTGCAATGGGAATGTTTGTCCCATGATTTGGACTTATTTTCTTCTGGTACTTCTTGAAAGTGGTTGTTCATTTGCTATCAGTTTTTTGAAGTACTTCAGCTAAAGATTTTTTAAAACTATAGTATTTGTGTTTCATTTTTGCTAATACTGATTTACTACAGAAGCTTTGTTTTTTGAACGTTTGTGGGAAAAGTGTAAAATGAAGGCTTCATTACGGGATTCAGTTTCTCTTGCATTCGAAGGAATCCCTTTGTTTATAATTAGGCTCTGTTTGGGAAGGAAAGTAGCCAGCTTATTTTTAGCTAGCTATTGTAGCAGTTAAAAATAAGCCAGCTATTTTTGTGTTTGGGAAGGAAAAAAAGGTGAAATTTTTTAGGTGGATTTTTAGTTTTGGATAATTTGACATTTTTGCCATTGAAAGTTTAAAAGAAAGTTAAAATGTAAGAGGGTATATTTGGTCGGCCACTATAGCAACTAGCTACTGTAGCAGTTATTAGCTCGCCTTTCCAAACGGAGCCTTAGAATGAGTTGGAAGGAATCCTGTAGGTAGTGTAGCTTTAGGTAGTATAGCTCTTCTATGTGGTTCATTGTAATGAGGTCATCTCAACCTCATTGTTTGTGATTTCTTACTTTGATTAATAAAGTTATTGTAGTCTATCAAAATAATAATAATAATAGTATTGGTAGTGGTAGTGGTATTGGTGTTGGTGGTCGTGGTTGTGGTTGTGATCGTGGTTGGATAAAGTGGGATAAAAGATGTGATTTGACAGGAGGATGTGACTGAAAATAATTTTAAACCTTTAGATCTTGGTGGGAAGCTAATCAACCATAGGAGATATACAATACCAACCCTCCATGGTATTCCATATCCCCCACTTTGGGGGATGTGGAATCCAAATTGGACTCCATATCCAAAGTTCACTTTTTTAACCAAACATGGGATGAGGTGGGTCCCACGAATTGGTAATCCAATCTCTCCCCTCATATCTCATAAACAAACATAACGGTACTATTTAGGATTTTCTAGTGGGTGTCTCTAAAGGATTTACAAACTTTTTTAAGATCTTGGTGGGGTTACAAGTTGATTCATACAAAGATGATGAATTGAGATGTAATCCCAATCAGCCTTTTTTGGTTTATATGGAGAGAGAGAGAGAGAGAGAGAGAGAGAGAGGAATTTTTGTAGGAGTGACAATGCCATTATATAGGTTTAAGAGTTTATTTTTGTCATGCTTATATAGTTGGAGGGTGGGAGTTAATGCAAACTTGGAAGAGTTGGGCTGTTTTAAAAAACAGTAACGGGCGGTGTAACAGTAACGGAAAATAATGGGTGTAACTGAGGTGTAATGGGAAAAAAATGGGGATTTAATGGAAACGGAGAGGTCCAAAAATGTTACATAGCATTATGTAATGGTAACAGACAATTTTTAAAACCATGGTTGGGCCGATTTGTAGCTTGATTTTTGTAGTATTGTCTTAATGCTTCTTTTTTATCAATAAACTTATTTATTTGCATGAAAAATAGACATTACGGCTAGATTTAAAGTAATATATATTATCAACATCAAGTTTATAAAAAGAACCAAACCATTTCTTTATTTTCCAATTGGTTGGAAATTTCACAACTCGTGGGCCTTCTACCTCCATGCAGCATTGTTCTGTCAAGTTTTTGCTTATTGCGGAAAGTTCTCCATTGTTGCCTCTCGATGCAAGAAGTTTCATATTGGGATCCATTGGAGTGCCTACATGTTTAGACCTCAACATGCATTTTCAGGCAAAAAGTATAGGACGGACATATTTTGTGAGAGAGCAATCCCCTTACATGATCAAGCTACCCCAATGCCCAAGAAATACTTCCGTGGATCCAAATCTTTAGCACTAAACTTAGTTTGAGGGAATGACTTAAAACCAATGATGCCATGTATGTCATCAACTGTGATAACAATGTCATCCATAATACCAAGAGCCATGTCCTTTCATTAGTAGAATAACAATAGGACACAGAATGATTAATGTCATATTAAGTCAGACCAAATCCCATCGCTTCAACATTGAATTTGCGAAACCATGCTGAAGGAGACCGTTTTAGGCCATATAGTGATTTCTTTAACTTGCATACTAACCTATACTCCCAGATAAGCGGAACCACCTAGTGCGGGGGCATTTGACCCATAGTTTTTTTTTTAATTAAATATTTTTTATTTTTGTACTGCTCTATATGATTTTATTAATTCGCCTCCACGTAATCTTGCTAATCCACTCTCATTGTCCATTTGTAATTGTCATTTGACTCATTTCTCTGGCGTAGCGCACATATGCAAGATCGATTCATTGCCAAAATTACTAATTTAATTAAAATAATTTTATTTTTAAATTATTCTTGAAAATTTTATTATATTACCATAACTATTCTTAATAATTTTATTATAAAAATATTCTCACTTTTATCACACTAAGAATGATGGTTTCACCCTAATACTGCATGATCAACAAACCCATGAGGTTGCTTTATATAAACTTCTTCTGTTGGATAATTATAGAGGAACACATTCTTGACATGAAGTTGATGAAGGAGCCCGTGATAGATGGAAGTCAAGATAATGAGGAGATGAACATAAGTGATCTTAGCGACTAAAAAAGTTCTCTAAGAAATCTAATCCATACATCTGTTTATACCCTTAACAACCAAATGAGCTATCAGTCTGTTAACAGGATCATTAGGGTGCACCTTGACTGTATAGACCCATCGACATCCAATAACAGATTTTTTGTGCAAACCGAAACACCCTTTCAGAAAAAATTTTTGATACTTGTCTGCAATGTGCTTCATGTACACGTAACTCCAAAATAATGGGCACACTTGCATCCAAAGTGTTTGATGCGTGTTGAATTCTAAAAGTATGAAAGTAATAATAATAGGAGATACTTTGGTGCCTCTTTGAGACATGTTTGGGATGTCCAATGAGTGCATGCTTCTTTTGCATAAAATTCTATAATTTTATTCAGCAGAAAACTAATGTAAATCTGGGTGCTTTGTAATGGAGAGAATGTAAATTTGGGTCTTGCCTGTTTGAAACACTTTTAGAGAAAAAGGTAGAATATGTGGGTAAATTTCAGTTGATAAATATTGAGTGAATAATGATGTCTGGGTTTCTCCTCTGTCTTTGATCAAGTTCAATTGGAACTTGTTTGCTTTCTGTAAGGTCATGAGATCGATGGATTCTTTATCTTTTATTGCTGTCAGAATTTGGAAAAGAAAGAGTGCTTTCCTAGCGTGCTCTCATCCTGATTGCTACATTAACTTTTGTAGTTTGTGAAATTTTACTTTCTAAACTATCTTTTAACAATGCTTTGACAATTCCATTTTGATGTTATCGGTAACCTACTTGATTTATTCCTTTGATTATATTTTAAAATATTAAATTTATTGTTGACATAAAGGGGGATTACGTGGTTTGACAGAATTGGTGTAGCAGCTTTTAACTGAATATGATGAAGAGGAGCAAGCTCTTGTCTACAGAATTTGATTAGCAGAAATGGTTGACTGTCCGTTAGCTTATATTTATAAAAATCTCTACATTAACTTTGTGTGGCAGCTGGCACTGCTTACTATCTTTATTTCTTGGTGGTAAATTTATCTCAAATTTCTTTCAACATGTGGTAAATTTGTCTCAAATTGCAAAGTATTATATCCTATCTCGTAAATATCCTTGATCTATTCATGGAGTTCTTTTCCCTGTTGCTATATCATTAAATCTATCTCAAGTGCCAACAAATGTATTCTATGTTTTTAAGAATCTTGGATCCTCTCCTGGAGTTCCTTTGCCTGCTGCTATCAGTTATTTCACTGCAGATATGGTTGGGATTATTTTTTCTTTGCTTAAATGTAGCCTTCCATTAGTCTTAAGAGTCCAATAATTGGACACGCTTCTTGTGGAAGCATGGTATGTGTTGGGTTGGTATTAGAAACTAGTGACAATTTAGGCTGTTAGAAGAACCATGGGCCTAACTCACCTTGAAAATCGACTTTTAAGGTAAGGGTTGTCCAATGCCTTTATATGAAGTAAAGCCATGATATAAGCAATGTGGTGCTTGGGACCTCGCTCACAGCTTCTCAGGCGAAGGGTGGAGTGGTGTAAGTCGAGGAGGTTTAATGATGAGCGAGGCTGTGAGAAGATGCTCTGATATCATGTTAGAAGAACTCATGGGTCTAATTTACCTAGAAAACCGGCTTACAAGGTGAGGGTTGTCCAAGTCTTTTATTGTAAAGCCACAATATCGGTGATGTAGGACTTGGACTTTGCTTACATAGCTAATAGTTTGAAAGCTTGCTTGGTTTCCTAAAATTCTGAATTAAGAAAAAAAGAAGACACAAAAGTTAAGTCACACAAAATTGCCCTGAAACAGATATTTCTGTTTGATAAAGCATTTTTCTTTTCTTTCTCATACACACCAACACTCTACTTTGATTTATGAATTTCACTCATTTACATTTGTGAGAAGGAAGGCATTCTAATAAAATTTCTATTTTTTTGAGGGTAATATCCTAATTTGCTCATTGGTTTTTCTACCATCCACAAACACTGGAGCTCGCAATGACACATGCAAAAAAGTTGTTAAGGATGGAGGTTTACTCTGTGAGGCTTGCTCAAAGCAAAGGCCCGAGAAAGCAAACTCTCTTATCCCAACTTGTTTAATGCCTCCCATATTTGAACGATTTGTTCATGTACTATTGTGATGGTTCATTCACTACGTAATATTTTTTTTTTAAATAATGCTAGTTTGAGTACTATGTGTGTGTTTAGATGCCAAATTTGGCAAATTTCCAACTTTCTCCAATTTTTTCCAATTTACTCCAACTTTCTTTGCACCAAAAATCTCTAGCTTTTTCCAACTTTCAACTTTTACCAAATTTTTCCAATTCTCTCTAATTTTTACTAACTTTTTGCCAACTTTTTCACACTTTTCGAGGAACACACCCAATATCCAATAATCCAAAATTTGCCTACTTTTTTTTTTCTTTTTTTTTTTTTTCTTGTTGGCTAAAATTTGACATTCAAACAGACACTATAAGAGCATGGGAGCAAAATAGTAAATTCTATGATTCGGTGGACATGAGCTTTACGATGGCTACGTGATTCTAGTTGTAATTAGTGCCAAAATTACAATTAGAAGTTTCCTTTTTGGTTTTGATTTATTTTTAGCAACTACAAATTTGTTGATGCTTGTTTGACTTATTTCATTTTTCAAATATTTCTTTTTCTTTCAATTGCCTAATTAAAGTAATTAAAATCCTTTCAGGATTAGAAGTCTTATTGGAATTAGGACTTTTTTTATTTCTTAGTTTAAATAATTAGAATCAATTAGGATTACGGTTTCTAGATTTTCTATCTAAATACATGCAAGGGCTTTACCTAGGGGGTTTTGGTGTTCTATAAGTTAATAAAATTGGGAGTTCTCTCCAATTCTTGTCCAACTTGGTATTTTGTGTGAGTTGTTGAAGCCTTTAGTTTGGTATTTTGTGTGAATCAACAAATTAGAGTAAAATCTAATCCAGCATTCTGTGTGAAGCAATGGTGTTGAAATACCTTGATATATATTGTTGAGCCAATTTTCTAACCGTTTAAGTTTTTGGGACAATTGGTGACTTGATTATTAGAGTTCTGGTTCCAAGTTGTCTTGGGTTCAAATCTTGTTGTTCTCCTTTATTGTTATGCACCTTGTTTGATTTAGTTTGTTTTTCTCTACTCCACGTGCGAATTAGGGTCACGTGGAGGGTGAGTGTTGAAATAGCTTAATATATATTCTTAGGCCCATTTTCTAATATCTTAAGCTGTTGAGACAATTGGTAAGTTAATGAACGGATCTATAACTATCTATCCACCTCATTTTTAGTATTCTTAGTGATTCGAAGGGATTAAAATGACTCCTTTTGAGCATTCATACGCAAATCAATGATTCAAGTATCTATCCCTATCTTTTTATATAATTTTTTTTTTTTTTAACACACACCTTTCTGCTGTATCACTATCGTAGATTGACATGGATGCAAACTGTTAGGTTATGTTTGATTGAAGGGAGAGGATGATTGGTAATAAGTAATACTACAGGATAATATATTAGATTGGATATAACACGGGACTAATTTGTGTGGAATTTCTTTTTAGTGTTTGATTGGTGGAATGTAGAGTGTGATGAGATATGTGATTTGATAAGAAATAGTTTTGAACCTTTGAATCGTGGCGAGAATCAAATTCGGAAATGGGATATGCCATTCCACCCTCCATGGGATTCCACGTGCTCCATTTTGAGGTATATGGAGTGAAGAGTAACTTCATCATCTGGCCAGCCAAACACATCATGAATAGGCCCTACGGCTGCCCAATCCAATCCCTGCTCCTGTCCAGTAATCAAACAGAGACTTAGTGATTTGGGGAATTGGACTATCTTATTGGGCAGGTTACACGGTAGTATTTGAACTTGACAATATGCATTGAGTTCGTAACACCAATATTGTGAGGTATACGATTCATTGTTTCAAGAGGAAGACAATAATTCCATACGGTCAAGGCTGCAGACCTGCACGAAAGGGTTATATAGTCTTTAAACCCAATAGATGAGGACTCAAAATGAAGATAAAAAGAATTAGATCAACTTAAGATTATGCATTGTTCTCATAGCTTTTGGAACGAGTTGAGAGTGAAAAGAATTTGAATCAATTCCTGCGAATGTTCATGCCAAGAAATTAAGAATATAAATCCAATAGCTCAAATAAGATGTCCAATAAGTAATCACTCCGCTTCTAGAAGATTGACCACTACGTATAGGGATTTTGATGCTAGTTATGAGTGAGATTGAAGCCTTGAGGCCAAAACCCGAGCTAATATAATAAGTAGGTGAAGGGAGTAAGACAAAACTAAACTCATTGACATGCATGAGTAAGGATGAAGCCAGAAATCTAGCTTTTTAGGGAAGGTTGGGTAGCCACTGTTGGAATGGAATTCAATTGAAATTTAACGACAAGATATAAAAGTAAACCACGTAAATTTTTACCAAAACTGCATTTTTTTCATTCTAAAAATAAGAAAATCTAATATGCTCTCTATTTTTTAAATATTTCATAGAGCGGTAAAAAATTATTTAGTGCCTAATATGTAATAAATTGATATAAAAAAGGAGACAAAGAAAAAGGTCTATTATAATGATAATCGTTAATTACAAAGAAGTACATGACTTGAAAAAAAAAAAAAAAAAGAAACAGTAAAAAGAAATTGCAGATATTTATATTTATGACATGTAAACACTTTGCCTTTATATTATTCATATATAATTGGGAAATAATAATGTACATTTAAAAGTTTTGTTTATACCAAATTATAAACTAAATCTTGATTTCTCACTTTTTTTCTTTTAGTCTCGGTTAATAGTTGTGGTTGCTACAACCATCTGAATCACCTAATTTTTTGTGGAGTCACGGCACATGTCAGTATTGGGTGATATGTAACAATTAGCTAATTAGATGTTTCAAAAAGGACAAATGGAAAATTGGCTAATATATCATTGTTTTTCAATATCTTGCCTAACATAGTAACAAATTGGGCCAAAAATTCACGCAATATGATATGAGATATGGTCAGATCGCTTAGGGTTGAGTCTCCACGAGATCTCGTCTCATCCTATCCTAATACCAAGATCTCAGCTGGGATTTCAAACCTTGTTCTTAGTAGTGTATAATAATAAAATGTTGATTAATTGATTTGTTGTACCAAAATGTAAATAAAACTAATATTATTCAGAATAATTTAGAAATTTGCAATTCTATGAAAAAGTTATATTTTTATATAGAGATTTGTGGTCAAATTTAAACTTCCACCTCTAGTATACATGCTTAGGGAATTTTTTCAAAAGGTATCAAGGGCACATAGATAGATAAGAAAAATTTTCAAAAAATTCATGGAGCATGTGGCCATCTAGCTCTATCTATTTGGATGAGGTGCTACCACTAGTTCTAGTCTTCTATTGTAATGCCTTTCAACTTTCAAGCCTATTAAATGTGTATGAAATGTCAAATTTCTTTTTCAAGACAATGCTTGTTACCTTAGTAGAAACTCTACCCGTCCACGATGTTTATAAGATACCAAAAAGTATTTTCAAAGCAATATGTTTTACCTTACTAGAACACTTCCCAAGTAGTGTTTCTTTTAAAAATTATGGATACCATATACAATCTCCATGGGGCTCTTCAATTGGCTACCACATCTCTACTTACCTTCTATCAATGTTACATGATGAGTATTAGGTATTGGTATGTATCCAGATGTCAGACTAGGCAAAATTTTAAATTTAGGATACTGGGATCAAAAGTTGGGTATGGATATGCAAACACGTCGTAAATACTTAAAATACATTAAATAAGTAAATTGAGATAAAATGTGGTTATTATTTAGGAATGTACTTGAAATTAAATGAAAATAAAAGAAAAAATTGAGTTTATTTATCTTCTACTAATGTAAACGGAAACACAATATATAAGACTCCTATACTGGGGGATCTTGAAAGGGTCAGATGTGCGCAATCTTATGCTTTCTATTCATGTTAAATATTGAAAAAAATAAAAAAAATTATTTATTATCAAATGTAAGATGCTAGTTTTTAAAATATCATTGAAAGTTAAAGGATCTAAGTGTCAAACATGGGTACGAGAGTCAAGCACATATTTCCATACTCATACCCTTGTTATATCCAGTGGACACAAGCACAAATAGAGAAATAGAAGAATCTGTGTAAAACAACCTTCTATATAAAGTTCCTATGTTTCAGCCTCTTGAAGGTGATATTTAGGACCTTGAGAATAAACACCGACCCTAAGGAGTTGAGCACATGATTTAGCTTCAGGAACCAAAACCACCCTTGAGCTACATGATTTAGCTAAAGCAACATCTTCCCATCAAATGAAGGCCAACTTGCCTATAAACTTTGGAAATGCCAAGCCTATTCCCTTTTCCCTTCCAAGACATAAAGCCTTGCTTGGGACCGTCTAAAAGAAACGCTACTTAAAGGCTGTTAAGGGATGTGAAGGCGCTCATATCTACTTCAATCTGGCCAAAAGTATCTACTTCAATCTAGCCAAAAGAGAGAGGCCCACTGCAAAAACCCACCATTGCTGACAATGAGACATGTGATAACATACCATTTGGGGACATCAAGCTTGACAACTTCAAGCTGGCCTGATAGTTGCTTGACATGTGTCCCTTCCATTTGCGACAATTATAACTAAGCCTAGACTTATATTCTCAACCCTTTCTATGCCTCCATCTACTCCAGTGTTGAAATGAATTGCTTACCTATCATCAAAAGTTTGACTTATCCGCTTTGGAAGATAAAATTCTTGAACATATAAAAATTTTATTTTCAAACACTTAATAAATTCAATGATATATATTAAATTTCTTTCCAAAATTTCCTTTCAATAGAATAAAAATAGAAAGGCAAGGAATAACTCTATGCAAGATATACTTAAGAATTTGTACTAAAATAACATATTTCCCATTATTCATCTTCAAGTTATTTCATCGTGTTCAAACTACGTCGTTCTATTGTGTTACCTTATTCAATTAAGACAACATGAGATGCCATGATGGTATTTCTATTGGCAACATAATAATCCGCATTGTATATAATGTTTGTTTGGAATTTATTGACTTTTTCTAAGTTGGTTATGTGGCATATAAAAAAAATGCAGGCATTCTGGATGGGAATTTGTGAATTTGACAAATTTTAGAAGCAAAGGACATGATCTCGACAAAATATAATGTTATACCGGGCATTGGCAGTCATGGCTGCGGTCAGATCACTTCATGCTACACCATATTGATATAACCAGTTGGTCCTCTGTATACTAAAATGCCCAAGTACGATTCCAAAACAAGGTATTTTAGTGTTAAATCATGGGTGGTCCAGTGGTTGTATGGTGCTTATGATAAACAAGTTGTCTCTAGTACGATCCCGTCCAATTACCCTCTTGTCGCTGGCCATCATCATGCTTTGCGTAGGCCATGCGGTTTTATCTGGCTCATGGCTGCAGTGGCCCTGCCCACATTCGTGTGAGTAGTCAGCTGAAAATTTTTAAACACCCTATAGCAAAAATTAAAAAATAAAAAAAGAGAAAAAGGGGTATTTGTGTCTTTGCTTTGCTGCTTTCTTTATCTTATTCTCTGCTCGTTCTCTTTGTATGGACATAATTCCATTATTCATAGCATCCATGCTCTCCGCCTTCATTGATGGTGACTTGTCACTATTTAAATTCAGTTATGATTCTGGATTATTGGTAGCCATAACTCGTCACTACTTAAATTCAGTTATGATTCTGGATTATTGGTAGCCATATCTGGCTTTATCAAGGGGTGTTCATGTCAAATAGTTGTTAGATTACAAGTTATGTATGCTGGATATCTACTTTATTTTTGTTTTCCATATTACACCTACTCAGTGGCTCGTTTCAATTGTTTATTAAAAATGGTAAGCCATAGCCAAGTATATTTTTTAAACCACATAACCTGTCCTAATTAATACCCTCCGGAAGCATCTTCTGTTGATATACTCTCATGCTAGCATATAAAATGCTCAATTATTACATATTATCTCACATGAATGTGACATGTAATCTATTGGTTGTAGTGCTTCCTCACGTTTGGTAAATTAGTTGTATGCTGTGCAACATTGTGAGAGAGCAAAATATAATTTAACTTGGTATTTTCCTGATAGATCACGGCAGAATTGTTAGCTGATCACAAATCCTATGTTGGTATTGGAATGCTCTTTTAACGGGTTCATGATGAGAATTGTCTCAATTTTGTTGGCTTTCCAGATTCTGATCTGGTTGGGTTCTGAGAGAATTTTCCTTTCAGCTTGTAGGTTGTGAACAAATCATGGAAAAGAAATGGTGAAGAATTTTGTATCTTGGGTTTACTGCTTAAAGAAGCAAGACCTGAGCATGGATTTACTGCTCAAAGAAGCAAGACCCGAGCATAGATATCTAATTATTATAAAGGTTTCAGTGGACTTTGATGTTTTTCATATTTTGGAAACTATAGCATTCGAAAATTTTAAGGTTTCAAATCTCCTTTCTGTGTTATTGCCCTGATCATTTAGCAATTAAATGGACAATTATTGCTGAAATGTTGGCTAAATTAATACCCATGCTTTTTCAGGTATTGCTTAACAGGTTGGAATGGTGGCGCTATCTGTGGATTGTGGACATGGTGCTCTATTTGATTGGGAGCACTGGATGTAGCAGCACACATAACAACAATTGTTTCACTTGTATTGGCAAAAGGAACAGTCACAAGTTGTGTCTGTGTAACCTCATAGATGTGGACACTTTCAAAAATAGCTCAGAATTAGAGAACTAGGGTTCTCTGTTTTACTTTGTTAGTTGGCCAGATATGTTCATATTTACCGATATTATAGGTCATGTGTTTGGTCTTGTTTGCCTCGTTGGGCATCTAATTGGGATGACTAAGTTAGTAGGTAATACTACCAGTTGTTTTATTATTTTTCCCTTCTTTTACTATTTCTTATTGGAGTTTTTGTGAACATGACCTAATTAATGGTATAGGAGTTTTTGTGAACATGACCTAATTAATGACATTTCTTGTTTCTAGAACAAGAGTTAGGATACATATTTGTGTTGGGTGGTCTTGGGCTTATTTCATCCCCAAAAGGTGGCTCGTAAGGTGAGGTTTTTCCTCACACTTATATACTAACCACCAGCCTTTTTCACAACCGATGTGAGAACCCCAACAATCTCTTCCTTTACACATCGGTCCTTGGGTTGGAGGGAGCGACAACCTGTTTCTCCCGATGGGTTCTGATATTAGTGTTAGGTGGTCTTGAACTCATCTCATCCTTAAAAGCTAGCCCGTAGGGTAAGTCTTTTCCTTACACTTATATGCTGACTACCAGTCCCTTCCACAATCAATGTGAGACACCGCAACAATTTGAGCAGGAGTTGACTGTAGATATATCATATTTGTATGTTGTCTAGTCCATAAAACTTGACAGTTGACACTTATTCCATATGAAGTTTGCTATGAATTTTAGGCTGTTGATTTGAACATATACATTTGGAATAAACTGTAACTCCCAATTACTTTCATGCTCAGAAGTTGTAGTAATTTGCAATTTGCTCGATGATGCAGTTATAAAGAGTTCAAACTGTTCTTCAGTGCATTTCTCGAATGAAATTTCAGTGGTATATGAAGATTATGGTGATGTGTGGCAGACCTTTCCTCCCTTCAATTAACCTTCTCAAGGGATCTCTGACTGGCTTCCTTTAGGCCTCAGAGCTAGAAGTCATCAGGCTCTCCATTGCTGAAATGCTGAAGGTAAGTTCATTGCTTCAAAATTGGTGAAGTTTGGATAATGCAGCTAAATTTGTTTTGCTCAAATTAAATTTGCAATGCAGCAAATGGTATTGGTGTTGGTTTTCTTATGTGTGCACTTTTCCTCTAACATGCATTGAAATTCATTCCGAAAATATGTTATATAACTCAGTTTAACAAAGTTTTAGCCCCAGATTACTTAGGGTTAGCTATATGAATCATTTTTCTACATTCATTTCTATTAAGGATTGTATTTTTCATGAGAATATTTGAAATTAACTATTTTCTTTATAATTTCAGTACCTATAATCTTAGATCTGTCTTATTGCCCATTTTCTTGTTTGGATTCAATCATTCTTACTTAATGGTGTTATCTTTAGATCTACCTTGAATATGATCAAACCATCTTAAATGACCTTCTCTTAATTTCTCTTCTATTGTGATATATAATTATTAGTACATAAAAGAGCTCATACAAGCTATGTTACTTGAATTCTTCTAACTATGTGATGTACTCGTATCAGATACTTGACACTTGGGTAAGGGTATGCATCCCATATATAATTGGATATCCACACAAATGTATTTTATAAGTTCAATTTTAGCACATAATTATGCGTAAAACATATTTTATATATGAAATATTCTAATGGCACCTTGTAATTTTGTAGATATCCTATATCTTATAAAATAAAATAATTATATTAATCATATGCATATTTTCTTGTGCCCTCGTATTATTGAATAAAAGAATTAATTAACCCGACTCTTAGACACGTACCTGCATCCGAGACTCGTACTCGACTCTTAGACACGTACCTGCATCCGAGACCCGTACTCAACTCCATGTAGCATAGCATAAAAGAGAGGTGGAGCTGCTCCTGCCGATGGGGCCAGGAGAAACATTGCAGTCCGGTAGTTTGATATATTTTGGATTCCATGATTGCTGAGAATAGGCATTTATTCGCATGGATGGAAGAGTGAATATATTCATGTTCCAAGTACCTTGTAATGTGATTTGATTTTTCTATTTTAATGGAGACCAAGCTTTTCTCTCTGTTCGTAAGACCCATAATGGAATGGAACGTTTCTTTCCTAAGAAACATTCCGGGTAAGGTAGTTGGTGCGGCTGCTCAAATTCTATATGCTACAAGTATTCCAGTCTGTGTGTCAGAATTTATCTGTACCCATCTTGTTTCTAGTTCACGCCTGCGAGTTGCGCCCAATCCCAATCAACGATCTCTACAGGAATTATAGTTAACTGCTTCCTCATGTCGGATATGGAAACAGCCTTTCTGCAAGCGGATTGTGTACATCTGACTCTTCTTAAATGCTATCCATAATGCAGGAATCTCATGCACTGGATCGCTTTTTTTTAGATCTTAGTTTATCTGAGCTTTACAACCTACTTCCACTGGTGACAAACCAAAGACCCTATTGTGTTAACAGATGAAGGATGTAGACCCAAACTACTTTCTGTTTGACAACGTTCCCTCACATACTTTCAAGTGCTTCTGGCTTGTGTCAATTTGACAGGTAAGCAGTTCCGGGCTGGTGTCTCTCAGAACCCTTTTTCCCCCCCTTGCTTCGCACAAAGAATTCAGAAGAAGACCACAGAAAACCAGAGCTGAAGATGGTGATGGCTGCAGATAAGGGGGGATGATGGAGAATCCGGGTGGATTTAAAACTACCATCAGGATGGTACTGAGCATTCTTGAACTGGATAAAAATCTTGGCGGAGCATTGGCTTTTGTTGATCTGTAAAAATAACTAGAACTACATTTAAAATGTTGCCTGGTACTGCTGTGGCACGATTATTTTTTTATTTTTTATTTTTTTAATGGGGCCTATTGGCTCATGTAATTGGATCATGAATAATTTTAACTGAGCCGTGGTTTGGAACCATTAGCTAGCTTTTTCTCTCTCGCTTTTTTTTTTGGGGGGGGGGGGGGGGGGTTATTTTATTTTTTCATCTTATACTATTTTTTGGCCAAATTTTTTTTTTTTTTTTTTTTTGTAACTTATAAGTGTGTTATTCACATTTATCAAAGAAAAATGTAAAAGAATAAAAAATGTTTTCAAACAGGAAAATTCACACAAGGATTTCACATGTATGTGAATTTTTTTTTTTAATCATTTTTTTATGAATGTGAATAACATGCTTATAAGTCACAACAATAAAAGAAAATCTTACAAAACGGTAAAATAATAATAATAATAATAAGGTTAACGCTTGAAAGTTTCATTTTAATAATTTGAAAACATGAAATTTTAATTAGGTGTAGTTGTTTCTTAATATCTATTAAGAGTGTGTTTGGCACACTGAAAAATTTTGAAAATCTCAAAAAGTTATTCACTTTTTATCTCAGTGTACGAATTACAAACTCATAAATTATTTCACTTTTTGTCACTCAAAACACCCTCTAAGTACAATTAAGATATAATAAAAGTTTATGTTTATGAAATTTCAGGCTTTAAAGTTATAAATACGTAGTTTTCAAAGTTCTATTTTTTTTGAAAATTTCCCATAAAATATGTTGTGCTGGTTTATTATTTATTATAATTTATTTCTTACTAAAGACTTTCAGCGTCACATTTTTTTGGGGGGGGGGGGGGGGAGGGAGAGAGATAGAGAGGGGTTGGTTTTGTGAATGGAGAACTTTGGTTGCTTGTAACCTTGTTGAGGTTGAATGTGGTGGGCCGTAATGGGCCGGTTGGGAACTTGTCCAGAGCTGGAATGGCAATCGATGGGCCACACATATTTGCTTTGGATCTGTTTTTGTCACGCCTTTCCATTTGAAAGCGGTTGACGCGACCCAACGAGACGATTGAGATGCTCCACAATTGGATCCACTGCTTTGATATCTTTTGGATTGCCCACTCCTTTTAGTCCCCCTACTGATGAGGCCACATCACCATCCCTTCATTTGCTTACTTGACAAATTTGTGCCTCCTCAGCAAAACATTTTCCCCTACTTTCATACATTATTTTAAATTTTTTCTACCACAATTTTTGCCTTCATTAGAACAATACAAAATAACTTTTTTCCCCTTCCACAAGATCAATTGAAATATTAATTGATTGGTTGAGTTCTTGTCGTTTTTTTTTTTTTCAATTGCAATTGGTAGGATTAAAATTCCTTAAAAAGATTGAGCGATAGTATACTTCTAAAAAAAATTATCATAGTAGTTAAGCGGAATGATTCTCATTGCGAAGATTTTTAATTTTAAAAATATCATTCTTACATCATTCTCATAATTAATTCTCATGAGTGCTTTTAGAATAATTTTGAAGTCAATTTTAACCCTATAGTTTATCATGACATGATGTAGTGCACTGCAGATATGCTATGTTTGGATCATTATTTGGATTAAGGAATTGTAAAAGAGAAACGAAATTACTTATATACATATGCATATATATTAAATTTTGAGTTCAATTTTAATACTATACTATATTATGGCATGATGTAGTGCATTTGCAGATATGCTATATTTGAATCAAGGATTCATGAAAGAAAAATGAAATTACTTATATATATTCATGATTTATGAATAACAAGATTGAGCTATCAGTGAGCTTTTAAATGATTAAGAGAGAGGAAATTTTGTTAATTGAACAAATTTTTTTATTTATTTAGATCAAACTATTGACGAACTTTACGATCGAAAAAATTTTATTTTTTCATTATTTAGCCTGAATTCCTCTCTTAAAGTCACGTGCTTAATTTTTCTTAATAATTTAAGTCATGTAAGTAATTTTTAGATAATTTAATTTACAAAGTTATAATTTAGAGTGTAAGGCGAGGCATATGATAAATGTAGAGGGGTATGGTGGGATGCATTCCATAGTTTAAGGGAGCATGTGTCATCATTGTTTGACTATTTTACCTAATGCAATCCCATTTGAAGTCATGTTTCTTCTCATTCTTTATTCAACAAATAATTAATTAATTTTAGCTCGATTAAATAAAATATTAATTTTATAATATTTGTCACGCTCCGAATTTTCATAACCGAATGCTCAGGGGTGACTTGAAATTTATTTGTTAGGTATAAAAATAAGATGATAATAACACGCTGTCACATCCCAGAGTTTTTCCTCCAGATTGGGGTTGACCCGTAAGAAAAATTTAAGATAGTCAAAATCCCATGTTTATCCCAAACAATATTTATAAGTCATTGGACTGAACCATTTGATGGGATTTCAACTACAGGACACAAAATAAAGATAGAGAAAAATATTACAGAGTCATCTAAGTGTCCCAACCACGCGATTAACATTATATACCAAATAAAAGCAAATTAGGTCTATGCTTAATAATTACAATCATCCAACAATTATTACAGACCAAAAATAAAGTCCTCCAGATCTGTGCAGGAAAGAAGAAAAAAATAGATAACTCTTCTGATGGAATATTTAAGAGAAATTAATCTCTTTCCAGCTCATTTTCTGTATCCCTGTGCTTAATATCCTGAAAAAAATATTCCCACAAGGGGTGAGCTACTAAAGCCCAGTAATCAGAATCTCCTAGGTGCCTATATGCAGTGGTTGTAATACTACACTGTATTAAGTGAATGTGTTTAGGTGGCATACTATTTATGCAACAATTAATTCAATAGATCTCAACTGAATAATGTAAATTATACTTACAATGGTTCGATGAAATCGTCACCGTAACTACTATTTTACTTACATGTAAAATAATAAAATACTGATGTGTATACCACAATGAAGTCTGTGTCGCAGTGGTAGGGATCTCAGATTTAGATTTTCAAGATCTCGGGATCAAACCCCGTAGCGATACAGGTTTCATACATATATATATATATATATTTTTTATAAAATATTAATCGAGAGGAATTAAATAATTCCAACACATCATTCATACATAACAAGAGAGGTTGCTTGTCACAGTAAAATTTTGTAAAGGAGTTTAATCTAAATCCTCCTAAGATAATCATACTCCTACCTTCATCTACCCCCAGCCTTGGGAACCAGTGACTTTACGGGCTTAGCATCCAATGCATACCGACGGTGTCACCTACCAAAAACTTAACCGTCGCGACCGGCTACCTGACTGGCCAGGTCAGAAGGGAGCATCTCCTAAATAAAATGCATGTTCCCATCTTCATCTAAAAGGCCATTTCTACCCACCCACCACCCCATTGCCAAAAACAGCTTTAGCACCAAGTGCCTTAATTTCTTCTCACTCTTTTACATTCCAAGGGTACCTTGTATGGAAATCAGACATTTTTAATAACAACCGGCAATGTTCCCGGGCGATAAATCAAAAGTGAGATTATTTAGTCACATGCAATATATTTTTAAGCACTTTATCTATATCCATACTTTAATAGTAATTCTCAATAAATCAAAGATTTAACATAGTCATCAATATTATTATCACAAAGGTAGGTACTATATGTAAATTAACAATTAGCAAGAAAAAAAAAATTTAGAATACAAATTAGTATTTTAGTTAATTGTTTTGACAAGTTTACCGTACCAAATTTGATAAGAATAAAATTATTTCTAATGGTATATTAATTAGGCCGAGGTTGGTAGCTTAGTGGGTGGGCGACCCTAATTGCAATTTAAAGTCGCAAGTTCGAACCTCATTGGCTGCAAATCTCGATTTTTGCTCCTGTTACCTTTTATTTTATTATTTTATGGAATATAAAGATAATAAATAGCTCTTGGACTTATATTTAATTTTTAGCAAAATTGATAAGTTTTATTTTATTCAAAAAATAATTTAAATAAATTTCCAATCATCATCTTATTTATAACCAAACCCTTATCATAGGTTTTTGATTTCAAGATATCCACAAATGTCCACAGAATTATCCCAATATTTAGGAAGGTATTAAATGAGTTTCATTAAATTCACTTAATCATAAAAATATAATTATATAACTTGCTAGGTTGACAAAACAATGCCAAAAATAAATCAAATTCATTTAAGAAAGACCAAATGAGAAAAGAACAAGTCCATTGTTTCTTTTGGGCATTTTATCAAATACTAGCATTTTAGTTTGAATAAGTCATCCAACTATCCATGATGAAACTGATTATCTAAGTCAATTATCATCAATATTAGAGTGTCAAATAATACATAATATCTAGTTTAAAATAATTTCATATCAATACAAATTATTAACATGACAATAACTAACAGAAGGAAATTGAAAATTTAAATAAATCTTTAAACATAATATTCTAAACAAATCCAAACAAGCATCAATTAAAGCTAAGCAGAATAGCAGCTTGAAAGAAATTCATATAAAATAGAGCAAGACTCCAATATCTATAAACTTTATATTTGTAGAAACTAGACTTCAAGACCTACAACTTTCATGTTTTACACTTTTTAAAATTTTAAGGTTAAAGGTACAAAAACAGCTTTGAATTCAGTTTGTTCGGAAAATACAGTTTTACACGTGCTCAGTATGTTTGGCATAACTTTTGACTCACAAATCGGATTGATGCAATTCTTTTTGGGTTGAAAAGAAAACTGAAAGGGCTACAACTTTTATGTTTTAGCCAAAGCCAAATTCCACCGTTTTAGGGGTTAGAAGCACATAAGAAGTTACAAATAGAAAGCTGTCAGCATACTGAGTTACTTCAGTCAAAATTTTGGCTTCCATACCCCCAATATACGGGTATTTATTTTTATCACAATCAAGTTTCATACTTCAAACCAGAAAATGCATCAAATATATTTTAGGAGATTCATCATCCTACCTCAATGAAGATATTAATGACCAAGTCTGAAAAGGAAAAATGAGTTAGCTTTGAACACCACCCAAATTGAAAAATTCCAAGCCTTTCTTCTTCCTCCAAGCAACACCAAATCTTCAGCCTCACTAATTAATAATTTATTATTATTTCTCTCCTATTTCTTCTCTTTGAAGACACACAATTTATAGGGAGTGTAGAGAAAATTATTGGTGGAGAAAAAATTCAACTAAGGTAAGATCATACCTATACAATTGGTAGCATGATCCAAGAATCATGCTTACTTTTTGACTATCTAACCATATCATTTAAGAAAAGTATTGGGGAAGATGTATGGAGGTGGCATGATCCGGGAATCAAGCTAACTTTTTGACAAATTTAAACAATCATGCTAGCTTTTTGACAATTTAACCAAATGCTTTAAATCATGCTAGCTTTCAAACAAAATGCTTTAAATTTTGTTTGTTAAATAATTTGAAAAAGATGCTTTAAGGTCATCAATGTGGGTCTTCTCTTTGTCCAATTAGTCAAATAATTTTGAAAAGATGGTGAGAGTGTATGGAAGATGGAAATGAAGTTGTCGGGAAATAATTTAGAGCAACTATTCATGAGTCAATTTATTGAGTGATAAAGTGAGTTGAAATGAGTTGATGTGAGTCAAAGAAAATGGTTGACCCATGGGTTAATGGTCTTGGTTTGAACCAAATAAGTAATTGGGCTAAGAAGTGTTTGGATAAAAATTTTAGAAATTCTACATTAAACTCCCACATAGGGTGAAATTTAATCCGAAAAATTTTTCAACTAATTTTTATCATTCCAAAAATTTTCAAATGCTCAATTTTCTAGATTTTTACTATAATAAATATCACTACCACACTTAAATAATTTAATTAAGGAAAAAATTCAAGTTATTACAATATTTATTATAATTATTTATAGGAGAACATTATATAAAATTTTATAAGAGTATAAAGAAATATTTTATAGGATAATGAAAAAAGAGTAAAATTTTTTCATGGTTCCTGTTATCCACTTTTTCTTAGAATAAAAAAAAATCGAGAAAAAGCCAATATATATATATATATATATATATATATATATATTAAAATACCAAAATAAATTAAATTTTCAATATCTTTCGAGACATTTTGTTATAATCCAAAAAATTTCAATATAGATCGATATGTATTGATGATTCAGTATAAGTCTATATAATTTCTGGTGTGAAATACATGCTATATACAATACTAAATTTTTACACCAACTAATATTTATAACTATAGGTAGGAAGTGACAATTTTATCATACTTATGATGTTCAAATTTATAATTCATGTCATTTTGTATTGATTTATGCTTATATTCAATTATTTGAAAATTTAATAAATATATTAAATAATTAATTTATTATAAAATCAAATCAAATTATGTTAATAATAAATTAACATATAAAATTTATGTTATATAGGGCCGTTTAGTAAATCAAAAATTTTAATTTTTTTGTAACTTTGTGAATTTTTTACATTTGATAAAATCTTAAAATTTAAATTTGTTACATTTTGAAAAAAAAAAAAAAAAAAAAGAAGAAGCTAAATTTTGTTCAGAGGAGCAAAAAGGGACCACAGTGTCTAATGTCAGCACAATAATGCATCATAAATTTAACTGAGCAGGAGAGAGAAGAAATAAAAGAGGTCTCTGTCTCAATAAATGGTACTCTGTTAGGGATACATTGGTACTTTGGTGGTAGGCCAACCCCGCTGTCCCTCCAATGGCCTCCGAAGAGTCTGAGACTTCCATCTCGCTCTGTAGTAGTAGTCCTTTTTCTCACCCCACCCCCTAAGAGTCAGAAACTTACGGCCTTGACTACTGATCCCAACAAGTTCCGTCCCCAATAAATACAGGAAAAAGGGTCTTCGTCCTCCTTTAGTTCAAAAGCTCAATTTTTTTTTTATTTTTTATTTGCATTCGCTGTTGTCTTTACCCTTCTTCCTTCCTCTTTCCCTTCCCTTCCCTTCCCTTCCCTTTTATTTTAAATCTAGGGTTTTGTATTTCTTCTCTCTTTGTTTTTTTCTTGATGTGTTCAAGCACAGTTTACAGCTCAAGAATAGTCTTCCTTGTTAAGCTCTGTTTTGAGTGGCTTCAAGTCTTCGGCTTTTTCTGCATTCTTGTGAATAAGCTCTACCATGTGTTCTTGACAATGAGAATTTTCAGTCTCTATATTATTTTTTTTCTCTGATTTCTCTTTTTGTGTAGAGTCTTAAGGATTCTAGTTTTTGTTTATCTCATGTTTAGGAAAGAAAATAACCCTCTAAAACCCTTGTTGGGATTTTATTCCCAGTGATTTTATCTTTCTTAATTTTTATTACCTTTGATTCACTTCTGTAATTGTTTTTACTTCTACATTTTTGGTGGGTCAGTTGAGATTCGGGGTTGGACGAGTGTTAAAGGTTAGTAAATGCATGGATGGGAGGGAAAGCATGACACTACCTGGATCTTCTTCTTACTACCTCCATACAGGGATTAGTGGGTCTGGCTCTGCTTCTGGGTCTTTAACACATCCTGGGTTACATACCCCACATGGTTTCAGGGCTCTAACAAACCCTAACATTTCAGTTCAGTCCAATGTAAGCGGTATCTCTAGAGGGTCAACATTCCCAGCACAAGACACCTCACCCAGTTTTCCTCATGGACTTAACATGGGTGTGCCCTCGGGTGTGCCAGTGGGGGAGCCTGCAAAGAAAAAAAGAGGGAGGCCTCGGAAATACGGTCCAGGTGGGACTAACATGTCTCTAGGGCTCTCTTCAATGACAGCCACGCCTCCATCCGGTTCAATCACACCAGCACCAAAACGGAATAGAGGTCGGCCTCCTGGCAGTGGGAGGAAGCAAAAATTAGCTCTTGTTGGTGAGCTTTCTTACTGACAAGTTAATTGGATTTGTATGGTCTTACTAGAGTATATGGAATGGACACATGAGATGACCTTGTGTCTAGACTAGTTTGTGTTAGCTTGTTATCATATGTCTCTCTGTTTCTAAGGATAAAATTTGTTATGGTTATTTTACATTACATTAGTAACATTGCCTAAACAATGCTTAGAGTGGTAGAGTGGAATTTAATATGAGAGTTTTTGTGATGTGCATAGCAGTGTTTGTGTTTGTTGGCTTGCTTATACTTTACACAGATTAACGAGTTCTATTGTTGTTTTGTGATGAATTTATCTAATGTTTTGTAAAGGCTGGTGACTGATGCATGCCTTTGGTGTTGCTTTTTTGAATTATATCCATGTTATGCTGGTGTTTACAATGCCTTCCCTATAAAATTGTTATTGATTAATACAATGGCATTAGCACAATGACCCCCAGTTATATTGCTGAATTATGATTAATACAATGGCATTAGCACAATGTACCCCAGCTATATTGCTGAATTATCCCCACGTTTGTGTTGTTGATGTATGTATTCTTGTTTTAAGTGTAACACTAGAACTATTCAAAGTAGCAGATTTTGTTGTTTATTGCTAATTTTGTTGTTTGACATGTAATTTAGGTGGTGTGGGTGTTTTTTAATTTCAAAAATTATTTTTATTGGAGATATTGTTGATTTAAAAAAACCATGGTTTTCTATTAGGTGAATGGATGAACAGCTCAGCAGGACTTGCTTTTACACCACATGTCATCAGTGCTGCAGTAGGAGAGGTATGCTATATTTCGCTGGCAATTTGTAAGCACTACGTATATGATATTTTGCAGCCTTTAATTTGACCTCACTACTTTCCTTTCCCTTGCCTAAGCCTTTATTTGAGAGGAGCTGAGTTTTGTTTTTTTTTTTTTTTTGGGGGGGGGGGGGTGGGGGTAAGATGAAGTAAAAAGATTAACTTTATTTGGGAGTTTTGGGGATAAGAGGAGGTGAAAAGATTAACCTACTTTCCTTTACCTTTCTTGTTGTGCTAATCAACCTGACTCCTAACTAGGAAATGAAACATTAGCAAAGGAAGCAAGTGAGAAATATACACAAGAGAGAGTTTAGAAGAATACTCCACTAACTCACTTGAAGCTTGGAACATCCATTGATTTGCTTAAGTGGTGGAGATTATGCCTCTAGAATCCTCCACCAAAATATTTATGATATTTACAGAACTCTTACACATTCTAGAGAGTTCTACAATTCTCTATAATGTTTTCAACACTCTAGAATATTTAAGACATTTTCTAGAAACTCCATTGAATTTTAGGATATTCTAGAGAAAACTAGGGAACTCAAGTTGCTTCTAGAAAATTTTGGATTATATATAATCCCAGAATCCTCTAGAACACTCCGGAACACCATAGAAAATCCGAAACACCCTAGTTAATTCTCAAGTCATGCCACGCTGGTGTCCAAAGTAGCGTTCTCAAGTGTTTGCCGAGACGTCATAACTCTCATTTACTTTAGTTCCATTACCCTCTCCCAAATAAAGTTAAAAGTGGTTGTAATGCGCATTTGTCACCATTATTTATTTAAAGTTGCTCTTTCTCTCTCTCTCTCTCTTTCTCGCTTGCATACACACACACGAGAAGCCAATTGGCCTCTGGGGATGTGCAATTCCTTGATTCCAAATGCATTGAGTGGTTTTTTCCATAAATATCTGACAGTTTTTCATAAAAAGTCTATTAAATAATTAAATAGAGATGCTTATGATGGAAAAGGATCGCATTTGGCTAGACTGAATTGGTTTGTTTTAGGATTTAGTAGAATCTTGTAATATGGTTTTATAAACCTTTGCTTATTATAGAATGGGGGGGGGGGCAATGTAATGTTGTTGATGGATGGTGATCATGTATTTATGTATAAGTTGATGGAAAAGTTTTGTTGACTCGATAAATAAAGTATCCATATTGGCCATTATTTTTCTTTGTTTTTTGTCTAAAGCCTATTTTACTCGATTTAATATGCCTGAAGTAGTAATATAGCTTGTACCAACTACAGTTTTCTTCATTATCCAAAACTTATGAAGAGGTAAATTATGTATCTTTATTCTCCTATTCTGCAGGATATTGCCTCAAAAATATTGGCATTTTCACAGCAAAGGCCAAGGGCTGTATGTATCTTGTCAGCCTGTGGTGCAGTTTCTGCAGTCACACTTCGACACCCTACATCCTCTGACAGCAGTGTAACATATGAGGTAGAAGCTTTCTAACTGTTTCCTGCATCTACACAGAATTATTTTAGTTTTGTATGTGTTGCATTTTTTTTTCTGCATTCTCCTGCACTCAACAGCTTGGGTACTGAACAAATGTAGCAGAATATCAGAGCTATTTAGTGGCATTTTACAAATTCATATGAGACATATTCTAAATTGTGTGCATTACATTTTACTTTTCAATTTGATGACCATAAATTTTTTCTCAAATCAATATATGTTAAGTACTTTTCAAAAAGAAAAGAAATTGGAAAATTGCATTTGAAGGTATTTTATTGTTTATTATTAAAACTGAATTTTCCTTATTTTGTTATTACTATTGTGTTCTGATCCTTCTCAGCATTGGATGTATCTGTACATGAAATATGAGATATTTGTTCCAAAAGATGACCAAATTCAATTCATGTGTACATATGCCTAATTTGGTAATTTCTGCATGTGATTTTTGAAATTACGAATTGGTAAAACATTCTCCCAACCTTTTAGCTTGGATATGATTTAGTTATTGCAACAACTACTTTACTATTGTTCAAGCATATTAGTTGGTAAAATATTTTACTGATTCAATTGGAGCCTGATAAGCACATTAAATTAATGTTGCCTCTTAAGTGTAAACTTGAAAAGAATGATAACATGCATGAGTGCAATTTATGACGAGCAAAGAAAAGTAAATTTATAATGAAAATTGTTAGTGTATGGAATATCCACTTGGGTACGTGTTTATACATTTCTAATCGAGGTAGGAAGTGTTTAGGTGATGTGGGCATAACTTGGTTAAGTAAACTATTAAATTAAAAGATAAAATGTTGTCAACCAAGAAAAATGCGAATCGAGTGGAAAATAGTATTCTAGTACTATTTGACTAATGGTGATATCCGAAGTTGTAATAATTTTAGACATTAACTTATGAGTCATGTTATCAGAACTATGGGAGTGAGTAATCAGGCATAAGTTGAGACTTGAAACAACCATAATAGATAAATGCTGAGTTAAAATTGTGAAGAGAAGCATTGCAATCAACACAATTTAGGATAAGTAGGTCTGAAACTGAATTCACGAAATGTAAATATAGTTAATAACCAAAATACAAATGAAGAAATATTTAACATTGAAGGTCAAGATATATGCTTATGAGTGGAAAATTTGTCACTTAGGGTCTATTATACAAGTAGAGGAAGAAATTGTTGGATATGTTACACACATAATTAAGGTGCGTTGGGTTAAGTGGAAGAATGCATCTTGTGTTTTATGCGATCATGGATCACTTTTAAAGTTAAAGGGGGTGTTTTTATAGGACATCGATTACACTTGGTATGTTGCTTGGTTTAGTGTTAAACAACAAAAACACATTAATAAAGTGAATGTAGTTGAGATAAAATTGTTCTCAGGTTTGATGTGGATGGATATTGTTAAGAAATGAATACAAGAGTAATGGGGCTAATTATCGTTCTAGAGATAAGATGGGCTAGATATCATTCTAGGATGAGTTCCTTGATTCCACAAGAAAAAATAACACAGTTCTTCCAACAATGAGAATTTTATTAATAATTAGATTTGTTTATTCAACGAAGGTTTACAAGTCTATTTACAACTGGAAAGAAATTCCTAACCCAGAATAAAAATATTAATTAAAATAGAGAACCTAGCAAAAAAAGGGAAAACTAAAGAAAAAAATCTAGTAATATTGGAAATTCTAACAAATAAGAAAATTAAACCAATTTTGGATACTAGGGATTCTAGTAAATATTCTAAAAATATATAAATACAAATTTACTAATATCTGACCTAAATAAAATTTCCTAGAATAATAATTTTAACCCAAAAATCTTTGTGACATTTTTCCCACTTTTGAGAGTCACAATAATTTTCACACACTTCTGTTTTGTGTGCTAAGTCAATCGCTCTTATCTTATATTAACCTTTCAGGTACTGATGTTTGGAAAATTAGGGATTTTTGGCTTATAAACCCAAAGAAAGGAGTCTTTACAAGTTATACTTGAAAAGCTAGGAGGTCCCAAGGTTTACAAGTTATTGTAAAGACTTCAATAGGCCCAAAGTTTCATTTCAAGTGAAACACCCCCCCCTGGGGGGGGGGGGGAAGAAAAAAGAAAATACCAAAGATGCTGAGGAAGTTAGGGATTTTAGCTCGATAAACCTACGAGGGAGTCTTTTCAAGTTGTTAGCTAAGCTGTTTCCCTTGAGATTGAATGATGTCCTTAAAGCTTTAGTATGTAAGGTTCAAAGTGCTTTCGTTGAAGGGTGTCAAATACTAGATCTTGTTCTTGTGGCTGATGAGGTGGTTGATATGCCATGGTTATATGCAAGCTCGACATAGAAAGAACCCCTGATTATGTTAATTGGGATCTTTTGGATTGATTTGTGCATTTCAGTGGTGAAGTTTTCTATTCTCATAAATGGTACTACTGCAATTACGTCAGTTCATCAAGGGGATCCCCTTTCTCCTTTACCGTTCATATTGGTAATGGAATCCTTTAGTTGCCATGTGTCCAAAGTAATGCATTCTCAAGACGATATGTTTTGAGAAGGTATATTTAAGGCATTCTCAAGACGATATGTTTTTGAGAAGGTATATTTATCTTGAGATTATTATAATTTATTCCCTTGGGGTTTGGCTCAAAAACACATAACCACCATCTAGTTTAAAAGTCCACAATTAGTACAAAATTTACGTAATCGGTTAAATTTAACTAGATTTGTGCTTAATAAGTCAACATTGGTTGGCGATTTTTTTTTTTTGGGGGGGGGGATGAACAAATAAAAGTTTGTTTTTACCCATTTTTTAGTTAAAATGAAATGTTAACTCATTTTTTAAAGAGACTAAATATAAAATTTGTAAACAAATGTGCTATATTTTTCTCAAAAATGTTTTTTCAATAATCGCATATGAGCCTCCATAGCACATGATCCACAAATCTAGTTAAATTTAATATATCCAGACAATTTTGCACTTTAATCCAAACATGAGGAGGTTATGTGCTAAATTTTAAACTAGAGTATTTTGGCTTGACCATAAGGGCAAAATGTAATTACCCTATTATCTTTTTGTTAAATTTAATTTATCTTGGGACAAATAATTTTTTTTTAACTATCTCTATATGACATTGATTTTTGAATCTTAACAAAGATGAGAAATAATTTTTATTTCTTAACAAAAATAAAGAGACAAAAATAAATACCAAAGAAGGTTCAGGTCCTTCAATATAATTAGGAGAATATAACTAGGGGTGATTCCATTTGAAAAAAAGTACAAGTGATGGACATGAGAAAAATAATTCTAATAATTAGGGAAGTCCAATCATTACAATGAGTGGAGGAGTTCAACCATTCCAACAAATGGTGGAAGACAAGAATTTGAAGTTCAACCACTCCTTCAACACCTTTGAGGTCTTTTGTCCTGGGCTTATTTTGCAAGAGTGTGCTAAAAAAAAAAAAGGAATAAGTGGAGGAAGAGAAGAAATTTTCAACAAGCCTGGTCTTCAATTCCAACAAGTGGTGGAAGATAAGAAGTTGACGTTTTCCCATTCCGACAAGTGGAAGAAGAGAAAATTTTCAACAAGCCTAGCCTTCAATTTGAAGGTTAAGTTTCAAGCCTATAAATTTTGAGATTAAGTTGTCAAACCCTCGAATCAAAGTTAAAGCTTAAAAATCTTGAAATCAAGTTGTCAAGCCCTCATGTCAAACTTAGAGCCTATTAACATAATTGGTGGGATCACTTCTTTGTTCAAAGATGAAACCCTAAGAAGCCATAACTTTGATCTCCTCTCGTCGATCTCAAACCCACCGCGGAAGACGCCAAAAAGCCTGGAGAGAGAGAACTTGAAGAATCATCTTCTCAAGATCAATTTCTGGAAAAAATAGCTTCAAAAAATGGGATCCACCACTTCACCAATCACGATTGAATGGAATCCAAGAATTCAAATATGTGCAGATAGTTCAAAGAATTCGAAGGATTTTTCACCACCAAGTGGAATTCTGCTACTTAGCAGCCACTGATGGCGAAGCTTTTCAATATGCTGCCACTGTCGCTCATCTCTTTGGCCTTGGGGAGAACATTTTCCGAGTTCGAGTTGTGGGATCCTGGTGGCGATGCATGGGACATAGAACCAGGGGCTATGTGGGCAGGGATCAGCCTTGAAGACAACCAGCTGAGATGGGGTTTCATTCGCAAGGTCTACAGCATCCTTGCCACACAACCTGTACCCCCTTGTAAAATACTCTATCGGGAAACTTCGCCCTCTTGCTATTTACTCATTTCCTTCCTCCCCTCTTGCTATAGCTCCTCTGTGTGAATACAAATGGAAGAATTGTTCTTGAAGCCTTAGTTTCGAGATCAGCTGTGGTTGCCTCCTTAATTTGGTGCACTTTCTGGGCTTCCAAGAAGGATGCCCACAAAGTATTCAATCAAAGGTCTGGTTGGGATCTGTGCTCGTTGACAACTTTGCTATGTGTGCCAATTCAAAGTAAGAGCACTAATGGTTTTTTCTGTAGGACTCAGCATGATGATTCTCCTAGGAATTACCTAGCGTCGGAAAACTACCAGCTGTTTATGATCAATTTGAAGTAGTCATATACCAAGTTGAAGGGATTGAACAGTATGTTGCAGAAGGTGCACTGGTGGGGTCAATACCATCTTAAGCATTGCATTTTACTAAAATTCTGGACTAGCATGATGGACTTGAGTAAAGTATCAGAGGAATTTGGGGAAATTTTCCTTCTTGAGGAGTACGATGAGCAGACACCAATATATGAAGTTTTACAAACATTTTACTTCTATCAAAGGCCTTTCATTTCATACTTTCATGTTGATAGTGCAAGGAGAGGTGGAAATCTTAATGGCTTCCTTGAGAACACTAAGGAAATACGGAGAAGAGTTTATCACTTAAATATATCTTCCATGGTCTGAACCTATCCAGTAACACATGGGCCTCAATTCGACATTGGCAAGGAAAATATTCAGAAGAGGCTATTTGGACTCTCCACCTTGAGGACAAGGTGGATTTTAAAGGAGGTGGGAGTTGTTATGTACCCAAAAGAGGGAGGGAAGGAAAATCAGAGAAAGAGAATGTGGCCCAACTAACCAACACAGCTGGCAAAAAATAGTTTACACCTTTAACAGTTTGTTAGTAGTTGTTGGTTACATTCATATGATATAAATAGTTGTAGGGAAGGAAATAGAGGGGGAATTGGAAATTTTGGTAATTCATCTTGGATTGGGAGATTTGGATTCATCTCGGATTGCATATTCACCTTCTTTTTTTCATAATTCCTGTTCTTCTTCATGCCTCAGGTAGAATTTGGATAAAGATAGAAGGATTCACTTCTGAATAGGATAATAACGCTCTGCCTTGACTGATTGCTAATACTTGAAAAAGTATGGTGTGATTTTTTTGAAAACCAGATTATATGGAAGGGACTCATTGATTTGCGTGTGGTTGGAGATGAGAAGCTTAACTAGTTTATCAAATGCATTTAAATTTTCCATTAATTACGAGTGTTTTCATCTCTTCGTTTCTCTATTTCCCTTTATGCTTCTATAAGCAAACATAAACTTATTTGGTTTCCCAATTTTTGCAGGGACGTTTCCAGATATTATGCTTGTCTGGATCTTACTTGGTTGCTGAAAGCGGTGGACCTCGCAATCGAACTGGCGGTTTAAGTGTTTCCCTTTGCGGCCCTGATGGCCATGTAATTGGTGGTGGCATTGGTGGCATGCTCATCGCAGCAAGCCCTGTTCAGGTTAATGGTTTTATGCTTCAATATTTTATAAGTTATGGCCAAAGAAAAGTATGACAGTTGCTTTCGTTCCAACAATTTGCGCAATGAATGTCAATTTCTTCAGGTGGTAGCGTGCAGCTTTGTGTACGGTGATTCTAAGCCAAAGAACAAAGCAGTGGTCGATCGAGGTGGTGAAAAATCACCAGCTACTACTGCTCCTAGCCAAAGTTTTACTCCAAATTCTTCAGCCGGCGCTTGGTTTGGTTCGAGGCTGGATATAAGGAATCTGCAGACTGAGATTGACTTGACGCGTGGATAGCAAGAGACGCAGCCATCTTGTATCGATATGCGTTGTAAATGAACCGCGTCGATGGGATCTGCAAAACTCTTTGATCTCTCACCTTGTCTTACGATACCAGGTGTAGATGATGGTTGTTGGCCTGACATATTTGTTGCAAATTACCGGAGCTTCCTTAGTAGCCATCGTATAAGTTTTCTGGTGATTTGTAATTTATTTGCATTGTTACCATGTAGCAGGAGAAAATGTACTCTGGAAGTTAAAAGTCTTCCAATGCCAAACAATGGGGGATTGTCTTCTCTGGGATTTGCTGTAACCAAATGTTCATTTTAGTTTGTGGAAAATATTAATTGAGAACCCAGATACATATGTTTCCTTCTTAAAATCTGCTCGTTAAACGATGCTTCAAGGACGGGTACGAGTGGATCGAGAGTTCCTAAAGTTTAAAATACAATTTAAAAATTAGAAGTTTCATTTTTAACTTTTGAATTTTTTTAGTAGTTCAATCAACGGTCTTGATTAAAATATTTTTATCTATTAGATAAATTTTTATAAGAATTTAAATGTTGAAAATGTAATTTAATTTTTAAAGTTGAATTTTAACTTTGGGATTTCATATTTGTATGAATGGGGATGGTATTTTATTATTTTGTTTATAAAAATGTGACAATAAATAAAATATATATACTAGCTAATGATCAAAAGAATGAAATATATAAAATAATAAAAATTTTAATATATAAATTAATAAAATAATAAAAATTATTATTTTTAATTAACTTTTAAGTATATTTAATGAGAGTAGTAAGGATATTTTTATAATTTTAAACTTAACTGAATTAGAGTTGAATGTGAAATTTTACTCTACTCTATTCTATTATCGGATTGAATTTTTCGTTTTACTTGGTCTATTGCTATCCTTCAACATGAAGCAAAAGTTTTAATGCCATTGTGGGTTTGAACTATCCATGAATGAGAAATTTGATGTTTCCCCATGGAAGGAAGAGGGGGGGGGGGGATTGATAGTCAGGTCAGTTCATCCTTAATGGCTAGGACGTAATTTTATTACGGTTTTGTTTGGAACTCTTCAAAAAAAAAAAAAAAAAATCATACAAATCTATACAAACACGAATTACGAGACAGTAAAATTTAAATTCTTTACTCATTATACGGATTATAAACATTTACAATTTTATACTATTTTATAAAACCCCAAACACACCCTACATTTGGTTCCACTCAGTAGCCTCATCGTTGGATAACTTACTTGCATTTTCGTTCCAAGGGAGCTTCTGAATGGTACAAAATGGAATGCTACGAAATAAAAATGTACACGCAGACATGCCAGTATGCATATTGTTGCCATTTTCGGTTAATGAACGAACACTACAAACGGCTGTGTACGATTCAAGGTCACGTCACAACACTACAATCGTTCATTACCAGGATGATGTTTACTCATTTCCGGGTTGATGTGTAGCTCCTTTCAGCATGAAGTAAAACAATAACAACAATTCAGGAGAGATTTTTTTTTTTTCCTTTTTTTTGGGTAATTGAAAGATAGTGTTTGGGAGGTAAAAGATAAGTTTTTTAAGTAACTAATTACTAAAAGTTAACTTTTTTTTTGGGGTGGTTGGGAAGAAAAAAAATTAGTTTTTTAATAGCTTGTTTTTTAACTTTTTATTTATCTGGCATTTTTATCTTTTATGATTCAAAAAAAAGTTTAAAATATGAGAAAATAGATGATAAAATTTCGTCATTTTTAAAAGTCAAAACATTAAAACCTAATTTTTAACTAGCAATTGTTAAATGCAACTTTATTATTATTATTATTGAAAAATTACTCTCTTGACAAAATATAGGACCAAATGCATGCAACAATGAAAATTAGGGATGAAATTATCTTATGGTAGGGGGTCATGCTCCTTTTTTCCATTATTAAAAGTATTGTAAATATTATATATTTTATAACTAATTTTTTTAAATATAAATCCTATATATATTATATTAAATATCATATATTATTTCATGTTCATCATATATATATATATATATATATATACATTTGTTCACCACACAAGGTAAAAATATATGCCATTTCTTCGCCATGGGTATTGGAAAAGCATACATGTTGGATACAATAAATATTTAATCAGATTCATTCTATCATTTGATGTGTCTAAAAAAGCTAAAAATTTACAATTTCTCTTGACTTTTTTTAGAACTTCTATCAACTTTTTCTACACAACAAGTTTTTAACACTTTCTAACTTTTAATAAATTTTTTCAATTTTCTCTAAAAATCTTTTTTTGAGGAATATAAATAGTTATGAGTCGATCTGATCGATGAAATATAAGAAGTTTAAAACTAATAATACCAACTTGGTTTATGTACACAAAACATCAAGGTTGTCAAGCAAGTCTGGATGGGCGTGTCAAGACACTGGCCTGCAAAATTTGATTCAAAGTTTCTCTTTTGGCATTTTCTGATTCTTAATTTGATCAAGTTAAAAAAGGAATCTCCAACAAGGGATCAATATAAAAAAAATGAAGGAACTGATTTCTATAGGGAAGCTGGATTCGTATTTACCAAGGAATCCTGTGAGTTAAATTCCAAAGAATGGCACTTATCAATCCTCCAACTTGCAATTGGCAATTCATCTCAGCCTCCAATAGAAACTGCTCTTCATTTATATATATATATAATCTGCTCATTCATATATATATATAGTTGCCCGTGTTTGAAAGTACAAAAATATAATTTGGCTAGTAAATAATTCAAATTTAAATTTATAAAACAAGCTTAGATAAAAAAGTATAAATATAATCTATAAAAATAAAAATCATTAATCGAATGAGATTAAGGTGTAAAATTTTATTTTTTATTACAAATATTATTATATTTTTTAAAATAATAATTTAAAATCTTTTATATAAAAAGTATTCAAAAAAATATGAAAAAAATGAGAGAAAAAGAAAACTAGTACTGACTATTTAGCAAATTTAACAGTTAAAAATATCTCAAAGTAAAAATTTTAAATTTCTTTATTATATAAATGATATTTTTTTATATAAAAAGTATTAAAAAAATATGAAAAGAGTGAGAGAAAGAGGAAAATAATCCTAACTATTTAGCAAATTCAACAGTTAGAAATATCTCAAATTCAAAAAATTAAACTACCTTATTACATAAATGACACATAGTGTAAAAGTGTATGAATTTAAAATTTAAGTTTAAGCATATCAAAATTGAAATTTTAATTTAAATGTTTATTTTTTAATAAATTGTTTAAAAATTTTAAATTTAAATATATTTTTTTAAATAAAAAATTTAGTTGATTTTGTTTATTATGTATCCATATATTATTTAATAATAATAAATAATATAAATAAAATATAATTTGTATAATTTTACAAAATATGATATATGTTATATGTATAATTTTATAAAATATATACATATATATATTTATTTATTTGAACTTCAAATTTTAAATTCCAATGACGTATTTTATTATATAAATATATCAAATGACGTGTTTTATTATATAAATATATAATAAGTGATGACATGATAAAACTTTAATGATAATTGAGATAAATGTCAAACTAAACTAAAGGATGTATTATATATATATATATATAATATACATATGTATATGTGATTGTAAGAATTATTTTCTTATATTTATGTAAATTTTATTACTATAATTTAAAAAAAAAAAAATCGCATGTGCAGTTGTATACAACAAGTATTAGAATAAATCCAAAAAAATGAAACTGTTACTTGATTGGTAATATCAGCTTCAAAAACTTGGCCTTTTGGGAACTTCATTCTACATATATATATTTATATATATAGCCCCTCAGTGAGCACCACAAAAAACATCTGTAATAGCAGAAAAGTGAGAAAATGAAGGTGCAAGCTTGGTTCCTCGTCCTTTTCCTTCTCATGATCACAATTACCTGTGTAATGGTTGAAGCTCAACACTGCAAATTAAGCGGCAGATTCAAGGGAAAGAAGGCTCCAAAGAATGCATGCAATTCCGATTGTTGTAAACCAGGCAAGTCCTACCCAACGTACAAGTGCTCGCCGCCGTTGACTAAACGCACCAAAGCAACTCTAACCATCAACAGCTTTGAGAAAGGCGGAGACGGCGGCGGCAAATCGGAGTGCGACGGTAAGTTCCACTCCAACAAAACTCCGGTGGTGGCCCTGTCGACCGGATGGTTCAACCACGGGAAGAGGTGCCACAAACACATCACCATCCATGGAAATGGGAGGAGTGTGAAAGCCCTGGTGGTAGATGAGTGTGACTCTACCGTGGGTTGTGACTCTGCTCATGGCTACCAACCACCATGCGCAAACAATATTGTTGATGCCTCTGAAGCTGTTTGGAAGGCTTTGGGGGTGCCCAAGAGTGAGTGGGGAACTATGGATGTCTTCTGGTCCGAGTGATATTCGTTCGGACGCCCCTAGCTTCTTGCATGAATACAATAATAAGGTGTGTTAAATCTCTCTCTCTCTCTCTCAATATTCCTTTATACCTGTTACATGCGAGAGAAAGTACGTGGCTGGGGTCATTGATGTACATTGTCTTGTGATTGGACACAGGCTTCACCCAGTAATGTTGATGCAGAGCTGGCAACATGAATCCAGACATAAACTGAATTAGAATAACAGAAGACCAAGAAGATGCAATAATTTCAAAATAAGTAATTTCAAAATATTTTAGTTTTGATGTTGCATTACTACTATAAGTCTTCTCATTGTAATAGCATATTTTCACCTTTTTTTTTTTTTTTTAGGGTATATCAATTGAAATCCTATATATACATGATGGAAATTTGATGAACACTACTGAAAATTTCAAACCCACACAATCACACACACAGTGAAAGTAATCACACAAGAGAATAACGAGGAAACCCTATCACAGGGAGAAAAACCTCTATTTACAATCCCACTATCAACGGGTTACAAGACTCTACTCAGACTCTCTACGAATCACTCGCACGAATCCTTTCATCACTCTTGCTCGAATCACTCGATAAACCCTACAAGTAGGCTTTCTGCCTCACACAGAAAGTGAAAAGAAAATACAAGATAAATTTAGAGAAAGAACATGAAAGCTCTCAATACCCAAAGACTCTTTCTCTAGGTCCCTATAATATGTTCTCCCACCTCTTACAATTACAGAGTTGGTTTCACATATATATATAGGATTACAAAGTTGCCCTAGTTTGGCAAAATAGGAAATTGAATCCGAACAAAATATTCATAGCTCGATCCCTCGCGCTCCCATCCTCCAGCCTGCGACCTGCACTGGAATTTTTGCGCTTTCGAAAATAACACTGGCGCACCCTCGCGCTCCCATCCTCCAGCCTGCGGACCTCACTGGAATTTCTGAGACACCTTGGCGCACCCGCGCGCTCCCTTCGGGATGCCTGCGTGCTTGGAGCGCACCCGCGAGCTCCCCGCGCCGTGCCTGCGAGGTACACTGGAATTTCATTCACGTTCCAGAAATCTGCGTTCGAATTCCATTAGGTTTTGTAATCCTTCACACCAATTAGAATTTTTCAAAATCTTGGTCAACTTGATTCATTCCATCTCCTTAATTGTTTAGAATTCTTCAAATCTTCAATTTGCATCACTTTAGGAAACTTGAATAGCATTCCTAATTTAACTAAGATTTTGATTGGATTTGTCACAAGACTTTACAATCTCCCCCTTGGCAATTCCATATCAAAACTTAAGTTAAATTTTAAATTCTGCTCAAATTCTGCATTTTAAATTCTGCTCAAATTCTGCACGTACTGAACACACACATCAAAGCACCAAAATCTTACCAAAGCACATAAGACATAAAATATCATGCCATACCCTAAACAAGTTCACATATTACATACATAAGTTAAATTAACTCCCCCTTTTTGATATGGAAGTAACAAGCTCACAAAAAATAAGGCAAGATCAAACCGAAGACCCATGAGTATGGCATAAATGACACGACCTTTTCTAAGTGTGACATCAAAATAATGTGAGGGAGGATCTCCTGCGCCCTGCCTACAAGGCTCTCAGGAAAATACGTGTAAGTGCAGATTTGGACACAGACAATCAAAACTAAAAAGAGACAGTAGAAGAATTCACTAAAAAATGTTAAAAAAAACTTTTAATTCCACTATACCAATACATGTACATCAATCTCTCACCCTTCATAAATTCAAAAAATTCACATTTTGATTTTCCAAGAAAATTGTCAATTCTGTGTCGAGAGGTGAAATAAGTCATAAAATTGAACAAATGCTTGTGCACGTGTGAGTTTTTGACTATAATATACATATCGGCTCCCCCTCAAACAAAACATAGACTCAAAAAGTTAAATTTGATGTACCAAATGAATTGAGAGCCAACCTTCCTTTTTTTTTTTTTAACACTTGGCGGCTTTCACACGCTTATGGGCAGGTAGCTATTCCTTAACAATCAACGAGTCATTAAGGGGCTTCTCACTGGTCCCACCGGTAGCCCTTTCCAAGTTTGTTTGTTTGTTTGTTTGTTTTTTTTATTTATATGATGCATAACTTTGATATGCACATATCAGGCTCCTCAACATTTTTTAAACACATCAAACAATAACCCTTGATTCGTGGAAAAGAAGAGAAAGAGATATATGCATGTACAGTCAAGTGTAATAGGAAGCACTTCAAAATTATGACAAAAATCACCAAAACACTTCGTATCAATTTACAAGGAATGCGAAAATTATGAACTCATTGAAATCGATGAATTTGGAAGATTTAATGTACAGGTAACAGTATAGAAGTCATAAAATATTTTCAACTTAATCAATGAACTTCTAACTTATCTTTTAGATTTCAATGGTGTGTACAAATGCCTACAGATTTTCTTAGAGACTCAAAGCGAAGGGCATTTTGTGAAACAAAACAATTTAAATCTGACTTTCTAACCCAAATAGCTCTAGTTTTAAGACCAGTTGTCTTGACAGGTTTTTCCTCACGTTTTTGACTTTTATGAAAATTCTTTTTCTCAACAAATTTGAAATTTGTACCTCTTCGAAATATTGGACTGTTTTGTTTTTGAAAAGGACGTGAGTTTTTGTAATAATCTTCTGAAAATTTTGAAAACACTTGAAATTTATTCTTCACAGGGACTCTAGGCTCAGGGTTTTTTGAAAAATTTTTAACATAGTTTAAAGGAAGACCATAGAGTTTGTGACAGTTTGGGCGTATATGACCTTTGATTCCACAATGGTGACAAACAGGTACAAGGGATTGGGATCTAGCAAAATGCATACCTTTCACTATGTGAGGAGAATGCTGATAGTGTTTATTCTTTTCAAAACTCTTCTTTGGTGGTGCAGCAGACTTATGGAAGGTCTTGGGATTGGCTGCAGGTTTTGAAACAACCTCTTCTACTACTGAAGGTGCTGATGATGATGAAACAATTGTATTTTTCCCTCCAGTGTAGCCTAAGCCTGCTTTGTCTCCATGTGTTCATTGTTGGCTCCAAATTTCTTCAAGTTTTTGTGAACTGGAGTTCATTCTTTCAATTATCTTCTCATCACTCTTGATCTTTTCTTTCAGCTTACTGACCTCATCCTGAAGTTCTTCAACAGCTTTCTCCAATTCATCAATCTTTTTATTCTTTTCTTCAAGTTTTTCTTTGAACTTTTCTGCACTATGAGACTGAGAAGTTTTGTCAGATTCCAAAATAGATATTTTACCTGTGAGTTTTTCATTCTCTGTCTTCAAGGAATCTCGTTCACTTCGGAGTTAACTGTTGCGGGTATGTTGGGCTTGTCTTTGTTTCTTTACCTTACTGTATTCGACAATGAGAGCATCATAGGCCACTTGCAAGTCATTATTGAATTCATCCTCAGAGTCATCATCTTCATGATTAGATATATCGGTGTCGCTTTGAGATCCAGATGGAGTTCCTGCAGACGAAGAGTGAGACGCCATAAAAGCAACAAAATTACCTTCATCGTTTGAGGATACTGCTGAAGATGATTCATCTGAACTGGATTCATCATCTAATGTAGCATTCATGACTTTGACTTGTTTCTTTTTCATCTTTTTGTTTGCACAGTCTTGAGCAAAATGTCCATATCCGTGACACTCAAAACACTTGACCTTGTTCTTCTTGTTTTCTTCTCCAGATTCAATCTTCTTGATTTTCTTTCCTTTTTCTTGAGATTGTGACTCATTCTTGTTATTCTTATTAAATAAACCCTTCTTCCTCATATATCTTACGAATCGTTTAGCCACAAGCGCCATTTCTTTATCTGACTCCTCTTCATCACTTTCTTCTTCCACTGTCTTTAGAGCAATACCTTTTGACACTTTGCGAGGTTTCATCATATTTGCTTTAAACGTTTGCAAGGATCCCACAAGGTCTTCTATTCTCATGGAGTTCACATCTCTGACTTCTTCTATTGCTGTAACTTTAGAATCAAACACTCGTGGAAGAGAACGTAAAATTTTACGTACCACTTTGTATTCTGGAATAGGTTCTCCAAGGTTGTGGCATGAATTAACAATGTGACTGAGCCGGACGTAAAAGTCATCAAACCTTTCGTCTTCATTCATCCTTATTCCCTCAAACTCAGAAGTGAGTTTTTGAAGCTTGCTGGTTTTGACTTGTTCGTTCCCTTCGTGTGTACTTTGCAGAATTAACCACGCTTTTCGGGCACTCGTACAACTTGAGATGCGGCAAAATTCATTAGGGCAAACTGCAGAAAATATGGCACTCAAGGCTTTGAAGTTCCACTCCGAACTCTCTTGCTCAGTTTTAGTCCACGTCTGAATTGACTTTTGTTCGATTCTTCCGTCAACTTCATGGGTCGGTTCTTCCCATCCTTTAACTATTGACATACAGACTTTGTAATTAATTCCCAAAAGAAAAGCTTGCATTCGTACCTTCCAGTATGAATAGTTTGAGCCGTCAAACCAAGGGGGTCTGGTGCTTGAACCTCCTTCACGTGGTGGATCCATTGGTTTGGACGAAGATCTTCACTCAAGAACTTAGAGTGACCGGCTCTGATACCAATTGAAAATTCCAAACCCACACAATCACACACACAGTGAAAGTAATCACACAAGAGAATAACGAGGAAACCTTATCACAGGGAGAAAAACCTCTATTTACAATCCCACTATCAACGGGTTACAAGACTCTACTCAGACTCTCTACGAATCACTCGCACGAATCCTTTCGTCACTCTTGCTCGAATCACTCGATAAACCCTACAAGTAGGCTTTCTGCCTCACACAGAAAGTGAAAAGAAAATACAAGATAAATTTAGAGAAAGAACATGAAAGCTCTCAATACCCAAAGACTCTTTCTCTAGGTCCCTATAATATGTTCTCCCACCTCTTACAATTACAGAGTTGGTTTCACATATATATATAGGATTACAAAGTTGCCCTAGTTTGGCAAAATAGGAAATTGAATCCGAACAAAATATTCATAGCTCGATCCCTCGCGCTCCCATCCTCCAGCCTGCGACCTGCACTGGAATTTTTGCGCTTTCGAAAATAACACTGGCGCACCCTCGCGCTCCCATCCTCCAGCCTGCGGACCTCACTGAAATTTCTGAGACACCTTGGCGCACCCGCGCGCTCCCTTCGGGATGCCTGCGTGCTTGGAGCGCACCCGCGAGCTCCCCGCGCCGTGCCTGCGAGGTACACTGGAATTTCATTCACGTTCCAGAAATCTGCGTCCGAATTCCATTAGGTTTTGTAATCCTTCACACCAATTAGAATTTTTCAAAATCTTGGTCAACTCGATTCATTCCATCTCCTTAATTGTTTAGAATTCTTCAAATCTTCAATTTGCATCACTTTAGGAAACTTGAATAGCATTCCTAATTTAACTAAGATTTTGATTGGATTTGCCACAAGACTTTACAACTACATTAAACCATGATACTTTGCTCTTGCTGGATTCGGAACCTGCCTGTTGCCTGCACGCGCGTGCGCGCACACACAATATATATATATATATATATATATATGGCCCCGTTTGGCGTCAAGATAAAACACTAAAAATCTCTATAAATTTCTAACAACCTCTTTACATCTAATTTTCCCGCCATCACTAATTTCAAAAAATTCTAATATTTCGCTAAAAAAAATAAAAAAAATCTAAAAATAGGTTAACCGAATGTATAAATTTTTTATACAATCATATTCTTCGTGTCAAGAGCTTTCAAACAAATATCATTGTCGCATTTTTTGTGAATTTTTTTGAATCCGTGGGAACGGATTTGGAAAATCATTCCCACGGTTTGCGACTTTTCAGAAAAAAAGAGCATCAAAATTAACACAAACTACATTTTATCTCAATTTATCTTATTTTTTCTTATACCAAAATTAATAAATATTAATTTGTTTCACAATTAACTACAATTAACTAGATGCAACTTGTTAATATTTAAATGTTAATGTGGCATTTGATTTGTTTTTCTAATTTTTGTTTTATACTTTTATTTTTTATTTTCTATTTTAATCTTATTTGTCATTTTAGACATTTGAAAAAAAGAAAAATAGCTTAAAACGAATTGGTCACTTGTATTTTTAAAATTTGTATTAGAAAACAAAAAATAAGTTTAGACAAGAAATGAAAAAGGACAAAAAATCATTTTGAACGTTTTTAGCCAAAAATAAAAAAAAAATCTCAAAATAAATAATATAAAATGTTTTCTATTTTCTAATTTTAGAATTTTTAAAATATAAAACATATAAAGTAGAAAACAAAAAATAAAAAAAATTAAATACCACCTAACTTTTTTACAAATTAAAAAAAAAAAAAACAGAGTTCGCTTTTTGTCATCACTAGTCCCACGAATCTTCATCAAGAAGCAGGGAAAAGAAAACAAATAGAGGGAGAAACTGAAATTTTCATTCAACGAATTCGATTGAATCTATGTACCTACAATTCGATTTATATATGTACAAGAAATGAATCTATACATTGTAACTAGTAATCTAACCGCACTTACAACTGAAACTAACGACTTCATGATCTGTTATAACTGAATTTCCATCTTCCTTGCTGAGCTGGCATTCACTTCGTTTAGAGCTTTAAAAGAAAAAATTAAATAAAATTCTACAAATCTCTACAAATACGAATTACGAGATAATAAAATTTAAATTCTTTACTCACTGTACGAATTATGTACGAGACATTTATTTTTATAATTTTATTCTATTTTATACAACTCCAAACACCTCCTAATTTGATGTTCAAAGTTCAATTAGTTAGTAAATTTACTCAGATATAAGTGATCCAAACAATTTTATAATTTTTAAAAATTTTCAGAGATTTACCGTAAATCAAACGAAATTTAGATCATCTTATCCTCCAATACACAAGCACTACTTAACTCGCACTCATGTAGGGGACTAAATATGGGTACCTCACCTAGGATCTTGTAATAATCCAAGTCTGGACCTCCAAGGAGCCCCATAAATTTGACGGAGCGGCCAAGCTCCAATGATCAAGATCACCTGATCCTTGGAACACCGGGGATGCAACTTCTGTGGGTCAAAAAAAACAGCAGTCAGTGAACAGTCGTCCACGCATATCGTTTTCAGCCTCACATTTTCGTCGGTTTTCGTTATAAAATTTCCAAAATTATTAACTTATTTTTTTTTACTTGTTTTTTTAACAATTTTTTTAAATAAACTGCCAAAAATGTGAGAGATAGGAATAAAATAAGAAAAATACTTAAAACTTTGTTTACTTTAACTTTTTTCGTTAAGTTTAACAGCTGATTTAACAAAAATAAGTCAATATTAATAATATTTCAAAATAAAAGAAATAAGTATAATATTTTTAAAAATTGAGAGGTGCAAGTATAATCAGTAAATATTGAAAGAAAACAGATGTAATTTATCTTAAATTAAACAGGATAAATTATTTATTTATCCTAAATTATTTATTTATCATTCCTTCATTGCAATTACTGTAGTGAATTTTTTCATTGCAGCTCCCTGAACCCAATTAAACATTGTCATATATTTATGGTGAGAGAAAATGGATGGTCTCATGGTTTACGTGGCACTGCAATTATTTATTATAGTGATTCAATGCTAAGAATATATTAATGCAGTTATGCAATGTGTTATTCTCCACTGCACTTAATTAAACAAATGCCTCGTAATTGTCTCTTGGGCCATAAACTAAGGTATGAAATCAGATGATGTTTTAAAGGTTAAAATACCAACCTAGTTTACGCACACAACTACTTGGTTTATATTTGATCCTTACACGTATTTATTAAACAAACCAAACGCGAACGGTGGCTGTTGATTCGACTCACAATACTATTAAATTTTGTCTTCATAAATAAATGTAATTATATGATATTTAGAGTGTATTTAAAGTGACAAAAAATGAGATAAAGTAAGATAATTTGTAAATTCGTAATTTGTACAATGAAATAAAAAGTAAATAGTTTTTAAAAATTTTCAAATATTTTTTAAAAATTTTCAACGATTTTTAACAAACCAAATACACCCTTAATAAGGTAAATTATATTTTCGAATTTTTATTACTTATTTATCAATAATATAGTATCGCATTAATGAATTTATCCAACTTAAAAATGAGCATATGAAAAAATTTATTAAAACCTTATTAACAACTTCGATGATTTCCTCAAGAAATAAGATTTTCAAAACTGATGAAAGCAAACTTGACTTTGGTAATTTCCTTCATTACAATACATAGCCCCTCAAGTTTCATTTCTATTCAACGTAGCTTCAAGATAGATATTTACTATTACCACTATGCCATCTTACATTAATACAAACGAAATCCCACCAAATTTGTGGACCATTGGATTGAAACTATTAACCTTGTTGTTACTTACTATTTAGGACATGGATCTTCTCATTTATCTTGACCCCAACTATTCTACGTACTCACTCCACCCTCCTCTCTTTCATGCTAATTCCCAATGTGCAGTTTAAAACATTCTCCAGTGTAGTATTTTTAAGCAACAAACACACAAACCATTGACACATAATATATCGACCCCATATACATATATATATATATATATATATATATAGAGGAAAAATAGCGCATAAATTCAAAAGAGCATCCATAATTATAAATCCAGCCTTTTACATCCAGAAGATCAGTGGCAAAGCTTACATAATCTGCAAGTTCAAATGCTAAAGACGACAACATTCATGATGCTTTATTAATAATTACCTCATAAAAGGCAATCACTACTTAAGGTTGAAAAAAAAAGCAATCATCACTTAAGCAACTCCCAGCAGTTTCTTTATATCCTTCTGCAAATAATAAAAACATAAAGTGAGGTTTTTTTTTTTTTTTTTTCTCCTTTCAGCTGTACAGAGGGGTTTGTAAGATTAAAATCATGGGTGATCTCATAAGGAAGTTGTACCTCAATACTAAGAGGAGAAGTTGTGGGAGCATATCGATCAACAACTTTTCCCTCTTTATCAACCAAGAATTTAGCAAAATTCCACTTGATGTTGTCACCAAAAAGTCCACCTTTGCTTGATTTCAGAAACTTGTATATTGGAGCAGTATTGTTACCATTCACATCAACCTACAAATACAATGATTTGTCAGCGTCCATTATCGGACCACCCTACTCAGGGAACAGATTGCGGAGAAGACGTAACACATTATCAGCCTTGTATTTCACTCACTAGAGGGTGTCAAAGATCCTTTTAGCAATGAGAAGATAAAAAGGGAAAATTATCACAATCATGACTAATGGCAATTAAGATATATATAGCAAACCCCCCCCCCCCCCCCCAAAAAAGAAAACCCAAAAAAAAAAAAAAAACAAAAAAAATATTCTTATGACTTTCTGTTTGTCCGAGTCCTGAGAAGGAGGGGAAAAACCCCTAAAATACCAAATATTACACATTCAACTGCCAATAAAATAAAATCGAGAGGGCCACGCTTAAGTCAAATGGTTGTACAACGTCCTAATGAAGTTAAATGTTTTAATACATTGAGCAATAAAACAATTCGACTTCTGGTAAAATGGATCAGCTTATTGTGAAATGATCTTTTAACATGCCATCTGAATGAGAAAAGCAACAAATGAAGTAAATTAACACATGAAGATATTACAACACGGGATGCATGAATTAGTTATTTGGCTGTAGTTTATCAAAGGACCAAGCATATGTATTCAAGTCCATATGCAAAGAAATAAGTATGTTATTTATACACTTTTGAAATAACTTGATATACATTGTTGGGCTCCTAAGAATTTGTGTTCCCATAAAACTGATCTTTTAAAGTATTCAATTTGAAAGAAGATGAACAACTCTTAGATATATCGCAAAACATTCAACGTCAACGACGAGGGCAACAATAGATTTTCTTGGTGGTGGAGAGGGCCAGAGGATTGAGAGGAGAGATTTGGTTGCTGGACAATGGGGTGAAGTGGGTTAGTGAGTGCCTATATAACTTCTCAAATGACCGACGAAGCAGAGAGGCCGTGAAACACACGTGCAGAGGCAACTGGAAGGTTCAAAGAAGGTGTCTGGACTCTGAACAACAACAAAGGGCAAATTCTTAACGTCTCCATCAAAGTCGGTAGGGTTACGAGTATTCATGTTCATGAGATGATGATGGGAGGATGATCTACTTTGGCAGAGGTGATGAGACAGAAGGTGGGGATAAAAGCCCTGGGCCACTGCTGAAGCAGGCCTTATATGGATGTTGCAGTGGTTCCAAAATGGCCGGAAAATTTGCAGTGATTCCAAAATGGCCGGAAATTTTGTGCCAGCAAATTGGTATGCATTTATCAACAGATTATTTTCTTCCATTTGAACTCATTTCAATAACTTTTTAGTTGCTTTAATAGGTGCAACAGCTCATCAATAATAAATCTTTATAACAAGGAATCTAAATCATATATTGTTCTAGATTATCAAATTCATTGATAGGTCAAGAGGGAATGAGACTATTGGAAAGCTCTGTCAAATATGATATAGGTCAAGAGGTGTGAGGGCAGAGTTGGGGTAGAAGAGGAGGGGAGTGTTGGAGGAACACGAGGGGTCTAAATATTGTCTCCAAACTCATTTCATAATGAATATCAAGATCATGAGCTAGAAAGTGTGGGGGATTAATGGGATGGAGAAGGGGATCGTCATCAAGACAGCATTAAAATGGTAGAAACACAATTTAGTTTGCCTTCAAGAAACCAAATTAGTAGTGGTTGATGATAGGATGGTGAGAAAGGTGTGAGGGTTAGAAAGAGCTAGGTGGGAGATGCCGCTAGCAGATGGGGTCAGTGCGGGCTTTTTGCTCATGTGGGATGGGCGAAAATGGGAGTTGGGGGAAACAGAAATAGGAAGGTTTTCATAGGAGGGGAAGATTTCAAATGGGTTTTTTTCTGGTGTGTATAAGGCTCCTATAAATAAATAAATACATATAATAGAATATTATCACAGGGCAGCAGGAGAAATAATGAAAGTTCTTCAGATCGCAGAGTTAGGCATATAACATGTCTTGAATGCCGTTTGTTATCAGAAACCTAAACAAAAGATATAATCAATTCATACTTGGCAAAATTTTTTCAATAGCTTCTAGCTAAAATTTTCAAAGCAAGAAAGGGCTTTCAAAGAATTAAAGAGAACTCAATACACAAAAATGAAAAAAAAAAAAAAAAATATATATATATATATATATATATATAACTTATCATTCACATATTGTTCAGTCTTTGAAAAAGAAGAAAAGTCTTGAATAGACCTCCCTTTTACTTAATTGTTCAGCAACGCATCACTTGCAATACATACCTTATCAAATATGGGGAATTCAGCCTTAAAGCGAGTACAAGCGAACTCCATAATCTGCTCATTATTCCCAGGCTCCTGGCCACCAAACTGATTGCATGGGAATGCCAGAATCTCAACACCTGCGCTACAAAAAGTGCATGGTTGAGCTATTAAGAAGTAAAGACAAAAAACAGGATCTTATGTCTCACTTTCTCTCATACTTTTGTGGGGAAACATGAAGTTATTACACAAAATTTGCAATATATAAAATATTAACTTATTCATCAATAATTTTAAATTGATTAAGATATCAAAAATGTGCATTGGCATGTTCATGACTGACTCTTGAACTGAAAAGAAATGAAAGCAAACCTTGATCTTTGTACTTTTCATATAACTTGCTCAACTCCGTATAATTTGAATTGGTCAAGCCACTGCATAAGGAAAAAGTTAAAAATTAGACACATTTTTTTCTTGGACATTGGTTTGATTTCCTCATTTTGGGTTGGGATCGGGGAAATGGATTGGACAATTACCAACAGCTGTCCTAGTTTCAAGAGACTGGTAAGTCCAATCAATAGGATATAAATCTGTTGCTAGTTTTTATCTAAGTAAAACAGAATTAATTCGGCACCAGTAGTGGCTAATCCACTAAATGCTGATTTAGAATGAGCATTAATGGTGTGGATCATGGTTTTGACCCACTAGTTTGGGAAAAGGATTTTTGTAACCAACCCAACTAGTTGGAAGATCATGGATTTGACCAAAAGGAAGAGAAAAAGAGAGTGAAAAAAAAAATGAAGGGAAATTAAAATCCCAAATACAAAAATTTTCATCTAGTTGGGCTACCAAATGTATGAAAGTGAAGGCATGCCTTAATATATTAATTTTGTGATTTAATATATATATATATATATATTTCAGTTATCATATTTCAAGTAGCGAACCCAACTAATTTGGGAGGCTTTGTTGAGTTAGAATCAAAGTTCGCGTTTTGCCCCCTCTACTGTCCATTAGAACCAATTTCGAATTCCCTACCTTCCCTTTCCTTTTTCTTTTCAACAAAATCCGGGACACAGACACAGCATCAAGGAACTCAGGCTTAAATTTCAGGAGGTCAAAATGAACAAGAAAGTAAATGGTCAACAAGGATCCTTGGAACGGGAGGGACAAAAGCCAGTGAGGAGGGGCTACGTTATACCATTCTGATGCAACATTTACAATCAGCAGGACCTTCCCCCTGTACACGCTGAGATCCACATCGTTTCCCTTAGCGTCCTGCGTACATTCAGAAATTGTATCTATTATTGAAGGTTGTAACGGAGAGACACCCACGAAAAGCAACAGTTTGCTGTAAAAAAGGAATAAAAAGGGCAAAAAACCTTGACAGTAAAATCGTGGACCGACTGGGGATTCTGGGAATTGCTTGCCATAGTACGATCCGATCTCCAACCACACGGCACAGACTTTTTTTCTGAGAAGTTGATCCGGTAATTACGAAACGAGGATGACCCACAGAACAACCGGGATTCCAACGGCAAATAAAGCGAAGAAATTGAAGATCTCTGAAGAAATTCGAAACGGGTTCGCCCAAGGAGAAGATGGAATTGCTTTGCTGTGCTCAGATTTGATCTTCCTCCAATCAAAACGCGAGCTGGAAAACAGAGCATGGAGATGTATGTGTATATATAGAGAGAGAGGCCAAGGAGAGAAATTTGACAATATCAGCAAGTTAGCAATCTGTGTTCTCTGTAGATATGAGGTTTGATTTACACGTGTCTGCCGTCCGACGACACGTAGGGATCGTTTAGCCAGACGTGTCGCTGTCAGAGCGTGGCCAGGTTTACGGTTGAGATCTTTCCATTAGATCTTCGTATTGTGAATTCCTACGGTGATGATGAATTCGTTTGCAGTATAAAAATGGGGTTTAGTGTGAGCGCTCTGGTGCGGGAATCAAAACTTTCTCGAACCGATAAGCTTGTCATTATTTTGGCATCAAGATGGCGAGTAACATTAAAAATTATTAGAATTCAATTTAGACAAAATTAAAATAAAAAAAATCACTAAAATGTCATTTAACTATAAATTTGTTTATCATTTTACTGAGATTTTAATAAATTTTTTTTTGACAAAAATAAAAATTTTCCTATAATTAATTGTTGAGCCCTACAGATATTTTAAGCATTGTTTTAAAATTGGATCGAATTGGTCGGTTCAACCGGTTGAACCGGGAATCGAAATGGTCTGGTCAACCAGTAAAACTCGATGAAAAGTTGAATCGACTTAAAATCGGTGACCCACCAGTTCAATCGGCAACCGACGAACCGGTATCGATTTTGCCGGTTGAACCGGGTTTTTTTTTTTATTTTTTTGAATGGTAAAACAAATAAACTAATATGTACCAATCTAGAATTGAACTTAAGTCTATTTTCTAGTAAAGTACTATTATCTCACTAAACCACTGATAGTTATTATTTCTTATTTTTGCTTAATTTTACTTATATAATATATTAGTTTTAAGTGATTTTATTTACAACATATTTTATTGACACTTTTTATTAGTAAAACAAAGCAGAGTAGAAGAATATGTGAAAAAATAAAATTTTTTAAAATTATTATATAATTTTAACATTTTTTTATATTTTATTTATATATTTAAATACATTTATGACGTCACGATTCAACTCCGGTTCAATTCTGGTAGAACCGACGATTGAACCATTAACTCGTGACCCAGTCACTTTTCCGGTTCAATGAACGGTTTGATTTTTAAAACATTAATTTTAAGTGACTTGCTTTTTTGAAATATTTAATTTAAAAAATTTAAGAAATATAGAATTTAAATACAACCAATCATCCTAAACAAGTTGCGGCAAACACAGAGCTAAGGATGTTTTTAGAGTGATAAAAAGTAAGATAAAATAAGATAAAGTAAAATAAGTTGTGAGCTCATAATTCGTGTAGTGAAATAAGAAGTGAATTATTTTTAGAGATTTTTAAAGATTTTTAACAAAAATTAGTGTACCAAACACATCCTAAATAAATGTATATTTTTTAATTATTAGCTAAGTTCTTTGGGCTCTATCATTTTATTTTATTTTATTTTTTTTGGGGAATGGGACAAAAATAAAAACCTCTTTATTTTTATTTTTTTATTAGAAAGGGCTGTTAATTGGTATAATGTTAAAACTGACGAAGTCTAAACTGTTTTAATTTTAGTATAAAAGGAGCAAAGCCTTACATTTTAATATAGAAGCGTAGGTTCTTTCACTTTTTAATTAGCATGTGTTTGGTAAACTCCGGTAATTTTTTTTCTTTTTTCTTTTTTTGTCTGACTATTTTCAATTAAACTTTATTTTTATTAAATTTTAGATAAGTTATTCATATTTTTAATAAAAAATTTGTCAAAAAATGCTCAAATACAAGAGAACTAATGATTTGCGATTTTAATTTGCTCATTACAGTTTACAATTGAAACAAAGTTAACAAACAAAAAAGAATCAAAAAGATTAAAAAATAAATAAATAAATAAATAAATAGTGGACAACTAATATATATATATATATATATCATATTCCCACTAGCTAATCCCATTGTCCCAATCACTACAATTTACTCACCCTCTCAAGCAGATTATTCATTGTAATAGAAAACGCATCCTGAAACTTGTCAAGCTCTGAACTTGAATCTCCATAAACCAAACCAGGCAACAGCTCATACACTATGTACCTCCTCATGTCCTCTCTCTCCTTGGCAGGCACTTTCATGAGCCTCTCTACAACATCAACCTTCATCTCTCTCACCTTTTCTTGATCCACAAACACTGAATATTTCCCATGATCATCCGGCAAATGCCATGGATATTGATAGTAAGCGGTGAAGGGATCAAAGAGCACCGGAATACAACCCGAGACGAGAGAGTCAAAAACCGATTTCCTCGTGGGGCTATCTCCCGGAGGCTGTAAACAGAACTCAGACTCCGTGAACAGCTCAATTACTGATCTGGGTTGATTACAAACCCCCGAGCTGCAGTTCAAGAACCTGCATTTTTCAGGCTCCACAGAAGTGCACTGCTTGATCAAGATTGATCTTATGCTCTCCGAAGCATTGGGCCGCGCCGCACCGGCGAAGCTCACTAGGCTTTTCCGGTTGGACCGGATGATTCTGAGCTGCCAGTCTACGATTTCGTCGTCCGAGCGAGGGTGGAAATAGGTCGGATGAGGAATTCCAATGTCGTTGACATGCCAAGGTTGTCGTTCGATCAAGAGCTTTATTGGGTTTTGCATGTGATCGAGCTCCAAAAATCTAGTCCCCCACGAAGAGTTCACTTTCCTCCTGAAATCCCATGAGATTTTCCCCAGAACAAAGACGTGGTCCTTGCCGGAGTTCCGACCCCAGGGTCGCTGTGACTCGAGCCATTTCACGAGGTCTAGTCCCAAGCTGTCCTTGACATCATTTGACACGTTTTTGAAATGCCATCTGAGGATGTCTAGTCCTCCGTAGTATGGGACGTAGAAGAGCCTTGCTTCATCTTCGTTGTGGACTCTGCATGGATGTTTCAGAACCCTGGAATGGAATATGGGTTCCAGTGAGTACTGATGGGTCTGGTGCCACCCTTTTCCAAGCACTGGAATTGGCTCTCCCAAAGCCTGATTTCGAAAATATTTACAGAAATCAGTATTCCATGGGATCATATCAGCGCATTTTCCCACCAAATCTTTGTTAAACCTTGGAGGCAATTCATACACATAAATTCCTCTCCCATTGCAAGTAACTTGGTTCAAACTCGACGCCCAAGAACGATGCTTTCGTAGCTGTTCTTCGACGATCTTGCGAGCAAAAGCTACTTCTTCGTTCTTGGTTTTTTCAATGCCATTCTTGGCAAGAGGATCAACTTGGTTTTCAAGGGTAACCCCATGATCATCATCAACTACTTGTTTGACGGAAGTAGTAGTACTGTTTTTAATGGGTGGAATTGGGATTTCGAATCCGGGTTGTTTTTGGGTGCCTGCGGAGAGGCAATAGAGGTTGTTGAGCTTGCGAGAGGAGACACATACGTGGACAATGTTGCCGGAAATAATGGTGGTGGAAGAAGACCACAGGAAGAGGAGGACCAATAGAAGAAGTGCGACAGGAAGTTTGCGCAGCAATTTGGCTAGGATTGAGACAATTAAGAAGGTATGTTCTTCGGGTTCTGATGATGATCTTCTGGGATGTCTAGATTTTTTCTTGGATATTGGGATTGCCATGTTTGGAGGTTGACGAGCATTGTCCAGTAGTCCTGCGTATATGTTTTAGCAGTGGTTAAAAAAAAAAAAAAATAGATTAATTTGAACATGGAAGCACGTAATAGCATGGCTGGCCTCCCTATTTGTGGGCACGTTCGTTTGTACAGAGCAAACAGAATATTCGCATGCTGTGCATATTTGTTTTTTTAGTTCTAATCATACGACTTTCAATATAAAAAAAAAAACCGACTAGGTATTGTCTATGTTGTGATTTATATTTATGGCAATGATATACAAGACTTTTGGGTTTGGGGGTTTAATTCTAAATGGTACTGTTTTAAAATGGATGGTAGTTTTAACCGTTACACGATAGAGCTTTATTTAAGGCTTGAATGGAGTAGTCAACGGCGGATCCAAGAAGGGTCCTTCCTCTACTGCCTTAAAAAATTATACTAAAATTTTATTATTTTTGTTATTTTTTTTTATAAATTATATTTTTCTATATTTTATCCTTATTGTATTTTATTTCTACTCTCATTTACTATAACAATATAATTTTGTCCTTACTGATTATAAATTTTAGATCCGCCCTTAAGTAGTGCAAGTGCACTATGATTTGAACTAGCCGCACATTGATTTTTTTTTTTTTTCACTAGTAACTCAATGATAATTTTTTTAATGAGATTTTTTGTTGAAACCTCGTAGAAATTCATTAAAGATTTTTTTTCTTCGCATTTTCTTTTATAATGAAATTAGCAATTAAAGTCCTAATAATGAAATTAGCAGCTAAAGCAGAACATTAGTTGCAAATACAAACCCAATTATAGTTAAGATAGACAAAACTCAAAAGCCTGGTAACCCGGGTAACCCGTGCCGTATATTTTAGAGTTTGGATTGGCTATTAAATTGAATGAAACGTGCTTGAAAAAATTTTTAGACCCGAATTTCAAATTGGGTCGGGAGTGGGAATAATGTTTGAGGCCCGACTTGCAAAATTAAAATAAAATTTTAAAATTTTTTTGTTTTATAATTTAAATTAAAAATTATACATACTTTTCTAAGTGTTAAAGTGTTATACATTTAAGAGATTTTATTATTTGTTTAGTTACTTTTATGATCAAAAGTCAAAACTGATTTTGATCAAATTATAGAATAATGAAAAAAATCAGCTTTGGTTTTTTTTTATTGTATAAATTTTGAAAAAAAAAATTATGAGATAAATATTAAAAATATATATTTTTTTAATTAGGCCAGCTTAAGCAAGTAGGCTTGGAATTAGTATCAGTTGGGCTTGGAAAAAATAATAGGCCCAATTAACAATTTGGGCCAAATTTGGACAGACTTGCCAACCCGGCTCGGCCTGTCGAATATCCACCCCAAATTGTAGCGCATGATTTTACCCATGAAAAACAAAAATTAAGTTTTGAAAACAAAATCAAAATAGCATAAGAATAACATTAAGCATAGCTTTATGTACTAAACTTTAATCATATAATTTGATCAGTTCATGTCATGGGCCACAGAATTACAGCATCATAATTCATAAGCATTTGAACTGTAGATTTGTGTTTAGTTATTTTGCCTAGTCTTTGAATATGAATTTAACAGAAAACTTGTTAACTTGGTTTTGGCCCTTCTGAGATCAGTGCCCTTCACCATCATTCCCCTTCTCATCATCTCTCAACCATCACATATTCTATAATATTCGGATTTTTTTTTTGGTGGTGGGTGGGTGTGTGTTTTGGGGGTTCATTAAAATCAAAGCCTTGTAAGTAAGCTTCATCTTCACATATTTTTTTTGTTTTACAAAAGATAAGATTCACTCTTGTGCTTCTATATATATACAAGAGATGTTTTTATTTTTATTTTTTTTTTACCAATAGAAAAATATGTCAAAATGATGCATATAAATGATACTTTTATAACATAAGTGCTTATCAATGGATTTGTTTATTCAAAGTAATTGACTCACAAGAAAATCACATCATTATGATACAATTACCATAAAAAAAAAAAAAGAAAGGTTTATGATACATTTTCTGGATATAGAGGATTCTGTTGAATAGCACTACCATATACCACACACATTTGCTTGTCCGCGCATGAAATAATTCCCCTCTACTCACGGCGATGGTAATGCACTGACATGAGAAATAGGCCTGAAAGAGGCATTTCAAAGTTCATTAATTACTAGTGCGGAACTCTATAACATGCAAACTACTAAGGGTATGTTTGGCATGCGAGGGTGGGTCCCCCTCAACAACCTGCCAAACAAAGCCTCAACATCCATCATCGAAGTCATCTAGAGTAGGGGGAGAAAAAGGATCTGGTAACTGAAGCCTGCCTTTGAGATGCAAAGAAAACAGCTTTTATTATATAACTTGATGCAAGTTCAAAGGCCATACAGGAATTATTCGAGGTTCTGAATGTTTAACAGCACCTACTTCCAAAGCCAAACACACGAGAAGCATAATACAAGGTAGTAAAACAGCCACAACAATTGTTGGCCAACGACAAGATTTAAACTCCTGAAACAAATCCAACAATTTACAACATACTATCCGTCCTCGCAGGCAACCTGCGGAAGAAGTTGATAGGCACAGAGGGTAGCCGATAGCGAAACCTCGGATGCCTCATAACATAAATTCCGGCCAAAGCTGCCACCACCTGGAAGGGTGTCACATACAGTACTATGGCAGCTACAAGGCAGAACGTGACAAAGATGGCCGTTGCACGCGGGTCCCGCCAGCTTAGCAGCGACTGAATTCGCTCTCCCTGAGTCGCAATATCGCCCACCACGGTCTGAATCCTACCGGCCACGATCCTGAGCCGATCGTACCTCATTCTCACCACCTCAGGGCTCTGACTCGTGGAGAATGTGTCGAACTCTTCGTCGAGCTCATCGGGGAGCACAGCCTCGGCTTGTGAGATCCTAGTGTTCATGTGGGGAGGGTACCTAGGCCGGTACCGGAAGTTCCATATTCCTATTAGAAACATGTAGAGGAAAGTTGTGGGCAAAATCAGCTCAGGGAAGAAAACCAGCATGATGAAGAGCAAATGGACAAGCACTGTGGTGATAGGGTTCTTCCACATGCAGATATCCCCAAACCATCTGCCAACAGCAAATAGCCCTGAGAAAACTGACATTAGTCTGAAGAAATTCGCCTTGCTCCTCCGCATGCTCCAAAGGTGTGAGTCCACGTCAGATATGTACTCGACGACCTCCTTCCGTAGTGGGGGCTCGGCTCGGCCTAGCCGCGCGGCCACGATGTTGACAGCTTGGTGCCGTAGCATGTCGAGCTGCATTATGGTAAAAGGCCTCACGTAATGCATTTTGGGCAACAATGGCCGCGAGTATATGTAAAGCATGTTCGCGAAAGATGTGCATGAGAATCTTATTGCCAGATGCAACTCCCCCATCTTCTTAACACCAGTTGGGTGAAGAACCAGCAATGGATAAGAGTGTGTATAAACACGGCCTGTTTCAAGCGTGGATATACGTATCCGAACCTTTCCGATCTTCAAGTCCTTGTGGCCGTTCGAACCCTTTTCCCCGAGCTGGCTATTATCAAAAACACCGACGGTGAGAACTGTTGCTGGATCAAAAACCTCCCAAATATACTGCTCATTATATTTGGGGCAGAGGTTGTCCACGATGGTGCGAGTTCGGACCCATTTGTGGCCGTACTTCGCTACACAATATGTATCAGACGTCCCCTTGCCATCGCGCGTTTTCATAGGATGTAGCCCTACAACATTCAGGATGCCTAGTTCTAAAACCCCAATTGATGACTTCCATAGCTGTTTTGCTGTGGGCCTGAGATCGCTACTGTAATGAGTTGATTCATCAAGGACATGGTAGCCTCCATCTAGACAGACTCTCAGATGGAGCCTGCTTGCGAATTTCTCTTTTTTCAGCTGATCTACATCCACAGCAACCGGCTTTTCCAGGTTGAACCAGCGTGAATGGATGGGACGATCGTCAGCACGCTTCTCTACCATGCTCAAGGGAATGACGACCCTCCCAATGATCTCGTCTTTGCCAGCAGCCACACGATCCTCAACACTAAGAACAAGGTGATCCTCGAAAGGTTCAGCAGCAACAAACAAGAGATCCTCATTCCACATTGCATTGAATGTCCGCGCCTGAACAGTTTTTGTTTTCCCAACTTGGTTGCCTATCTGGGCCTTTATATACACATTGGGGAAACGATTCTTCTCGGTGGGAACCAAGTCCTGTGCCTCGACAACATTAACACGCACGTACCATAATCGCGGTGCATGATAGACCTTGGAACGTATTAGCGCAGAGACAGCAGCCGAGCTGTCAACGGGTATAGCCGCATCAGAATGCCATGCATCAGGAAAAGCCTCATCCGCTTGGGTGCCGATCCAGACTGCAAGCATAAGCTCACCCTTTATCTTCTCTCCCTTCTTATCCACAAGCCGGTACCACTCTGGTGCCAGAGGACTATCTGGCGGCACCCGCATAGGCACCTCACTAAGATCAAACCTTGCAAAGCCAACATAGTCATCCTTGACCAGATCCTTGTCCTTAACCACAACTTCCAGCACAGATGCCTGCATCCGCTCTTTCGAGAAGGCAAATACCACATTCCACACAGGATTTTGCTGTTTCTCAATGTGCTTTGTAACTCCTTTGTAATTTCCAATTTTCACCTCAACATATGGATCAAGACTTCCAGTAACATCCATGGCAGGGAGTTCGCGTGCCTTGACGACTCTTACAAAGAGGAAGTGCATCTGCTCAACAAGATCGTAAGTGCATGCAGCTTTGTCCGTACGAATAACACGGCCCCCAACAACTCGTCCTCCTCCGAGGAATGGGCTTGTCTCTTTGAGTGCATAGTCGACTGGTTGTGCCGATGATGCAGAGTACATGCGGACGAGCTTCGAAGGCTGTGTTTCAGCTTTCATCTGGTCAGCCCCGTACTTTGTCATTTGATGGGGAACTCCAACAACAGAAGGAGGAGGAGGAGGAGGATTATGAGGATGATGATGCTCGGCATGATCAGAGTTAGGAAGATGATGGAAAGTATGTTTTGACCCTGTTTTGACATTAGACAGAGAGTTTGGCACAGGATTTGGAGCTGGCTGGTCATGCGCTCGAGTATCTTGATCTGCTGCAGGAAGTGGCATAGAGGCCTTTATGGATGGATCGTCAGTAATATAAACCTTAAGGCCAAGCTCTCCTCTTACACGTGAGAAGATCCCCCGCTTTTCCAAAGGGTAGTGTAAGACAACAGCATCTGAGTAGGGGACAAATGATGTCCCATTGAGTGAAACCTTCCCGAGGAAGGATCTGGAGTGAGTGCCTCTGACATTATTGTAGATGTAGGCATCAAGAGTAAGACTCTGGAGGATGGACGGGTCAGATATGTTGAAGTAGAAGCTCTCGTTCCAAACAGGGTTCAGATCCTTCTCTTTGATTGTTGTGCGGAATCTCTGCCCATCAAAGTAAAGCTCCACAAAAGCATTAGATGAACCTTGACCATCTTTGGGCAGAAGGTTATGTGCACTAACCACAGCAACTCCTAACTTAAGGTTGTTCATCATCACCTTTAACGGGGAAGGTTATCTGAAGTTCTGTGAATTCCTTTGAAGACAAAAGATATGTGAGGTTACCTGAAAAGCAGTTAAAAACATCTTAGTAATTGTTTCAAAAAGAACCCCTTTAGAACTAGTGAACAATTAAGAAGTCAATCTAACCAGTCGGTGCAATTTGCCTGTGAATAACATATGGAATTTTAAAGCAAATTACAAATACAATAATCAGAAAAAATATATATATATATTGCAAGTGTCAATCAAAGGAACATCAAAATAAAATGAGACCAATTATTGGATGGCGGAGGACATGATTGGGTAGTAATTCCTGGAAAAAAGAAAGCAAAAGAAGCAAGAATGGACTAAATAGAAAATAAAAAGCAAACCAAAAGATACATCCTAAGAGAGATTATTCTAGGAAGACCAAGAGACAATTTAAGGGAATGTATAATTCATGCGCTTATTAAGTGCTTGATGTCCCATCAAGATCGCTTAGGGTTGACATGCTACCAAAATTTGGGCTTAATCTCTCCCAATATAAGACTCGATCTCTCCCAATATCAAGACGAAACACAGAGATTTCGACTGGGATGGTCAATATTTCGAATCATGGGACAGCCAACTCAATTGATGAAGCCCGTAAGCACCACCTAAAATAATATAATAACTAAGCACCATGTAGGAACAAGATTTCACAGATTATGACACTAGCAAACATTTGAAATATTTTCCACCAAAAAATAAATTTAATATTTAAATTAGGTGAAACCTCGGGGAAAAATAGAACTTGGGGCAGTTATTCACACTGTTGGACGGTTCATACAACAGAATATTACAGAAATAGGATTTTTTTTGAAAGATATTAACATTTCATTTTAACAACAGCTGTAGATCACATCAAACCGTCGAAAAATGTGGATTACAACACTCATAAAATTAAAAATTTATACAGTTAGAAAATCCAGTAGGTAGACATTAACTTCCTTGACCAATATGTCATCAACTAAATTTACAAGCTCAACCAGTCATGAGTTGTGAAGTACCAGTGCCTAAAGTAAAATTCTATGTCCCAATAGGCAAATATGTGAAGCCAGATATTTGGACCTCGTACAATTTCAGGCGTTAGGAAGTTACCTATAAGAAAATAAATGCTAAAAACAGAGAACTACAAAGGTAATGGCTACATTTTCAGCTTAAACAAATACATTTGGTTAAATTAAGCACTTATACTGTTGTATGTCATTCTCATCAGAGATGGATCTATTTCTTCGAGAGGGTAAAATCCCCTTTCTACAGGAAATTTAGATATAAAAAAGGACATGGTATACTGCAGCAACATTTATCGTTGCATGAACTTAAGCCTTCTTGGGTGCATTAACCATGAACTGATTCATGGCAGGAAAGAGGTGCAACATTGTAATGAGAAATGAGAATAAGGATAAGCATAAATTTTAAGGGGACATCAACCTCTTATGCTGAGTCTGAGGATGCCTTTAAGAAAGTAATGCTTCTCAAAAAAAGCCCAGTAATCTACTCTTCACAAGCCTACAAATCAATTGAGTGGCTCAACCCAATTAGAATATGACTATGGTTCCAAAGATCTAATGTTGACTGATTCCACAAAAAATAAAATAAAATAACCACCCAAAGGGTAACCTATAAAGTTGGTAATTCTTATACTAATTTAATTAAGCGTAGCATGCCATACATCACAGAAACCGGTGATCTCACAGGAAATAAAATTATGGTTCTAAACAATTAAGAACGATTAAATAAAAAAAAAAAAAAAAAAGAGCCGTTACCTGTATGAGAAAGAAACAAGTGAGCAAATCTCAAGCTGACATATCTTAAATGCAAACAGCTCTTCTGCTGGTATTACAAGCTGAATTTGAATTTCTCAACTGGATTCAACTATGGCAACCAAAAGGGAAAATTTTGGATGTGATATAACGAAAAAATAATTATAGTGTCTAATAAAAGACAAAAGGAAAATCTTTAAAAAGAATCCCCGGCAGTAATAAAACCCACAAGGTCTTCTCTCCCTCCCCCTCTCTCTCTCTCTCTCTTTGGCTTTTTTAAATGATCAAAAGGGAAAATTTTACATGTGATTTAACGAAAAAATCCAAACTTCCGACCCTGAAAAGTGAACCCTTAAAAATAGAAGAAACCCACTAGTTGAGATTCAGAAACCAAACAGGTCAACATTTATTTTTTTTTCTGAGAACCATGTGCTAGTCTACCTCGTGGAAAGAATTGCTCACTTAAACTAAGAATTTATCGATGTAAAATAAATAAATAAATAAAAAGCACATAAACTTGCTTAAAGCTAATGTCCTTAAGTGTAGCTAAAGACACATGAACTTTACCCGGCCCATCTCATTATCCATAACAGTGGATTTACCTCACAGAACAGTTCTTGAAACAAGATTACAAAAAGAAAAGGACATAACCTAAATTGGAACAAAAAGGCACCAACTTTACATCCGCTCCGTTCAGAGTAAAAAAAAAAAAAAAGATAAATTGAGATAAAATGTGATTTAAAATTAATTTTAGTGCTTTTTTTTTTTTAAATCACAAACTATAAGAACGATTTTTTAAATTCGGTCCATGGATTCAAAAAAATTCTCAAAAAATAACGATAATGATACTCGTTTGAAACTCTCGATACGAAAAATATGATTGTATAAAAAATTTACACATTCGGTTAGTTTATTTCCGAATTTTTTATTTTTTTAGTGAAATATTAGAATTTTTTGAAATCAGTGATGGTGGTGGAAAAATTAAATGTAAAAAAGTTATTAGAGATTTATAGAGATTTTTAGTTTTTTATATTGATGCCAAACGGGGACATAATAGGAAACAAGAAACTTTAATCATATGACAGACATTAAACAGCAAAATTTCACCAGATTTACGAAGTTCAGCACTACTAAAAATCTTTCATTTGACACCAAAAATGTTAAAGTAGAAAATAAATGAAGAAGAAGAACCCAAATATATGAACAACAGATCTTTACTTATGAAAGTCAGAAAAAGATGGATTCCACTGGACTTTAACATGCCGAATCCATATTTCATGTGAAAAAATGAGCTATTTCAAGAATGAAAAGCGAAAAGAGATCAAAATAAATCGGAAAAAAAAAAAAAAAGCTAACCTTTTGAGCTCTTGAACGGGTTACAAGATTACTGACACTTGAGAAAGAAATTTTCGCTTGAATGTTCAGATTGTCGCCATTTGCGAGAGACCCAGAAGTTCTCATCTTCGCTGTGCCCCGGGGAGGACAAAGCGTCCAGCTCTGACAGGTGGGGACGAGATTTATGGTGGGAGAGGCACGCACATGAAGCTAAGAGAGAGAGGTAAAGAGAGAGAGAGCAATGCAGCCATGGAAATGGGCCTGAGACTCTGAAGTGGTCGCTGGTGTGTCAGTGTGTACCAGTATGCGTGAATATGCATAAATGCATATTATCATTGGAGTGATAAAAATTTCGATAAACGACGAAAAATATTAAAATTTTTTAAAAAATTACGTATTCACTATTTAGTCTATTTTGACGCTGTTTAGGGTTAAAGTATTATAAATTTATATAAATATAAATTATAAAATTATAAAATTTAAATTTTTTTATTCACAAAATAAAATATGAGATATTAATTTTTATATATTTAAACAAAAATATACAAATTCAAACACCCCTTCGTCCCATTATATTTACTTTTGTCGCACTAAAAACATACTGTATTTATACAAAGAGAGTGAGGCTGCGAGCTTGTTCGTACTAAAGAGAGAGAGAGAGAGGCGTCCAAAATGAGGAAAGCCTTAATAGCGATCTATCAGTGCGCCGTAATCATTTTGAATACGCTCTTCAAAGCTTTTGTTTCGTTGACGGGAAAATCTATTCGGTAAGGTAATGCTATTGTTAGTTTTTTTTTTTTAAAGCGTTTTACGAATATATCTAACAAATTATTTCTTTTTTTTCTATTTTATACTCAAATTATAGATTACACTTCTTACATTCTCAAATTATTCAATTTCGTTTTATTTGATCCAAATACTAATTTTATCTATTAAAGTTGATAAAAAAATTATCATATGCAAATCATGTAACATTTTTCACCCGTCCTATAGATATAATAGTCAATTTATGTCTAATTAGAGTAACTAATTAGTTTAATTCAATTATTTGACTTGAAAGAAGTAAAGAAAAAAAAAAGAGTAGAAACAAATTATATTTTTTTAAAAGAAATATTCAGCTTCGTTTGATAGCGTTTGTATTTACTACTTTTGGAAAATATAAATTTAAATAGAAAAATATAGAAAAAGTGTTTTCAATTTATTTGTTTTTGTTACGAATATTTTTTCAACTTTAACAATTTGTCATTTTTTTTTTGCATCACATTAAAATAAATTATTTTATTTAAATATTTTATTCAATTAAATTTTTTAATAAATAATATAATTTAATTTAATTAATGAAATTAATATGTAATATATTTTATTAATATTTTAATAAATAATATAATTAATTAAATTAATTACTTAAGCTAATTAATTAAATTAATATATAATATATGTTATTAAATTATTTTTAATAAATAATTAAATAAAATTAAGTAGACATGGATTGACCATTATATCTTTGGGGCAAGATGAAAAAAGTCACATGACTCGCACATGACAATTTTTCTGTTAACTTTAATAAATTGAGTTATTGTTCGAACCAAATAAAATGGAATTAGATAATTTGAAGATATAATAAATTCATTTCATAGTTTGAGAACAAAATAATAAAAAAAGAGAAATAGTTTGAGGGATATTTTAAAGAAAAGAAAACTCAAAAAATAAAAAAAGGTAATGCTATTTGTGAGTAATCTTATTTTTTTAAATTTTAATCATCATATTATATTTTTTTTATTTTTATACTCTAAACTCAATTAAATATACATGTACATAGAATAATTTTATTTTTGAAAATTTTAACAATAATATTACAGGTTAGAAGAGACGAAAAAAAAAAAAAAAACACTTTAGTGCGTCTATTAAAAAATATTTTTATACTAATAAATATATATTAAAAATATTTCGTATAAAATAACATTAAGAATAAAACATATTTTAAACTTTTTATTTTGAATATGATATGGTTATATTATTTTATACTTAAATTTTGTGAAATAATTTTTTAGTAATCATTATATTTATCAAAACGTCATTTAAAGTTTATTCGTAATTATTCAGTATATTTAAATTATAATAAAATTACGTGTTTTTCAAACTAATTGATGGGAAATAATTCATTTTCAATTCAAAAATTTGATCAAACAAATTAAAGAATAATAAAAAAAACATTGTCTAAATTCGTTACTTCAAAAATTAGGGCACGGTTGTCTACCTCATTACCCCTCCCAATGAAATGGATCACGTGAACATACCGGCGTAGGTCTTTTTGGGGGTTATTTGGGAGTTTAATTTTTAGTAATTTATAATTTTTTCATCACAAGTGGATAATTTTTAGTGCATTTGGTAAAATTAGTAATTATTTTTGGTAATTTTTAATAATTTTTAAGTATTTGATAAAATTTTTGATAATTTTTAATAATTTTTGACAATTTTTTATATATTTGATAAAAATTTTAATAATTCTTAAATCGAGCAAATTATTATAATTGAGAAAAAAAAATGACAAAAATTAATATTTTATCAAACACTTCAAAAACAAAAGTAAATTATTTTATGCTCAAATTTTGTTTACCAAACTGTGCCCAAGATTGAACTTGCCAAGCTCTAGGCGCCTGCGGGGCGTATGGATCAGTTCCACGTTACATCTAGAAACTCCAACAGAAAATTGTATCCAAGTCATACTTGGTAATCTTTTAAAGTTATTAATCACACTCAAAAAAAAATATTGTTTTTAAGTCACATTAATGTGAAAAGTTTTGTATTTAAATCATACTTTTGAGTGGGTCCCATGAGTTTGTTTTAAATATAATTTATAATATGACTTAAATGCCCTTTTTCTATAATTAACTGAGATGAAGTTGCCGAAAATTATGGAACCGAGAATTACGTTTTCCGTTTTTGTTTCATTCCTTATCAATTACGTGAACATATAGTGAGATAAAAATCTACGAAGGAATACACACGGATTACGTGAGTTTGTGCTGTGAGATTAACGTCGATCGAATGAATATATACAGATCTGGATTACGTATTTAAACACATGACTGCGGTACTGTTTTTTTTAGGATGCATGCTCGTTCAAAAACAGTACCGCGTTCAAAAACAGTACCGCATGACTCTATCATGCAAACATCATATGTAAACACAAAAATAGTTCACATATCAAACGAATAACCGACAGTACCGCATGTGTGACAGTACCACATGTCTGCGGTACTTTTTTTTTAGGATGCAAGCTCATTCAAAAACAGTACCGCACGACTCTATCATGCAAACATCACATGTAAACACAAAAATAGTTCACATATCAAACGAATAACCGACAGTACCGCATGTGTAACAGTACCACATGTTTGCGGTACTGTTTTTTTTAGGATGCATGCTCGTTCAAAAACAGTACCGCATGACTATATCATGCAAACATCACATGTAAACACAAAAATAGTTCACATATCAAACGAATAACCGACAGTACCGCATGTGTGATAGTACCACATGTCTGCGGTACTGTTTTTTTAGGATGCATGCTCGTTCAAAAACAGTACCGCACGACTCTATCATGCAAACATCACATGTAAACACAAAAATAGTTCACATATCAAACGAATGACTGACAGTACCGCATGTGTGACAGTACCACATGTCTGCGGTACTATTTTTTTTATGATGCATGCTCGTTCAAAAACAGTACCGCACGACTCTATCATGCAAACATCACATGTAAACACAAAAATAGTTCACATATCAAACGAATAACCGACAGTACCGCATGTGTGACAGTACCACATGTTTGCGGTACTGTTTTTTTTAGGATGCATGCTCGTTCAAAAACAGTACCGTATGACTATATCATGCAAACATCACATGTAAACACAAAAATAGTTCACATATCAAACGAATAACCGACAGTACCGCATGTGTGACAGTACCACATGTCTGCGGCACCGTTTTTTTTAGGATGCATGCTCGTTCAAAAACAGTACCGCATGACTCTATCATGCAAACATCATATGTAAACACAAAAATAGTTCACATATCAAACGAATGACCGACAGTACCGCATGTGTGACAGTAACACATGTCTGCGGTACTGTTTTTTTTAGGATGCATGCTCGTTCAAAAACAGTACCGCGTGACTCTATCATGCAAACATCGCATGTAAACACAAAAATAGTTCACATATCAAACGAATGACCGACAGTACCGCATGTGTGACAGTACCACATGTCTGCGGTATTGTTTTTTTTAGGATGCATGCTCGTTCAAAAACAGTACCGCATGACTATATCATGCAAAGAATGGTGCTGTTTTAATGAGGTACTGTTTTATTATGCGGTACTTTTTTTATGCGGTACTGTTTTATTATGTAGTACTGTTTTTTATGCTGTACTGTTTTTATGCGATAATGTTTTATTATGTGGTATTATTTTTTATGCGGTGTTGTTTTATTATGTGGTACTGTTTTCCTAAATAGTTTTGATTTTGTTTCCAAAAATCAGTTTTGCTTATTTTGTAAAGAAGATGGAAAGTCGCGGAATTAGGTTTTTCTCAAACAGTTTTGATTTTGTTTCCAAAAATCAGTTTTACTTGCTTTATAAAGAAAATGGAAAGTCACGGAAGTTATGAGTAAAGTGTGCACTATTTTCGGATAAAACTGACAATTTTGAAATGTAGTGAAAAACGCGTGATATCCTTTTTGGTCTTTTTGTTGCAAGTGTGACTTATTCACAAATAAGATTTTTGGGTATGACTTAAATCTTTATAAGTCCATAAATAGTGACCGGCCTCCAAAAACTCCAAACTCCAATCTGATAAGTTCTAGAATTTTAGCTTCCAAAAAAAAAAAAAAAAGATAGGTTCTAGAATTTTTAATCCAAAATCGAACCCATGACGATATATATCCGGCCCGTATTGGACGTAGTTGAGCTCTGTTTTTCCTTTGGGCCTATGACCCATAACCCACCCAAAGAAAAAGATTGGGGCCACCCGCTGTTTGTGGGTCCCAGTCCTATTTTATAAACATCCAGGCCGACAAGGCCATAGCTAGAGTAGGGGTGGAAACGAACCGAGCTATTCGCGAACTACTCGAGCTCGGCTCGAAAAAAGCTCGGCTCGAGCTCGATTCGTGAGTTAAACGAGCTCGAACCGAGCTTGTTTATTGGCTCGTTTTGGATTCGAGCTCGAGCTCGAGCCTAGAGAAGCTCGGCTCGAAAGCTCGCGAGCAGGCTCGGTTAGAATAATATATATTTTTTTAATAATATTTTTATATTTTTAATAATATTTTTATTATATTTTTTAAATTTATTATATTTTAAATCAAAACGACGTCGTTTTGGTTTAACCGAGCTATTCGCGAGCCTAACCGAGCCTAATTTCTTCTTTATCGAGCCGAGCTCGAGCCTATATAAAAGCTCGAATCGAGCTCGAGCTCGAACTCGAGCTCAGTATAAAAAGCTCGAGCCGAGCTCGAGTATGTTAAAACTCGGCTCGGCTCGGCTCGTTTCCACCCCTAAGCTAGAGGATGATTCCCTCTGCCATAATACTTAGGCTTCGTTTGGTTTGTAAATAACTTCTGAAAAATTTTATAAATTTCTGTTAACTTTATATCACATTAATTTTTTTCTTTCATTGCACGCATTACAAACTCTCAATTTATTTCATTTTTTCTTACTCCAAACACACCCTTAATTCAGAAGGAGATTGAAAATTCTCGAATATAGCCTAATATCAAGCAATTTAAACCCCACAAAATACGTGCGGGAAAAAACATAAAAGAGACAAAAAGGTTTTTAACATGGAAATCTTTATTAACTAGGGGAGAAAAATTATGGGAGATTAGTTAAAATTTTTTTTCACTATATATAAGTTACAAGTTTTAAGAATATAAAATTATCTCAATTAAATCGATGTTTCTTTGTGTCGAATACTGGTTCAAAGTCCTCAATAAACTCGCCTAACAAAAGATCAATTTTCAACTATATGAGAATCACCGAACACTTTGTATGAAGAATTTATTGGCTAAGTATACAGTAGAACTCTTTTATAAATACCAATAAATACTTTGTACGAAGAATTTATTGACTAAGTGTATGAAAGAACTCTTTTATAGAGCACAAAATATTAATATTCCTCTCTCAAAAAATTTGGTGGAGAATTTTAAGAAAAAGTCTCTATTCATAGAACCCCATATAATTTAATTTTAGATAGATTTAGAGTAAGATTATTAGTTTCCTTATTCCAATAAATTAGGAAACATTTTTTATAATATTTCCAGTATAGTAGAGAATTTTAAGAAGAAGTCTCTATTCATAGAATTTCACATAATTTGATTTTAGATAAATTTAGAGTAAGATTGTTAGTTTCCTTATTTTAATAAATTAGGAAACATTTCTTATAATATTTCCAGTATATTGAATATTAGGAGACTTTCTAAATAAATATAATAGTTGTTCAGCACGTTTAGATTATTTTCATACTAATTCTAACTTGAAATAAAATATAGACCCACCTTGAATTTGTTAGAAATTCTATCACTCACTGAAACGAGGTAGCCAGCGAGATTCTCAGCAACTAAAATAACTCTCAAATTTTCCCCACGACTGAAATGTCTCTCAAATTTTGTTCTGAATGGGCATTTAACAAATACAATATGAATAATATTGTGTTGAAAGCGAGATAAAACAGGCCAAAAAGAGCCCTTGCCTCCTGCGGAAGGCGAGCTGAGCTCGCTAGAATCTCGCTGGGGCAAGATTGCTAGGGCCAACTAGTGATGCTAGTAGCGAGAAAATATAATGCCGCTGTTTGGAGTTAAATAAAATAAAATAAAATTTTATAAATCTCTATAAATACGAATTATGAGATAATAAAATTTAAATTTTTTACTTACTGTACGAATTACGAGAATTTATTTTTACAATTTTATTTTATTTTATATATTTTTATACAACTCTAAACACACCCAATATATTAGATTTGTCTTCAATTAAAAGCGTGTCTAATTAGATATCTAAAAAAATAAAAAAGAAAGAAAATCAAAACTTTTAACTTTGATTAACTTTTTTTAATAAAAATCGTTTTATTTTATTTTTACACTAATTCTCTCTCTTTCTCTCACTTTTTTTTTTATAATTTACTTTTTATTTTTTTAATTTTTTCAAACAATACACCACCAACTGCAGTGATCTTGCTTACGTGTTCAAGAATCATTTACAAACCACTATGTACGTGGGTCCCACCAAAGAATGATTCAGAAGTGCACCATCCTGTACACCTTTAACTTTGCAGTAGTAGCTCCTCATGCTTATCTTCAAGTGCTTGCGAACGGGCCCTACGACAACACCTTTGCATGGTTTTAATAAATAAATGGCAGCAGTGCAAGTTTTTTTGACAGCAAATAAACGAATTACTTCCTTTTAAATATCCTTTCTTGCTTTGAACTTCTTGTACCCAATGCTGCTTGACTTGTACGTCGATCAAATTATCTGTTACTAAACAATAACATCTATCAGCATCTAAGCCAAACATCCAAATATACACATTTGAAATTATTGTTCTTGTCTGCTTATCTGCCAATCAGACAGTCAGGAGGGATTCAGGAATTTTGTTAGGTGGTGGTAAATTTAAAAAAAAAAATTAAATATTAAAAATTTTTAAAAAATAACTAAATTTTAGAAATAATTTATATATTAAAAAAATAAAAAAAATTATACAAAATACATATAAAAAATATAAATTTTTAGCAGTCAATTGTTGGGCAGCTGCCCCACTCGCCCCTTGGATCCGCCCCTGATCGCAGCTATAAACGTAACAGAAATACATAAGGAAGCATTGTTGGGTTCACAGAGCAGAGAGAGTCTGTGAAAGAGAGAAGATGACGCTGAAAGTGTATGCAGATCGAATGTCGGAACCATCTCGTGCCGTTCTAATCTTCTGCAAGTAATCACCCACCTCAAAATTGACCAATTTATCGATCTATTTCTCGCTTTGGATCAACTTATGATTATACATGCATACATACATACATACATATGTTTATTTATATATTTCTGGTATGTAGGGTGAATAAAATAGATTTCGAGGAGATCAATGTGGACTTGGTTAAGCGGCAACATTTATCTCCTGGATTCGAAGGTGGGTCTTCTTCTTCAATTCTCTTTACACAATTCAAACGTATTGTTACCCCAAAATTCTGAATTAATCTAATTACACACTTTTGGTTAGGCTGTCAGTGGGCCAGATTTCCGTTCCCGATTCAGTAATATTGTAGTAGACCTAACAGCTTTAATCCGTGACCCGGATCTAAATTTATTAGGTTCGATGATTGATTAATGAATCTAGATCCGATCAGATTTATTATTTTGAATTACCTCAAGAATACTTAGAAAGCCTTCGGATCCGGTATGTGGATTGAATTTGAATTTGAATCTTGTAAGATTAAATTAGACTATTTTTGAATCTGGATCGGCTCAATTATTATTGGATCCGGATTGCATCTGGGTGGGATCTGACCCATTCACTGGCCTGCTTTTGTAGCTAGTTATTGTTCTGTTCAGCTTATCAGGATTTTCTGTTCAATCCACTAAGTAGAATTGCAATAAACAAAGAAAAACGTGGGAACGGGTAAAAGACTGGCAACTTGGCAAGTAGAGAGAGAGAGAGAGAGAGAGAGAGAGAGAGAGAGAGAGAAATGTATGTTATAACTAGATGTTATGATACACACTATACTTTGATGGATATATAAATAGAGACAGAAAAAAAAATGATTGGGTTGTTAATATACATAAATATTTCAGTATCTTTAACTGGTTTGTCAAAAGCAAGCCCCTGTTCAGAGAAAGCAAAGAAATCCCATGATATGCAAACTATGGTGGCAAATGGTGTGAATAATATTGGCAAATTATGCTTTCCTGACCCATATGCAAATTTTTATTATTTTTGGAAAGGAGATTATAAATATATAAGACTAACAGACAGAATACAGCCTTAAAAGGGCCATACCAATTTTCTTTAAACTTCTTTCCTTATTAATTTTTTTTTTAAGACTCATCACATCAGGTCAATACTGAACAATATCGTCGAAGTGCTTTTCGCTAGAAACCACGATGATACATTTGTTAATTTATCCAAAGAAAGTACTGATTGCATGGTTTCCTTCATTGGTAATTTCATTCCAGAAATAAACCCCATGAGACAAGTGCCCGCAATAGTGGATGGAAGACTTAAGCTGTTTGAGAGGTACTTTCTTCAAGGGTGGATTGTTTATCATTTGGTATTTGGGGACCGTGGGTGTTTCTGGAGTGATGTTTTGAAATACATATGTTTTTCATGCGCTACAATCTATTTAAGTTTATGATTTGGGTCATATGGTTGGGATATATCAATGTAACTGAGGTTTAAGGATAAAATGAATAAAGCATTGTCTCAAATGAAACATGATAATATCTTTTTTTTTTTTTTGATTGGTAAAAAAATGCTTCCCAACATTTTGGTTTAAGTTTTATTTGGCTAATTTTGTGTGGTGATTTGATCCAATTTGATGGATTTATAGCATTTTGGGGATCATGTTATTCTTCTTTTGTATGAATTTTACTATCCCAGAACTTGGTTTATTATTGATAGAACTAGTTTTTATTTTCTTGTCACACATTCTGTCTTTAGTATAAATGGTGACAGGTGCGCTTGATGTCCTTTGCAGTCATGCAATTCTTAGATATCTTGCTTGTGCTTCACCTGGAATTGCAGATCATTGGTGAGGACTGTACTTCCTTTTTGCAATTATTTTTCATATTGGAACTTGTAGGGAGAGAAATTCGTCCCATAAAGGTATTGTCCACTTTGGGAGTAATTCAATGCATTACCCAGCAGATGGACCCAACTCTGGTGCACGCAGGCTTCCTCATGGGTTTATTTCAAGCGGAACACCCATTGTCCGCTGCCCTTCTCGAACTCCTGACCTCTTGTATAATAAAGTAGGAGTTGAAGTGTACACTAGATCTAGCTCAAAGAGGTGGATCCATCCACAGGGTAATGTACAAACATTACTCTCAAATTGGACAACACCTTTATGGGTTGAATTTCTCCCCCTACAGAATCTGTACTGCACGAATACTTCAAATTATATTAATTCAGTAACATGAGATAGCATAAAGTGTGGGCAGGGGATATGTACCGAATGCATAAGTTGTAGTTATTGTTGTCCAGACTTAAGAGAACAGGATTTAGTCTGTTCAGAGCACCTTCATTGTATTACTTTATTTTTAAAAATATTTCTACTTCAAGTTTTCCTAGGAGCATAAGCAAAGCACCATCTTCATTATGAACTTAGCTGACAACTAGACTCCATTAAAATGATAGGTCTCCAAAAGAAAAGTTTTCATGCACTGCATGCGCTTCATTAATCCATGGGAATGGGAGAAAATCAACAGTTTAGCCATGTTTGTGCCCTAAAATTTCAAGTGTAGACAAATTAAGTCATCTAGACACGTTGCATTTGCTGTTCATGTAACTTCAAATTTTTTTTTTTTTTTTAATCCAACTGCATCTCTATTGTCAGCGTAGGATTCATCATGTGCCCCAAGGTTTGTATGTCTCATATTTGATTCCTGCATTCCTATTCTGCAACCTGTTTCTTAATGAAATTTCCTGTTCATTATTCTTAAAGGTATCCAACTGATCTACTCAAACGAGCAAAGGTTGACTCAGTGTTGGATTGGCATCACACCACTTTACGCCACGGTGCAGGTGCCTCATATTTGATTCCTGTGTAACATAAGTTGATACTTCCCATATTGTTGGGAGCAATAGTAAATATGCTTTTGAGTTTTGACAAAACACCTCCTCTTACTGTGATTTTGTGGTAAAAATGGTTCTTAACTCCCTTTTTCCTTTCTAGTTTGTAAAGGTCTCTTTCATTCTTGGTCTACACTTTCCTTTTCAGCTACACTTGTTCGAAATACTGCACTCGCACCTGCAATTGGCCTTCAACCAAATCCACACATAGGTGCAGAAGCTGAGAAAATTTTATCTGCATCTCTTGAAAAAATTGAGACAATCTGGCTTGAGGGGAATGGGCAGTTTTTGGTGGGAAGCGACCAACCATCTATAGCAGATCTCAGCTTAGTTTGTCAAATTTTGCAACTAGAGGTAAATGGATTAAATCTAACATTGGGATTCTTCTATTGGTGGATCATGTTTGTCCATATCACATTAAACATTGGGCCTATTTGTACAAGTCTTATTTGGCTCATCTTCTAGAGACACATTCTAGAACTATATTATAGAATTTTTGTAGAAAATATATTGTTAGTTGGTGGATAGAGTATTTAAGGTTGATTGGAGTCGTAATAATGAAGTTATGTGGTGGAAGTTGGGAGTTGAGTTGCTAGAACACTCCTAGGACTATAGAATTGGTGCCATGTAACTGTTTTGTAGAAGTGAACTAGAAGATTCAATAGAAGTTGTTCTTCCACTTCAGTTCTCTTCTTCTTCTTCCAAATATTTGCCAACCTAATCTATCCAGCTACCAACAATGCATATACCAGTAGTCGTTCACTTGCTTTTGGGGGACTGTTTTCTGATCAAGGTGTGAGCTTTAAAAAAAAAAAAATTATCCGAGAGATAGTATATTAATCCAGAAGTGTATCATTTGATGTTTTCCTTAGTAAAATTCTTTATGAATTCTTCCCTCCATTGGAAATTTCTTTATCAATTATTCCCTTTTATGTCGACTATGCATTGTAGTCTTTAAGTCAAGGAATGATTAGATTGATGGAGGAAGCCATTAAGAAACCAAGATGCAGCTATGTTTATAGTGTATTGATTAGGATATGAACCAAAAAAAAAAAAAAAATCAGACAGAGAGAATATATGTAAGTGAATATTTATACTGCTTTGTATGAACCATGCTTCCCTTTACTTCGTTCTCACGTCCTGCTAGCAGTTAAAATTTATATCCCACCTTAGTTAATTTTGAAATGGATGGCATGATCACGGATGTCTTTTAAATCCCCTACATATAATAACAAGTGAGATTACAATTACTAATTTGGCGCGTCTTACCAACAAACACATTTACATAGTCTTTTGAAAATTTTTTGTTTTTCCCTGCTAGCATGAGGCTTTGAAATAAAAACTTGCTCTCTGGTTCATGTGTTTCTTGACAGAAAGATGTTTACATGTTATGGTAATTGATTCCATTATAAGGACTAGTTTTGGTTGGCCAGTTATTGCATTGTGTTTTTTTTTTTTTTTTTGGGGGGGGGAGGTAAAAGAATTGTAGCGTTATTACTATTACAAAGTTTCACAAAACAAAGATAACAATAGAGCTTTGTTGTATAATTTTAAAAATAAAAAACGACTGTATGTGTAACAGTTTGAGACTTTTCTGATTCCGTTACACTTGCTATTATATTTCGTTATACTTTCTATTGTATTCTCATTATAGCTCGTTTTATACTAAAACATTTCAAGTCTGCATCATTATAACCATTACTATTATATTAACAGTTAGAAAATTTGTTATTCAAAATAAATTAAACCAACTCTTTTTTTAAAGTTTGTTTCCTTTCAAAATTCAACCAACTTATACTTAAAAATATTATACTTAATTTGGAAGTTAAAGAGGAATAACAAAAAAGGAACAAAATTACATTAGAAAAATAGAATAACTTGGTGTCATTTGTTGTAAAGAAGAAGATCAATGTTTTAACTTTTGTTCATATCAAAGTTTTCTTCATAAGTTGCTATGTGCAATATACTTAAAGACTTGTTATATTTACTAAAACTATTTGCAAAAGAATCCGTTAGCAAACTCAAAGAGAAGTGGGTGTAAATAACACTTTTAGGAAATCGATTCGTTGTGTTTCAAGTCTTTTTTCATTTCTGCAGTATTTTCTTATATTTGAGTTGTTTTGTTTGAATTTGTTATAATTGTTAAGCAACTTATAACAATAAGACTGACCCTTTCCCCTTTTTTAAAATCATGCTCTGTTGGATTCAGTTTTTGGATGAGAAAGATAGGGATCGAATAATAAGCCCACACAAGAAAGTTCAGCAGTGGATTGAGGATGTAAAGCAGGCAACAAAACCTCATTTTGAGGAAATACATGGAGTCCTCTTCAAATTCAAAGCGAAGCTGGAAGAGCAAAGGCTATCGGAAGCTAATAACTGATAAGAGCCGGGCACGGAAAATGTAATGAAGTCCGAGATGCGAAATACTGTTGCAAATATTGGCTTGTTTGGAGTCAAAATAAAACAATACAAAATTTTACGAATCTCTACAAACATGAATTACGAGACAATAAAATTTAAATTCTCCGTTTACTGCATAAAATATGAGGCATTAATTTTTACAATTTTATATAATTTTATACAACTTCAGGCATATCCTATGGTTTTGGAAAAATCTGTGATACCGTCTCTTCTACTAGGCCTGTTTGTTTGCAGGAAAATTATATTATTCCGAACCAATCAAATCTCAATATCATATTATAGCCGAGAGGGAAGACAGTAATTGCGTTTTCATTATAGTCTTACAGAACGAAAATTATTTTAAAATATGTCCCTGCCGCCTGAAAAGTCAAAAACGAGAAATTGACAGTTTCTGTTTGGAAAAAAAAAAAAAAAAACTGTTTATTTGATACCGCGCGCCCAAAAAATTGGAAAGTAACTTTTTTTTTTTATAATTTTTTATTTTCTTAACTAGAAAAAAAATAACCCATATCAAGTGCTTTTTAATTTTTTTAAATAAAATGTTTCAACAAAATTTTGAAAAATGTTATTTTACAAGAAAAATAAAATCAGGAAGTGTAATTTTAAAAGTATGTTATCTAGGGCTTGTTTGGAGCTTAAAAAAATTAAAAAATTTTGAAAGTTTTCAAATCTTTCCAATCACATTTTTTGTGATTTTGTCACCTATCATTTTTATATCACATCAAACCTATCTTTTAATTTTTTTTGGTTTCTTTTGGGACTCCAAACACCCCCTTAAAGTAATGGGAATATCAGTGTTTCACGTAGTGGTGAAATAGACTTAACGAGAAAATTTTTTTATAAAAAAGTTGAAAATTTAATTTGGTATTTAGTTTGTTTTTTTATTTTTTTTGTCTTTATTTTTTATTTTCTGAGCTTTATTCTTTATTTTGTGCTTTTGCAAATAAAAAAAAAAGGCCAAAACAAATTTGCTTACTTGTTTTTTAAAAATTCATTTTAGAAAATAAAAAATGAGTTTACACATAAAAGAAAAAATGACAAAAAATAGTTTTAAGCATTTTTAATTCAAAATAATCTCAAAATAAAGAAAATAGAGTATTTTTTATTTTCTTTATTTTGAAATTTTTAAAACATAAAACATATAAAAAAATAAAAAATAAAAAAGTAAACCAAATACCATCTAAATTTTTTAAATACATAATTTTATTTATTTATTTATTTATTATTATTATTATTATTATTATTATTTGCACCCAAGTTATTCTAGAGTAAGGCTTTGTTGGGGAAGCTAATCAGCCTATTAGTTTTTGACTATTTAACCTCTAGTCTTTTTTTTTTTAAATTAACCATATTTAACCTCTTAAATTTTAAAATTTTCTTAAACCATAAAGAGTAAAAATGTCAAATTAGTAAAAATTTAAAATGTTAACTTTTTTTTTTTTTCCTTTCCAAACACAAAAAATTAATTTTTTAAGTAGATAGTAACATTTCTAAACTAAGCATAAAAGTTTATATATTTAGAATTTTAAATTTTCAGTCCATTCAAATAAAATTTTAAGTTAAGTATTTTTTTTTCTTTTAAAGATTTTTTTTTAATTTTTACTTAATGCTATGTTATATGGTTTGTGAAAATATATAAATGTTGTAAAATATGTTTTTAAAAGATTTGTTTGAATCTCTAAATTTTACTAAAAGATACAATATTCTCTAAAAAAAAACTTTAACTTTTTATTCCATTGTACCAATTATGCGATACAAAAATTTTTATTAATTTTTTTGTCACTCAAATATACCCAAAACATAAATAAGAATATTTTTCATAAATAGTTGATAAAAAAGTAAGATAAAATGAGATAAAATGCGATAAATTATAAATTTGTAATTAAATAAAAAGTGAATAATTTTTAAAATTTTTTTATATTTCTTTTATTATTTTAAAAATTTTTTAATCACCCTAAATGAAGCCAAAATATAACAAACGGAAAAAGACGACAAAATTTTTTGATAAGGACGGCATGGATGCATGAACGACCACATATTCACAAAGGTGGCTTTACAGCAACTCGGCAACGCAGTATCAAACTTAGGACTGTAGGTATGATCCGACTCTTTTGTTCAAAGGATTGGGTCCAGCCGTAATTTCACGGGTCCCACACCGACCTAATCATGTTCCCGCGACTCGCTCCAACTCCAAAACTCAGCACAGGGCTCTGAATCTCATATCACTCACGCTCGCCTATAAATGTCAAATCACACAATGCAGAGACAGCAGTCTCCAACCAGCCGCCTCTACGGTGAGCTTGCAAGCAAGAGAGAGAGAGAGAGAGAGAGAGAGAGAAAAGATGAGTCTGAAAGTGTACGCCGATCGAATGTCGCAACCAGCTCGCGCTGTTCTCATCTTCTGCAAGTAATCATCTCCTTCAATTTTGCCAATAGCGGTTCTCGTTTGAGCTCAAATCATGCTTCTATGTCCACGATCTTTCACTTTCTTACCGTTACTATATGTATTATACAAACTAATTTTTTTTTACCTGATAAATAATCAACATGACCTTACCCCTCCTAACGGCGAGAATTTGTAACAGGATTTTATAAGTAAGGATAATCATTATAATTTTAGAAAATAATTGATACTCTGTATACTCCATTTTCATCAAACCTCACTGTAATTTATCTAATTTGTCATTTTACACTTTCATTTTATTGTTCAGAACATGTGTTTGGAGTGATAAAAAGTGAGATAAATTATGAGTTCGTAATTCGTATAATGAAAATGAGATAAAAAATAAAGATTTTTAAAGATTTTCGAAGGTTTAATAGCAAACCAAACGGAGTCTTGTTTGAAATGTTCCTTTACACTTATTTTGAAATTCTATTCTATTGGATTTGAAATTCTATTCTATTGGAGGAAATTCAATGAAATAACATGATGAAAATGTGACAAATGTTTATTTTATTTCATTCCCTTGTACAAAAGGAGCGTTATGGTAATATTATATATATGTATATTTTTTTTCACTGATATGAGATCAGCCCTCCTAATGGCACCTAGAAAAAATTGTAATATAATCTAAAAGTAAGGATAGTAAGTGTAATTTGAAAAATCACATGATACTTTATGTATTTTTATCAAATTTCAAGAGTACTCTTGTGTAATCTATTTTTTTTTTTTTTTTTTCTTTTCAAATGGTGTTTCAGGATGAATCAAATAGAATTTGAGGAGATCTTAGTGGACTTCATTAAACGTCAAACGTCATCCCCTGAATTTGCCGGTGAGCCTTTTTAGTATCTATTCACTAAACTGTATTCTTTCCAAAGTTTCTGGATTGATTTGATTGAACTTAATTATCTCTGTAATTAGCTCTCTGTTCTTATAGGGTTTGATGACCAACATTTTTTCTTTTTTTTTTTTTTATTAACACTCGTTTAAGTCTTGATAGAATTGCTAGAACAGGAAGAAAACATAATAGAATAAGAATAAAGGGTAGGGCTGCTACCAACTAAGCATTGATAAGTCGCTAGTGAATGTGTATGTTCATTTAATAAGATAAATAAATAAATTTGAGTACATTTTTCAAGTTTAACAAATAAATTAATAAGTTAAGTTCAAAAAATGTACATGAACATTCTTGTTTAACTGTTCATAAACATTCTTATAATTAGATTAGTTAAGATTGCTTATAAGGTTTGAATGCCTTAAGTTTTCTTATTAATAGCTACGATTAGTTATGCATTGTTGTTTGTTAATTTAAAATATTACTTTAGGTTAGAAAAGTTTATTTATTTGTTTATTAAAAGATTTGTTTTTTTGTTAAGTTTATTCATCAATATGCTTGTGAACAAGTTCAATTATGGGTAAGTTTGTGATCAGGCTTGACTCCAGCTTGCCAGTAAACCTAACAAACAAACTTGAATATAATATTTTAAATTTTAACTCGCCTATATAAACTTAACAAATTAACTTGAACATGCTGGTATTCTGCTCAGCTTTGCTCCTTTGTATACTATCAAGCCTTTTGGCTAGAGGGAGAAACGGAGAGAAAAAGGAAAGCTCCTTTGTATACTATCAAGCCTTTTGGCTAGAGGGAGAAAGGGAGAGAAAAAGGAAAAGGCAAGAGACAAACAAAATTGATTGCTGTTTGTGGATTTAATATTGTGGTCGGCCTGTTTCCCGCTAGCATATGATGCATACAATTTTGAAAAATTATGCTTTCCTGACCCATATGCAGAGTCTTATGGAATATATAGGGGCCGTTTAGAGTTATGAAAGTTGAGATAAAATGTAGTTGGCTTACTTTTTAATATTTGAAGTGTAACTAACAAATCATGAAAAGATAAAAATGAATAGTTGAAATCCGTTTGAACGGCCTATTCCAATAGTTTGGTGTTTTGTATACAACTTTTTAAAGATTTGTAGAGATTACAGAAATTTGTAAAGATTTATAGAAATTTTATAGAGATTTACGTAGTTTGAGATGAAAAAAGCTTTATAAAGATTTGTAGAGATTTATAGAAAATTTTGATAACTTTTAGAGCTTCAAACACAGCCTTACTAATAGTTTCGAAGATAAATTCTCTTTAATTTTTTTTCCTATTAATTAATTTCTTAAGGCTTATGGTGCACTCATGTGAATAATGAACAGTTAAAAGTGCTTTTGACCAGTGAGCAGCAACCATGTTGGTGGGTTTGTTAATGTATCTGACAAAAGTACTGACTGTGCATTTTCCTCCATTGATGATTTCATTTCAGAGATAAACCCCATGAAACAAGTTCCAGCAATAGCGCATGGAGACTTCAAGCTGTTTGAAAGGTATATTATAACTTTTCTGATGACTTCTTGTTCAATGTTGGATTACGGATTACTTATTTTTCAGTGGCAAACCCATGCTTGGTGGTCTTAAGCTTGTCGATTTAAAATAATTTGAATGATTACATTTTGTTGGATCATCCTTGGATCTTGATAATGGAGCTATACATTGTAACTGAGATTTTGGGGGGACTAATGTAGAGGAACAAAACATTATTTTAACTTCTATATTATAGTGCTAGTCATTATTGTTACGTAAACATGTTAGTTAACTCGGACACCAGGTTGACCAACCTGATTTGTCATTGACTCTTACTAATCCTATGAATATTGGGTCTAGTCGAGTCAGGTAAATTCGACCTCGACCCATTGATCTTACGTATTTTTTAATATTTTTTAAACATTGTTAAATAAATAAATTATGTAAAATAAAAAATTAAAATAATATAATTGTCCAATTGGTCTTAAAAAAATGAATATAATTCAAATTACATTTAATTGTGTAATAGATAATTTTGATTTATAAAAATGATATTTATAAATAAAAAGCATTTACAAATAAAATTAAAATCATTTAATGAATAAAATTTATTAATATAATATATGTAGAGAAAAAGGGAGGGAGGGGGCAGTATATGTATGTAAGTTATAGTTGAGGGCGGAAGGGGGGAACGAGACCACGTGGGCAGCAAGGCAAAAAAAAATTGATAAAGGCTAAACAGTCAAATGACCGTTAGCTTAGCCAGGTAGGGAAGGGAGAGGGGCCAGGTAGTTGGGTCAGGTTATTGGGGTGGGGCGGGTCAAAAATCGGGTTGAGTTGATCCTTTTTACATGCCTATTGTTTTGTCATTTATGTTCTTGCAAGGATTAAAAAATGACAATGTTTTTTTTTTCTTTTGGGGGGGGGGGGGGTGGGGGAGGGGTGTGACAAAGCCATATGAGCCTGAGGTGTGTTTCTTAGTCTGATTCATTCACAAGAATTTTTTACTTATTCATACATTTTAATATAGCATAAAATTATAAGCTTTCCTGTGTCCTCTCTGGTTTTGGTACTTTTTCTTTAAATAGTTCCTGTAGTACTTTGAATTCAGATCAATGACACCAGACTATATTAAAGAATTAGAAGGAGTGGAGACACAAACCATGTGAGTGAAAAAAAATTATTCTAAAATCTTCTTCTTCACTGCTTTCCTACCACTTGCCTTTATTTGCAATGGATTTTCTTCTTCACTCTCTCCCGGCCCTTCCACCTCTCCAGATTGAAAATCCTGCCAAATAATAATGATGATGATAATAATAATAAATAATGAATAAATAAATAGAAACTAACACAATTACTAATTAAACTAACTACCTTGAAAAGGATTGAGTAGTTGAAACCTTGAAGAGTGCTGGCACATACCCCATATCACTAAAATAGTGCCTTCTCCAAAACTAGTATAATAGCTGGCATCTCAAGTCCTTTGTTGGAAGGAATTCGAACAAGAACAAAATTATTAGGCAGAGGAAACTGAGGAATTTTATTATCAACAGCAATTTTACAAAAGACGATTTCTTACTCAACTCTCTATATCTCTGCCTCTCTTTGGGTTTCACTTTACTCCACACCCACAACACTCTCATCTTTTACCTTATTTATAACCAAAGCGGGATGAGAAGTAAACAAGTGAAAGTTTGGTGCATTAAATGCACAATCTGGCGAAGCCAAGGTCGGAGGAGAAAATTTTCGGAAATTCCGCCGTTGGTTGAACTTGTTCATCTTCCAAACTTTTCCAGTGATTTCTTGGTTCTTCCATGGGTGTGGACATCGCCCAACATTCTTGTCAATTGTTTCCGAGCTGGATACTTTAACATAGTATAGTATCAGAGTTTGGTTTTGAGTATATATGGTTATTAGTCACAGATAAATCTATAAAATTTTGGAGATGATTCTGTCCTTATTTTGTATGTGGTGACTATCAAAAGAATCTAATACATTATTATCACTATTGATTTTGTTATTATTTTCTTGTCATGCATCCTATTCTTAGCTTTATTGTGACTCGTAGTTTTGATGTGCTTTGCAGTCATGCAATTCTCATATATCTTGCTTGTGCATTTCCTGGAGTTGCAGATCATTGGTGAGAATACTTGTTCCTACTTTTGCAATTAGTTTGTATGTTAGAAATTCAAAACCAATATGCAAGAATACTCAAAACTACGCCCCTTCGGGGGTAGCCGAGTGGAAGTCGGGCTTGCTTTAAGAGCTTGGGCTTCTCGAGGTTCTGGGTTCGACTCCCCCACGGGAGGTGGGTTACCGCTGTAATGGCGGGAGCCTAAAGGCCTCCTCTCGGTCGTGCCGGTCAGCCAGGGCTTGCCTAGGCTGGTTAACTCTCCAGGGGCCGTTGCCGGCTCGGGTCCTGGAGCGTGCTTTGCCCTGTGTGCACCCCAATACGGGATAGCGGCTGCGGACTTCCACGTACCAGAAGAATACTCAAAACTACGTTGTAGGGTATGAGCCGACACAGGAATGTGTATGGAATATGTACTGAATACATACTTTATGATAAGGAAAACGCATATATGCCAAAAGAATCTAACAAGAATAGTTGTCAAAATGATGTGACAGTAGCATTTTTGAAATTAAAATGCATGTTAATGGGTGTTTTTATTTAACGTGATTTAGGGTGTGTTTGGTTTGGGGTTAAAGGGAGTAAATGTTACCATTGTAAAATTTTACTCCTTTCAATTATGGGCGAAATAATTCATTAAAATATAAATGGGATGATATTCCCGATTTTTCAGGGGTTAAATGTGAACTTTTTAGAGAGTGGAATAAAAAATGTGAAAAGCTGTCTGTATAAAAGATTAACCATTAGGGCCTGATTGGATGATGCTAAAATTTCAGGGGATAAGTTTTAGATCGGGTATAAGATAAGAGAGGGTATTATTTTTAGAGGGTTAGCCCACATTGATGTGATGTTTATGAAGGGGGATAACTTTTGATTTGATTTGTTTTATAAATAAGAGGGGGTGAATGATAAAAAAAACAGTCAAATGACTCTTTTGTTTTTGTGGTGTTCCAAACTTGATTACTCATTAAATTAAATATTAAATTACAAAACCCACTCCATTTAATTATTTTTGGACAATTTGAAGTTATATTATTTATTCATTGAAATTTTAATTTTTTATAAATTTATTTAAACAAATTTTTTTTAAATATGTACTTTTGAATGGTTGGTTATTATCTAATTTTATTTTTAATTATATTTATTTTGACTGTTCGCCTATCTATTATTTTTTTAACTAGCATTATATTTATTTTGATCAAATTAATGAGAGCTAAAAAGGCCAAAATAATAACATTTTCCCCCGGATAAATTTTCGACTGGGGTCGAGACCGCCCAAAATTTATCCCAAAGAGACGGCGCGCGAAGGAAAGCCAAGACCCGGGAAAGGGGGAAGTGGTTGCCAAATCATGGCATAGGATGGGACCCACCGACAAAGCCTTTGACGTTGGCTTTCACCGCATCCAAGCGGGACCTTATGTTCATAACATCTGCTCATTAATTTTTAACCCCATACCAAATGCACTCTCATAGTAATGTTTTTAAGAGTTGGGCTTACATGCTTTGTTTTCTTGGGTTGCCTTCAAATCATGAAAGAAGCCTCTACTTCCAGCACCCAGTGGAAATCATACATTGAACCTCAGTCCTAGGTTCCAGTTTTCTTAAGAGCTTGAACAAACTTGGATAACCACTGACTGACCTCCATTAAATTTCCATACCTACAAAAGACAAGTTTCCATTTACGGCATGCCATATCATGTGCACACTGCATTCATCCCTGGGTGTAGGAGACAAAATGGAATGACATCATTAGGTTATTGTCCTAAAATTTGGAGTTAAGACAAATATGACATATAGACACTTAGATTGCATATAACATCGTTGTAAAATATTTTTGTAAAATGCATGTCTATCTTAAGCTGTAGTATAAATCATTTACTTTATAAGGTTATTGTCTTGTATTGGGTTCCTATATTCATATTCTGCAGCCAACGGCTTAACAAGATTTCCTGTTTATTGTTCAAGGTATCCAGCTGATCTACGCAAAAGAGCTAAGATCCATGCAGTGTTGGATTGGCATCACTCCAATTTACGCCGTGGCGAAGGTGCCTAAATTTTGAATCATGAGGATCTACATTTTATTATTCAGAAATTAACAACTAATATTTTTGGGACCAACAGTAAACTTACCTTGAGAAATACAGATCTTCAAATATGATTTTGTGGTAAAAAGAAAAAAAAAAAAAAAAAGGGTTCTGCAAAATGACCAATGCATCCTCAAAGTGTCTATCGAAAAATAGCCCTCCAATAGAAGCCATTGAACAGTTAAGTGAGATGTTTAATTATAGGTTCAATTGCTGGGTTGACTATAAGGGGCACACAATTCTGCAAATCTGTCTTGCATCAATCAGAAATGGCTCTGGATCCCCCCAGAGCCAGACACAAACACACACACAGAGACAAGCGCGCGCGCGAGAGAGAGATAGAGGGAGAGATCAACACTTGACCATTTCTTAACTTATACGTGCACTTGTTCAGCTATTATCGTGCTTCTCTCTGGAGGTCTTAAATTTCTTTATTAATTTTAGTAATTAATATTTTTTTGGTATCACTGCCATTTCCCTCTCCTTTCTAGTTTTCTCAAGGTCTTTGACTTTCTTTACTGGTGGTTTCAATTTCAGTTACCCTGATTCAGAATACTGCGCTTGCATCAGCACTTGGAAAAAATCCAAAACCTCATGTAGTTCCTGAAGCTCAGGAACTTTTGTCTGCATCTCTTGAGACGATTGAGACAATTTTTCTTACTGGGAATGGACCATTTTTGCTAGGGAACTCCCAACCATCTATAGCAGATCTCAGCATGGTTTGTGAAATTATGCAACTAGAGGTAAATGGATCAGATCCATGTTGGCATTGATACTTCATATGTTTGTATTTGCATATTTTTTTTTATTATATCTGCACATATATTGATATATGGATATATTTATCAATTTTGAAGTCACCCAGCCAAGGTATATGTACAAAAAGAGACGTTCTTCTTTGATGTCAAGGAATGATAAGATAAATAGATGAAGCCAATGAGAAACTAATATTCAGTTAAGGTATGGTGTCTAGAATCTAGATAGGAGTCCTCTCCGTTTGGAACTTTGTTTTATGATTAGATAAAAATATTAACCTGAGAGAAAATATAGTAATCCAGAAGTGTATCTTCTTGAGGAATTCTTCATGAATTATTGTTGTCATATCAACTATTCCTCCCTTCAAATTCATTCTCACCTTTTGCTGGCAGTTAGATTTGATGTGGATGGCATGGTCATGGTCCTTTTGGTTTTCTTTTAAATGTCCTCAAAACAGTGAGAGTAGAATCTCATTTTAATGGGATGCATACATGCGGACAATTACAGTTGGTAATTATCAAGATTTTAATTTATTTTTATTTTTTATTTTTGCTGTCTGGGTGTGGCTAGAAAGTGGACTAGTGGACTTTTCTCTTTTCCTTTTTCTTATGTTTCTTGTCCAAAATATGCGTACATGTTCGGATAAATGATTACATGATAGGAACTAGTTTGCCAATTGCGGGCAGCTCCTTCACTGCAGTTTGTGTGACTTGGTTCATTACTTGAATAAAGAAGCTGCAGAATTATCGTAAGATCTGGATTCTCATTAAATAAAGCATAACAATAAAATTCTGTTGGATTCAGCTTTTGGATGAAAAGCATTTTGATCAAATACTTGGCCCGCATAAGAAAATTCAGCAGTGGATTGGAGACACAAAGCATGCAACTAGACCTCACTTTGAGGAAATACATGAAGTCCTCTTTAAAACTAAAGCAGAGCTACAAAAGCAGCGGATGGTGGGGGCTCCAAATCCAGCATAATAAGGTGCATTGTAGTCCAATATGTGAAAACAACGCAATGAATGTGTGTTGGAATCAAATTTATAATGCTATCTCCTCTGACAGGGCCCTGTTGTGATGTGATCATGGAATCAAATTGAAGACAGACCTAAGCATATGCGCCGAAGTACTTGGTACTTCTACTATGCTGTGAGATTTGTAATATAACCGCTGTGTGTGGTGAATAAAACTACTAAGCCAAGGATTGCATCAGTATACTATTCTGTATAAATACTGTAGTTTGTGAGGGTTTGTCTTAAAATGCCTTGTTGTACAAACAATAAAAGAGGCTACTTGTTTAAAGAAGAATTACTCAGCAATAAATACCTGGTTATTATATTCTCTTTCCCTTCTTTACTTGGGTCAGTGTTGAGAGAATTGAAACTAAGCAGCCATTGCTGTTGGTGAAAAGCCAGGTCTGCCAAGCCTGAGAATTAATAAGGTTCTAATTCCTGGTTGGAAGATTTCAAAAGCTTATCTTTGGGGGTCCATAATGTTATTTTCGTGAGTGTCAATAGAAAATCTTGATCACTTTCTACCAGATCATCAATTCTTTTGATGCTCATCCGTGTAGGTAAATCTATTTTCGCATTATACTGGTTGAACCATCTACATTACAAGTTGAACTTGCATATGAAAATCATATTCCTACATGGTACTTGGTGATTAGTTCTTCATTTACTCAACTGTTATACCTCTAATTGCAATGTTGTTGAGCTTCTAGGTCTCCTGTAATTCTTCAGCAGAAGTGAGCTGCAAACCACACTAACTGAAGAGGCAGCCATTGCAGCTCCGGCAATCCATGGTGGTAATCGCAGTCCAAAAGTTGGAAAAAGAGCCCCTGCAGCAATTGGAATGCCCAGGAGGTTGTAAGTCAGAGCCCACATGTAGTTCAGACGGATTCGAAAGAAGGTTTTCCTGGAAAGATCAATGGCTGTGATCACATCCTCCAAGTTGCTCTTCATTAGAACAATGTCAGCTGCCTCCATGGCTATATCTGTGCCCCCACCAATTGCCATTCCAACATCTGCAGCTTTGAGTGCTGGTGAGTCATTAATTCCATCTCCAACCATTGCCACTGTGTAGCCTGAGGCCTGAATATCAAACATGCGATCACGTTATGAACCAGGTTTAAGTTAATATGAGCTTTTCAGATTAAGATCTTTATTCAGGTTTTTACATGAAGAAACATTTGAGATACCTGTAATTCCTTGACTTTGTTAGCTTTATCCTCAGGTTTGGCTTCTGCAATGACACTGTTGATTCCAACTTCCTTGGCAATGGAATTTGCAGTACCCCAATTATCACCTGTCACCATTATAATCTTGACTTTCATGGATTTGAGAATGGAGATGGCTTCATGAGAACCTGGCTTCAATGGATCAGATATGGAAAGAACTCCAGCCAGCTGCCCATCTATAGATACAAGAATCCCAGTTTGAGCATGCCCTTCGGTTTTTGCTAGTATATGTTCAGCTTCAGTTGTAATGGGAATGTTTTCGTCTGTCATCAAGCTCTTGTTTCCCACTATTATTTTTTTGTTCGAAACAAGGGTCTTCACTCCATGGCCAGTTATGGACACAAAATCTATGGCTTTTGGCCAGATTGGATTCTCTTTATCTTCTTTAAACTTCTTTGCATATTCAACAATTGCCTTGGCTAAAGGATGCTCACTATTCACCTAATATGCACAAATCAAGAGGAATTGAAATCGGAGTTAATAGTCTATTGTCCAATTGTTTGGTTTAAATGACCTTATGCTCATAGTCTAATATCAAAGTGTTTGGAACTCATGTTTTTTTCATTTCATGTGAGCAAATTAGGCATTCCTCGTATCATATGGAAAAGTATTACAAAAATGAGAAATTGTGGAACAAAGATAAGAACCTACTTCTGCTGCAGCAACTAGTTCATAGAAGTCCTGAAGCTCTATTTCTTGTAATAGCACTGTGTGTACCACAACTGGCTTGCCAACTGTGAGAGTCCCAGTCTTGTCAAACACAATGCAGTTCACCTACAATAATTTTCATGTACTCTTTCTTGCATCTCATGTATTTTGCATTAGATTTCAAAGGTAAGATTTATAGTCAGCACTACTGCAAACTTTTATGAACTATAATTCTTTCACATACTGACCTTGTGTGCATCTTCTAGTGCTTGACCCCCTTTAATCAGAACCCCTTGCGAAGCACCAACTCCGGTACCGACCATAACAGCAGTGGGAGTTGCTAGGCCTAGAGCGCACGGGCAGGCTATAACCATGACAGAGATGCCGAATTGGAGAGCAAGTTGAAAGCTGTCCATGGAAGAAGGAATCCAAGATTTTGGGTATACTTTGAACTCTCCAGCTAAAAACCAGGCAAGCCAAGTGGAAAACGAGAAAATTACAACCTGAAGAAGATGGGAAGGAGGTATGTTATGTGTACTCACCACTCTTGTGAGCATATTTACAGAAGAAAAAAATCAGGAGCTTAGGAAGCAGATGTATGGTTACCACAGGCACAAAATATTTGGAAATATGGTCAGCAAATTTCTGCACTTGAGGCTTAGCCATCTGTGCAGATTCAACCAGTCGAACAATATGGGAAAGAGTACTTTCTGATCCAACCTGTGTTGCCATTATATGCAACACTCCGTTCTCATTCATTGTGCCTCCAATCACCAAGTCACCCTTTCTCTTTGCCACTGGTTGGGCTTCCCCAGTCACCATGCTCTCATTTACATGGCTGTTGCCCCAAATGACTAAACCGTCAGAGGGAATTTTTGCACCAGGTATGACTTTAATCACATCATTATTTTGTATCAACTGAGTGTCTATCTCTTCCTCACTAATCACATTCCCTTTATCATCAAGAGTTAACAATATTGCTTTCTCAGGAGCCAACCCCTTGAGCTTGGCAATGGCCTCGGATGTCTTCCCTTTGGCCAGTGCCTCGAGACACTTACCTAACAGAACAAATGAAACGAGCATTGAGCTAGTTTCAAAGAAATCATAGGGCTTGAAATTTGGAGAAACAGCACCTCTCAATACTGAGTAGACTGAATAAAAGTAGGCTGCACTTGTTCCCAATGCAATCAGCACATCCATATTTGCAGAGCCACGACTCACTGCTCTGTAAGCACCAGTATAGAATCGTCTCCCGATGACAAACTGTACCGGGGTGGATAGTGCCCACCTCAAAGTTTGTCCTACATTCAACTTGTTTACAACTTCTGTTTCCAATCCATCTTTGATTCCAGGGATATACATCAAGACCATGGATGATAAGAACACCGGAATGGTAAAAACCAAACTCCACAAAAAGGGCTTATAGTATCTGTTGATTTCCTTTCGTCTTTGTGCTTCTTTCGCTTCATCTTGCGGAAATATTGTTGCCTTGAAACCTCCAGATCCAAGTGATTCGATCTCTTTAATGAAAGTTCTAGGACCTGTAACATTCGGTCTGTAAGAAAGGGAAATTTTCTTTACCTCGGTATTAATGTCTACGTCTTCAACTCCTGGAAGTGCTCGAAGAGAGCTTTCAATCATTCTTGTGGCATTATCAGTCCACTCTCCTTCAATTTTCAACTGTGTTCGGCTCCAACCTTCTCCTGTACTTATCAGTATGGCTTCAAATCCATTGTCTTCTATGGTTTGTAGCAGCTGATTGTAGTTGACAACTTTTGGGTCATAATGAACTTCTGCTTGTTCGGTCGCCAATGAAACTTGTGCTTTTTGAACCCCATTAATTGCTTGTAAAGAAGCTTCAATGGTTGTGGTGCAGGAAATGCAAGTCATTCCTTCTATTTTTATTCGGCATACTTGAAAAGATTTCCCATTCATGTTCTCCTCAATAAATGCAGCCTTAAATCCTAGGTCTTCAATGGTCTGATAGATCATTTGTTCCTGACCATTTTGACATAGCAACGACCTAAGTGAAACAAAATAAATCTAGCCATATTGTCTAGTTGAAAGACAGTTTTAGCACAACATAGACATGGAATCAAGGATTGAACCAGAAATGTCGTGGGGAATCGCAAAAGGGTTTGATCTACCGAAAAAATAATAGTTACAACGAATTTTGGTAGAGAGGAGGATAATTACTTGTATCTTAAATTTTTTAACTATAAAATATAAGGCGACTACAATAATTTTGACAATCGTAATTTCATAAAAAGCATAAGCTCCTATTGCTGATCATGATAGCTTAAGAACCAAACAGTGATGCTACCAGAACCGAACCAGTCCAAGCTGATAATAATTTGGATTCGTAGGGGGAAGCCTGCACGAACCTTGAAGCGAAGCTCTGAAACGGGAACAACAGCCTGGAGACAAAAGTAGGTTGGGTTTTGCTTGTAATGTTGTGGTTAATTAGTAAAACGTTTGATATAAGTTTGCTTTCACAAGCAAGAAAAAGACAAAGGGTTGAGAGAGAGAGAGAGAGAGAGAGTTTAGGACGCTAATCAAACTTCAAATAAATACCCATATTTGCAACTTCAACCAAACATGCAATTTTAACAGTTAAGAAATAGAAACTTGCAACTCCAACACTCAAAAAGAAAAAAATAAAATAAATAAATAAAATAAAATAAATAAAAAGGGTCAATGATATACCTACCACTTTGACGAAAGATTAATCTACTTTAACATTACACACCCGAACGATTGTTCTCAGGGCCGGATAATGTGTGAGCTGGTCAGGCTTGGAATAATTTTTTTTTTTGTATATAAAAAGGTTCCTAAGTTTAATTCAATCCTAATCCTGGCTTGAATAGCTAAATAGGTTTGAAATTTTTTTTGTAAATTCTTGAAAAAAAAGGCAGGCCTAGACGGTTTTAAAAATATCTAATATGTTCTACGTAAAAATTGTTAATTTTTTTATTCTTTTAATTTATTATCAAAGAGTTCAATAATCGAGAGACTGTTGTTCGTTTGAAAATATTTGAAGATGTACTCTTTATGAAGACGGAAAATAAGAATATGTTTTTATTAAACTGTAAAACTAATATAATTATATGTTTTTTTGCCCCAGGTAGAAAGAAAATGCAAAATCACGTTGCGTTTCAAATTTAATGAAAGTTGTAAAATACTGATGTAGCAATCTGGCTAAATATGAAACCTAAAGAAACATGAAGATATGATAATGCATTTAAGTCTTTAACAGTTAAAAAAAAAAAATTCCGAAACTTGTTTGAGTTGATATCATCGGTAAGTAAGAAAATCTAGCTAGTTTATCTCTAGTTCATTAGTTGAGAGCAAGAAAATTCCAATCATAAGTCATATAAAAGTCAAAAAAACATTGGTATTAAACACAAAAAAAATAAAAGCGGCACCTATATTTATGAGGATTATATATATATATATATATATGTATGTATGTATGTATGTATATATGTATCTGTTAAACTTACAGTAACAAAACTGGGTTGGAAGATGACGCGTGCTCTACCGTTCAAGACATCAACCAGAGCAGCTTTGATCCCTGGTAGACTCTTGATGGCCCTCTCAACTGAACCACCACAAGCTGAGCATGTCATTCCCGTCACTGAAAGCAATAAATCCTTTGCCTCGGATCCTTCCATATGTCGTCTTCTTCTTTTCTTTTCTTCTCAATCAAATTAAAGACTACTTTGGTCTCAGCCTTTAAATAATTACCAAGTCCCCCAAAAATGCAATTACCACTTTTTTTATCTTTCAAATCAACAAAAAAGAAAAAGCTTCTTTGTTTTTATATTCCAACACCCCCCCCAAAAAAAAAACCTCTTTTCCTTTTCATCATATTTCTTCTTTACATTTAAATCAATATAAATGAATATAAACTCTCCGTCACATAATTGTGGAGTTGTGGGGTTGGAAAGTAGATGTTGAGTATAATATTGGAGGCTTTCGGCTCAGATGCCATTATCTTGGTGCTGTACACTTGCGGAGACTGGTTGGGTCATATCCTTTTTAAATTTTGTTTAAATGTTTATTTATTAAGGTTTGGATGAAACGGGTAATCAGTTCTTTTTTTTTTTTTTTTTTATTTAAGGTATTCGGTTTAACTTGTAAACTTCGACTAATTCCTAAGCCTTAGAATTAATAACTAGATAAAATCATCAGTTGTTATGAAGAAATTCAAACTAGTGACTACTGAATGTAAATCCAATATCTTACTAGTTGAGTTATTGTTTAAAATTTGGTAATCAAACTTAGAACTTTACCAGTTGGCTATTGCAACTATTACCAAAGCAACTGTGGCTCTTAACAATAGTTGGGCAACTTGCAGAATCATCATTCAGTTCTATTAAATAAAGCATGCACCAATTATATAATTCCCTAACATGATATGTTTGCATCTTTAAAGTAGTGATGGGATTAGGATAAAGGTACTAACTGTCATCAAAGCTTCCGCTCGACGAAATTATTCCATTATGTGCGGCCTACAAGCTTTAGTGCGGGTCTATATTTTTGAGCTCAATTTCTACATTTTGTTCGATCTTTCAGAGACTTCAATCAAACCAATTGGAACCGATTCGTATATTTTAGTCCAGATTGGCATTTAGCTTTATGCCCAATTCTCTCTGTGTTTTAGTCCGCAAAAGAGACATATACCTTTGATAATTTTGACGTACTTTAATTATTCGCTGAGATTATCTTTTAAAGATGATCTAACCGACCCACCTCCACCGTCATTGCTTGCAAAAGAAATTGTAGCTCCGAAATGACTTTCAATGAGTAAGATGGATGGAAGAATACTGAGAAGAATATCAATTGTTCAATCTGGTGCACATCAGATGGCATACATAGCAAGTAAACGTCACTTTATTTCCATGTTAACTTTGAATTTATTCCAAGCAAAGCTTTCACACGGACATGTATATTTATATATATATATATATATATAGATCACACACAATTAATAATGATTTTTTTTTTTTGGTAATAAAAACCGAATCAATTCTTTCACTCTATTGTTATTCCTTTTATCTCAAGGTTGTCCAGCGTTTTGGGTCTCCTGTAATTCTTCAGCAGGAAAGAGCAGCAAACAACACTCACCGAAGAGGCAGCCATCACAGCTCCGGCGATCAACAGTAGTAATCGAAATCCGGTGGATGGACAAAGCACTCCGGCAGCAACCGGGATGCCGAGAGGATTATAACCCAGAGCCCAAATGTAGTTCAGACGCATTCGCGAAAAGGTCTTTCTCGAAAGATCACTGGCAGTGATCACATCCTCCAAAGTTGCTGTTCATGAGAACAATGTCAGCTGCCTTAATAGCAATGTCTGTTCCGGCGCCGTTTGCCATTCCTACATCTGCTGCTACCAGCGCCGGTGAGTCGTTGATTCCACTCCCACCATGGCTACGACATAGCCTGAAGCCTGCAGATCAAATTCCTACAGTGACGACGTTGATTCGCATGAAGATGCATACACTGAAAAATATTGTATAGAACTGATTGGTCTTGAATTTATCTCAACCCCCAAAAAGGTACTTGTATACTAACTACCAACCCCTATTTCAATAATTTCCCCTTTCACACATGAGACCTTAGATTAAAAAGAGCGATGACTCATTTCTCTTGGTGGGTTGAGATTGATGATAAATCTAGGCTCTGATACTAGTAATGGATGTTCTTGTACCTATCTCAACCTTAAAAGTTAACTCATGGGTGAGGTTTTCTCTCACAGTGACCACTAGTTCTTTTCACAACTAAGTAAGAAAGCCCAACAGAAAGAACTACTGAAATTGCTACCTGTTATAACCCAAATATATATATATATATATATATATATATATATATATATGTGTTATTTATTTTTTTATATGTGTTACAGTTTTATTAGAATTAATTGATTTAATTTAAGATTCCTATTCAATTTAGATTTGTTTTTAGATTTAGTTAGAATTCTTATTCATTTTAGATTTCTTTTCAGACTTGTTTAGGACTCTCTTATTTGTTTACTACTCAATTTAGGATTAGCTCATTAGTTTCCTACTTAAATTAGGACTACTTTGTTAGCTTAAATAAGGAAGGTAGGGGAGTAGTTCTCTTTAATTTTTATTACTTAATAAATCAGAATTTCTCTGTAGAGAGTTTATTCTTTTATATTTCGTATTCTGAATTTTTTCATGTTGAATCAAATATTCTTTCGCCTACGTGAATAATATCACAACCCATTCGTCGCTTGTTCTGCGTCAAAGAGTTATAGGATTGTGACGACTTATCTTGACACCGTTGGACTTCAGGTGAGTGGTTGCTTTGCTACTATTAAAATTATAAATTGATTAGTAGTTGCCTTGCTACTATTAAAATTATAAATTGATCCATGCATATATGTTTCAAAGGTTGAATTTTTGTGAAATATTATTTGTGAAAATATATTTATGTTGGATAAGAAACTTTATATTTTATCCTATTGAGCATAAGGAAAATTTATTTGAATACTTTGTTCAGTTTGATTTTATAGGATTGTGATGAAAAGATTATATTGTGGTTATTGGAAATAAAAATTAAAGTCCAGAGGACAGGTTCCTTAAGTGATGTGACTCTGGCAAATAGGGAACAGGCCCGTGAAAACCGTAGTGACCCTAGTTCTCAACGATTGTAGGAATGGGCCCATGAAAACCGTGGTGACTTCAATCAGATCGGTTTGTGAAAGAACCCAGGAGCCAGACTGGGTGACTCTAAGTACGATATTGGATCCAACGGGCACTGCCAATGAGAAAGTATATTGGCACATTTTATGTTTAATTTTCATATATTCATGGATTAATGTTTGTCATCATTGTTGTAATTGACGGGATGAATTATGAATGTTATTGCAGTCTGATGTGCATGTTTTGAAATTGTTATTAATTACGCATGGACTTGGTTACTTGGGAATTTTTCTTGATTAAATTGGTTATTTGAAAATTTATTATTTTCAAATGGATATTATTATTTTTGGCTTGGCAATCCATTTACTGGGCTTTTAGCTCACCCCTCTTTTTAACATTTTCCAGGTAAGCATGGAAGAAATTAGACATGGACTCTGGCAGTTAGGACTTGGAGTTGTGGACTCTTAGGAAGAAGTCTTATGATTATTTTATGAATTTTATTTTAGTAGTTGGATTAGGTTTTTGATGAATTTGGAATATTTTGATCCTTGACATCTAGTGGTTTTGAGTTTGGAAGATTTGTAAAACATTTCTTTAGCTACTTTGATTTTTTAAATAAAGAGAATATTTTTATTATTGAAATTTCTTAAGTTAATTTTGGTTGAATAAAGATTTGGCTTTCGTGTGCCTTAAGCCAAGACTTAAGGTACTCGGTCGATTACATCCCTAAGTGGGTGCGACACTACCTGCAATTACAGTGTCAATTCGCACTTCCTTGGCAATTGAATTGGTCGTTCCCCAATTGTCACCGGTCACCATTATAGTTCTGGCTTCCAATAGACTTGATCGTGGAAATGACTTCGCTAGCACCAGGCTTTAAGGGATCAGAAATGGCAAGCAATCCGATCAGCTCCTTGTCTACGGCTACAGGAATCCCAGTCTGAGCCAAATCTTCGGTTTCAGCTAGTATTTCTTCAGCGTAAGAATGGCGATGTTTTCATCCAGCACCAAGTTCTCGTTTCCCACAATTATTTCCTTGCTCCGAACAATGGCCTTCACTCCATGGCCAGTAACGGATTCAAAGTCTCGGGCTTCAGGCCATGCGTTTTCTTCTTCTTCCTGGAATTTCTTAGCGTGCTCAACTATGGCCTTGGCGAAGGGATGCTCACTGCTCACCTGATAACCATACCATCCTTTTCACTGGTCATGTTTTGCTTCCAATATAAAAAGGAAAAAATAAAAAATTACCTCAGCTGCAGCAACTAGTTCATAGAATTCTTGCAGTACCATAGTATTCAAAAGCCTAGTGCTAACAACCACTGGCTTGCCGATGGTGAGAGTTCCAGTCTTGTCGAAGACAATTCAGTTCACCTACAGCACAGCAAAACATTCAATTCAAGTTTTGCTATTGCTCAAGTAAATTAGATTTTATTGACACTTGCCCAAAAAAAAAAAAAATAATAATAATAATTATAGTGTTTCAAGCTAAAGGTGGACGATGGTAGATGGTAATATACATCATGGTTGTCCAAGCCCCACTATCCTAATTTTAAAATTTCAAGCCGGCCCAATTATGCTCACTCAATTTATAAGTAAAAATTTTTTATTATTAGTCTTGTTATTATTGTTTAAATAAATCAGACTTACTTCTTGATTGGCGAAACGGATTGACACGCGTATGTGTTTCAAGATGAATCAGTAAGGGATTAAAATTTTTGGAGCGCAACAAAAAGTAGTGGCGGACAAGATTGATTTAATTAGGACACCCTGGGAAGCACCAACTCCAGCACCAACCATTAAAGCAGTGGGTGTTGCCAAGCCTAGAGCACAGGGGCAGGCAATCACCATGACAGAGATGCCAAACTGAAGCGCAAGCTGAAACCCATCCATGGAAGAAGGTATCCAAGATTTTGGGTACCCACCAAACTTCCCAGCCAAAATCAGGCAAGCCAAGTGGACAAGAATAGAATTATAACCTTGAAAAAAAATAGTAAATTTTCAACAAAGGCCAAGAACCATCATCCATAAGGAAAAGGAAAGAGAGAAGTACTCATCACTTACAAAAGGCACAAAATATTTGGAAATGCTATCAATAAATTTTGCGCCGGAGATTTAGCCCTCTGTGCTGATTCAACAAGCCGGACAATTTCTCTCTGACCCAACCCGAGTCACCTTAACATGCAACACACCATTCTTATTCACAGTGCCACGAATCACCCCATCGCCCTCCCTCTTCGCCACCGGCTGGCCTTCCCCTGTAATCATGCTGTTGTTTACATGGCTTTGCCCCCAGATGACAAAGCCATCCGAAGCCACTTTTGCAGCAGGAACAATTTTAATCACATCGTTTCTTTTTTATCAACCATCAATTTCCTCTTCGCGTACTAAGTTTCCCTCGTTATCACGGGTTAACAGGATTGCCGTCTCAGGAGCCAAGTCCATAAGTTTCGCAATGGCCTCGGATGTCTTTCCTTTGGCCAAAACCTCCGAGTACTTCCCGAGGAGAATAAAGAAAATAAGCATTGCGCTGGTCTCAAAGAAATCTGTGGACTCGAATTCTGGAGAAGCAGCGGCTCTCATTGTTAAGTTTGGTATTATATATAGGGCTCGTTTGGTTTGAGATTTTTTGCTGAAAATCTCCAAAAATCTCTATAAATCTCTGTTAACTTTATATCACATCAACTTTTTCTCTCACTGCACGCATTACGAAATATCCCCAAACCACAATTTATCTCAATTTATCTCATTTTTTCTTACTCCAAACAACCCCATAGTTAGTATTATATTTAGAATCTTGTAATTTATGGATTCCTTATTATGTATCATACTATAATTAGGATTACTATCCATATCATACTAGGATTAGGGTTATTGTCCTATCCATATCATAGTAGGATTAGGGTTATTGTCCCGCTTATATAAGGGACCTTGTATCTTGTATTCAACACACATCAATAAACAAGAATTCTTTTCTTTTCTTCTAACATGGTATCAGAGCCTTCGCTCTAATTCTTTTCATATTTTTTTTCAGCCATTATTTTCTAGAAAATTTTGGTTTTTTTTTTTTTTTTTTTTTTTTGCGTGATTTACAGACGTTCTTGTCTGTTTTGCTTCTATCATCTGTCATCTTGCGGTTATTCAGAGATCTCCATATATCATCGGGTTGCTCTTTCAGAGACGAACCTAACACCATCAACCAGAAGCCGAAACAAGTCTCCACGCGCTCTCACGCGCCGCCTGAAGACTGCCTGACGATTGCCCGTGATTTTCAGAAGTTCTTGTTTCTTTCGCTTCTGTTCGTCTTCGTCTTGCAGTTATTCGAGGATATATATATATCATCGGGTCCCTCTCTCAGAGACGAACCTACCACCGTCAACCGGCCCCAAAAAGAAGCCCGCACGCGCCCTCACGCGCCGCTTGAATTCTGCGCGTGATCTCACGCGCCGCTGCCAGATCCAGACCGGTTCATCCCGAACCGGTTTCCGTTCGCCCTTTGGGCCGGTTCACTCATCTTCCGTCAGCTTTTCAGCCGGTTCAGACCGGTTCCTGACCTTTTTCGGCGTTCCGGACACACTGGTGATCTCCGTTTTGTCCCATTCTTCTCTGTTTTTCATCTACTGTTTATTGTGCCCTTTTGAAAGCTACCTCTATGGACCGCTCCGACAACATTACGTCCCTTTCTGTCATTCTCGATGGGACCAATTATGTTTTGTGGGCCCAAGCCCTTTCTGGTTTTATCAAGGGCCGTCGTTTATGGCGTATTATCTCTGGTTCTCAGACAAAACCTATTCAGAAAGACAATGAGGATCAATCAGCCTTTGATGATCGTCTTGACGATTGGGAAAGCAAGAATTACCAGATTGTTACCTGGTTTCGTGCTACTACTGTTCCTTCCATTAGTCTTCAATTCGGCCGCTTCCATGATGATGCTCAGTATCCTTCTCCGGCTAAGGCTATTTGGGATTTCTTAAAGGATCGTTATCAGACCACTGGTCATGCCCATCAATATCAGCTACTTCAGAATCTTCACCGTATGCGTCAAGAGCCTGGGCAGTCCATCAATGACTTCCTCTCTCACATGTCCTCTGTTTGGGATCAGCTTGCCTTATGTGAACCCACCTGGAAAGATTCTGAGGATGCTCAATTGTACACTGTCCACCGCAATCATCAACGACTGTTGCTCTTCCTTATGGCTCTTCATAACACCTTTGAGTCGGTTCGTGCCTCGTTGCTCCATCGCATGCCACTACCCACTCTTGAACAGGCTATTTCAGAACTTTTGTCTGAAGAAACCCGTCTTGGCCTCAAAATCAAGACGTTGGACTCAGTTCTTGCTACGACACCGTCCTCCGTTCCAGATGCCGCCCTTGTCATATCTCACACTCGCTCTTCTGGATCATCAGCTTCTCACTCCTGCATCTACTGTCAAAACAGGGGTCTACCACATACTCATTCATTTGAGCACTGTCCAGTTCGTAAGTGTTTGACTTGTCACAAAACAGCTCCTGGTCATTTTCAGCGTGACTGTCCCAAGGCTTCCTCCTCCAAGGCTCCTTTCAAAAGAGGATCTTCTACGTCCTCAGCCAAATCTTCTGGCTCCCGTACCACTGCTGCTGTTGCTTCAGACGGATCCTCATCTTCTGATCCATCATTTTCTATGACTGATGTGGAATCCATCATTCAGCAAGTTCTTGCCAAAACTGGTACATCTCCATCTACTGCTCTTTCCGTCATGCCAGGTAATTCCTCTTGGTATTTTGATTCAGGATGTTGCAATCATATGACTTCGGATTCTACTATTTTTTCCTCCATTGCTCCATCATCCTCTATTCCCACCATTCATACTGCTGATGGTACCCATATGTCTGTTACTCATACTGGTCACATTTCTACACCATCTATTTCTCTTTCTGAAGTTTATCATATTCCCAATCTTACTTTAAATCTTGTGTCTATTGGTCAATTATGTGACCTGGGTCTCATCATTACTTTTTCTGCTTCTGGTTGTTTGGTGCAGGATCCACGGACGAAACAGGTTCTTGGGATCGGCCGTAAGCATGGACGTCTGTTTGAGATTGTTTACCTCCAGCTTCCACTACCTTCTGCTACTTCCGCTGCTACTTCTGCTGCTTCCGCTGCTGCTTCTGCTTCCCCAGCCTCTACTTTTAATCTTTGGCATTGTCGTTTGGGTCACGTGTCTTTTAGTCGTTTGAAAACCTTAATTTCTAGTGGTCAATTGGGTCATGTGGTTTCTGAGAAAACTGATTGTTTATCATGTCAAACTGCTAAACAACATGCTTTACCTTTTAATAATAGCAATTCTGTTTCTCTTGCAACTTTTGATTTTGTTCACTCGGATATTTGGGGGCCTTCACCCACTCCCACTATGGGGGGCTCTCGCTATTTTGTTATTTTTGTGGATGATTTTACCCGTTATACTTGGTTGTACCTTTTGACTAAACGTTATGAACTTAAACAAATATACTCTGATTTCTCAACAATGGTGAAAAACCAATTTTCTAGTACAATCAAAGTTTTTCGATCTGATAATGCTATGGAATATCTTGACTCTGAGTTTCTATCTGCTCTCCGTTCTCAGGGGACCCTATCTCATCTTTCTTGTCCTGGGACATCTCAGCAGAATGGTCGGGCTGAACGCAAACACCGTCATCTTCTTGATACAATTCGTGCCCTTCTTATTTCATCCTCTTGTCCAGAAAAATTTTGGGGGGAAGCTGCTCTTACTGCCGCCTATACCATTAATCGTGTTCCCACCTCTGTCCTTGGTAATACTACCCCTTTTGAACGCTTGTATGGATTTCCTCCTGATTATTCTCATCTTAGAGTGTTTGGTTCTGCTTGTTTTGTTCTTCTTCAACCTCATGAACGCACTAAACTTGAACCACGCTCTCGTCTCTGTTGCTTCCTGGGTTATGGTATTGAACATAAAGGGTATCGTTGTTGGGATCCCATTTCTCGGCGTCTTCGTGTCTCACGACATGTTGTCTTTTGGGAACACAAGATGTTTTCCACTCTTTCTTCATTTCAACTTTCTCCCTCTTCCCACATTCCTCTTTTTACTGATGTTTCTACTGATTTGCATTCTGACATATTTGATACAGAAAGTCCACAGATTTCTCAGCCGCCACTGCTTACGATTCATCCCGAGACACCTGGGCCTTCTGCTGGACCTGTGACCACTCCTGATGAGTATTCTCCCCCCTCTCCTATTGACAATTCTCCTCCTTCAGAACGTCCTAAACGGGTAACACAGCCTTCTGTTCGTCTTCGTGATTATATTGTTGGTTCTGCTGCCTTTTCTACTCATGAACCTTCTTCCTACCGTGAGGCTTGTACTAATCCTTTATGGCAGCACGCTATGGATGATGAGCTACAGGCTCTTGAGAAAACTTATACTTGGGATGTGGTTCCTCTTCCTCCTGGGAAAACTGCTATCAGTTGCAAATGGATTTACAAAATCAAAACTCGTTCAGATGGTTCCATTGAGCGACATAAAGCTCGTCTTGTTGCTCGAGGTTTCACTCAAGAGTATGGCATTGACTATGAAGAAACTTTTGCTCCTGTTGCTAGGCTTACATCTGTTCGCAGCTTACTTGCTATTTCTGCTGCTCGTAACTGGAACATTCATCAGATGGATGTTAAGAATGCTTTTCTGAATGGTGATCTCACTGAGGAAGTCTACATGCAGCCTCCTCCTGGCTCATCTGTTCCGTCTTCTCATGTTTGCAAGCTTCGTCAAGCACTATATGGGTTGAAACAGGCTCCCCGTGCCTGGTTTGCAAAATTTAGTTCTACTATTCATGAGTTTGGATTTACCTCCAGTTCATATGACTCTGCTTTGTTTCTCCGCACCACTACAGCTGGATCTGTTCTTCTTCTTCTGTATGTGGATGATATGATTATTACTGGGGATGACAGTGTTGGCATTTCTCATCTCAAACAATTTTTCAGTCGCCAGTTTGAGATGAAGGATTTGGGGTTTCTCAATTATTTCTTGGGTTTGGAGATCTCCCGTGATTCTTCTGGTTATTTTCTCTCTCAAGCTAAGTATGCCTCTGATCTCTTGACACGGGCAGGTATTTCTGATTGTAAGACTGTTTCTACCCCGATTGATACACAGCTCCGTCTCACTCCTCTTGATGGTACACCTTTATCTGATGCGACTTTGTATCGTCAACTTGTTGGTAGCCTTGTTTATCTTACTGTCACTCGCCCTGATATTGCTTATGCTGTCCATATTGTTAGTCAGTTCATGGCTGCTCCACGGTCTCATCATTTTACTGCTTTACTCCGCATTCTTCGCTATATCAAGGGCACTATGTTTCATGGTCTTTATTACTCAGCACATTCTCCACTTGAGTTACATGCCTTTTCTGATGCTGACTGGGCTGGTGATCCGACTGATCGTCGCTCCACTACAGGGTTTTGTTTCTTTCTAGGGACCTCTCTCATAGCCTGGCGTAGTAAGAAACAAACCCTCACTGCTCGCTCTAGTACTGAAGCTGAGTACCGTGCTCTCGCTGATACTACTCAAGAGCTCCTTTGGCTTAGGTGGCTCCTTACTGATATGGGTGTCCCTCATTCTACAGGCACTCCATTATATTGTGACAATCAAAGTGCTATTCAGATTGCTCACAATGATGTTTTTCATGATCGCACCAAACACATTGAAATAGATTGTCACTTTATTCGTCAACATGTCAGACAAGGCTCTGTTCGTCTTATTTCTGTATCTTCAGCGAATCAAATTGCAGATCTCTTCACAAAGGCTCATCCTCCTGGCCGCTTTTCTGAATTAATCGCCAAACTCAAGTTGATTCCTGCGTTACCACCTTGAGTTTGAGGGGGGTGTTAAGTTTGGTATTATATATAGTTAGTATTATATTTAGAATCTTGTAATTTATGGATTCCTTATTATGTATCATACCATAATTAGGATTACTATCCATATCATACTAGGATTAGGGTTATTGTCCTATCCATATCATAGTAGGATTAGGGTTATTGTCCCGCTTATATAAGGGACCTTGTATCTTGTATTCAACACACATCAATAAACAAGAATTCTTTTCTTTTCTTCTAACACTCATCACTGAGTAGACTGAGTTGAAGTAGGCCGCATTTGTTCCCAAGGCGATCAAAACATCTATGTTGGCAGAACCACGGCACAATGCTTTGTAAGAACCAATGTAAAATCCCCGGCCGACAATGAACTGAACAGGAGCAGATGGTACCCACCTCAAGATCTCTCCAACACAAAGCATGTTCACAATTTTGGCATCTAATACTTGGTTAAATCCGGGAACATACATAAAGACCATAGAGGTTAAGAAAACTGGAAGAATTGTAAACACCAAGCTCCAGAGAAAGGATCTATAGTAATGGTTAATTTCTTCTTGTCTGTTGGCTTCTCTTCCTCATCCTTCATGGAATATCGTCGCTCTGAATTGTCCCGAGCCAGTGGACTCAATAACTTGTATGGAATCTCCAGGCCCTGTCAAATCTGGTTTTGTATGAAAGACAGAACTTTTTTAATTCGGGGTCAATATCTATGCCTTGAACACCGGGAAGTGCTTGTAGAGAATTCTCAATCATTCTCACTGAGTTGTAAGTCCGCATTCCTTCAACTTTTAACTGTATTTTGCTCCTGTTTTCCCCTGTGCTGATCAATGTGGCTTCAAACTCAGTGTCTCCTATGGCTTCTGTTAGCTGATTATAGTTGATGACAACCTCTGGATCATAATGAACTTCTGCTTCTTCTGTTGCCAATGCAGCTTGGGCTTTTTGTAAGCCTGATAGGACTGGTAAAGCAGATTCAGCAGTCATGGAACAAGAAGTACAAGTCATGCCCTTTACCTGTATTCGACATATATGAGTACTAGATTTATCATTCATCTGATTACCTTCAACCAATCTCGCCTGAAATCAAACATCTTCAATGGTCTCTCTAATTGTTTCCCCCTAGAGAAGAATAATAGATTCTCATAGCTCAAGTTGCTCCACACTGGCAACATTCTATACAAAAGGCAAAATTTTGCCTACCCAAGAAAGAATATTTTTTGAAATATATATTTATATAATGAATTTGACAACTATACCTAAGTTAACCATTAATACTAGGAATTTTTAATAACTAATTTTTCATGATCATTTTATATCCATTCAAATCAATCATTATATCTCATGTCTATACTTTCAATTTAAGTTGAAAATCACTTAAATCCACCATTAAAAATCACTTCCGCTCTTTTATTAGCATCAAATCCCTTCATTTCAAATCAATAAATTAATAATATGCACCCCAAAAATAAATAATGAATAGAAATGTTCTTTTAAAGGAAAAAAAAAAAAAAAAAGTGGTCAAGTCTCGATCTTAATTCTTTCTGGTTCCATGATAAGTAACAGGTTGCTTCTAATTAATTAGATAGAGATGTTTCCGAATATAATGAATAAGAGATACAAAAATATATGTGTGTCTGTGTGTGTGCGTGTGCGCGCGCATGGACATGTAATTATATGTCCCTTTAGATTTCAACCAATACCAATTAAAAACAAGAAATAGCAGATTTAGTGTTTAATTTAGCTGAAAATTCAAACAAATAACTAGAAATTTCAGTTGGAAAGAAATAAGCTAAAATAAATAATGGGTTGAAATATTACAAAAAAAAAAATCACTTTGAAAACCTTGTATATATCAAGCATTTCTGATCCCTTATTTTTAACTCTCATCAAGGACGGAGTTACGTGGAAATTATAGGATCCTTGGCCTCCTCCTGACTAGCCAAAATATTTTGAAATTAAAAAATTTAAAATATAAGTAATTAATTAATTTTATTCTTTGTTAAAAATTAATACAACTTTTGGTGGGTCTAAACATTTTAGCCATCCCGTTACCATAGCAAGAAATCACATTAACAAACGGTTAGACAGACAAATCAATTAACTTCGAATAAAATCAATTTAATGCATGTAATTGTCAACACATTTGTTCTTGTATGTGTATCATTGCATAGATAGAAGAGAATACGCTAGGGTAAAACGTAACTTCAATATTTACTCTATATATAATGATAAATAATTAACAAATATACATGTTTGTGAAATATTTGTTCCATGTATGGAGGGCTGGATTGTGTGTGTGTGTGTGTGGACTGGAGGTGTAAAGTGGGCTGGGTCAGCATAACAACTAGTTTTAAGAGCAAATGTGTATTTTCATAGATAATGTCAAAATTACCCCTCCTAACAACTACATAAAGACTAGTTTGAGGGATAATCTTGGAAATTGATTTTATCAATTTTTTCTATAAATACTCACTCTCACTTTATTTCTTTCTCGCAAAATTATTCACTCTCTCTACAATCTTTACAATTTCTATCTCTACAACCACAAACTACTCAATTTCTCCTTATATTGTTTACACTAACCACTTGTCTTACAATTTTACTACAAGTTAAGCAATTTGCAAATTTGGTTGAGGTATCATTATTATATTTATATTATTATCATCTTATTCGAATTTTAGTTTTGTTATATTAATTGTGTTATATTTACATTATTATTATCCTATTCGAATTTTATTTTTAGTTATATTGTTTCATTTTATTTTAAATATGGATCTTGTGAATTTTAACGTTGAGGATTTAGATTTTGATGATATTGATGATTTCGATGGAGGTTCAACTTAACCGTCAAGTACATATTCCACGGCAACCAGCCAAGTCGATAAAGGTAAAAGAAAAGTAAAAAGGATATGCACATCTGCTCTATTGAAGTATTATACCATAGAAAGAAATAAAAGATGTGCATGGAAATATTGTACAAAAAGCTATATGTAAGTTTTGTAAAAAATAGTTTTGAGTTGCAACTCCCATGGTGGCACAGGTCACCTTGCAAGACATGTAAATACTCATTTGAAGAACCTACCAGTGAATGACCCTAAAAAATCCCAACTTAGTTCAACTGAAACTAGTTTATCTATTTTTTCATACTCCCAAAACAAAATAAGAGAAGGAATGGCCATATACATAGCCTCGGCAGAGCAACTTTTTACTTTTTCTGATAATAACAAATTTGAGTGTTTTGCTAAAATATATTTATAGCCTTCTTATAAAAAAGTTTGTAGAAATACTTCTTGAACTGATTGTTTAAAAGTTTTCAATGAATGAAAACAAAAATCTAATTTTTGAATTTTCAAGTTTTGGTGCAACAATTTCTCGCACTTGTAATTTATGGACTGGTCGCAATAAAATTGGTTATGTTTGTGTTACTACACCTTATATTACTTCTGATTGGTTATTGCATAAAAAAATTATTGCTTTTCGAATGATGGAATATCTCTATAATGCTTCAAATATATTTCAATATATTATAAATGTATTTAGAGAATATAATATTATAGACAAATTTTTTAGTATTACTTTTGATAATGCTAGTGCAAACAATGCATCAATTGATTTGTTTAAATGTCATTTGCATCTCATTCATGGTGGAAAATTTTTTCATGCAAAATTTGTATGTCATATAATAAATTTGATTGTGCAAGATGGCTGAAAATATATTGATAACCATATAGAAAAAGTTAAGAATGCAATTTTTATTACGTCATTTGGTCATAGAGTGCAAGAATTTGGTCAATTATGTAAAAGATATAGTCTTAAACCTAGAAAGTTTAAGTTAGATATTACAACACATTAGTGAGGTATAATGAAGTATAATGAAGTAATTAATGATTATCTTACTACTAGATACAATGATTTAGTTTTATCTATAAAAGAACGGGATTTAATTGCTGAATTTATTGAATTTTTACATGTTTTTTTATAATGCTACAAATATTTGTTCTGGGGTTTATTATTGTACTTCTTCTATTTTTTTTAAATCAATTGTATAATGTGTCTAATATTTTAGCTAAGTATAAAAATAATATTTATTTTGAAAATGCTTATCAATCTATGGAAGAGAAATTTAAAAAATACTTAGATTATATACCACATATTTTTTGTTTATTTGCAATAATGGATTCTGGAATTAAATTAGATGGTGTAGAAATGTTGCTAAATAGAATTTCAGAAAATTAACCATTACACTTCAAATTATTTTAAATGATGTTACGAGTTTATTGACCATCCTATATGAAATATGTGAATTTAAATATGTAATAATAGACAAGCTTTTTCCTTTTTAAGTGCTATGGATATTAGTAGTGATCCTTCTTGGGCATTAATTGCCACTAAAGGAAAATCCATTGTAAATACTTCTTCATATACTGAACTTTATAAATATTTAGAGACTAATTTTACAAAATTTCTTACTGTAGAAGAGGTAGCCAATTTTGATCTATTGACATGGAGCAAAACACATGAAAGGAATTTTCCTATGCTTTTTATCATGGCATGTGATCTACTATCTATTCCAATGTCTACAGTTGTTTCGGAGTCTACTTTTAGTGCAAGTAATAGGCAATTGGATGAGAGGAAAAGTAAACTAAGTCCAGAAATCTTGGAATGTATTGTGTGCATGCTTGAAGGATTAGGATGATGTAAGTCCTAGAGCCTAAAATTTGACACAACATAATTGAAGATTTCAAAACTTAAATATAGCATAATCAAATGAAGAATGAAAAATATGTTCCTCATATTTTTTGTAAATATATTCTATTATTAAACTATGATGGATTTCAAATTCTATTTGTTCTATATTTTTTTACACATTATAATTTACTTTTTATACCTATTAATTCCATTTAATATTTGTAAATGAATTTCATCATAAAAAAAAAGTTTTTTTTTTTGGTTAAAGTTTTAGATTTATATGAATTTAAGATTGATTAAAAAAATAAAAAATTTTTGACACGACACAAGTACAAGCCCTGTACGACACGAGCATGAATCGTGCCATATCCATGGCCGTGCTGGACCTAACATTTTTCTTCATGGGTTGGCACAAACACGGCACGAAGCACATGTGGCGTGCCATGCTAGCCTACTTTACACCTCTAGTATCGACTTACATTGAAGAAACAAGGGTAAAACATGACCTAGGCTCTGTTATTGAGGACATCAATGACGGTTTGTTTGATTCTAGGAAGGCACTTGATGGCCTTCTCGACGGAGCCAGCACAAGAAAAGTAGGTCATTCCGACGAGAGAGAACAAGGCCTTGGCCTCTAATGATCCCTACATGTTCTTCTCCAACACCCTTTTCAGATACTTGGGCATCGACGGGTAGTGCGCTCTCCACGATAAGTTCCCATGGCCGCTCTCATTCTGAACACATGTCAGTGACAAAAATTTCGCCGTCATCACCAATTACCACCACCTCTCTCCCTATATATATGTATATTGCTCTTAATATATCTATTTGTATATCTTACTTTCTCTTTCTATACCTGCACCAGAATGTAAACCAACTTCACTAGCTGCTATTGGCCTTGCTTTACGTATACACACATGAAACACACACACACACACACACACACACACACATATACATATATACAGGGTAAATCGCACAAATCACCCTTTAATATTTGACTAATTATACTTAACACTCATAGTATTGAAAAATTATACTTGTTTTCCTTATTTTGAATATTGTTAACTTTGACTCCTTTCTGATAAAATCAGTCATTAAAATTTAATATAAAATATTATACTAATCAAAATTTTAAGTAATTTTTTTATTTTACCCTCTACTCTCACATTTCGTCAGTTTTTTTTTAACAAAAATTTTCAAAAACTTTTTGTTTTCACTTATTTCTGGGGATTTTATAAAAAAAAAAGTTGACAAAATGTGAGAGAATGAGAAATAAAATAAAAAAACATATAAAATTTTAGTTATTTTAATATTTTCTGTTAAGTTTTAACGGTTAATTTTATTAGAATGGGTTAATATTAACAATATTTTAATAAAGAAAATAAGTGTAATTTTTAAATATTTTTAATACTATACATATTTGCTCAAATATTAAAGGGAAGTAAATGTATATATATCTTTATATGTATATATTGGTTTGAGTTGTACGAAAGCATGAGTGCAAAATGGGCTTCCTGCAAAAAACCAGAGCCTAGAGGTGCAGTTGGTTACTGCATCGCGCACGCTCTGTGGAACCGGGTTCTTGGGTCCAACCCGTTTTCATGGGCATCCTTTCGGATTAGCAAGCAAATAATATTTGAGAAGATATTGTCAAAAATTATTTATTTTTATTAAATTTTAAAATATTTAAAAATAGACATACTTGTACACTCAAACGTATAAAATTCATAAAAACTTTGAATAATTATTATTTAAATGATGAATAAATTACTTTATAAAATAACAGAATCACTTAATTTATAGAGATTTTAAATAATTATTTTTTAACGATTTTAAGTTTATCAAAATTCAATATGTTAAACCATTAAAATTCATACTTAAATTAATGCAGTTCTATTTAAATAATTCTTCTTATTTTAAGATATTTGATTAGACTGATATGATGGGTTTTAAATCAATTAACGTAAAATAAAATATTTATTGAATTGGTTTTATAATTATAAAATTATTATTGCCATGTCACTTTAATTATTTTTTTTTGTAAAAAAAAAAATTGTTAATTAGCAACAACTTTTTCGACATTTGTCACCACGATTAAACTAAGTTTGAACATAATTTATAACCAATTTATTTTTAAGTTCAGTTAGAACTTAATTTGATAAGTTTAAATTTATATGAAATAATTTAATTATTTAAATTTAAACCCAAAATTTTAATTAATTAAATTTAAATATATTTTAAAATTTAATAAAATTTTAAAATTAAATTTAAATGACTGATTACTCAACTTGTTGGGGCTTGTTCTATTGATACAAAAGATGAATGCTTTTTCAGTTAATATAATTAATGATGAGTGCATTGTTAGTTTGTTTTCGATGGTGGGGTATGAATTGGGCCCTACGCGATCGTCCGTTTAGTGCGAATGAGATGGGTCGCCAAGAAATCGTTTAGTGATTCCGTGGGCCTAAGTGGGCTTTCAACATATGATTAGTTTGCCCGGGACCATCACGTGGTGGGTCTGTGCTACTTTTGCAATGAAGGAGAGGTTAACATTAAAATATACAAAGTAATATCTGTCGATAAGGGAGAGATGTGCATCATCCACCAATGGGAACAAGCAAAACAAAGGCCCTCAGCTCAACCGATCAGATGACACAAATGTTGGGCTCCGATGCACTCACTGGCAGTCTCAATCGGGACCACACAGGTGTTTAAGCTTCAGTGGTCCAGAGGCAAGGAGAGGGAGTGGAGGCAGCGAAAGACATCAACGAGGGATAGCTGGGAAAGTTTCTTAAAGAAGCTTTACATTCAATGCTTGGTAACTGAGTGGGGCAGTCGAAGGGACAACTCAAGAGTCAGGTTGTAAAAGAGTTAACACTTGTCAGGATATGATATGGATTGAGTCATTAGCTGGGCTGAGCTGGGTAATTAGGCTGCAAGGTCCAAGGGCGGAGGGCTAAAAGGCCTGGACAGTGGCCTGTGATCTGCTTGGGCGAACCATATTAGCTGTATTGTTCAGTCATCATTAGGCCGAGCTGGATTGGCTCATTCAGCTGTAACGGTCATTTAGTGGTTAGTTGATTATAACTATAGTTAGGTTAATCATAGTAATGGTTAACCATAGTTAATAGTTAGCTACAATTCCACTACAATAAAATATAATTCGTAATATAAAAATGACTGGTCAGCATTTCATTTTGAGAATTCTTTCTCTTAGGGTTTGGGAAATCCTCGAAACATCCCACTGTGTTAACTTTTTTCTTTCTCATCTTATCACCATAGGCAAGGGCAAAAATAAGCTTAAGAAAAGATGACTTTTACGGAGGGAGGTGAGTGACAGGAAAGTAACGAAAAAGTTATATTTTTTTTTTTATTATCTTATAAAACATTCATTTACATTTCTCTCTCACGTAGCGTTCTCTCCTAATAATCTAAACATAAAATAATTATTACTAATTAATATTTACTCTTACAATTTAAACATAAGTATAATAAATTTATTACCTCTTTAACTATTATTGAAATAACAATTATCTTCAAATATTTCACCTTTAAAATTTTAACTCATATAAAATCTTCATTTGTTAGAAATAATAGCATTTGCATATAATTAAGGGATGATTGTTGAAAATCAAATTAAATTAAATATTACATATCATCGTATTAATGAAAAATATGGTGATTAAAAATAGTATCCTCATTAATGTTTAATTGTTGACAATAGAATCAGTCATAATCACACAGAATACTGACACACTGTTATTTAACAAACTATATCTGTTTTTATTTTTTTATCCTTATTTAATAAAAATATATCCCGTCTGTTACGCAGTTAAAAATAATTGTTAAATTGCCATTAATGAAAATGCAATTTAAAATCACATTTTAGAATACATTAAAAATACTACATGAAATCGTATTTTCTCCCTTGAAAAAGCATAGTTTAAATCACTTTTTCATACTCAAAACAATTTTAAATTTGAAGTTGAAATACTCTCTATTGTTCGAACCTTGATTCGAATCATAACTTGATACTTAGAAAATTTTGCTCTGGATTGCAAGTTGTTTCGAACGCATGTTCGAACAAACTATTGGTTTTAACAAGAGTTCTTGTTCGAACACGAGTTTGGACGAATTTTGGGAGCTTGCTAATTTCTGCACTTAGAACCATTGTAACCCTTATGTGGTTAGAACACATGTTTAAATAATGTTTGAACTACAGAAGGGTTGTAAAGGTTTTAGATGCAGAAATTAACAAGTCCCAAATTTTTATTTGAACTTTTGTTCGAACCAATAACTCATACAAATACATGTTTCGAATTAATTTGTAATCCAAAACACAATTTTCTAAGTATCAAGTTATGATTCGAACAAAGATTTGAATAACAGAGAGTATCTCAAACTTCAAACCAAAAAAATTGTATAAGTATAAAAAAGTGGTTTGAACCATGAAAAAATACGATTTTAAATAGCGTTTTTAATATATTCAAAAGCGTGATTTCAAATTATGTTTTTATTAACATTAATTTGACAATTATTTTTAAGCGGACAACAAATGTCATATATTTTTATTAAATAATAGTTAAAAAAATCGACTTTATCTGCTTTGCTGACATAATGGAAATAGAATTTAAAAAAATAAAAATTTTCCTAAACTGTAAAATGCTCACCAAAGACGAAATCCTTTTCACGCAGTACGACGCCGTTTACCATCAACGTTGTGTATCAGTCGTAAGTAAGGATATCTAGGGTTTTTATTCTCCGTACCTCCCTTCCTCCCTCCTGTGCTCAGCAATGGTGGGCGAAGCCCCTTCTGCTGCACCATGTTGGATCAATATCGTGAAGCAGCAAGCAGCCCCGAATCAAAATCAGCAAGACGCCACGGAGGCGCCCGATCGAGCGTTCGTGGATAGCTGCAAGTCCACGAAAGGCATCGCCGTCGCGGTTGTCGATGCCAATGCCATCATACAAGGCGGAGAGAGACTCCACAACTGCGCCGACAAGTTTGTCTCCGTCTCCGAAGTCATGGACGAGGTCCGAGATCCTATGTCTCGTCACCGCCTCAATTTCATTCCCTTCACTGTTGAGACCAAGGACCCCTCCCCTGAAGCCCTTGAAAAAGGTTTTTTTTTTTTTCCTCTAAAATTATATACGTGAACTCCTTAGTGTTCTTTGCTTTTGTCAGTTTTTATTTTTATTTTTTTTCCTAATTATCACCGTTTGGTGAATTTGTTTGGGCGAACATCTTGGCTGACCAGTATGATGAATTTGGATGAATCAGAATCTAACTTTCCTAAACTATAATACGTTTTGTGATTTGATCACTTTTAAGTTTCTATTATAAACACACTGCAAAAAGAGGGGATATGTCATGCTGCAATATTTTGTGCAAACTACGCAAACAAATGTAAGATTAAAATCATTAAATTGTTGAGTAAATGATGGTGTTAGCGCTTATCGTGAGATTTTAAAAATATCCAAACTTCCAAAGTCAAAGTCTGTAATATTGTCTGTTTTTTGTTCCCTCTCTATATATAGATACTAGATTTAGATGCATGGGCCTGTGATTATTAGCCACTTGCACACAAATCTGCCAATAGAAATTAAGGGTATCAAAGGGTTGTCAAGAAAATTGATAGTAAAATTACTTAAGGGTAAATTACAGTGACTACTCTTTAAGATTGAATGAAAATACACACAATACTCTTATAGTTTCAAAAATTACACTTACTGTCTACATTTTATTTTACGTTACAAATTCTCCCCTAATTTGGCCTTATTTTTTTTATCGGTGCTTGCTCATTCCTGATTAATAATTAAGGCATAGATATGTGTTATTATAAAGATTTTGAGCTATTTTGACCATTTGATTATTCATTTGAACTTTCAAAGTACTTGATCACTGTTCGAAATCCATAGATTATGATATTTGATATGTATAGTGAGATTTGATCCGATTTTGTAATTGAGGGCGTAGATCTTCACTTGGGACTTACCTGAGAATCCTGAAATGATCAAATATATCGGGATTATCTTCAAGAGTGTCTTGGTGTTGATCTAATGTTGATAGGATCGCTCAGTGCAACTTTTAACAGTGAAATTTATGATTTTTTATGATCAAATGATCAAAGATTGTTATTTAGGATTTTCTGAGTTTATTTGTGCATTAGTCCTCTTAACGGCAGAGGGAATTTGTAACAAAATTTAAAAAGCAGGTGTAATAAGTGTAACTTTAGAAACCACGGGGGTACTTTGTATAATTTTATCAGTTAATGTAATTTCCCTGATTACTTAAATAGACAACAGTTTTTGAAAAACTAATTGTAGATCTTTTAAGTTGTAGGTGTTTTTGTCTGGTTAAGGGGTATTAAGGGAAGGTGTGAAAAATCTTCACTAAAATTAGTGGCTTCACCAACTACCCTTCTGTTTCCTTATATAATAGTATAAATGAGTAAGAGAAATATTATTCAATTCTGTATGCCTTGGGACATAAATGAAATAAATAAACTATGCTTTCCTGTTTTTTCAATAGAAGCAATATTTCATTCCTTGTTGAATGATATAATTTTTTGGGTGGATTTGTCGGATAGTTTCTGATGCAAGTGGTAATATATTTAAGTTTCAATTTCTACACCACCTGTGATGGTAGATACTGCACAGTATCATACCATTTATTAATGTAGATTGAAATTTGAGGATTCACCAGAAGTGGCGAAAGAAGTTTGGTTTGTTTCATTGGATGAATTTTTTCATTATTTTTTTCTTGACAGTTGTAAACTTTGCAAGGGCAACTGGTGAGTTACAGTCACTTTCAGATGTTGATCTAAAGCTTATTGCTTTGACTTATACATTGGAAGCTCAGATCCATGGTACCAAACATATCAGAGATAATCCTCCTCCTATTCACACAGTTAACGTGAAAAGACTGCCTGAGAAAGACATGCCTGGTTGGGGCTCCAATGTTCCTAATTTGGATGAGTGGGAAGCATTGGAGCATGAAGCTGAGGATAAACCAGACCCTAATTCTAGAATCCTCCCATTGAAAGATCTAAACTTGAATCCGATACCTACTAATCACCATGATGGTGCTGAAGATGGTTCAGTGACAAATGAAGGTAACATAAATCAGGAGGATGCCAATGTCAATTTTAGGAAACCCAGAAGGTATTCACCTAAGAAGAAGGAGATAAAAATTGAAGGAAAGAAGATGGTGGCAGATGGAATTGATGCATCTCAGGGACAATTTGATAATGATGCTGATGATTGGCTTCCTGCTGTCAGTCGAAGTACCCATAGAAAATATCTCAGGAGAAAAGCTAGACGTGAAATGTACGAGGGCTTGTCAGAAAGAGATGGTCGGCAAGATGAAGCGGAGAATACAAAAAGTGATAACCTTGAAAACACGATGTGCTCTGATCAGATGACAGTTAATAGTTCTGATGAAACTCATTTTGCAAATGATATTTTAGAGGAAAGAAAGGTCTCTGAAGGAAAGAACAGTGATGAAGATCCTTCCACAATTTTAAATCAACTGAGGCTGGAAGGGGATTCATTGAAGGCACTTCAAGAAAGGAAGGAGCAGGGTAATTCTTGTGCAGGACTTGAGTTTATGAGTTCTGCAGTGGAGGAAGGTAAGTCTGATAATAATGGAAACATAGGCATTGACAGAGATGCCATTGACAATGTTGATGAAGGATCAGAACATTTTGATATATCAAGCCAGACCAATGAAAGTTTTGATACATTGTACATGGATGATAACAGTAGTGAGCAGAGCTGGATGTTGAGATCCATGTCTGAATCAAGTGTAGCTTGTGTAACAAGTGATTTTGCAATGCAAAATGTACTTCTACAGATGGGATTACGTTTGCTGGCACCCGGAGGAATGCAGATTCGCCAGTTGCACAGGTGGATATATTACATATCTCGTGCATTTATTTTGATCAGGATTTTATTGATCAGTACTTTAATCTTCTTCTCTGCTCAATTTGAGACCCTTTTTCTTGTGAATCCCTTGGTGCTAATTTTTGCTTTTGCAATTTGACCATGAACAATTTTTTTAAAAAAGATGGGTATATCATGTGTGGTTCACTGGTTAGGAACCTTTTAATGGAACCATGCAAAATTTAGTTGATGAAGAATTATGCTTATTACTTGGAATTTGGATATGTTATCAGGTGGATACTAAAATGCCACGCCTGCTTTAAGGTTACAACAGAAATTGGAAGGATCTTTTGCCCCAGCTGTGGGAATGGTGGCACCCTACGTAAGGTGGCCGTCACAGTTGGTGAAAATGGCATAGTTCTTGCTGCCCGTCGGCCACGTGTTTCCTTGCGCGGCACAAAAGTAAGTATATTGGGATCACAATTTTTTTTTCCTGGGAATTTTGCAGGTATTTATGGTTCATGTTTCTCCTTCCAGTTTGAGCATGCTTGTGGTTGGAGTGGGGACTTTAACAAATCTTCAACCTGTTAGTTCATGAAAGCCTTTCCTGGTGTTCCTAGGAAATGCTTCTGCTAAATATATTGTATTTCTGTATTAGTTCTTATCTTTTATATGTATACTGCTTGGTGCATACTTTCTCCTTGCTGAACGGTTTTTATTAAATTACCATCATTAAAAAAAAAGTTCTATCAATTACTTATTGCATTTGTTACTGGCCTCAGCAGTTTAATTTGACACAAACTGCTTGCCTGAGGTAACTTTTTTCGGCTACCATCCTTATAGGGAATGATTTTTGTTGTACTACCTTTTTAGGATTCAAGACCTTAAAGCTGTGCATTTGGTTTTCCATAATTCATAGTTGTTAATTAGTACAAGGCACATGAAATGTAATTTTGAAGTACGTTAAGGCATCCAAGCTGAGATGCTTTGAAATCCTGTTTTGTTCATGAGAGGGGAGAGAACTATTTCATATGTAGTTGCAAGTAATTGTTGCTTTAACTGGGGGAATGAATAATACCATAGCAAGCTAATAGAATTTTGGAATGAGGCGGTCACAGTGGTTGAAACTTTGTTATATGAACCATTGGCCTATTATATATGAATTAACTTTACGTGCACCAAATTCATTTGAAGTTTGGTTGTCCATTGGATATATACAACTGACTTGGGCCACGTGCAGTTTTCACTGCCTTTACCCCAAGGTGGAAGAGATGCAATTACTAAGAACCCAATTTTACGGGAAGATCAGCTTCCACACAAGTTCCTGTACCCAAAGACGAAGAAGAAGAATAAACAGGTTAGGTTCTTGTCTGTCTTCCTCTCTTTTCTCTTCATTTATGGGATTGCATTCCCATTTTCCCCTCCCTTGTTTTTCTCTTCTGTCTTAGTCTTGTTTGTGACTAACACTGTCTATTTATGCGATCTTTTTAGGGAGAGGATATCTCTACTTCAGGTGACATTTTTATCCACCATACTGACAAGAGAGCACCTCTGCAGCCTCCTGTGAGGAAAGCATTGGCAGTTTTCAGTGGAAAGAGGAATCCTAATGACAATCATTTCTCTCGTGCTAAGCATTAGATTTTATTGCAAACTAAAATGCTTGTATAGTTGTGTCTATGGTTGTTCTGTGTTGAAAATTTGGTTTCTGGTAATGAGAACCAATGAGGTTTTGTTGAGTTTTAATGACTTAATACAAGGGCGATTTGTTTTTTGCTATGACTATTTCTTTGAAGGCTGAACACAAGTTTCTGAGTATTTTTCTTTTGTAATTTTGTTGTCCTGTCTCTTTCAATGACTTCTGGAATGGGCTACCATCCCTCCTGTTGGAGGGGCATGTCAATTTTATTGTATGCAGCATGTTGTGAAATATGGCTCTAATTGGTTTCTCTCTTCAAATTGGTTTTCTTTATCTAACTTCGTACCATTCAGCCTATTGTTTTTGCATCTTTTTTATTCTTAGAATTAGAGGTGGTAATCGTATCATGCTGTATTATGTTTAAGTTCATAATTATGCGTGTTGGCATTGAAATGTTTGAAAAATTAATAAATATGTTAAATAATTTATTTATTTGAAAATTAAATTATCCCTACTTAAATTGCCTAAATGGAGAATAAAACCATAATAAACTTTCCAGGTGAATTTCAAACTGTCGCTAAAAAGAGACCGAACTCCCCCCCCCTCCCTTAACCGGATATAAGCAGGAGGAAGAAATAAAATGAAATGAAGAAAATGAGAAATAAAAGCTCAACAAATGAAAATAATAAAATATGTAAAATGACTTCACTATATAATAATTTTCATAAAATTGCTGATCAGCCAATGGTATACAGAGTGAGGAGAGATTTACCATGCGCGAAACTCCCTGTTTCTTTTAGCATGGATGTATTTACACAAAGCAAAGACAACCAATGAAGGGTGGGGAGAGGGGGGGGGGGGACTAGAAAGAGTATTACAATTTTGTATTTCAGATTTACAGTGGGTTAGCTACAACTCAGTTAGATGATGAAAGTGCAAGCTCTGCCCATGCCAAAGAAGATGCCTTGAGCTCAGCAGATACAGAAGTGTCAATTTTACTTTCCAAAATTTCACACAATTCCTGAACAGGTGCCCTTTTGTGGGGATCCGGATGGACGCAAAGGCTCACCACCTCACATATAACTTGCAGTTCATCAAGGTTGAAATGCTTCAACTCAGTATCCACCACACAAGGCATTGCTTCTGGCACTTCAAGAAATTCCTTAGCCTACACCAGAGGACAAGTTTATGTTCATCTGTAAGTCTAGCCACTACCCTTGAAGAGCAACACAAAGCAATACATATGTGTGTGTATTCAAATTTGTAAAGTTTCTATTGAGTTCTTACCCACTCCACCAAGTAACCTCTGTCTTTGCAATAAGGAGGTCTTCCGCTGACTATTTCCAGTAAAAGTACACCAAAGGCATAAATGTTCCCCTCGACGTCCATGTGCCGTTGTCCCGGTGAATTTGGAAGGACACAAGCGCTACCTTCATTGCCAATAGAGCCTGAGTTCTTTTCTGGTCTTGAAAGAATTGACGTCCAACTTTCAAAATCAACCAGCTACAGCAAAAGGCAAATATCTCAGCACTTAAAAAATTTTCGTGAATGGTGACTTAGGGTTGGGATGGCGGGATTTAAAAAACTAAATCTTCTAGTAAGGGAGAAAAAAAAAAAAGAAAATGGGAATTATTTATTTAAAAACCATGAACTGTGATTTGGACGGCGAATGAAGAAAATATTAGCAAAATGAAAGGGGGGGGGGGAATCATCTTGAACCTTCTTAATGGAAAATTTAAATCTCTCAAGGCTTCAAGAAGCTAGACCACTACCTCTGACTTACAATAGCCTATTTCAAGGTTTTCTTTCAGTATTGCAATTAATTATATACTGCAATTAATGGTATTGAGACTTTTGGTAAGGAACTTTTCATTTTAAGTAAACTGAAATGTGTAAGAATAGTATTAAGATGTCTCTGATGTTGGTAAAAAGCTTAAGATTGTACCTTTGGAGAAAAATCTTCTGTAAGATATACAGCACTAGAATTCAACTTAGACATGGTAAAAGGTGGGTCAAGCTCTGTGTGAAGATATTTTAGTCCCCGAGCAATGCCTATAATGATTTTCATTCTCCGTGTCCAAGATAATTGACATCCTTCTCCATCTGCAGCTATAAAGGAACCCTAGGTTTCAGCTATTGAAAATATGTTGAAGTAACCAACTTTATAAATAAGAAGCTTTACTTACAATGGAGATGCTCATACAGCGTCCCATTTGACGCGTAATCAAAAACCAGCATCCTTGTAAAAGGATTACTCTCTTTGCAATAACCCAGTAGTTTTCCTGTATTCTCATGATCTAATCTTGCCAAATCAGCCACCTGAATTGTGCAAGAACTGAAAGATTTTAGAAGTTAATTGCAAAACATCCATTAAATTCAAAATTTACTGGGGGCTGGATACTTTTCCATCGAATGTTTAGAGCCTCTTTGACAAAGCAACCTGTTTTTAGTTTGTGTTAAATTTTTTTAGTTTTCATTTTTAAAATAGGAAAAAAAAAACTTAAAAAAGGATTTGGTAAGTCGGTATTTATAATGGAAGGGTAGGGATGACGATTGGCGACAAAGGTGATGGGGGCCAACAACAGACGTGATGGTTGGCCAACAGTGGTTGAAAGTGGGTGGTGGGCGATGGCGGCAGCAGTGGTCAGGGGTAAGTGGCTGGTCGCGACTACGGTGGTAGTCAAAGGTGGTGATAGTGGCGGCCAACGGCGGTTGGAGGTAGGTGGCAACTAATGGCAGAGTTAGCAGTCGACTGACAATGGTCGGAAGGCAACAACGTTGGTCAAAGAAGATGGTGGCCGACGGTAGTTGAAGGTAAGTGGCGGTGGGCGGTGAGTGATGAACGGTGGTGGGTGATGGTTGTGATTGGTGGTAGTGGTTATGGAGGAAATAAAAACTTGAAAAAACACATTTTTTATATTTTTATAATTTTTAAAAATTTTGAAAATAATTTTTGTATTTTTGGAAATTGAAAATTGAAAACAAATTTATCAAATGACTTTTTATGTTTAGTTTTCAAAAAAATGAAAACAAAATTGAAAACTAAAATCTTTGTCAAACGGGGCCTTAGCTTTTGTTTGGTTGCCAATGAGAATGGAGCCGCCCTTTGCAAAATTTCCAAGTCCCTATTGGACCCCATAACCTTCTATTTCACAAATTGGTGAAGAGGAACATTCCCTTTCGTTGGTCTAGAGATGTAAAGGGGTAGGGAACTTACCCAATTAACAAATTCCATTATTGAACCCCCCCCCTTTTTTTTTTTGTTACTGTTACCATCCCGAAACCGTTTAGTTTTTAAATTAAAATTCAAAGCTGACCTGTCCCTATCCCAAACCCGCGAAACCCGTCCCAAGCCCACAAAACCTAACTAAGTTTAATACAAGATATTGATATGTTGCCCATATACATTTTTTTTTTTTTTGGGGGGCCAAATCTATCAGTATTTTGTTCATCCATCTACTATATTATTATGTAATATTATATTAAAAAATTGTTGTTCCACTCTCATTATCCAATATGAAGGAAAAATATATGAAAAAAAAAATAAATTATAAAGGCAAATACCATTAATACAGGGTAAATTAATAAATGAACAAAAAGCAAAATTTAAAGAAAAAAAAAATTCTAACACGGATTTGGGATACTTTTTTTTTTTTTTTTAAAACTTATAAATTAGGATTATATAGTAGCGACTAAGTGATAAGGCCGACAGCGTGGATCTTTTGCGTGACGTTGATCCTAAACAACGGCAGAGTACAAAACAGAACACAGGTACACAAAAGAGTGTTCAACGGTTTCAACCAAAGATGAGACTAGGAGGAAAGGATTTGAATCATATTTGGGCGTTGCAACAGCAAAACGATAATTAATAAATATAACTAGGGCAAAAGACAACAAAATTCCATAAATGACCATATCTTAAATTTAAGTAATTTTATTTTAGGAATAAAATTGTAAATATATAAATATATATTATATTATATTAAACAGGTACTTAGCGGGCACCCTATGGGTATCAAGTACCTTATAAACACAAATGGGTATCAAGTATTGGGTACCCTATAGACAAATCCCAAACCCGTCCCAATCCCATTAGAGTATTTCCTAATGGATTTTTATCAGATTTGGTCGAGTCGGGTACTCTTGTGTGCCCATTTAATTGACATCCTTACCTTGGTCCAAGATCAACTAAACATGGAAATTCCTACGTTATGAGGTATATACGCCAAAAAAAAAAAAAAAAAAAAAACACAGTAGTATGATGTAGTGATACCAACTACCTACCTCTCTCTGAAAATAAAGCTCAAGATAGCCTGTCCAATGCTCTGCTTTAATGCAAACGGATATTACAGCAATCTCAGCCCCACCTTTCAATGTGCCTTTGTAGAGTAGACTCTCTGGAGAGGAGCCGATAATGTTGCTGAAATCTTCACATGCTACTTCAAGTTCTTGTCTGCTAAAACTAAACACATCCTTCAACATCTCAGAATCTGTATAGACTCCACCAAAGTTGACTCGTGATTATTTTTGAAAGAGCACAATTATCTGAAGATTAGAATGCAATGTAGAAGTTGCCACCAATTTACCTATGTATATAGCCACATGCTCCTTTTCGCTTGTGGATTTCTTCCAGGGGATAACAATAGAAGGTTTGCTTTTGCATTTCCGAAGACCAGTAAGGAGAACAACAAGGACGATGGATCCAACCATGGTTCCAGTCACTATTTCCAGAGCTAAAAGCCAGGAAGGTTTTGAAGTAGAGGCAGGTTTTGAAGCTGCTTGATGCTTATTTCCATCTTGAGCTGGCTGGTGCTTCGAATTGACTCCTGAATGGCTATTGGCAGTTGGAGCACTAGCTGTAATGGGAGGAATTTTATCATTTATAAACTTCACTGTCGAATGTAATTAGCCAGAATTTGCTTGCACCCAACATCGGCATGTTCTAGTGACGTTGGAAAAGAAATTTGTGAAATATCAGCACACATGGAATTACAGAGTCAATTCAAAGCCTTTGCAGAACTTCATACTAGCCATTATGACAAAAATGGGTCCAACACATTACATTGTGAAGTATTTCATGATATATTGGATTGGTCCTTCGCTTCGAACTGGGTGAATTACAAATTTTACACCCTCCAGTAGAGAGATATACGTTTTATATCCTTAATGCTTATAAAAAAAATTCAAGCATGTTTATCCATCCTCTTAGGCAGCTCAACAATTATACACCCTAAGGGCGATCGTGTTGTACATACCACATCTAGCAGCAGGGCGCTGTTTGGGTTCTTTGTCTTGAAGGCAGTTCCCTTGAAAGCTTGATCTGCATGAAACAAATTATCTAATGAATGTTCAGAGAACAACAACAATCTAGGTGAAGGGGAAGAGATTAGTGTACTTTGGAAGGTACGCCAGGCACTTGGGTATGCTCCCAACAAAGAAATTGAACGAGAAATCAGCAATTTTTAACTGAGATGAATGACAAAAGGCGGCTGTGTTCCAATTTGAGGCATACCTGTAGCAGCAATGGCATGAGTCAATGTTAAGAAAATATATGTTGGAAAAAAAATGTAAAAAATAACTTCATTTTCCATCATGAAGGTCATTACCTCAGCATCTAGATTTTCTTTTTATCACTATCAAAAAAAAAAAAAAAAAGGCTTGCAAATTCTTGATAAATGAAAGCAGCGAATTACTGTAATTAGAATCAGGATGAGACTAGTATAGAAAAGGACCGGGACTTAAGCATGACAAACAATATTTTCATAAGCATATATACCTTGGCCTTTGTTTGGATCTCAGAAACTGAGAGTTAAGGCAAAGGATGGGAAAAACAGATTCACTTGTGTATGTGTATATATATATTAAATAGGAAGTTTCCTAGAAATAGTCAGAAATCAAGATAAAAGAAGGAATATGATATCTCAAATATGAATTTATCCCATACTTCCTATCTTATTTTCATTTCCTCCTATCTTCATTGTGACCATGTAAAGAAACATGATTTCCATAAAGTTTTCTTTGCTTTTTTTTCACTAAATCTAATCACTAAATAGAATTTTAGTATTTAAATAAGCAGAAAAACATATAAATAGTGTTAACATAATTCTTTGGGTAGTGTCGTGTACTTCTTAGCATTTCATTATGGAACTCTTTGAAAAAAAATAGTGACTTGACCAACTAACTAAACAAGACAGAGATCAACAAAGTTGATTTGGGATGACCTCTTGCTACAAGAAAGATCTTCTACCAGCTGACTTGTTATAATGCTGCTTTACTAATCCTACTCAATTTTTTTTCATGCAAACTGAGCATGGGCCAGAGGAAATGAATCGAAACATATGTAAAGTAAGAAAAACTGTCAGGAAACGGGATCTCTACAGGTAAACATATCTTCTAATAGTTATAACAACTTGCCAGCTAGGCACTAATATACTTGGTGGCTTTCTTCGTCCCTAGTATTATTTTGCATACCATATCTTGATGTGCTGAAAAGTGAGAACAGAGAATTGAATGAGATTTAATATTCCGAGTTCATATACTTGCCACAAGCAACTATTTCGGCAAAAAAACACCAAATGATTCAAATCAACCCACAAGCAGAAAACCAAAGAACTTAAGCCAAAAGGTCTAATGCATAAATCTTCTACTTACATCCCAGGAATGCTTGATGGAAACTCTGAAATATTGGTTCCAGGAACAATTCCTCGAAGCTTATTCCTATCGAGTCGAAGTTCCTCAAGGTTCTTCAAATTGCCAAGCTCAGAAGGCAGATTTCCCATCAACCCATTGGATTCAAGGTTTCTGCATAAATGAACAAAAATGAAGAAAAGAAACCAAAACGTTCAAAACATTAAGTCAATTGAAGCAACAAAATAACTCCATATACATTTTCACAAGGCTGCTCAAATTCCCAATTTCAGGAGGAACCGGACCCGTTAGCTGATTCATTCCCAAGTCCAAGACTTTTAGGTACTTCAATCTGCCAATTTCTTTGGGTATTGAACCAATCAGATTGTTCCCATGCAAAATGCTGCAGCAAAGTGTCAGCGTGCCAAATTAAGTTCGAACCATTTTGTGGTTTACTCTAACAAATAATAATAGAAGGGGGGGGGGGGAGATCATGGTAAGTTGTGTAGAAGGAAAGCATACAGTTCTTGCAAGTAAGATAGTAGACCCAATTCTGGGACAAGGAAACCCCTCAACGACGATCCAGAAATGTTTCTGCAAAACAGAGTTCCACAACAAGTGGATCACAATAGTCAATCAGCCTTATATATGTTGCTATTAATTCCCAATCACCACAACTAAAGGAATAGAAATGTTACAACATAAGGCACAAACACATGAATCTATTCAAGTGTGCTACATCATTAACAAAGAACCTACGAGACAGAATATCTTACAGCTTTAAGACATGGTCTCGGGCAACGGAACAGGAAATGCCAGACCAGTCACAAGGATCTGCATCTAGGAAATTCCAATTTGACAAAGCCAGGAGTGGGTCCTCGTATATAGCTTCCTTGAACTTCTTAAGCGCAGAAACTGTGCAAAACCCGCAATCCCCAGTAAGAAAAATTCCAAAAAACAAAAAAAACGTAATTTTTGTCAATGACCACTTCGAATCCTGTGCACATTTGACAACACAATCCAAAGATTTTCCCAGAGACAAATTATAAGATGAGACACTTTGTAGAGATCTGAGATGAGAAAGAGTGAATGGATCAAGATCTGAGAAACGAAGCAAGGAGAAAAACACATACCTTCACTTAGTGCAGAGGCGTCACAAGTCACAAGAAAGAGTTCCAGAAGAACCCATACAAATCGAAATGAGCTAAGTGGACTCATTTCCTCTGCTACACTACACTCTATCAAGAAACACTGAAATTATTTTACTCAAACCCAATAACTAAAGGACTTCATCGAACCAAAACTCCCTAAAAGACAAAAACCCAGAAAAAAAAATAAAAAATAAAGAATTAACCCAGTTGGAGACGTGGGTATATCAAGAGAGAAAATGTGGGGGGGGGGAGAGAGAGAGAGAGAGAGAGAGAGAGAGAGAGAGCAATTAGGAACAATTCAAACTGTTAGAATAAATAAATATGAATTAAAAAGATTCACGATTATTTATATACATATATATATATATATATATATTAACAAGAACAAGAAGTAGAGCGTGCTTGAGTAAGAGCCAATCAATGAAACTGCAACAACCCTGAAAGCAAATCGCTGTAAATGAGAATGACGAAGTGAAGTTAAATGCACCTCTATTGGGAAACTTATGCTCAGTTTGTTAGGAAGGATTGAAAAGTGAAGATGAAGGGAAAACAAAGACACCCGCTTGAACGAATTTATCTATTTATTAATTTCTTTTTAGTTTTTTTGGGAAAAAGAAAATGATAAAAAAAGATAAATGGGAAAAGATTGAAACAGAGAAGAGAAGCAGAAAAAGAGAAGGCAGAGATGGAGGGACCTCTGTCGTCGAATGTTTTGTTTCCATTTTGATATCCAAATCAAAGTTGGCGGTTTCTAATTTTAATTTAATTTTCTTTTTTATTCAATTCTGTAAAGAACATCTCAGTGACATTAGGGGAGTGGGGTCGAAACAGGCTTTAATCCTCCATGCTAATGATTGAATTTAGTTGGGGCCAGACATTTTAAATGCTATCTAAATATCTCGAGATATGAGAAATTCAGTATCTCAATTTTTGTTTTTTTTTTTTTTTCTAAAATGACAATCACATCTCAACCGTCACACGGTAACTTCCCACATCCAGGTGAACCTCCTCATTTCATGCTCGTTAATTTGGGCATCGTTTCGTGTGCCAAAAAAATAAAATAAGACAAAATAAAACTTTAACAACTTTGAAAAATTATTAAATTTTTTTTTTTTACATTTTTACACATTCTTATATTTACTAATAAAAAAAAATTAAATATTTCACTAAAAAAAATCGAACTTAGGAGGAGAATAACCGAATGAGAATTTTTTTTTTTTGTAATCATGTTCTCTAACTCTAAAACTTTTGAACAAGTATTATTGTGGGATAGATTCACACAAATCGTTAGAACGAATTGGCCAAAAGCCATTCCCATGGTATCACTTTATTCTACTGAAATGCTGTGGTGTTCTTAATTCTGTTAGAACGGTTAAGAACGGATTTTGCAGAACCGTTTTAACAGTTTTCACTGTTCATATCAAAAAAATGTAGTTTGAAAAAAACACAAGGTGGGGAGACAAATTAAGAGTTTTTTGAATTCCTTAGAATGGATTTTGTCACTATTCATCTGAAAAAAAAATATGGTTTGAAAAAAATACGAAGTGGAAAGATAAATTGGGGAGTTTTTTGAATCTGTTAGAATAGATTTTTTATAACTTTAAAATATCAATATTTTTTATAAAAAATAATATAAATTATAGGTATGTTAGGAGTGATAAAAAGTAAGATAAGTTGTAATTTCGTAATTCGTGTAGTGAAATAAAAAGTAAATAACTTTTAGAGGTTTTAGAAATTTTCAGAATTTTCATAGATTTATAACAAATCAAACAGAGCTTATATGAGTAAATTTCAAAAATTATATCTACAGCTCATGCTATGTTTCTAGTGGGTGTTTGGGTGCTCAAAAAATATCAAAAAAACTTTAATTGCTACTAACTTTTTTTTAACTTCTTTTAATAAAATTTCTTCACGTATTAGTTTTACACTAACTTTTTATAGAAATTGGCTATTCAAACACACCCTAATTGTTAAAGTTAAAAAAAAATAGTTTTGATCAAGTTTCAATATCACCATTCTATCTATTTTTGTTTAAGATTCAGTTGATAAGTCTCATGTGCCACTCACGTGCAGCCATTTTATGGATAGTTAAGTAATTCAACGTGTTCAAATTTTAAAAACTGTCTATACAATTTACTAAAGTGGGCTAAACTGAGACAATTAGAATTTCAAAAACCAAAATGAGACACGATATAAATTATTTGGGTGACTTCTAAATTTTGAACATACTAAATTGTCAAATTGTTCATGAAATGGCTATACATGACTAGCACAAGGGCCTCAATGATTGAATTTTAAATGAAAATGAACAGAATGGTCGCATTTAATTTTAAAGTTAATTTTTTCATTTATTTTAAATTTTTTTTAAGAGAACACATACAACATACTATCACTTTTTTAACAAGTTACACAAATATAGCACGATTAAAATAACAAAGTTAGTTGGATCTGCAAAATCTCACTAACATTGGGTTTGGATTAAAGACTGTCAAGAAAAAAAAAAATGACAAAGATGCAACATTGCTCATTATATTCGGTTTGTAATAAAAAATGAAAAGAAAAAAAATGTATAGGGTTTCAAAAATTAAAAATAATTGGATTAAAAAATTAATTTGTTAATAAATAACTTATATGATTTATATTTGTTTAATTTACTCAAATAAAATCATGAATATAAATTTTATATTTTCCTTTTTATTTTTTTACATTTTTTTTTTTATCTAAATACATCCTGAGAGAAGTAATCATAAAGGTTGCTCAAAAATGGGCTGGTGGGATTGATGCCTACATTATTTGGGGAAAGCAAATCAAGAATCAAGATTCTTCCATGAAAAGGCCAGGTTTGAACGCTTTGAAGGAAGTGGTTATCAACTCGCTTTAGTGTCTGAAAGCCAATTAATTAGAAACAAGTCTTCAAAACTTCGAGATCAAATTAAAAAAAAAAAAAAGAAAGTATTAGACTTTTTAAGGACCAATCTTCAATATTTTACAGTCTTCAAAGCAAAGTATTTTCCTTAAATTTTTGGAAGCCAAGGATTCAACAAATGGCCCAGAGGCTTGGAAGGATGTACTTTAAAGGGAAGGGAAGTTACTGAAAATGTGGCAGAGCTGGCACCTGGTGGGTAATGGCATTTATTTCAATATGTGGAAAGCTAAGGATTCGACAAATACTCTGAAGATATATGTTAAAATAAAAATAATAATAATAATAAAAAGCTTCAAGGGCAATGGCTAGCGAGATGCAAAAAAAAAAAAAAAAAACTGCAGAAGTTAACTCGGAGGGTGATCCCTGCAGGGGCAAAATGGGAAACATGCGCCGGTTAACAACTTAATGGTTTTTAGTTAGTCAAAATTAATCAAAATCTCCTAACTTCTCGTATTTTGTTCCAATTAAATTTTACCACCCGTTACTTTTACATTAAATTTTTACCCTTCTATTATATTTTTTTGGTACATTTTTTTTTTACCAACCAAACACCTCTCACCGCTTAATTATTTTCCACTTAGCACGGCAGGCCCTCCGGACTTAGCGCAGGAATCATGCCCCGCGTCCTTGGCGCACGTTAGAAGCAACCCCCCATTAATAAGTACCTCGTGTAATTGACTGATGGGAGACTAGTCAATTCTCGTTAAAATATCACGATATGTTCTTTAGGCGAAACGGGTGCGCACACAGCTGGCAATTATAAATTTTTAAGCATTATTACAAACGTTACCGTCATTAAGCCCCCCTCGTTCCAAATTGACCATAATACCCAGAAAAATCGAAAATTTAATAAACATATTAAATAATTAATTTATTTTTAAAATAACTTAAAATTTTAAATAAATATTTTATAATTATCAATATTTTAATATAACTTAAAATTTAATAAAATATTAAATAATTAATTTGTTTTATAATTACATTAAATTCTTATCAATTTTAAATTAATATATTTGGTGTTGTATTTAAATAGTATTTTTATAAATCTCATAATATTATTGTGTCACCGGTAGGTTTGGGTCAACATCAGTTAACTTTTAGGTTAGAATTTATTAAACATTTACTTTTCAATTATTTAAAGTAAATTTATTCATACTATTTTATTTATGAGTACTTTAAAATTTAATTTCAAAATCTTAAAATTAAATATTTTTTTATTTAATTTTAATTGTGTAACACCTATTAACTAAGATTATCGAATTATGAGTAAATTAAAATAGACATATTCTTGTAAGTTCAATTCTTGGACTTGTCAAATTTTATTAGTTAACAATAATTCATTTGCTCACAAAATTAGATTATGCTTCTGAGTGTCAATAAATATCGAACATTAAACAAACTACTTCTCTTTTCGTATAAAGAGGGGCAACTACATAGTAATTGGAGGATCATCCATCAAAATAAAGCAACAAGTTCTAGCATTTTACAGTTGTTCTCCATGAACACACACACCCCGTAATTAATAAATACGAGATTGCCATATATTCAATGCATGTTTTAGTCTACTGTCAAATCTCTCTCTCTCTCTAAAAAATGGGCTTTGAATTTAATATAAAGAAAGGACAAACAGTGATGTTTATATAGGAGAGAAGTGTCCCACGGGCTTCAAATAAGGTATCGGAGTAAAAGAAAAATGGACATACATGGAATAGATAAAGAAGCCAGTAAATTAAGTAGGCAAACAGTTGAGTTATTTTATTCCCATACCCGATCACCCTTTTCATTTTCTTTTCTCCTCTTCTCTTCTCTCCTCTCCTCTCCTCTCCTCCCCTCTATCTATGATCTCCTTTTCTAATTCAAGTATATTGGAAGGTGGCAGATGAAGATATGGAGATTGTTTAGCCTGGAAGGAATTAGGATCATCACACACAATGCTTCCAAGCAATGCATTGCGCGGAGGGACACTTTTTTAAAGTAAAGAAAAGGAAAAAAGAGAAAAAAAACACAACTCATATTCAATACAACAAGGATCAAACTAGTGACATAATAGACTTTAGCCGAAAGTTAAAAAATAAATAAATAAATAAATTATCAAGGAAGAATAAATTAATTTACGTGAATCTGTACGGAAGAGGAGTGAAGTGATGAATATTTTGAGAGAGGACAATCTATATATATATATATATATATAATTTAATTGAAAAGCTTCTTATATTAATGATATTTTTGTAATTACGGCCAGGCGCATGGCCATCCGTTGTCCCAACGTATCACTGTCCTTGTAAGAGTTAAAATTTTTTAAAGGTAAAATTATATGTTATGATCCAATGGCTAGGATTTAAACTTTTTGGCTCAACAATGTAGGAAATTTCCGTGAAAAACAAGAGTTCCTTTGCTTTCCCATATGGGATACACACATTTCCCCCTCTCAAATGGGAGGGTTATATATCTAAAAGACAAGTAGGGCCGGCATACCATAAAAGTTTTTCAAGGGGGACATGCATGGTTTAATATATGTTGCTTTTAGAATTAGTATGTTGAAAGGAGAGGGGGTCCTTTTTGTCTTTCTTTCACCAGCTGTTGTCATGAAGGCTCCTCCACCATGTGCTCTCTCCACCCTCTCCATCAGGGATAGAGTCCCCCATTCGTTAGTTTTTCTCCTTATATATATATATATAGTTCAATTAGCTTCCCCTCCACAGTTCACCCCTTCATTATGAAAGGAAAATCAAAAGAGTGAATGTGGCCATCAAATGCATTTCTACAACTTAATTACATTAACTAAACTCTTGTTGTGTGGAATATTTAATCACTTGCATGCAATACACTAGTGAATAATGACAAATACAAACAAAAATAAAAACTACACACAATCGAAGAACATAAAATTTTCATAGTTTGACAATTTGTTTACATTCATGGGTATTGTCAGATTTGATTTTCACCATATAATTTTCAATAATGAAACAAGAAGAATTATAAAAAAGAACTGAGAGAAGTTTAAAGAATTCTTTAAATAATCCTATCACTTTATTTTTAACCTTTTTCTTAGCCCTAACATTAGAAAATTATAATCTAAACTTCGTTACAATGTACAATACGTCCAAATATGACAACATATATAAACCTTGAAATCCTATGTGAATTTGACTTCCAAATGCAATTCAAATAACTATAAGAACGATAACTTTTCCACAAAGTTTCAAGAAGTACCTATGTGCTTCCCGAGCCCTTCATGCGCAAACAAAAATTCAAAACATATCTCTTGGTATTTTTTCACGAATCAAAGCAGTCTTCCCGTGTGCTTCCAATAAACTTCTCGCAAAGTGAAAAATTTGTAATCTCTATCTTTTCTCCCATTTCGTTGGTTAATGATGCAAGAAATTAAAGTGTTTCGATCTAGGTCACATAATTAGATGACGGGGTGGATGTCATGTCAACTTTTGAAAAATATGATATTGAGAGTATTCTAAAGATATTTGTTAAAAAATATTTAAATATGTATTTATATTAATAAATATATATATTATAAGTATATTTTGTGTGAGATAATGTTGAACATAAAATAAATCTATGATAATTTTTATGTACGAATGCGATACGGTTATATTTATTAATTAGTATATGAATTTAATTTGAATTTCAATATATTTTAATTATCATAATAATGATAATAATTTCTACATAAATTTTGTATTTTAATATATTTTAGTTATCATAATATTATATGTTTCTTTTCAAATAGGGAATAAATTAAAGCAAATTTATTTTTAGTTCAAAACTTTAATAAAAATTCATTATAAATCTGCGAATTTGATGATTGGAGTGTAATTCGTTAATCTTGGATGGAGGATTGTGTAACTTAGGCTTCGATATCTCCTCAGTCAAATTGAAAGACCGATTAGGTACTAATTGGTCAATAAGGTTAGTATCATCCCCGGTCTCAATTATAAATGAAAAATTTATATATATAGGTCTTGATGAAAAAATTTTCCGTTGTGTCACCTTTTTTTTTTTTTTTTTTTTTTTTTAAGTTCAATTTCCAATTTTGATTTATTCATTCAAAAATGGGGTTAGGTGTGCTGTCCCCAGGACCCCACCACCATCAAATTAAATTAAGATTGCGCTTGGTTACTAAAAAATAATAGTTTTTTTTCTTAAAATTAAAAAGTAAAATCTGGAAAACCAGTAAGGCTGCGTTTGGCATAAAAAAAATACTGAAAATCTCTATAAATTTTTATTAACTTTATATCACATCAACTATTTTCTTTTACTGCACGCATTACAAATCCTCAATTTATCTCACTTTTTCTTACTCCAAACAAACTCTAAGTCATATAATTTGATAGAGGTAGTAGACTAGTAATACTCATGCAATATACATAGTTTTCAGGTAGTAGTGCTTTATTAACTTTCCTTACTTTACATTAACTTTAATTCCACTAAACTGAAAAAAAGAGATATGTGAAATGAGAAGAATTACTTAATGAAGGGATATAAATATTCTCAATCTAAATTTATTAAACAAGCAGATATAACTTGGCTAATAAATTCTAGTTTCCTTCATGTTTCTATCTCTCAATTTAATTGTTTTATTGATATGTATTATAAAGGTATTTGGTTGGTTAAAATTAATTAAATTTTATTAATTTTTATTAATTTTTTATATTTTTTTCAATCATATTTTATCATATATTACTTTTATATTAAATTTTAATACTTTTAATATATTTTGTTACCAAACCTTTACCATATCGTACATTTGTATACATATAATCACCAAATGATTATATCCGTATAGGAGTTCCTCCATGGTCCTCGTTGAAATGATGCGTGCCAAGCTCAATGAGTTCTTGGCCTTGGCCTGGGTTAAAATTATCATTATGAGTGGCAGTCAGCCGCTGACCTTGCATGATAAAGGTTGGTATGTGTAGCTAAGCAAATATATATATATATATATATATTTTTTTTTTGATTACTTTAAAATGACAAAAATATTAAAAATAGTAAAAATTTTTAAAAATTATTTATTTTTTATTTTATTACATAAATTATGAATTCATAATTTATCTTATTTTATATATATATATATATTTTTTTTTCAAAACTCATCCATATATATATATATAGAGAGAGAGAGAGAGAGAGAGAGAGAGAGAGAGAGGGGGCGGTGGCAAATCTCTGTCTAATTAATTAACTTCCTTTGAGTCTTAGCTAAGGAATTGCATGGCGGGCCCATCACCAACTCGGTTCCTAATAAAAATAGGCTGTGTTTGCTACAGAATGTGTAAGGTGGAGTCGATAAATTATCAATTAGACGTACCTATGGGGAGTGTTTAGGGGCTGTTTGGAGAAATTTAAAAAATTTTAAAAGTTTTAATTTTTTAAAACTTTAAAAAAAATTCTAATGTCTTTAAAAAATTGTCAAAATTCGTTGGAACAAATTATTATATAGTGCATTTCAATAAATTTTGGTAGATTTTTAAAAAGTTAGACTGACATTTGTATCAAAAAGTTTAACAAAACTTCAAAAATTTTCAAGGTTCTTCATTAAAATTTTGTTGCATGTCACTTTATATAATTTTTAATAACTTTATATTAAATTAAATGCAAACATCCATCCATCATTTCAAAATATTTTTTTACACTCCAAATTCCAAAAAATTTCACTTTTGTTAACTTTGGATTCTTTTTTCATACTCCAAACGGCCTCTTAGGCATCGTTTGAGAAGGAAGAACTAATTGGTTTATAGCTAATTGACTTATTTGCTTATTTGTAAAATGATCAAATTTACCATCTTACATTTTAATCTTCTTTTAAATCTTCGAGTGTAAAAATGTTAAATTAATTAAAACTAAAAAACCACCTAAAAAAAGTCACATTTGTTCCTTCCCAAACAAAATAGCTGACTTATTTTTAGCTAGTTAGAGTTAGGTAAAAATAAGCCAACTATTTTCTTTCTCAAACCAAGCTTTAGTTTATCAAAACTAACTAATTTTTACTAACTTTTTATATTTTTTTTCAATCAAATTTCGCTATATATTACTTTTATATCAAATCTTTATACTTTTATTATATTTTTTTACAATCTAAACATCCCCTATATCTCTTCGGAGGGATGGGATGATATATGTCATTTGATTTTTTTTTCCTCATAATTTAAGAGTTCATTTCTAGTCAAATTACATATTCCAACAACAAACAACGAAAAAATAATTTAAAAAAAAATCTAATTTTATGCCAAATTTAACCTCACACGCTATTTTGTGAAATTATTTATCCTTTATTATTTAATTCTCAATCAAACGTGAATATTGGGGTTAAAATCAGACCACTACAGGATGATGGTAACTTAATGAATCTTAGTGTTGGTGCATCATAGGGTGCGTTTAAAATGACAAAAAGTGAAATAAAATAAGATAAAGAGAGATAAGTTGTGAGTTCGTAATTTGTGTAATGAGATAAAAAGTAAATAACTTTTAAAATTTTTCAATATTTTTCACTACTTTTCAAAATTTTTTGTCATTTCAAACGGAACCTATATATTTTTTTGATATCAATTGTATGTATCCTACCTATATATTTAATAAAGATACATTAAATCAAAATTTTTTACCAAATTAACTTTTTTTTTTTCCTTGGAAGATTGACCAAATTTAGTTCAAGGGTGGAAGCATCAAATCCATAGGACTACAAATATAACGTGGTAAGGTAGAAATTTCGTGGATTATATAGCAGGTAATTGGAGTTCACCTATTCGAAAATTTGAACCTCTTCTAGTAGAGTAGATCTGTTCATTCTAAGAGATTAAGTCATTGAATCAGCACCAAAAGGTGAGATATACCTAGTCCTAGTCATCTAATGGTAATTCTCGGATTTGGAACAATTGGGCAAACAAGTGCGTGCAAAAAAAGTTATGTACATTCCTTTTTGGGCAAGTTAATTAGATGAACCATCATCAGATTCAACGCCACCACGTTAGTTGTCCAACAGTCCAAACTGTTACATGTCTCAATTAATTGGCACTTTCACAGGTTTGGTGTCTGCCGACTTGGACTGCAAGGCAAGGCATATATGGAAATGGAATGGACCAACTCACATATTTTTAACACAATATAATTAGTAAAGGCTTAATTAATTATGGTTATTTGCTTAACGACAATAAGTGGAATATAGGGTACGGAGGACTGAATGTCCAATTCTCATAAAACGTTCCTAAATTGAAATTGAGACAACATATTTGGGAGATGGGTCTAATTTATTGAAAGGAAGATACGGAAAGATACCAAGAGAGAATGTGGTTCCGGATAATATTATATTAAGGAGATGCCGGTCGTTATATCTGTGATGGAATTTTGATTTTCACGAGTTATATAAGAAATGATGGTATTGAAATTTAATTACGTGCTGAATTGCAAATTCTTTAGAAAAAAAAACTTCAATTGATAGTACTGTGAAATTAATCTTTTGTGAGAAATTGAGGTGTTTATTTAATAATTTTTGTGAGAAAATGAAGTATTTTTTAATAATACCAACTGTACTACATATTTATTAGATAAAAATTATTCTTAAACACTTGTGAATTTTAGTAAGTGTCGTACGAAAACCAGGTAAGTTGTAGTCGAATTGAAAGATGAAAATATTATACCAGTATTGATGCATTATTATGAATGAGATATTATGACTTGGGTGGGTTAGATTGGTAGGAAAAATAAAAAAAAAAGGGACAAATTGGGTTCGCTGATTTGGTTGAATTTAGGGAATAGAATCTAGAGAGAGAGAGAGAGAGAGAGAGAGAGAGAGAGGAGTCCATTTGTAATCGGGATCACTCTTGTAATTGATATTGGTTTATAATGAATTACTTTTTAGGTGCAATCGTTTTAGATACTCAAGATTTTTTTCGGATGTACTTTCCTTATTATATTGTGGTGTCTCTTTTTGTGTGATTAATTTATTTTCTGCTATTATTTTTGTCATTACTATTGTAGTTGTTTATTTTAATTTGGCAAACACTCAGGCGTAAAGAATTTTTGAGGCAGCTTTATAATATAGTCCTTTCGTATGTCTTTATTTAAAAAAAATTAATTATAGAGATTTGATTCTAAAATAAAAAATTAATTTGATTTGATTTGATTTAATAAATAAAATTTTGATTTGAAGAATTGAATTTATTTGATTTAAAAATATCAAATTTGATCATATTAATAAAAAATAAAAATATGGTAAATATAATATATGATGACAAATTTATTTTTTTATATAATTTAAGAAAAAATGAATTTTTATTAAATTATATTATCTTGAATTGAATTTTAAATTACATAGAAATCCTAAAATTTAAGTTATGAAATTAAATTAAATATAACTCATAAAATTTTATTTTAGTTTCAAACGAGAATTCTCATTAAATGAAATCAAATTCCTTTGAACCTACCCATTCCAAGTGGAGTGACGATAGTAAATTACTAAATAATTTTGACATTTTATATTTTAAAAAAATATTATTTATTATAAAAAAAATAAAGCATTTGAAGAGAATATATTTAGTGTCCATTTGGAGCACTAAGAAGTACAAAAAGTTCAAAAAATTTCTATTTTTTTAACTTTTTCAAACTTTTTTTACACTCAATATCTCTAATTTATTTTTTTTCAATTTTTTAATTTCTTTCAACTTTTTCTAATTTTTTACAATTTTTTTTAATTCTCTTCCCTTTTTATATGTTTCAAAAACTCAGTAAATATCTAATAATTTAAAATTTATTTATTTTTGTCCAAGTTTAACACCCCCAAACAGGCGCTCGGCATTTTACGCAAACCGAAACGTATAGTCAAAGCTGAGCGATCACATTAGGCGCGGCTTATGAGGAGTGAGGGTGGTGGGGTTAGTTGGCACTTGCGCGTTCTTCAAAAGCATCATTATTTTGAGGTCACAAAAAAATATATATTATTTTCCTCCAAAGGACGGAAATCGTGTGGATATAAATATAGACATAGACGCCGTACACAGTTCGTTATGTTTGAATTGATCATCGTACAGTGCATGGTTGTAAATCTTGTCATCGTCGACTACGCAGACTGTTTGGCTGTGTTGAGAATGTGAGAAAATTTATAAAAATTTTTTGAATTTTTAAAATTTTTTAGTACATTTTATTTTATTTTTTACGTTACATAAAATTTTATAAACTTATATATATTCACATATTGAAACAAATTTTTATAAATTTTAATAAATTTTTTACTTACCCCCGTAATATTTTCTTAAATCCTAATAACTTAATCTACAAATTCTAATCACTTTTTAATGACTTTTAATAAATTTTGACATAAACTATTTGAACAGATTCAAAAAATCGTTCAAACGGATTGTCTCTCTGAAAAATTGATGGAAAAATAAAAAATTTTAACTATTCATGTATGAAAAACGTAGTTTGATAGTTACATATCAAATACGAAAAAATTATATAAATCACATTTTTTATTATTTTTTAACGCTCCAAATGCACCCATAAATAAAATATATGTATATAGAGGCTTAGGGCTTGTTTGGCGCTCCAAAAAATAGTGAAAATCTCTAAAATCCTCCATATTTTGTATATTTTGTACTCCTCGTCCTTTATAAAATTTCTATAAATTTATATATATTTATATATATCTTAATAAAGTTTTACAAACTCCAACAAATTTTTTAAAAATCCTAATAACATTTCATAAACCCTAATAACTTTTCTACAAATTTAAAAAAATTTTTAACCACTTTCAATAAATTTTGACGTAAAACCATTCTGACAGAACCAAAAAAATCATTTGAATAGTTTTTTTCTTCAAAAAACTAACGTAAAAGTTAAAAAATTTTATTATTTATTTCTAAAAAACGTAATTTGATAACTATATACTAAATGTTAAAAAATTTTTCAAACTATAATTTTAACAATTTTTTATTGTTTTTCGCCGTGCCCAAATCGACCCTTAATTTCAATGAGAAGTGTCGGCAAGACAGCCATAAAAGCTGAGGCACGAGGGCTTGCAAGTAGGGCTGAGAGTTGCCTCCTTTTGAGGGCATACTATGTCATCCCAGCTGAGAAGCATTTGACTTTCTGATTAATTTTCTTCAATGTGGACCTCATTTTGCGGGGGTGTTTGAATGAAAAAAAAAGAATTGGTCAAAAAAATATAGTAAAACTATAAAAATTTAATATAAAAATAATATGTGATAAAATTTAATTAGAATTAAGTATAAAAAATTAATAAAAGTTTATAAATTTTAGTTAATTTTAACTAACCAAACACTCTTTATATATTGCTTAATTATGTGGAAAACTAGATCTTACTGCTTCAAACAATATTCTCACCATTAATTTTATATACCACACAAATTGAGGTTGAGAACATATTAGATAACAAAAGGAGAGAACCAACCAAAAATCATCAAGAATGGGCTGCCATCATGGTTTAAACAGGAGTAATGGTTAGCGTAACAGTTTAACATTCAAGTTGTGTTTAGTATGCAATAAGTAGCTAAAAGTAGAGGTGGATATCGGACAGAGGTCCCGTTTGGCATCATAAACAACCTCTATAAATCTCTATAAATCTCCAACAATCCCTTTATTTTTAATTTTTTTGCTATTACAAATTTCAAAAAATTCTAATATTTCACTAAAAAAAATAAAAAATATGAAAATAGGTTAATCGAATGTGTAAATTTTTTATACAATCATATTCTTTATGTCGAAAGCTTTTAAACGAGTACCATTGTCGCTATTTTTTTGTAAATTTTTTTGAATCTGTGGAAACAGATTTGAAAAATCATTCCCACGGTTTGCTACTTTTCATTAAAAAAAGGTACCAAAATCAATCCCAAATTATATTTTATCTCAATTTATCTTATTTTTTCTTACTCCAAACGAGACCAGAATAGGAAATATATATATATATATATATATATAAAAATGGGTCTAAATTTTGAATCCAAGCAAGTTAACTTAAACTCATTTATTTCTTAAATATATTTTTAATTAAAAATTTAAATTATGATGTTTTAGTGTTAAAAAATATTTTTTGTTTTTTAGTGTTAAAAAATATTTTTTGTAAGACCCGATAAAAATATTATAAATATATAAAAATAATTAGTTTTAAAATAATAGCTTGATAAGTTATATAAATATTGTTAATATATTATTCATATTAATTTTTAATTTATTTTACGTATTTTGATCTTGATACGCATGTGTAATGGTCGTGTAATTAAAATGAGTAAAATAGTATTTGGGTATATTTATTCCAATTTAACCCACGACAAGCAAACCCAAGTTCCCTTAATAATATAACATTTGAGCAGGAAGTGTCATTGAATTGTTGGCCCGTGGGCCTTGACTGGGCCGCCCAGAAGGCCTACATATTTTTTGTTTGTGGCCCAGTCAGTTTGTGGTATTCCAAGTTTGGCCCACCATTTGTTGCCACCAAATTGGACTACGGGGATGGAATTCCCAGATAGTTTACCTCATCGATATAGATTATAAATGGCATTTTCAATTCAACTGCAAGTAAGTAAATTATAGGCTACTTACCAAAAAAAAAAAAAGTAAATTATAGGCATTTGATAGCTCAATGTAATCAAGAAAAGGCAACATAAGAGGTGCATATATAACTATATATCTATATATATATTTGTTGATGTACGCAAACTTGTACGTTTTATGAGATCTGAGTCTCTTCCATTTTTCAGTTTTTTATGAAAAACATTAAGGCATCTTAAATAAAATGCGACGCAAGAGAATTGAATTGGATGGATGATCAACTCCATGCCTTGACCTGGTTACTAAATTTTCCAGCCCTAACATTATATACTTCGACCTAACTTATATATATAAACATATATAGTATCTATGAAACCATTAAAATTTAATATTTTAAGCTAATTAACATCAACCCCCAAAAAACAATTGCATGTCCAGATTCATGCGCCACTACTTGCTCACATAATACTCCTAAATTAATGTTTAATTATAAGTATTATAAAAGAGATCTCCAATGATAATTAATTAATAGTAATACGATACTATCATAAAAAATTGTTAGAAAAAAGTTTACCAAAAAAAAAAAAAAAAAGAAACTTGTGAGTATGATTTTAAATAATGATAATAATCAGTATATTGATTGATCACGGATATAACATATTAAGTACAAGATATAACACATATAAAATAACTAAAATTTAATGTAACTATCGAGTCAAAATCATATAAAACTGTTATACAATAGTGGGCAATGCTCGTTATTTAAAATCAAATTTGTGAATCTATAACTCTAAATTAAAGCATCAATGGAGATGAAATTTAATTATAAATGTGTCACTGTCATATTGAAATTTAATTATAAATGTGTCATTGTCTATTCCTAATTATTAAGTCAAAACTAGAGATTTTCATAGTAAAAGGATGAGAAAGTTTGTTTGATCTATTCATTCACCATGAGAAGAGAATCTTGAAAGAAGAGCATGAGAATTGCCTGCAGCCTTTTTGATGTCTAAATTTTAAGTTGATCTAATTACGCTCCTTTATTTGGAGCCATCCTCAAAATTATAAATTTGTTGATCAGACCCCAATTACCTTTCTAGTAAACCTTCCATCGCTCTTCTATCTGCAACTTCTTCAATCTTGGCGTCTTAAATTTGTTCCACAATCCTCACATGGCACAGGTATTTTCAAATGATTCGATTCTAATGTCCATAGTTTTCTCTTATTTTGATGATTATATATATATATATATATATATATATATATATATATATTGCAGAAGGTAGTGCTGAAGATCATGAGCATGATCGATGAAAAGACCAAGAAGAAAGCTATAGAGGCTGTCGCTGACATTCACGGTACCAAAATAATTAATATTGACATTCATGGAAGTTGGGTTTTAGGAAACATAAAATTCTAATTGAAGTGACTTTATTCCATTATTGAGTTATTCATATATATATATATATATGTATATATATATATTCCTAATGTGAGATTATTGATTAATTAGTATTAGTACTGAAAGTATAATTTCATTAATAATATTTTGAGATTGCAATAAGTGGGCTATTTTGATGATGATCATCAGGAGTTGATTCAATTGCAGCTGATCTGAAGGAGCAGAAACTGACTGTCATAGGAGAAATGGATACAATTGCAATGGCTAAAAAGCTCAAGAAAATAGGAAAAATAGACATCACATCAGTTGGTCCAGCTAAAGAAGAAAAGAAAGAAAAGAAGAAGGATGGGAAGAAATGAAGTTCGGAAAAAAAAAAAAAAAAAAGACTAGTAGTTGATCCATCGAATTATGGACGCTTTGGAAGTCTAGGACTACTAGCTTTGTATTTGTATCAGTTTAATAATATTATGGAGACTTTCAGAGTAATAAAAAATAAGATAAAATGAAATAATTTGTGGGTTATAAAAAGTAAATAATATTTAAAAAATTTCAAAAATTTTTATAAATTTTTAACATTTTTTAATGCATCAAACACACAATATACAAATTGATATAACACTTTGTGTTCATTTGTCTCGACTAAGTTTTAAATTCATATATTCTACAAAAAAATTCATACTTAGGGTTTTTATTTACTTCATTTTCTTGTGTCGAAATTACAAATGTTTTTTTTCCTCAAAATTATTTATACAAATTTCGACTTTACATGTCTGGTTTTTGATTCTTTTAAGGTCGTTCAAGACAATCCTAAAGGTTAATTCAACTAGTACGATTTTAGATTTATTTTCTAGTGGTTAGTAGTTTGATTTTCTTAGAGGCCACTGTAGGGTTTACCCAAAGTCATTTAACTTCGAGGATTCAGAGATTAGTTGAATTGCACGCAAATTAAGCTGAATATCCTGGGTTATTTAATTTAAAAAGAAAAAAAAAAGAAAAAAAAAAAACAACAACAACAACGGAGGAGAGGTAGTTCAAGACTTCAAATTTCCTTAATATGTTTATAGCCATTTCCACATAATTTAAATTTGATTGGTGTTAATTTTTTAATAATTAGGATGTGTGTATGTGTATGTATATATATATATATATATATATATATATATATATATATGTATTTTGGCCAATATGTATCGATCTAGTTAGGGGACAAATGATATTGGATGTCTTTAGAGTTGTATAAATTTGTAAAAGTTAATGTTTTGTGTAGTAAATAAAAAAAATTTAAACACTACTACAATAATTGATAAAGATCACACTAAGAAATTTATAAAGATCACGGTTTTAGAAAAAGCGTGATAAAGATTTGTGAGTTAAACTTTTTATCTCAGTCTAATTAAAAAATTGGGATAAAAAGTTACTTTTAATATTTTTTATCTCATTTTTGTTAAAACCGTGATTGCATTTAAAACGAGATAAAAGATCAGTGGAAACTATCTCAACAAAAAACTGAGATAAAAAATTAGTGAAAACTATCTCTAGAAAAAACTGAGATAAAAGATCAGTGAAAACATCTCTAAAAAAAATTGAGATAAAAAAGTGAGTAAAATTATATCTTAAAAAAAGTGAGATAATTAAAAGAATGAGAGATAATATTATTATTTTTTTCTTTATATCTCTCTGAAATAATTTTGTTTATCATCTTATATGATTTAAATTAGATTTTGTAAACTTTATTTTAACATTTATTTATTAATTTTAATTAATTGAATATGATATAAAAACTATAATCATAGATCAATAAACAAAAAAATTTTAAATTAATGTTAAAACTAAATTTACCACATCAAATTTAAATAACGCTAAATATATGATTATTATTTTTTTTCAGTAAATATATGGAAGTAGTCTTCATAATTTGTATAACTTATAACGAGGTGAATATTAAATATTTAATATCTAATAAATAGTTAGTGTATCTTTAATATTATTTATATTTATTAATTTTAATTAATTGAATATGATATAAAAACTATAATCATAGATCAATAAACAAAAAAATTTTAAATTAATGTTAAAACTAAATTTATCAAATCAAATTTAAATAACGCTAAATATATAATTATTATTTTTTCAGTAAATATATGGAAGTAGTTCTCATAATTTGTATAACTTATAACGAGTTGAATATTTTAATATTTAGTATCTAATAAATATTTAGTGTATCTTTAATATTATTTATATTAAAAGTGACATTATTTTATATTTTGTTGGAAGTGATAAAAATTTACAAATAAAAATAATAAAAATTTTCATTTTTTTGTTTTTTTAGAACTAATTTTTGAATATAATCATTGAAAATATTTTTTGTATTACAAATCAATTTTTAAAATAGTTTTCAAAAATTTTGTTTTTAATAATAATTTTCTAGAACTAAAACTAAACGTGACCTAATTATTTTTAAAAATATAATACAAAATGAAGAAAAATATATTATAAATAGTGAGTTATGATTAAATATATGCTATACACAAAGGGTAAAAGAAAATAAAAAAAGATTTGAGATTATTTTTAATTAAATATAATAGATATTCACAAATTATTTATTAAGTATTCACATTGTTTTATATATTACTTACAATTTCAAGTTGTTGCAAAAAGTTAAAATAATTAAATAAAAGTAAATTTTTTATAATTTTTTTCGATCAATTGATTAGGAAAAATGTAACTTTTAACTACTAATTGGTTGACAAAAGTCATAATAAATTATTGTAAAAACTTAAAATAATATAATTTTATTATTTTTAGTAACCCGTAAAGTGATAAAAATATATTTATATATATTAATATGCAAAATGTATATATAAATGATAGGTTGGACTAGCGGTCAACTACACTAACTTCCAAATGAATGGTAGGGGTTCGATTCTCAGCAGTAATAAAAAAAGCTATAATGATAAGTGACAAACGGTGCTATGATGGCGTGATAGTAGGTTGCCATGTGGATTTTTATTATTTTTAAAATTAATCTATTTTTTCAGCATGATTATTTGTTTATATTTGATCACGATTTTTCAAAAAAAGTGAGATCAAAATACATAAATGATCACATGAAATTTCTTTTCATATCAGTTTTTACCATAAAGATCACGCTTTTAGTGTGTGATTGTTGTAAATTTTCGATCACGGTTGTAAACTGTGATAAAAAAGAGGAGACTTACAATCTCACCTGGATCAATCACGCTTTTGTGACTGAGATAAAAAGTGAAACATCACACTTAAAAGTTGTGATGTTTATGCATTTTTGTAGTAGTGAAATTTTATAATCTCATAATTCGTATTTATAGAGATTTGTAAAATTTTATATTTTTTTAACTCTAAACAATACCATTGTATTTTGAGGGAGAGAGATATGGAATACTCTTTTAGGATTGAGGAAAAAAATTGAATACAATACGTGTAGTTCTCTATAAATTTTTATTTAAAATCATATGTTGTAAGTTCCATATTTAATTACATTTAAATTAATTCCAGATGTCAAATAAGGAAGCCCTGCCTTTTCATCTGCGGTGCAGAAGAAACAAGAACAACGATATATATATATATATATATATATATGAAACAAGTAGAAGAAACAAGAACAAGGATATATATATATGAAACAAGCAGAAGAAACAAGAACAACGATATATATATATATATATGAAACAAAACGTCTCTAAAATGATTAATTACTAGGTCGTGATAAATACTTGAGAGCGGGGCACTCTTGAAGGGCCAAATAATTGCTTGCATTCAATAGTTCTTCAGGTCTGAGTACCAACGTATACTTGGACATTGGACACATCAGCGTATACTGCCCCAGTCTATTCAATTAATTCGGATCGATAAAAAAAAATGTAACTGTCTTTTTCTCATATGATTTTTTTTTAAGTTCAAAATTTAACTTTTTTAAAATTTAATATAGTTTTAAATATATTATTTACATATCTATTAGAAAAGCTAGAGTACAAATGCTCTCGAACAGTTAGTTAGATTATTATTATTATTGTTATTATTATTATTTTTAATGCTTTGCGTTAATTTATATCCATTGCTTTTTTTTTTTTTAATAAACCTTCTTAGCAGGAGGGGATTTGGCATGAACTCTTACCAGTTTATTAATAATAAATACAAAGTACAACAATGAGAGGGATTTAAACGTGATCTACAGTGAAAACATAGAAAAGTAGTAAATAAAATCCTCAAGAGAGCGATGACTCACCGCATTATAGTAGTGAAAGCTACTAAAAATAATAGAAAGGAAAAAGTGGTGACTTACCACTGTACAATATATGAAAGGAGGCATAAACACGACTTCCAACAAAGTAAAATAAAAAAAAAAAAAGCTAAGTCATAACGTGTGGAGTCTACCACGCACCAAGGATAAGAATTCCAATAATAGCCTAAGGTAGATCCGTCTACCCATAAAAATTATGGATTTGTTGGCAAGTAAAAAGCTCAAGAAAAAAAGAAAAATAGACATCACATCAACTGGTCCAGCTAAAGAAGAAAAGAAAGAAGAGAAGAAGGATGGGAAGAAATGAAGCTCGAAAAGAAAAAAAAAAAAGTAGTTGATCCTTCGAATTATGGACGCTTTGGATGTCCAGGACTACTAGCTTTGTATTTGTATCAATTTAAAAATATGGGGGTGTTTGATGTGATAAAAAGTGAGGTAAAATGAAATAATTTGAAATAATTTGTGAGTTTGTAATTCGTGTAGTGAGATAAAAGCCCCGTTTGGAGTGACAAAAAACTCTAAAAAGGGTAAAAAATACTGAAAAACTCTAAAAGTTATTCATTTTTATCTCACTACACGAATTACGAATTTATAACTTATTTCACTTTATCTCAATTTTTTATCATCCCAAACACACTCAAAAAGTTAATAACTTTTATAGATTTTAACGTTTTTCAGTATTTTTCAGTGCGCCAAACGCACAATATACAAATTGGTATATCACTTTGTGTTCATTTGTCTTGACTGAATTTTGAATTCTTATATTCTATTAAAAACTAGTACCTAAGGTTTTTATTTACTTTATTTTCTTGTGTCGAAATTTTACAAATATTTTTTTCCTCAAAATTATTTATGCAGATTTCGATTTTACATGTCTGGTTTTTTATTCTTGTAAGGTAGTTCAAGACTATCCTGAGAGTTAACTTAACTGGTAAGATTTTAGTTTTAGTCTTTAGTGATCACTAGTTTGAATCTCCTCAAAACTACTGTAAGGTTATGTTACAAACTCCCACGGAGCTTGGCTTTTCCCTTAGCTATGGTGGCTAGGAGAAGGAAGTTGCTTTGACAATGGTGTTTCGAGGACACCAACACCTCCCGGGCAGAGAATGTCTCAAGAAATTTTCCTCATTTTATTCTCAGCTTTAAAAGGCTTTTATAGTAGTACAATCTTGAATGTATCTAACCTTGGTTACTAATTAACCATGGTTTACAGCTGTGTAACTATATTAACTAGCTGATGAATTGCTACCAAACAAATCAGTTGGACAGGCCCAACTGATTCCGTAACTCTAGGAGAACAGTTTGGACCCTATGATGACTTCAGCCTTGTATTGAATTAATGAACTTGGACCGGGCCTCCTCTAGTACTCTCTCGGCCCATGACCCGTGACGCGGCCTTATAACTATTTGGCCCTTTTAACTGCTCCAGCTCAGCATGTATATATCTCCTACACCTGTTCAACGCACCTTTTCAAATATCCAACTTACCCGAGAATCTTCTGTGATTTGCCAACCTGATTAGCCCTGTCATTAATACCTTTCACCTCTTTCCACCCACCTCCTGGTCCACCCTTTTATCTTAACCGTTGCTGTTGGCCACATGTCAAGTCGAGATTGAGATGGCTCGAGGCACCATCCTAGCCGTTCATCCATGTTGATCGTTGGCTAGTCTGAGGGATTTCCAAGGCTATCTCCTACTTTTTGTTTTCTCAAAATGATTTCATCCTCTTCCCTATTCACTGATGGATCTGCTGAGTCTTCTTCTCCTTTCCTCAAATTTCTTATTTTCCACTTTTTTTGTTCTTTATTCATTTGCTCTAAATTAGTCCCATAACAGGTTACTTATGGTCGTTTAATTTTAGAGTCTCAGGAATTAGTTAATTTGCGCGTAAATGGGGCCAAATACCCTTATGAATTATTTGGAAAAAAAAAAAAAGGAAGGGGGAGGAGGAGGAGGTAGTTACTCTATGTGCTTATAACCATTTTCACATAGTTTGAATTTGATTGGTGCTAACTTTTTAATAATTAAAGTGTGTGTATGTGTGAATATATATATGTATTTGGGTCAATATGTATCGATCTAGCTAAGAGACAAATGATATTGTATTGTAAGGGAGAGAGATATGGAATATTCTTTTAGGATTGAGGACAGAAATTGAATACAATATATGTAGTTCTCTATAAATTTTTATGTAAAATCATATGTTGCAAGTTTCATATTTAATTACATTTAAATTAATTCCAGATGTCAAATGAGGAAGCCCTGGCTTTTCATCTGTAGTGCAGAAGAAACAAGAACAACGACACACACACATATATATGAAACAAAACGTCTCTAAAATGATTAATTGCTGGGTCATGATAAAAACTTGAGAGCGTAGCGATCTTGCAGGGCCAAATAATTGCTTGCATTCAACAGCTCTTCGGGTCTGAGGCTGAGTAGCAACGTATACTTGGACATTGGACGTACATCAGCATAAGTAATTGAGTAGTATATACTGCCCTAGCCCATTCAATTAATTTGGATCGATAAACCCCCCCCCCCCCCCCCAAAAAAAAACTTTCTTTTTCTCATATGATTTTTTTTAAATATCAAATTTTAACTTTTTTAAATTTTAATATAGTTTTAGATATATTAGTTACATATTCATTAGAAAAGCTACAATATAAATAGTCTTGAAAAGTTGGTTAGATTATCATCATCATCTAATACTTAACATTAATTTACATCCATTTCTTTTTTATTTTTTTTAAATAAACCTCTTTAGCAGGAGGGGATTTGGCACAAAATCCTACCACTTCATTAATAATAAATAAAAAGTAAAAGAAGAAATGAAATCTAAATCTGACCTCTAGTTAAAGCATAAGAAAGCAGTGAATAAAATTCTCAAGAGAGTGGTAACTCACTACATTACAATAGTTAAAGCTACTTAAAATTTAATAGAAAAGAAAAGGTTGTGATTTATCACTGTATAATAAATTAAAAGGGAGCACATACCTGACCTCTAAGAAAGTAAAAGAAAAAAAACTAAATTTTAACATGTAGAGTCTGGGATGCATCAAGGATAAAAATTTCAATAATAGACTGAGGTAGATCTACCTATGTAAATTTGCTGTAAGTACAAGTCCAATTAATCATGAAGTCAACAACTTGGTTGGTCTCTCTGTAAACATGCTGAACTTGGATGGAAGAAAATGAATATATGTGACGGATTTTATCAAGAGCATACGTATACTCCAACAGCCAATGCCATGTGAAGAAATCTAGGAGACCAACATGGCTGAGTCCGATTCAGCCTCTTCAAAAGACTGAGAAATGACAATTTTTTTTTTTTTTTTTGCTAAATAAATTTAACCTAATTCGAACTTGGGCGTAAAAATATCATTTTATCCCTGTACCTATTTCCGCTCATATTTGCATTATTTATTTATTTTTATGTGTGGGTCCCTAGTCTGTGTACTGGGAGACTAAAAATGAAATTAGTTTCAACTTTACGAAGTCCTCAAAAAAGTTTGTTTTCAATTGTTAACGACGTAGGGCGTATGGCGGCCAAAAAAAAAAAAAAGGACGTATGGCGGCAACAATATTTAATCATCATCTTTATCTATTATGGCAGCCCTAAATAATTACATACTTAATTTGAAAAAGCACTGCCGGACATTGGCCCAATATACTATGGTTCATATATATATATATAATATGTAAGCTTACATATATATATATATATATATATATATTGTGTGTGTGTACGCGCGCACACTCATCATCCATATATGTGTATATATATATATATATATATGGAGGTGTTTTTATTCAATTGGGAACTTTAATTAGTGAATGTTCCATCAGCAGGCACTTAATCTAGATACCTTTTTGCTGTTTAATCACTTGATTAATTTAAGCTTAGTCGATATGTGGGCAGAAACGATGTGACCCACTAACTAATTGGCAATAATATATGCATGCCAAAAATGATCAAATATTGAAGTATTTATATTGATGAAAAAATAAATAAATAATATAATGCCTTCCGGTTTATCTTTTTCATGTTTGGTCAAAAAAGCAATATTCCACATAAGCCTTTTTTTTTTTTTTTTCCCTTTTAACTTTACTCAGTTGTCGAGCGTACAGACACTGTACGGTCCAAGAGGCTACCCTCATTTTTAATTGAGCTTAATTAATCATAATAACGAAATTAATTAATTGATTCTAAGAAATAATTAAATTAGTAATCACATTGAATATTTAAACTTCATTGAAGATAAGATTAATTACAAGCATCAGATGAGTTAAAAAGTACACATACCCACACCCACACCCACACCCACACCCACGCGCACACACACATATATGTATATATGCATCCATGTTAATCTAATTCCTTATGTCATCAACAAGCCTCCGGACAAATGGCTTTTGAGCTTATCTAGTTTAATTTGTCTTTCACTTAATGCTGCCCAACAACTATACCATTTGAAAATCAAAAAGGGACATGTCTGTATCCATCTATCTATATATATATATATATACACACAAAACTAGTCAAAAAGATAAAAGGGCATGGAGGGGTGCTCCACCATAAAGCAAAAATGTAGGCTATTCAAATAAAATGTAGGGCTTTATAAACTATACTCCACATTGTATATGTAATGCATGATTGATGTTATTTTATTAAAATTTATTGTAAAAACGAGTTTGTTAGGAAGTTGATCATGGACTAATCACTTTAAAACTTAATTCGTCAACAAGTTTTAAATTACGAAACTGCTATAATTAGCAGCCCATTAGTTCTCACCATATATTTTAGTTAAGCCCGTCGTTTCCATAATACACATATAAATATGCATATAATGCATGCCTTAAATGTGGCCAACTCAGCTCTGACCACTCCGAAGTGTTCTCTCTTTCCAGGTAGGCCTCATAATCGATCCCTAACTTGGTGACCAATCACCCTATGCCACATCACTCGTGTGGGGATACCATGTTCTATGATCTGCTAAAACCCATAGACAACAAAGAGGAAACAAGCAATAAAAGGATTTAGCAGAACCCAAGCTTTATCTTCATTTTTTTTTTTTTAATGCTCTTCTTATATATAATCTACATAAGTAAGTTCTTTGAGAGGCATATATATATATCCATCTGCAAACCCAACTCCGATCCCTTCCTGTACTTCAATTTAAGGCTTCCAAATTCCAATTAATGGCTAAGGTTTATCCTCAGAGTCGACCTCCTCCTCCTCCTTCTTCTTCTTCTTCCTCTCCTTCTCCTTCTCCTTCTCCTCCTCCTCCTTCTAATCAGACGATGACAAGCAAAAGAGAGACATTCACTATTTGGATGAAATCGCTGGTTTTCCATGGAAATGGCTGCACCGTCTTCGATTCAAGTGGCCAATTAGTTTATCGAGTTGATAACTACGGGAAAATTAGGAGTGGCAACGAAGTTTATCTCATGGATCCTCAAGGCAAAGTTCTTTCTTCTATACGACGAAAGGTATATCAAATGACTATCTAGTACTAAAAATGAACCGACACTATTTTCAGCTAACTATCTAGTACTAAAAATGACTCTGATTGATATATATATAAATATATATGTATATATATGTTTTTGTGATGTCTTTTTGTGTGTGCGCGCAGAGACTGGGATTGTTTGGACATTGGGGTGGTTATAAATGGAGTGGAGCTAACAAGTACGAAGAAAGATGTCCATGGTTTCAAGTAAGAAGAAACTACAACATTTTTGGCAGAGGAATGACTTGTCATGTCACTCTGGGGTTGGGGGTTGATAAAGCTAAAGCAAGCAGTTATAGAATAGTGGGATTTGCAGGAAAATTAGCACTCAAGATTACAGACAGTCATGGCGGGCTTCTTGCTGAGGTAATTGCTCCAAATTCCTTCGTGTGTATATATATATATATATATATTTACGATTGATTGAAAATTTTTGTTAATTATATATATATATATATGAACGATAATGGTGGTTAATAGATGTTTCAAATTTTGGTTTTGGCGCAGGTGAGACAAAAGCAATTATCTTCAGGTGTTGTGCTGGGAGACGATGTATTGACCTTGGCGGTGGAACCCCAGATAGATCGTTCCCTCGTTATGGCTCTTGTGATTGTCTATGGATTAATGTCAGATAAGATTTGAAACGATAGATTCGTCGTCAACATTCATGGGTTTCTTCGGACAGATTTTATTTTATGTTTTTTTTTTTTTCTCTGAAAAAGCAAAAGTGATGGTCTGCTTTTCTTGCCCGTTTGGACAATGGGAAGACTACACGTATAGGAAAAGAGAAAGAGATCAAAGGAGGTAGCATGGCTTCCATATGCTCTCATATTAGTTATATTTTAGGTAGATGATGGGGACATGATTTGTCACCTTAAAAAGCTAGCACTTAGCAAGGGCTTTTGGAGAATTTAATTTGTAGTCATGTGTTACACTTTTGTGTTCAAAATATACCACTGGTGAATATGAAGTGCAAGATTTCAATTAATTTTCTTATTCCAAACCTGTGCTAGAAGTTACCAAGCAAAAGCAAATATTCAACAGACAATATACATGGATCATGGAACATTCAGCCCCATTTCTTCTTTTAATTTTGTCAATAATTAATGACCACCACTCTCATATACATGGATTAGTTTTCTTACTTACAAAAATTAAAAAAAAAAAAAGGGATTAGTTTGGTAAACAAAAAGAAACGGACTTTTATTTATTTATTTATATTTATCTCATATGACTTTTATGTTTTTTTTTATCTATTCAAACTATACTCTGCCTCAGCGATCTACTCTCTTGACTCACTGCTAAGACGTCATCGCTAAATTGTTTCCATGGTTGAAACAAAGTCAAGGTGACAAAATTATCTAAAAAAATTACACTCTATTTATTTTATGAAGACATTAGACATAAGACAATCAATAATTATATTTGTTTGTACTAAAAAATAATATTTATTTTATCAAGACTTTAGACACACGAGATAATGCAATAATAGTATTTATTTATTTAGTTATATTTAGATGTTAGACACAAGACGTACAGCCCCATAATTATATTCATTTGTACCAAAAAATAATAATAATTATTCATATGTATATATTACTAATTTATTAATAAAATTGATTCAAAAAGACTTTTTTTAGGACCAAATAAATTGATTTTAAACTTTGAGTCATGTTTAGAATTTTTTTTTTTGTAAAATTTTTAAAATAAATTAAAAATATATCAGATCAATGGATCAAAATTAGCGTTGAGAATTTTTAACCTTAAATCCAAACCCAAGGGCAAGCCAACCTAGCCCAAATACAAATTAAGTCGATATTGGGTCGACCTATTTTACATTCCTATTCATACGTGACGATGTGATTAAAACTTTTGTTCAATTGAGTGATGTATTTGTATCTCAATTCATTTGTTGGTATGTATATATGATGAGGCAGGTTTCATAATTTTGTTTTATTTGGAAAGAGTATTTTATGGTTTTACTCCATTTAGTATTTTATTATAATTAGTTCCTCATGTCAATTTCAAATTTAAACGAGATATTCGAAATTTTTAACCTTATAATTATTAATAAAATTGATTATATATTACTAATTTATTAATATGTATATATTACTAATTTATTAATAAAATTGATTCAAAAAGACTTTTTTTAGGACCAAATAAATTGATTTTAAACTTTAAGTCATGTTTAGAATTTTTTTTTGTAAAATTTTTAAAATAAATTAAAAATATATCAGATCAATGGATCAAAATTAGCGTTGGAAATTTTTAACCTTAAATCCAAACGAGATATTCGAAATTTTTAACCTTATAATTATTTTATTATAATTAGTTCCTCACCAGGACGACTCCTTTCTAAATTGTGGAATTCTAAGAACTTTGTCTTGTCCGCGGGCATATATTCTTTTACTTTAGGTTCATTTATTATTATTATTATTATTATTATTCAACTGCATCATACTTCTATACGTTTCTAATCTCTACCTTATTAAAATATTAATTTTTTTTTATTTTTATTTAATTTTTATAATTTTTTATATAAATTAAATTATCTAAGAATCACATTACTATTATTTGTATATTATTTCAAAAATAAAAAATTTAATTTAACATATTAAAAATTAAAATATAAATAAAAATTAATATTATCTCTTAATAAATTAATAAAATATATTACTTAATAATAAATCAATACTTAAAAATAAAGATTCAGTTGAGAAAAAAAAAAAGAAAAGAAAAGCGATGGATTATTTTATTATTTTTGTATGAGTAGAAACTCTGACTTGAGTTTGTAGATTTAAAAGGTCTTTCTTATGATTTTGTATTTTAAATACTTTCAAGAGATACTGATACAGTGTATTTACTCTCTATTTTACATAAAAACTTAATTTTAGAGGTTCTAATGCGAGTGCTTATACACCAGAATTATCAATTATTAATTCCGCTCGCAGGAAGAGCAAAAATTCAAATTTCTATCATTTTAGACAAATATAAATTGAAAGAATACAGAAACCCATCTGTATATTATGGGATTACAGAAGAAATAAAAGTGAATCAATAAAACACCAAGGCACCATCTCTCTCTCTCTCTCTCTCGTGGCGCATATACCAACATGGGAAACTATTTCGTAATTTGTATTTTATCCAATAAGAAGCACAAAATTATATATATACACACGCATATATATATATATATATATATAAAATAATAATGCTTCATCTTTATCAACAGCTTAATCCCAGTCTTCAGTTCTTTTCAGGGAAGATTTTATTAGCTCCTTTTTGCATTCTTAAGGAAACGCATTGTCATCACAAGCTGTTGCCTCTCACCTTCTACCTCTGCAAACCTAAGGCTTATCTCTGAATATCTCTCTCGCATTTCCTTTAGTTCGCCTTCCATCGACTTGTTCCTCTCTCTCAGTAATGCCGTCTCGCTTAACAACTCATCAAAGTTCCTTTCATTTCTGGCATTTAAAGCAGAGACTTCCACATCTTTCTCTGATGAAATTTCATTATTCCTGGAAGGAACAAATATATATACATACACAATTCAACTCAGCAAAGTTTTTATCCCAAATATATATAAATATATATCAGAAAGTCGGTTACTTGATTACAAGGAAATGAAGTTATATTCCGGAAAGTCATACCTTCCTATCATTCGAGTCACACCACGCAGATTTACTGTATCTTTCACCTCTTCATCAATGCTACCGTTCAAAATAATGCCCCCAGAATCTTTAGCTACCTGCATCCGAATGGTTTCAAATAACAGTAACGGTTAATGTTAATGGTCACAGATATATTGTAATGGACACAGAGGAAATTAATGTAGAAAAAAAATGTAGTTTTGAGATAATTATGCTGTCAAAATCTTAATTACTGAATGCACAATTCAATTGTATGAAAACAAGAATGCTGACCTTCGGGGATTCATATTCACAAGAACTGGCACTATTTTGAGTGAGTTCTTCCAATCTCTTTTCTAATTCTTCAATTTTGTTCAGAAGGTCTTTCTCCTTCTCTAAAAATGAATTCGTTGAGGTTTCAAGAGCAGATTCCTTTGACTTTATCTGACCCTGCAGGAGATGAGAACACTCTCTCATTGTCAGTGATTGCATGATTCCACGTCTTGTTCTGCAGATATGCTTACAATCGATATATGAAGGAAAATTTTCAAGACGGCTAATATATATCAAAATTTCAAGACGGCCAACATAGGAAGGCATTTTATCTCCCTTCTTATTCAACAAAATTATTATTATTATTATGATGATGATGATGATGTCCGAATTATCATTCATCCCAACCATAATTCAGGCCAAAACATGAGTTGTTAATATACGGCATGAAGTTGAAAATTTACCTCGAGCAGTTTTATTTGGTCCTTCAGATTTGCAATCTCTTTAGGACCACGAGGAACAGAAATTGATCTGTTGTTTCTTAAGGTTGTTTTTGTTCCATCCAAGACTGTGGAACGACTATTAGTGTCCTTGAGCTTCCTCTCTAAACTGCTGAAGGCATCCTCCTTCTTCTTCAGCTCACCTTTTAACTGAAATACCTGCTTCCTCAGTTTCTCTTTCTCGAATTCATCCTCAGCTAACGAATGTTTCAACTCATTACTTCCAGGTTTAAGAGTCCCCAACTCCGATCGCAGATTTCTAATTATTGATTCATTTTCATCTTTTAGGCTTGTCAGAAAGTTCAATTCCTCCATTGACTTCTCTGCTTCTTTCCTCAATAAAGCAATCGCGCTTTCCATTTCATTCCTTTCCACATTTCCTCTTTGTAGCAGCAATTCAGTTTCCTTCATTGACATCTTCATATGGTCTAATTCACCTTTGAAAGATTCTCTGTGTTCAACTTCAGCAGAAAGGTTATCATTCTCAAATTTGAGTCTCTCAATCTCTGCTCTGAGCATTAGTATCTCCTGCGAAAGAACCCTATGTGTTTCTTCCCCTTGCTTCTTTTGATGTTCAACGTTTTTGGACTTGGCTTCAATTTCTGATTTCATCTGATCTGTTTGACTGGAAAGCTCGTGCAATGTTACTTCATAGCGGTCCCTAACTGATTGGAGCTCTTCCTTCGCTTTCAAAAGCAAGTCTTCTACATGACTTTTCTGTGCACGGAGTTCACTGGCTTCTGCTAGTGCTTTTATAGCCAGCTTCTCGTTTGCTTCAAAAGTAGACGCCATTTGCCCGGAAAGCCTCTTAAATTCCTCCTGGAGCCTCTCTGCTGTATTAGCATGCTTCCATCGCATCTTTCTCAAGGCTTCCTCGGCTCGGATTGCTCTCTGCTCTTCCTCAACTTTGGCATGCATAAGGATCTCCAAATCAGCTTCGAACCCTCGTGCCTGATTCTCCATTTCTTCCTCCAAATCTTTGACACGTGTTTCTAGTTTTGTTATAGTGGCCAAAGAGTACGAGAATTCCTCCGACTGCTTCTTCAGTTCAGTTTCCAAGTTCTCAATCTGAGTTTCAAGTTCATTTACAGTAGCAAAAGAAGATGTACACTCGTACTGCATCTTCAGTTGTTCTTGCAATTGGCTTTGTTCCAGTTTATATGAAAGGTTGTGGTTTTCCTGCTTCATGATCTCATAGTCAAGGGCAAGTTGCTCCATCTGCACTTCTAGCTCATCTTTATCTCTCTTGCATATCTCTAATTCACTATATAGGTCCATGATCTTTTGCTCCATGATAAGTGCTTCCTTTGCATCACTATGCTCCTTAGCAAGCTCTTCCAGGGCTTTTTCCTCCTGATCATTTGTCTGGGATTTGGATTTGCTTTGTAACTCTTCACCATTCTCCTCATTAGCAATTTTGTTGGAAAACTTAAATATTTCCTTATTCTTCTGCTTCAACATTTCATCTAGGTCATGTATCGCGAGAACCAATTCTGAGTTCGACTCCTGTGTCTTCTGAAGTTGTAACCGGAGATTGGCATTAAGGTCCTTCTCATAATTTAGTTCTTGTTTGAGTTCTTGAAGAAGAGCAAAGGGATCCCCACCATTGAGCTTTGACTTGTCTTTAACTTTCGTCTTATCAACATGCCTCTGTAAGGCCTTGAGATTTTCACATTCTTCCTTGAGCGCATCTCTCTGCTCTTTCAGGCTAACAACTTCTCTGAAGAGGTCCTGTCCCCTTTTGCTCTCCTTCACAATTTGCTTTTTCAAAGTCTGTAATTCCAACTCTGACACTGCTGCCTGCCTGGAGAAAGCAGCAAGCTCTGCTTTGAGCTTTTCGATCGCAATGTCTGAACCCTCTTGAGATCCATTATCTCTGAGAGTGCTTGATGAATCTTCAGTACTTGATTCAGAACCTGAACCTCCTAACCACTCCCATTGTGATCTCTGCAGTTGCTCTTCACAGATTGTGTTAGAGACAAAAGAGGTTGTTTTCTGAAGCACCGAAACGTGACTTGGTGATGATAGGAAGCTTGCAGGGTCCTGGTGTAAATTATTATCCTTTGGCCCGAATTCTCTAGGGGTGTCAAATCCAGAGCTACTAGCAGAACTCAATATTGTAAGATCAGATCCACTAGATGTCCAGTGGTTCCCATTCAGCCCAGCAACAGGTGAAATCGTCTTATTGAACAACCCATCCTATTGACAATGAAGAAAAACACAAACAACATAGTCTCATCGACTGATATGATTAAAAGTTAAATTCCAAAGCTGGAAACGATAATGTCTATGTGAAATTCATATCATATAGGTAAGAACTTTCATGTTCTTCAACAATTGTAACAATAAGAACCAAATAAATTTCTTTAACCCCATCAAAAAATACAAAGTTCAGTCTTGCCTAGATGGGATGAGACCTTACTTCAATAGAATTGCTTTTGATGGTTTCATTTGCATCACCATTGCTCACTTGTGTTTTCAAGCCTATGTTGGTGGAATCAATTTTTGCATTTTCAATTTCCTCAGCCACTCTGCAAATTTAGAGAAGTACAAATACAAATTCAAAATCTGCTGTGCGAAAATTGAAAGCTTGAAAGGAATAGCTAAGAATAAAGTCAGGGTATTTGAGTTGTTTTTACCTTTGATCAGTATTTTCCTGCAACCTTTGAATTGAAACCTATTTCAACAGAAATAACTACACTTTTGAGAATACTCTTTGAGCAATTAGAATATATATACACACACAGTTCAACAAACATTGCACTCTTAACATCAACCAAATTGGTGGAGAGAGAGAGAACTAACATGCAAAACAGCGTCGGATTTTGCAAGAGGGAGAGACACATTGGAAAGCTTAGTGGACTCGGCATAGCTTGCAAAATCAATTGAAACTTCTCCAAGGATATTAGATTTCAACCATCCCTACATAAACCCCCGAGAATCCATTACATGAAGTCAAACAGATAATGTTACTTGATGTGAACGCGAAGGCTTATAAATTCAGAATATTTTCATACATTCGATACTACAATGTCGTAGACTTTCTCGTGGATTTTCCCCGTTTTAGGCTCCCGAAAGAACTTCACAGTTTCATAGACGGGATTCTCCCAGTAACAGCTTCCATCTCGAATTGCTGCTTTCCCCAATCTCACTGTTGGCTTTCCAAAATCCGCAGGAACCAATGATATCGTTAATGCGTCCCCTCCCACCCGTTGCAACTGAAGGCGCACAAACACACAATCACCAAATTCAATGTTTGGTTACCAAGAAAACGCAAGAAAACAATTTCACATGGATCTCAAATTCAATATTTGGTTCCCGAGAAAATGTATGAAAACGGAAGAAAATATTACACACGAATGTCAAATGGTAATGTCAAATGGTTCACTCGGCATTCCTCCACCGAGCCTAAAATAACAAAGTTTTAATCAATTCATTCTATTTCACCAATTACTTGAAACCCCGAAGTAAATTTGAACCCATTATCAGAATTTTACTTTACTTTCTTTCTTTAGATTTTTCTCAAGAAACAAGCAAGGGTTAGATTTCCAATTTCCCAATCACATTGCCTTGGACAATATCTTCCACATTCAAAGCCGCCAATTCAAAGAACAGGAACTCTAACTATAGCTGTTTGATTAATTATATAAAGATAAACAAAACAACCAAAAAAACAAATGTGTACATACATAATTAATGAAATTGCGATTGGATTTAGATTAATGAAAATTATAATTACCCGCGTTGCATGGAACTGTAATTTTAAAACAGCATTGAACTTGTTCTTCTCGCTTCTCCATCGTACCGACTTGAACATCTTCTCTTCTCTAGAATTCAATTCCACGTCTTCTTCGTTGAAATCAAGGCTTTCCGGCGATCAGCTGGAAACCTGTGTTCCTCATCGGAACTCCGGCGGACCTACCGGAAAATTGCCGTTTCATGCCACAGATCATCCGTTTCCTCAAATTGCAGAGAAATCCAGTTCAAGCTTTAAACGACAGGGTCTCCAACAGAGACTCAAGACTCAGAGAGAGAGAGAGAGGCTACCAGAGATTGAACTTGGAATTCGATTGACGAATCAATCAGTCCAACTCAGTAAAATATCGAGTCTTGCACAGGCTTTGCATTGAACGCTTTTAAGAATGAGTTCAGGATAAGCCAGCATATCTAAAGATGTCGGTTCTCTCTCTCGCTCTCTCTCTCTCTCTCTCTCTCTCTCTCTCACTCTCTCTCTCTCTGCGCGCGCCTCTCTGTTCTGACCCTCTCCCTGTCTGTGACTACTACCAGTAGCCTTTGAAAGAGATTGCTCATTTATTTATTTATTTCATTATTTTATTTCTGCTACCAGAAAATGAAACTAATAAAAAATTTGGAGGAGAAACTTCTATTAAGTAAATTAAGATACCGAATGCAGAAATTAGGTGAAACGTAATGTTTGAATATGGGTTAAATTGAATTGACTGTCCCGATATTTGATGAAATTAATATTTGGGTGAGTTTACTTTCACTCCACACACTACTTTTTACATTTTATTTTATTTTTTTATTAAATAAATCATAAAATTAACTCTTTTAATTAATTTTTTTAACATATAATTTAAAATGATGTAATTATTTTTTGTAAATAAATTTTTATAAATTTCGACAGAAACTTTTAGATATAAGTTTGGTACAAGAAAATGAAAAAATATTTTAAAGATCAAGATAAATTTTAGTTATATTTATATTTTTAGCAAGAATATTAAAATATAATTTTAAAAATAAATAATATAATTTTTATTTTATTTTATTCATTTTCTAACTAAATTAAGTAAAAAACTAATTCCTTTCATTTATTTTTTTGTACAAACTTTGTTATTAAAACTTTCATCATCACTCCAGTTCATTTAGTAAGAGAATATATAAAATTAAAAAAATTATCAAGATAAGTAAATAAATATATCAAAAAAATTAATATTTTATGCAAAAAATAAAAATAAAAATAATTATCGTTATTTTGAAAACTTAATTTTATTTTTATAATGAAAAATATTTTTTTTTTAAATATAGAATTAAAATTTTTTATCACCGTAATATTATTTACATGCTATAAGTGGTTTTTCTTTTTCAAAAATTAAGGTGACAGTTGCTCTATTTTTTAAAAAATCTAGAAAGACAAGATTAATTTTAGTAAGTTTTTTTTTTTCTAAATATTTTTCTTAGGAAAATATTTTTATTATAAAATAAAGGTATTTATGGTATTATAATTATGCCATAAGTTGAATTTTTGTATAAGAATACTTGTAGTATTATAATTATAAAAAATATTTGATGAAAAGAAAGAAGGACAATTGTGTAATTTTAATTAATGAAAAAATAGAGTAGAGTGTAGGAAAGAATTAATGTAGCGCAAATAAGCTCACTCTTAATATCTATTTATGTGATTTTTGAAATTATACTTACAATTACTTTTTATATTTTGTTACAATTTCTTCTTAATTTGGCCCAATTTTTGAACAATATATGAATGATTAATGATTAGGTCCTATATATGTATTATTTTGACAATTTTGAGTTATTTTAACCGTTTAAATTTTTAGAATACCTAATCATTGTTTGAATTTTGTAAGCCATGATTTTTGTGATGTATGATAGGATTCAAACTGCTACGTAATTGAACACATAGATCTTCAATCGAAACTCATTTGAAAATCTTAAAATAATTAAATATGTTTAAATCATTTTCATTGTGTTTTGATGGAGACCTGATATTAATAGGATCATTTAATGTAGTTTTAACTATTAAAAATCTAATTTTTTTTAGGGTAAACTTATTTGCACGGTACAAATAATTTTTTTCTACTCCACTTTATTTTTTTATTAATTAAAATTATACAATTGCCCATGCTTTTTTTTTTACTTATGTTTTACATAAATATAAAATCATAAAAGCCCTCTATATAAAATCAATTTAAAATATAATTATAATGTTATAAATATTTTTTTTATAATATAAATTATTTTTTAAAATATACATATATAAGGCAGCTTACGAATTTTTCTTACCTATTTTAATAAATGAGTAGAGATTTTCTATATTTTTATCAATCCTCAAGCTAATCAATGTAATTTACCATTCAAAATTGTGGACAGAAACTGTGGTGAAGTTAAATTGACATAAATGCCCTTGTGGTTCATTCTTCGGGGAGGTGTGGATTCTAATCTAAGTTGTTCATTTTCGGTAATATTTCCTACCAAAACAGGTCAGTTTAATACCGAGGGCTCAGCTGTTAGTCATTATATAACTATGCTTAGTGGTAAAGCATTTTGGAAGTCTTATATTGCATCAACCACATGGTGACAGATCATCAAACAGAGATTGAGAAACATAAACCAAAATTTGAGAAGGGCTATTATAATTTATTAATAATTAAATATCATTTATTTTAACAAATTATATTAATAAAATATATAATTTAATGATAAAATTACTATCATAAAAAATATATTACAAAATTATTATTAACCAAAAAATAATTTACTAAAGTAATTTTAATTTCCATTTGTTAATAATAATTATTAATTTAATCAAAAAATTGTTTTAATCAATAAATTATTGTTTTATAATTTACAAAGTAAGTTTAATTTCGAGGGGTAACGAGAGTATAGGAGATGGGATGAGAAAAGTGTAGATTTTTTCGTAACTCTAACTCCCTGTGAAACTCACCATTAAAAAAGAGTAAGCAACTAACCAATGGTTAGCAAATTAAGGCTTGATTTGGGAACAAATTTAGCTAATTAGTAGCTAACTAAAAAAAAACTAATTAAATTTGTGTTTGGGAAGGAAAAAAATGATTTTTTTTGAGATGGTTAATTTATTTATTTTTTTTTATTAATTTGACATTTTTACGCTTGAAAGTTTAAAAGAAAATTAAAATGTAAGAGGATAAATTTAACTAAATACTGTTGAAGTAGCCATTAGCTTGGTTAATGGCTACCAATGCCAAACGGAGCCTAAGTAAGGAACAGGGCAATATAAGATTTTAGGGGACTGTAGTGAAAAAATTCACTACAGAAATTGTAGTGGGTCAATGAACGATAAGGATTTAATTTCATTTAATCTAACGATTTTAGTTTGATATGATAAAATTAATTTTTAAATAAAATTAAAATTAAATAAAATTTAATTGAAATACAATTAACTAATGAAGAATATAAAAAAAATACATCACATTAAATGCTTAACTAATGAAGAATATGAAAAAATACATCACATTAAATGCAATCAAATCTTATTTGTTCATTGACTCCCTGCAACTCTTGTAACCCAACAATGGATGGCCATGCAATTAATTAAGATTTTTGGGTAATTATTTTATCTTTAAGAAATGATCTTTTACCCATTGAAATTCCAAATAATTTTGATTAAGTAAAGCTGATCTTTGACTTCAATATAGAATTGGAGTGCAAGTTAATTACTTCGTTTCTGAAACCAATGCATTAGCTTTATGGTGGTAACATGTCCCTGATAAGTTAAGATAGGATACTAGTAATGTGTACTTGTCATGGGTTAGAATATCTTATTAAATTTGGTCCATACTCCGTAAAACTACAAACTGATATTTAAAAAGTTTAGGGTTTATTTGGTTTATTTTTAATTTTTAATTTTTTATTTTTATTTTTAATTTTTTTTGTTTTGAACTCATTTTCTATTTTATATTTAAAAAAAAAAAGTAAAATCTCAAAATGTATTTGATCATTTGTGTTTTTAAAATTTATTTTAAAAAATAAAAAATAAATTTACATATAAAATAAAAAATAATAAAAAATTATTTTGAGCGTTTTTAATACAAAATAAGAAAAATTTTGAAATAAGAAAAATAGAGCATTATTTATTTATTTATTTTGAGATTTTTAAAACACAAAATAAAAATAGAAAACAGAAATAAAAAAATAAATCAAATATCACCTTAAAGACTTACAATACAAATAATTCTCATACATATATATGAGTATATATAATTATATATATATAAATGAAATTTTATATTTGTACATAGGTATTATTTGGAGGAACAATTTTGATATAAATCAATCAACTTTTAAGATTTGAGTACCAAGCACATAAAAATTGTCAAAAATTATAGAAAATTTCACCAAATACTGAAAAATTAATAAAATTTATTATAAATTACTATCTGTTTTACCAAATATAAAAAATTCTAACTACAACTTAAAAAAAAAAATTCAAAAGTTACTAAAAATACGACTTCCAAGCGCCCCATAAAATGGCAATTTATAATACAAGTTGCATAGTTTACAAGATATGGGTCCCTTGTATTTTGTTCAAGCAATTTGTTTAATTTATTTTTCATTTATTTTTCTGGTTTTTTTTACCCCCATTTAAAATAGTTTTGAGTTCTTCGAGGGCTTGTAATTAATTAACATTTGTGTGGGTAGGTACATCCATTAAATGCTTTCTAATAAATTCTTCTTTCTAAAATATGCAATTTCATAATTGAGCTATTAAGTACTCTTATCTATGTCATCGATGCAATTTTCTATTTTGTCTGTCCCTCTTGTTAAAAAACTAAAAAGAAAATGTCATTATACGTATTTAAAAAATATAAAAGAAATAAAATACTTTAATTAAAGTGTAGTTTTATAAATTTATTATTTTAAACTAATAAATTAATAAAAATTTCACTTCATTTTAATCACTTTATATATATATATATATATTTTAGTTATATAGCATTGCCGAAATAAAATGATTTGAGTCTGCTCACACTTCCCTTTCTTTGTCTAACAATATTTTAAAACAGATCAATGTTCAACTCCCAGTTAGGCTGGCCCTCAGTGTGGCTTTGAGGCTTCTTCGCACATCAGAATACTTTGTGCGTTCTATAAGCATACACACACACATATTTATATATATATATATAAAAGAAATATATTAACACTTTCAGAACCTTATATAATTTCAGTAATAAATATCAATATATATATATATGATTATTTTGGTAAGTTGGTTGTACATTAATTGTGCTGGCTGTTTTAAAGAAATTTTTGAGGTATAGTTTGTTAGATTATGAGACTAAAGCATGAGGATGCTTCAAACTTTCATAAACTTTTGATTGAAGACTATGGATAGAAATTAAGATTGGTAGCAACAACTGGTGGATGAATACTATTCTCACTGTCTGATACCTATTGTTATTATTATAGGTAAGTAAATAATCAATGTTAATTGGGTAATTAATTAATTATATATGTATACACATAGTCAATTATGAAATTAATCAAAATCGCTAAGGAAACAAAAAGGCATATGAACCAGTTCGATTATTAATTAATTAATTTTAATAATAAGCTTCAGATTAAATACCTAATTATTAATTAGGTTTTGATTAGATGTTATATGATAAGATACAAATCATAATTATTGAGAGCGGTAGTCTATGAGTCTGTCTGAAGTGAAAAAAATTAAGATAAAGTGAGATAATTTGTAGGTTCACAATGAGATAAAAAATAAATAATTTTTAAAAGTTTTCAGAGAACATTTTTAGAAATTTATAACAAATCAAATGGAGGTGCAATTGCATTGTCCACCTATGTACCGGCTGCCCTAATTAAGCCCATGTCGGTCGATCTTAAATCTTGTTTCATTATTTAATTTCGTTAATTATTTAATCCGGGTCAGACTCAATTATGGACTAACCAACTCAATTCTAATCATTTGACGAATTACACAGTGGCTGCTTCAGGCCTATGAATTTCTAACGCTGGTCATACTATTTTATATACTTAATTTTTATTAATTAGTCATACAAAGACCGGATTCATATAATAACCGGCTGTATACTTGGACAATACGGGGTGATATTTTCTTCATTTATCTAGAGATAAAAATAATTTAATTTTATTTCTAAATAAATATTGATAAAAAAATTTACCCTTTTACAAAATAAAGAAATAAAGATAATTATTAAAAAACTTAAAAATTATCATAAGTTTTCGTTCCTCTACTACCTTAGAATAGGTATGATTTCATAACGGTATATATATATATATATATATGTATATATAATTATAAAAGGCAAAGAAAACAAAAAGATAAAATTCCCACAAGTGGTGGAAGACAAAAAGGAGTTGAAATTCAACGAGTCTAACCTTGAATTTCAAACTTTGAATGTTTGAAAAAGTTTAGGTCTACAAATTTTAAAATTTAAAGAAGTTCAACTTGATCTACAAATCTTAGATAAAGTTGTTAAGTCTTAAAGTTACAATTCAAGCCTGTAAATCTTGATATCAAGTCGTTAAACTCTTAAGTTAAAGTTTAAATTCTATAATGTTTAGATAAAGTTATCAAACTCTCAAATTGAAATTTAAGTCTGCAAATCTTGAGATCAAGTTACTAATCCCTCAAGTCAAAGTTTAAGCATACAATTTTGATCTTAAGCTGCAAAGCCTGCAAGTCAAAGTTACTTATAACTTTTTAGATCAACCTGCCAAACCCTCAAGTCAAAATTTAAATATATAATCTTGAAATTAAGCTACAAAACTCTCTAGTTTAAATTCAAGTCAGCAAAATTTGAGATCAAGTTACCAATCTTTCAAGTAAAAGTTTAAGTTTACAAATCTTGAAATTAAACTGTAAATCTCTCAAGTTAAAGTTCAAGTTTACAAAATATTTAAGAGAAGAATTAAAAGATTTTATTCTATTCAAAATATTCGACATATTGTATGTTCTCACATCCCTCAAATTAAATAAATAAAATTTATTACTTATTTTCTATTTTAATTTTAGACAAAAAATTTTATGCATACGCATATTATTCTAAAAATTTTATTTTAATTCTTTATGGTTGTATAACATTGCTAATAAAAAAAATAGACCCTTATCAATATTTCTATACCTTCAGTGTATATATATATATATATATATTTTTTAGAAATTTTCTATATTAGTTCTCAAATGTATCATATACATAAAGAACTCTGAGGGGTAGTTCAACTGGTAAAATCTTGGGTTTGTTTATCTGTGGTCACTAGTTCAAATCTTCTTAAGAATACTGGAGATTCAACCGGTCATTAATTTTAAGATCACAGGAATTAATCGAAATGCGCGCAATTGATTTAAATATCTTGAGTTATCCAAAAATAAAAATGTATCTTATACATAAAGGATGCTGTAACATTTTCTATCAAATAATGTGAAAAGTGATATTAAATGGATAATTTTTACAATTAAAATATGCATATTTTTTATTTTATTTAAGAAAATAAAAAACTTAAAAAAAAATGTCCTTGCTGGTTATTGGTGGCATGGGATCATTTAAAGCTTGCATGAGAGGGGTTGACGGTGAGGTGATTGTTTACCCTCCATTCACCTTTACTTAGCTTTAAAGCTGGTCATGGTTTGAACGTGAAGTATGGCTCTTAACCACAGTCAATCAATAGTCCACGTGAGTAAAGGGTGGCTCTGCAGTCACCACTTAATACATACATACGTGTACATACATACATACATACATACATACATACATATATATATATATATATATATATATATATATGTATGGTTATGGTGTAAATGTATGTATAGTTTTACTTATACTTGGCAAAGGCATGCATTTTCTTATGAGTGAAAATTTTCCAACAGACCTTCCTTTCCCAACTTCAACCGCCAACCTAACTGACATCCAATTCATCCATGCTCTCTCTCTCTCTGCGGGCGCCTTCTTCAACTGCTAGTTGGTCTTGTTCTTCGTTAACACTGAGCTATATTTGTTTGGTTGCCAACAAGGATAGAAACCAAAATGAAGATATGAATAAGAATGGAAAACGAATTTGAATAAGAATGGAACTTTAGTATTTGATATATCAAAGAATTAAAATAAAAATTTCTTTATTAATATTTGGTAGAGAATTTTACTTTTTATAAAATTTTTCAATATTGTATCAGACTTTGAAATTTATAATTTTGCAAATATTGAAATGATTTAATTTGCGTTTCATGATAAAAAAATCAATTAAATAAATTAAATACGAATAAAAATTTTATTTCTGAATTTAATGTCGAACCAAACACGGCTTAAATGTGGATAAGCAAGTTCGTGGCTTGTTTGACAAGTGGATGCGTTGAAGCGAGATGTACTTTAGACAAAGCTATCAGGAATTTTGAACCTTCAATCAGAAGACCAGTACTTTTGTTTTCTTTTTTTGGTACTAACATAATGTTGACTTTGAGGGGTGTTCTAATCCATAAAAATTTAATTAAAAAGTATAATAAAATTATAAAAATATGTGTAAAAATATGTGTAATAAAATTTAACTAGAAAAAGATATAAAAAATTACTGAAAATTATTGAGTTTTAATTAATTTTAACCAATAAAACATCTCATAAAAAGTTATTTATTTTTTTAATTAAATTTTTTTATATATCACTTCTATATCTGCATTTTTTATTTTTTATTTTTCTCTCTCTCTCTCTCTTTTTTTTTTTTAATCACCATTCAAACACCTTCGAGAGACTGTAATAGCAACTATTTTGGTCAGTGAACTGACAATGTTTCAGTACCACATCTGAAGTAGCTTCAGTACCATAAAGTCCAGCCATAACAACTAGTTTATTCATAATATAAATTTTAATACCAAAATTTCAAGCTTGATTTGGGTAAAAAAATATGAAAAAATATTAAGGGGGTGTTTGGCAACTCAAAAATTAGTAAAAAAATACCAAAAGTTAATTTTTGTGTGTTTGGCAAAACCACAAATTTTGTCACTTTTTTGATTTGCTACAGTAAAAAGTACCACTCCATCATTACATCTTTTTTGATTTGCTACAGTAAAAAACATACTAAACACCCAAAAGTTACAACTTTTTTACTTTGCTACAGTAAAAAATTTACCAAACACCCAAAAATTACTAAAAAAATACTAAAAATTTCACTTGGTTTAACCAAACACACAAAAAAGTGTAAAAAAAATACCAAAAAATTACCAAAACTTAAGTTTTTTTTTAAGTTCCAAACACCCTCTAATTAGTGTTCATTTTTTATATTTTATCCTAAAATTGAAATTTCTTTTTAGACGAATATATAATGTTTTGGCATGTTAATCATATTAATAAAAAAAATTAAAAAAATTTATATTCATTTGAACAAAAACTATTTGTTTAAACAAATATTGAGAAAATTATTTTTTTATTTTTTTAATTTTTATTCAAGCAGACGTGAATTATTATTATTATTATTAAATTTTTTTATGAATGCGATTAAAATGTTATAAAAGCTATAACTTTTAAAAAAATAAAATTTTCGTGAAAAAAATTCATAAAAGATGAAAAATGGTTAAAAAAATAAAAATAAAAAAAAAAGCAAATTGCTTTTTAGTATCCAAACACAACCTCAAGCATCTTTTTTGTTTATGAAAACTCATATATTAGTTATAAGATAAATTACACCTATTTCCATTTTATTTTGAATAATTATACTTACCACTTCTTAATATTTACTATTCAGGTATTAACGTGTGTGGTATTTGTCTTGTGCCTAGGTTGAAAAAATGAATTAAGTTATAAATTAAATTATATATGCATTTAAGGAGACTGGCATGGAGTGCTTAACCTGGAAATTGTTTAGAGAGGTTAGAATGCTTTTTTTTATTTTTTTCTTTTTTCAAATGGCAAATTCTTGGGCTTAATCGTGAATAACTGAAGCCCCGGATTTCCTTTCAAGGCAACGTTGGAAAGGGATAACTTGCTGGTAATGTGAAACAGTTTGGAAGCGGACGTAGCTCCATCTTCACGAAACCATGTTAGTGACGATGATGTGCGTCCAGAAGCAGTTGTACGTATCTTATTTAATGTATTTGTATTAGAATGCATACATATATACATACAAATAATATATACGAAAATGTCATATCATTATTTTTTGAGTGTTTGATTAGCAAAAGTTAGGACAAAAAGTACAGAAAAATACAAAGATTTGATGTAACCGTGATATATAATAAAATTTAATTAAAAAAATAATAAAAATTTAGTAAAAGTTGGTGGGTTTTGACCAACCAAACATTCCTCAATAAGAAATGATTTTTTTTTCTGATGTGGCAAATACAGTACCGAGGGGTCCCATTCATCCTTCCTAGCTTTATGACTTGAGGGACCCCTGGCTAATTCACAATACAAATGCAAGTTACGTAATCAAGCATCCGAGTTTTTGTTCATCAAATTGGACGCATAAAAGAAGGCTTTTGGCTAACAATTAGTTAGCTGCCAGCCTGCCGTCATGCATATGGTTCATAAATTTATGAGGACAATGTGGTTAAGTTTGAACTCATCCTTCTAAAACAAAAGGTTCATAAATTTAGATTTTATTTACAAAAGTCTCATTGTCATTTTTACATTATTTTTTTTACGGAGATTTTTTTTTCTTTTCTTTAAGGTAAATGATTTTGACATTCAAAAAAAAAAAAAAAAAAACTTGATGCGCTTCATCTTATGAATAAACACTTTTTCCACAATAAGTGTTAGATTATTTTATTTTATTTTTTGAAGTACCAATATTGTCTCTGTTTTCTTAGAGTCCATTTGACGTGGTGAAAAATAACAAAAAATAATACAAAATATGGTTTAAGAAAACTTTTGATATTTGTGCACACATCATCAAACCGGATTTTTTAAAAATAAATAATATGATTCCTGTTCTGACGGATTGAATTTCTATTTGGACAGTTTTAAAATTTTGTATCGATCATAGCTTCTTTGCAGGCCAAACCGAATTCAAAACGATACTGGCGTCAGAACGATTTATAGTGGTCTGTTTGGACGGAAGTTGAAAGTGGCAAACCGTTAGAACGTTTTGGTACGAACCATTTGGACGGTATTTAACTATTATGCTGTATGCTTTATCCTTCCATATAGGCATTCGAATAAGTTCTACAATCTGTCAAAATAGCTTCAGAAAAATTAATTACAGTGGATGCCATTTAATAATTTGAGAGTCTGTAGTAAGAATAATAAAAAAATTTTTTTACTATTTGATTAACCAAATTTTAGTTATTAAATTATTTTTTTAGAAGATATTGAATTTTTTTTTAAATTTTGAGAAAATAAAAAAATATAAAAATATAATAAATATTTTTAAAAATTATTAACAAATTTTATTGAACCAAATGGACCCTTAGTTGTTGCGTTGCTAGGATAACATTACATTCTCCGAAAAAAGGACAGAAGCGCGGATGGTACTTCTCAACAACGCAAGGCATCTACAGCCTGCTTGCATGTGTCAGTGGACCACAGCAGGATCTGGTTAAAAACACAGATCATTAAACAAGACTGAACGAAAGAAAAGAATTCTCAAAATCCGTGATGATAGGAACTGCTAAATTAAGGATTTGAAACAGGGGACCAGTTCAACTTTTAAAAGTTGTGATCACCGCAGTCACCGAACCATTATTTTTAAGGTAACATACCCGCATAAAATGGTTCTCTTTGGGTATTAAAATTTATTAATTTTAATTAATTTTTTATATTTTTTTAATTAATTTTTTTCACATATTACCGTTATATCTTATTTTTTATTATATTTTTTGATCAATTTTTTATCAATAAAACACATAATATAAACACACACACAGAGTGCGTTTGGTGCACCAAAAAATGAGAAAAAATGAGATAAAATGTGATTTGAAAAAATTTTTTTGTACTTGGTGCCCATCGCTCAAACTGTGTTTTTTAGATATGAATAATAAAATTTCGTTCCGACGGATTGGATTTCTGTTTGGACGAATTCAAAATTTTAAGCAGTCATGACTTTTTTACAAACGGATTGTAAAAAACGTTTGGACGAAAGTTGGCGGCGCGATTCCGTCGGAACGGTTTTTACAATCCGTTGGAATGATTTTTACAATCCGTTGGAACAGTTTTAAAAACGCTACAAAAAATAGTCAAAGTGGGTATCATTTGGTAGATTGGGAGTTCATAGTGAGAATGGCGAAAAAATTTTTACTATTTGATTAACCAAATTCTAGTTATCGACTTTTTTTTAGAAAGATATTGAACGTTTTTTAAATTTTAAGAAAGCGGAAATGTATAAAATTTTATAAAAATTTTCAAAAATTTTCAAAGATTTCAAAAATTTTCAAAAATTTTATCAAACTTTGATACACCAAACGCACCCACAATATTGATATTTGTGAGTAACTGACTTGTACTGCGGGGAAATGTTTCCTGGAAAACCTGGTAACTGTAAGGGCAGTCACTTGCCAATCATCTAAGGGTGATAATATCCAAGTGTGGTGTTTGAATGACTAAAAAAAAAAAATAATAATAATAAAAGAGATAAATAATTTGGTAAAAAAATGATATGTGATAAAATTTGACTAGAAAAAGTTAAAAAAAATTTATAATTTTTTGTGGGTTTTGGTGTGTCAAACGGTTATGGTATATGAAAGATCTGTAATTAGTAGGTAGATGAGATCTTTTTGTTTCTTTTAGTCACGAGCATGACTTCTTTTTAATTAGGGGGTATATATAGTTCACTTTTATCTTTTTTTGGGTCACATGAGAAGATTACATGTAAAGCTAAAAAAGCATACCCATCCATCATTAACTTGTAGAGAAGTATATAACTTAAGATCACATTAGCTGGGATTAGCCCAGATGATTGACAAGGTGCTCTCACGTGAACACACACACATGATCACTAGACTAAAAAGTAGAGGTAATTAACCAGGAGTGAAGGGGTCCAAAGTTAATTTTCAAGGACCATCTCATTCCAAACAACACATCATAATTTGTCCTGCCTGGTCGCCAACTTGGTCTTGTGATCCGACAAAAGCAGATAGCTCGACTTTGTTTGGAAAAGAAGAAAAGCTGGGAAAAATAAAAATAAGAAGTACCGGAAGTAGGAATAGATGCAAAGAAATCCGCTGCATGTGCCAAGAAAATAAAGATCACGTGCTACGTATATAGATGACCCAAAAAGTCCGAAAGGTTAATTTCACGTGAGCAAAGTCCCTCGCTCCCTCTCCTCTCTCACTCCGTGTGGAGGGGTTTGAAAACTTAGCCCAACCCAAAACAAATATGAAACCTTTCCCATTCCAATCCAATCCAAGCCCAGCCCAAATCACCGAATAACATTAATTTTTCGAGCTTGTCCTAGTTAACCCAAAATTGATATACATAAAAACAGATAGCCATACTTGTACAAATAAATATACATTGGGTGCGTTTGGAGCGACGAAAATAACGAAAATGTAGTTTGAGTAATTTTTTAGCGTTTCGCATACAATTACTAAATTAAGTTTTTCAAATATGAAAAACAAAAATTTTTACTTTTGCATCAGTTTTTTAGGGGAAAAAATTGGAATGGTTTTATGTCAGAACTCATCGAAAATTGCGGAAAAACTTTTAAGATTTATAGAAAAGTTATTGGAGTTTGTAAGAAATTTCTTGAGATTTGTAAAAAATTGTTGGGATATGTAAATATATATATAAATTTATAAAAATTTCACGAAGTATGAATGCAAAATGTGATATAGAATTTTAAAAATTTTCAGAAATTTTTACAATTTTTCAGTATGCCAAATAGACCCATAATATATTTACATTCGTTTGGGTACAGCCATTTTTGGGTAATCCATGTAGAATACTTGACTCCAACCCAAATTAATCCAGGTTTTACATTTGCGGCCGCGCCAAATTTGGTCCTATACAAGAAAACTGCCCCAAGACTTAAGCCTTATTTGGCCTACCAAAGATTACTAAAACTTACTAATTTTTAACTATTTTTTGTATTTTCTTTCAATTAAATTTTAACACCTATTACCTTTATGTCACATCTTTTCATTTTTATTGTACTTTTTGCTCAAAATTTGGCCAACCAAACGGTACCTTACTCTTTCCGGGTTGAGTTAGAATTTTACGGGTTCAACCCCCTCAAATGGGAAGGAGAAGAAGGAATTGCTGTTGCTAACGAGCAATGTTCTAATGGAAACCAAATCAGTGTTTATTATCTCTTGTGGATCACATGTCATATGGATCACAGGCTTTGCGTTTGTGGGTGGACACGGGTAACCGAGAACCGTTCAAGCCCGTCAATGTATTTTCAGGCTTAGATTTGATTTTTGATTATTTGGAATAAATCTGAAATTATTTTTTAGTACAACTCGTTGATGTTGTCTGAGTATTTGTACGAAGACATTAAAATATAATTTTATTATTTAAATATTATAAAAATTAAAAAAATGTACTAAACAAAACTAAGTAAACAAAATTACCCAAAAAAAAAAGACTAAGTAAACAACACATAAACAACAAATAATAAATATTTTATTTTATTATTTATTAGGTTATTGAAATTTTAATTGTGTAAAAAAAATAAAAAGACATATGATATAAAATGCAAAAAAATAATTTATAAATTAAATAAATTTAATTTAACAGACTTGAAACTTGAAGATTAATATAAAGCCGGACTTCTTAGGATTCACATTAGGTTGTTTGTTCGTAGATAATGTCTAAGAAATAACGTTGGTGCATGCGTACTTTATTTGGTACCAAAAAAAAAAAAAAATTCTTTTTTTAATCTTTTTTTGGTCTGACTTATATGACTACTTCTATTAAAATTTAATTTTCTTTTAAAAACCGCAACTTTTAAGTATATTAATTGTATTCATAAAAAAATAAAAAATAAAAAAATTCATATTTGTTTGAGTAAAAATTAAAAAAAAAAAATTCTTGTTAATTTTTTTTAACTCAAACGGATAATTTTTATCCAAATAGATGTAAGGTTTTTTTTTATTTTTTTTAAAATCATATAAAATAAAAACAATGCAAAAAGAATTAAAATAGATTTTTTTTTAACCAAACAAATCCTCAACGAGACAACTGGTTAGCAGATGCTATGGTACTTGTCTGGACGTAGCGTGCGAGAAAAATAAAAAGATGGGTGCGATTAAAATTCGGAGAGTTGGATGCATCGATCCCTGTCAAGTAGTAGAACGTACCTTCAATACTAATCATCGATCTTTGACTAACAATATATCATATTAATTATATACACACACACATATATCTATATATATAATATAGAGTCCAGTAATACCGTTGTGCCACGTAATACTTAACTTACGTTGCGATTGTAACACGTGACATTTAATTATAATTATATTGCATCACGTAACACTTAACTTGTATATATATAAAGTATAGTTTAACAATATCGCTGCGTCACGTAAGATCTAATTTACATTATAGTTGTGATACATGTTACCTAATTATAATTATCTTACACTATGTAGGATCCAAATTACGTTACGGTTGTGACACGTGTATAATTATAATATGTGACACCTAATTATAGTTGTCTTAATTATTTTATTAAAAAAAATTAAAATTTTACATAAGTAATATTTTACATAATCATTACTTATTTACAATTTGCTAGAATATTTATAGATATTAATTGATATTTATGTATATATATAAGCTTAGGTATGTAGGTGCGTACATCTACATGTGCTAATCTCTAGACGACTTCATCAAAATTTCGATTTCTAACTAATAAAACAAACAATTGACTTTGATTATATATATTTATGCAATCACCTTAGACCAAATCTCAAGCCGAATGCTTATTATTATATCACTAGAAAATCAATCAAAGTGTCTTTAATTTAATTATATATATATATAATCAACTTAATCTACTTAGACCAAATCCCAACTGATCATCTGCCTCTTGAGACCAGAAAAAGGAATAGACTTCACAACTTCAAACATTTGCAAATTTGCAAAAAATACTATCGTTGAATTCATACATAAGCGAGCTCACGGTTTAATTAATTGGATGGTTTACGTATTATGCCATGCCACAAAAAGTAGAATCTATATATGTCACGCCCCGGATTTTTATAACCGAATGTCCAGGGGTGACTTGGAATTTATTTGTTAGGTATAAAAATAAGATGATAATAACACGCTGTCACACCCCAGAGTTTTCCTCCAAATTGGGGTTAACCCGTAAGAAAAATTTAAGATAGTCAAAATCTTATGATTATCCCAAACAATATTTATAAGTCATTGGACTGAACCATTTGATGGGATTTCAACTACAGGGCACAAAATAAAGATAGAGAAAAATATTACAGAGCCATCTAAGTGTCCCAACCACGCGATTAAATTACATACCAAATAAAAGCAAATTAGGTCTATGCTTAATAATTACAATCATCCAACAATTATTACAGACCAAAAATAAAGTCCTCCAGCTCTGTGCAGGAAAGAAGAAAAAAATAGATAACTCTTCTGATGGAATATTTAAGAGAAATTAATCTATTTCCAGCTCATCTTCTGTATTCCTGTGCTTAATATCCTGAAAAAAATATTCCCACAAGGGGTGAGCTACTAAAGCCCAGTAATCAGAATTTCCTAGGTGCCTATATGCAGTGGTTGTAATACTACACTGTATTAAATGAATGTATTTAGGTGGCATACTATTTATGCAACAATTAATTCAATAGATCTCAACTGAATAATGTAAATTATACTTACAACGGTTCGATGAAACCGTCACCGTAACTACTATTTTACTTACATGTAAAATAGTTAAATACTGATGTGTATACCATAATGAAGTCTGTGTCGCAGTGATAGGGATCTCAGATTTAGATCTTCAAGGTCTCAGGATCAAACCCCGTAGTGATACAGGTTTCATACATATATATATATATATATTTTAAAATATTAATCGAGAAGAATTAAATATAATTAAATAATTCCAATACATCATTCATACATAACAAGAGAGGTTGCTGGTCACAGTAAAATTTTGTAAAGGAGTTTAATCTAAATCCTCCTAAGATAATCATACTACTATCCTCCTCTACCCCCAGCCTTGGGAACCAGTGACTTTACGGGCTTAGCATCCAATGCATACCGACGGTGTCACATACCAAAAACCTAGCCATCGCGACCGGCTACCTGACTGGCCAGGTCAGAAGAGAGCATCTCCCAAATAAAATGCATGTTCCCATCTTCATCTAAAAGGCCATTTCTACCCACCCATCACCCCATTGCCAAAAACAGCTTTAGCACCAAGTGCCTTAATTTTTTCTCACCCTTTTACATTCCAAGGGTACCTTGTATGGAAATCAGACATTTTTAATAACAACCGGCAATGTTCCCGGGCGATGAATCAAAAGTGAGATTATTTAGTCACATGCAATATATTTTTAAGCACTTTATCTATATCCATACTTTAATAGTAATTCTCAATAAATCAAAGATTTAACATAGTCATCAATATCATTATCACAAAGGTAGGCGCTATATGTAAATTAACAATTAGCAAGTAAAAAAAAATTTAGAATACAAATTAGTATTTTAGTTAATTGTTTTGACAAGTTTACCGTACCAAATTTGATAAGAATAAAATTATTTCTAATGGTATATTAATTAGGCCGAGGTTGGTAGCTTAGTGGGTGGGCGACCCTAATTGCGATTTAAAGTCGCAAGTTCGAACCTCATTGGCTGCAAATCTTGGTTTTTGCTCCTTTTACCTTTTATTTTATTATTTTATGGAATATAAAGATAATAAATAGCTCTTGGACTTATATTTAATTTTTTTGCAAAATTGATAAGTTTTATTTTATTCAAAAAAATAATTTAAATAAATTTTCAATCATCATCTTATTTATAACCAAACCCTTATTATAGGTTTTTTTGGCTTCAAGATATCCACAAATATCCACAGAATTATCCCACTGTTTAGGAAGGTATTAAATGAGTTTCATTAAATTCACTTAATCATAAAAATATAATTATATAACTTGCTAGGTTGACAAAACAATGCCAAAAATAAATCAAATTCATTTAAGAAAGACCAAATGAGAAAAGAACAAGTCCATTGTTTCTTTTGGGCATTTTATCAAATACTAGCATTTTAGTTTGAATAAGTCATCCAACTATCCATGATGAAACTGATTATCTAAGTCAATTATCATCAATATTAGAGTGTCAAATAATACATAATATCTAGTTTAAAATAATTTCATATCAATAGAAATTATTAACATGACAATAACTAACAGAAGGAAATTTGAAATTTAAATAAATCTTTAAACATAATATTCTAAACAAATCCAAACAAGCATCAATTAAAGCTAAGCAGAATAGCAGCTTGAAAGAAAATTCATATAAAATAGAGCAAGACTCCAATATCTATAAACTTTATATCTGTAGAAACTAGACTTCAAGACCTACAACTTTCATGTTTTACACTTTTTAAAATTTTAAGGTCTAAAGGTACAAAAACAGTTTTGAATTCAGTGTGTCCAGAAAATACAATTTTACACGTGCTCAGTATTTTGGGCATAACTTTTGACTCACAAATCGGATTGATGCAATTCTTTTTGGGTTGAAAAGAAAACTGAAAGGGCTACAACTTTTATGTTTTAGCCAAAGCCTAATTCCACCGTTTTAGGGGTTAGAAGCACATAAGAAGTTACAAATAGAGAGCTGTCAGCATACTAAGTTAATTCAGTCAAAATTTTGGCTTCCCTACCCCCAATATACGGGTATTTATTTTTATCACAATCAAGTTTCATACTTCAAACCAGAAAATGCATCAAATATATTTTAGGAGATTCATCATCCTACCTCAATGAAGATATTAATGACCAAGTCTGAGAAGGAAAAATGAGTTAGCTTTGAACACCACCTAAATTGGAAAATTCCAAGCCTTTCTTCTTCCTCCAAGCAACACCAAATCTTCAGCCTCACTAATTAATAATTTATTATTATTTCTCTCTTTATTTTCTTCTCTTTGAAGACACACAATTTATAGGGAGTGTAGAGAAAATTATTGGTGGAGAAAAAAATCAACTAAGGTAAGATCATGCCTATACAATTGGTAGCATGATCCAAGAATCATGCTTACTTTTTGACTATCTAACCATATCATTTAAGAAAAGCATTGGGGAAGATGTATGGAGGTGGCATGATCCGGGAATCAAGCTAACTTTTTGACAAATTTAAACAATCATGCTAGCTTTTTGACAATTTAACCAAATGCTTTAAATCATGCTAGCTTTCAAACAAGATTTAGCTTTCAAACAAAATGCTTTAAATCTTGTTTGCTAAATAATTTGAAAAAGATGCTTTAAGGTCATCAATGTGGGTCTTCTCTTTGTCCAATTAGTCAAATAATTTTGAAAGATGGTGAGAATGTATGGAAGATGGAAATGAAGTTGTCGGGAAATAATTTAGAGCAACTATTCATGAGTCAATTCATTGAGTGATAAAGTGAGTTGAAATGAGTTGAGGTGAGTCAAAGAAAAGGGTTGACCCATGGGTTAATGGTCTTGGTTTGAACCAAATAAGTAATTGGGCTAAGAAGTGTTTGGATAAAAATTTTAGAAATTCTACGTTAAACTCCCACATAGGGTGAAATTTAATCCGAAAAATTTTTCAACTAATTTTTATCATTCCAAAAATTTTCAAATGCTCAATTTTCTAGATTTTTACTATAATAAATATCACTACCACACTTAAATAATTTAATTAAAGAAAAAAATTCAGGTTATTACAATATATGTATAAATATATATATATATATGTGTGTGTGTGATCATTCCATACAGGTAAATATGAGAGTTTAAAATATATAAGCAGCATATATACATACATACAATAAAACTCATAGGAAAAGGTTTGAAATAAAAGACTATTTATTATGGCTCATTTGGTTTTTGTACTCGAATTTGTTGATAAAGTTAGAAGAAATTGACACACAAATTTGCACATAGTTGAGGCAGGCTATTGGTTAATCTGGGGGGGGGGGAATAAATTAAAAACAACTTTTTCTAGTCAATTTTTTTTTTGTCTTATATAATTTTTTATCAAAATTTGTTTTATTTATTTATTTTGGCACACTTTTTAAAAAATTGTGGAAAAAAATAATTTCAAATAGATAAATCTATAAATGATCCCAAAAAATTAAGTTGTTATTTGTTTTTTTTTTTTTTTTTTCTATTTTCTGTTTTAAACTCATTTTTCATTTTGTACTTTTGAAAATAAGGAAAACAGTTCAAAACTCATTTGGTTACGTGTGTTTTTAAAATTTATTTTTGAAAACAGAAAATGAGTTTGCACATGAAATAAAAAATGATAAAAAATTATTTTTAGAGTTTTTAACAAAAAATATAAGAAAAATCTCAAAATAAGGGAAAAAGAACATTTTTTATTTTCTTATTTTGAGATTTTTAACACGCAAAACAAAAAAAAAATAAAAAACAGAAACATAAACCAAATGCCACTTAATTGTTTTTATCCATTTCTAATTTTTCTTATTTTTAAGCATTTTTTTATGCATTTTCATTCAAATATGTGAATTACATAACTAAAATCTACCAAAACTAAAAAATAAATAAATAAATAAATTTTAATTAAAAAATAAACAAAAGGAACAAAAAAAAAAATCCAAAAAAGCTAACTTTGAATTTTTGCCGAAACTAAATTGACTCGTTAAAATTGAGTTTCGATCGCTAGACACTTCTTTATTTGAAAAAAAGTAATTTAGTTCTCTGAAACTTTGGCGCATCAAAAACAAAAGTCAGACAGCATCCTGGTGGAAGGGCGGGTGAGAGGTTTGAAGTTGAGTCGATTGGAGAATTTTCACACATGTACATGTGCCGGCGATGAGAGATTATGCACAAGAACTTGCTGTTTCTTCAACGTAACAGAAGACTTACAGAAGAGACTTCTATATGTAAGGGAAAGAAAATGATTTCCCTAGAAAACTTTAATCTGCTGTTGTATCAATTTTTTTTTTTTTTTTTTAAATCAGGAATGCAACTACACGTAGAAGTCTACAAAAATAGGTGGACATTGTAGTACAACTGTCTTTAGCCGGCTCAAGCAGGCTGGCCGGCCTCCCTTAACTTAACCCCACCTATTTTCTTCAAGCACACGCAGACAGAAGTGTGTGTGTGTGTATGTATATATACTTGAATATTATTCTTATCATTTCAACCCCACCAATCCCTTTACTTCCTCTCTTTTCACTACATTCCTTTAAACCCCTCTCTCTCTCTCTCTATCTCTCACTAAGAAAATGAGACAAGCAGGAACATATTCAGGAATATTGAGGAGTGGACCACACTCATTGCCGCTGGCGAGGATAAAGAAGATAATGAAGAAATCGGGTGATGAGGTGAAGATGATATCTGGGGAGGCCCCTATTGTATTCTCCAAGGCTATTGAACTGTTCATAGAGGAGCTCACAAGGAGGTCTTGGTTGATGGCCATGCAAGGCAAGAGGAGGACGCTTCACAAGGAGGATGTTGCCTCTGCTGTTATTGCTACTGACATCTTTGACTTCCTCCTCAACTTGGTTTCTGATGATCACCAATCCCTTCATGACTCTCAGGATATATAGTGCCGCCTCCCCTCCCCTTCTCTCTCTCTTTCTCTCTCTCCCCATGTTATATATATATATATATATATATGCAATATTATGGTAATAACTATTTTCTATTAAAATGATTAGCACTTGTATGAATCACAGCATTAATCTCAACAAATGTCCAATCTTCTTGTTGCATACCATTGTTCAATTTTTTTTTTTTTTTTTTTTTTTTTTTTTTTATATCTCTCGATATTATTAGGGTTGACATTAATATTCTTGTTTTACCTTGTTGTGCATTAAGTAGTGTCACGAGGCAGGGCAATAGGGCATGTCATCAAGATATTGATACCCGGGGCTTTTCAACTGATCACTGATTTACGAAGGTAATCAAATTGTGTATATATATATACACACAGCGTAAAACTTTTTTATAGTAATAACGTTGGGAGCAAATTAATTTTTTTACTATAAAAATATTATAATGTAATAAAAATGTAATTATAAAAATTAATTTTTGACTTAGTTAGAAACCCTAATAAAAGTTGTATGGTACGATGTACTTTATTAATTAATATATGTAGAAAAATAATAAATTTTCAAGATATCAATTTTTCACTTGCAAATATTGGAAAAAGAGAGACAATTATATAAATACACATATATAATCATCTTAAAATGTGTTTACGTAGATGAGTTATTACATACTTGTAAATTCAAAGATTTGACATCAACTCTAAAAAATAAATTATTGTTTTAGGTAATTTTAGAGAAATATTTTATTTCATTTTAAATATTTATTGTAATATTGCATATTTTTAATTTTATAATTATTATTATACGGAAGCAAGTTTTTTTTTTTTAGACAGAATTAAAAAAATATTAATTTATTATAACATGGAGATTGATCCTATATATGACTGCCCAAGTTGCGATCCAAATTTTTTTTATGAATTAAAGTGAAGATTATATCTCGATATAAAGTATCACCGCAGAAAAAGGTTCTACCCTTTGTGTGTGTGTATATATATATAAAATCACACGTATGTATTGCCATTTTAGGGGGCTATCAATTGTGCTTCCAATATAATTATCCAGAATGGATGCTTATGGGAGACTTGAATTAATTCTGCCAGATGTAATTCTTACAAGTGCCAGTTGGTTCTTGATTTTTTTGATATTTATATATTCTATTTTAGTTTAAAATAATATAGTCAAAAACACGGTAAGCTATTGCTAATAAAAATTTAAATTTGAAAAGTTATCTCAAAATATTATTCTTGAATATTATATTTCAACCGAAAAAAAAAATCTTTTGAAAATTCAAATTTTTTTCTCTTTCCCAATAAATTTTAATGTGTTTGTAATTTTTTCTAATGTATATGAATTGATAGTATTCATCCACTATTTACAGAAAAAAAAAAGACCCAATTATCCTAACTAATTATATACTCCACCACACATTGAAGTTAATTTAGTTAGAAAATTAGCTCAAAATCTTATGCTAGTTAACGAGTACTCTTCTAAATAAATCTTTAATTATTAAATTTATTAAATTTGAATACTTATATGAATTAATTTAATTAAAACACACATTATAAGAATTAATAATTAATTAATTAATTCTAATAATCTTCCATTTAGTTCGTACAATTATCCTACAATTACAATTTAAAATAAAGAACATCCAGTCAAATAACAACTCTCTCCCCCAATTTTTGGTAATTCCCAATTCTTTGCAATCAACACCCTAACATTAATTCAAACAAATTCAACTCAACAAAATTATTATACATTTATTAATAGTGGTTTGAAGATAGAAGAGTTGAAAGCATCGTGCACTTAAGGAACAATTTTCTCCAACTATCCATATGTCAAGTTGATGCAATAAAAATTTAGTCATTGAGTTTTTAAATAAGATGAAATTGTTGCAGATTAAGCCAGAGTACTGTATTTATATATTTGAGCATAAATTTGAACTTATTTATTCATTATTGGTTTTGGGAGGGGGGTTGGGGAATTGTTATAAATTGAATTAGAGGGTTGTATTTATATATTGAGTATATGTTTGAAATTTATTTATACATTATCCTTAGTTCAATGGTGTAATTATTACAAGTTGAAATAAAAAGGTATATTTTTGAATAAAGTATAAATTGGGGGAGTTTATTTTTTTATTTATTTCAAAATAATTCCAATTTTAACTTTCTTCCAATGAGAATACGACACCATTTTCAGTGAAGTATCTTCAAGATTTTTAGTTTATACCTCAAAAAGAAAAAAAAAAAAAAAAAAGAAGGCCAACGATGTCATGACATGTTATATTAATTACGAATTAAATTTAAACAATTTTATTTTAGTATTTAATGTAATTAAACTCGAAGATCATTGACATATTAAGAATCAATTACTTTAAATTTGAAAATGACAGATCCAATAATACTGTGACATGTCATTGAAGTTCGAAATTTAATATTGAAAATATTCTAACTCAAATGTTGAATCAGCCTCTGGGTGGATATGCTCCTATAAAAATCACAAGAATTCGATAATAGTTATAGTTAATAGATTGGGAAGTATCCAAGACAGAATTGATATACTACACTGAGTAATACCGCAACGATCTAAAACTCTCTGCAGATTAGAGACTAATTAGTATAGGCTCCCTCTTAAGCTTTTAAATGACAGTAACAATGGCACGAGGGATGGCGGATATAGGGTAAACACAGAGGATAATATAACAGATTTATGAAAATCCTCTCAAAACTGTTAAGTAACAGTAGCTGTCCTTAATTTAAACCATATATGAATCAGAGACTAGGCTGAGAAGCTGCAACTATGGACTATACTTTCACCGAGTCCACGGCCGTTGCAGACCAAATACTCATCCTCAAGCTGAAAATACGGCTTCCGGTTCTGGGCTTTGTTCTCCCTCTCCTCCGTCCTCCTCCGGCCAGAATCCGACGGCGACGCCATCTCTGCCATCTTTCTCGCTCCGGCGGCAGCTGCCTTTTTCTCCGCTCTCCGTCTTGCAACATACTCTTCTGGAATAAATACATCCATATTTTGAGGGGCAAAAATTTAATTGTATATACGTGGATGAAAACGGAAGTTGAGAAAAATGGGTTTGGTGAAAGAGAATTAGAGACTGTAGGTAATGCGCAGGGAATGAGTAATGGGATGAGGTGAGGAGGTGGGTGAGTGTGCATTTTAAAGGGAGTTGAGTTGAGACATCTATGGGCGTTCGTCCCTTGTTTTTTTATTGAAACTGTAGGCAGGAACATGACATGCGCTGTTGTACTTGTAGCCCGCTTGTTACGAGGTTACCAAGGTGCAAATAGTTTTTGCCTAAGGCGCCGCTTGGCACAAAGGAAATTTGGGAGGGTGGAAAACTGACAGGGAGGAAAGAAAAGTAGAAGAGAGGAAAGAAAGGGGGTTTGGTTGGGAGGAAAAGTGAGGGAAGGAAAAGAAATAGGGTAAATTTCATTAATCTCTCTTGAGATTTCTGACACCAACAGAAACTTCTTCTGAAATTTTTGAAATAACACTGACCTCCCTTCTTTTACCAGATAAATTTCACTAACCTCCCTTGAAGTTTTTGAATGTATAAATTTTTTATACAATCATATTCTTTACATCGAAAGCTTTCAAACGAGTATTATTGTTGCTATTTTTTTGAATTCGTGAGAACAAATTTGAAAAATCGTTCTCACAGTTTGCTACTTTCTAAAAAAAAAGATGCCAAAATCAACCCAAAACTACATTTTATCTCAATTTATCCCATAGTTTGTTACTTTTCAGAAAAAAAAGACACCAAAATTAACCCTAAACTATATTTCATCTCAATTTATCTTATTTTTTCTTACTCCAAACGAGACTTTTACAGGAAAAAATAGATCAGGGGAGGTTAGTGAAATTTATCTGGTAAAGGAAGGGAGGGTAGTGTCATTTCAGAAACCTCAGGGGAGGTTTCTGTTAGTGTTAGAAACCTCAGGAGAGATTAGTGAAATTTATCCAAAGAAATATATATAAATATATATTATTATAATATATATATATTATAATTTATATTTTGAATTAAAAATAATTTTATAAAATGTGGGTCTCACTTTTTTTATTTTTTATTATACTTTTCTCCTTTTCTCTCTCCTCTTTCTTTCTCTCACTTCTCTTTTCTTCACAAATTTAGGAGGACAAGAATAGGTAGAAACAACTCCTATTTTTCCACCTACTTTTCCACATTATATATTTCTTTTTCCTCACTTTTTTCCTCAACAAAATAATGAGGATGAGATATTATCATCTTTACATTTTTCATCCTCCCTATTTTTCATCCTACCAGATATAAAATAGAGTTGCCGACTCTGTATATGCAATTGTGCGTGTGTGATGCATAAAGAGACGTTTAGTTGACACAAATTTGATCAAAAATTATAATAAAAATATAAAAATTTAATTAATAAATAAAAAATTAATAAATTTTAATTAATTTTTATCAACTAAACACCGTCAAAACAACTAAGAGAGAGAGAGAGAGTGGGGAACAAGTTTGGCTCCGTTTAGATTCTTATAAAATAAAATAAAATCTTACAAATCTCTACAAACATAAATTATAAGATAACAAAATTTAAATTCTTAAATTACAAAATATTTATTTTTATAATTTTATTTTATTTTATACACTTTTATATAATTTCAAACGCACTCTTTTGTTGTTCAGACAGCTTAGTTTTGCTAAAATCGGTCTCTTGTTCCCACCTACTTTTGCTCCATCCATTTTGGCTTTCGGCTTTAGTCAATTACATTGTCAGACTTCGAAGTCCAGAATATAGTAGTACAGTACTACTGATCTATCTCTCTCTCTCCTTATATTATATATATATATATTTTTTTTTTCATTTCTTTTTTATTTTCTTTTTTTAATATTCACTATTTTTATTTTTTTGAGTCACAACACAAGATGCTTGTTTTTAATCAAGGTTATTTGAAAATTCATATTGGAAAAACATACAAGATGCTTGTTTTTAATCTCAATAAATTTTGACGTTGATCCCATAACATCAAATCTCCCAACTTTTAAATCAAAATTTAATTTGAAATGTTCTAATATTTTCATATATTTTTAATTAAAAAATTATTTCAATACCGTTAATTAAAAAATTATTTCAATACCCTTGATGAAACGGACTGACAGCGTACCTGCCGCCTTCCTCTTTCTCCTGTGACCAGTGATAGGTTGTTCTAGACGGGTTGAGGTAAAGGGAAAAAATCAGAGCAGCACACGTGTTTGTTTAATCAACGGTTGAAATGTGCACGTCCTATACTAATCATCAAATGGTTCAACTACGAGATGATAAAGTTAAAAATAAAAAGAAAGGTAAATTTCACTAATTCCCTCCGAAATTTTTGATACTAACAGAAATTTTTTTTTAGATTTTTGGAATGACACTGCCCTCCCTTTTTTCACTGGGTAAATTTCACTAACCTCCCCTGAGGTTTCTGAAACCAACAAAAACCTCCCCTGAGGTTTTTGAAATGACACTGCCTTCCCTTTCTTTATCAGGTAAATTTTACTAACCTTCCCTGAGTTTTCTGAATGTGTAATTTTTTATACAATCATATTCTTTATATCGAAAGCTTTCAAACGAGTATCATTGTCGCTATTTTTTGTGAATTTTTTTGAATCTATGGAAACGGATTTGAAAAACTATTCTCACAGTTTGCTACTTTTCAAAAAAAAAAAGATGTTAAAATCAACCCCAAATTACATTTTATCTCAATTTATCCCACAATTTGCTATTTTTTAGAAAAAAATACGCTAAAATCAACCCTAAACTACATTTTATCTCAATATATCTTATTTTTTCTTACTCCAAACGAGACCTTTACGAGAAAAAATAGATCAGGAGAAGTTAGTGAAATTTACCTAGTAAAAAAAAGGAGTGCAGTGTCATTTCAGAAACCTCAAGAGAGGTTTCTGTTGGTGTCAGAAACCTCAGAGGAAATTAGTGAAATTTACCCTAAAAATAAATTCTTTCTCCTAAAAATATAAATTCTTTCAAATGACCATCACGATATCAGGAGCGATTCAGCGAACAATGAACTTACAAAATCGATCGAACTCAAATTCATAAGGAAGGCGATATCGGCCAATCCGTTACTCGGATTGGATGAACGTGGGATTTGATTTTTTTTTTTCATATATCAAATTATATTTGAATTTATTTTAAAATAAAATTTTGAATATCAGATTCGATATGAAGATAAGATTGCCTCCCTTCGAATCCAATATTTAATCTAAATCTGCCCTGAAAATTATCTAAATAGACCCGAATGGCTCCAAATTCTTAGAGCATATGTGGATACTTTTTAGAGATTCAAAAGATTAGAATTAATAATTATGTTATGAACTATTGTATTTTGTATTTACTATTTTGAGTTGGAACAATATTGATACTTTGAAATTATGTATATTTACTATGTATTAGTTGGTGAAATGATACTTTGGTAGAATGTTGGTTTTGGAAATGTTTATATATGGGTAAATTACACCTAGACTCCCTAAACATTAGACTGATTACACATAGATCCCTGAACATTTAAACTTTATACTTAGACCCCTTATTTCTAAATGTTTGTAATACTTAAGTCCATCTGTTAATTTTTTCTGTTAACTGCGTTATAAAATAACGAAAATACCTATTCCCATCAGTAACCCTCATTTGCTCTTTCTCTGCACAGCTACCTCTCTCTTGCTCTCTATCTCTCTCTCCTTTACCCATCAATAACCCTCATTTTCTCTCTCTTCGCATAGCTCCTTCCTTTGCTTGCTCTCTCTCTCTCTCTCTCATAGTTAATGGGTAGCTACCTCTCTCCCGCTCGCGCTCTCTCTCTCTCTCTCTCTCTCTCCCCTGGCCACTAATAACCCTCATTTTCTCTCCCTTCACACAGTTCCTTCCTTCGCTTGCTCTCTCTCTCTATCTCATAGTTAATAAGGTGTATAAAGAAGGGCATCCTTGCTATACTAGATACTAAAAAAGTAACACAAAAATGGAATATTGTGCCAAAACAACTAAACAAGGGGAAAAAGAAGAAGATCAGTTCTCCGCCTATGCATTTCAATTGGCGAGCTCGTAGGTGATGCCAGTGGTACTGTAGGCATAGTGAAAGTGGGTCTTGCTGCCCAACTCTCCGCCGTGGAGATTGCGTCTCAGATGGACGCCGCCTAGAACCCAGATGCACGATCCATGCTAGATCAGAAGCTCCGGCTACTGGTCAGCTCCTTTGCTCTCTTCGAGGTACCACCCGGATCTATGGACTGGCAATTAAAACTGAGGTTCCTTTGGCCTTTGATCTCCTTCACAAGCAGTTGGGATTCTTGAGAATTACTTTGCCTCTCTCTCTCTTTCTAAAAAATGATGGTGTTTGGATGAATGGAAAAGAAAAATGAAAGTGAGAGGGATAGTGGAGGAAAGTAAAATATTGTAAAAAGGGTTAAATTTATTTATTTTTTTTAGTTGGATTAAATAAAGATGAGTAACGTTTTTTCTAAGATAATTTATAATTAGAAAAATTACATAAGAATAATTTTTTTTTAAAAAATATTTTATTTTTATGAGCACAATTTTTGAAATATTAAAAAATAAAATTAAACTAGAAATTGAGTTTGATTGAAGAAAAATACATTAGAAATAATTACATAGTAAAATTAAAAACATTAATTATTTTTAATTTTTTAAATGTAAGGTCTTTTTTAATTTAATTTAATTTTTCATTTGATATAGTTTTAATCATATAATAAAAAATAAAATTAAAATGAGAAAAAAATATGTAATTAAGTAATTAAGGATGTAATTAAAAATAATAAATTTTTAGATGTAATTAAAAATAATAATTTTTTAAAGGATTAGTTCAATTCATTTAAGAATGGACATAATTAAAAATAATAAATTTTTAGATAAAGTGTTTGTAGAACAATCATTTTTCAAATATACCCAGGTGAAAAGCATTTATTAGGTATTTCTAAAAACATAATTATATAATTTTATTAAAACATAAATATATTTGGTAATATAATTTTATTTATAGTTAATAACTTTATTTAAATAAAATATATAATTTTCTTAAGAATTATAAAATTAATTGAATACACTAAAATATATTTAAATTTTATTTAATTAATTAATTTAATAAAATATATTTAAATTAATTAATTTAATGTTATATAATATTTATTTTTAATAATAATTAATTTTAATAAAATATATCATTATAACTTAATTTAATAAGAAATTATTATTGGATTTAATAAAATTAATATAATTTAATAAAATATTTTAATAAAATAAACTATTTTAATAATAAAAAAATTCCATGAGAGAGAGAGAGATAAAGAGAAAGGGAAAGCGCGAGAACTGTACACAGAGAGCATGAGAGAATAAAAGTTACAGATAAATTAGGGGCATTTTCGTCATTTATGATGTAGTTAACGGAGAAAATTAACGGCTCGACTTAAGTGTTACAAATATTTAAGAATAGGCGGTCTAAGTGTAAGGTTTAAACGTTCAGGGGTTATGTGTAATCAGCTTAATGCTTAGGGGGGTCTAGGTGTAATTTACCCTTTATATATTGCTTCAGTAAATTATTATTTTGATGATATTTATGTATTATTTTAGTTTTCAAAATGAATTATTTGATAGTAATACAAGTTACATATGTAATCAAGTTATATATCAAGTTATGAGTGGATTCAAATACAGACGAAAGGTTTGAATTTTTAAATATTAGAGAATATATCTATTTTCTGTTTGAAATGGTGATGGTGATTAAAAAAATATCTATTTAAAGTTTGGGACGAATTTAGAGACAGATAAAAAGTTTGAAATTTGGATTCAAATATTATTACATCTACCTCTAATATGTCCTGTTATCATCGCAACAAATCTAGAAAAATACTTGATAGGAGCACACATGGCAATTACACAAGCCTGGCCAGAATTCGAGCTTGTTCTATCACAGCAGCAACCCGATGTTAATAACACATATGGCAATTACACAAGCCTGGCCCAGAATTCGGGCATGTTCTATCACAGTAGCAACCCGATGTTAATAATTATTTTAATATTTGTATACTGTATTTGCTTTATACTTTTTCATTTCTATAATCTATAGAAAAAATCTTCACAAAATGTTAGACATTAACCTTTATTTGGGAAAATGGAACAACAGAAGAGGGGGAGCAAATTAAGCTAAATAAGGGCCAAGAGAAGGAATGAGAATGGATATTAATAAATTTTTCGTTGTTTGAGAGAGATGAAAAGGGAAGAGGGTAGGTTAAAAAATATAGTTAAAAATACTTAATATATATACCCTCTAAAATATATTTATTTATGATATACATTATGAAAATATTAAAAAATAATAAGAACAAAATAGAGAAATTATACCTTGCAATTTTTTTACATCCATTCCCTTCCAAATTAGTAGGTAAACAAAATTTAATTAATAAAAGTAAATGAGTTACTTCTACTCACTACCTTCAAAATAATGTAATTCTTTCATGCATAAATCAGTTTATACATAATTTTAAATCCGACCAAAAAATATTTTAAGCCCATTATCAGGGGCGAAGATAGTTGAGTCAGAGTAGAAGTAATCACCCCCGCTTAGTTTAAAAAATTTTATTTATATATATATTTTTATTATTGTCTCCACTAAATTTTTTTGATTCCACCATCCCCACCGTATCTTCACTTTCTCCCTCATCTCTTTTTTTCCTTCTTATCAAACACCATCATTTAGTTTGTTTGAGTTACATTACTACAAAACAAGTATATATATCTATATATATATATATATATATACATATGTTATTTAATTTACCCCCGCCTATTATAATTTTTATCTGCACCACTGTCCATCACAATAAATTAAAAAAACTAACCGAGTCCTGGCTTGTGCGCTGGTGTCCACACTTGGACCCCGTGACAACATTCATGATTTTAGTATTTAGATAAAAATAAGGTCGATTTACGTGTATTCAAATTAGTTTGACGGACTAGTGGCTGGGGAATAAGTACATTCTGTAGGATAATTGTCCAGTGGACCCGCTCATCTAGTGTTTGGCATGATTGACTCAGAGGGCGTGTTTGAATTTCTGTAAAATCGAATAAATTTTATAAAATTTAAAATTTTTTATTTATTGTATAAATTATGAGATTGTATTAGTTTTATACAAATGTTTTGCACTTCACACATTTTCACATATAGTCCGTAAATCCATTGTTTCGAGGATTGGTGGGATGCACTATGTGGGTTTGCCACCCATAACAATGTAAGGGTGAGTTTGGATTGAAGATTAAAAAAAAAAAAAAAAAGAAAGAAAAAGTAGGAGTAAAAGATCATTTGAATTCGAGGAAAAAAGTGAGAGTAAAGGATTACAGTGGTAAGTTTTACAGGAACAAGGTAATATATCTTCGTAAGTCAATTAAAGATAATAAAAGTAAATTAAATCTTAATCAGTAATTATTACATTATAATAATTCCTCCGTTTAATTTAATTATAGCTCTGTTTGGAGTAACAAAAAAATCCTGTAAAACAGTGAAAAATTCTAAAATTATTCATTATTTATTTTATTACACGAATTACGAACTTATAACTCATCTCATTTTATATTATTTTATCTCATATTTTATCATCTTATTATAATAATTCATCCTATATTTGTTTTGAGAATAATAATTAGTTCACATAAAATAATCACTTATTAAATATTTTTAATAATAATTTGTTATTTATTTTAATAATAAATTATCAATAATCAATTAAATTGACTAATTTTAAATTAGCTCGCATAAAATAATCAATTACAAGAACTTACCTTACTACAGTATCGAATCTCTCATTTTAACTCAAATTTACTTTACTCGTTATATGATGTCGTGAAAATTAACTATGTAACTATCTCTAATTATTAATTTGATCAGAATTCACCAAATCTTCAAGCAATACTTACTAGAACCGATAAATATCCAATCTTTTCTTGAAAGGCCAACGAAGATGTTTTGATTGATTATTCCTCCATGAGCCCTCAAACTCTTAAAAAAAAAAAAGAAAAAAAAAGTAATGCCACTAAATATGAATCTAAGCTTTTCAATCTCTCCAATAATGTCTCTCTGATATGTAATAAAATTCTGCATTTTTTTTCATCAAAACCTCTACCTTTGCTCCATTACGAGCAATTTGTGCACAAATCCCCCATTTTTTGTGCACAAAAGGTAATGCCACTAAATACGAGCAATTTCCTTTTTTTTTTTCCTTACTTCAGCTTCGAGTCAAGAAATCACCGACTAGGTTTCAAAGAAAAAAGAAATCGCCGACTAAGAAGATTAGATTCTGGCTATAAAGATACAAAGATAAACATACGATTTTCAAACAAGAAATGTTATAAATATTAATTAAACATAGGCTTAACGATTATCATGATGGTTAGCAAATGTCCTCAGACAGCACGTGGTGTTCCACATGATTACATGTCCTATAACTGTAAAATTTCCCCATTCATGCATCCTTGCACATGAGAGAACAAAGATAAAGGGAGAGAAACTTGGATGCGTGGTCGGTGTGCCAATCTGACAACCAGTATGTCTCCCTTATTCTGGCGATCGATGACTCTTGACCAATGTACAAGTATTTTGTCGACTCTAATCCTTGCCTTAATACATTTAATCATTAACTACTTCTTTTCATTTTGTTTATTTATTTTATTTTTATATTTAAATATATATATATATTTTTATAGTAAACCCTGTATTTGGATAAATAAGCACCGAGCAGGTGCCTGCGTCCCCCGAGGAAATTTTATACATTGGACAATTAATCGGGAATCATGCAACATTTTTCAAACAAATTTTAATACCTAAATCAAGGTTTCGAGTTTCCCACAAAGTTTAATCAACCTGAATCAACAAATTTAATCAATCATCAACAACAATTTCAACAAAATTGAGGGTACATTTGGAGTAATAAAAAGTGAGATAAAATAAAATAAATTGTAAGTTCGTAATTAGTACAATGAAATAAAAAATAAATAATTTTTAAATTTTTTTCACTATTTTTCAGAGTTTTTTATCATTCCAAATGGAACCTAAATTAACATTCAACAAACAACACAACAATCCCCATTTCAGTTGCTCATTGCTCAATCATTCAAAACCCACTGCCATGCCCAAACCCAAACCCACAAAAAGATGGAGATCATACCTAAACGGAGCAAAAATGGAGAAGCAATAACAGCAGAACTACAATTATCAGTTCAATTTTTACCTGAAAAACGATATCCCTTATTTCGATATGTACATTGATACTAAGGGATTCCTAGATTGGATTGCTGAGATTAGAAGGTATTTTGATTTTGCATCTATTCCTAAAAATAAAAAGGTGAAATGTATTATGATTCGGCTTCATTGAGGTGTTTTAGCTCGATGAGATCGTTTGCAAGAAAATCATAGACGTGAAGAGAAAAATAAAATTAGACCATGGAACAAGATAAAGAAAATGCTGAGAAACTAATTTTTACGACTTGATTATGAGTGGTATTTGTTCTAACAATATCAGTACTATTCGCAGAATGACTAGATTATCTACAAATAAACTATTGAATTTTATAAGCTAGCAAAACAGATTAATTTGACAGAGTCCAAAACAGTTTTACAGCAAATGATCGAAAAGACTAAGATAGTAGAGGTAATTATGGGGCCTTCCCCATATTATGATAAATTTAAAGAAGATATTGAGTTAAAAAAGGATTTAATTTTTGAAGACAGATATAATTTTGATCAATTATTTTTGGGAAGAAAATAAAATTATAATTGGTATTTAGGAAGAGTAGATTAAAAATTCAAAAATTATTGATTTTTTTTTTATGATGAGCACTATAATTTGAATTTATTATTCAGTGATGAAGAAGTTAATGGTTTCATCAATCTTTAAACAGTAGGAGTCAAATATGAAAATATGTTATTTATTAATTTTACCAGAATGGATAAATATTATGTTAAGGAAATATGGGTTGAATAAATATTATGTTAAGGAAGTATGGGTTGATATGCTCGGATTTTTCAACCATGGAGAATTATTTGAAAAATGTTAACAAAAAATAAAATTAGATCACTATCATGTGTGGAGATAAAGATTATTTCCAAGATGATATTATACATAATTTTGTCAGCAACAGAAATTACATTGAATGTGCTTGCTCGTGATGGTCCTTCATTTTTTTCTTACTTTAATTAATTTGAGGACGAGTTATTTTTCTAAGTGGAAGAAAATGAAGTGAACATGACTACCATGATGGGCATTTCTATTTGAAATATTTTTTAGTGAAAATGTAATATGAATCGGATATGCTAATTTAGGAATTAAAGATTTTTGGAGAGAGAGTTTTATTTACTTTCCTTAGATAATTTTATTTAGTTTACTTAAATAGTGAGGTTTTATTTTATTCCATGCCGATTCTATATAAAGGTCAGAAATTGTAAGAGATTGGGAGTTTTCATTAGTGATTGAATACAAAATTTTCTTTGAGATTTTTCTCTCTCTAACTTTCGCTTGAAAGATTACACTCCATAAATAAATATTTGCAGTCCACTTTATTTTTTTCATTAAATAAAATTATACAACTATCTTTATTTTTCTAATAAGACATATTGTATAATTTTAATGCGATAAATACTCTTTTATAAGAACAAAGGTAATTGTGTAATTTAATAAAAACATAAACTGGAAGGCAAGAATCTATTTGTGTGGTACAATTAGATCCATCCTAAATAAAATGTCAATATAATTTACCCTTATAAATTTATCTTATGCAGGAAAAAAACAAGATATATATATATATATATACATGCATATACATAAAAAGTGTCAAATTTACCACATAGGGTGGCAAACTTACCCTCCGCCCAACTTCTATACCATCATTCCTATTTTGAATCTTCATTTGCCTTGCGCAGTACAGCTGACCCTCAACTGGTAGACTATAAATACTCTGATCCCCTGCGTCTCCTGTCATGTAATTACTATTTGCAAATCTTGTCCGAACAACTGCTACTGAGCAACATGAGCAATGTCAACGATCTTATGTACTTTTAACTGTCTTACTTTTAGAGTTGTAAAAATTATTATAAATTTAAAAATTATAATTTCTTAATTCAGACTAAGTAAAAAATTTTTGATGTTATAGAAATTGTCAGAATTTTATATAAGTCTAAACCAGCCTTTATTAATGGACAATGTTATGATCGATATGTGTCATTTTCTGTTAATTTTTTTTTTTAATGATAGTTAATGAAAGGGATAAAATGGAATGATTCAACAATATAAATATATATATACATATATAGTAATTTAAAATATATACACTATGATAAAAATTAAAATAAAATATAACGATATTAATTGTAATTTACTCTATCAAGTTAGATGAAGATGAGTTACATTAGTACCAAGAGTGTTATCAACAGTCATAAGTCTCATTTTTCAAAAAATCTTCTATCTCTTATGAAATCCTTCTTAGTTATTATAAAAAATTATTTTCTTATAGGGCTCCAAACACACTATTTTTTAAGTATTGGGTGGAAGAAGTAGCGCATTATGAGGTAAATAATGATTTTTTTGATCAGTTCAAAAATCTCGTGCCTGCAAAACCGGCGCGGTAGAACATTTGTGGAGAAATGATGCGTTCAGGGCTTGTGGCTTGAGTCAAGTTGTACACTTTATTTAGAATATATATATATATATTCAAATTTAATTTGTTTTTCTCATTTGTTAATAGTTAATTTGCATTGTTTTTTTATTTAATAATTCATTTTTTTTTTATTGTTATACCAAAATGCAGAAATTTTTGCGAATTGTCATGTTTATTCTCCTCTAATTCTTAAGTTTGGCCGGAATTTTTAGAATCTTCGTTTTCAAAATGATCAAATTATGCTCTTATAAAGGATAAATATGTTAAATAAACAAAAGAATCAAATCTAATAATTTAATTTTTTTGTTAAAAAATTCATTTTTTATTTAATAACTGAAAAAACTCTAATTTATTCTTTTCAAACAAAGCCTTAATTCACTTAATTTTTTTTAATCAATAACAACGGATAACCCATTTAAAAATTATACAAATCACATTAGAATCTCTTAGTGCAATTTCTTTTCCTTGAAAACTAGGTACCATTTATTCAAGGAATAAAAATATTATGTTACCAAACACACAACTATTAATTAAAGTGCCACGTATGAAAAAAAATTTAAATAACAATTTTTTTGCAGTAATTAATTGTAATTAATTCAAGGTTTTCTAAAATTTTATTTAAAATTTTTATTTTTTATTAGTATCTAATTAAGCTAGAATGTAGATATGTGACATTATATTTTTAATTTAAAACTAAAATAATAATGTTACTGATAAAATTTAAGTAGTGTATAACATAATTTTATTAGAATAAATATTGATTTTTTTAATGCTGAAATAATCATATTGATTAATTTTATTATTGACTGTAATTAAAAAAAGAAAAGGTGATCAGACAGGCAACACTTGTACTTTTGGACGAAAAAGAAAACGATAAAAATCCGAACCGAGTTATGCGTGGCCCGCCACGTGGTCCCATTCTAAGCTATGCTCCTCCCCATCACCATGTGAAATCCTAGCTTAAACGACGCCGTTTTCGCACGCTCGACTGCTTTTTTTTTGGGTAATTGAGTATAGTTTGGATTAATTGGACACACGTCCGACTTCAGTCCCTTCTTGGACAGGAACACCACCACCCAGGCTAATGCTAGCTCCTAGGTTTGCAGAACAGTATCCTTAAATTAATTAATTAATTAACTAACTAACTTCGCAAAAAAGCACTATCATAATAAAAAATCATTGGATAACCCGTCCGGCATTCTCGAAGACAATGACATCTCAACGCAATGCACGAAATTATATAATATTTTTTATAAATAAAATATAATTTTTAAATATATTACAAAATAATATTATATAATTTTAAAAAATAGTTATTGAATTATTTTTTTTATATTTAGATTTTTTATTTGTGTTAATATCGATAAACAGATAAAATTGATCAAAGTCGAATTTTTATATAAATATTAAAATTTTATATTTTATCAAATCTCAATTGAACCTAATTTTAAAAATTAAAATTTACTCTAAAATATATATTAAATCACAAAATTAACAAATCCACCAAATCTAATTTTTATTTCAAACTATTTGTTAATTTTAAAATACGTTTTTTTAATTTTTGTTTTATTTTGTACAATTAGCTTTAGTTAGAAATACTATTAATCTTAATTTTATAAAAATATTTTTATAAAAATAACTCAAGATAAAAATATTATTTTTATTAATTATATATTTTACATATAAAAATAATTCAAATAATGAGTATTACTAATCAAATTTTTAACCGATGACCAACATAACTTATTCAACTTTAAAATTGAACTTAAAATAAAATATTCTCTAACCTAATTAATATTTACTCACTTTTAAGCCTAATTAATAGTAGGTATTTTTCTTTGTATTTTAAACTTAAAATATATTAATAGTTATTATTATGAGAGGAGTTAAATATTTTTTTAAATTTAATTAATATTCAATCATGTTTAAATTATTTTTAATCGTAATTATTATTTAAAATATTTTTCTTTGTATTTTTAAATTTAATTTCAAATATGTTTGAAATATAAAAATTTTACAACAATAGAAAATCAATTAGCAGGTGGATCCATTTTAAAAATTTATTTAACTCATTTCACATTAATTACAATCACATAATATGACACTAGTGACTATACAGATAAAATAGGATAAAAAATCTAATAAATTTGTTAAATATTTAATTTGAAATAAAAAATAAAAATATTAATAAATGACAAAAATGTTAAATTTATTAGACTATACATATCTATTAGTCAGCCTCCACATTTGATCAACCATCAAGTTTAATACATGACTCCTTTTAAAATGATCATTACTCATAGTTTAATACATGACTCCTTTTACAATGATCATTACTCATATATATATATATATATATTTACCAGCCCCATCATCAAATAGAATTTATTAACTGTGATGAAGATAAACAATTACAAAGATATATATTAGTCGAAGAGTAATTAATAAAATATTTCAACATCCAAATTTGTGACAAGATTTTAGAAGAAAAATAAAAATATTAAGAGAGGGCGAGTAAATTCCACTATCAAATTCACAAATTATAGATCAAAACAATATTACTTATAAACATTGTAATAACTTGAATTTTTTTTTCTTAATTAAATTGCTTAAGTGTGGTCGTGATACTTGTTATAATAAAAATCTAGAAAATTGAGGATTTGAAAATTTTTGGAATTGGTTGGAAAGATTTTCAGATTTAATTTCACCCTATGTGGGAGTTTAATGTAGATTTCTAAAATTTTTATCCAAACACTTCTTAGCCCAATTACTTATTTGGTTCAAACCAAGACCATTAACCCATGGGTCAACCCTTTTCTTTGACTCACCTCAACTCACTTCAACTCACTTTATCACTCAATGAATTGACTCATGAATAGTTGCTCTAAATTATTTCCCGACAACTTCATTTCCATCTTCCATACACTCTCACCATCTTTCAAAATTATTTGACTAATTGGACAAAGAGAAGACCCACATTGATGACCTTAAAGCATCTTTTTCAAATTATTTAGCAAACAAGATTTAAAGCATTTTGTTTGAAAGCTAGCATGATTTAAAGCATTTGGTTAAATTGTCAAAAAGCTAGCATGATTGTTTAAATTTGTCAAAAAGTTAGCTTGATTCCCAGATCATGCCATCTCCATACATCTTCCCCAATGCTTTTCTTTAATGATATGCTTAGATAGTCAAAAAGTAAGCATAATTCTTGGATCATGCTACCAATTGTATAGGCATGATCTTACCTTAGTTGATTTTTTCTCGACTAATAATTTTCTCTACACTCCCTATAAATTGTGTGTCTTGCAAGAGAAGAAAATAAGAGAGAAATAATAATAAATTATTGATTAGTGAGGCTGAAGATTTGGTGTTGCTTGGAGGAAGAAGAAAGGCTTGGAATTTTCCAATTTGGGGGGTGTTCAAAACTAACTCATTTTTCCTTCTCAGACTTGGTCATTAATATCTTCATTGAGGTAGGATGATGAATCTCCTAAAATATATTTGATGCATTTTCTGGTTTGAAGTATGAAACTTAATTGTGATAAAAATAAATACCCGTATATTGGGCGTGGGGAAGCCAAAATTTTGACTAAAGTAACTCAGCATGCTGACAGCTCTCTATTTGTAACTTCTTATGTGCTTCTAACCCCTAAAACGGTGGAATTAGGCTTTGGCTAAAACATAAAAGTTGTAGCCTTTTCAGTTTTCTTTTCAACCCAAAAAGAATTGCATCAATCCGATTTGTGAGTCAAAAGTTATGCCCAAAATACTGAGCACGTGTAAAATTGTATTTTCTGGACAAACTGAATTCAAAGCTGTTTTTGTACCTTTAGACCTTAAAATTTTAAAAAGTGTAAAACATGAAAGTTGTAGGTATTAAAGTCTTGTTTCTACAGATATAAAGTTTATAGATATTGGAGTCTTACTCTATTTTATATGAATTTTCTTTCAAGCTGCTATTCTGCTTAGCTTTAATTGATGCTTGTTTGGATTTGTTTAGAATATTATGTTTAAAGATTTATTTAAATTTCCAATTTCCTTCTGTTAGTTATTGTCATGTTAATAATTTCTATTGATATGAAATTATTTTAAACTAGATATTATGTATTATTTGACACTCTAATATTGATGATAATTTGACTTAGATAATCAGTTTCATCATGGATAGTTGGATGACTTATTCAAACTAAAATGCTAGTATTTGATAAAATGCCCAAAAGAAACAATGGACTTGTTCTTTTCTCATTTGGTCTTTCTTAAATGAATTTGATTTATTTTTGGCATTGTTTTGTCAACCTAGCAAGTTATATAATTATATTTTTATGATTAAGTGAATTTAATGAAACTCATTTAATACCTTCCTAAACATTGGGATAATTCTGTGGACATTTGTGGATATCTTGAAGCCAAAAACCTATGATAAGGGTTTGGTTATAAATAAGATGATGATTTGAAATTTATTTAAAGTTTTTTTTTGAATAAAATAAAACTTATCAATTTTGCTAAAAATTAAATATAAGTCCAAGAGCTATTTATTATCTTTATATTCCATAAAATAATAAAATAAAAGGTAAAAGGAGCAAAAATCAGGGTTTGTAGCCAATGAGGTTCGAACTTGTGACTTTAAATCGCAATTAGGGTCGCCCACCCACTAAGCTACCAACCTCGGCCTAATTAATATACCATTAGAAATAATTTTATTCTTATCAAATTTGGTACGGTAAACTTGTCAAAACAATTAACTAAAATACTAATTTGTATTCTAAATTTTTTTACTTGCTAATTGTTAATTTACATATAGTGCCTACCTTTGTGATAATGATATTGATGACTATGTTAAATCTTTGATTTATTGAGAATTACTATTACAGTATGGATATAGATAAAGTGCTTAAAAATATATTGCATGTGACTAAATAATCTCACTTTTGATTCATCGCCCGGGAACATTGCCGGTTGTTATTAAAAATATCTGATTTCCATACAAGGTACCCTTGGAATGTAAAAGGGTGAGAAGAAATTAAGGCACTTGGTGCTAAAGCTGTTTTTGGCAATGGGGTGATGGGTGGGTAGAAATGGCCTTTTAGATGAAGATGGGAACATGCATTTTATTTGGGAGATGCTCCCTTCTGACCTGGCCAGTCAGGTAGCCGGTCGCTACGGCTAGGTTTTTGGTAGGTGACACCGTCGGTATGCATTGGATGCTAAGCCCGTAAAGTCACTGGTTCCCAAGGCTGGGGGTAGAGGAGGATAGGAGTATGATTATCTTAGGAGGATTTAGATTAAACTTCTTTACAAAATTTTACTGTGACCAGCAACCTCTCTTGTTATGTATGAATGATGTGTTGGAATTATTTAATTATATTTAATTTCTCTCGATTAATATTTTATAAAAAATATATATATATATATATGTATGAAACCTGTATCGCTACGGGGTTTGATCCCGAGACCTTGAAGATCTAAATCTGAGATCCCTACCACTGCGACACAGACTTTATTGTGGTATACACATCAGTATTTAACTATTTTACACGTAAGTAAAATAGTAGTTACGGTGACGGTTTCATCGAACCGTTGTAAGTATAATTTACATTATTCAGTTGAGATCTATTGAATTAATTGTTGCATAAATAGTATGCCACCTAAATACATTCATTTAATACAGTGTAGTATTACAACCACTGCATATAGGCACCTAGGAGATTTTGATTACTGGGCTTTAGTAGCTCACCCCTTGTGGGAATATTTTTTTTCAGGATATTAAGCACAGGAATACAGAAGATGAGCTGGAAAGAGATTAATTTCTCTTAAATATTCCATCAGAAGAGTTATCTATTTTTTTTCTTCTTTCCTGCACAGAGCTGGAGGACTTTATTTTTGGTCTGTAATAATTGTTGGATGATTGTAATTATTAAGTATAGACCTAATTTACTTTTATTTGGTATGTAATGTTAATCGCGTGGTTGGGACACTTAGATGGCTCTGTAATATTTTTCTCTATCTTTATTTTGTGCTCTGTAGTTGAAATCCCATCAAATGGTTCAGTCCAATGACTTATAAATATTGTTTGGGATAATCATAGGATTTTGACTATCTTAAATTTTTCTTACGGGTCAATCCCAATTTGGAGGAAAACTCTGGGGTGTGACAGCGTGTTATTATCATCTTATTTTTATACTTAACAAATAAATTCCAAGTCACCCCTGGGCATTCGGTTATGAAAATCCGGGGCGTGACAAACATAGTAGATCTAAATTAATTTAGGTTCATGAAAACTAAATTCTTACACCAGATTCTTAATTTGTTCTACACTTTAAAAAAAGTTAAAATATAAGTATTCAACATAATTAAAAATTATATTATATTATATTGAAAGGTATTTAACGGGGCACCATACAAGTATCAGGTATTTGGTATCTTATAAATATAAATAGGTATTGAGTATCTTATAGGCAAATCTCAAATTACACGAATATTAAATTTCAATCTCAAATCCGTCCTATTCTTATTATGATATTTCTCAATAAATTTTTTAGAAAAAAATACTTACTATTAATTAGGCTTGGAAGTGTCTAAGTTTAATTAGGTTAGAGAATAAATTTTTTAAGTTAAATTTTGAAGCTAAATTAGTCATGTTAACTATTATTAATTAGTATTTTAGTTATTTTTATAAAGTACATATAATTAATAAAATAATATTTTTAGCTTGAGTTATTTTTATAAAACTAATCAAAAAATTATTTCAATATAATTAAGATTAATAATATTTTTAATTCAATAATTTTTCAAAATGAATCAAGAATTAAAAAAAATTAAAAATGTATATTAAAATTAACCAATAGTTTAGAATAAAAAAACAAAAGATTAGGTTAATTAGGTAAGTTTATAATTTAATACATATTCTAGAGCAAATTTTAATTTTTAGGATAAAGTCAGATCGAGATTTAGTAAAATAAAAATTTTAGTATTTATATGAAAACTCAACTTTGATCAATTCTATCGACTCACTAATATTGACACAAATAAAATTCTGCAACTTTATTAAAATATATTTAAAGTTTATTTTTTATTCATAAAAATTATTATACAATTTTGTGCATTACACGGGTCAAAACTTGTGTATGTTCTCTTATTTTTAAGTTTTTTTTTAAATATAAATATATAATGTATAAAAACTACTAAATAAATTTTAATTTTAATAAAAAAATCATATATGAGAGAGAGAGGGAAATTAACTTCTTGTTACAAAAAGGGGGGGCAATTAATATGGATTGTGGACACATAAAGCTCGACAATTCAAAAAACCAACCTTCCTCCATAAGATAATATCAAACAAATTTCCGGATAAAAATTAGGACCATCTTGGCCATAGGAGTTGATAAATGTTGTTTGAATGCTTTTAAAAGGAAGCAAATTTATTCATTTTTTTTTTAAAGAATGTATTTGTAGGTGGAATAGACACAAGTTCGATCACAACCGAAGGGGCAATGACGGAGCTTTCAAGGAACCCCAAGAGTAATGAAAAAGTAGCAAGCAGAAATAAGGAACTGCGTGGGGAGAAAACCAAAAGTAACCAAAGGGACCTTGAAAAGCCTCCATACTTGAAAAGATGCTGAAAGTGTTAGGGTATATAATTTGGTTAAAATTTAATTTTCAAATCATACCAATTAAATTTAAAAATTTTGGTTCAGTTATTTATTAACAGCAGTTGATTTGATTTTTTTTTTTTTGATAAAAATAACGATTATCAATTTTAACTATATTTTTAAAATTTGAAAACCAAATAAATTAAAATTACCAAAATAATCGAATTAGTGCGAAATTCAAAATATTCACTAAAATTTAAATTGGTTATTTTTACAATTAATAAAAAATGTTCTCTAATCTAATTATTAATAACGATATTAATAAACATTGCCTACTACATAAACTAATGACACAGTGTGCTATGCCCATTAAATAATTTTTTTTTTCTTGTAAACATAGTCAACTCTCTCCACAAGACTTAGGAATTGCTTCTTATCAATGAAATATAAGATTAAGTTGATTTAAGGGTTGTCTAGAGTTGTCTGTCTTTAATTTTAGGTTCAAATTTCAACCAACCAACATGGAATATATATATACACACACACGGGTGATACGTTTTCAGTCATATGAGCTGTTCCACGCTCTGTGATACTGTTAACAAACCCGGAAATGTTCAGGAAGTCAACTGCTTATATGATTGAGGAAAAGGTTGATGATGACGGTGCTACCTCTGTTCATATACCCCTTTTCCCCTTTGGCCCGCCCCTCATCCCATTCACAAACTCTCTCTCCTTCTCTCTCTCTCTCCCCCTCCCCCCCCCCCCATCACCATCGTATTATTATTATGGATTTTTCGCTTGTCAGTTGCTTTTTCTTCATTTGTATTATTGTCACACGTGACATATATATGTACAAACATATAAACAAACTTTTCTTTTTCTGTATCACCCCTTTCTTTCGTTACAGTGTCGGGTCCTCACCCATCTGTGGCAGAGAGTACCAAGGTTTTCAGCTACAATTACATTCATATTTGGCAGCTGAATGGTTTCTCACTTACTGATTTATTAATTTTCTTTTGTTTAGTGGTGATTAAAAAGGAAAATGGCCGTACGAATTTCTTTGTTTCCAAAAATTCCAGAGAGATATAAAGAGACAAAGAGTATTTATACCATTATTAATATATAGTGGAGTTCTGTTTTTCTATGCAAAAATGTGGAACCACGTTAAATTCATATCTTGTGTTCTTGCTTTATTTTAATTAATTTTCTTTTTAATCCTAACATAGAGCATATACTATACATTGCTAGCTGGTGTTGAGTTTCTTTCAATTTTCTTTATCTTTTTCTAGTTTTGAGGGGACCTGATAATACTGCACTTTCTTTATTAATTCTATCGTCTTTTAATTTTCAGTTTTCCCAAAATGTGAAGAAACTATGTTTGGTTATAGGAATTGAATGATGGGATATAAATGACACTATGGATAATATATGGGAGTGAATATAATATGGGGATTAATTTTTTGTGAGGAATTTTTTTAGTGTTCAAGTGATAGAATATAAAGTGAGATAAAAGATATAATTTGATATGAGATGTGACAGTAAATAATTTTGAACTTTTAGATTTTAACAAAAAATAAATCCAAACCTTTACATTTTAGCGAGAAGCAAATTCAGAAGTGGTAGATATTTAATACCACCTCCCTCTTTGTTGCTTAAACCTCAAAAATAGGGTATAAGCAGTCCAAATATACTAATAATTCTCTCTCATTTTTTTTAACCAAACGTAATATTAAAGTAGGTCTCACGGATATACAGGTCAATTCCAATCTCTAATCTAACAAACAGACGTAGCCTAAGTGATCAAGTCACTTTTTTTTGGTAAGTTGATCAAGTCACTTTAATATGCAATCAATACTTATGTATGGATATGAGGCAAAATAGATCATGAAACGTGTAAGAGTTTGTATCTTTTGCATTTTCCTCCTCAGATTTCTTATACTAATTTACTTACACAAGCAATTTATGCTTGTGAATAACTGCTTCTGATATCCCTTATTTCTCATCCCAAAGGGTGGAAAATCTCGTCTCAATTTTTAACCAAAATATTAAATTATATTTGACAGAATGTTGAAGGTGTCAAGAGTATTCGAGTGATGTGACTCAGTCACAATCCAGTAAATATATAAATATATAAACAATTACACCGGCATGTAAAACAAGAGAACGAAAACTTAAATATATATATATATATATTATATAAACGTATGTAACTATCAATACTCACCCCTTACAGAATACATACGTGTATATATATATATATATATATATATATGTAGAACACACAGTAGGAAGGATTTGTTTTCTTATTAGGCCTATACAAAGGATCTGACCGTACGGTGTATAATGAATACATAGAAGAGACTTTTTCTTTTTTTCCCCCCCCCCTCCTATTTTTACATAGTATTATAAAGCGTTTTCCGTCTTCTTGATTATGCTTTTAACTTCCGCTTCGCTGATTTCTTTTTCATTCCACATCACATCACATCAGTTTTTTTCCACTGACTCGAAATAATAAAAAAAATTTCGATAAAATTTTCTTAATGGAACTGATCGATGTTCGCAGGAAAATTGAAAATAGAACTAACTCAGTCTAGTTTTCCACGGGTTCGGTTTCATCAAAATTTAAAAGGTAAAATAAAAAATACTAAATTAAAAAAATCTAAATATATTTCCTTAATTAGGATATATATTTACCTGATTGGGATTATCTAATGAGATAAAACTACACATTAAAAGTACAAACATATAGAATAGAATACGTAAAATAACATATAACTATTGTTAAAGAAAAAAGTTTGGTAAAAAATACATTTGGACCGACGAATTAACCGAACTATTTTTTTTCTGGTAAGTTTCGTACTGAATTGACCAAAAAAACCCAAAAAAAAAGAGCCATTTTAATTGAATTTTCTGTAAAATTTTTAAGTAGTTGTAAACAGATGAGGTATTTTTGGCATAGTGAATACTTAGGAATATGTCCAATTCATTGTAGACATATAATTATTGTTTGGCATGTTTAATGCTTAAATTCTTTGTGATTCTAAATCCATGATTTTATTTTTTATTTTAAAAATACCTAAATTATTTTTATTGAAAATTTTCTAATTAAAATTCCTGCGTAAAAGCATTGAGAAATAAAATTATACACCGAAGCAAAAATAGAAGTCCAAAATCTACGTGTTTATTTACTGAATTAAACCCAAATTTGCGATTGATATTTTTTAAAATAAAATCTCCTCTTAAAATCTGAATCTTATTTTTCATTTCTTTAGATACCATTGATTTTTTGGTCTGTACATGTGAAATTGATTCCGATCTTATCAGATTTATTACTTTTAATATTTCCGTACTTAAGACAACCTAAAAGTATTAGCAATGTCCTTTTGTATGACACTAGACATGACGCATGCCTCGGTTGGATCGTTATCTTTGATAAAAGTGTTCAAATTATGGACTATTGATGGCAATTTATCAAGCATTCGATGAAGGAGATTGAGGTTGAGGATGAATTCCAACATCATGCGGTATATGATGGGGTTGTGGGAATAACTATTCCATAAGTGACTGCTTGATATATATTGCAAGTCGGCCTTTTTCATCAAAATATGCCTACAAGATTATTTTGATTTTGCTTCTTACGAAATTCTTTAGATAAACTAATTTCACTATAAATACAAGGTTAATAGATTGAGGGGACATTATTGAATGTAAAGATGGGAATTTTTTTTTTAAATTAAATTTTAAGAATTGTGGGTTTGTGTGTAGGTAGATCAAATCTAATTCGGATAAAATCTAATTAATAATATTGGAGCAGATCCAACATGTTCAATTTGTGATCAATTTAAATTCATTGATTCAATAACTAATAAATTTGAATTTGAGTCGATCAATCAAATCTATTATTTTAAAAAATAAAATATTCAAGATAAAAAATATATATTTAAAAAATAAAAAATTTAATTAATATAAGCCGAAACACCTGGAAGGACAAGTAACAATGTTTTTTTTTTTTTTTTGTATAAATATATATACATATATAATTTAAAACCAGAAAATAATTGCATAACAGAAAACTTTCAAAAAGTTAGAGAGTATAAATATTAAACAAGGGAAAAAGAGCTTCGGAGCTAATACGAACCAAGGACAAATATATTGATTATCTACTGCAGCATGTAATTATGCAGGCTGCATATTAGCAAGCCAAACTTCCATCAGTTAAAAAAAGAGCTAGATAAACATGAGTAAAAGGTTATAACAATATTCTTAGAATCAAGAACAGATCCAGAGATCTTTTCGTGATTATTGGAATCATCAACGTCCACCGGATTCCCTGATTCAGTAATTGCTATTTCTCAATTTCTCGAGATATTACCATACCTACCTATTTTCATAACCTGTTCTAATTTTGGTTACCTATATATATATAGAATAAAATTTATATTATTATTTTTATAAAATAATGGTTTAGAAAAAACTTACTTTTCAAAACAGAGCAAATCTAAGTATAGAGATCAAATTTGAATCTTATTGCATTAAATTCAAATATTTTAGACCTGGATTGAATCTTTTATTATTGAATCCGAATCGGGTTTGGATTTGATGGATCGAATCTAGGCCCGATCAATTTATATGTAAAGAAATAAATATTAAATAGAAGTAAAATCTCAACAAAATTCTCTTTCTTTCTCCCTCGTCATTTCTAAAAATTCAATTTCTATTCTCGTGCAATCTCAAATGCACAATCAATAAATCACCCAAAAATGGATAAAAACAAACTAGACCAATAACTTGATGGTATGTTTTATGGATAAAATCCTTTGTAAAGAGGAGAAACAATTGAAACCGAAAAGGTAAAACACAAAAGAAAAGATTAATTTTTCATTTGAGATTTACTTTTGCTCGAGCCAAAAAATTTTACTCGATGCTATGGTTGTTTGAGAAAAATAATTTGGAGAGAGTAAGAGAGAAAATAGTCAAATAAGAGAGGATGAAAATGATAGAAAGATAAACCAATTAAACCAATTGAAAATGCTAGCATATACATTAGGCATTCAATTATTTATAGAATAATAATAATTATGACGGGGTTGCACATTGCATTGATCCATATATATATATATATATATATATGTTATCTATCAATGAAATGTATCGAGCTTATGATGTGCTCCCACCATCGCCGCCAAAAACCATGAGATGTCCAAATTCTTTATTAACTATTCCTAAATCTTTGGCATGAAAAAATTCTTCAGCATCTTGAAACACTTCAGCGTCATCAGCATCCACATACTCACCATTTTGATAGCAAACTCTCATACTGCGAAAGTATGCATCTTTATATGTGTCTTCGAAAAGTGTATAATCACCAGCCCCCATTGGAGGTTTAGGTATCCCTGGCTGACTGAATACCTCTCCTCCCCAATCAGCGTAAGTAGCCATGTCTCCCAGTCCTGATCCACCAAATATGCCCAACGGCCAAAATCCAACCTGGGTTTGATTGGGTCCGACTAGAAGCCACCAGTTTGCAAGTGGTTGGTCCTATTTAATGATGAAAGAATTAAAGCAGTAAACAAACAAAGTAACTCCAGACTTGCTCGAATCCATTTTGGTCGTAAACTTGATCCAGTTCCATTCGAAATTAATGTAATTCAACCGAAGCTGAATCATAGTTTTAAACTTGTTAATTAAACTATAAAGCATAACCATACTATTTAAGCTCAATAAATATAATATAAAATATTAAATTATTCGAATTCGACTCAAAATCAATTCGATCAAACAATTGCTCGAGTTCAACATGCATGAATAATATCAAACTAGAAAAGTTATTTTTCTAAATTTGTTAAACTTAATGACTCTAATTCTAACATCTCGCTTCTCGATTGGGTTCACTTCATTTATATTCCTCCGCATAATATATCAAAATTATAAATTTCACTGCCAATATAATTTTATTTTTCTCATTAAGGGTTTGTTTGGAACCTAGATAAGAAAATTGAAAACAAATGATAAGAGATAAAAAAGAAAAAAATAGGAGAAAATTTGTTAATTTTCCTTATGATTCCTTTTCTCTTTAAACTCAACAACCCAATGCGGCGGAAAAAATTTTTGATTGTCTTTTTTCTTTTTTCCACTTCTATCCATCCCAATATCCAAACAAAGCTTAAATCAAATTAAGAAGAATTTAAATGGCTAAGCTAGCATAATAGAAACTGATTGTAGGATTTACCCGGATAATATAAACTTCAGTCTCAGTAACATATTTTCCTCGCTTACTAACTTCGTATATAGCGAAATCAAGAGGAATATCAGTATTCACGATCACAAATCCAGGACATCTTGTATTAAAACAATGAGAATCACCAACCTGTTGGTGCATACGCACATATAATTATTGTAAGAACATAAGGCAATCCTTCAATAATTGAAGCTAATTTACGCAATCGAAGGGGAAAAACTTACATCTGTGTGTATAAAAAATCGAGTATAATTATCACCATATAGAGATGGATCCGCCTGGCGTGACAAGGAAAAAATTTTTTGTTAATTAAAGAAAATTATCATATTGTTTGTGTATAAATTCAATCAAAATGAAATTATCTCCCCTTCTCTCTCTATGTATATTCACATATATGTTTGCATATTTAGTTGAATAAAACCTGATATCATTTTGTTTCTTTTTGAATTTGGAGTCAAGAGTTTAATTAATGATTGTATTTGTAAAAAAGTTAAATTATATATGAAGAACAAGTTGAACAACCCAGTCTTTGTAATGTAAATTACTTCATCATCCATCTAATTTCCATTGAACTGTACATTTAAGATGATAGGCCAGTTAATATTGGTTGCGGGTACCCTAATTACTTCACCTTGTTTACAACTTTCCAGCTTGCAAGATCAGGTGGGCAGCATATTGACCTCTGCCGACCATAAGCTGAACCACCAATGTTAATACATTATCTTGATCTGCAGCCTAAAATATTACAACTCGTATCAAGCTAGTACAGTGTTCCATTTCTGATTGCTGGTCTGCTGCTGCTTTACTCCAACTTGTTCTTCATATTTATTATTTTTTTTTAATTTTCTTTTTACAAATGCAATCATTGAAATCTTGATTCCAAATTCAAAAAGAAAGGAGATAATTCCAGGTTTTATTCAACTACACATACATATATATGAATATATATATAAATAGAGAGAGAGAGAGAGAGAGAAGGGAGGAGATGAGTTAGTTTAATTGGGAGCCGAAGAAGATGAAAGTAAAATGATAATTTTATGCTTATTTTAACAGTCATGCATAAATAATTGCTAATGAAATTATTAAACTGTTACTTGATCAAAATTATAAGAATTTAACTGTTACAATTAAAACGTGAGGTATTAAAATAAAAATTCATGCAAATTGTAGGTTATGATTTTTATACTTTATATTTATATTATAACACTTTAATGTATATGTATTTCTCTACTACAAAACAATATAACATTTTAACAGATCTTCCCACTCTCAATTTGTTGGTTACATTTAGGTTAGATGACTTGAGATATCCTATACAAGATGGAGAATAATACATTAAGAGATCACTTAAAAGAGAAGTTAAATTTGAAAACAGCAATTATCAATAGACTTACCCTCCATCCCCCTTGTAGAACATGGGGTCCATTTTGAACTTTCATACGTGCTGCACTATATTGTTTATCTGTAACTGATGGATTGTATACGCTAACGCTTCCTCCACCTCCCCTGAATTTTGGGTGATTATCTAATGTTCCAAGCACGGCATACTGAACAAAATAAGGAGTGATTTTCAATACCATTCATCGGTACCTTAAATAAATAAATAAACTCTCTTTGGCTTTTGCATCGTCGAAGCAAGAGCTTACGCAAGAGTTATGCTTGAAATACTCATCTTAATACAATAAGTAGTAATTGCTATGAGTTTGCGATATTTTGTCTATTAAATTAAATGACCTATCTAAGATTGATTTTATTTATTTTTACTTTTATCTTACTTCAAACATTACAATATCTATGTAAGACTAGCTTTATTTACTTTTATTTAACTTCCAAACTAATTTGCAGTTGTCCTATCGCTTTCAAATTAACTTTTTAAATATTACAAAAAATTTGGAATTAAAAATAAAAATCAAATTGACAATTAGGGTTGCATTTGTTTCGAAGTAATATATTTTAAAAAAAAATATTTTTTTTTATATTTGAAGAAAATATTCTTCAAAAACATGAAAAATTTATTTATGCAAAAAAAAAAAATTACACTGAAATAAATGGAATGCAAATATTTTTTATATTTTTTAGCAGCTATGCACACCTCATAAATGGGGAACACTAATTTATTTTTTGCGCAAACACTAATAAAGTAAAATTAATAAATATTTTGTAAATTCATAAATATTTCTTATAAACTAATCACTATATCTCAGTTACATAGAAAAATCTTTATATATTGGTTGATTCTATAATCTTTACTTTCTATATATATATATTAGTTTTCTATATTTTTAGTCTATTTTTGTTATTCGTGTGCTAATGTTACTCTAATTTGAAATGTTTAGTTAGAAATTATAAATAGAAAAGTAAAAAATTGAAAATAATAAAATTTCAATATCAAATATTTTTTATTCATTAAAATTTTATATTATTAATTTTTTTTTTAAAAAAAGCACAAAATTTATTATTAATCTAGCCCTCTAAGGCTTTAGTAGAATTGTGCATGCGGGCCCTACAATTGAGTTTCATGCATCTATGGATATAAATATAACAAAAATTAAATAAAATTACAAAACATTTGTAATCTTTAATTAACTTACATGACTACCAGGAATGCCAGCAGCTTCCATGGGCCTGATTTTTGAAGCATGTCTTTCTCGAAGGAGATCTTCTTTGGTGATTCTTCTTATGGGAACCGTTCCAACTGGACAGCCTCCATCCTCAAGTCCTATGGATTTGGACCTAGTAACGCTTGAGGGAACTTCATTTCTTATCCCACTCGGCAGTGAAGTAGGTTTCATCTACGTACGTACGTACATTTAAATCATTTCAAATAACTACATAATTTTATCTATGTCACGGAGTGTGTATATATATATATATATGTAATATATATGTAGACAAACCTGAAAGTGGAATGAATGATTCTTCAACAAAGGATGATCAAATGCAGGTTGTTGGTAAAAATCTACGCAGTCATATATATCTCCATACTGTGTCTGTAAATATATAATATTTATGTTAATATTGACATTTACAAGAATTAAAAATTATTATTTAGCTTATTTTAAAGGTGATTTACAACATTGTCATAATTTAAAAAAAAAAAAAGGTGATGCTTTAAGCACGAGTTGTTTACCTTGAGATATATATATATATATATATTTAATTTGAAACCTTCGTCTATTAATTTTCTTACATTATATACGAATAAAATAATGCAATATACAATATTAACGAAGAGATGGATTGAAGTATTATATATATATATATATATATATCCACACACGCACGCACGAGAAACTAATTAAAACGCAAAACTCATGGTGTTACAACTAATAAATTTCTTTTATTGAAAAGTTAAATAGCTTTTTCAATATTCTAAAAATTAAATTCTAAACCCTTAGGCTCATTTCGTTTATTTTCTATTTTTTCTTTTTTCTTTTTATTTTTTATTTTCTGTTTTAAACTTATTTTTTATTTTACGCTTTTAAAAATAAAAAAAAAGTTTAAAACGCATTTCGTGACTTGTGTTTTTAAAATTTGTTTTAAAAAACAGAAAATAGGCTTACGTATAAAATAAAAAACGATAAAAAGTCATTTTGAGCGTTTTTAATCTAAAATAAATAAAATTTCAAAATGATTAAAATAGAGTATTTTGTATTTCTTTATTAAAAAATTTTTAAAACATAAAATGAAAATAGAAAATAAAAAATAAAAAATAGAAAAATAAACCAATGGGGTGTTTGGAAGTTCAAAAAAATTCAAGTTTTGGTAAATTTTTGAGTATTTTTTTGGCACTTTTTTATGTGTTTGGTTGAACCAAGTGGAATTTTTAGTATTTTTTAATAACTTTTGGGTGTTTGGTAAATTTTTTATTGTAACAAAGCAAAATAGTGGTAACTTTTGAGTGTTTGATATGTTTTTTTACTGTAACAAATAAAAAAAGTTGTAATTATGAAGTGTACTTTTTACTGTAGCAAATCAAAAAAGTGAAAAAATTTATGATTTTGCCAAACACACCAAAAGTTACATTTTGCAACGTTTGGTATTTTTTTGAGTTGCCAAACGGTACCCAAATGCTAACTTAGGTTTTGGGTCTGGTAACAAATTGATACGTCCCATTTGCTAACCGCTGACTACGGTGGCAAATTATATGCTTGCAAGTTCTACAAGAAAACGTTTTGTACAATGCCAATAATGCCCATATATATATATATGATATATTGATTAAAAAGTGAGCTTATTAGCATTCTGTAAATAGCTAATTACACTGTATTTTGTTTTTCATTAATTAAAATGATATAATTGCCCATCTCGCTTTTCACGTATGTTTTTGCATACTCGTAACATCATAGAAACCCTTATATAAAAATTTAATCCAAAATATAATTATAATGTCAAAATACCTTTATTTTATAATAAAAATTATTATTTTTTAAACATATACAAAATATAATTTATTAATTTTTCTTAGATATTTTGATAAGCGGAAGAACAATTATAATCTAAATTTTTAAAAAAATTCAATTATGCATATGAATTACCTTATTATGATAAAATTTTCTAATTCTAAAATTTTTTTAAAAAAATATTTGTTATTATAAAAAGTTCAAATTTAATTTTTAAAAGAAAAATACTTATGGTTTATTTAATAAATCTTTCTTTATATTTCAAAGTTATTTTTTTTCATTTCATTAATTTCCCTAGTCAAATAAAAAAAAATCAGAAATTCTACTTTGAACTTAAGACTGGTGAGAAAAAATAGTAGAGACAATGGTAATTAGAAATTTAAATTTACAGGTAATCTTATTTTCATATTTGTCAGTTTTATGTACGAAAAATATATTTTGAAAGATTAAAATGAATTTTATTTTTATTTATATTTCTAGTAATCATATAAAAATAAATTTTAATTTATTTTATAACTTAATTAAATAAGAAAATAACTTATTTCACTTTAATTTATTTAAAAAGTTTTGTCATTTTTTATCATCGTGATATTTAATAAAAGTGAAAGCAACAACACAAGACAAAAATTATAAAAAGCTAATTTTTTTTTTTGCCAACCAAACACACTCTAAAGATAACCCCACTATTCATTGCCAAAGTAGGATAAATTTCAAATCATTGACAGTAAAACATTAGGCCCCGTATGATAATGTTAATATTTATTATTTTCATGTTTATATTTATAAATTTTTAAAAACACACAATAAAAACATATTTATTAAATCTTTTTATTATTTTTTGTTTTCAAACAAACGAAAACTTTAACAAACAAACATAAACAAGAAAAAAAATGTGTTTTCACTCAATTTTTTTTTTTACTATTATAAATATTTTTCTAATTTTAACATTGGGTATATTTTACCTACACTTCTTATGATTTCAATTTTGTACACTTAAACTCCCAGATTTTATAAATATACACCTAGATCCCTTAAAATTGGCACTACACTCACTTAAACCCCTTCTATTAACTTTTTCATCTAAAAAATAATTTTTTACCGATTCAATGTTATTAAATTTCCCTTTATACGCTTAGTATTAATAAAAAAATATTTATATTATGATATGTGTATCTTTTATATATAAAAATTATATTATAATTAATTTATTAAAAATTTTTTGTCAGCCTTCTCAATATTATTAGTACTTTAAATTATTATACTTCACGTTAATATTTTAAATATTTATATATAAATTATTAATTATATATAATAGATTATCATTACTTTTTTTCAATTACTAATATAATAAAATAATCATAGAAATAAAAATTACATTATAATTAATTTTTAATAATTTTTTTGTGAACCTTTTCCATATTAGTACTTTAAATTATTATAATTCACACCAATATTTTAAATTTATATTATATATAAACTAGTCATTACACATATATATAAATTATCATTACTTTTTTCTATTACTAATTTAATAATCTAAATATGGAAAATAGAAATTTAGTTTTCCCTTTTCTTTCACTTTCTTTCCATTAGTATCAAACAATAAAGGAAGAAAAACGTTACTATCAATTTTTTTCATGCATTTTTCTAATAATAAGGATATAAAAAATAATTTTATAGTATTAAATTGGCTAAAAAAACACTTTTTTAAACGAAAAATTTAATAGATGGATTTGAGTAAATGTAATATAAATCTTAGCAATCTAAGTACATATTTAAAAAATTTGTAAGGTCTACGTGTGCAAAGTCGAAACCAAAAAGGGTATAAGTAAAATAAACCCTTTAACATTTTGTACCTTTTTTGTTATATCAAATTAAAATGAATTATTTTATCCAAATATTTTGTTAAAATAAAATTATTTCTAATAAATAAAATAATTAGACTACTTTAATTTATTAATTTAAAAATAAAATATAAATGAATTAATTAAATTATATTAAATAATTATTATTAGTTTAATTGTTTAATTTAATTTAATATAATTAATATAAAATATATTTTATTAGATTATTTTTGATAAATAATATAATATAATTAATTTAAAAAATAAATAATATAATTAAATTAATATGTAATAAAATTTATTAAATTATTGAATTAAATATTTTTAATAAATAATGTAATTAAAATAATTTCATGTATTTTGTTTTAATTTAATTAAATTTATTAATTTAACTAATTCTTATATTAATATGGAATATATTTTATTAAGTTTAATTAATTTTTTAAAAAATAAATAAAATTAAATAATTTGCTGAAAAAAAAATTAAATATTGTAAATAGAAATGTATTTCTAAACATTGTTTTAGTTTTTGTTTAAAAAACAAAAAATAAAAATTAGAAACATAAATAAAAAAATGAGACGAATTCTTAGTGTTGCCATTTGAGAAATTCAAACTTGTTTGTCATTTAGTTTTGACAAGACATTTATTTTGATATTTCTAATATTGTCCGAGTTCAATGTTCTTTGCAAGATATATTATGAATAGTAGCAAATCGAATCAGGGTAGGGTGTTGTCTTTATCATTCATGAATCCGTGGGGTAAAAAATGTATGCAAACCAAATGGGTATCAAACGGATACATTCAATTAGTTATCATCTCATAACCCATTAATTAATCAAACACTCATCAGCTAACTAGACACTCATAACATTTAATTATAAGGCATTTATATCAAGAATAAGGATTAAAATAAGAATTAAAACTCTTTAAATACAATAATCTTATAAATAATTTTAAATCTTAAAAGGTCAAAAAAATTATCTTGAAATAAAAAATTTTAAATATTTTGTTCTCCATCAAATACAGTACATATATCAACCCCAAAAACTAGAACCCAATGATATTTTATTTATTTTTCCTAACCCCCGCTATTACTCTTAAAATTTAAAAATACCTACACTTATCGAATCAGAATGAGATAAATACCCATTGGGACGGATAAATATTTCCGTCATAGGATAACCTAAACTTTATTAAGATTTGATCTCTTTATCCCCATTTTAGTGTAATGTTTGATATGCTCAAAAAGAAAAAAAGGAATTTTGTAGAGGTAGTATTGCAAAGATGAAGTCAACAAATAAAAAAAAGGGAGGCTAACATCTAAAAATTATGTCAACTCTCGAAAAGATTGGCCGTTATGGTCTAAATATATTTACATTTTTCACTATTACATTTTAATCCAATAATCTAAATAACACTGTTTAAGAGCTGAAATCGAAAACGATACCAACTCCAAATCCAACAAATAAACACATCAATTTATGACTACATAGATTTAGTGGTTTCTTATTAAGAATAAGTACCTGAATAGTCTTCACTGCTGGTTTGTTCAGGAGCTTAAGTTGCTTCTCTAACTCCAAATCTTCCTTTTCGGATAAACTCAATCTCCCACCTTTAACTCCGTTATAATTCACGAAGAGAGAGCACAAAAGGATAACTAATACAACGGGACGTGAATCCATCGGTTGATCTGAAAAATGAAAGAAAATGGACTTTGTGATTGGGAGAGCTAGGGATGCTATTGTAACAAAAATAATTGCAAAAACAAATAATTGAAAAATTATATTATTACAATGTAAAAGACTATATAAAGTACAGCATGAAAATTACATATATATATATATATCCAAACACACATGAGCACAAACCTGATATGCGTGCCAAGACTGAATTTTGTAGAATTCCAATTTTACAGGGGCTTTATATACATCTCAAACAATGCCTCGTTAATTAGGAGAAAAATTTACATGAAAATTCAAGGAAAGGCAATTACTTTAGTTTCCATAATCGAAAACGTTATATAAAAGAAACAATAGGGGAACATTTGGTATGAAATTAAAATTTTTGAAGTGAAAGATTATAGGAGTAATTGTTTTCCAAATTATACTTAATGGGATAATAAGTTTATGATAGTTTTTTTGATTGAAAGAATAAATGTTATCCAATAATAATTATATTATGTTTGAATGTTAAAAATTTTGAAAACGTAAAGTTAATATTTACGTTTTCAATTTTAAAGAAGAACGTTGTTTTTTATTTTATAAGAGTGTAAAGGAATGTTTTATGTGGTAATGAAAAAAAGTATAATTTTTTCATTATTTTCTGCTATCCACCCCCAGTAATAATTTACTCATATACGTAGGGATGGAAACAGATCAAAGTCAGATATTACCTACGCCATTTCTAAAACCGTCAGGTAAAAAAAAAAAATACCCAAACTATGTAGGTGCATACCCAACGGGTACTAATCGGATATGATTGAGTAATTGGGAACCTACAAACTTCAAATATGAGACGGTTATATCAAATAAAAAGATTAAAAAATTTTTTGAATAAAATAATTTTATAAGTAATTTTACATCTTAAAAGGCTAAAAAAATTATCTTTCAATAAAAGTTTTTATATATTTTTTAATTAAGTAAAATTTATTATATTATTTTTATCAAAATAGAATTAAAAAAATTCATATTTGAACTCATTTTAAACCGCTACTATAATTAAGCCTAAAAAAATGTTCATTCATTACATCAAAAATTATATCATAAGTCCAAAATAACTTATTTGATATCAAATCTTGAATTATTTGGTATTAATTAAAAGGATTCCGTTCTTTGAACACAATATATATATAATTTTGTGTCCAAATTGATAGTATTATTTGCATAAACTCGGCATTCGATAATTTAGACTGGTAACTAATCGAGTAATTTACACGAATAATTTGATAATACTCGTCAAATACTAATAAATAGTTAATTGGTGTGGATAATTTGACTAGTAATTGGGTAATACTCATCAGATACCCTATAATAAAGATAATCAGTATGGTTTTGAGTAATACCTGTCGGGTATACTACATTTACGATTCCCGTATTCGAACTCAACAGTTATTTTATTTTTATACTCTAAACTGCTCTATTACCTATAAAACTTAAAAATTAACAAATTTGTCAAGTCGGATAACCATTACCCATATGGGATAATTGTTACCCTTAGGGTAATTATTACCTCTTCTTCCCAACTAATATAATAAAAGACAAAAATTATCTCAGTAAAATTTATCATCTGTTACCCATAAAAAAGCATGCCTTAGGGGCATTTGGTGAAACTTCAAATTTAATGAAACCTTAAATTTGGTGATTTTTTGCTTTCTACTTTTATTAACCTTCAACTTTTTACAATTACTATTACTTTAATGAAAATAAAAAAAAAAATTAGTAGCTACGACTTAATTAAGTAACTTCAATTTTGCATATTTTAGAATTCCTTAAATGCCTTTTTTAACTACCCACACCATCTTTATATTTTTTCCACACCACCTTTATATTTTTTTTTTAACTTTTTTAAATGCCATTTAACTACAAATTATTTTCTTAAATGCAGTTGAAACTAGTCATCTAATCTTATCACTATATACCACTATATAAAAACATGAATATTTGAAAAATATTTTTTGACAAAAATGTCCTCATAAAAATCATAAATACCTAAAAAATCTCATGATTTGATATATATTTCTTTACCTTACTACTATATAAAAATATGAATGCCTGAAATAATATTTTTGACAAAAATTTCCTTATAAAATTCATAAATACCTAAAAAAAGCCCATGATTCAATATATATATTTTTAATAATAATATCTTCATAAAAAATCATAAATATATACCTAAGAATTCTATTGATTTAATACATATTTGTTTACCAAAAAAATCCTAAAATATCCTAAAATTAATCGTAAAAATCATAATATCCCCATAAATATCCTAAAAACATAAATATCCTCATAAATACCTAAAAAAAAAGCCATGATTTATGATTTTTGTGGGGATATTTTGGTTCAAAAAAATATCTATTAAGTCATGGGGTATTTTTAGGTACTTATGAGGATATTTACGATTTTAAGATATTTATAGGAATATTATGATTTTTTTATTAATATTAAGATAATTATGATGATATTTGAGCATTTTTACAAGGATATTATGATTTTTATGATTAATACGTAATAATAAAAAAGTTTATTGCTATCAATGCTATAGAAACATGAAAAATATCTTTTGGAAAAAAATGTCTTCATAAAAGTTATGAATACTTAATGACTCTAATGATTTAATGCATGCAACACTTTTTTTATTATATATTATATTATACTATATATATTCATGTGTATATATACTATATATATTACTATTACTATATATATAATTTATATACTATATATATCTCTTACTATTACTAATACTATTGCATAAAAGTATGAATGCAACTTTTTTTTTTTAACAAAGATATTCACATAAAAATCATAAATACCTAAAAAAGTTTCATAATTTAATAATATTTTTTTACTAAGAATATCCTCATAACAGAAAAATCATAAATATGTAAAATCTCATGATTTAATACATTTTTTTTCCAAAAATATACTCATACATAAAAATTATAAATATTAAAAACCCCATGATTTATTATATATTTTTTAGAAAATATATCCTCATAAAAATCATAAATACCTAAAAATTCTAGTGATTTAATACATTGAAATTTTATTATTATTATTATTATTATTATTATTATTATTATTATTATATGTTATGTCTCATTATATTATATTATATTATATTATATTATATTATATTATATTATACATATACATGTATATATATGTATCTTATTACTATATAAAATTATGAATCACTTGAAAAAGATTTTTAGGACAAAAATGTCCTCATAAAAATCATAAATAACTAAAAAAACCAATGACTTAATAATTTTTTTAACCAAAAATATCCTCACAAAAAATAATTAACTAAGAATTCTAATTACTTAATACATTGAAATTTTTTCATTATTGTGTATTATATTATATATACTTGTGCAATTATACTTTATAAAGTATGAATATTTAAAAAATATTTTTCTAATAAAAATGTCCTCATAAAAATATAAATATCTAAAAACCCCCTGATTTAATATAGATAATTTTTTTGGCTAGTAATACCCTCATAAAAATCATAAATTCCTAAGAATTCTAGTAAGTTAATGCATTGAAAACTTTTTTAGATAAAAATATCATAAAAACCATAAACTTCCAAGAACCTCTATTATTTAGTGCGTACTTTTTTTTTGGCCAAAATTATTATCGTAAAAATCATAAATACCTAAGAATTTCAATGAAAATCATAAATACCTAAGAATTTCAATGATCTAATACATTAAAAATATTACTATTGCTACATAAAAGTATGAATATTTGAAAAATATTTTTTGAAAAAAATAGTTCTCATAAAAATCATATATAACTAAAAAAATCTCATGATTTAATATATAATTTTTTTAACCACAAACATCCTCATAAAAATCATAAACACTTAAAAATTTCAATAATTTAATATAATAACTTCACGTCCCGAATTTCATAACCCGAGTATGTGAACAAAAAAACACATATTATATCATTAAACAACTTTTTCCGTCCTACACCAGAGCCATACACATACTATGGAGTAATGAATATAAATAAAAATTAAAATAAATAAACTTATATGTAAATTTAATTAAATGCCTTAGCCAAAACCAACTAGACAACAAAACTTCAAAATAAAACTACAACCTCTAATGCTAATCCCAAATAATTTCCCAGAAATAAAAAAAAAATATTCACCTCACAAATAAAAGTTTATTACAATCTATTAAAACAATTTTATAAACATTTACTGTAAGTAAATAAAATAAATCAAATTCTAATTCCTATCGGGCCGATTGGATGCAGCTAAAGAAGGGGGGCAAAAATTTTGCCCGTGGGCCCCACATTTTTTGCTTGGTTTGGCAGCTGAAATGCTTCCTTTCTTCCCTGGATTAGATTTTGCATGGTATTAAATTTAGCCCCCGCGGGGGGATAATTTTTAGCTAGGGTTTGGGCTAGCTAAAAATTATCCCCCTTCAAGTGGATAAATTTTTGATGTTTTTAACCTTCGTTAATGGTATTGTTAACTTGATTAAAATAAATATAATGTTAATAAAAAAAAATAATAGATAAGCCAACAAGTCAAAATAAACATAATTAAAAAAATTGGATAATAACCAACCATTCAAAAGTACATATTTAAAAAAAAAGTTTTTTAAATAAATTTATAAAAAATTAAATTTTCAATGAAATAAATAATATAACTTCAAATTGTCCAAAAATAATTAAATAGAGTGGGTTTTGTAATTTAATATTTAATTTAATGGGTAACCAAGTTTGAGACATCACAAGGGCAAAAGAGTCATTTGACTCTTTTTATCATCATTCACCTTCTCTTATTTATAAAACATCCAAACCAAGTCAAAAGTTATCCCCCTTCATAAACATCACATCAATGTGGGCCAACCCTCTAAAAATAATATCCCCTCTTATCTTATACCCTCTCTAAAACTTATCCCTCTAAAATTTTAGCACCATCCAATCGGCCCCTATGCTCAAAAGGTCTAGCACGCATCTCAAAATCATTATCTACATCACAAACTGTAAGAGGATAAGTAATAATACCACGAATATTCGGAACTCTAATAATAATATAAATACAATAATATCCTAACATACAATTAAGTGAAGCATCATTGCACAAACAGCAATCCCAAATAAAAAAATTTATTTATTTATTTATTAATTTATCTTCCTTACACTTTAATCGTGTATTAACACAATAAAACATATCAAAAGAAAATCAATGGGTCTTAAGGTATTACTGCTTGGTTGTCCCGTAGAAACAGAACCCAATCAATACACACCATTCTTCGGTGTCTACTTAGTTGTCTTGTAGGATTTATTTATTAATTAATTTATCTTCCTTTGTGATGACCCAGAATTTTAATACTTTGATTATTTGTTAATTAATATTTAATTTGGTAAAAATAAAATTTTTATTGATTTAAATTTTTGAGACATAAATTAAATTCAATTTTTATTGTGGACGCACAAATTGTGTGAGAGATTTTTAGTATTTAATTATTTTTGAGAATTACAAAATTATGGTTTAATTTTGATAAATTATTAATTTAATGAAATATAATTTTTTTTATGAAGTTCACGATGCTATGTACATATATATTCATATATATATTTTTTTGTTAAGTAATAATATTATATATTTCTGACGGCCAATTGAATTAATGTGTGATAGATTAAAAAGTTAGAGTTCAAATTCTAATTCTATTTGGATTCTAGTGCTTTTTCTATTAAGACTCTACCAACTAACAGCGGGTACGTGGAGTTGGAAGTCTAGTTTGATTTGCATTCTAATCATTTTTTTATTTAAGATTCTACCAACTAATAGCGGGTACATGGAATTGGAAGTCTAGTTTGATTTGGATTCTAATCATTTTTTCATTAGGATTCTACCAACTAATAGCGAGTATATGGAGTTGGAAGTTTAGTTTGATTTAAATTCTAATCATTTTTTCATTAGGATTCTACCAACTAATAGCTAGTCTAGGTATACGTGTATGTGTATATATATATATATATATATAACATGCGTTATTCGGTAGTAAAGGAAAAGGGTTGAAAAGAGAGAGAGAGAGAAAAGAAAAGATAAGAGCTAGTGGCGGCAGAGGAGAAAAAAAATCTAATGTGAATGCCGTGGAGATTATCAGCTTCTTGATGGCCGCGGTGATCTTAGTCTGATCTGCTGATTGATTTTTGGGTTTCGTTACGACTTGGGTGTTCTTTTTGTAGATTTAATTTGCGGTAAAGGGTGGAGCCTTTAATATTAAATATGTATATATTTGTGTGTATATATATGTATTATTTAAATCTGAGATGAGTAAACAAATCATTGATTTTTAAATTTGAAACTTATTCATATATATATATATATATATATATATATATATCATATACAAATGTTCTTAAAACAAAACTGCACGTATATTTACTATAGGTGTTAACCGTAGGATTTTTTTGTTAATGTGATAAAAATTTGCGTTAATTATGTGCTGGTGGATTAATGGTTAATAAGGTTTTAAATTTTAAATTAAGAAAAATTTATATAATGTGAATTCCAGGTGAAATTTGAATTTGTTTCTTATTTGGGATTGAGGGGTGCTGAAATATCGGGTATACATATCCAAGGGTTGAGAGTCCCGAAACCCGCGCGGGGTTGGTTGTCGATTCCAGTAGGTTAGTAACCTACAAACGAGCAGATGCCTAAGGGTGGCATATTATATTCCTAAGATTACGGTCTAGGAAGCAGACACCGAAGGATGGTGTATATTGGTTGTGTCTTGTTTCTACGAGACAACCAAGCAGACATCGAAGGATGATGTATATTAGTTGGGTTTTGTTTCTATAGGACAACCAAGCAGCAGTACCTCGAAATCGAATTGTTTTCTTTGATGTGTGATGTGGTGCTAAAACACAATTAATCGTAACAAAGATAAATTGATAAACTGATTTAATTTGTTGCTTGAGATTACTTCTTGTGCATAATTGTTTCATTTAGTAGCATGTCAGGATATTACTGTATTTATATTATTATTAGGGTTCCGAGCACACGTGGTATTAGTGCTCATCCCCTTACAGTTTGTGATGTAGGTAATGAGATTGAGTCACGTGTTGGGCCTACTGAGAATAGGAAATTAGAAGTTTTATTTATTGTTATATAGTTATGTAAAGATTTTAGAAAAAAATTATTTTTTTAGTGGATGGAAACAAACCTCTGTTTGTGAGGTGAAGATAAATTGTTGATTTATTTATTTTTGTGAAAATTGTTTGAGTTTAGTTTTGGAGTTTATTACCTGGTTGGCTTTGACTAAGGTATTTATTTAAATTTAAAGTTTAGTTTTATTTTTTTATTGCTTCATAGAGTGTGTGTATGACTCTGACGAATGACAGAAGAAGTTGTTAGAATGTGTATTATTTATCTTTTATTCACGTGCTCGGGTTATGAAATTCGGGGCGTGACATCCTCACACTTTAATCATGTATTAACACAATAAAAGACATGAAAAAAGAAAATCAATTGGTCTTGAGATATTACTGCTTGGTTGTCCCGTAGAAACAGAACCCAGTCAATACAGACTATTCTTTGGTGTCTATTTAGTTGTCCTGTAGAAAGAGGATTCAATTAATATACACTATCTTTCGGTGTTTACTTTCTAATCCGAAACCTTAGAAATATAATATGCTAACCCTTAGGCATCTGTATTGTTCGTAGGTTACCAGCCTACTAGAATCAATTACCACTCCCGCGCAGGTTTCGGGACTTTCAACCTTTGGGTACGTATACCCGATATTTTCAGTACTCCTCAACCCATACAAAACACAACATTAGTTTTTCTTTTTATATCCACATTAAATAAAATTTTTTTACATAAAATTAAAAAGAAAAAAATATTATAAATAAATTTATATTTCCACACAAACACACTGTTAATAACACCACTGGTACACATCGAGCAACCAATACAATCAAAATTAAACAATCAATCTGAATATTTTATGATAATACATAATGCCAAAATGCAAGAATTACTTTAAATAAAAAAAAAAAAAATCAACCCACTATTTGAATCTTGGGAGATACAAGGATGTCAAATATACCCGTATCCGGTGGGTACCCGCTTCACTCGTCCTGTTTCGGGAGGATATAGAGATGTTAATAGCGAGGATGAGGATCGGTATGGAGGTTTGAGGTGTTACCTGAACAGGTACAAGGACGGGGACGGGGACGGGTACGATAGTCCCACCTCGCCCTATCTTCACTTAAATATTTATTTATTAATTTATATATATATTTTTAATTTTTATTTAATATATATAATATTTATTTTATATGCATAATATATAATTTGTAATAGTTAGCATACTTAGCAGGTAAACAGGGACGAGGATGGGGAATTTATTACCTAGCGGACAGGTATAGGAGAAATTTTTTTTTTTTTCCGGAAACAGGAATAAAGACGGGGACAAATAAGAGTATTAATAAACGGGAATAGGGACAGGGATAATCATACCCGTCCCGTTAACATCCCTAGAGAGACTATTTGGTTTTAGCTTCATATATATATATATATATATAATTAAACATTTAGGGTCTCACAAATCAATAATCAATGCTAATCACGAGTTAATTAATCAATGCCATTCCTTTAATGAGTAAATAGTAAATAAAAAAAAAAAAAAGAAGAAACGTCCAGCAACAATCACGGTCAAGTCGTGCTTTTGGAGAGAATTTCTATAATATATACGTATATATATATATATATATCTTTCAATTAAATGTTGACTACACACTTCATTCAAACCGTTTAACGTTAACGTTAGAACATTAATTATGCATACTACTTTTATATATAACTACATATATATATATATATACAAAATTTTAAAAGTTCGCCCCCTTACCGTTGATTCGGTAAATTTGGAGCAGACGCAGATTTACAATCCTAATCACAGTACAGCTGCCTTAGGGTTTTCTGTAAAAACTTTTTTAATTGAAAATAATAGCATTATATATATATATATAAAACAGCTGACCCCTTTTTTTTTTATAAATTTAATAATTGCATATCTTCTCCTTTGGATTTAAGTAAATTATACTTTTTTTTCCTAAAATTTGTAAAATCTTTTCAAAGGTAACTAAAAATTAACTTTTTTTTTTAAATACAACTCAAAGTTAAATAGCAAAATTTTAAATTATTAAAATTAAATAATAAATTAAATTTACTGAATAATAATAAAAATATATATAAATAAATTAAATTAAATCAAAATCGGGTCATTACAATAAAAATATTTATGAACAAAAATATCCTCATAAAAATCATAAATACCTAAAAAATCTAAAAATTAATATATAATGTTTTTGGCCAAAAATATCTGATAAAAATGATAAATACCAGGAATTCCAAAAATTTAATATATTGAAAGTATTTTTAACAAAAATGTCATCGTAAAAATCATAATAAAAGAAAACTTAAAAACTCTATAATTTAGTACATATTTTTTAACTAAAAATATCCACATAAAAATCATAAATACTTAATCATTTCGTAATTTGATGCATGTTAATATTACTATTATATTCTAAATAAGCAATACAAAAATTTTTGTTTAGAAGTTTAATTGTTAAAACACACACACACACATATTTTTTATTTTTAGTAAGAAACTTTTCTTAAGTAATTTTATGGTAGTTTGTGGATCAATAATTACACCTATCTCCCTGCAATATTTGGTTAATTATACTTACAACTTCAATATTTAAAATTATTCTTATTTTTCTTATTTCAAAAATGCCATTAACATTAACCTATTTTCTGTTAGATCCACTGTTAAAACTTAATGGAAAATGTTAAAATATTTAAAATTTTAGATGTTATTCCTATTTTACACGTCCATCTCTCACGCCTTTGCCAGTTTTCTTTACAAAAATTTCAAAAATTCAAAAACAAAAGATGTTTGAAAATTCTTGTAAAGAAAACTGACAAAGATGTGAGAGATGGAGGGTAAAACAAAAAAATATCTAAAATTTTTAATACTTTGACATTTCTATTATGTTTTAATGGTTAATTAATGGAATGAAGTTAATGTTAATAACATTTTAAAATAACGAAGATAAGTGTAATTTTTAAATGTTGAAGGGCGTAAATGTAATTACTCAAATATCAAAGAAAAATAGGTGTGATTTGTCCTCTATTTTATTAATTTTTTAATCCATTCAAATAATAACATCTATTTGAGATTTTATATTTACTTCATCTTTTCTTCTCCTTTTACCAAACTCCACTGTGATCACACAAACTGAATCCACGGCATGAATCACTGCATCCGCGACAAAATTTAGAGTCCCTTAAATCACCAATATATATGAATGAATCTGTTGTGTGGCCAAGTATTTGAGAAAATTGTAGAAACTTGAAGAATGATACTTTACATAAAAAATAAGAAATCAATGTCGAAAAATGAAATTTCCTATTTTTTCAACGTCATCCTCTAGAGTGAGGTATTCAGCGAGTTTCTAACAAAAATAATAATAATAATAATAACTTTTTTATTTTTTTTAAGTCCCAGTGATTGTTGTTTCTTAATTTCTTGAGATCTTACCGTGCCTACTTGTTTTTATAACTTGTTCTACTTTTGGAAATATAGAATAATATATATATATATATATATATATTTATGAAATAATGGTTCAAAAAAAAAATTAAAACTTGTAGAATCTAATTGTATGAATAGAATCTGAATCTTGTAAGATCGAATCCGACTATTTTAAATCTAAATTGTATCTATTATTATTAGGGTTGAATTATGTTTAGATTTGTTGCATCTCCGTTAACAGGTCTATTTATAATTTGTTCTACTTTTGGTTACCTATATTTATAGAATAATATATATATATATATATATATTTATGAAATAATGGTTCCAAAAAAAAAAAAAATTAAAACCGGTAGAATCCAATTGTATGAATAGAATTTGATTCTTGTAAGATTGAATCCAACTATTTTGAATCTAAATCATATCTATTATTATTAGGGTTGAATTATGTTTAGATTTGATGAATCTCCGTTAACAAGCATATTTATAACTTGTTCTACTTTTGGTTACCTATATTTATAGAATAATATATATATATATATATATTTATGAAATAATGGTTCCAAAAAAAAAAAAAATTAAAACTGGTAGAATCCAATTGTATAAATAGAATCTGAATCTTATAAGATTGAATCCGACTATTTTGAATCTAAATCGTATCTATTATTATTAAGGTTGAATTATGTTTAGATTTGATGGATCTCCATTAACAGGCCTATTTATGTGTAAAGAAATAAAAATAAAGAGAGATAAAATCTCAACAAATTCTCCCTTTCTTTCTCTCTCATCATTTTTTAAATTTCAATATCATTATTCTAGTGCAATCTCAAAAGCACAATCAATAAATCACCTAAAAATGGATAAAAATAAACTAGACAAATATCTTTAGTAAGATCAATTTTATGAAAAAAGAGTTATATTTGTATTTGAAAAAGACGAAGACAAAATAAATAAGCATGCATGCTCTCTTCTAAAAAGTAGATAGGGTTATTTCTTGTGATTGATAAACAGATAAACCAACTAAACTAATTGAAAATGCTAACTTGCAATATAGATTAAGCATTCAATTATTTATGGAATAATAATTGTGAGTGGGTTGCGCATCACATTGATCCATGTATATATGAATGTATATCTGTCAATGAAGTGTGTCGAGCTTATTGTGTGCTCCCACCAGGGCCACCACAAAGCAGGAGATGTCCAAGTGATTTAACTATTTCTAAATCTTTGGCATGAAATAACGTTTCAGCATCTTGAAACACTTGAGCGTCATCGGCATCCACATACTCACCATTTTGACAGCAAACTATCATCTTGCTAAAGTATGCATCATCAGTAGTGCGTTCCACAAACATGTAAAAACCAGCCCCCATTGGAGCTTTAGGTATCCCTGGTGGACTAAATACCTCTCCTCCCCAATCAGCATAAGCAGCTATGTGTCCCAGTCCTGATCCACTTAATATGCTGGACGGCCAAAATCCAATCCGGCTTTTCTCGGGTCCAACTAGAAGCCACCAGTCTACAACCGGTCGGCCCTATTTAATGATGAAAGAATTAGGGCATTAAAACAAAGAAACTCTAGAATTGCTCCAATTCGGTTTTGGGCTTAAACTTACTCAAGTTCCATTCGAATTATAATTGAATCGATCCTCGTAGTCATAATTTTAAGTCTGTCAAACTATTGAGCACAAATTATATTATTTAAATAATTTGAACTTGACTTAAGATTGATTCTATCAAACAATTACTCTGAGCTCAATGCGAGTATTATCAAAATAAATATAAACTATTTTTTTAAATCCCATTAAATTTAACCACCCTAATTCAAATATCTCACTATTCGATTGGGTTCAATTTGTTTATATTCCTAAGAATATAAAAGAATATAAACAAATTGAACCCAGTCAAGGAATATAAAGGAATATAAATAAATTGAACCCAGTCAAATAGTGAGGCAGTGAAATTAGTCTTTTAATATTGATGTACTTTCTCTATAATCTTTTAATATTGATGTACTTTCAAAAGACTAATTTCACTGCCTTATAATTTTATATTTTTTTATTAAAACTTTGTTTGGAGCCTAGGTAAGAACAATATTTCTTTTTTAAAAAAAGAAGGATAGAGAAAAAAGAGAGAAAAACTAGGAGAAAATTAGTTAGTTTTGCATTACTATGGTTTTTTCTTCTTTTTCTCTTTAAACTCAACAACCAAATGCAGAGGGGAAATTTTTTTATTGTTTTTTTTTTTCCCCACTTCTCTTCCCCCCATAAAATATCCAAGCTTAAATCAAATTTAGAATAATTTTAATGGCTAAACTAGCATAACTGAAATTAATTGTAGGGTTTGCCGGAATGATGCAAACTTCACTATCAACAACATATTTACCCCCTCGCTTAGTAGTTTTATTAAAGATGTAGTCAAGAGGTATATCAGTTTTCACAATACAAATCCCAGACATCTTGTGTTAAAACAATAGAATTGATCAGTCTATTGATGCATACATACATAATTATTGTAAGAACATAATGCAATCCTCTGATGGGTTAAGCTAATTTATACATTCAAAGCAAAGAAAATTACGTCTGTATGTATAAATAGACGAGTATAATTATGACCATATAGAGATAGATTCACCTAATGCAATAAGAAAAACAATTTGTTATAATTGACGAAAACTATCATATTGTGCGTGTACAAATTTTATAAAAATGAAATTATCTGCTACAACTAATAGTATTGAGAGACAATAAATTAATGTAAACAATAAATTTATCTTTTCTAACAGTTTTAAAGTTTTTGGTGAAATGGTTGGCACTACTCCAATATATTTTCAAAGTTAGAGCCTACAAAGATCCGTCCCTCTTTCACGTGTAAAAAAACATATTGAAATATATATATCTAATATTGATAAAGTAGTACTTTTTTTTCTAAATTAATATAGCATTTTAATATATATATATATATATATAATATTTATCCACTCCAAAATAGTATAGCATTTTAACGGATCTGCCTACTCTTTGTTCATTAGATTTGAGTTCGAGGACTTGAAATATCCTATACAAGATAGAGAATAATACATCAAGCTAGAGATTTTGTTTTTTCATTTTATTAAAAATTTTCTTAGTGAGGGAGGTTTAGCGTGATGATCGGTTAAAAGAAGTTAAATTTTGAAGGAGCTGTTAGTGTCTGTATAGTTTTTGATTGGCAATTCTTGAGCAAACACTTTGGTTGTATTTTGTTTCATACAATGTCACATTGATGGTCATTTTGTTCACAAACATAAGCCAAAGAGTGTTTGTGAACATTGGATTTTGGTTGTGAGTTTGGTTTGTAAAGAGGAGGTTCTGTCCTCTGTTTTGTTCCTGAGAAAGCAGGTTCTTGAGCTGAGCAGGGAAGCTCTTGCCCAAGAGCTTCCCCTGACTGACGCGCAGAATTTCTTTACTTGAACTTAAGTGACCTTTTTACCCCTCTTCTGTGATATAAAAAGAAAAGTTTTTCTATTCAGACCTAAGCTTTTTTTTGCGCAGCTCACTCTTTCTTCTTAAGGCAAAAAGCTGAGAGGATGACCTAGGGCTTGGACCTCATCCAACGTCAAGGTGTTCTCTTACTATCTTTGGCAACAATCTAACTCTCTGGAGCTCAGATCTGTGGTGTGAGATCAGATTCAAGAGCTTACTCTTCAAGGATTGAAGGCTGGAATTTTCATGGGTTGAGGTGAGTTGTGGGTAGTCTAGCAACCAAGATTAGGAGAGTGTGATGTATGAGTAGATCAATGATTTCTTGGTTGGGAAAACTTGTATAACTCTTCTTTGATACCTTGTAACCTCATTTCTATATAGTGAAGATTTTTGGGCTGATCCACTCAAGGATCCGGGGTTGTTTCTCATTTGAGTTCAAAGGAGTTTTTCCCTAGTTAACAAAATTCTTGTGTTCTTGTGGTGGATATATATTTTGAGCAGATTTGTCTTCATGGATGTTAGTTAATTTTAGCCCTGTAATGGTTGATTTGAACATCTGAGAGAGTTTTTGGGAATTTCAGTTGGTATCAGAGCACTGGGTGCTCTTTGTTGAGTTAGACTTTCTGTCTAAGAGTAGATCCAAACGTTGTCCATGGATAATCAAAGGGAAGGCCAGTCTACTGTGAGGCCACTGTTTCTAGATGGATCAAACTACCACTACTGGAAAGCTAGGATGAGGGCATTTCTCAAGTCAATTGATGAAAAAGTCTGGGATTCTGTTGTTGATGGCTGGAGATATCCTACTGTGAGTGATACAGATTTAACTCTCAAAGCCAAACGGGATTGGACTCCAGCAGACAATGAAGCAGCTAGCTGGAATAGCAAGGCTCTCAATGCAATATTCTGTAGTGTTTCTCAGGATGAGTTTAGAAGGATATCGAATTGTGAAATAGCTAAAGAAGCTTGGGATGTTCTGCAGGTGACTTACAAGGGAACTACAGCAGTAAAGATAGCTAAGTTACAGAGATTGACAACTGCTTTCGAGATGATCCGAATGGGAGAAAATGAGACTTTTGATCAATTCTATATAAAGCTCAGTGATATTATCAACTCTTTAGCAAATCTTGGAGAAACTATTTCTCAATCAAAAATTGTGCGGAAGATACTTCGCTCCTTGCCTGATCGATTTCAGCCAAAAGTTACGGCCATTGAGGAGAGCAAAGATGTTGATCAGCTGAGGGTTGAAGAGTTAGTTGGATCTTTACAAACTTATGAAGTTAACTTTAGTCAGAACAAAAGAAACAAAGGGATAGCCTTAAATAGCATCTGTGAAGAAGATAGTGAAGAAACTGAACATTCGAAAGTCAGTGCTGATGATATTGCCTTCTTGGTAAAGAAATTTAAAAGTTTCTCAAAGAAGTCTCCCTTCAATAAACCCTCAAAATTCAATAAGGAAAAGAAGAAGAGGATTGGTGAAGGATTTGTAAGCTACAAGAAACAACCAAAGACTGGAGAAAAGCAATGTTTTGAGTGCAAAAGTTATGGACATTTTGCAAATGAGTGTGCAAATAGACAGAAGAGAAAAAATCAAAAAGTCCTTGCTGCAACTTGGGATGATGAGAAGGAATCTGATAGTAATGGAAACCAAGATGAAGAAGAGTCATCTGGGTCAGAAGATAATTCCTCACAAGTGTTGGCTTTTATGGTGGGAGTTAATGAAGACAAGTCAAGAGAGAAAGTTGAGTTAAAGAGCTCTTTGCAAAACTCACCAGTGGAGGACATGATGAGCTGCTCAGAATCTGATTCTGATGTGGATGTACAAGAAGAATTTGAAGAATTGCAAAAAAAGTACAATGAACTGTATAAACAAAGCATTGTTCTTGCAAAACACAAGGCAAAAGCCTTTGCTAAATTGAATGAAGTTGAAAAAGAAAAGGAAGAATTGGCTAGTCAACTTGAAGAATTTAAAGTTAAGAATGGTGAACTGGAAGGAATGATTGAGAAGTTGAAGGAGAATGAAGAAAGACTGATCTTCTTGAATGGTTCTCTTGAGAAAGAACTTGTGTGTTTGAATGAAAGAGTAGCAATGTCCACAAATGCATTCAAGAAATGGGAATCTGGCACCAAAAGACTTGATGAAATCTTGGAGGCTCAAAGGTCTTCTAATTATAGAACCGGGCTGGGCTGTGTTGACGAGGATTTACCACCAACTTCTCAAAGAAAAGGTCCGATCAAATTTTTTTCAGTAGCTGGTTTGGCAGCCGATTTTGCTGTGAAAAAGGAGCAAAAGGTCAAAAATTCAAAAGCAAAGTTGGTTCAACAGTCTTCAAAATCCAGAGGTGTCAAGAATGAGGGGTCTTCGAATGGTAACTTCTTCTCTCATAACCTCTCAGGACTCATAGGTAAAAAAATTACATCTTGCTAAAGGATAAAGGATTACATTCAGATTTTTCTTGCATAAAAAACTTTTTCCAATCTGTCATTTTTGTGGGATTAGAGGACACATTAGACCTTACTGTCATAAGCTGTATGGACTGCCGTTAGACTATGTCAAGTCTAAAGGTAGTGCTTATAAAAGTGGTTTGACAAGAAACTGGTTGTCTAACAGGTTCAGCAGTCTTGCCACCGATGTCAGTGTGAATAAAAGAGCTCCATTCAAACCAAATGGAAATACTTTCAATCCTAAGACTAAAACCATCACTAGGAACTATGTCAAAAGCATGATTTCCTCCAAAATCAAACCCAGAAAAATTTGGATTAGGTGTGAGGACCTAAGGTGTAATGTTGCACACACTGCATTTAGGGCACAAAGCTCTAATATGTGGTACTTGGACAGCGGCTGTTCCAAGCATATGTATGGGAATAAATCCATGTTTCAACCTTGAATGATTGTGATAATGGCATGGTCACTTTTGGTGATGGTAGTAAGTCAAAAATTCTTGGAATCGGTAACATTGATTGTCAAGGTTTACCTAAACTCAAGGATGTGCTGTATGTGGATAGGTTGAAAGCAAACTTGATTAGCATTAGTCAAATCTGTGATTCACATTACAATGTGTTGTTTGCTAAAGACACTTGTTCTATTCTTGATAAAAATCACAAAGTAGTGTTGAGATGAATTACAACTTCTGATAATTGCTATGCTTTATCTGCTGATTGTGTGTCTCTTTGTAATGTTGCACAGGATAACATTGTTGAACTTTGGCACCAACGACTTGGGCATGTCAATTTTTGAGATCTTGCTAGACTCTCCAAGTCTGAAGTTGTGAGAGGATTACCAAAGCTGACTAAAGTGAAGAAAAGTGTTTGCGGGCCATGCCAAAAAGGGAAATAAACCAAAGCTATCCACAAGAAAACAAATAAGATAGTTACTTCTACAGTTCTTGAACTAGTTCATGTTGACCTTATGGGTCCCATTAGAACTGAAAGCTTAGGAGGAAAGAAGTATATCTTTGTTATGGTAGATGATTTTTCTAGATACACTTGGGTTAATTTTCTTAGAGAAAAATCAGATACTTTCCAATCCTTTAAATCCTTGTGTAACAGACTTCAAAATGAAAAAGGCACGGTGATTGGTAGAGTAATTAAACTTAGAAGTGATCATGATAAAGAGTTTGAGAATGCTGAATTTTCTGATTTTTGTGATGAGAAAGGTATTTTGCATGAATTTTCAGCTCCTAAAACACCCTAACAAAATGGGGTTGTAGAAAGGAAAAACAGGGTGCTCCAAGAAATGACAAGAGTCATGCTACATGGTAAGAATTTGCCTTTAAAATTCTGGGCTGAGGCCTTAAACACAGTTTGTTATATTAGTAATAGAGTTTTTGTGAGAAAAGGAACAAGGGCCACTGCATATGAGATTTGGAATGGTAAGAAACCTAGTGTCTCTTATTTTCATATCTTTGGAAGCAAGTGTTACATATATCGGGACAGAGAATCCCTTGGTAAGTTTGATGCTAGATGTGATGAAGGCATCTTTCTTGGTTACTCCACTAACAGTAGGGCATATAGAGTCTTTAATTTAAAACACTCAACTGTTATGGAGTCTATTAATGTTGTTGTGGATGATGATTGGGTGAATTCTATTTACAGGAAAAATTCTTCTGAAGAAGAGCAAGAATTCACCATGCTTCCTCAAGATGAATCATCATTGGAGACACAAAATAAAGATGAGGAAAGCAATGTGGAACCTGAAATTGAACATCATGATGACATGTTGGAAGAAGAAGCCGAGGATCAATCAAAGACACTCAATCCATCATCTAGAGTAAAGCTAAACCACCCTACTACACAATTCATTGGTGAGATAAATGCCCCTATGAAAACTAGGAGACATGTTCGAAATTAGGTAACTTACTTGTGTTACACTTCATGCATTGAACCAAAGAATGTCAAAGAAGCTCTTCATGATTCTAATTGGATCAATGCAATGCATAAAGAACTTGAACAATTCTCTCGTAATGATGTTTGGGAGCTTGTGCCAAGACCTAGAGATGTGAATGTTATAGGGACCAAATGGATTTTCAAAAATAAAACCGATGAATTTGGCACAATTGTTAGAAATAAAGCTAGACTAGTCGCACAAGGGTATTCTCAAATTGAAGGAATTGACTTTGATGAAATATTTGCACCTGTGGCTAGACTAGAATCTATTCGGATCTTGTTGGCTATTTCTTGCTACTTAGGCTTTAAACTCTTTCAAATGGATATGAAAAGTGCTTTCTTGAATGGTTTTATTCAAGAAGAAGTTTTTGTTGAACGACCCAAAGGCTTTATTGATCTCAAGTTTCCCAATCATGTTTACCGCTTGAATAAGGCATTGTATGGTTTAAAACAAGCCCCTAGAGCTTGGTATGAGAGACTTACTAAGTTCTTAGTTGAGTCTAATTTTGTTAGGGGGAGTGTTGATAAAACCTTGTTCATTTGTAAAGATTCTCAGCACATCACTGTTGCTCAAATATATGTAGATGACATTGTCTTTGGCTCTACCTCTGAAAAATATGCCTTAAAATTTGCTGAACTCATGAAAAGTCAATTTGAAATGAGCATGATGGGAGAACTTAATTTTTTCTTGGGGTTGCAAATTAAACAAATGAAAGATGGCATTTTCATATCTCAATCCAAGTATGCAAGAAATTTGGTTAACAAATTTGGACTCTCTACAACTAAGCATGCTAGGACTCCTATGGGCACATCTACCAAATTGAATAGAGATGAATCTGAAAAAAGTGTGGATCAAACCTTGTATCGAAGCATGATTGGTAGTCTCCTATACTTAACTGCTAGTCGTCTTGACATAGCATTTAGTGTGGGAATTTGTGCTAGGTACCAATCTAGCCCTAGAGAGTCTCATTTGATTGCTGTCAAACGGATCATTCGTTATGTGAATGGGACTTTAAATCATGGCATTTGGTTTGCTAATGATTCTTCTGCAGAGATCTCTTGTTTTTCTGACGCAGATTGGGCAGGTTGTTGTGATGATCGTAAAAGCACCTCTGGAGGATGTTTTTATCTTGGAAGCAATTTGGTAGCTTGGCATAGCAGAAAGCAGAACTCTATCTCCCTATCCACTGCTGAAGCCGAATACATAGCAGCTGGAAGTTGTTGTACTCAAGCTCTATGGATGAAACAGATGCTCTCAGATTATGGCATTGAACAAGGTACCATGTCTTTATTTTGTGATAATTTGAGTGCCATAAACATTTTAAAGAATCCTGTTCAACACTCACGCACCAAGCACATAGATATACGACACCATTTCATTAGGGACCTTGTTGAGAGACATGTCATGACACTTGAGCATATTCCCACAGCTAGACAGCTTGCTGACATATTCACAAAACCTCTAGATGCATCTAGATTTGAACACCTTCGTTCATCTCTAGGAGTTATAGTTATTGAATAATCTTGTCTCAATGAAACTTGAATAAATGATCTTACATTTTTGTCTATGAACTTGATTGAGAAGATAAGATCATTATGTGTCTTTTAAGTTTTAAAATTCTTGGTTAAATAGGAGTATGTTTGTATTTGATATGTGCTTGTATCTTGAATCTTGGACAATTGTTGATTTCAAGTGAAAATCTTTATATCTCATAGCATATTGAGATTGTATTGAAGATGGTATATTGATGACACAAATGTGCTTCTTGATCTTGCTCATGTGATATCACACACACAGTCAATTGAGATAGTGCCTTTCTTGAATTCCTAGTGTAATGTCTACATTGAATTGACCTACAATTGACTAGCCCACAACTTTATATCCCAAAAGTCAAAAGTTGGAAGTGTAGCAGTTTTGTTCCTATGATTATCTCTATATTTTTTGGTGATAAAAAGGGTTATCATCTTGGTCTCTATATTGAATCGTTGGAGTGAGCTTTTATTAAAAAAAAAAAAAAAAAGGAGACTAAAACAAGATGTGTGAAAACCATTATCACATTGCACTCTTTGAAATTCTTTTATATGGAGAGATAAGGAAAGTGTACATCTACTTGAATATCATTCTTGTATACATTCACTAAATGGGAAAGTCATCTTCTTGTTTTGGGCAATCAATTGGTTTGACTTTCATGTGGACATTATCTAGCAAAATTTAAATGTGGAACTACAACTAGTACTATGTCTCGAGATGTCGCTTGAGCTAATCATGAGTCTTATTTGAGAAATTAATATGTCATTAGAAGTACTACTCATATTTCTATGAGTTTGTCAAAGTTTTTTGTAAGATCATTAACATTTTGTCTTTGATGAATTATACTTTTACATATCAAATTCTCATATGTTCTGAAAAATCCAGCTCCTTGATTCTTAATTGTCACATTTTGGTTGCTTGGAAGCTCCTGATATTTCATAGATTGGCTTGTTTGATTGAAAAATAATGTTTCATTTTTTCAATATTGTTCTTAACTGTTACTAAATGGTCTCTGTGAAAATTGCAGTAATTGTGATGTCTCTGTGAACTTTAGTTTTAATTCAGACTACTCTCTAGCAGTTCGTGGCCAAGAGTTTCTGCTCTCATATTCTACACAGCCACTGTGAGGACTAGTCTAGTTTATCTTGGCTGTTCTTTGTTTTATTTGTTTTAAAAAAAAAAATTGGTCAGTTTTTTTATTGCAGTGCATCTTGGCTGTTCTTTATTTTATTTGTTATTTTAATCCAAAAAAAAAAAATTTTTTGGTCAGTTTTTTTTATTGCAGTGCATCTGAAAATTGTTGGGTTTCTTTCCACTAACTCTTTCGGACATTTCAGATGTACAGCGCAGAGGCAGGGACTGAATAGTAGTGGGATTGGCTCTCTGACATTACCTGACATTTCCTGAAATTTCTCTGACATTTCCTGCTTTTACCCGTACATGTTTGGCATCTGTTTTATTTGAATGAGTTTCTGTTATTTGGGAATTTATTAATGCAGATTCTTTATCTCATGTTGATATTTATCATTACATCAATTACTGCATTGATTTATCTCATTGTTCTTTGTCTGCATATCTAATGGGTTTAATGTGAGAGAGGATTGCCTTTGCATTTATTATGCTCAGGTCATTATGGCCCTCTCTTTAATTCGGCTGTGTGTCCCCTGGGTTCATTTCATTCATAGTTGCATTGTGTTTTCTTCAACTTCCTCTGCTCATTTAATATCAGCCTCTCTCACTAGGGTTCCATTCATGTTTTCCCAACCCTAAATTTCATCTTTTCGTCTTCCTTCTCTCTTGGTTCTGTTTCATGGCCAAGACGAAGGGCCTCAAGTCTGCCATGACCAAGAAACTTGGTTCTCGTGCTCAAAGCTCCAAATCCCAGAAGTCTACGAAGCCTAAACCCAAAGGAACCAAATCCACATCGAAGGGTCGCAAGGGCAAAAAATCGATCCCCCATCCTCGGCGCCTCTCTCTTCGAAATCCATCTGCTGGGTCTGCTTCAAAATTTGCTGATTCTTTATCTCCTTTCCATATCTCGTCTGATTCTGAGTTACCAGACTCTCCCTCTCTACGGGCTGATGCTTCTCCAAAGGGTGCTGCTCCTTCACAGGGTACTGATCCCTCCATTCTCCCCTCGGTAAGTTCTCCGTCTGGCTTAGCGTTTTCAGACAAATTTCTGCGAGGGCGTCTGTCCATATTTGATTCATGTTTCTCCCGTCGCCCTATTACTCTAGAACGTCAAGTCGAGTTTTTCCATTTCACAGCAGAGTTTGCTTTCATCTCTGAAATTTTTGAAACTCGGGGGTGGATTCATATTGGGGATCTTCAGGGTAGTGCTTCAGTCGATTTAATCAGAGAATTTTACACAAATTTTCATAACATCTCTCCAGAACATGCTTGCTTTGACACTCTAGTTCGAGGCAGGACTTTGCATGTCACTGCTGATTTTTTATTTTCATTTCTGCGAGTGTCTAGAACACCAAACCCCACATATCCCCATGTTGACTGGTCTACTTATCCCCCACTACATGATCTTGTTGTCCCCATGCGTGACAACCCTCATCCGTGGTTCCCTGGAATGTTGTTTCGACAAAGTGATTTGTCGGTTCCTTTTCGAGTCCTGAATCTTATTTGTGACTCTCTTCTCACGCCTACTAATCGGTCTTCTGAAATTTTCGAAGACAAGATCAAATTTCTGCATTGTCTCACTAACGGAATTTCTATTGATCTTCCTTCACTCCTTATCCAATCTATGGTGTCTGCTCACACATAGCGAAATTCACGTCTAGCTCTCCCTTATGGTGTCCTTATCACCAACCTCTTACGTGATCATTTTGCTATTGTGAAAAAACTGGATGAGACTGCCTTATTTCAGGACCCTCCCATTAATCGTACTACCATTCGGCGTACCATGGCCCAGAAACAACCTGTGACCTCTGAGTCTCCATTTCCGGACCCTTCCCTTACAGCAGCTCGTTACCGAGGTGTGTATACCTCTCCACATTCCCATTCTGATCCTCTTTCTGTGGTAGTTTTTACCCTTCAATCCTTCTCTGAGCGTCTCTCTCGTCTTGAAACTTCCAATTTAGCCATTCAAGATTCTATGCAAACTCGTCTTCAAAAACTGGAAGATACTATTCAAATTCAGCTTGATACTTTCCAAATGCATAAGCTGGAACAGCTTCAAACTGCTGCTCAATCTGCCTCTAAAGTTGAAGCTCACATGGCCGACCTTGTCTCTTCTGTGAAGGGCTTAGTTGATCCAGCACAAGCAAGCTTGGCTGATTTTTCTTCTCAAATGCACAGTTTGGCGAATGATGTTGGTGACTTGAACTGCACTTTTGTTCGTCTTGAACAGTTTTGTAGACGAGGGTCCCGCCCCTCTCGCTATTGATCTCTTTTCAGTTTTCACTTTTGTTGTTGCTTTGCTGACTTATACATTTCTTTTACCTGACTGTTAATTGCAATTCCTCACAAAAAGGGGGAGAAAATGTCAACTGTTACTGTTATTGAGGGGGAGTTTTTAAATTGTGATGTTTTGCATGCAACAATGTTTGTTTTGAAACTGTTTTGGTTGAGGGGGAGTTAAATAGTGATGCAGCATGATTGTTTTGACACTGTTTGGTTGAGGGGGAGTTAAGTTGTTTTAAAACTCTGTATTGTTTTTGATTTGCTTGTCTCTGTTGCATGTTGATGCTCATTTTTTTTACAGGATCTGATTATTGTTCAAAAGCCTCAAGATCTGATTGGTTGTATCTTTCTACTTAGGTTTAGAACATGTGACAATTCCTTTGTAATGTTGGGGTTGGGTGTGTGTTTTGTCTCGGAATTGCCAAAGGGGGAGATTGTTAGTGTCTGTATAGTTTTTGATTGGCAATTCTCGAGCAAACACTTTGGTTGTATTTTGTTTCCTACAATGTCACATTGTTGGTCATTTTGTTCACAAACATAAGCCAATGAGTGTTTGTGAACATTAGATTCTGGTTGTGAGTTTGGTTTGTAAAAAGGAGGTTTTGTCCTCTGTTTTGTTCCTGAGAAAGCAGGTTCTTGAGCTGAGCAGGGAAGCTCTTGCCCAAGAGCTTCCCCTAACTGACGCGCAGAATTTCTTTACTTGAACTTAAGTGACATTTTTACCCCTCTTCTGTGATATAAAAAGAAAAGTTTTTCTTTTCAGACCCAAGCTTTTTTTTTTTTTTTTGCGCAGCTCACTCTTTCTTCTTAAGGCAAAAAGCTGAGAGGATGACCTAGGGCTTGGACCTTATCCTACGTCAAGGTGTTCTCTTACTATCTTTGGCAACAATCTAACTCTCTGGAGCTCAGATCTGTGGTGTGGGATCAGATTCAAGAGCTTACTCTTCAAGGATTGAAGGCTGAAATCTTCATGGGTTGAGGTGAGTTGTGGGTAGTCTAGCAACCAAGGTTAGGAGAGTGTGATGTACGAGTAGATCAATGATTTCTTGGTTCGGAAAACTTGTATAACTCTTCTTTGATACCTTGTAACCTCATTTCTATATAGTGAAGATTTTTGGGCTGATCCACTCAAGGATCCGGGGTTGTTTCTCCTTTGAGTTCAAAGGAGTTTTTCCCTAGTTAACAAAATTCTTGTGTTCTTGTGATGGATGTATATTTTGAGCAGATTTGTCTTTATGGATGTTAGTTAATTTCAGTCCTATAATGCTTGATTTGAACATCTGAGAGAATTTTTGGGAATTTCAGGAGCAATCATCGATAGACTTACCCTCCATCCAGCTTGTAAAACATCGGCTCCACTTTGCACTTTCGCACGTGCTGCACTGTATTGTTGACTTGTAACGCGTGGATTGTATAGGCTACTCCACCTCCTCTGAATTTTGCGTGATTATCTATTGTTCCAAGCATGGCATACTGAACAAAATGAGAAAAGATTTTAAATACCATTCTTCAGTATAATAAATAAATAAATAAACTATTGTTTGGCCTTTGCATTGTCAAAGCAAGAATTTATGCATGAGTTATGCTTGAATACTTACCTTAAAACAAGAAGTAGCAATTGTTATGATTCTATGATATTTTATATATTAAATGATCTATCTAAGATTGATTTTATTTACTTTTATTTTTATCTGATTTCCAATATATCTAAAACTGACTTTATTTACTTTTACTTTTATTTGACTTCCAAACTAATTTGCGGTTGTCGTATTACTTTCAAATTGACTTTTAAATATTACAAAAGTTTGGAATTAAAAAAATAAAAATCAAGTTGATAATTAGGGTTGCATTTTTTCAATGAAAGTTAATTTTTAAAATGTATTTTTATTTATATTTCAAGAAAATATTTTTCAAAACCATGAAAAATATATTTTATGAAAAAAATTACATTGAAATAAATGGAATGTAAATATTTTTCATAATTTTTAGTAGATATGCACAGCTCATTACGAGGATAAGAACATTAAGGTACCATTTGATATACCTGTTTTGAACATATTTTTTTATTGTATGTTTTTTAAAACAAGGAAAACAACTAAAAATACACTTGGTCACTCACATTTTTAAAACTTATTTTAGAAAATAGAAAATAGATTTAAACATAAAATGCAAAACTGCTAAAAGTCGAATTGAGTTTTTTTAACCCAAAACAAAAAGAATCCTAAAACACAGAAAATAGAAAATATCAAATTTAAAATTTTCAAAATATAAAACATGAAAAATTAAAAATAGAAAATAAAAACAAAAGACAAAAAATAGAAACGTAAACTAAATGATACCTAAATTTTCTTCTTCGCTCAACCATTAATAAAGTAAAATAAATAAATATTTTATAAATTCGTAAATATTTAGTATAAACTAATCAGTATATCTATGTCACATGAAAAAATCTTTATACAATGGTTGATTCTATCATCTTGACTTTCTATAAATATAAAGGTAAAAATTTGAAAATAATAAAAACTTTAATATCAAATATTTCTTATCTATTAAATTATTTTTTATATTACTAATTAAAAAAAACAAAATTATTATTAATCTAGCCTTAGCCTTTACTAGAGTTGTGCGGGCCCTATAATTGAGTTGCATCTATGGATATATATATATATATATATAATTAAATAAAATTACAAAACATTGGTAATCTTCTAATTAGACTATCTCAAGTAGTATGAAAGATATATATATATATATATATAACTTGCATGACTACCAGGAACGCCGGCAGCCTCCATGGGCCTTATTTTTGAAACAAGTCCTTGTGGAAGGAGATCTTCTATAGTGATTCTTCTTATGGGAACCGTTCGAACTGGACAGCCTCCATCCTTAGGATTTGGACCTAATAACGCTCGAGGGGACTTCATTTCTTGTTCCACTCGGCAATGAAGTAGGTTCCATCTACGTACGTACGCACATTGATATCATTTCAAATAACTACATAATTTTATCTATGTTAGATATAAGGGAGTGTATATATATATATTACATATATATATGTAGACACCTGAAAATAGAATGAATGATTCTTTAGCAAAGGATGATCAAATAAAGGTTGTTGGTAAAAATTTACACAATCAAATGTATCTCCATGCTCAGTCCGTAAATATATTTATATCAACTTTTGACATTTTCAAGAATTAAAAAATGTTATTTAGCTTAGTTTAACTGTGATTTACAACGAAGTGTAAGAAGTAAAAAAAAAAAAAAAAGTGTTGCTTTAAGCACGAGGTGTTTATCTTGAGATATATATATATATATGTATATATATTTAATTTGCAATCACTGTCTATCAATTTTCTTACATTATATATGAATAAAATAATACAATATACAATATTAAGGACACGGATGATTGAAGTATTACATGTCCCCATACACACAACTAGTGTAGCATGTTACAACTACTATATATCTTTTACACTATGTTTAGAAATATTTTATTATTAAAATTAATTTCATTTTAAAATAAAAAATTAATTTGATTTGATTTGGTAAATAAAATTTTTCGTTTGGGACATATTTTGAATTTAAAAATTTAATTGATTTGATTTAATTAAAATATTAAATTTGATCACATGAATAGGATGTAAAAAAATATGATAATTATGATATAAGTGAATAAATTTGTCCACTTACTTATATTATTTAAGAAAATAATGAATTCTTACCAAATTCTATTGTTTTGAATTGAATTTCAAATTCTGCAGAAATCTCAAAATTTAAGTTGTGAAGTAAAAATCAAATCCAACTCATAAAATTTTATTTTAGTTCCAAACATAAAAATTAATTAAAATTCTTATTAAATGAAATCAAATTTCATTAAATTCACCATTCCAAATAAAGTGTTATTGAAAATTTAAATAGCATTTTTAATGTTCCAAAAGTTAAATTTTAGACCCTTAATTTTAGATTTGGTAACAAACTGTTCCCTCCCATTTGCCAACCGTTGACTACGGTAGCAGATTATATGCTTTTGTCAAGAAAACATTTTATAGAGTTAATTGTAATGGACCGCGGATTTGATGTTCTTCATGGGTCCGGGGATCACTGTATTTTGGTAGACTCGGTGATAAATTTAACCATCAAATAAATCTCACTTTCAGTAAATATTTTACATTTGCACTATCACAGTTAATTGTAAAATTTTTTAGGACAAAATGATGACGGAAGAGTAAAATTGCAACTAATTAAAAATTTATACCTTTCACGGTTAACTAAAAAAAAAAATTCTCACTTTTCAATAAATACCATGATGGCCATTGTACGAAAGTAATTAGTTGAAAGAAGTAATTAGTTGAAAATTCGAACTTTTTTTTTGGTGGTCATCTGGCAAACTCCTAATTTTTGCCAATTATCAACTTTTATTTACTTTTTTTACTAAAATTTATCAAACATATATTTAACTTTTCTTAACTTATACTAAATTTTTCCAATTGCTTTCATCTTTTACTAACTTTCTCTAATTTTCATCAACTTTTACAATTTTTTTACCAAAAACACATCTTTTTCAAAAGCACCACGTGGTAACATTAGGACAAAAGTAGCTAAATATTTCATTTTTTTGTGCACCATACAGCCCTTTACCATAAATTATTTTTTTATTTTCAAGAATTCTTTTACAAATTTTTTTTTATGAAAATGGATAGCATGTTTAAAAATTACAAAAAATAAAAAAATAAATATATTTTAGTGCAAAAATCATCTAAAAGGTTTTTTTTGGTAATTAAATCATCATCTAAAATGTAAAACAAAAAAAAAAATCAAAATAAGAGCCATTTGGTAAAACCCAAAAAACTCCAACTTCCTATAACTTTCAACTTTCTCCACCAAAAATTTATCCCCAAAAAAAAAAACTTACCTCGTATAAAACCACCAATTTTCTTCAATCCTATCCATTTTTCGCCAACTTTCTCAAATTCTTCTTTAATTTTTACAAACTTTGTCTAAACATACAATTTTTACTAAAAGTGACACGCGGCAACACAAGACAAAGGTTAAAAAAAAGTTTTTTTTTTTTTTTTTTTATATTTGCTATTTTTCTTTTTATATTTATAACCTTTTAAAAATAGGCAATAAAAATGTGTTTGTAAAACCTATATTTATTTTTCTCCAAACAAATGAAAATTTAAACAAAAAAATCGTAAAAATAAAAAAAAGTATTTTCACTCTCAATTTTTTTCTATTGTAAACATTTTGTTCATTTTTGTTACATGACATGATATTAAAACAAATTACTTTATTTTTTAAATATTTTATTAAACTAAAATTATTTTTACAAATAGTATAATCAAATTACTATAATTTAATTTATTAATTTAAAAAATAAATAATATAATTGATTTAATTAAATTAAATAATAATTAATAATTTAATTATTTTATTTAATTGAAATTAATTAATTTATTTAAAATAAAATATATTTTATTAGATTATTGAATTAAAATATTTTAAATAAAAATATAATTAAAATAATTTAATATATTTTAATTTAATTTAATTAATTAATTATAAAATTAATAGGAAATATATTTTATTTAATTTAATTAATTTTTTTAAACATTATTTTTATTAAATAGTTTATTAAATCAAAATTTAATTATTATAAACAAAATTGCATTTCTAAACCTAGTTTTAGTTTTTTAGAAAAAAAAAATTAGAAAACAAAAATTAAAAAATATAAACATATAAATAGAAACAGAATCAAACGAGGTCTTAATGTTATCATTTGATGAGAAGTTTAATCTTCTCTGTCATATAGTTTTGACGGTATATTTATTTTGATATTTCTAATATTGTCCAAGTTCAATATATATATATATATATTTTTTGCTAAGACGCAACATTGATGGTATTGGATTGAATTAGGGTTAAGTATTGCCTCTACTATTCCTAAATTCAAGTAAAAAATATATCCGGACTACGCGAATACCCAATGAATATTTCTAATTAATTACCATCTTATGACCCCTTAAGTAATTGGATAGTGCTTATCGGGTAGTCGGACACTCATAACCTTCAAATATATGACAGCTATATCAAGAACAAAGATCAAAAATAAGGATTAAAAATTCTTTGAATACAATAATTTTATAAATAATTTTACATCTTAAAAAATTAAAAAAATTATTTATAAATAAAAGATTTTAAATATTTTGTATTTGGTAGAATTTATTATATATTATTTTTATAAAAATAAAATTAAAAAAATTCGTTGGAACGGGTTAAAATTGCCATCTTAAGACTTACCCAAACTTTATTCAAATTCGATCTCTTTATCCCTATTGTAGTGTAAGTTAAGGTAATGTTATAAGGATGATGTCAACAAATGAACACATTAATTCATGACTAAGATAGCGTTTAGAATTCCGAAAAATTTTTAAAAAAATTTAAAAATTAAAGTAAAAGTAATACATAACAAAATTTAATTGGACAAAATTAAAAATTTTTAGAATTTTTTAAAATTTTTCTAAAAAATTGTAACTCTAAACGGAACTTAAATAGGTCTGGTGGATTCTTATTAAGAATAGGTACCTCAATAGTTTTCAATGCTGGTTTGTTCAGAATTTTAAGTTGCTTCTCTAACTCCAAATGTTCCTTTCAGATAAACTCAATCTCTCACCTTTAACTCCATTCTGATTCACAAAGAGAGAGCACAAAAAAATAACTAATACAATGGCTTGTGATTCCATGGGTTGGTCCGAAAAATGAAAGCGAATTTGTGGTTAAGAGATGTCCAAACAATTGTAACTAAAATAATTACAAAACCAAATAATTCAAGCCTTGAAAAATTATATTGTTACAATATAAAAGACTATTTAAAGTACAGTATGAAAATATATATCCAAAAATACAGTATGAAAATATATCTATATATATATATATATATCCAAAAACACTTATTAGCACAAACCTGATATGCATGCCAGGACTAAATTTCTGTAGAATTTCAATTTCACTGGGGGTTCATATATGCTTCTCAAACAATGCATCCATTTTAATCAGGAGGAAAACGTACATGAACATTTAAGGAAAGCTAAGCACTTTAGTTTCCATAACCCAAAGCGTTACCCAAAATATATAATTAATAAAGGAGATTCCTTACCAAAAATAATATGTTGGTCTACACGGTATTTTGAAATTCAACCATTAAATTAACTGAAAATATGACTAGGTCAAGGTTGAAATTTTATGAAGTTTAAAAAAGTCTCTTCCTTTCATGAAAAAAAATTGTTCTCATTTGTGTTTGGAGTATTAAATTTGATTAAAAAAACAAAACAAAAAACTCTATTTTTTTTTTCTAAAGATCTCCAACTTTCTTCAACTTTGGGCCTATTTTGAAGCCCGAAAAACCAATAATTTATATTTTAATGAGGATATTTTGGTTAAAAAAATACGTATTTAAATTATGAGATTTTAACAAAAATATGTATTAAATCATCGGTGTTTTTTAGGCACTTAAATATAATAATAAGAAAGTTTATAACTATTACTACCCTATAAATGTATGAAAAAAAAAAACTTTTTTTGGACAAAAATGTCCTCATAAAAATCATAAATACCTAAAAATTACACAATTTAGTACATACTTTTTACCAAAAATATCCTTATAAAAATCATAAGTACCTAAGAATTCTAATAATTTAATACATTTAAAAATTTTTTATTATATATTATATTACATTATATATATATACTATATATATTACTATTACTACTATATAAAAGTATTTATGAATATAAGAAAAAAATTTTTGGACAAAAATGCCCTCTTAAAAATCCTAAATGCCAAAAAATTTCATGATTAAACAGTATGGCTTTTTAACAAAAATATCCTCATTATAGCACCTGATATTTTATTTTGACAATTTATTTAAAATTGTGAACTAACTAAATATTTGGACTTGAGATTTGTTCTGGATGATTGGATTTGTTTTATTTTCTTCGGCCAGTTTAGCTCGAAGTTGTATTAGGCTGGAGAATTGGGCCAAATGGCCAGCCTATTTTCTTTTCTTTCTTCTTTCTTTTTATTTCCTTATCTTTTCTTCTCTCTTCTATCAACTGAGCATGCAAAAGAGAGAGAAAGAAAAGAAAAGAGAAGAAGTAGAAAGAGAAAATGAAGATCAGGAAGTAGAATCGAACTAATGTGGAGCTATTTGACATCATGATCGTCATGATAGTATCCGTTTGTGTTGGTTTATCTCGAGGTAAGACTTTCAAGAAATTGAAATTTTGGAGAATTTTGAGGGTTTTCTCCTTTTATTTTATTTTATTAGAATTTGAGGTAGATAAAGATTGTATATGTATTTATTTTTGTAAATAGTATGAATTTGAGATATTATGTACTTGATTTGGTTGAGTATGGGGCATATTTGTGTCAATACATATACATATGGATATATATACCATGCATATATATATTGAAATATTACATTTCTTTTAAGTTATAGTTAGAATAAATGTTAGATAATCATGATATTGAGATGTTTATATATTTATATGTGATTGATTGTTGAATTATATCTTAGATGGGTGCTTTGGATTTTTTTATTTGGGGTTCTGTTGAAAATGAACCTAGAAAGGTATTGTCATTTGGAGGGGTGTCCGGACGGCACAATGGACTTTTTTGTTTAGACAAGCATTCAGACGAAGTCTTGCTAAATCTTCACAAAATGTATATTTTGGGTTTTTAAAATATGGTTTGTGCCAAGAAATATTGGTTATCGATTTTAAAGTTTAAATGAATCCTAAATTATCATCAAACCTAATAAGACTACATTGTTATTAAAGTGCCATATTAATATTGTTGATATGCCGAGGCACGAGTCATTTATGTGGATAGGATCTTTGTTTTTTAGAAAAATGATAAAATGATATTTTAAAATTATTGGAAAATCTCCAGTCAATATATAAGATTAGAGATTAGTCGTTCGAACTCGAACACTAATCTTGAGATAATATTTATATGAATTACCCTGATTAAGTTAAAAAAATGCCTAATTAGAGTTGCAACACATTTCCTCAGGAGAAGGACCATATGGTATAACACGATTCTCTTGAGTCTTAGTTGTTTAAGGGTGTAACACGGTTGCCTAACTACTATTTGTATTGAGTTCCCTGCTTGTGATAAACAAATGCCTGGCTAGGGATGTAACTCGGTTTCCTAGCAGAAGGGCCGAAGAGTGTAACTCAGTTTCCCCGAGTCTTACACCGTGAGGGTATAACTTAGTTCCCCATTAGTGATATTTATTGAGATAGATATGCATCGTAAGTGTAAACGATGCAGTTGGTAGCTCTGCGTACTTTTCTAAGTATCACCCGCACAAAATAAGATTAGGAAGAGATAAAGTTTAGAGTATGTATTGACATTGTATTCCATCATTTTCTATGACTTGAGATTGCATTAAATTTTGTGATATATTAAGATATTGAAATGGTTGATTATAATTATGAGGTATGTGGTATAATCTGTTGATAATAAGTTTGGTTGTGAAATTAAAAATATAAATTAAAGAACTACGGTGACGTAATTCCTGGGATGCGATACATAGGCAACTTAGGCATGAGCGGTCTGAGTCCAGTCTTAACTATGGATAGTAATATTTGTGTTTATCTTTTTTACCCAAGAGATGGGTTATCCATATTATGAATTGTGTGACCTAAAGTGTAGGTCTAACAGTTACATTTACAGTGTCGTGATCTCCCAAGATATAAAGATAATTGTGATATATGTTATAGTCATGTAGGCGTTGAATACTATCATCTGCTGTGTCCTTAAATTGGATTATACTGTTTAATTTATGGTGATGTACTTAAATATTATTTTTATATGAGAACGATGGATGTGTGATGGATGCTTTGATCTTCAATTTTCTATTGCATAAGGCATAAGACAAAATGAGAGTAGAAAGAAAGGGGAGAAAAGAAATTAATCAAAAGTTGAAAAAGATTCACACAGATGCTTCCATCCCTCCTACTAGAAAAGAAATGATAATAATTTCTCTATCACCCATATGGTTCCTCCCCTGTTACATTATTTCAATAGACAAGTGGGTCCATTTTAAAAACCCATTAGCTTATTTCAGATTACTAACAATCACATAATATAACTCTAATGGCTATACAGATAAAAAAAAATAATATAGCTGTGGTCATATATCGACATGAGACCAAAGGAAGTAAAAGAGAAAAGAATACTTAAAAAAAGGTATTCTATTAGAAAATTTCCTAAAAAATAAAAAGCAAAATGATAAATAAAGAGAATGCACTTATATTTAGGTTTAATGAGAAAAAAGATAAAATTACACAGCTTTGATATATGTATATATATAAATAATATAGATTAATAAAAATAACTCAAAATGCTTAGTATTATTAATCAGTTAAAAATTAGCAACATGACGAACTTAAATTTAAAATTACAAATTTTTCTAAAAAAATTATTCTTAGGTTTAAATAATATTTCTACACTTTTTGATGTTTTTAATTTTAAGATATGATAAGAGTTATTATTGTAAGAGAAGTTATATTTTTTAAATTTAATTAATATTTAGTAATTTTTAAATTCTTTTCCGACTTGAATTGAATTTTTAGTAAATTTTACAATTACAATAAACAAATACGCAAGTTCTATTTAAGAAACCTATGGGTTTACTTTACATGTGATCTTTGGTTTTATAGAAACGAATAACCCAAAAAAAAAAAAAAAAAGAGAAAGTTGTGACCATCTGTTGATGTGGAACAAAAAAATAAAAATTTTGTGAATAAGAACAAAAAGTATAAAAAAAAATGAAAAATGACATTTGATACAAAGTTTTGTGTTAAAAAAAAAGTTTTAACGCAAAATAATTTTTAAAATTACATTTATACCTCCATAATTTATATTACCTGCATTACACCCCTAATTCTATTTGATTTTTAATAAATATTTTTGTCTTTTCGTTTGAAAATTTATTGCAGTTCACAACTCCACTTTAGTCCAAGATATAAGAGTGCAAAAGTAAGTTTTTTAAAATTCAGAAAGTGTAAATAATTTATACCTTAAAAACAGAGGATAAAAAAAAAAACAGTTACCCTTCAATTTTTTTTTTTATCTAAAAGCAGACTAAGGATGCAGGCCTGAGAGTTTCTCAGCCAACAATCTCTAAACTAAAATTTGCTCACTTCATTGGGTTTCTCAACCTCAAGATTTTATTATTATTATTATTTTCCTTTTTTTTTTTCACAAGTCATGGGGCTTAATATCCGAAAAGAAAAAAAGGAAATCGAAGAGATAACCCATTGTTTCACATAAGTTGAATTAATTATATCACTACAACAAAACAAATAACATTGTTAATTAGCAACAGCTTTCTTCAAAATAAGAAAGTTTATAAAAGAGTTTCTGGGATAGAAAAACTACTCCCTTCCGTTTTACCAAGATATATCAGTCAGGATCACAGCTGACTCCCATTTCAAACTCAGCCAATTAGGAGGGCACCGAGACATTTACAGAAAACCCAAGAAACAATGGATGGATGGTGGATCATTCGACTCGGTTGGTGCAAGTTAGAATTGCAGATTTCATTTCCTCCTTGTCCAAGGATGTTTGAACTATCACCTGCTCACGGTATACTCATGTGCCATTAGTATTACTGTTAGAGCATATTAGTTTTGGTCAACAGTTAAAGCATACTAGTTTTTACTATCTGCTAATGATTGTAAAGGTTGAGCTAAGATTTACCTCTTGCACTCTGTTTCCTGATCGAGCAAGAAGCTTATATTCGTTCTCAAACATGGATGCCATATAAACCTGCCGACAATAAACTTGGAATGCTTATGGGAACTGAAGAAATTCATGATTAGCTCAGACAAAATAACTCAAATCAATGTTCAATAGTATCTCTGGCTATGATCTCACCCACCCAGCACGAAACAATGGAAGAGCTCTTGCTCGTGCGACGGCTTCCCAACAAGGGAGGGAGGTATCTAACTACTGATAAGGGGCGGTTCGAGGCTCTCTTACAAGGTGGTGGTTGAGATTCAGAGGTGGCCAGAGATTGGATGCCCAGAGATTGGATGCCGTGTGGTCCAAAAGGGTAAAGGGATGGCCAGTGACTTGGAAATCAACTCAGCAATGGATGCAGAGCTGTCAAACTTCTCTACTAGTAGTAGGCGTGTGGTAGGTCGAATCGGGGGTTGGACTGAGGCAGTGCCAGATGCGAAGACCATGAGGACATGGATGACAAAGAACTAGAAGGCGGCGACGGAAATGGAGGTTAAAGATTTGAGCTGCGCTACTTTCTTATTCATAGCATCATCTGTAATGGAGGCTAAGGGGTCTTGGGATGAAGATGGCGGCTTGGGGATTTTACTTTTCATGTGGCTATGGGAACCTGAGTGCGAGTGAGTTAAGGCTTCAAGTGGTGAAGTTACTGGCACACCTGTGGTCAGGGGAGATTTTTAAGGCTATCAGCGATCAGCGCCGATGTTAGGCCATATAACTTGGGCTTGCTAATTAAAAACCCTCTCAGCGTTATAAGCTGTTTAGGCTTGAAATGAGAGTAGAGTCCCTTGGAAATTTTGAGCAGTAGCGTTTTGATCTTTTTCATGTGGTGTGCGGTTAGGGGTAAGATCCAGACCTGTAACAATTTGTAAGAGAGGGGTCTTGTTATTGTTAATTGGTGCTCTTCATGTAAATGTAACAGCGAGTTAATCTCATCTCTTGATCCACTATCTAATGGTGAAGGAGCTATTTTTGTATTTGTTCGCTACTCTAGGGTGAGAGAAATAGAAGGACCTTCCAAGAGGCAGAGTCCCTCTCTTCAAACTCGAAAGTTTGTTCTGTCTTCATTGTACAATTGGGCATCTAGGGTTGCAAACCCGGATACGCATACTTTTTTGGATTTCATTGAGCTTTTCGAAGCATAGTATCTAAGTGTTGGTTTTCGTATAACTAGGATAGCTTTTTAGTATCACAGGTGGCATCCCCTCAATGCCTTTTAATACAATCATTTACTTTACTCATCAAAAAAAAGACTGATAATTGAATTGTTTGACTACATGCAGCCTATTAAATGACAAGAAACAACTCCCTGTATAGCATTTACCAGTCCATCAAAGATATACCAAACTCATTCTGTCCTTCAAAACAAATTCAAATAGAGAATGAAGCACTTGAGAAAATGATTGGAAAACATTGTAAAAATTGATCCTGGAAACTTTATAAACAAATTAAAGCATGCAAATCATTTAATTAACATGAATTCTGACTTGAGTTGAATCTAGGGATCAACGTGTCTATACCTGAAAGGTAGGAGCCAGACCAGGGCTCATGAAATAACGACCTTTTGATACGGATTGGATCCCTTCAAATTGCTGTAATTCCTTGATAAGTGATTCCACATCAGCCCACTGCCAATTTATTATCAGAATATGAGTTATAGCCCACGGGAACACCATCTAGAGACTGAGTATTAAACTTTATGAACTGAAGTATTGTCCATCAAGGCTGGTCCATCAAGGCTTGGGCCTGTAGTACCTTTGACTCTTGACATGATGTCAACCCTCAACGAATTGATGCATAAATTTTGTAGAGATCTTGTTCATGGCAGGGTATGCACATGAAAAAAAAGCAGTGTAAAGGTTGCCCGAATAGCTAGCCCATAAAATTACATTAGACAGGTAAAGGGCCTGGAGAACACAGCATTAGACAGGTAAAGATCTTTGTTTGTGCACTGTTAAAATTTTTAGCTAATTGGAAATTATTATAGAGTATTGAGGATATTCTGTTTCCTTTTTATTTTTGGCCAGTAGTATTCACAACCTTGATTATAAATATAGAACAAGAGAGGAGGAGAAAATTAAGCTCTCCTAATCTCTCATTTTCTCTTCTTAACTTGGTATTGGAGCCAGGTTTGGGAGGACTCTCCACCCCAACACTCCCCCTCCCTCCACCCCCCTCCCCAAAAAAGAGGGGGGGGGGGGGAATTTGCTTCTCAATCTCTCATTTATGCACTTTTCGTACTCGGTGCATGGTCTACCTCCCCAAATGTGAGTAAGGGTCATATGTGAGGGGGCCTATTGGGATTCATCCTACATTAATTAAATCAAGTCTCCCAAACTGGTACAAGATCCTACTTGTCCTCTTCATATCTTGCCAATTGGTTTTGAGTTGGATACTTTTAACATTCATATTACTTACAAAGGTATGGATACATTGACCAGTCCATGCAGATACAACATTTCATTTTTAAAGGAAAACACAGAGATGGTGAAGTGTTTAGCTTAGTTTTCCATCCGTTAGGCAAATGCGACTGTCCACAGCCAATCTAGAGTGACTAACAATTCATTTAATTACGCGAACGGATGAAAAATTTCCCAACTTCGTGACTATCTGTATGAATGATGCAGATGTTCACTTTCAGACATACGAAATCCAACTCTGATTTACAAAAGCACAAACATGGTACTATAGTCATATTGAAATGGTGAGGAGTAAAAACCTCAGTATCTGCTTGGGCTGTTTCTAATCTCCCATCTAAGGAATCATGATCACCAATTACAGCCTCCAAGGCCCCAATTAAAGGGTCTGGCTGCCATAGAAAGAAAAAGAAAAACATTTAAAATTACACTCAAAAAGTTTTCTTAATCAAAAATAATAATGCAAGTACAAAAGCAACTTGACGTAGATTACCGTTATTTCCTTTAATGACAGAAATATGCGATCAAGTGAAAAATCTAACTGATGAACCTTTGCTTCCACGACCTGCAACCAAAAGGAGCATCTCAAGAATTTGGACAGAAATCTACATAAGTTAATTACAAGCCAAGCATGTACGGAAGGAAAAGTACTTTAAGCTTTAGACGACAATAGAAATCTTCCACCAAACAATGTTATTTGGCCACGAGGTGTTTAGTAGAGTCTAAAACTTTGACCTAGGAAAGTTCATCAAATTCAGTGACCAACTTCCTGAGCAATGTCAGCATTGCAGAATTGTGCAGATAACTGTGTTTGTAGGATACTGTATATAATTGCAAACTTAATATGTTGAAATTGGAGAAACTAAAATACCTGACCAACTTTGAAATATGATGCAGGGTCCAAAGTGGCATCCCATGACACTTCTGTCTGGTGAATTAATGCAGGTACTCCTTCCACCTACATTTCGACATTTAGTTCCAATATTGATAAATAATAATTTTCTGTGAGGTGATAATCTTGTGAACTGGAGCTGTAGATCCAGAAATAGAAAAACCACAACAGAAGGATCACAAAATCACAACAATCCACGAACCAATCACTGTCAAAATATTTTTGGTATTCATAGCTTATTTTCATGAAGTTGGGACCATGAGATCACAAAGCTGCATTGCAATCACTGTTTTTGAAGTGACGTTATCAATAAGCCTTTTGTTTACCTCAACGAAGATACCAAAGTAAGTAACCTTCTTGATGCAACATTTTACTACATCTCCAATGCTAAGTTTAGCCTGCAGTCAGATACGATTATAATTAATTAAATCAAATTGGCATCTAGCTTTCGTATACATATAAATTAAGACAACAGAATACAAGAGGCCAACCCTGATCCCATCATAGAACAATACCAAGAATACAAGATCCGCTTCATTTTTCAGAATGTGATTTTGCAATATTGGCAATCTACAAATGACAGGTCAAACTTAACCTCAGGGCATAAAGAATCTGATAAGTTGTCTTTTGGTCATTTCAAATTATTCATCTTGGTAATTTCCATGCTTGTGGTATAGGGGGGATTAATGTGCGCTAAGACTAGATGGATGCTCTAAAGAGTCTCAAACACCTTGTTATCAGAAGCAACCCAAGAGGTAAAGGTTAAACAAACTGCATATAATTTACAGTTGATATGTTGAGTTATTAATCTGTTATATTTTACTCAACATACATGCTGTTTATGATGATGAGATTCCATACTGATATTTCAAAGCAAGCAGCCTACCTGGAGGTTATATATTTTAACTGCTTAGATCAGACTATTGTAGCACTCGTTAACATTGTCCATGTATTCATATTGCTAATTTTTCCACATTTGTTCAATGCTCACAAACAAACTTTAATTTTTGTTCACGTGACAAGACCATACAATTATACCTCTAATTTAAATCTTAAAACAGGCAAGTGCTGCTCCTTGCCCAAGGGCCCCCCCCCCAAAAAAAAAAAAGTGTACCAAAGGTTTTGCTAAAGCCAAAAGCTTGCTGATGGTATTAGAAGCAAAATAAGCACAAGCAAAAAGCATCTCCAGGCTACAGTTAAGTTCATATTTAAAAGGCACCTAAGTTCCTTACCATAAGGCTTCTCTTTTTCTCAACTTTTTCTTCCTTCTCCTTTGGCTTCACAGAAAATATTAACCTTCTAGATTTTCGATCGGCCAAAACCACATTCACTTTGATTTTCTGGAAATGTAAACCTTATCAATACTTTTTGTTAAATTAAAAAGAAAAACAAAAATCTGACATAAAATAAAGTTCGTCAAACCTGGCCAACAAAGGATGATAAAAATTTGAGTTTCTCTTGGTCATAAATCTTAAGAAGATCTTCCAGTTTCATATCAGGTGAAATTTCTACATCAACTTTTTGATCAATTTCTGGGCCTAGGCTTGAATCAAGTGAACTCTTGCTTGCAATCCCATGGTTTCCTATAATGCCTAAATCTTGCTTGTATCTAGAAGGGTCTAACCCTTTCCTCCTCAGCCATGATTCAAAAGCTAAGAACTTCCACCTGGCAGCAAGATTACGGTATGGCAAAAATCCTATCAAAGAGCCAAAAGATACCTGCAAAATGATTGAGTGAAATTCAGGGAAAAAAAACAAAAAAAAAACCCAAAAAAAAAAAAATTGTGACAGACAATTAGAATGCAATAACTGTAAAGGAAAAAATAGGCAGGCAGATTTCAACACTTGGAGGACACTTAGTGCACTCACAACAAAGCCTCTGGTGCTAGAACTAATTAGTTCAACTTCTTCTCTTCCTCCTGTCTTGACCAGATCCTCAGCCCTTCTCCAGTCATTGTCTTCATGCTCCTACGGTTTAATGTGGAACTCAGGATTTGTCATATGACACCACTCAACAAAAACAAATATGGGGACAATTGATATGTTAATCCAACCTTTATAGGTGATGTTGCAAGGAAATTTTCAAGCTCAAAACCATTGCCATTACTGTCAGAGTTTGTGAAAGCCAACTCCTCTCTCCTAGAATTTGATATTCCTTTCACAGGTTGGTCTAATCTATAACATAGGGATTTATTAAACTAAAACTAGCAACCGAATATCAATAAATGTAAAACTACAGTTATTGTCGTTCGCTAACTTTTTTGGTTTTCCTTGCAGAGCAGTTTTCATAGAAGACTCGATATTAGAATCCACCAGTGTTGTCTCCAAAGGTGCATTACCGGAATTACTCTTCTCAGCAGATTCCTTCTCACTTTGCTCAAGTGGCTGTAATCCTTGAAGAAAATAAGCACAACATTAAAAGCTAAAGTTCCAACAAACAGAAGTCTACCTGAAATTTAGTGCATTACCTGTAGCAGAGTAATCCTCGAGCCCAGAATCTCTTGAGAATGAAAACTTACCAGTCACCATGGATTCAGCATAATTGTTTTCTGCTGAATTATCCTTTTCATTGGAAACATTAACACTTCCTAAACTATTTGCTTTGAGATCATTGCCAGAGCTTGACCCTTTATGATCCTCAGAAGATTCTTGTTTCTTGTTTGTATTCAAAATGAAATCCAATCGTTTAGGCTTGTTCAAGAGTGTGACATCATTAGCTGCTTCAACAAATGCATTTGCAGTTCTCGAGATATTCTCTTCAATACCATCATCGACCTTAGTTTTGGTATCACCTGAGGGTTCTTGTTTCTTGTCATGATTCAAGTTCCTATTCATCAGTTCAGGCTTCTTTAACAATGTCATATCACTAAACTTATCCTTGTTCTGTCCTTTCCCTATTTGCAGTAACAAATTTGGTTTAATTCTCAACTTTGACGGTCTCTGAGATTCAATATCATCCTCATTGAATGTGGTTGGCTTCCGTAAAATAACATTAGGAAGGCTACCTCTGTTGTTATCTACAGGCTTCCTTACCGGTTGTATAGGTTTCTTTACTTCTATTGGCTTATTGTCAGCTTCAAACTTGATCCCTCTCTTGGGCACTGGTCGAACCAAATTCAACCCAGTCGACCGATTTGACGATTGCCCTTCCTCAAATCCATCAAATGGAACCTCTTCTATATCACTAGTTGATGATTTACCCTTCTTCTTGTAAAACGATTTCTCGACTTCCAGATAAGACACATCAGGGTTTGATTTTCTACCCATTATCTGTAGCAAACAAAGAAAGCCAAAGCTTAGTTGGACTAATTAAAATGAACATAGAAAACCAAAAAGCACTAAACCAATAACACATGTTCTGATTGTTGAAAACGATACAAAACTTTTGGCAACTGTCTAGTATTTTTTTGTTGGGTGGGGGGGGGGGGGATTGCAGTAGATAAAGGTCTCTATTTAACCGGAAAATTACTGAACGAGGTAGTTAAATTATTTCCAGTAAAGGGTTATGTTTCCTCTAAATTGCCAAAAAGGGATAAATCAAAAGTCAAGATTTTTACACTTCTCTTGAAACCTCACTTCTCTTAGCAAAAGCACCGACCACCAACGAAAAATCAAAAGAACACCCAAAAACATACAAACCGATAGATAGAGAGAGAGAGAGAGAGAGAGAGAGAGGGAGAGAGGAGGGGGGAACCTTGGCAAGGGTGAGCTTGGGATCTTCGCCGATTAATTGCCCGAACTTGAACTCCATCTGATCCCACTTGTCGAACTTAGGTTCATCATTTGAGGCAAAAACTAGAAATTTACTAGGTTTCCGACGAAAAGAGACATTTTTTAATAGAATTCCACTCCTAGTTGCCGTAGGCGTACAATAATTTATAAAGAATCGAACGTTGGAGGAATTGTTGGTGGTGGCGAGAGCGAGACCATCCATTTGTGAGAAATCAAAATCGAACTAACTCATCATACACAGTGCATTGGGACTTATTGGGTTTTGGACCAATGTTAGATTGGTCTGCCTAGTGTTTTTAACAGAATATCTGGAAAAAAGGAAGCAATGAGAAAGAGAACGAAGATGAAGAAGAAGAGTTGGATGAAAAACGGCTATTTGGAAGGAAGGGATGGGCTTTATCCATGGGGCAAGAAACGTGGCGTTTCAGGATTTGCCCTCCAGGATTTGCTTCTAAAAAAGAAAAAAAAAAAATCAAATGAGAGCCATGCCCCCCCCCCCTCTCTCTCTAATTAAAATTGATAGCAAGTTTAAAATAAGAAAAATTAGATGAAAATAAATTTTTGGTAAAAAAAATTCTGTTTCATAAAATTAGTTTCATTAATACCAAATAAAAAGTAAACTTCAAAAATTAAAATTTCAAATTCATGAATTTTTAAAGAAAAACTAAATTAATTAAAATTTAGATTGAAATTTTTATTTTAACGAACTGAAAATTTAAGATTCTAAATGTATTTATTACATTTAAGGAGCGATTAGAATTTCAAAAAACGAAATAAAATATGATTTGAATTTATTAGAATATGTTGATATATATAAATGATAGGAATACAAATGTATGTTTTTAAAATTTAGGAGTGTAAATAATTTTCACCTTAGGTATAAAGGTAAAAAAGTAATTACTCTATTTTTTTTATTAAAAATGAGTAGATAATTATAATATAAATTTTTTTAAAGAATTTGCTTATGCATATGAATTACATTACTATAACGAAAATTTCTAATTTTATAATTTTTTAAGTTATTATAAAAAATTAGAATTAAGTTTTTAAAAGAAATATAATCATGATTTGTTTCATAAATCTATTTGTATATTAAAACTTAATTTTTTCAAGTTAATAATTTCTCTAGTTATATATATTTTTATTTTTTATACACATAAATGATGAGGGAAACAATCAAAGATTCTATTTTAAATTAAGGATGGGTGAGAAAAATTAATAGATGTAAAGGACAATTACAAATTTATTAAATAAAATTAAATATTAATTTATTTTATAACCTAATCAAATAAAAAATAACTTGCTTCATTTCAATTTATTTGCAAATATTTTTCATTTTTTTCATCTTGATATTTATTTATTTTTTTATAAATTATTCATAAATTATTTATTTTCACATTTAATACACTTACATTTTATTTTATTACATTATTTTTAAAATATATTACTAAATTATGAGAATTGAAAGGACTTACAATGATAATTAACTTAAATTAATATTATAAAACTAAATATTATTAGGTTACTAATGCTTGAGCCTTTTGCAATTACCTTTCTATTAATTGTTGGTTAAATCGATGTTTTGGCCGTGATTCACTACATTAAATTCTACCAAATCATAAAATAGAAAATATTATGCATATTATATATACATACGACCATGTAGCTTAATTTTTATACATATTTGAGGTGAGGCACACATATCACTATGTATAGACACTAGTGGTAATCCATACGATACTCAGGCAATGCAATTTTTTTTTAAATTATTAACATTAAAAAGATAAAAATATTTTCATAACAATCAAAATAGACATTTATGTTAAAAAATACTAATATTCATAAATTTATAAGTCAAAATAGATAGACAAAAAAAAAAAAAACACTAAATATGGTCATCCTATTTTTAAAATAGTAATCCAAAAGTAAAATAATTACCTATTAAACAAAAAATATTTAAGATTATCTCTTAAGATATATAATATTTTCTTAAAAAATTATCAAAAGTAAATAAGAGGTTGTATAAAATTACCTGAATCGCATGAGTTTTTTTTTTTTTTCTCTCTCTCTCTCATTTTATCAAATACACATCTCAATCAATAGTGTAAGAGATAAAAGTAGTAGCTAGCATATATATTTTACTTTTTGTTTCATTTCAATCTTGACAGAAAATGGGATCTCAATTTTAAAAAATAAAAAATAAAAAAGTTACAAGTTATACATTAATATACATGCGGTAATATATATTTGTGCAATAACATACTCATAATTTTTTTTATATATGGAGAGAAAATTGGAGAAATTTATATAGAAGAGGGGAACCCAAAAATATTTTTTCAAGTGATGGGTGGGTGTGTGAAGAGAGAGGAAACTAGAGAAGAAAATGACTACTGAGTTAAATTTAAAAGTTTTTTAGGTGATGGGTAAGAGTACTGTGTGGAGAGAGAGAGAAATTTGAAAAATAAAATGACTGTTGAATTTCATTTTTTGATTTTTAATTTTTTTATGACTCTTTCTTAATGAAATTTTTATTATTATGATAGGCAGTACTGTGTAGAAAAATATGAGAGATTTAATGAAATTTTTATTATTATTCGTTATAGAGTGATTGGGCTTGAGTTGTTACACATTTGTTCACTTAAATACACTTTTATACATGACATAATTGATATAAGACAGGTGTTTTGTGCAGAATTTATCCACATCTTTAGAATATGGAACATGTGTTGAATTGTGCCATAAAGAGAAGCAATTTGAGCTAAATTTAAGGATGCAAAAAAAAGGAGATGCTGAAGCACATCTGTTGAAATGGATTTGTTGAGTAAAGTCATGGGAGCAGAAGAATAATTTCCAGTTGCTGAACAAGTTGAATTCTGGAAGGAGGAGAATATTCGAATATAGTGCCAAAGCATTCGAATGCTGTCAAAAAGAGTTCAGAGAATTTCTGGAGGAAATGCATATTCGAATACAGCCAAGCAGTATTCGAATACTAGGACCGTTGGCAGAAAACAGACTCCACGTGATTTTACAGATTCGGGGGGAATGCAATCTGGAGGAGAGAGAGAAAGACTGGGGAATGATGGCATCACACGACCCACACCCACGAGAGATAAAAAGTAGGGGATATACGAGAGGAGATAAGAAAAATTTAGAGAGGGAGAGTAGCTAGGGAACTTCATCTTCTTCCTTCTTCATTCTCGGGTTTTGGGGATTCTGCAATTTTTATTTTCAAATCTGATTTTTATTTTCAGTTTTATTGTAATTAGATTTGAATTCTACAGCACATTATAATTTCATTCTTGTAATTAGATTTCAATTGGAGTTAAAGAGAAAATTACATTTTCCAGCTTTGAAGGTCATGTCTCTGTTCTTCATTTCTGTTCTTCATTTTTTTAAGATGATCGGCTAGTTTTTCTTGGGCCAAGGCAAGGATAATGTCCTGTCCAATGATTTCCAAGATGCCGTTCTTCATGGATTAATTTCGAATTCTTTGATTATCAATCTTAGTTGTATCTCGTTACTCTCGAAATCAATGGTTCAATGTCCGATTAACACTTGTTTACATATTCTATCAATGAGTTCATAGAAGTTGCTGAATTCAGAACTCTTATTGCAAATATGTATGGGAGTTGCTAGAGTTAGATCTTCTATAGTTTTCATGATAGCTTATGCACATCACTTGTTTGATCCATGACTTGTATCATTTGAAATTAATTTTCTCCAAACATTAGAGCAACTAGAATTGATGATCTATTCACTCTTGGTATTTTGAGATTGATTTGGATAGGCATTGGAATTGTCTTGCCCATCTTTTTAATATCAAGTTTTAGTTAAGTTTAGTTTTCATTTCAAAACCCATTTCCAAAACCATCAAAAATTCCAAACCAGATTTTCAATTCTGTTTACCATTCATGTGAGCCATGTTTTGCCTCTTTAATACATTTGATTCAAACATGATTTTGCTCCCTAGATCCCTGTGGATATAACCTGGTTTTCACCAGTTAATTGTGCTACAATGAAACCTTGCACTTGGGAGAGTTTGTCTTGATTTTCCTTACTCAACACCTTTGAAAGCTGAATTTGCATCTTTATTTACATTTGAGAGTGAGGTAATTAAGCAAAAACAAGCATAGAGATAGAAAAGAGAATTAATGAAACTTTTATTATTATTCATTTCAGGTGATAGACGGGAGTACCATAGAGAGAAAAAGAGAGGAAAGAGGAATTTGTTTCAAAAATAAAATCAAAATTCTCTAAAAAAAAAAGGAAAAGGAAAATGAAGAGTAAAGAAGTATGCCACGTAAGATAAGGGTGAAAGAGAGAATGAGAGAAACTACATAGTTGTAGTAGTATGTATACCATATATTTGAGGTTGGGCATATGTGCGCGCTTGTGTTTTTTTAGTATTCTCATTTCATTTAAAACAAAATAGGAAAGGGGTCATTTGGACAGTTGTTAATAGTTAAGGCAATTAAAAATTTTAAACAAAATCAAAATGGAAATGATATTCTATTCGAAAAACAATTTAATAAAAAACTTTTATTAAAATAATATGGTAATTTTGTAAATTAGTTGCAAGTCACATGCATTGCACATGCATATTATTGTAAAATATATTATATTCGTGTTCAAGAAAAAATTGTATCTAAAAATCATGTGCGACAATTAAAAAAAAAAAAGGAACATTATAGTCAAGTACAAGGAAAAGAAAAACAACTTAGTTAAACATGCATGTTCCATGAAAAGATAATATGATGATCATATTTTCAACTGAAGATATAAACATAACCACACAAGTGACAATAATAAAAGATTTCGTAGATACAGTGGCAATATTCCTAATAGAGTAATTATTGCAAAGCAAATTGATATGTTTATATAAAAAATAGATTAGAATTATTTAGATAGAACATATTAAAAGAAATATTCTCTTGAGCCCTTGGAGAGATCACAACACTTTTCTTCCAAAATGATTGATAATGTCTTACAAGTGCAAGGAGAACCTATCCATATAAAGTATGTAATATAATGGTTCAGCCTCCTTAATTGAACAACTTAAAGAGAATGAATTTAAAGAATAAGCGTGTGAAAATGAGAGTTGAGCATATCACTGATATAAGTAATTTAAATCAACCATTTAGTTTCTCATTCATACCTCTAAAGCTTCTACACTCAATTTGCAAGCATCTTTTAATGATGTGTTTGGACTGGAAAATAAGAATATGACATTTGATTGGCAATGCATCTCCATCAATTAGTTAAAACGTAAAATTATTTTTTTTTAATACAAAATAAAATTGCTTAGGCTTGAAGATTTGATGGAATAATACCCTACAGTTTCGTTCTCTCTAGAAACTTAGTAAAAAGTTTCATAATACTTTTAAATGTTTTGAGCTAAATGATTACTTGGCAAATAATTTTTCTTGCAGAATACCATTAATTAGCACGTTGAGCAACTCAACAATGTTTGTGCGTGTGTATATATATGTACATGTATGTTACTCTTTAAAAAATAATTATATATATATATATATATGTACATGTACATTACTCTTTAAAAAATAATTCAATATTCAACTTTTTTTCCAAAATTAATTTCCGCAATAATTTTTTTTTTTTGGTTACATGTACAAGAGCAGCAAAGATAAATAATTATTATATTTGTTGGAGTTTAGGATTTTCAGTTTATAATTAATTAATACTATATCAAATCATCTTCACATTTACTACATTAACTTTGCCAAATTGAATTAATTGCAAAAAAAAAAAAAATTTGTAATTCATTTACATATAATCTAAATAGTATACAATAATATTTTTTTAAAATATATATACAATTAAATTAGTACAATTTATTCACTTCCTAATAATTTAATTAGGTCTTCTCTTCATATGAAATTCTAGATATTACATCTAAACAAATAATATTTAGTATATAATATATTATTTTTATTGATTCTAAAAAATAATTAGAGTGGATAATTAAATAATGAAAAATATATTTATAGTATTATGAATATTTCAATCTATTAACTTTTCTAATTAATATAAATTTTATACAATAAAAATATTTATACTCCACATGTGCGAATATTTTTTTTGATCTCATCAGAAAACAACTTTTTTTTTCTTATTTTATGCTTCAATTCAATTTTTAATCATCGATTTATGTTTGACATTAGAAGAGCACGCGTCAACCGAGGTTGTCTAACGAGCGAACATGCCGAGCTCCGGCTCCACGATCGCCAAAGAAGCCCTAAAAAGTGTGAAACTTAAAAATAATTGTAAATTTATTACATTAATGAGTTTCATAAAATTAGACTATATTTATAAAATAAAAAATATTAATCTTTCTCAAACAATTACTTTAGGGAAAATAAAAAATATTAACTTATTTACATACGATGTATATTAGAATTGAGTGTATTAACAAATTAGAATAAAAATAGCGTATTGATAAAAATAATATTTATTTAATTTATTTTACGTATAAAATAATAAAGCTAGCATAATAATCAATATTTATTTGATTTTCAAATAATGAAAAAATAAATAAATTGGTAATAAACATTTTTTAAATTCTAAAATCAATGATGATGTAATAAAAATAAAAACTAAATATTTAATTTATATTGGAATATTTTGCGCATGTCCGCACATTTGCAAGTCCATGTGTTAGCAATTGAAAGAGAAAATTAAATACGTATATTAAAATTAACAAATATTTTGAAATAAATAGTATTTTAACTTTTAGAAAATTTAAAACATAGGCCTAGATTTTCTTTTTTCAGATGGAGCATAAATTTGTAAAAATATTTACCTAAATCCAACCTACATTGGCCCAAGTTTAATATATAAAAATGGAATTTATATTTCATATTTAATATTGTAGTTTCATATATATATATATATATATATATAATGATATAATATATATATATAATATTTTTCATGATTTAGACTTATTTTTCTTGTTGAAGTGAGAATTGTTTCTGTATTATATCCTACGTTTTATTGTATTATATATTATAATATACATTTTATTTTAATTTTTTATAGTCGGGATGATTGGGTAGGTTTTGGATTTAATTAACATATAATTTAGGACTAAACTGATTTTTAAGAAGGCTCCAAATACTAATTCAAACCAAGTCTGAATAAAATATAAGGTACCAATTCCCACATAGGAGTCCCACTATATATATTCACCACTAACTGCACATAAAATTGACTCAAATAAAAATATAAATGTAAGTAACCATACAACTCAATAGCTATGCACAATTATTAGAAAATTTTGTAATATATTTGAAAGCAATATTTTTATTAATATAAAATGTCACACATTTCCGCGGATCACACAAGTTGAATCAAATTACAAACTAAAGGGTAATATTTTGTGTTGGAATTGTGTGTTGGAAGTCTAAAGGGTAATATTGTCTAGAAAAAATTAAAATTATACACTAAAAATTATTAAATTTGTGATTTTTAATATTTCAATACTATGTAGAATCAATATATTAGTACATTTTTTCAGTAAAAATCTCAATAAATTATCTCTTTGGTTTTATATATTTTTAAATTAATTATAATTTCCAAACGATGCCTAATTAATTATGAATATCTGCTAGGGAATGGATAAATAAAATTAATGGAGGATGAAACGCCAAGAATCGGGATGTGCATTCCTCACCTGCTGGCTTCCTATAAATGTATATTAAAAAAAAGGATTTGACCTCGAGAAATTCACTTTCTAGGCCAAATCCCTAGAGAGTGAATCTCTTTTGGTTTGGGCCACACATACCGGCCCCTCAACATGTGTAGCGGTAAATCGCGAACTTACGTAGTAGCGAGGAGTCGGACCCACACTCAAGAACTGGATACGATTCGTTCAGCCAAGGAGGCCCGTCCTACCAACTTTTACTACGCGTTGCGCCCGGGAGGCTGGCCCCAAGTTTTGCTAGAGAGAAGATTTGAACTTGAGATCTTGGGATGGTAAGCCCCTAAGTCCCAGTCCAAAACCATCCCATCTAATCCCTTGGGGTTCCTATAAATGTATATTACCCTCAAACCTTTCAAGAATTTTCATAAAAAGAAAGATGAAATTTAGAGTAATTTCTTAAGGAAATTAAGTCACAATAACAAATATATATATGAGAATCGTCATGATTCACTCAATCGATAACATTAATGGTATCTTAATCCAATTCTAGTCAACTTTCCCTTTTTCATAGATAATTCGCGATGAAAAAATTAAAACAAATAAAAGTGCTTTTAATTTAATTTTATTTTTTCCATTTTAATTTTGTTTCTTATTTTCTTTCTTAAAATTCTATGTAAGTCTCCATTGCTATTGTAAATAATTAATAACATTAATTACTTACTTATAAGAAAAATTGAAAAATATTCAATTCAAATAATTAATTGATTAAAACAACTATTGTATATTTATAAATAAGTCACTAAAGATCTTTTAATTGATTCCTTAATATAAAATGAGTCAAGCACTAAAGATCTTTTACACTAAGTTTGCAAATATTTCATTTTAAGAATTGACTTCATTTTAAAATAAAAAATTAATTTGATTTAATAAATAAAATTATGTTTGAAACATTTATTTAAATCTAGGAATTCAATTCAATTAATTTAAAAGAAATATCAAATTTGACCATATTAGTAGGGCATAGAAAATATTATAAATATAATAATATATAATGGTAAATTTGTCTATTTAGTTATATTGGCTTAAGAAAGAAATAACTTCTAATCAAATTTCAAATGATATATAAATCTCAAAAATTGAGGTATGAAATAAGAAATCAAATCATCCTCATAAAATTTTAATTTAATTTAAATATAAAAAAAATCAAATCTCATTAAATCTACAATTTCAAACTGAACGTCAGTATAAAAACATGATGTTGGGATAGAATTAAGCCACATCCGGTTTCTCCAAAATACTTTTCTTTGGCTATACATACGTGCCAAGTACTCTCATGAATCCAAATAATGTTTTTGTTATTGTAAATAATATATATAATTTCTTTAGTTTTTTTTTTTTTTGAGTAATTATTTCTTTAGGTTAATTTCACTTGTTCATTTGTATTAGTCTTTTTTAAACAACAATGGAGAGCACTAGGACCTCTAATCACCAAGTCCACCTTAATAATGTTATATATTATTAATGTTCAGGTAAATCGATGAATTCATATGTTGTTTTGCTAATTATCCTCGTGAGCTCTCTCCTAACTGCCGGTAATGAAATTGAAGACATAACTTTGGAGAAACAACTTAAACTTCTGAACAAGCCAACAGTAAAATTCATATTGGTATTTATTCTTGACAAATACTTGAGGTGTTCTATGTACTTTTTTTTTTTTTTTCCTTATTAAACTAATGCCATGTTTCAAACATAAATCGTAGAGGGAAAATAAAAATAAAGAGAAAATAAATTAATAATTTGTAAAATTATTTATACACTTAATCATGTAGAAGTTAAAATTTATTAATAAATATATATTCATTTTAGTCTCATTTTTTAACTCAATAAGAAAATGAAATAGATTTAACTTTTGGGATTTTTTTACCCTCTATATTAAGGCAAAAATCACTTACATCCTGAAATCTCAAAATTTTATCTTTTTACTCCTCGTACATGAGACTAGAGTGAAACTAAAAATGATATTAAATTTTAACTGAAAAGACAAAAACACTCATTAAAAATAAAATAGAATCAGGGATATAAAAGTAAATGATATGAACTACAGGGAATGCTAGTATATTTTTTAAAGTTAAGAAAAATTGGAATCATTATCTTTGACGAATTTTTTAACAGTTTCACCTTAGTTTAAAGTACGAGAGTTGTTAAACTATGTTTTTAAAGTGTATAGTTACAAGTAATATTCACCTTAAGTACAAAAACATAAAAGTAATTAACCCTTAACATTTTTTTTAATTTCATTTTTCATTCCTCTCATTGTCTTTCACTTCTTCTTTTCTTCCATAAATCTATGTTCCAAATGTAGTCTAAGGATTTTAAGCAGTGGCAAGGCAAGAGATAAGTGCATTTAGAATCTAGTATAAAAAAAAATTACTAATTTACAAATAAGTTAAATTACATTTAGACTCTTGCACTTTATCTCCAATCTTATTTTAGGGCTTAAATTTTAACTCATCTCTATTTGCTCATTGTATGATCAAATCGTTTTATTCTGTCTCTTCCATCACTTGCTTCTAAAATAATTTAATAGTAAATGCTACGTGTCTTTCCCGCTTAATGAATATATTTCGTTCTTCATTAGCATATTTGACGAAAGGAAATTGATGGAATGACTTAATAAAATTACATTGGATAATTTTGAAAAGTATATGAACTAAAAGTTTAATTTAATGTAAAGTAAATAGGTGAGAACAGTAATTTAATATTATAAATATGAATTTCATATATATCTTACCAGTTACAAAGATGAACGCATTGGCTGGTAGAAGATTCTCAATTACAAGGCGTACAATTTCATAATTTTTTTAATTAAAAAATTAATGATTGATTATGTTTCAACAAATTCATATTTAACATTGTAAATTTTAAATATTTAAAAAAATAAAAGAGATAGTTAGATTTTACAATTTTGGGGAACGGGTAAAAAATATATGACTCTTTTAGTATAAGTCAAGGTATGATTCTTTTTCTTATTTGGATTAAAGGACAAAATTGACGGAATATGTTAAAGTTAATTAGATTTGTGTCGCATACCATAACAATTTATATGTAAATGCATATAAGAGAATACTTAGAAAAATAGATACAAATGGTTTATTATAGACAAATTTGTATCGAGTTTATTAGATAATAAAAATATTTTATTTTAATACAAAAATAGACAAAAATATATTTTTGTATATTAATTTTTGAGAAAAATATTTTTTCACCAAACAATTGTGACTCGTAAGGTTTAAATTTAGTTAAATTTAATAAATTTTATCAATTTTACACTTTAATTTAAATCATAAGAAAATTTTATGTTTCTATATCTATCGTTTCGTTATATCTCCCATCATTTTTTTTTTTAAACATAACAAAATTGAGAGATAGATTAATTGCAATGTTTACAGACCGAGTATGGAGATATATATGATCGTGTGGATTTTTATCAGCAACCCGCATTTGATCATCCTTTGTTGAAAAGTCACACCTATTACTTTCAGGTCCCTCTCTCTCTCTCTCTCTCTCTCTCTCTCTATATATATATATATATATCCTAGTCTTTCTAATGCAAGATTATGACATTTCGTAATTATTTTACATGGGCTAAATTGCAGATGAAACCTAGAATATATTATAAGAAAACAGTATACCAAACTTCCTCAAATGTTACAAAGCCCGTATCTTTAAGGGTAAAGGGTGGAGGCTATCCGCTTGGAACAGTTCCTATTAGAAGGATTATTAAGGAGGATCTCATAAGGGAGAAGCTTGCTTCAAAAATAAGGCCTATGACAGCTGATAACACTCTTGCTGCTAATGTAAGTCATCTTTGCCCAACTGGACAGATAGGATAAATTACAATTAATATTGTTATATTTTATTTTAATTTTAAATTATCATATATATTTATATTTTAAAATTAATATATTTTAAATTATTTTTTTCATTAGCTATCATAAAAAATTAATAAAAAATAACACGTATTCATCATGACATTTCCCATTAAAAAAATTTGACGATAGTGATAAAATAAAACAAGTACAAGGGGTTGTTAACATTTTTAATGTTGGCTCAGTATGCAGTACTTCGGACTCAATATGATCCAGATAGTTATGGAATCGCGGGAATACGCACAGGGGCCCATGGTAAATTTGAGACTTATATATATACATATATATCTTTTTTTTTTCCTCGCATAAGATAAATTTATGAGGGTAAATTATGTTGACATTTTTTTATACGTGCGTTCTTGTTTCTCTTAAGAACTCCGTTGATATTTTTTTATAGTCGGTCCCAAGTTCGAATAAATGAGGAGGGTTGTGTTAGGTAGTCGACAATTAACGTAAAATTTTATCAAATTAGCGTCGACAAATCCATATAACTGAACCCACCCAATAAAAAAAAGATTTGGTTTAGTTTGATTCTTGTTTCTCTTAAGATAAATTTATAAAAAGTAAATTTTATTTGACACCTTTGTACCTATTATCAATAACACTTCAGAACATTTAATTTTTAATCGTTTAACTTTGTCATGTTATTTTTAAATTATTTTACTTTATTCTTTTCGTTATTTATCCTTAAAAGAATTTGACGAAAAGCATCACATGCTCATCACAGATAAAGAATACGCAGTGTTCAAATTAAAAAATTTGATGGAATAATTTAAATGAGAATGTTTTTCACTATAAGCATTAAAGTAAGATTAGAAGTAAAATAAAATAATACTAAAACCCCAATTGGTAACCTTTATATTTACTGTTTTTTTATTTATTTTTATAAATATTTGAAAACTAATAACAAAAAATATTTTTGTTAAACTTGTTTATATTTTTTATTTCAAAAAAATAAAAACTTAAATAGAAAACATAAAAAATGTTTTTAGTTTTCTAATTTTTTTCTCTTACAAATATGCTGTCAATTTTCACACTTTGCCAAGTAAATTATTTTATTCAAATAAGAAGTATATCCTATTAAATTATTTTTATCTAAATAATTAAATTAAATTAAATTAAATAATTAAAATAAATACTAAATTAATTAATTGATAATTAATGTAATTTCATATATTTTATTAACTTATTTTAATAAATAATATAATTATATTAATTTAAATAATTAAATTATATTTAATATATTTTATTTTATTGAATTAAATTATTTTTAATGAATAATATAATTAAAATAAATTACATAATTAATAATTATTTAAATTAATAAATTTAATTATTTAAATATTAAATTAATATGAAATATATTTTTTAAATTCAACTAATTTTTTAACAGTTTAATACAATTAAATATTCTATTAAGTTAAAAGTTAATTACTGTAAGCAAAATTATATTTTCAAGTATAGTTTTAATTTTTATTTAAAAAAATAATAATATATAAAAAAGATAAAAAATATATAAAAAAGGACAAAATTATCAAACGGATACTAAACAAATTGAGTGTAATTTATTAACAGTAATATTATACTATCAGAATCATTTATTTTTTTTCGGAATTTTACTAATTCTTTCGTTGTTTCAGGTTGATCCGTCTCTATACAATGACAGCCGTTGTCTGTTATATATCCGTACAGATGTAAATTTCTCTAAACCCATTATGGTTAAGTTCATGGACTGCAACTGTTAGAATTAATATGTACATATATTATATTTGTCACCACTAACAGGCTATTCAAACTCACTGCTTCAATACCCGGTGTCCTGGGTTTGTGATTGTGAACAAAGAACTCCCTCAAGCTCTTGAGACACCTTACCCCGAAACTTCTAAGCCAGGACATATTTTGGCGTTGAAGGCCGGTATATCCCAGGTAAAGCCCTTATTATGCTTCGTTGTTTCCTCTTGGAGTTGGACAAGAAAAATGAAATAAAATCGGTAAATTTGATTTTGTTTTCCTAATTGAAATATTCATAACTTAGCCCGTTTAACAAAGCTTCAAGTTTTTAGTTTTTAATTCTTGTTTTCATTTCTTTTTTCTTTTTAGAAGTTGAACGTGAAAAATTTGTTTGATAAATTTATTTTCATTTTTTAAAAAAATAAAAACTGTTTTTAAGATTTTCAAAAATTGTGAAAGTATATAAAAGTTATATTCTCAAGTTTTTATTTTCATTTTTCATTCTCTTTCATAACCACTAGTTCTCACATCCATCACTATCGTCCTCCGAATGCCATTCACACTCGCTTACCGTTGATACTGCCTCCTACTACCTTAAACCATGTTGTTGCCAGTGTTGCTACTGTCACCCTTGTCACTTGTCATTTATCACCAACCACCAGTGGCTGCCATCAGCTTCATTGCTTGCCACCAACCGCACACCTCCAACTACCACCACCGACTGGCCACTATTTTTGCTATCAATCGCCACCTATCTCTGACAACCCCCACCACTAACCGCCGCACTATTACCCATTTTTAACCATATATTGTCAGCTAACCACTACCAAACTCTAGTCACTGTCCTCGCCTTTACACACTATCGCAAGCCACTCTTGCAATACTATAATTAACAACTAATAAATATCATTACCAAGTGCGCGAAGGGTGGACGCACCTATGGGCTTCTCTGAGCAGTAGTCCACGGGTGGCCCTACTAAAAATAATTTTTTTTTTTTATAAAATTTTGTTAGCTCAAGATTTTTTTTTTCAAATTTAGCACTATTTAAATTTTTGTATAGTTCATTTTATCTTTAAAATCTTTGTTTAGCTCAAATTTTTATAATTCAACTAGTTTTATCTTTAAATTTTTAGTTCAGTTCAAACAAATTCCAAATTCTAGATTCGCCCACGAAACGCACTTTCAAGTTTTTTTTTCGTCTACAAAAAATAAAACTAAAAATAAAAAATTAAGCACAAAAATTAAAAATTAAACGTAAAAATTAGTAGATTTGTCAAATAGATTTTTTAAAAAAATTTTAGAGGCTAAAGTGAAATTTAGTCAATAAAATGACGAGAAGTAATTATAGTAGTAAAGAAAGTGCAAATTTGCTCTTTTTTTTTATAACCAAATTTCATTTTGCTTAAGTTTTATTTAAAACTTTTATTTTAGAATCTAAATATTTTTTTAACAATTAAAAACTTGAGTTTTTAATCTGTGATAATGTCTTCCTTCATTGATTATTTTGTGCTTGAAAGTTGAACAATTACTAACAATAGTACAAGGACAAAATAATCATTGAGGAAGAAGATTGCCAACTAATTAAAAATTTAGTTCATTCAAGTGTTAAAAAAAAATAACTGATTTTAATACATATATATATATATATAGAGAGAGAGAGAGAGGAGATTGGTGGTTTATCCTTGGGAAAAATGACACCATGGTTGGATTTTGGCCAAAAGCAATATTTAGCACAGCGGGATTACAAGTCACGGCAAGTCAGGCAGAATGGGGAGGAGAGACATTCAGTCCAGAGGGCGTATTTAAACCTGCCATGGGGTCTGGCTCTTACGATTTGAATTTGGGAGACACCGATAAAGATGCTTTCTTCGATCAGATTGAACTCCAAGATACAGATGATCGGACATGGTACAGCCCTGCGACTGATGATCTAGAAGCGTTTGTAAGCGATAAATCAAAGTATGCTGCCGTAGATGAAGGCGACGATGGGGACACATTTGGACATCTGATGTTTTATGGGGGCCCCGGGGGATCCTAAATGATAATGAGGTCGAATACCAACCTTGTCATTCTAAATTTATAATTATATATGTTGGCGTTTGTTTAACATTTTATTTGAGAAATTGGGTATAGGATTTATGCTATGCTTGTTTAATTACTTTTTATCAGTAAAAAATAATGTGGATTAAGTGATAATTTTTTAAATTTACAATTCCGCTGTTAATTGTCAAGTTAGTATAGTTTAAAAAAAATTATTAAGAAATAATATTGCAACTATTGTGTTTATCTGTCAAATTATATTTGCTACCATTACAAAGATTTTTTCATTTTTTACGTTGAAATACACAACAATAAAGAAATAAAAACTATTGTCTAGAAAAATTGAGATATGTCATGAAAGAGAGAATTGGACTTGGCCAATATTAGAATTCTAAAGTAATTGTCCCGTCAAAACCATACAACAAATAAGATTAGACTTTTCATACGACATCTTAATATTTTAGAATTAATGATTTGAAATTAGACTTACTTTGAAAAATAGTGGTCAAGTTATTTTTAGAGTACGTTTACTTGACAAAAAAATCTATCTTTTTATAATTTTTGTCCTAGTGTTGCTATAAGTTGATTTTGGTAAAAGTTTTATATCTGATAAAAACTTGTAAAGTTTAAAGAAAAGTTGTAGAAAATTAGAGAAAATTATAGAAAAGTAGAGAAAGTTATCGTTTTGTGTGGCAAATTTTTTTTTTTTTGGGTAAATTTTGGGAGAAAAATTTGAAGAAAATTGAAAAAATTTGGAAAAAGCTGAAAGTTGAAAAAAGTTGGAATTTTTTAAGGTTTTGCTAAACAGGGTCTTATTTTGATTTTTTTCACATTTTAAATGATTTTTGCACTAAAATATATTTATTTTTTATTTTTCATAATTTTTAAACATGCTATCTTTATTCATAAAAATTTTGTAAAAGAATTCTTAAAAATAGAAAAACGTACTAGCAGTTATTTCTTTAAAAATACAGACTTTTCTTAAAAAAAAATGATTGAGTTTTCAACTAATTATTTCTTTTACCTTTACATGGTTTTTTTTATTTTTGATTTTCTTTACAATTTTTAAATTGTAAATTGCATGCTGAGAAATTACGAAAAGAAAATCACAATTTGGTAATCAAAATAATCAAATTTAATTTATTTATATTTTCTTCTAGAAATTCAATTTTTCTGCATCCAATTTTATATAAAAATTTTAGTTTAGTACTAAACTATTTATATTATAATTTTTTAATTATTTTCACCTAACAATATTCAACATTTGAATTAAAAAATAAATAATTTAAGTGGGCAGGATTAGAATTATACTTAGACCCGAATTTTTTTAAACCTAGCCCTGTCAGATGAGCAATAAAATACAACCCAAATCATTAACCCTCCATTTCTTTTTCCGTCAGGCCATTAAGAAAATTGATTGCAGGTAGTTTTTGCTGCAATGAAAGGGGTATTTCGGTAATCGCATCTTATAATTGAGGGCTATTTTAATCAATATATAATGTATAGGGGGCATTATTGGCATTGCTTAAAATGTTTTCTCGACGACAGCATGCGTATAATTAGTTACCGTAGTCAACAGTTGGCAAATGGGAGGGAATAATTTGATATAAATCTAAAATCTTAGGCTCCTTTACTAACATCTATGTTTAATATTTTTTTATTATGTTTACAAATTTTTAAAAACTATCAACAGAAATATATATTTCATACTAGATACTATAGATTTACAAGATTAACAATGTTTTGTAATTTTATTTAATTTCTGTTAGATTTATTAGGGGTGGCAAAATGGGCAGGTTGGGCGGGTTAGTGATAGGTTTAAACGGGTTGGAGGTAAAATGGATGTAACTCAAACCCATCCATTTAAAAAGTGGGTTAGATATGGGCGGGTTGAATACGGGTTATTACAAACCCATGAACCCATATAACAACCCATTTACTTATAACCTAACTTACTTTTAAAAAAATTAAAAATTTATTTTAATTAATGTGTATATATATAAATACATCAATATTTATTTTAATTAATATAATATTATATATATTATATAATATTATATATTATATTTACAATTTTCAGTTAATTTCGAATTTATACGAACTAATTTATTTTTTATTCTATTTTAAATCAACAACTCTCTCTCTCTGTGTGGATGTATGTGCGCGCGCGTGCCTGAGTGTGTGTGCATGTGTGCGCGCGCACGCACGTGTGTGGGTGTGTGTGCGTGTGTATGTGCGCCCGCGCCCGCGCGTGTACACACACGCGTGTGGGAGTGTGTGCGCATGCATGCGTGTGTACACGTGTGTGTGTGGGTGTGTTTGCATGTGTGTGCGCGCGCGCGTGCATGTGTGCACGTGTATGCATGTGGGTATGTGGGAGTGTGTGCGCGCATGTATGTGTATGTGTATGTGGGTGTGTTTGCGTGTGTGTGTGCGCGCGTGCACAGGTACGTCTGTGTGCGCGCGTGCGTGTGTGTACGTGTGCACACGCGTGTGTGTGCGTGTGCGTGAGTGTGTGTGTAGGCGTGTTTACATGTGCGTGTAAGCACGCGTGTGTGGAAGTGTGCACGCGCGCGCGCGCATGTGTGTGCGTGTGCACATGTGTGTGTAGATGTATTTGTGTGTGTATGCGCGCGCGCGCGCGTATGGGCGTATGTGTGCGCGCGCGTGCATGTATGTGTGTGGGGGTGTGTTTGCACATGCGTAGGTGCGCGCACGTACGTGCGTGTTTTGTATATGTGTGCTCTTTCTCTCTGGAGAGAGAGAGAGAGGTGAGAGAGAAAGAGCAATGTAAGAGAGGGATTAAACTAGTTTTTTTAATTTAAATGAGTGTTTTAACGGATCCCGTTCAACAACTTAATTGCACCCGTTTATAAATGAGTATTTTATAAGGTACCCAATTACAACCCAATTAGTAAAATAATAGGGCCCAAACCCATTTATTATGGATTTAATTGGACGGGTTGATGGGTTTGGGTCGATTTTGTCACCCCTAATTTATATCCATGGATGCAACTCAATTAATGTTGGGACAGCAAAATTCTAGTTTAAGGTTCAAGGTTAGATTAATAATGAGTTCTTTTGTAAAAAATAAATTAATAATATAAAAAAATTAATAAATAAAATATATTTGACATTAAAGTTTTTATTTTTTTCAATTTTTTATTTGTATAATTATAATTTGCAATTGAACATTTTAAATTAGAATAATATTATCACACGAATAATAAAAGTAGACAAAAATGTAGGAATTTGAAAAAATAAAGATGATTGAATCAACCATTATATAAAGAATTTTCCTTGAATGACAGAAATAGCGATTAGTTTTTATTCTAATAATTTAAATTTATATTCATTTAGACATAACATATATATCAATAATTACAAATATGTACATTTATATATGTAAAGAAAAGTTTAATACATTATGATTGCTCTATCCTATAGTCATATCGACAAATTGGACTTTTTTTTTTTCAACGGGGGAACTAGCGCAGCAACCCACCGCCACGGCTCCCCACTTAAATCCTGACTGCTCCAAGTGAGAATCGAACCTGCGACTTGGGTATATCACCCAAACTTAGGCTTGACTCCCGCTTCACCAAACCAACTAAGGGTGGGTCAAATTGGACATTTTGAGTTTCTAGAAATCCATGTGTCGATATAACCAGCATGATAAATATGTCTACAAGCTGGGAGCACCCGAATAATGTCACCATGCATGAACTCCTCTAGACATATGTGACACTCATCGGCCTCATAACCTAGCTCTATATCAATAGAGTATGTTAGTAAAGGAAATAGCTCGATCCTATATGGATCAAGGTCCTCTGCAGCTACAGCTGGGGCTAGTCTAGCTGTCTGTAAATCTCCTAATTCTAACTGCTCCAGGTGATAATCGAACCTGCGACCTGGGTATATCACCCAAACTTAGGCTTGACTCCCGCTTCACCAAACCAACTAAGGGTGGGTCAAATTGGACATTTTGAGTTTCTAGAAATCCATGTGTCGATATAACCAGCAGGATAAATATGTCTACAAGCTGGGAGCACCCGAATAATGTCACCACGCATGAACTCCTCTAGACATATGTGACACTCATCGGCCTCATAACCTAGCTCTATATCAATAGGGTATGTTAGCAAAGGAAATAGCTCGATCCTATATGGATCAAGGTCCTCTACAGCTACAGCTGGGGCTAGTCTAGCTGTCTGTAAATCTCCTAAATATCTATTTATATAAAACCATACTATTGAAAACATAACTAATACTACACTACAAACAACTACTATTAAAACCCACGAAGGCATCGATGAGCCTTGATGCTCGTGTATACAACAACTTAATCTATTTGCTGACCATGACTTTGTGAAGTCAATCAAATCTCCAATGGACTGTGAAGCTACTAGATCAAGTTGCAACAGTATCCTTAGTACCACAATCATATGTACCTAGTTTTAAAAAGTAAATAAATAAAAGAATGTGTTAGTGATATTTAATATACTACCAAAAAATTTCTAAATAATAATGTTAATAAAAAATAAAAAATGATGTACTGTCACCACAAGAAAAAGCATTATAGGTGAAGAAATTTTTGGTGAAGAAGCGGTTTTCCTCACTAAAAGATGACATTAGATGAGTAAATAGGAATGCCAAAATTACCTTGTATCCAGTAAGTACCCGCTTTACCGCCCTATTTGAAGTATGCATAGAGACACTAATAATGAGGATGGGTATGGGGATTTTAAAATATTCCATGAATGGGGATGGGTATGACAATTCATCCCATTCTGTACCTATTTAAATACTTATTTATAAATTTATATATTTTTATTTCAATATTTTCTTAATATATGTAATATAGATTTTTATTTAAAATATAATACATAACTTACAATTATTATTATGTTTTGCCGGTAAATAGGGATGGGGACAAGAAATTTGCTACCTAGCAAAAATAGTTAAGGATAAAATTTTCATCCCCGAAATAGGGAACGAGAACCAAGAGGGAGAAATTAATACTCGACCCATACTAGCCTGTTTGATGTCCCTACAAGAAAATACTAAATCACTCGCTAAAAGTCTGAAATTCTTTTGCGAATAATATTTTCCTCGTTAATTGACATATTTAACGAGAATTTTCAACTTCCCTCATTTATAGATACAACATTATAGTGCTATATTTTAGGGTGGCACCAAAATAAAAATACTTTAAGCGAGAAAAGAATTATGGGTGCGCAAAAACTAATCCGATCACTTTAGTTCAGATCTATACCATTTTTTTTCAGTTCTAGATTAAAAAATTAGCAATCTAACATTTTCGGTTTGGTCCTCGAGTTAGTAGGTACCTAATGCGAATATCCAAAACAAAAATAATCTAATCTGAACCAAACTGAACTAACTCAAAAAATATAAAATATAATATATAAATATTATTTAATATCTATATAATATTATAATATATAAATATTTATATAATTCTAAAATTTAGACCCGAATTAGCCTAAACCCCAAAATGGACCTAACCTAATCCGAACTGGTCTGAACCAAAAAACTGAACTAAATAAATCTGATATTTTTGGTTCAATTTGATTCATTTCTAATTTAAAATTAATTCGGTTTCAAGTCCAAAGTTTAGGGAGTGAAAAAAATCGATTCGATTCCGAGTTAAGTATAAACCTTAATTAAACCGACCCATGTAGGCCTCTAAATTGAATTTTGTCGCGGAAGATTTTGACAAAGAAGACCTTTCTTGGCTAAAGGTATATTTCTTATTTCAGTACAAACCTAGCTGCTGTGCCCACTTTTTTTTTTGGTTAAAAGGCTACTGTGTCCCTTACTCTGCTGAGCAAGCATCTTCCTTGCTCCCGTTGCTCATCTTTACCAGTCGTCTCCGCTATCGTCACCATTTGTTGCTTGTTCCCACCAATCGCCTCTCTCACAGCTCGGGCAGTCTACCTCCACTCTATTTCTCTCTTTCCATCCTTTCCTTGATTTGCTCTCCCTTGCGCCCTCGCGGCTACCGGGCTTATGTGTATTCGGCCGCGCTTATGTGCACTTTTTTGGGGTAATGACGTGTGTGCACTTTAGAGTGAATTATCATCTATGTAATTTTTTCTAAAAGTAACTATGCTATATTGTTTTAGCCCCAGTATGCATCTAATATTTTTTTCGGCCATTTTTTTAAGACATCCGCGTCTACTTTTTTCAAATAAAAAGTTGCCATCACTGATCAAATTCTTCTTTTTACATTTGTACATAGCAGAGAACTTTTATTTTTAAGGTAGGGCTGAAACAGATGTCAACCCAGTTCGTAGAAAGTAGATGATAATTGATAATATTAGAATATATCATAGGATGCAGAAGAGCTCCCATGATTGATATCTTATCACCCCATGTGTATATATATTTCATATTGGTTATGTTGAAATTTGAACCAAAAATTAAAGATGGACAAGTACATTAGTCCAGATTATTCTTAAACACCATAAATACCCTCCAGCCTTATCTTACTATTTTAGCGGCAATCCGTTCCTATTGATATTGACAGCTACTTCCACTACATGCTATTTTTTCTCTTTTTAATTTATGTTTTCCTTTTTTTTTTCAATATTTTAGAAAGTAAAAAATAATAAAAATAAAGGGGAAAAAGCTAACAGGCACTGATAATTTTTGAATTATAAACCATGCAAACATTGTGTGTTTCACATTTCATACCAGGTAGAGATAAATTCAACAAAGAGAGATGATATATAATACTGTGAAGATGAATCTTTCTTAATTACTAACCAAACCAAGCATTTTCCAACTAGGTGGGGTCGGTTATATGGATTTGTTGACGCCAATTAGATCTATTTAGGGCCATATCCCCCGATAGATCTAGGTAGGCAAGGTCATATTTAATAGTCTCTTCCCAACTTCTCTGGGGTCTTCCTCTACCTCTCCTACTCCTAGCAATCTCCATACTTTCACACCTTCTAACAGGTGTAGATAAATGGACGCCTTCTAACATGGCCAAACCATCTTAATCGATTTTCTCTCATTTTATCTTCAATCGGTGCTATCCTACTTTGCCCCTAATCTCCTCGTTCTTAATCCTATCTTTCCTTATAATCCCACACATCCACCTTAGCATCCTCATCTCCGCAACTGCCATCTTCTGACCATGATTATGCTTTACTGCCCAACACTCTGATCCATATAGCAGCGCTAGTCTAACCGCTATCTTATAGTACTTTCCTTTCACCTTGAGGGGGACTTTCGGTCGCACAAGACTTCCGAAGCACTCCTTCATTTGGTCCACTCAGCTTGAATCCTGTGACTTACATCAGTATCAATCCCTCCATCTTGTTGCACCATAGATCCAAGGTACTTAAATTTATCTTTTTCTACAATCTTTTGTGTGCTTAAACTTACTTCTATACTACCCGTTATCCTACTTTGACTAAACTTACATTCCATATATTCTGTTTTGCATCAGCTTAGCCTAAATCCTTTTGTCTCTAACGTTTCCTGCCACAATTCTAGGTTAGCATTCACTCATTCTCTCGTCTCATCTACTAAAACAATATCATCGGCAAATAGCATACACCATGACACCTCATCCTGAATATATCTTGTAATCTCATCCATAACTAAAGCAAACAAGTGTGGACTTAATGTTGAGCCTTGATGTAAACCTATCGTGATAAGGAACTCGTTAGTCTCACCACCTGTCGTCCGTATCGATGTCATGACTCTATCATACATGTCATTTATCCCCTCAATATATGTGACACATGCTCCTTTCTTTTCTAAAACTCTCCATAGAATCTTCCTAGGAACTCAGTCATATGCCTTTTCTAAATCAATGAACACCATATGTAAATTTTTTTGACATTCTCTATACTATTCCATTAACCTCCTCAAGAGAAAAATAGCCTCCATGGTTGATCTTCCAGGCATGAAACCAAATTGATTCTCTGAAATGTTTGTTGTCCTTCTTAGTATTCTCTCAATAACTCTCTCCCATAATTTCATCGTATGGCCCATCAATTTAATCCCGCAGTAGTTCGCACAATTCTGAATATCTTTTTTGTTCTTGTATATGGGTATAAGGATACTTTTCCTCCATGCATCAGGCATATTCTTGCTCTTTAGTACTACATTAAAAAGTTTTGTCAACCAACTTATGCCATCATCTCCTAAGCACCTCCAAACCTCAATAGATATACCATCTGGCCCAACCGCTTTTCCAATCTTCATCTTTTTTAATACTTCTTTTACTTCTTCCCTACTAATTCTCCTATAAAACATAAGATTTAATTCTTCCCTAAAAGTGGTAAACTGCTCCAACTGTATATCACTACTACTGCTTTCGTTAAATAACTTGTAGAAGTAGCTCTTCTAATGCTCTTTTATCTCCTCTTCCTTTACTAATACCTTTTCATCTTCATCCTTAATGCATTTAACTTGGTTTAAATCCTTGGTCCATCTATTTCTGGATTCAGCAAGTTTGAATATATCTATTTCTGGATTCAGCAAGTTTGAATATCTCTCTCTCGCCTTCCTTAGTGTCAAGCCGTCTATATAAATCCTCAAATGTCATTGCCTTAGCCTCACTAACTGCCTTTTTGGTTTCTCTTTCCGCTTCTCTATACCTCTCCAACTTCGCTTCATTTCGGTCGTTTTGTCAAGATTTAAAACACTCTCTTTTAACTTTATCTTGTCTTGGACGGCCTCGTTCCACTACTATGCCTCTTTTTGTGCCAGAGCACTCCCTTTGGATTCTCCTAAGATTTCTTTCCCTACCCTCCTAATACACTTTACTACCTTATCCCACATATATTTGCACTCTCATTTACCGTCCAAACGTCTTCCTCTAGTACTCTTTCTCTGAATGCTGGTTGCTTATCACCTGTCAAGTTCCACCATTTAGTCTTTGAGCATCTATACATCTTCTTTTTTCTAGTCCACCTTTGAAGCTTCACATCTATGACCAACAACCTATGTTGGGCAGTCAAACTCTCTCTCGGTATAACTTTACAATCTTTACAAGTTACGCGGTCTCTTTTCCTAGTTAAGAAGAAGTCAATCTGTGTCCTTGAGGAGCCACTCTTATAAGTCACCAAATGTTCCTCTCTCTTCCTAAAAAAGGTATTCGTCACCATGAGATCATAAGCCACTGCAAACTCTAAAATATCCCTCCCTTCTTCATTTCTATTACCATAATCATATCTCCCATGTACTCATATGTATCCATCTACATCGCGTCCTATATGACCGTTCAAATATCCTCATATGAAGACCATCTCTTCTTGAGGTATCTCTAATAGCACTCCTTCCAAGTCTTCCCAAAACCTCTCCTTATGTACATCTCCTAAGCCTGCCTGGGGTAAATAAGCACTAATGATGTTTACTATCTCTTCTCCTAACACTAACTTAATTGCAATAATCCTATCTCTACAGCGTTTTACATTAACTATATCTTCCTTTAGGTTCTTATTTATTACTATGCTGACCACATTTCTCGATCTATTAAGTCACGTATATCATAATCTTTCTTAATTACTATTTAAAAAAAACTAGTAAATATCTTGCGTTTTGTTACGGGTGTTTATGGAATAACTAAACTTTTCATGGTTAAAAAATGAAGCATGTATATAATGTGTTTAACTAATTACCATCAATTTAAAATTTAATAAATAAATAAATTTAAACAACGTCAAATTACCATATTACTTATATATATTACCTTTATTTACATGTATTTTGAAATCTTTTTTATGTCTTTTATTTTTTGTTTAGATATTAGTATCAAAAAATTTTAGTGATTTTTATACTAATATTTTTAGTGGTCTGATACGTGTCACATTTTTTATTTTTTTGTTTAGAATGCTTACATATATAACACTTTTTTTTTTTGTAAGTTTATAGTCAACTATTTTAGATTTTTTAAATATTTAAATATTATATATTTGTTATGCTAAATATTATTTATTTGAAAATTTCAAAAATATTTGTATCAATTTTAGAGCAACTTTATTAATGCCCCAATGCTATATATTAACGGCCAGAAGATGAATTTCCGGCACCGAGTCATCCTCCGCCGCACCCAAACTTATCTTTTCCACTTTTTCCAACCCAATTGCAATATTAATCCCAAAATAAATCTACGAAACTCAGCGAAAATTTCTAGTTATATAATTAAACTAGAAAAGATCTCGCACTTTGTTATGGATACTTATAACGTAATTAAAATTTTTACCATTAAAAATTTGAACGTATACAACAAGTGCAATTAATTACCATGAATTTAAAATTTAACTAATAAATAAATTTAAATAATATTAAATTACGATAATACTTCAAGTATATACTCAAAAATTAATAACGTGTCAATTAAGTATAAACACCTATCAATAATGTATGTTGATATGAAAAAGATGACTTAAACCCAAAAAAAAAAAATTATAAAAAAAGAATGTCAATAATTATGGTTTACTAGAAGTGTTACCTGTAGTTAGGGGTGGCAAAATCGATCTAAACCCATCAACCCACCCAATTAAACCCATAATAAATAAGTTTGGGTCCTATTATTTTACTTATTGGGTTGTAATTGGATAATTTATAAAATACCCATTTATAAACGGATGCAATTGGGTTGTGAAACGGGACCTATTAAAACACTCATTTAAGTTAAAAATATTAATTTAATCCCTTTCTCTACATCGCTCTCTCTCTCACATCTCTCTCTCTCTTTCTCTCTAGCTATCACTATAGTAAATGTATAATATATATAATGTACAAATTAATTTAATTTCCTATCTCTCTCTTTATATATCTATGATGTGCGTGTATATATATTCAGCGTATACGATAAATGTATAATATATACATTACACATAATTTGCTTCTTCTTCCATTCTCTGTTCCTACTCTTCTCCATACTCAATTCAAATAACACGCGTGTGCGAGCGCGCGTGCACGTACACATGCGCCCACATACGCCCACATACACCCACATACACACGTGCGCGCGCGCGCATACACACCTACACACACGTGTGCGCCTACACGCATAAACTCACACGCGTGCGCACACGCGTACGCATACATACACGTGCCCACACACGCACACACGCGCGCGCGTTTGCGCACACACATGCGCGCGCACGCACACACGCACGCACATACACGCGCACATGCACACACCCGCGCACACACGCACGCACATGCACACACATATACGCGCACGCACACGCTTGCACATACACGCACACGCACACACGCACACACGCACACACATGCGCGCGCAGGCACACACGCATGCACATACACGTGCACACGCACACACCCGCGCACACACGCACGCACACGCTCGCACATACACGCACGCACACACCCACACGCGCACACACGCGTGCGAACATTTGCATGTGTGCGCGCGTACACATGCATACACGCCTGCACACGCGCGCGCGCGTGCACACATACACGCACACACCCCCCACACACGCGCACGCACACGCCCACGCCCACACCTGCATACACGCCTACACACATGGGCGCGCACACACGCGTGCACACGCACCCACGCACACCTACACAGGCGCACGCGCACACGCGCCCACACAAACACATGCACGCACACTTGCACACACATACACACACGCGCACGCGCGCGTGGACACACCTCTCACACACACGTGTGCGTGCGTGCACACAGAGAGAAAGAGAGAGAGTTGCTGATTTAAAATTGAATAAAAAATAAATCAGTTCGTACAAATTTGAAATTAACTAAAAAATGTAAATATAATATATGATATTATATAATATGTATAATATTATATTAATTAAAATAAATATTGATGTGTTTATATATATATACACATTAATTGAAATAAATTTTTAATTTTTTTTAAAAAGTAAGTTAGGTCATAAGTAAATGGGTTGGATATGCGTTCATGGGTTTGAAATAACCCGTATTCAACTCGACCATATTTAACCCGTCTTTTAAATAAGTGAGTTTAGGTTGCACCCATTTAACTTCCAACTTGTTTAAACCAATTACTAACCCACCCATCTTGCCACCCCTAGCTGGAGCAGGGCGGCGAGAGCAAGCAGTGGCATAGGTGAGAGCGAGCGGCGACAGAGAGGAGATCTAAGGAGGGAAAGATAAACAGAGAAATAAGACAAATCAAACATTGGTTTTGAAATTTTAGAACCGAGAGAGGGAGTGAGAGCGAGAGAAAGAAAGAGAGGGAATGAGGGACGGAGTGAGGGAGTGAGAGCGAGAGAAAAAAAAAGAGAGAGAGGGGACTGAAGGCAAAAAGGCGGGGAAGTGCCCCGGGGGAGGGGGAAACTAATTTATGTATATAATTTGCTATTATTATTTGGGGGGGGACTAATACAAAATTATTGAAAAATGCATTTAAACTCCGAATACCTTTGAACAAAATATTTCATAATTACAGAAAATGGACAGTACGAGGGAAATTATATATTTGCAAGGAGAGAGATTAAATATTTAATTCAACAGAAATGCTACGTTTACTCTTTTAACTTACACTTGAGTTATACGATGTCTCAAAATAACAAAATTTTGTAATTAAGTGGATTTTTATCATATTTTTTTATCATATTTCTGTATTCTTTCTATATTCACATTTCAATTTAAAGTGCATCTTAGTAAAGGACGTAAGATTTTTCTAAATAACTAACTTTCATCTCTTGTGATTTTCACAGAATTTATAATCTATATTTATATTTAAATATAATAAATTTGAATATTAAATGACTAATTTATTCTATAATTTAATTTTTTTTAAAGTACAGCTCCATATATTAAATAATTAATTTAATATTCATATTACATTTTATATGTATATTAAATTATATTATATTTAAATATAAATATAAATTGTAAATTTCATGGGAATCATAAAAAATAATTATAAAACGACGTCATTTTTGAACAGTGTGTAACTTAAAGTGCAAGTTAAGGGAGTAAGAGTAACATTTCTCTTAATTCAATGTAATTAAGAGAAGTCAACCCCTCTCTCTCTCTCTATCTATATATATATATATATATATACACGGAAAGAATAAAATGCCATGGTCATGATCGTGATCTAAATTTATTATCTTTTAAGTAGGCTACACCCACCTCCATTAATTATCACGAAACTTTACATGAATACTTTTGCTCCTCCAATAATTTGACATCAGAAAAAAATAAAAGAAGAATAAAATAATAATAATAAAAAGAAAAAAGGATGGTGAGGATTGGACCACCTCAAAATATGTAGCAGGCTTTAATTAGTAATTTCCCTTAAAAGGGTGCAACTTCTGTGTAATATTCCAAATCTCCGAACAATTAAAACAAGGAATTACTTTTCAGATAATGAGTAATTAACTCAAAGGGGAGCACTTGCTGAGACTTGCCCAATGTGGTAAAAATCTCAATTTGCAGGTTGTGGGCCAAAACGGTAAACTCACCTACAATCTAATGTTGCTGACAATAGTGTATAACTGAAATGATTCCCTTAACCCACCTACATACAGCTGCTTTGCTGCCCAAAAATTAAATTTTACTTCTTTTAATTTTTTTCGTCTTATAAATAATATGTCTATTCAAATTAATAACTTAGGGGCCGACTGGAAGCTATAAAATGTGGTCTCCATAAATAATACACCTTTATAAGCTTTGATGTGATATTTTTTACTTGGTTTGGGAAGTAAAATTTCTCTCCTCTAAAAATTATCCTCCTTTCTTAATCTTAGAAGAAAGTGCATAATTTTTGGAGAGGGTTTGAGCTCTCCAAAAATTATCCTCCCTTATATGGACTAAATTGGACCATTATGTCCCTTCTCATCCCTCTTCTCACCTACAAAATGTATTTTATATTAGACATAAATTCTTTTTTTTTTTCTAATGGAAAATGTATTAAAAAATATATTAATAAAAATAAAATATATATAATTTTTTTCCAAATAGGGGGTCGTGTGATTAAAAAAAATATTTTTTTCAAATAGGAGGCGATGTGATCTTAAGATAATAATATTATTTTTTAGCAAATATAATAATATTATTTTTTAGCAAATATATACAAAATTACACATATATTGATATTTTTTAAATAAGGAGAAAAAAATAAGCGACTAAGGAAGTTTCGGATAAATTGGAATGTTATTGTCTACGAAACTAATTTATATATTTTATAAAGTTTAATTTATTAATAACATAATTTATTTATAATTAATTTGTCTAAAATTAATTTGTACTAGTTGGTTTTCACATTATATAATTAACATAAACATATAATTAAGTTTGGGTAACCAAGTTTGGAATACTACAAGGGCAAAAGAGTTATTTGGCTATTTTTTCCATCATTCACCTCCTCTTATTTATAAAACATCCAAATCAAGTCAAAAGTTATCCTCCTCCATAAACATCATATCAATGTGGGTCAACCCTCTAAAAATAATATCTCCTCTTATCTTATACCCTCTAAAGCTTATCGTCCTAAAATTTTAACACCATCCAATCGGGCCCTTAATTCTCCGTTTGTTGAAAGTTTCTCAAAAGCTCGGATTTAAGGGTATAAATGAATGGCCTATTCACACTTTACGCTACCGCGTATTCAGAGTCAATGTATATTTTGTTCTTTTCTGAAATATAGATACACGCTAGTCCTCGATGGTTTGAGGGTATGGCCGGTGTACACTACACCGGACTACGGTTCAATGCAAGTTTTTAGTTGTTGGATCCCGTGAAGTGCAAGTTTTTAGCTGTTGGGTTTTTGTGAGGCTCCGTTTAGAATAAGAAAAAATAAGATAAATTAAGATAAAATGTAATTTTAGATTAATTTTGGTGTTATTTTTTTTGAAAAGTTGTAAATCGTGGAAACGGTTTTCTAAATCCGTTCCCACGAATTTAAAAAAATTTAAAAAAAATAACGACAATGGTACTCGTTTGAAAATTTTCGACACGAAAAATATGATTGTATAAAAAATTTACACATTCGATTAACTTACTTCCAGATTTTTTATTTTTTTAGCAAAATATTGAAATTTTTTGAAATTTGTAATAGCGAGAAAATTAAAAGTAGAGAAATTGTTAGAGATTTATAGAATTTATTTGTGATACCAAATGGGCCTGAATGAAATCTAACAGCTCTCATTCATTTTTATTTATTTATTTATTTATTTTTCACTCTCTCGTTGATTCATGCGACCAAGTCCACCAAAAACTAATCCATTTGTACAATGACGTCATCTCGCGGAGGGAAAAAAAGTTAAAATAGGCAATATTTTTTAATTTAGGGACCATTTTGGTGTAGCAAAAGATAACAAAAAATAGCAAAAAATATAATTTGAAAAAACTTTTGGCGCTTCGTGCACATATCTCAAATCACAGTTTTTAGAGATTAACAGTAAGATTCCTATTCCGACGAATTAAATTTTCGTTTAGATAAATTCAAAATTTTGTATCAATCATTTCACACCACTTATTTTTCTCGTGCTTAAATTAAAAGGTATTTCTTTGGATTTCTTTTTATTTACACTTTGTCTTTTCATTTTCTGTCGTTGGAAGTTCGTATTGGGCATAGTGGTTCTTGAGTTTTGAGATTTCTCGACTTTTCTTTCCAAAGTAAGCGTGAATTAAGGGTGGTAAAATAGACACAAACCCATCAACTCGCCCAATTAAACCCATAATAAATGAGTTTGGTACCTATTATTTTACTAATTAGGTTGTAATTGGCTAACTCATAAAACACCCAATTATAAACGGGTGCAATTAGGTTATGAAATGTGACCCGTTAAAACACCTATTTAAATTAAAAAATTAGTTTAATTCCCCTTTTTACACTACTCTCTCTCTCTCCAGACAGAAAGAGCACACACACACACACACAAAAACATGCATGTACACGCGTGCACCCACGCACATGCAAACACACCCCCCCACACACGCGCGCATACACACACACGCTCGCAAATACACGCAAACACATGCGCGCGTGCATACACACACGCACCCACATGCACATGCAAACTCACCCACACACACACCCATGCACACGCGCGCGCACATGCGCGTGTGCACACGTACACACACACGTGTATACACGCGCACGTGCACACAAATGTACGTGTGTGCGTGCGCACACACACACACAAACACACCCACACACGCGCGTACGCGCACACACTCCCACACACTCACGTGCATACACACGCACACACGCGCGCATGCACACACACACGCAAACACACCCACAGACACGCGCGCACACGCACACGCACATACTCCCATACACATACACGTGCGTGCACACACACATACATGTACGCGCACGCGCACACACATGCAAACACACCCCCACACACACGCGCACACAAGCACGCATGCGCACACACTCCCACGCGCGCGCACACACACACACGCACGTGGGCGCACACGCACACACGCAAACACATCCACGCACACACGCAAACACATCCACACACACGCGCACATACGTGCATGCACAAATACGCGCGCGGGCGCACACGCACACACGCGTGCACACACACGCGTGCGCACACTCCCGCACACACACCCACACACGTGCGCGGGCGCACACACACACATACACTCGAGCACGCGCACACACACGTGCACGCACACACACCCATATAGAGAAAAGAGAGTAGATGTTGATTTAAAATTAAATAAAAAATAAATCAGTTCGTACCAATTCGAAATTAAAAAAAATTGTAAATATAATATGTATAATATTATATTAATTAAAATAAATATTGATGTATTTATATATATACACATTAATTGAAATAAATTTTTAATTTTTTTTAAAGTAAGTTAGGTTATAAGTAAATGGGTTATTATATGGGTTCATGGGTTTGTAATAACCTGTATTCAACCTGCCCATATTTAACTCACCTTTTAAATAGGTGAGTTTGGGTTACACTAACCTCCAACCCATTTAAACCAATTACTAACTCGCCCAATCTGTCTATTTTGCCACCCCTAATCCATATCGTGTATATGGAAGAGGTGGATTAGGGGCAGAGAGGAAAGAGTAATAAATTTTTAAATGAAGAATGGAGAGTAGCCTAAAAAGAATTCCCAACCAAAACTGGTAGCCTGCGATAAATGTGCTTTTGTTTCTAATTTGGGTGATGTTTAAAATATCAAAAGAAGAAGATGAAAACTTTATCAAAACTAAAAGAAAATTAAAATTTTGCGTGTCCTTCATTGTAGAACAGAAGAAGAAGAAAATTAAAAATTCGCATGGTTTCATGTAGAGGAAGATTCGTACGCATTGTTCTCTCTTGGGCCTGTTTGAAGAAGCGAAAAAAAATAGCGAAAAAAAACATCAATTTTAGTGTTTTAAGCATTTGATGAAATATCAAAACCTATTAATTTTGTTAGTTGGCAAATTATCAAAACACTAACTTTTACCGAGTTGTGAGGGTATAATGATCATTTCACTTTAACTCAACTAAAATCTTATCAAAATTTTTATTGAACACCTAAAAATTGTCAAAAGTTACTCAAGTTTTCTATTTATTTTACTAAATACCTAAAGGTTGACAAAAGCTATTAAAAATATATATTTATTTTATCAAATACACAAAAAATTTCATCTACCAATTTTTGTCAAAAAATTACTAAAAATTTAACTTTCACACGAGACCTTAATAATACAATATCTAATAACTGTGCCTAATATTAAATAATATTTTTCTTTCTTCTATTATAATTTTGTAGTTTATATTTTCCTTATTTTGGTCAAAATTCATAACCTTTACTTTTACAACCTAATGATTAGAAAAAAAAAATAAAAAAGAGCATTGTTATTCTACTAAAACATAAATAAAGTATTGTTAGTCTTGTCTTACTACTAAAATATTGATATTATGAATTATATAGTCATTATCTATGTCGATACTATCATAAAAGAAGTAGTAGAGATAGTAGTGAAATCAAAAATTTCATAAAACTAATTTTTGGTGAAGTCTTTATTTATTTATTTATTTTTCATTAATAACCTAACCACTCACCATTTAAGGTGGTGTAAAAGTAATTTTTAATTTTTGTAAGTTGTTTCAATAGTTTATCTTTTTATTTTTTATTTCCCTTAAATGCCCTTTAACCACCTACTAACATTATAACAAATTTTTTGTTTTATTTAAATATCCCTTAATTACTAACTATCTACATAAATATCTTTAATTAATAATTACTTATTATTTGAGATAATTTTTTTAATTTTTTAAATAAAATAAAAATTAATTAAAGATGCACACATATAGTTGGAAGAGTACGTAAAGTCTATCTTTTTTTTTTTTTTTAAATACTTATCAAGTATTTTTTATTCAATTTGCGTGCACTTTAACTAATTCAATTGAGATACCATTCAAGATAATTAAGTCTATCTACTACACTCTTAAATAGGACAAAATTAAAAATCTTACCACATCTTAATGAAACATATACCAGGACATAAAGTCAATTCTATTTTTTTGTACGACTAATCCCATCTAAAATTTTACCCGTTAAGCTATGAGTATTAAAAGTTTATCTACTATACTCTTAAATAGGATAGAATTAAAAATTTTACCACATCTTAATAAATTACATACCACTAAAATGAACCATGATTTACAAATATCACAACTTTATTTGAGTAAATATATAGTTTAGTTATAAACTAGAGCATTAACTCGCATGAATCCAAAAATAAATTTGCAATCAACATATACCAGCCCACATAATTTATAAATATTCTAAAAGCTGAGGCTCTAATCGTAACTGTACTCTTGGGCTTGGGTCCAGCCTGTATATTTTGGAGGCGAATTCAAGTATTGGGCCGTTGATCTGTAGATACCGAAATTCAAGCTGGCCCATGTCATGCCTCTTACCCAACAGGAACCCAGCTGATCCAAGCCTAGAAGTACGTGGCCCAAGCTTCCCACACTTAATTGTTTTTTCTTGTTTTAATCTCGCTCTCTCTCCCTCCTCTCTCTCTCTAATAAAAAAGTCGTTATTTAAAGACCTACATGTATTATATCTCTATGGGTCATTGGGAAATACAATTTTTAATAACTTTTGATATTTTTTTGTCAAAAGTTTATAATTAAAATTTTTAGTGTGTATTTGGTAAAATAAATAATAATTTTTAACAATTTTTGAGTAATTAATACAATTTTTGACAACCTTCCTGCTTTGAAAAAAAAATTAGTAATTTTTAAGTTGAATAAACAAGAAGTAAAAATCAATAATTTATCAAGCACTAAAATTTAGAAAATTAATAGATTTATATAAAAAATTACTCCTTCATACGGTATCTCAATGTAATCTCCATAGAATTCTTAACTGTACTGTAAAGTAAAGTACTATTTATAGAAATTGATGTATAATGTTAAAATCGATGCCAATGCCTGGGTCTTGGTTGCATCTAATTAGAATCACATCGATGGCTTTCCAAAGTTTAGGGTTACATTAATAAATTTTAAGCAAATCAATGCAGTTAATTTGAACACTTCAATTTTTATAGTGGAAAAGGAGTTTAGCATTCCAAACTGCTGTCAATAGCCCTCAAATGAAAAAATAAAAACAAAAACAGGGGGAAAATTTAGGTGTGGCATGTACACGGCGTACATTATTTATTTATTTATTTGTTTATTTAATTTCAAAAGCTGGTAGCCTTGGAAATAATTCGAAGCTTGTGTCACTTGGCTCGAGCTCATTTTTAGATAGCAGAGTAGATGATTCGATTTGAAGTTTTGAACTGACTTACGACTTCAAGCTTGGTATTGACTTTGTATCGCATTTATAAGATTTGGTTCAAGCTCGACTTGTTTAAATGTAAAAAATATTACATTTTTATATAAAAATGTTTTATGTATTATTTTTGTAAAACACATTATAAATATTATTTATATGTTTCTTGTAAATAAGTTGAATTAAATTTAGACTAGTCCAGTTCAGTTAAATTAGTTCAAATTTAAGACTATATTTTTTTAAATTTCAAATTTAATTTATTTGCAAAATAAATGAAAGATTATTTTTTTCTATTCTAAAATCAACGATAATGTAATAAAATAAAAACCAAATATTTAATTTATATTGGAATATTTTGTGCACGTCCGCGCATTTACAAGTCAATATGTTAGCAATTAAAAGAAACAATGAAATAAAAAGTATAATATTTTAACTTTTAGAAAATTTAAAACATGGGCCTAGATTTTTTCTGATGGAGCATAAATTTATGAAAATATTTACCTAAATTCAACTTAGCTTGGCCCAAGGTTAATATATAAAAATGCAATTTATATTTCATATTTAATATTTTAATTCGTATATAATATATAAAATATTTTTCATGTATTAGATTTATTTTTCCTGTTGAAGTGAGAATTGTTTCCATATTATATCCTACATTTTATTGTATTATATATTATAATACACATTTTATTTTAATTTTTTATAACCAGGATGATTGGGTAGGTTTTGGATTTAAAGAACATATATTCTAGGATTAGACTTAATTTTTAAGAAGAGTCGAAATGCTAGTTCAAACCAAATTTGAATAAAATATAAGATTTTAATACTCATATAAGAGTTCGACTTTATTCATCTCTAGCTGCAGACTAAAATTAACTCAAATAAAAATATAAATATTAGTAAACATACAACTCAATTGCTGTTTTGCAAAAATATGCACAATCATTAGAAAATATTGTAATAAATTTAAAAGCACTATTTTTATCAATATAAAATGTTACACATTTCCGTTCGAATCAAATTATATACTAAAAGGTAATATTGTACATTGGAAATATGCGTTGGACGTTTAAAGGGTAATATTGTCTAAAAAAATTAAAATTATATACTACAAAATATTAAATTTATGATTCTTAATATTTCAATACTATGTAGAATCAATATATTAGTACACATTTTCAGCAAAAATCCCAATAGATTATTTTGGTTTCATATATTTTTGAATTAATTATAATATCCAAACGATGCCTAATTAATTATGAATATCTTCTAGTGAATGGATAATTATAACTAATGGAGGATGAAACGCTAGGGATATGCATTCCTTATCAGCTAGCTTCCTATAAATACATATTATCTTCAAACCTTTCAAGCATTTTCATAAAATGAAAAATGAAATTTAGAGAAATTACTTAAGGAAATTAAGACACAATAACAAATATATATATATATATATATATATATATGAGAATCATCATGATTGACCCAATCAATAACATTAATGGTATCCTAATCCAATTCTAGCTAGCTAGTCAACTTTCCCTTTTTCATGTAGATAATTTCGTGATGAAAAAATTAAAACAAATAAAAGTGCTTTCAATTTAATTTTATTTTTTTGCCACTTTAATTTTTTTCTTATTTTCTCTTTTAAAAGTCTTTGTAAGTCTCCGTTACTATTGTAAACAATTAATAACATTAATTACTTACTTATAAGAAAAATTGAAATATTCAATTCAAATAATTAATTGATTAAGACAACTATTTTATATTTAGAAATAAGTCACTAAATATCTTTTAATTCATTCTTTAATATAAAATGAATCAAGCGCTAAAGATCCTTTATACTAGGTTTGGAAATATTTCATTTTAAGAATTGACTTGATTTTAAAATAAGAAATTAATTTGATTTGATAAATAAAATTGCATTTGAAACATATGTTTAAATCTAAGAATTTAATTCAATTAATTTTAGAGAAATATCAAATTTGGCCATATTAGTAGCAATAAAAAAATATGATAAATATAATACATGAGCGTAAATTTGTCCATTTAATTATTTAGCTCAAGAAAAGAATAAATTCTCATCAAATTTTATTTTATTTTTTGATTAAATTTCAAATGATATATAAATCCCAAAATTTAAGTTATGAAATTAAAAAATCAAATCCAACTCATAAAATTTTAATTTAATTCTAAATATAAAAAAAAAATCAAATCTTATCAAATCTACCATTTTAAAAAAAATGTTAGTATAAAAACATGAGGTTAGGACAGAATTTAAGCTGCATCCCCTTTCTCCAAAATACCTTTCTTTGGCTATACAAGCATGTCAGGTACTCTCACAAGTCTCAATAATGTTTTTGTTATTGTAATTAATATAATTTCTTTAGGTTAATTCCACTTGTTTGTTTGTATAGTTCTTTTTTAAACAACAATGGAGAGTACTAAAATCTCTAATCACCAAGCCCAACTTAATAATGTTATATATTATTAATGTTCAGGTAAATCGATGGATTCATATGTTGTTTTGCTAGTTATTCTCGCGAGCTCTCTCCTAACTGTCGGTAATGAAATTGAAGACTTAGTTTTGGAGAAACAACTTAAACTTTTGAACAAGCCAGCGGTGAAATCCATATCGGTATTTATTCTTGACAAATATTTGATGTGTTCTATGGATGTTTTTTTTTTTTTTCTTTTTTTTCATTAAACTAAAAGTATAATTTAATGTAAAGTATACAGGTGACAACAGTAATTTAATATTACAAATATGAATTTCATAAAGAACTTACCAATTACAAAGATGAACGCATTGGCTGGTAGGTGATGTCTCAAATTACAATGTGTACATTGAGACTGTGGACAGATAAGGGGAGCCCGGATTTTGGTTTGATTCGACTTTCTTTTCTTTTTGCCTAAATATACTATGATATCATATATGATGCTAGTTTTTTCAAATAGCTTTTATAATTCCATAAGTTTTTTTTTTAACTAGAAAATTAATGATTGACTATGTTAAATTCATATTTAGCATTATAAATTTTTAAGATTTAAAAAAATAAAAGAGATAGATTTTATTATTTAAGGGTATGGACAGAAAATATTTAACCCTTTTATTATAAGTCAACATATAATTCTTTTTTCTTATTTGAATTAAAGGATAAGATTGACGGAAGATGTTCATATTAATTAGACTTGTGTCACATATCATGAAAATTTATATGTAAATACATATAAGACAATACTTAGAAAAATAGATACAAATAGTCTACTATAAACAAATTTGTATCAAGTTTATTAAATAATAAAAATATTTTATTTTAATGTAAAATGGATAAAAATATATTCTTGTATACTAATTTTTAAGAAAAATATTTTTTTCACAAAACAATAGTAACTCGTGAGGCTTAAATTTAGTTAAATTTAATAAATTTTGTCAATTTTACACTTTAATTTAAATCATAAGCAAGTTTTGTGTTTTTATAAATCACCTGGTTATATCTCCTATCAATTTTTTTTTTTTGAACATAGCAAAATTGAGAGATAGATTGCATTGTTTACAGAATGAGTACGGAGATATATATGATTGTGTGGATTTTTATCAACAACCCGCATTTGATCATCCTTTGCTGAAAAATCACAACTATCACTTTCAGGTTTCTCTCTCTCTCTCTCTCTCTCTATATATATATGTATATCCTAGTCTTTTTAATACAAGATTATGACATCTCTTAAATTATTTTACATGGTCTAAATTGCAGATGAAACCTAAAATATATCATAAGAAAACAGTATATCGAGCTTCCGCAAATGTTACCAAACACATAACTTTAAGGCTAAGGGATGGAGGCTGCCCGCTTGGAACAGTTCCTATTAGAAGGATTACTAAGGAGGATCTCATAAGAGAGAAACTTGCTTCAAAAACAAGGCCTATGACAGCTGATAACACTCCTGGTGCTAACGTAAGTCATTTTTGCCCAACTGGACAGATGGGGTAAATTACAATTAACATCGTTATATTTTATTTTAATTTTAAATTATTATATGTATATAGTTATATTTTAAAATCATTCTAGCTTATTCTTTTCATTAGTTATCATACAAAAAGAATTAATAAAAAATAAAATTTGTTCATTATGGCATTTTCTATTAATAAAATTTGACCATAGTGATAAAATAAGACGAGTTAAAAGTATAAGAGGTTGTTAACATTTTTAATGTTGCTCAGTATGCAGTAGTTCGGACTCGAAATGATCCACAGAGTGATGGAATCGCAGGAATACGCACAGGGGGCACCAGTGTTTATAGTCCACCTGTTGAGGGTCAACAGTATAGTGCAGGGCGAATGAAGATTCAAAATGGGAATGATAGTATAGAAGTTGGGTGGAGAGTAAGTTTGCTAGCCTGCTGCAAATTTGAGACTTATATATATATATATCTTTTTTTTTTTCCTGACCGAAGATAAATTTGTAAGAGTAAATTATGTTGACATTTTTTTTTTATACGTACGTTCTTGTTTCCCTTAAAGTAAATTTATAAAAGGTAAATTTTATTTAACACATTTGTACATATTATCAATAACAATTTAGAATCTTTAATTTTAAATCATTTTACTCTGTCATGTCATTTTTCAACTGTTTTATTTTATTCTTTTCGTTATTTATTCTTAAAAGAATTTGACAAAAAATATCACATGTTCATCATAGGTAAAGAACACGTTGTGTTTAAGTCAAAAAATTTGATAGAATAATTTAAATAGAACTGTTTACTCTGTAGGCATTAAAGTAAAATTGGAAGTAAAAAAAATAATACTAAAACCCCTTTTAATAATATTTATATTTATTGGTTTTTTATTTATATTTATAAATATTTAAAAATTGATAATAAAAATATATTTGTTAAACTTGTTTATATTTTTTTGTTTTGAAAAAATAAAAACTTAAATAGAAAAAATAAACAAAAAATGTTTTCAATACTCTCATTTTTTTCTATTATAAATATTTTATCAATTTTCACACTTTGTCAAATAAATTATCTTATTCAAATAAGAAGTATATTCTATTAAATTATTTTTATTCAAATAACATAATTAAATTAAATTAAATAATTAAAATAATTACTAAATTAATTAATTAATAATTACTAAATTAATTAATTAATAATTAATGTAATTTCATATATTTTATTAAATTATTTTAAATAAATAATATAATTATATTAATAAAAATAATTTAATATATTTTATTTTATTGAATTAAATTATTTTTAATAAATAATATAATTAAAATAATTTAATTGTATTTAAACAAATCAATTTAATTTATTAAATATTAAATTAATATTAAATATACTTTTTTAAAATTCAATTAATTTTTTTAACAATTTAATAAAACTAAATATTTTATTAAATTAAAAATTAATTACTGTAAACAAAATTACATTTTCAGACGTAGTTTTAATTTTTATTTAAAAAATTGCCAATAGATAACAAAAATCAAAATAATAAAAAAATGACAAAATTATCGGACGAGCTCTAAACATATCAAGTGTAATTTATTAATAGTAATATTATACGATCAGAATCTTTTTTTTTTCAGAATTTTACTAATTCTTTAGTTGTTTCAGGTTGATCCGTCTCTGTATAATGACAGCCGTTGTCGATTATATGTACGTACAGATGTAAGTTTCCCTAAACCCATTATGATTAAGTTCATAGACCGCAATTGTCAAAATTAATAAATATAAATATTATTATATATTTTTCACTACTCACAGGCTAGTCAAACTCACTGCTTCAATACTCGATGTCCTGGGTTTGTGGTTGTGAACAAAGAAATCGCTCTTGAGACACCTTACCCCAAAACTTCTAAGCCGGGAGGAGATATTTTGGCGTTCAAGGCCGGTATATCCCAGGTAATGCCCTTATTATGCTTCGTTATTTCTTCTTTGAGTTTGGAGAAGAAAAATGAAATAAAATGGGTAAATTTAATTCTGTTTTCCATAGTTTTACTTGAAACATCCATAACTTAGCCCGTTTAACAAAGCTTCAAGTTTTAAGTTTTCAATTCACGTTTTCATTCTCATTTTTTTAAAGTTAGAACATGAAAATTCGTTTAGTAAATTTTTTTTGAGTTTTTTTAATTTGAAAAAAAAATAATAACTATTTTCAAAATTTTTAAAAATTATGAAAACATATAAAAGTTATTTTCTCAAGTATTTATTTTCATATTTCAATTTATTCCATAACCACTAGCGCTCACCCCCATTATCCTCCGACTGTCATCCATATTTAGTCACTATCGTTACTACCTTCCACCACCTTAAACCGCCGCCGTCCACTCACTTACCTTTAGTCACTGCTAACAACCACCCGTCGCCACCATCACTGCCACCCGCCATCTACCACCAATCATCGTTTGCTGCTACCACCTCCGTTGCTTGTCACCCACTGCTCGCCTCTAACCATCACCACCGACTAGCCACTACCTTTGTTGTCGGTTGCCACTTACCTCTGGTAACTACGACCATTGACCGTTGCATTATTGCCTACCTCCAACCACCGTAAGTCAATCACAATAACCTCTAACTACTGTTGTCTGTCTTTACACACCAATGTTGGCCACTTTCCTAATACCATAATTACTAAATAATAAATATTATTACCAAATGCACTAGGGGTGGATGTACCTTTACGTTACTCTGAATTGTAGCCCACAAGTAGTCTTGCCAAAAAAATTACTTTTTTTTATAAAATTGTTTTAGTTCAAGAAACATTTTTTTTTTAAATTTAGCACTCCCTAAATTTTTGTACCTCAATCCAATTTGCATTTAAAATCTCTATTCAGTCTAAATTTTTGTAATTCAACCAACTTTATCTTTAAGTCATTTGTTCAATCTAGACAAACCTCAAATCCTAGTTTTGCTCCGAAAATGCACTTTCAAGTTTTTTTTTTTCTATAAAAATGAAATTTAAAAATAAAAAATTAAACATAAAAATTAAAAATTGAACATCAAAATTGACAAATTTGTCAAATAGGTTTTACGAGAAAATCTCCTGGGCTAAAGTGAAATTTACCCAATAAAATGACAAGAAGTAATTGTATCAGTAAAGAAAGTATAAATTTCTTCTCTTTTTTTTAACCAAATTTTATTTTGCTCAAGTTTTATTTAAAACTTTTATTTAAGAATCTAAATATTTTTTTAACAATTAAAATTTTGAATTTTTAATCTGTCATAATGTCCTCCTCTATTTATTATTTTGTGCCTGAAAGTTGAACAATTACTAACGAAAATACAAGGACAAAATAATCATGGAGGAAGAAGATTGCTGACTAATAAAAAATTTAGCTCATTCAATCGTTAAAAAAATTAAAAAAAAAATGATTTTAATACATATACAGGACCCAAAGAGTGGAGATTGGTGGTTTTTGCTTGGGAAAGATTACGCCATGGTTGGATTTTGGCCAAAAGCAATATTTAGTACAGCGGGGCTGCAAGTCACGGCAAGTCAGGCAGAATGGGGAGGAGAGACATTCGGTCCAGAGGGCATATTTAAACCTGCCATGGGGTCTGGCTCTTACGATTTGAATTTGGGAGACACCAATAAAGACGCTTTCTTCGACCATATGGAACTCAAAGATATCGATGATCAGACATGGTACAGCCCTGCGACTGATGATCTGGAAGTGTTTGTAAGCGATAAATCAAAGTATGCCGCCGTAGATGAAGGCTACGTTGGGGACGTATTGGGACATCTAATGTTTTATGGAGGCCCCGGGGGATCCTAAATGATAATTTGGTCGAACACCAACCTTGTCATTCTAAATTTATAATTATGTTGGCATATGTTTAACATTTTATTTGAGAAATTGGAGAGTATTTGTGCTATGCTTGTCTTATTACTTTTTATCAGTAAAAAAAAATTAAGAAATAATATTGCAAATAATAAAAAATGTGATGACTCAGGGTTTTATAATATACGTATTCTATATTGGCAACAATTTATGTGTTTTCCATTGCATGTTTTTGTATTGGCTCTAGTGTATTTATTTATTTTAGACTCGGTAATTTTTTATTTATTATTTTATTCAAAGTCTGTTACTCAACTTTGGTATTTAACCAAACCTTGGTTGGTCATTGAGTAATTTAATTTAAACGTTAAATATAGAACTGGCAAATTGAGTGGGTTAGGAATGAGTCGTAACAGGTTGAAATCCAATTATACCAATTTACTAATGGTTTATTATTGCGCATATTAGATATAAGTTATGTCAAAACCATAAACTTGAATTCAAATTTTTTTTAGTGAATTTATAACATATTTTTGATATTTTCTAATATATTTATTATACCTAAAATTTAGTTTACGAGTCCATAATTAACTGACAAATTAAGAATTGAAAGTCTATAGTATTTTCTAGAGCCATTATAACTCCTCAAAACGGAGTAATTATTCCTTTTTACTAACCTTAAGAAGCATAAAATTTGCGATAACTGTAGGTATTAGTTGTATTTGAATTAAGAACGTGAACGATGCGGATTAAGGGGCCCAAAGTTATTTTTAAACTTTAGAGGTCTGAAAATTAAATCTCAACTATTCGATTAACATGAACTTGATCAGACCCTTTAATTTAAAAATATAATTTTTAACATTTTAAAAGGATAAATCGGTCAATAAAGAAAATATTAACTGATGAAAAAAAAATAGGAAAGAGATAATTTTAAATGATGAAGGATGAAAATTAAAGATAAATAAAGATATAGCAACCAAAGATAAATAAAAATACTAACTCAATACAAATAAAGATATGGTAAATTTTTAATTATTTTTATTGTTTAAAAATATTTAAATTTATTGTAATAACCTGAATTTTTTTTCCTTAATTAAATTATTTAAGTGTGGTAGTGATATTTATTATAGTAAAAATCTAAAAAATTGAGCATTTGAAAATTTTTGGAATGATAAAAATTAGTTGGAAAATTTTCGGATTAAAATTCACCCTATGTGGGAGTTTAATGTAGATTTCTAAAATTTTTATCCAAACACTTCTTAGCCCAATTACTTATTTGGTTCAAACCAAGACCATTAACCCATGGGTCAACCCTTTTCTTTGACTCACCTCAACTCACTTCAACTCACTTTATCACTCAATGAATTGACTCATGAATAGTTGCTCTAAATTATTTCCCGACAACTTCATTTCCATCTTCCATACACTCTCACCATCTTTCAAAATTATTTGACTAATTGGACAAAGAGAAGACCTACATTGATGACCTTAAAGCATCTTTTTCAAATTATTTAGCAAACAAGATTTAAAGCATTTTGTTTGAAAGCTAGCATGATTTAAAGCATTTGGTTAAATTGTCAAAAAGCTAGCATGATTGTTTAAATTTGTCAAAAAGTTAGCTTGATTCCCGGATCATGCCACCTCCATACATCTTCCCCAATGCTTTTCTTAAATGATATAGTTAGATAGTCAAAAAGTAAGCATGATTCTTGGATCATGCTACCAATTGTATAGGCATGATCTTACCTTAGTTGATTTTTTCTCCACCAATAATTTTCTCTACACTCCCTATAAATTGTGTGTCTTCAAAGAGAAGAAAATAAGAGAGAAATAATAATAAATTATTAATTAGTGAGGCTGAAGATTTGGTGTTGTTTGGAGGAAGAAGAAAGGTTTGGAATTTTCCAATTTGGGTGGTGTTCAAAGCTAACTCATTTTTCCTTCTCAGACTTGGTCATTAATATCTTCATTGAGGTAGGATGATGAATCTCTTAAAATATATTTGATGCATTTTCTGGTTTGAAGTATGAAACTTGATTGTGATAAAAATAAATACCCGTATATTGGGGGTAGGGAAGCCAAAATTTTGACTGAAGTAACTCAGTATGCTGACAACTCTCTATTTGTAACTTCTTATGTGCTTCTAACCCCTAAAACGGTGGAATTAGGCTTTGGCTAAAACATAAAAGTTGTAGCCCTTTCAGTTTTCTTTTCAACCCAAAAAAAATCGCATCAATCCGATTTTTGAGTCAAAAGTTATGCCTAAAATACTGAGCACGTGTAAAACTATATTTTCTGAACAAACTGAATTCAAAACTGTTTTTGTACCTTTAGACCTTAGAATTTTAAAAAGTGTAAAACATGAAAGTTGTAGGTCTTGAAGTCTAGTTTCCACAGATATAAAGTTTATAGATATTGGAGTCTTGCTCTATTTTATATGAATTTTCTTTCAAGCTGCTATTCTGCTTAGTTTTAATTGATGCTTGTTTGGATTTGTTTAGAATATTATGTTTAAAGATTTATTTAAATTTCCAATTTCCTTCTGTTAGTTATTGTCATGTTAATAATTTCTATTGATATGAAATTATTTTAAACTAGATATTATGTATTATTTGACACTCTAATATTGATGATAATTGACTTAGATAATCAGTTTCATCATGGATAATTGGATGACTTATTCAAACTAAAATGCTAGTATTTGATAAAATGCCCAAAAGAAACAGTGGACTTGTTCTTTTCTCATTTGGTCTTTCTTAAATGAATTTGATTTATTTTTGACATTGTTTTGTCAACCTAGCAAGTTATATAATTATATTTTTATGATTAAGTGAATTTAATGAAACTCATTTAATACCTTCCTAAACATTGGAATAATTCTGTGGACATTTGTGGATATCTTGAAGCCAAAAACCTATGATAAGGGTTTGGTTATAAATAAGATGATGATTGGAAATTTATTTAAATTATTTTTGAATAAAATAAAACTTATCAATTTTGCTAAAAATTAAATACAAGTCCAAGAGATATTTATTATCTTTATATTCCATAAAATAATAAAATAAAAGGTAAAAGAAGCAAAAACTGAGATTTGCAGCCAATGAGGTTCGAACTTGCGACTTTAAATCGCAATTAGGGTCGCCCACCCACTAAGTTACCAACCTCGGCCTAATTAATATACCATTAGAAATAATTTTATTCTTATCAAATTTGGTACGGTAAACTTGTCAAAACAATTAACTAAAATACTAATTTGTATTCTAAATTTTTTTTACTTGCTAATTGTTAATTTACATATAGTGCCTACCTTTGTGATAATGATATTGATGACTATGTTAAATCTTTGATTTATTGAGAATTACTATTAAATTATGGATTTAGATAAAGTGCTTAAAAATATACTACATGTGACTGAATAATCCCACTTTTGATTCATTGCCCGGGAACATTGCCGGTTGTTATTCAAAATGTCTGATTTCTATACAAGGTACCCTGAGAATGTAAAAGGGTGAGAAGAAATTAAGGCACTCGGTGCTAAAGTTATTTTTGACAATGGGGTGATGGGTGGGTAGAAATGGCCTTTTAAATGAAGATGGGAACATGCATTTTATTTGGGAGATGCTCCCTTCTGACCTGGCCAGTCAGGTAGCCAGTCGCAACAGCTAGGTTTTTGGTAGGTGACACCGTCGGTATGCATTGGATGCTAAGCCCGTAAAGTCACTGGTTCCCAAGGCTGGGGGTAGAGGAGGATAGGAGTATGATTATCTTAGGAGAATTTTGATTAAACTCCTTTACAAAATTTTATTGTAACTAGCAACCTCTCTTGTTATGTATGAATGACGTGTTGGAATTATTTAATTATATTTAATTCCTCTCGATTAATATTTTATAAAAATATATATATATATATATATGTATGAAACCTGTATCGCTACGGGGTTTGATCCCGAGACCTTGAAAATCTAAATCTGAGATCCCTACCACTGCGACACAGACTTCATTGTGGTATACACATCAGTATTTAACTATTTTACATGTAAGTAAAATAGTAGTTACGGTGACGGTTTCATCGAACCGTTGTAAGTATAATTTACATTATTCAGTTGAGATCTATTGAATTAATTGTTGCATAAATAGTATGCCACCTAAACACATTCACTTAATATAGTGTAGTATTACAACCACTGCATATAGGCACCTAAGAGATTCTGATTACTGGGCTTTAGTAGCTCACCCCTTGTGGGAATATTTTTTTCAGGATATTAAGCACAGGGATACAGAAGATGAGCTGGAAAGAGATTAATTTCTCTTAAATATTCCATCAGAAGAGTTATCTATTTTTTTCTTCTTTCCTGCACAGAGCTGGAGGACTTTATTTTTGGTCTGTAATAATTGTTGGATGATTGTAATTATCAAGCATAGACCTAATTTGCTTTTATTTGGTATGTAATGTTAATCGCGTGGTTGGGACACTTAGATGGCTCTGTAATATTTTTCTCTATCTTTATTTTGTGCCCTGTAGTTGAAATCCCATCAAATGGTTCAGTCCAATGACTTATAAATATTGTTAGGGATAAACATGAGATTTTGACTATCTTAAATTTTTCTTACGGGTCAACCCCAATCTGGGGGAAAACTCTGGGGTGTGACAGCGTGTTATTATCATCTTATTTTTATATCTAACAAATAAATTTCAAGTCACCCCTGGGCATTCGGTTATGAAAATCCGGGGCGTGACATTTATGTTAAAGATAAATAAATATACAGTAAATGATTTTTTAGACTAACATTAAGAACTAAATAAAAATAAAGATAACAATTAAAGATAAATAAAAATATAACAACAAAAAATAAATAATTAATTAATTAAAATTTTAAATTAATATAAATTTAAATATCATTAAAATAAAAATAACTAACAATTTGTTATCTCTTTATTTATCTTTAATATAAATTTTTAATTATTTTTAAAGAAGAAAAACAATTAAAATTTTATTATTTTTATTTGAAGAATAAAAAAACAAAGACTAAGAACTAAATAAAAATAAAGATAATAACTAAAGATAAATAAAGATATAACAACTAAAGATAAATAAATAATTAAAATTTTAAATTAATATAAATTTAAATATCTTTAAAGATAAATATAAATTTATTTGTCATTTCTAAATTTCTTAAACTCCCTACAACAGGGTACAACTTCAATAGAATTAAAAAGTAATTTTTTATAGTTATTGTATAATTAAGTAAATTTAATTATTTATATTTTTATATTTCTTAAATACCCTTTAACTATTCACTTTTTTAAATTTTTTTTTATTTTCTTTAAATGCTTCTTATTAGCATAGGAAGATCTCTTAATCACAATGCCCGCTTTCCTTTCATTTTTCAGATCAACCCATGAATTTAGAATCACATGCTGTTGTATTAGTTGCCTTTTTGTTCTCTCTCTTTGTGAATCATAATGGAGTTAAAAGCTCAGAGATTAAATTTTTATACAAAAGGAGATTTAGAGTTAGAGAAGCAACTTAAACTTCTGATGAACAAAACAGTAGTGAAAAATATTTAAATACTTATTCTTAATAAGAGATCACTAGATTTATTTAGTTATGAATTGATGTGTTTATTTGTCGACATCATTCTTGCAGTATTACCTTTGCAGAGGTATTTTATTTATTTGTCTTTTTGTTTTTTGAGCACATTAAGCGTTACATCACAACTAGTATAAAGAAATTAGATTTGAATAAAATTTGAATTAAAAATTTATCAAGAAAAATAAAAATTTAAAATTTCTTCCCTTACGTGATTGTTATGAAAAAAAACATATAATTTAAGAAATTAAGTTATCTAAACTTTAAAAAAATTAATAATATATTGATGAATATTTTTTACTTTATTATATTTTTAGTCTATTTAAATAAAAATATATTTTTATATTTTACCTATTTTTCTTTATTTTTAATCTATTAAATATGAAAGTGGCCGACACAGGTGTGATACACCATCTCAACCACAGCTGATGATGATGGGAATTTAATTGAACCAATTCCTGAATTCCTTGTACATGCCCTGTTAATTTAATTCCAATAATAGAAGATTTACACAAGAGTTAAATAAATCGGATGTTTGATTTAATTAGTACAACAAATGATTGGATGTTCAATAGGGTTGCATTATTAATTTATTTAAATTCATTAAAAAGATACATATTTGATTAATGATGGAATGAGATACAAATTTATTAAATTTAGATTTAATTAGAGGGATTCATAAATTTGTATAATTATTACTACCTCTAGTTAAGCATTTGTCAACGTGATACATACATCCTTGTAAATATTCTTCTTGGCTGCCTGGTGGGTGATGATCAGCGTCTCCTGTCTACCTTAGGAAGTTGTTTCTCAAGCACTTACCCCTTTTCGATCATCTGCTGATGGCTCCTTGACTAGACGAGAGTTTTGAGGGGTGAGATAGAACTTGATCGTTGCAAGAAAGAAACCAGAGGAAGAGCTGTGAGCTGGGCGAGTAGTGAGAGCTGAGAGCTTATTGTTTAAATTGTCTGGCACATAAGCTCGAGCCAATGAAGGCATAACTTAATGCAATTAATGCTTGAATTTCAAACACTGTGTAGACCAATATATTGTTTTGGTAAAGGGTCTCCCTTATTAATTACTAGAAGTGGGGCATGTGCGTGTGATATTTTTATTAAATTTTTATTTTAATTAAAGAAAAATTAGCAAAAAAATGACTTCAATAACAAATAATAAGTACATAATGTTATTTAAGTAAATAATTAATAACTAATTAAAAAAATATTTAAAGAAAAGAAAAAAGTTAAAAAGAAAAAAGGAGTGAATAATTAAAAAACTTCACTAATAATTCTAATATATATTTGCTCTATACAATTGTATGGATATATTTTATGTGATGTTTTCGATTATGAAAACCAAATTGATTGATTGCTTGTTGAGCAAAAAATCGAACTAATTTTATTACAAATTGAAGAATTAAGATTACAAGAGAAATAAACTCTCTCAAATTCTCTCTTTTTCTCTGTCCACTTTGTTATTCCGTCATGCCCCTCCGAGCTCTCTCTCCCGAGCTCTATTTATACACAAAATTGATTAAGAAATAAACAATGCACTATTCGGTGCATTTAATGTCCACTTCAACTAAAAGTGAGCAACGTCAAAGTCGGTGCTACAATTCAACGTCGATGCTGACTTTAGTTCATCCTCCAACCTTTCCGATTCTTTATTCGACTTGGGTGGACTTCTGAGCATTGCCTTTCCTTAAACTTTCACGCACATTTTTCTCCTAATTCAACGGATGCATTGGAAGATGTGCCTAATTAATTAGGGATTGTTTGAGATGCATATGTAAAATTTAATAACCACCACCACCACCACCCGGGGGGCAAAATTGGAATTTTACGAAAAGTTCAGTCTTGGCATGCATTTGAGGTTTGTGCTCACGTGCGTTTGGATATATATGTAATGTACCTTAAATAGTCGTTTAGATTGTAATAACATAATTTTTCATTTATTTGATTTTGTAACTTTTTGAATTACGACAATACACGGAGATCTCTTAATCATCCCAAATTAGGTCTACTTTACCTTCATTTTTCTAGTCAACCCATAGATCACCTGCGGTTGTATTTGTTATCTTTCTTTTTGTGCTCTCTCTTTGTGAATCATAATGGAGTTAAAGGTGTGAAACTGAGTTTATCTAATAAGGAAGATCTGGAGTTAGAGAAGCAACTTAAGCTTCTAAACAAACCACGAGTGAAAATTATTCAGGTACTTAATATATTTAGTTATGAATTAATTAATGTATTTATTTGTCTGACATCAACTTTGCTACCATTACAAGGAATTTTTTTTTTTTTTTTTTTAGCACATCAAACATTACATTGCAATGGCAATAAAGAGACAAAAACTATTATCTAAGTAAAATTTGGATACATCTTGAAGGAGAAAATTGGATTGAGACAACATTAAGATATCAAAATAAATGTCCAGTCAAAACTATATGACAAAAAAGATTAAACTTCACAAATGACATCCTAATATTTTATGGTCAATGATTTGAAATTAGGCTTACTTTAGCAAATAATAGTGAGGTTATTTTCAAAGTGCATTTGGTTCACAAAAAAAGTCTATCTTTTAATAATTTCAATAATTTTTATCCTAGTGTTGCTATAAGCTGATTTTGATAAAAATTTTGTATTGGATGAAAACTTGTAAGAATTAAAGAAGAGTTGTAGAAAGTTAGAGAAAGTTAAAAAAAAAAAGTAGAGAAAGTTATGGTTTTGTGTAGTAAGTTTTTTTTTTGTGGGTAAATTTTGGGAGAGAAAGTTGGAGAGAAGTGAAGAAAATTGAAAAATAAAGAAAGTTGAAAGTTGAAGAAAGTTGGAGTTTTTAAGAGTTTTGCCAAACAGATTTTCACATTTTAAATGATTTTTGCACTAAACTATATTTATATTTTTTATTTTTCATAACTTTTAAGCAAGCTATCTATATTCATAAAAAAAAAATGTAAAAGGATTTTTAAAAATAAAAAAATGTACTAGTAATTATTTCTTAAAAAGTAGACTTTTCTTAAAAAAGAAAAGATTGACTTTTCAACTAATTATTTCTTTTAACGTTTACATGAATTTTTTTCTTTTTAATTTTCTTTACAATTTTCTAAACTGTAAATTGCATGCTGAGAAACTACTAAAAGAAAATCACAATTTGGTCAACAAAATAATCAAATTTATTTTTTCATATATTATTATGGTTATATTTTCTTCTAAAAATTTTATTTTTCTACATCAAATTTTATAAAAAATTTATTTTAGTACTAAACTATTTATTTTTATAATTTTTAAGTTATTTTTATCTAGAAAATATTCAATATTTGAATTAAAAAATAAATAATTGAAGTGGGCAGAATATTAGAATTACACTTAGAGCTGAATTTTTTTAAACCTGGCCTTATTAGATGAGCAATAAAATAGAACTTAAACTGTTTACCCTCCATTTCTTTTTCCACCAGAGTCAGGACATTAAGAAATTTGATTTTAGATATTTTTCATTGTAATTATGAAAGAGCGTATGTCGGTAATTGCATCATAAAATTGAGGGCTATTTTAATCAATATATCATATATAGGGGCATTATTGGCGAAAGCATGCATATAATTAGTTACCATAGTCAACAGTTAGCAAAAGGGAGGGAATAATTTGTTATCAAATCTAAAATTTTAGGCTCCTCTAATAACATCTATGTTTAATTTTTTTTTTTCTATTTACAGATTTTTAGAAACTATAAACAAAAATATATACTTCATACTAGATACTATAGTTTTACAAGGTTAATAATGTTTTGTAATTTATTTAATTTTTGTTAGATTTATATCCATGGATGCAACTCAATTAATGTAGGCCCGACAAAATTCTCGTAAAGATTCAAGCCCAGACTAATAATGAGTTTTTAGAAAAAAAAAAAAGTAAACTAATAATATAAATTAATAAATAAAATATATTTGGTATTAAAGTTTTTATTTTTTTCAATTTCTTATTTTTATAATTATAATTTGTAATTGAGCATTTTAAATTAGAATAGATAATATTATCACACGAATAATAAAAGGAGACAAAAATGTAGGAATTTTAAAAATAAAGATGATAGAATCAATCATTATATAATTTTCCTTATAACAGAGAAACAGTGATTAGTTTTTATTCAAATAACTTAAATTGATATTAATCTAGATATAACATATATATCAACAATTACAAATATGTACATTTATTTATGTAAAGAAAAGTTTAATACATTACGATTGCTCTATCCTATAGTCATATCGACAAACTGGACATGTTGAGTTTATAGAAATCCAAGTGTCGATACAACCAGCATGATAAATATGCCTACAAGCTGGGAGCACCCGAATAATATCACCATGCATGAACTCCCCCATGCATATGTGACACTCATCGGCCTCATACCCCAGCTCTATATCAATAGGATATGCAGCCAAAGGAAACAACTCGATCCCATGTGGATCGAGGCCCTGTGGAGCTACCTGTAAGTCTCCCTGCAAGTCTCCTGAATATCTACATACATAAAAGCATGCTCCTAAAATTGTAACTAATACTACACTAAATGGAACTACTATTAGAACCCACGAAGGTATCGATGAGGTTTGATACCCGTGTATACAACAATTTAATCTATTTGTTGACCATGGATCTGTGAAAAGAAACAAATCTCGAATGGACTGTGAAGCTACTAGATCAAGCTGCAACAGTATCCCTAGTATCGCAATCATATGTACCTAGTTTTAAAAATAAATAAATAAATGTGTCAGTAATAATTAATGTACTGCCAAAAAAAACTTCTAAATAATAATGTTAATAAAAAATGAAAAATGATGTATTGTCACTACAAGAGAAAACATTATAGGCGAAAAAATTTTTGGCGAGAAAGCAATTTTACTCACTAAAAGATGACATTAGGCGAAAAAAAAGTTATGTCAAAATTACCTGTAACCAACGGGTACCCATTTTACTCACCCTGTTTGAAGTATAAAGATACTAATAATGGGGATAGGTATTGAAATTTTAAAATATTCCTTAAACGGGGATGGATATCACAGTTCAGCTCGCTCTATACCCATTTAAATACTTATTTATAAATTTATATATTTTTATTTTAATATTTATTTAATATATATAATATATATTTTTATTTAATATATAATATTTTAAATACTTGTTTTATATATATAACATATAACTTATAATTGTTATTACATTTGGAGGGTAAATGAGGACGAGAAATTTGCTACCTATCATGAACAAGTAGGGATAAAATTTTCATCATTGAAATAGGGACAGGGACTAGGAGGGGGAAAGTAAACCTGGAACCCGCACCGGTTTATTGTAGTTCTTAACGAACCGTATAATCGATGGGTAAACCAGGGGTGCTTGAACCTGCCCGCAAGATCCAAGCACCGAACAAGTGACACTTGACTTATACCCGTCCATTTGACATTCCTACGAGAAAATACTAAATTCCTCACTAAAAGTCTGAAATTCTTTTGTGAAAAATATTTTCCTCATTAATTGATAGATTTATCAAGGATTTTTATCTTCCTTTATTTATAGATTCTACATTACGGTGCTATATTTTTGGATGGCACCAAAATAAAATTACTTTAAGAGAGAAAAGAATTAAGGGTTTGCAAAAATTAATTCGATCACTTTGGCTTAGGTTTATAATATTTTTGGTGGTTCTAAGTTAAAAAATTAGCAAACTAACATTTTTGGTGTAGTTCTCAAGTTAGGAGGTGCCCAACCCGAATCCAAATTAAAAATAATCTAACCCGAACCAAATCAAACTAACTCAAAAAATATAATATGTAATATATAAAAATTATTTAATATTTATATAATATTATTATATATAAATATTTATATAATCCTAAAACTTGAACCTGAATCAGCCTAAACTAAAAATGGACCTAAGTCAATCCAAATCGGTTTGAACCAAACCAACCTTATATTCTTAGTTTAATTTGGATTAGTTCGTAAAATTGATTCAATTTCAAGTTCAAATTTTAAAAAGTGAAAAAAATCGATTTAATTTTAAATTAAATATAAACTTAAACCGAACTGATTACACCGCTAAAATGAAGTCTGTCGTGAATTCTGTCGTGGAGGGTTTTGGCAAAGAAGACCTTTCCTGGCTAAAGGTATACTTTTTATTTTAGGACAAACCAAGCTGCTGTCTGTCTGTCTCTCTCTCTCTCTCTCTATTTTGAAAGGTAATTGTGTTCCTTTCTCTGCTTGGCAAACATATTTCTCGATCTCGTTGCTTGTCGCTACTACTTATCTTCGCTGCCAAAGCCGTTCGTCTCTTGCTCCCACCGGTCGCCTCTCTAACCATTCGGGCAGTCTGCCTCCTCTCTCTCTCTCTCTCTCCATCCCTCCCTTGATCTGCTCTCCCTTGCGCCCTCGCGGCTGCCGTGCTTGCGTGCACTTTTGTGGGGGTGGTGACGTATGTGCACTTTGGAGTGAATTAATATTGTCTTAGCTTCAGCATGAATTTAATATTTTTTCGACTATTCAGTTAGACATCCGCATCTGCTTTTTTTTCAAATCAAAAGCTATTTCGGGCCCCAATCATCAATGATCTCTTCCTTAAAAGAAAAGGTACCATTACTGATAAAATTCTCCTTTTTACTGTTTCTATATAGCAGAGACTTTCACTTTTAAGCTAGGGCTGAAACAGATGTCAACCAAGCTAGCTAGCAAAAAGTAGATGACTATTGACTAATATTAATATTAGAATTTATCATAGGATGTAGAAGAGCTCCCAGGATTGAAATCGTATCATCCTGTGTGTGTATATATTTCATATTGGTTATGTTGAAATTTGAACCCGAAATTAAAGACAGACAAGTACTATTTTTTTTCAATATTTTAGAAATTAAAAAATATAATAAAAATAAAGGGGAAAAAGTTAACAGACACTGATAATTTTCGCATAATAAACCATGCAAACATTGTGTGTTTCACATTTCATACCAGGTAGAGATAAATTCAACAAAAAGAAATGATATATAATAATGTGAAGATGAATCTTTCTTAATTACTATTTCAAAAAAAAAACTAGTAAATATCTTGCGTTTTGTTACAGGTGTTTATGAAATAACTAAACTTTTCACGGTTAAAAAATGCAGAATGCATATAACATGTACAACTAATTACCAACAATTTAGAATTTAATAAATAAATAAATTTAAACAACATCAAATTACCATATTACTTATATTACCTTTATTTACATGTATTTTGAAATCTTTTTTATGTTTTCTATTTTTTGTTTAGAAATTAATATTAAAAAACTCTAGTGATTTTTATACTAATATTTTTAGTGGTACGATACGTGTCAAAATTTTTTATTTTTTTGTTTAGAATACTTACATATATAACACTTTTTTTTTTTTGTAAGTTTTTAAGTCAACTATTTTAGATTTTTTTAAATATTTAAATATTATATATTTGTTATGTTAAATATTATTTATTTAAAAATTTCAAAAATATTTGTATCAATTTTAGAGCAACTTTATTAATGACCCAATGATATATATATTAACGGCCAGAAGATGAATTTCCGGCACCGAGTCATCCTCCGCTGCACCCAAACTCATCTTCGCCACTTTTTCCAACTCAATTGCAATATTAATCCCAAAATAAATCTACGAAGCTCAGCGAAAATTTCTAGTTATATAAACAAACTGGAAAAGATCTTGCACTTTGTTATGGATACTTATAACGTAATTAAAATTTTTACCATTAAAAATTTGAACGTATACAACAAGTGAAATTAATTACCATGAATTTAAAATTTAACTATTAAATAATATTAAATTACGACAATACTTCAAATATATAATCAGAAATTAATAACGTGTCAATTAAATACAAACACTAATCAATAACACATGTTGATAAAAAAGAAGATGACTTGAAAAAAAAATTATCAAAAAAAATGTCAATAATTATAGTTTACAGGAAGTGTTACCTGCAATGGGGCGGCGAGAGCGAGCAGCGGCATGGGTGAGAGCGAGCGGCGACGGAGAGGAGACCTAAGGAGGGAGAGAGAAACAAAGAAATAAGACAAATCAAAAAGCAGTTTTGAAATTTTAAAGTTCAATGTTTCAATTTGTGTATATATATAAAAAAAAAATGAATAAATATATGTCCCTCAAAAGTGCATCTTGGGAATGGTTGCCTCTTTCACGGTTTCAAACATTCATGAACAAAAATACCTCTCTCTGTATACCACTACAAGCAGACAAAAATCATGAGGGGGGAAGACTATTCCACTGTTTCGTGTTAACACACCACCTCACCAAAACCCCTCAAATCAATGACCTTCGCTCCCAAATGGCAAATGTACCCCTCTAAATGATCATTTGAATCATTTGGGGTAAAAAAATAAAAGACAAGACAATATAAATGACTAATGTAAATTACAATCATTTCTATGATTTTACATCCTAATATGTCTGAGCTCGCTTCTAAATTATTTCACTAGAGAACATTTTGAACCTAGAATTTTTTGGGAATAATTTTTGACGCAATTTTGTTTTGCACCATCCATGAAACACAATATATATATATATATATATATTGGTCATTTCACATTTTGGTAGACCATATAATTGAATTTAATAATGATATTTGAAGAGTTGTATTAGAAAAGATAAAAATTTTATTTCCCATTGTTACAATGAAAAAAAAATTTATTTTGAATTTTTTAAAAAAAATGTATTAATATATTTCAATAATTTCAAATATGTTCATATTTAATTTTAATTAAAAAATGTCGTAGGCACAGGTTCTTCACTGCAACTTATATATAAAAAATATTTTTGCAGCTAAATTATTTAATAATGACTTCATTTTGTTTTGATACCTATATAGGTACCACAGACTGACAAATATGGTTCTTATTGCCGGTGCTCACAAGCAGGCCTGCTAAGGATCAACTGCTGCCAATTTGACTCTAATATATATATATATATATATATGGGGGAGGGGAGGGGGGGGGAGAGAGAGGGGGGCCAGGATAATTAGCAGTGTATTAACATTATATGAAAGTCAATCTGGCAATACAGGATTGAGTCTGATGCTAACTTCAAGATGATCAAACTATTACTGCTTGCTGATAGATATATGTATATATATTTAAGTGTTGGATTTTTCACATCCATCTGCACATGCAATGATTGAAGTCGATACACAATTACAAACATGCACAACACTAGAATCATTGAATAAACAAAGCTAGATGCATGCGTGGCCCAATCTCGTGGTACTACTACAAAATTTGATAGATACATGAAAACGGATGCAAAACATATATATATATATATATATATATGGGGGCGGGGGGAGAGAGATTTGTAACATAAAACGTTGAAATTAATGGAAGATATTCTCATGGGAGGAATACCCAAATACCAATCTCTGGATCTTCTGCACAGCAAACATGCTTGTTGGTTGGCTCCCCACCCCCAAACATCATCTCAACGCTGATTTGGTGAAGAACTCTAATGTTTCATGCTAGCTACCCCAACTTGTTTGGCACTAGGATTTTATATATATATATAATTCCTCTCTCTTTCTCTCTCTCATTTGGATCCACAATTTTGATAATTAAATTGGTGGATTTAGTTTGATTATGGATTTTCTTGCACAATTGTAAAGAAATTTTCATCTAAATTAATTGATAGTCCCTTCGATATTTTAGGTCTTTGGACAGGTATATAGCCTGAAATCTCATCCGGAGGAAATGTCAAGCTTTACAAAACAAGAATAAATGGCAGTCCTCTTTCCATTTCCATATATCCATGCTATCGTGGATCGATTAATCGTAAAATCTACTGTTCCTACTGTTCCTGGGTCCCCTTTGCCCTTGCTCTGTTTTTAAGTAGTGAAAAAACGACTTTCTAGGCTTCTAAATTCTAACTTCTCCCACACTGATTCAAAATCGCCACACGGTATTTTGAAACAAAAAAATGCTAGTTCCTCAACTGATATGGCTGTAGGTGAAAAAAAAAAAAAGAAAAAGAAAAGAAAAAAAAAAAGCTAAAATTTGAGCTACTGAGAAAAAGAAAAAGAAAAAAAGCTTAAATTTGAGCTGCTTAGGGTATTCATTGATCAAAACTGAACTAGAAAAGCCATAGAAATCAATTCAAGTAGTAGAGGAACAAGCAAAAGTTCGTGAATTACAATACAGAAGGCATTCAAATCAAACGCAAATAAATAATACATATTGGAATCGCATAAGTCGGACACTCCATACCTCTTCTAAGAACTCCGAACAAGTAACGAAAGCTTCGAATCGGCTGAGACCAGGAAATGCGAACGCAAGGGAAAAACTAAGAGAGAACCCCAAGCAGGCAAATTCCACGAATACTCTTTTAATTTGTAAGAAGTCGGGGTGTTTAATCGACCTGGCTAGCGCTATAGCTTTGCAAGGTAAGGAACTTGGAGACTCGTCGGCTTGAAATCGATAGAGTTGAGAAGCGTCTGGGCCGCAGTTCTTAAACAGAAGAATGGCGAGAAAGAGGAGGTGATTCAAATTCAAGAAAAAAGAGTCGAATTGGAAGTAAAGTACCACTGGAAACAAACCGATCGGAACTGCTACTGACACAGTGCGGTTATACAGGGACAGGGTTTATAAACCGGGTAAACCGGTTTTACCTGTTATTGCCTGTCACTGAATGCACTCTGCTCTTACCCTTAGACAACGTTTGTTTGGAAGGTATGAGTTGAAAGACTGGATTACTTATCAGTGTTGCGTGGCTAATAAATCTGAAAAATTACATGGTTAATTGTTGAGTATTGTTGGATGATGTATAACATTGCCTTCTTAGGCTATGTTTGTTTTAATATAAAATATTACTTTTTTAAACAATATTTTTATTTTTTTTTTTAAAATGAGTAAATGTATCTTATAAAAAAAAAAAATTAACCTTATCATTTTTAACTTATCCAAACTCACTATTAGGAGCTGAATTTGTTATGTATGAATGCTTTTCAATTCATTATCAATTAAAGAAGACAACAAACACTCATTCTTTTTTAGTTACAAATGTTGTTATTGTCTAGTCGCACAATAATAGTACTATTATACATATTTGAATAAGAAATTTTTTAAGATTCAATAATGTGCTGGTTCACGCAACAGAACTCTTACTAATTTTACGTTTTAGGGTACATCCAACTATTTATGCATGGATCGTATTAAAAATTCATGCAATTAAGTTCTTACCTTTTCTAAAAAATTACAAAATAAAAATCTTGCTCATTTAAAGCGTGAAAAAGATTAACCAACAACCTATATATACAGTTATATTTACATATAGCTATATATATTGAACAGTTAGGAAATTAAAAATTAATATATTTATGAATGTCATTTATTTTATTATAATTTTTAATCCATTTAGAAAAAGATAAAATACTTTTTTGTAATTATTTTCTTTATATTTTTTATTATTTTATTCAGTGTTTATCAATTTTCTTCTCTCGCATTCATTTAAACTGTGTTTGACTCAATAATTTATCACGTAAAAAAGAATGAACATAAATTTAAAATTCCTCTCTTATTTAGATTGTGATAGAAAATGTAAATAATTAATTAATTAAATTAAAAAATAATACATTGATGAATATTTTTATTTATTTTCTTAAATTTTTAAATCTATTTAAATAAGAATATGTATTTAGAATTTTATATTTTCTTCAATTTTAAAGATTTTTTTATTTTTCTTTTATTTTTCTCTTCTTACACTATTTCTTTCTCCAAATGCAACTTTAATAAATTTACACACACACGTATATATATTTTATATTAGCCCCCAGAGCACGGTATCCTTTTCTATATATCTATTCTATTTTCCATATATCTATTTATATTTCTATTTTATATACTAACGGTCAATGCTTCTTTGAAATTTAAACAGCTTTTTTAGTTTCATTTTTTCAATTTTATCCTTAGTTTTTATTTATATGTACCGAAATTGTCCTTTGCATTTTTTAAATATACCTTTTTAGGATTTGAATGGCTTTTTTAATCTATTGTTTTCTAATTTGACGTCTTACTTTTTGGTTATATCTATAGAAAGTCTCTATCATATTCCAAATATAATGTATATCTTAAATACGAACACTAATCAATAACACATGTTGATAAAAAATTTATTTTAAAGTATTCTGTATATATTAAATAATTAATTTAATATTCATATTACATTTTATATTTATATTAAATTATATTATATTTAAATATAAATAAAAATTATAAATTTCATGGGAATCATAATAAATAATTATAAAATCATGTCATCTTAGAACCGTGTATAACTTAAAAGTGTAAGTTAAGGGAGTAAAAATAGCATTTCTCTTAATTCAATGCAATTAACAGAAGTCAATCCCCTCTCTCTCCCTCTATATATATATATATATATACACACACGCAAAGAATAAAATGCCATGGTCATGATTTAAATTTATTATCTTTTAAGTAGGTTACACCCACCTCCATTAATTATCCCTGAACTTTACATGAATACTTTTGCTCCTGCAATAATTTGACATCAGAAAAAATAAAAGAAGAATAAAATAATAATAATAAAAAGAAAAAAAGGACGGTGAGGTTTGGACCACCTCAAAATATGTAGTAGGCTTTAATTAGTAATTTCCCTTAAAAGGGTGCAACTTCTGTGTAATATTCCAAATCTCCGAACAATTAAAACGAGGAATTACTTTTCAGATAATGAATAATTAATTAACACAAAGGGGAGCACTGGCTGAGACTTGCCCAATGTGGTAAGAATCTCAATTTGCAGGCTGTGGGCCAAATCACCAAAACGGCAAACTCACCTACAATCTAATGTTGCTGACAAGAATGTATAACCGAAATGATTCCCTTAACCCACCCACATACAGCTGCTTTGCTGCCCAAAAATTAAATTTTACTTCTTTTATTTTTTTCGTCTTATATATAATATTAAGTCTATTCAAATTAATAACTTAATTCTCCGTTTGTTGAAAGTTTCTCAAAAGCTCGTGGCCTGTTCACACTTGTGAGGCATAAAATTAGCTTGGTCGACCACAAGAGTGGTCCGTCGACCATAGATTGCACCCCTCTCGAACAGTAGTTATATTCTACTTAAATTGGGACTAAATAGTTTACTAGTTACGTTGTATAATTATTTTATGTAATACACCACCACACGGCTCTTGAAGTTTACATCATCTGGCATTTAATGTTAGTCACCCACCTCCACTTTAAGTCACATCAAAATAAAGTGATAGTCAAATCAATAGAAAGTTAGACAGACACTCTATCTATAAATACCAAAAACCAAGACAGCGTAATTGTTTTTCTTTTCGGCTCATTTTTCTCTGATCTTTCCCTCTCTCTCTCTCTCCGTTTACAAGAGTTTATTTTTTATACGATTTACTGATTTAAGTATCGGAGTATCTTTGGTCGGGGACCAATTTCGACCGCTTGTTTTTACCATATTCTTGCTATCAGGCCGCTGAAAAAGGATCTCAATGAACAAGAGAGAGAAATGGTCTATGGAAAAGAGGGCAAAATTATAGCTGAACAACACTTTACGCGCTTTACGCTACAGCGTATTCAGAGTTAATGTATATTTTGTTCTTTTCCAAAATATATATACACACTAGTTCACACTGGTTGAGGGTATAGCCGGTGTACACTACACCGGACTACGATTCAATGTAAGTTTTTGGCTGTTGGATTCCGTGAAGTGCAAGTTTTTAGCTGTTGGATTTCTGTGAATGAAATCTAACGGGTCTCAGTCATTTTTATTTATTTCTTTCTTTATTTATTTATTTTTTCACTCTCTCGTTGATTCATGCGACAAAGTCCAACAAAAACTAATCCATTTGTATAATGACGTCATCTCACGGAGGAAAAAAAAAGTTAAAATAGGTAATATTTTTTAATTTAGGGTCTATTTAGTGTGGCAAAAAATAAAGAAAAATATGATTTGTAAAAATTTTTGGCGTTTGGAACACACATTTCAAATTGTATTTTTTGGAGATGAACAGTAGAATTTCCGTTCCGACGGATTGGATTTTCGTTTAGACAGATTCAAAATTTTATGTCAGTTATGATTTCTTTACAGATTAAATTGGGCTCGAAACGCCATCACTTCACATCGTTCATTCTTCTCTTTTCAAATTGAAAGGTATTTTTTTAGATTTCTTTTCGTATTGGCCATGGTAGCTCTTGTTTGAGATTTTTTGACTTTTCTTTTCAAAGTAAGCATGAATGAGTTGAGAACGTTTGTTTTTTTTTTTCTTTTTACAAGTCTATTAGTAGCCCATGTATTTGAATGGAGAGAAAAAATACTTTTTGTCAGTTGTATTTTATGGATTCGCCGCTCTATAGTCCAAACCGTTCCAACGACATAGCGCGAGCCGTTTGGACGAAGTTAGGAGGTGAGTTAACATCGGAATGATTTTTACAATTCGTTTGAATGGAAGTTGGTAATGTAAATCTGTCGAAATAGTTTTTATAATATGTCAAAACAATTTTAAAAGAATTACTTACAGCGGGTGTCATTCGGTAGTTTGGGGTTCCGTGGTGAGATATAACAAAAAAAATTTTACTATTTGATTAACCGAATTCTAATTATTGACTTTTTTTAAAAGGTATTAAACTTTTTTTAAATTTCGAAAAGGTAAGAATATGTAAAGATGTAATAGAAATTTTCATAGATTTTCACTAAATTTTGCCGTGCCAAATGGGCTCTATTAGCACTAGAAGTTGGTGCAATTTTTATGAAAATTTTATTTTAAAAAAATTTATTTTAATTAAAATAAAATTATAAAATATTAATAAAAGTAATTCAAATAATAAATAATAAATATTTAAAGATATTTAAGTAAATAATAATTAATTAAAGAGTATTTAAAAAACAAAAAAAATTATAAAAGTGATGAGTAGTTAAAGGATATTTATGGACGATAAAAAAATAATAGGTAAAATTACTTATTTATGTAATAATTATAAAATTTTATTTTTCAATACTATTAAAATTATAGGTATATAAGGAATTTAATAGCATTATATGAAGAAGAAAAAAATTATCTAAAAATTATAAAAAAAAATTTAAAAATTGCACGTTCAGTACAAAATTAAATTTTGATAAAAAAAATTATATAAAGGGGATGTTTGGAGTAAAAAAATGAGATAAAGTAAGATAATTTGTGAGTTTATAATTCGTATAATGAGATAAAAAAGTAAATAATTTTTAGAAATTTTTGAAATTTTTTAGCATTTTTCGATGTGCCAACCGCAACCAAAGTAAAAATATTTAAAGCAAACCAACCCTAACTAAGACAATGATCATAATAATTAATTTTGACAACTGACATCCCAATCAAAACTGTTGCTATACTAAATGCAGTTTTGAATTAATTTATATTTTTAAAGGATAGTAAATAAATTACATAATGCAAATATATTGATTTTATTAGTATTTTAATATAAAATAGTAGTGAATGGGTTCAATATTAATAATATCTATAAAATAAAAGATTTTACTAAAATATTCAAATGATTTGGATCTAACCTATTTAAAAAGATAAATTTAACAAAATATTTAGAGGATATTGATGTATTTGTCAAAAAAATCATTTTAGAAATTATCAAATGAATTTTAACCCACATATCTTTAATAAGGATACAATAATTAAAGGAATGAGTTTATCTCAATTTGTAGAATAGTTGACTGCTTAGAAAAAAAAAAAAAAAGGATTTAACCTCGAAAGATTCACTCCCTAGGTCAAACCCCTAGAGAGTGAATCTCTTTTGGTTTGTGCCACACATACCGGCTCCTCAACATGTATAGCGGTCAATCGCGAACTCGCGTAGCGGCGGGGAGTCGGACCCACACCCAAGAACTGGATACGGTTCGTCCAGCCAAGGAGGCCCGTCCTACCAACCTTTATTACGCTTTGCGCCCGGGAGGCTGGCCCCAAGTTTTTGCTAGAGAGGAAACTTGAACTTGAGATCTTGGGGTGGTAAGCCCCTAAGTCCCAGTCCAAGACCATCCCATCTAACCCCTTGGGGTTTAGTTGACTGCTTAGAAGGAATGGCTTATAAAGTGAAACCCTTGCATAAAAGGAATAAATTCCTGCAACGTAGGGAAAAAGTAATATGTAATGTAATTATGGTGATTTAAGCATTTAAAAGTTAATGCAGATTCCACTGTAAATGTTAAAACAAACAAATTACATTTCTCTCTCATCCCCACTTTACTCATACACTCTCTCTCTCTCCACCCCTTCCCCCCCCCCCCCAAAAAAAAAAAAAAAAAAGCTACTCGACTGAAGTAGAAAAATCTAAAATCTGCACGTCTCCTCTCTGGCTACACGCACAACCGTACTCGTTTGTATGAGTCTAAAAATAAATTTGCTATCAATGTAGCATATCAGCGCACATTATATTCGTAAAAATTCTAAAAGCTGGGGCTACAATCCCAAGTGAGAAAGACAAGGGGGTTTTAGGTCGAATTCAATTATTGGGCCGTTGATCTATAAATACAGAATAAGTCCAAAATTCAAGCTGGGCCACGTCGTGTCTCTTGGCCCAACACGAACCCAGATGTTCCAAGGCTACAAGTACGTGCCCAAGCTCCCCACAATTAATTGGTTCTTTTTTTTTTTTGTTCAAACCTCCCCTCTCTTAAATAAAAAGATTGTCATTTAGTGACCATGAATTATATATCAAAGGGCGGTTTTTCCAAGTCTAAGTTTTATTAATTTTCAGTATTTTTTGTCAAAAATTAATTTTTAAAAATTTTGTAAAATCAGTTGTAATTTTTAGATATTCGATAAAATTTTTGTTAATTTTTAACAACTTTTGATAACTTTTATACTTTTGGTAAAAATTTTAGTAACTGTTGGGTTGAGAAATTCACTATTGCCAAGTAGAAAAGAAAATTTAGTATTTTGTTAAACACTCAAATTTTAAAAGTTGATAAATTTATATAAAAAATTACTTTTTCAAACGGTACGTAAATGTAATCTCAATAAAATTCTTCACTTAAAGTACAATTTAGACCCCGTTTGAAGCATTGAAAATGTGAAAAAATTTCTAAAACTCAATAACACATTCTGCTCTCTTTATACTTTGTGAAATTTCAGTGAGTTTATATATATATATATATATATATATATTCTCATAAATTTTTACAAACCTAATAAATTTTTTACAAACTTCAATATTATTTCTACAAATCCCAATAATTTTTCTAGAGATATCAAAACTTTTTTCAACAAATTTTAAAAAGGTCTAATATAAAACTGTTCAAACGAACCAAAAAAAACCATTCGAATAGATTTTCTCTTTAAAAAATTAACGCAAAAATTAAAAATTCATTTCAAATAATAATATTCATCTATAAAAAATATAATTTGGTGACTGGACGTCAAATGTAAAAAAATTACTTAAATTATATTGTTCATTATCATTTGATGTTTTCTGATGCTCCAAATGCGCACTTGAAGAAATTGATGCATAATGTTAAAACAGATGCAGATGCGGGGGGCTTGGTTGCGTCTAATTAAAATCATATCTACATGGCTTGCAACGTGGGCACATGAATCACGTGATTTCCTCTCTTGACTTGCTCTGTTGATCATCTGCCTGGTGGTCCCAAATTCTTTTATTTTTTCCGGTGCCAAATTATTGGAGTAGCAAAAGTATTCATCTAAAGTTTAGTGATAATTAATGGAGATAGAGATGGCCTTCTCGACCAATCTATTCGAATCCAATCCGTTACTCGAGCTGAATGGATATAGAATTCAAAATTTTTTTAGTGATCGGATCGAATTTGAATTTGTTGCTTAAAAAAAATTAAATATTGAATTAGATAAGGGGATGAGGTTATTTCACCCTGATCTGCCCCGAATCTAATATTCGATCCGAATCTGCCTTGATTTGTCTTGATTTATTTCGAAAAATATTTGAACAAACCCAAAACATTTGGATCCATGATAATAATATCACCACCATAACATGACAAACAACATTCACATTTATCATGCTTCAAACATAATGAACATCACTATTTTTATCATTAAAATGAATATTGATAAATAAATTTAAAATAAAAATTCTCATCATTTTGTATTAATTAGGATGTGTTTGGGAAGAAATTATAAATTTAATATTTTTTACTTTTGGGCAAATTGAAATTGAAAAGTTTAAATTTATTTCTTTCATACACAAAAATTAAGAAAACTTAGAAAAGTAAATTTAAAATATTATAAGGTATATCATTTGAGACTACAAAATAATACAAATCTCTACAAATTTTAAATTTTTTACTCATTATACAAATTACGAAACTATAACTTTTATAAATTTATACAAATTTCTATAATTTTAAACACCCCATTATAACTCATAAACCTAATTATTTCCAAGAAAATACCTAGACACAAATTTTAAAAATAATTAAAATATTTTATTTGTCATTTTAGGATAATGTTAGTACTTTAGAATTATGTTATCATGTGTTGGTGAAGTAGTAATTTGATAAAATGTTAATTTTTGAGATGTTTATATATTATTTTGATAAATTATTATTATGATGATGTTTATGTATTATTTTGGTTTTGAAGATAAATTATTTGATAGTAATAGGTTTCATGTGCAATCAAGTAATATATTAAGTTATGAGCGGATTTGGATATGAGCGGAAAGTTCGAATTTTTGGATATCCGCGGATATATCCGTTCTTCATTTGGAATAGGAATGGAAATCCAAAAAAATATCCGTTTGGAATTCAAGACAAATTTCAAGGCCGACAAAAGATTTGGAGTTTGGATTTAGATACTATTATATTCACATCTAATCTGTCCCGTTGCCATCCCTAAATGGAGGCGGGTGTAGTTACTTAAAAAATAATAAATTTAGATCATGATCATGACTACGACATTTTATTCTTCGTGTATATGTATATATATAGAAAGAGGGGGGTTGACTTCAATAAAAAAATGTCATAAATATTTTTTGATCTTTAGAGATACCTAAAATATAAATTTGACCCAAAAAATGGGTCCAGGTATAAAATAATCATTTTATAATCTAAATTCATATCGGATTGAAATTTTTTTAATTATTAAGAAATATGAGAAGGATAGTTTTTTAGTCTTTTGGATAATTTAGAATGCAAATTTGGACCAAAAATAGTCCTAAGGTAAAATCGTTATCTTACAATTTGAATTTGAATTGAGATGAAAATTTATTAATTATCAAGAAGCACATTATAAATATTTTTTAATTTTTTGGGAAGCCCAAAATGCAAATTTTGGTAAAAGGGGTAAAATTGTCATTTTACAATCTGAGTTTGGATCGGATGAAAATTGGCTTAGTTATTAAGTAATACAAAAAAATATTTTTATTAGCATTTTTAAAGTTCGAAAGGTGAATTTGAAAAAAAAAAAAAACAGACTTAGGGGTAAAATAATCATTTTACAATCCAAGTACGCATCTAATTCGAAAATAAGGTTAAGAGGTAAAATTATCATTTTAAAACTCAAGGAAGTAATTGAGAAAAAAAATTTTTAATATAAAATAGTTGCTTATATCTTGCTCTTTTTTGTTTTTATTTTTATTTTTTAAATTTTGGATCAAATTTTGATTGCGATTGAATAGTTATTCCATCATTTAAATTGTGGAATACATTTTTCCACTTAATGTGAGAATGGGCTATTCCCTTGGAAATAGCATCCTAACTTAATTTTTTGATACTAAATATGAGAATACGTTAAAATGAGAATGAATTCCATTTCATTCACATGTACCAAACATGACTTAAGGCAATGTTTGATAGATCGATAAGAATGGAATAGAATGAAATAGAATAAGAAATGAGAATGAAATAAGAGTGAAATAGAATGGAATGCTCATTTCATTCATTTATTTGGTTGTCAATATGAAATGGAATAAACATTTAAATTTTTATAATTTGATTGTATATTTTAAATATAAGGAAATATAATAAAAACTACTCACATTACTTTTTGAAAACTAAAAAAATAAATTTTAATTTCGAAGCACAAATTTGAGTTAAAAAAAATGTTCATGCGTAAAATCATCATTTTACAATTCAAGTTCGAATTGGACCAAAATTTTCTTAACGAGCAAGAAAATGTTAATAAATATTTTTAAATTTTTTGAGATGCCTAAAATACGAATTTGACTCAAAAAGGGCCCACGGACGAAATAGTTATTTTATAATTTAAATTCAGATCGAACTAAAATTTGTTTAATTATTAAGAAATGTGTAATATTTTTTAAACCTTATGAACAGCTTAGAGTGCGAATTTGGACAAAAATAATATAAGGATAAAATCACCATTTTACAATTTAAGTTTGGATTGAGATGAAATTTTATTAGTTATTAAGAAACACATCAATAAATATTTGTTATCCTTTTTGGAAGCCTAAAATGTAATTTTGGGCAAAAAATGAACTCAAGGGTAAAATATTCATTTTACAACTCGAGTTTGGATCGGATCAAAATTTACTTAGTTATTAAGTAATATATAAAAGAATATTCTTATTAGTCTTTCAAAAACCTAAAATATGAATTTAAAAAAAAAGTAGATTTAAGGATAAAACAGTCATTTTGTTACATTTTCTTATTTAATATAGGAATAGCTAGCCCTGTAAGATAGTATTCTTACTTAATTTTTTGATACCAAACATGGGAATAAGTTAAAGTGGGAATAGATTCTATTCCATTACATTTCATTCTTACGTATCAAATATAACTAAATGCATTCTCTCCCACCTCCCCCAGATAATCTCTCTACATATTTTCTGTTTTATCTATCACTGACCCCAGAGTTTTAGACAGAGACAGAAAATACGTCGGCAAACTTGAAAGTGTAATTTTGATCAAGGTAACCCTCGCCCCATTAGACAACATCTTTTGCTTGCACCCAACTGGTTCTCTTCTGAAATCTTTCTAGCACCCTTCCCAGACCCCCTTCACCTTGTAGTTTGCTTCCAATGTGCATGCCCAAATAGGATGAAGGCATCGAACTCACCTTGCTACCCATCACAACAGCTAAAGTGGCCAACTCTTCCACCTCCCCCATTGAATGACTAGCATAAATAGAAAAAGGGAGATATAAGATCAACTTGATGAAGCCCTTTAGAAGCTGGAAAAACCATCTGGATTTCCATTTAAGAGGATTAAGAACATAAATGTTGATATACACCACCTAATCCATCTTCTCCATTTCTCCCGGAGCTTAAAATGTATTAATGGCTAAACAAATTCCGAAGATTTCTCTGTTGGACTAAAATTCCTGTGACTAGCTTGGGATTCAACCTTCTAGTTTTCGGTTGATAAATTAGTACCCCATCTACATGGAAGAAGTATATGTGCATGCCCTTTTTTTATCTGATGGAATGATTCATGATTGGATATGTTACTCCATTAGACATTTTAGTAGTAGATTAGTAGCTTGAATTGAGAATTGACTTTAATCTTTTAAAGTTCGTTAATTTGACAGAGGAATGTGTGATTGTCCTCTGATGTTGATGACATAAAAGTGGTTTATTCTGTCATTGGGTTTTCAATGTCCCGTTGGTTGGTAATAGCATTTGCTATTTTATGCACTCTCTTCTCTAGGTCCTTTGAGGCTTGGTATTCTGATAATTTAATTTCGCCGTTAAGGTTATTGCAGTGGGTTATGCTATCATGACAACAAGGCCCGTAGAATTGGACTGGAAAATGAGGGCATTAAGAGTTCTCCCAACATTTCTTTTGCCTGGTTTATCTGCTCTTACTTACTTGGCGCTTGTAAGATTCGCACGGATTGAGTATATGAGAATTCTTTGGAATTTTATTTCCACCAGAAGGCTTATATGATTATATCACAATTTTATTGTTGATTATTTTGTTTGTTAGTACTTGGACTAATAATTTTCTTGAGTTGTATTCTATGAATCCTTGTGCACTTCAAAACTTCCCTAGAATCTATTAAAGAAACTAGTACGTCAGGCATGTCCATGGTTCTGTTCACTATCCATGGTTGGAATATCATACATGGGCATCCTGCCTAGAAATAGGCCCTCTCATTTAGTCTTGTATTCTTATATGATCTCACACGTGACCGCAAAGACCAGAAAACTCTAGAAAGGCTCCGGGCTGAAAGGCAAGAAAATATTAATGAGCTTAAAGAGAGGACGAATTACTACAGTGGTGTTTGGAAGTTAAAAAAAATTCAAGTTTTGGTAATTTTTTGGTTGTTTTTTTTTTTGCACTTTTTTGTGTGTTTGGTTGAATCAAGTGGAATTTTTAGTATTTTTTAGTAACTTTTGAGTGTTTGGTAAATTTTTTACTGTAGCAAAGTAAAAAAGTGGTAATTTTTGGGTATTTGGTATTTTTTTACTGTAGCAAATCAAAAATGTTGTAATTATGGAGTAGTACTTTTTACTGTAACAAATCAAAAAAGTGAAAAAATTTGTGATTTTGCCAAACACACAAAAAGTAACTTTTGGTATTTTTTCACTAATTTTTGAGTTGTCAAACGGGCTCACATTACACAAGAGCTGATTCAGGTGTTGTACTTAAAAAGAAAAATAATTTTTTCTTTCATTCAACGATTAAAACTATCTTTATATTTTTAATTTTTTGTTTAATTTTTATTTTAATAAATTCCAATATTATCTATCTTACAAAACAGTTTAACTATTTTAAAATTTCATCATATTTTAGTGAACCCCATTGCCAATTTAAATTTCACCCAATATGATTTTTAGAAAGCTGAACATTCCAAATTAAAGTACCATAATTTGAGGTTTCAGGTGGCTACAATAGATTTTTCATTATAGGGGCTGCAGTGGAGAAATCAAAGACTGTGATTTCATTAACCTTTAATAAATGCTAAATTAATAAATAAACTAATAAAAACTAATGAAAGTACAGCCTTTGATTTCTCCATTGTAGCCCACTTAATCTCATAATTTGTGTTTTTCTTTTATAGTATTTATCAAAAATTTTAGAGAGAGAAAAACCAAAACACATGTTGTAATAACTAAAGCCTAAAATTTTAGAAAGAAAATCAGAACTCATAAATTATTATAATTTTTTTGATTTAAACTTTTTTTTCTAAAGTTTTAACTATATAAAAAACTTAATGTTAATTTTGTTCAAAATACCTAATGCACAGGTTATTACTAACATATGCATATTTGTGGGAACCACAATTAAATAAGTTACTCGACGCTTGAGCCTTTTACAACTACTTTTCTACTAGGAGTTATTTAATATTAGGGGTGGTAAAATAGGCAGGTTAGTGATGGGTTTAAACGGGTTGGAGATTAAATGGGTGCAACCCAAATCCACTCATTTAAAAAGTGGGTTAGATATGGGCGGGTTGAATATGGGTCATATCAAACCCATGAACCCATATCCAACCCATTTACTTATGACCCAACTTACTTTTTAAAAAAAATAAAAAATTTATTTCAATTAATGTGTATATATATATAAATACATCAATATTTATTTTAATTAATATAATATTATACATATTATATTTATATTTTTCAGTTAATTTCGAATTTGTACGAACCGATTTATTTTTTATTCAATTTTAAATTAACAACTCTATCTCTCTCTGCACGCACGCGCACACGTATGCGTGGCGCGTGCGCGTGCGCGTGCGCGTGCGCGTGTGCATGTGTGTGTGCATGTGTGCGTGTGTGTGTAGGTGTTCGTGTGTGTACGTGTGCGCGCACGAGCTCGTGTGTGTGTGTGTGTGCGCGCCCACAAGCGCGCGTGCATGTGTGCCCCCGTGCACGTGCGTGTGTAGGCGTGTATGCATGTATTTGTGTGCACGTGCGTGTGTGCGCATACGCACATGTGTGTGCGCATACGCACATGTGTGTAGGTATGTATGCGTGTGTGCGCGCGAGCGCACGTATGTAGGCATGTATGTGCGCGAGCGCGAACATGTAGGCATGTATGTGTGTGCGCGCGCATGTAGGCATGTATGTATGTGTGTGCACGCGTATGTGTGTAGGCATGTATGCGTGTGTATGTGCGTGCGCGCGCGTGTGTGTAGGCGTGTATGCGTGTATGTGCGCGCGTGCGTGTATGTGTGCACATGCGTGTGTATGCGTTCGCACGCGCGTGCCCCTGTGTAGGCATGTGTGTGTGCGCGTGTGGGCGCGCGCATGTGTGTGTAGGCGTGTATGCGTGTGTGGGCGCGTGTGTATGCGCACATGTTATTTGTATTGAATATGGAGGAGAATAGGAATAGAGAATGGAAGAAGAAATAAATTATATATAATGTATATATTATACATTTATTGTATATGCTGAATATATATATACACGTATCATATATATATAATGTATATATTATACATTTATTGTAGATATTACTAGAGAGAGAGAGAGAACAGTGTAAAGAGAGAGGGGGTTAAACTAATTTTTTTTAACTTAAATGGGTGTTTTAACGGGTCCGTTTCACAACTTATTTACACCCGTTTATAAATAGGTATTTTATAAGTTACCCAATTATAACCCAATTAGTAAAATAATAGGACCCAAACCCATTTATTATGGGTTTAATTGGGTGGGTTGATGGGTTTGGGTTAATTTTGCCACCCCTATTTAATATACTTATTTTAAGTGTGTTTTCTATTTTATATTTTTAAAAATAAAAAAAATAACTAAAAATATATTTAATCACTCACCTGTATTTTAAAACTTATTTTTAAAAACAAAAAAATGAGTTTTCTATTTATAGATTTAAATATCCAGAAGCATTGAAGTTATTTTACGGGTGACCAAATGGGTCACTCGCTTTTGATGTAGTTGCACATGGGTTTTCGCAAATGGGCAAAAACATTGCAAATTTCACGTCGAACCCTACTGAAATTTGCAATTGGGTGCAACTACAACCGAAACTTCAATGTCTATAAATATTTGAGTGACCAAATGGGGTTTCTATTTTCTGTTTTAAATATCTTATGAGTTTTCCCCTTTAAATATTTAAATAATGGAGGTGAACACTTTATCTAATAATTATTTATAATTACTTTCTAAGATTAGATAAATTATATTTATCAGATATTACTTCTAAATATTTGGAAATTTACATATAAATTTTCACCATTTAAAGATTAAACCTACTTCCTTTTATTTTAAAATATTATTAACATTAATTTCATTTCGTTAAATTAATTATTAAAATTTAATATTGTTGAGACTTGTGGCTCATGTGGAGAGAAACCAAGTGCTAGGAAGGGGACGGATGCAAAGCGGAGCGAGGGAAGCGAAACAATCGAGTGATACGGTATAATCAAGGGTATTTTGGGAATAAGACTATGTAATCCTATTAGAGTTAGGAATAGAGGTGGTTATAAATATTCTCTATGTAACCCTATGATCAATAAGAGAAACGAACCCTCGCTCATGCTCCCGTGGACGTACCCGAATTTTGGAGAACCACGTAAATCTGTGTGTTGATCTCTTTACTGTTTTCTTTCATATATTGTGTGTGTGTGTGAATCGATCCTACAAATATAAAATGTCAAATCAACTAAAATTTTAAAAATGTTATGTTGCTTTGGTTTGGTGCCAGGGATTGGTTGGAAGAATATCATGCAAGGCCAGTTTGTGCCTTGACCTACACATGTTGTAGGCCTTAAATTTTTTTTTCGCCTTACATCCCAAAATAAGTTGATATGGCTTTGGTGCTCCCTGTTGTTTGATAATTATACAAATCTTACCAAGCCGATATGAAAAGCTGTAAGTTAATTCCATCAGTTAATTATTTTATTTTATTTTCCCATTCAATTTTTACAAAACAACAAAGTTAATAAAAATTAATTAAAAATTGTATTAAGTTAATAAATAAATAAAATAAATTATATTAAGTTAATAAATAAATGGCTTTGGTGCTCCTAGTTTGTTTGAATCCCTAACTTTTTTCAAAAAATTTTAAAAAATTTCATAAATTTTTAAATTTCTCTAATCAAATTTCATCCTGTATTACTTTTATATCATACCAACACTAACTTTTAGTTATTTTAGACTTTTTTTTTTAACACTCTAAACACCCCATAATAATATGTTGCTTCAAATAAAAGAACTCTTATTAATTTTACGTTTTAGGGTATGCTTTACATCCAACTATTTATGCATGGATCGCATTAAAAATTCATCCAATTAATTTCTTATCTTTTCTAAAAATACAAAATAAAAATCTTGCTCATTTGAAGTATGAAAAAGATTAACGAACAATCTATATATACAGTTATATTTATATATAGCTATATATATTGAACAGTTAGGAAATTAAAAATTAATATATTTATGAATAACATTTATTTTATTATAATTTTTAATCCATTTAAATAAGGGTAAAATATTTTTTTCTTAATTATTTTCTTTATATTTTTATTATTTTATTTAATATTTGTCAATTTTTCTTCCCTCGCATTTTTTTAAATTGTGTTTGACTCAATAATTTATCACTTAAAGGGACTGAATATAAATTTAAAATTCATCTCTTATTTAGATTGTGAGAAAAAATATAAGTAATTAATTAATTAAATTAAAAAATAATACATTGATGAATATTTTTATTTTTTTAAATTTTTAAATTCATTTAAATAAAGGTATATGTCTAGAATTTTATATTTTCTTTCAATTTATTTTACGTTTTTTTATTTTTCTTTTATTTTCCTCTTCTTACACTATTTTTTTCTCCAACGAATAACTTTCATAAATTTACACACACACACACACACACGTATACATATTTTATATTAACCCCTCCAAAGCACGGTATCCTTTACGGGTTGGTGCGCGCGCGCGTTTACCCGATTTCGGAACCTTTGTGTGTGCGCGCGCGCGCATTTACTCGATTTTGGAACTTTTTTTTTTTTTTTCTCCATTTTGACGTTCTTCCTGTCTAAAATTTATTATCATTTTTCCTGTCGTGAATATATTTTTTTATTTTTTTAAGAGTTATGCTTTTTATTTGTTTTTTTTTTTCGTTTTTCCGGAGTAATGATTTTTTTATTTATATTCCATTTTTTTATATATCTATCTATATTTCTATTTTATATAATGACTGTCAATGCTACTTTGAAATTTCAATAACTTTTTTGGTTCCATTTTTTCAATTTTATCCTTGATTTTTATTTACATCTAGCGAAATTACCCTTTACATATTTTAAATATACTTTTTTAAGATTTCAATGACTTTTTTAATCTATTATTTTTTTATTTGACGTCTTATTTTTTATTTATATCTATCGAAATTATCTTCATCATATTCTGAATAAAATACATATCTTAATATTTCTTAATTATATCATAATATTAGTTTTGTCAAAGATTTTTTATTAAAAAAATTAAATCAAAAGTTTCTTAGCGTATTCTTTTTTTTTTTTTAATCTGTATGTGGTCTTTGTATCTCTCTCTCTTAGTGCACAAAAAAAAATGCATGAAATTTAAAAATTAGAATTAATTAAATTAAAAAATAATTATATTAACTAATTCTTTTTTTTTTAAATTTACTCAGATAACAGTATGTATTTAATATTTTTATGTTTCTTTTTTATTTTCATATCTTTTTTTTTTATTATCACTTCATTTTTTCTTTTTTTTTTTTTTTACGAAATTCCAACTCCGAACACACATTTTTTTTTAGATTTTTATTTTTTTTAAAAAGCTCAAATATTTTTATTAATTTTTTTATTTTTGTTATTTTATTTTATATTATCTATTTTTTTATCTCATTGTGTCTCTATATCTCCCTCAATAAAAAAAAAGGGAAAGGATATTCATTTTTATATATGTATACATGTCTATAATTTAGTGTTAATTAACAGAGGTCAAACCCCTCCCTCTCTATATATGCATATACGCAAAGAATAAAATGTCGTGATCCTGATCCTAATCTAGATTTATCTTTTAAGTATAGTTCCACCCACCTCTATTAATTGTCGCTCAAGTTTTCATATATACTTTGCTCCTCCAATGATTGAATATCGGGAAAAAATAAAATAAGAATGGTGATGTTTGGACCACCTCAAAGACTAAGTCTCCGAACGATTAAAACAAGGAACTACTTTCCAGACAGGGGCAAGGCTCAGTTAAGGCCTGGCCGCCTGGTTTTAGTATTTGTTTATATACATATAATATATTTAATAAAAATAAATATTTCATTAGTGGTGTGGTTCCTCTTGGTTACTATAATTAATTTTTAATTTTTTCTTCAAGGCCCTAATTACGAGTGAGGTTGATTCATTGCCAGGTAAAACTATTAATTCTTCCATAAAATATAATTATAATGATATAGTAATAATATTTATATAGCAAAAAATCTTATTAATAAATTATAATTTTTAAAGGAATTGACCCCACAACGCAATATAATTTTGATCACATCTTAGTATAACAGCACCCTTGATTGTGGTGTCAATTGTCAAAATTAATTATTGGGATCATTGCCTTAATTAGGGTTGGTTTGTTTTAGTTATTTTTATTTTGTATAACTTTTTTTAATCAAAATTTAGTTTTTTAATGAGCGTGAAATTCTTATTTTTTATAATTTTTTAATGAATTAAATTTAAATTTAAATAAAAAATCATATAAAACAAAATTAAGTTAAAAAAAACAAAAATAGGTTAAATTTTACTAACTAAGTTAAATTTTACTAAAACAAAACACAATTTTTGCTAATTAATAATTTTTTGTTTAACTAATGAATTTTTGATTAATAAATTAAAACGAAACACAATTTTTTTTACTAATTTTTTACCAATTAAGTTAAAATTTACTAATTTTTTGCTTCTGCAACCGTCACCTATATATATATATATATATATATATTTATATTAGGGGTGGAAAACCATCAACCCACTCAATTAAACCCATAATATATGAGTTTAGGTCCTATTATTTTATTAATTAGGTTGTAATTGAATAACTTATAAAATACCCATTTATAAACGGATGCAATTTTAAGTTAAAAAAATTAATTTAATCCCCTCTCTCTTTTTACAGTTCTCTCTCTCTCTTTCTCAATATCTATAATAAATGTATAATATATACATTACATATATATGATGTGTGTATATATATATCTAGCGTATACAATAAATGTATAATATATACATTATATATAATTCATTCTCTGTTCCTATTCTCCTCCATACTTAATTCAAATAACACGCGCGCACGTACACGCACGCCTACACGCACACACATGTGCATACACGCGCAAGCACATACACGCACACGCACACGCACACACGCACGTGCAGACACGCGCACGTACACGCACACACGCATGCACACGCACGCACAGACACGTGCAGGCACACGCGCGCGCGCACTCATGCACACGTGTGCGCACGCAGACATGCACACACACATGCGAGCACACACGCACACGCACACATGTGCACTGTAATAACCTGAATTTTTTTTCCTTAATTAAATTATTTAAGTGTGGTAGTGATATTTATTATAGTAAAAATCTAGAAAATTGAGCATTTGAAAATTTTTGGAATGATAAAAATTAGTTGAAAAATTTTTCGGATTAAATTTCACCCTATGTGGGAGTTTAATGTAGAATTTCTAAAATTTTTATCCAAACACTTCTTAGCCCAATTACTTATTTGGTTCAAACCAAGACCATTAACCCATGGGTCAACTCTTTTCTTTGACTCACCTCAACTCATTTCAACTCACTTTATCACTCAATGAATTGACTCATGAATAGTTGCTATAAATTATTTCCCGACAACTTCATTTCCATCTTCCATACACTCTCACTATCTTTCAAAATTATTTGACTAATTGGACAAAGAGAAGACCCACATTGATGACCTTAAAGCATCTTTTTCAAATTATTTAGCAAACAAGATTTAAAGCATTTTGTTTGAAAGCTAGCATAATTTAAAGCATTTGGTTAAATTATCAAAAAGCTAGCATGATTGTTTAAATTTGTCAAAAAGTTAGCATGATTCCCGGATCATGCCACCTCCATACATCTTCCCCAATGCTTTTCTTAAATGATATGGTTAGATAGTCAAAAAGTAAGCATGATTCTTCGATCATGCTACCAATTGTATAGGCATGATCTTACCTTAGTTGATTTTTCTCCACTAATAATTTTCTCTACACTCCCTATAAATTGTGTGTCTTCAAAGAGAAGAAAATAAGAGAGAAATAAAAATAAATTATTCATTAGTGAGGCTGGAGATTTGGTGTTGCTTGGAGGAAGAAGAAAGGCTTGGAATTTTCCAATTTGGGTGGTGTTCAAAGCTAACTCATTTTTCCTTCTCAGACTTGGTCATTAATATCTTCATTGAGGTAGGATGATGAATCTCCTAAAATATATTTGATGCATTTTCGGGTTTGAAGTATAAAATTTGATTGTGATAAAAATAAATACCCGTATATTGGGGGTAGGGAAGCCAAAATTTTGACTGAAGTAACTTAGTATGCTGACAGCTCTCTATTTGTAACTTCTTATGTACTTCTAACCCCTAAAACGGTGGAATTAGGCTTTGGCTAAAACATAAAAGTTGTAGCCCTTTCAGTTTTCTTTTCAACCCAAAAAGAATTGCATCAATCCGATTTGTGAGTCAAAAGTTATGCCCAAAATACTAAGCACGTGTAAAACTGTATTTTCTGAATAAACTGAATTCAAAGCTGTTTTTGTACCTTTAGACCTTAGAATTTTAAAAAGTGTAAAACATGAAAGTTGTAGGTCTTAAAGTCTAGTTTCTACAGATATAAAGTTTATAGATATTGGAGTCTTGCTCTATTTTATATGAATTTTCTTTCAAGCTGCTATTCTGCTTAGCTTTAATTGATGCTTGTTTGGATTTGTTTAGAATATTATGTTTAAAGATTTATTTAAATTTCTAATTTCCTTCTGTTAGTTATTGTCATGTTAATAATTTCTATTGATATGAAATTATTTTAAACTAGATATTATGTATTATTTGACACTCCAATATTGATGATAATTGACTTAGATAATCAGTTTCATCATGGATAGTTGGATGACTTATTCAAACTAAAATGCTAGTATTTGATAAAATGCCCAAAAGAAACAATGGACTCGTTCTTTTCTCATTTGGTCTTTCTTAAATGAATTTGATTTATTTTTGGCATTATTTTGTCAACCTAGCAAGTTATATAATTATATTTTTATGATTAAGTGAATTAAATGAAACTCATTTAATACCTTCCTAAACATTGGGATAATTCTGTGGACATTTGTGGATATCTTGAAGCCAAAAACCTATGATAAGGGTTTGGTTATAAATAAGATGATGATTGGAAATTTATTTAAATTATTTTTGAATAAAATAAAACTTAAAAATTTTGCTAAAAATTAAATATAAGTCCAAGAGCTATTTATTATCTTCATATTCCATAAAATAATAAAATAAACGGTAAAAGGAGCAAAAACCGAGATTTGCAGCCAATGAGGTTCGAACTTGCGACTTTAAATCGCAATTAGGGTCGCCCACCCACTAAGCTACCAACCTCGGCCTAATTAATATACCATTAGAAATAATTTTATTCTTATCAAATTTGGTACGGTAAGCTTGTCAAAACAATTAACTAAAATACTAGTTTGTATTCTAAATTTTTTTTTTTACTTGCTAATTGTTAATTTACATATAGCGCCTACCCTTGTGATAATGATATTGATGACTATGTTAAATCTTTGATTTATTGAGAATTACTATTAAAGTATGGATATAGATAAAGTGCTTAAAAATATATTGCATGTGACTAAATAATCTCACTTTTGATTCATCGCCCGGGAACATTGCCGGTTGTTATTAAAAATGTCTGATTTCCATACAAGGTACCCTTGGAATGTAAAAGGGTGAGAAGAAATTAAGGCACTTCGTGCTAAAGCTGTTTTTGGCAATGGGGTGATGGGTGGGTAGAAATGGCCTTTTAGATGAAGATGGGAACATGCATTTTATTTGGGAGATGCTCCCTTCTGACCTGGCCAGTCAGGTAGCCGGTCGCGACGGCTAGGTTTTTGGTAGGTGACACCGTCGGTATGCATTGGATGCTAAGCCCGTAAAGTCACTGGTTCCCAAGGCTGGGGGTAGAGGAGGATAGGAGTATGATTATCTTAGGAGGATTTAGATTAAACTCCTTTACAAAATTTTACTGTGACCAGCAACCTCTCTTGTTATGTATGAATGATGTGTTGGAATTATTTAATTATATTTAATTCCTCTCGATTAATATTTTATAAAAATATATATATATATATGTATGAAACTTGTATCGCTACGGGGTTTGATCCCGAGACCTTGAAGATCTAAATCTGAGATCCCTACCACTGCGACACAGACTTCATTGTGGTATACACATCAGTATTTAATTATTTTACATATAAGTAAAATAGTAGTTACGGTGACGATTTCATCGAACCGTTGTAAGTATAATTTACATTATTCAGTTGAGATCTATTGAATTAATTGTTGCATAAATAGTATGCCACTTAAACACATTCACTTAATACAGTGTAGTATTACAACCACTGCATATAGGCACCTAGGAGATTCTGATTACTGGGCTTTAGTAGCTCACCCCTTGTGGGAATATTTTTTCAGGATATTAAGCACAGGGATACAGAAGATGAGCTGGAAAGAGATTAAATTCTCTTAAATATTCCATCAGAAGAGTTATCTATTTTTTCTTCTTTCCTGCACAGTGCTGGATGACTTTATTTTTGGTCTGTAATAATTGTTGGATGATTGTAATTATTAAACATAGACCTAATTTGCTTTTATTTGGTATGTAATGTTAATAGCGTGATTGGGACACTTAGATGGCTCTGTAATATTTTTCTCTATCTTTATTTTGAGCCCTGTAGTTGAAATCCCATCAAATGGTTCAGTCCAATGACTTATAAATATTGTTTGGGATAAACATGGGATTTTGACTATCTTAAATTTTTCTTACGGGTCAACCCCAATCTGGAGGAAAACTCTGGGGTGTGACAGCGTGTTTTTTTCATCTCATTTTTATACCTAACAAATAAATTCCAAGTCACCCCTGGACATTCGGTTATGAAAATCCGGGGCGTGACATGCACGCGCACACGCATCCACACACACCCCTCCCCACACACATACGCACACGCGCGCGCAAAGAGAGAGAGAGTTGTTGATTTAAAATTAAATAAAAAATAAATCAGTTCATACAAATTTGAAATTAATTGAAAAATGTAAATATAATATATAATATTATACAATATATATAATATTATATTAATTAAAATAAATATTGATGTATTTATATATATACACACATTAATTGAAATAAATTTTTAATTTTTTTTAAAAGGTAAGTTGGGTCATAAGTAAATGGGTTAAATATGAGTTCATGAGTTTGAAATAACCCATATTCAATCCGCTCATATCTAACCCACTTGTTAAATAAATAAGTTTAAGTTACACCTATTTAATTTTTAATCCGTTTAAATCATAACTAACTTATTCAATCCGTACATTGTGTCACCCTGACAGAATTCTGAGTACTGATAAAGAATAAGAGGGAAAAAATTACAGCTAAGGCTGGTGGGGTCCCAGCAAATTAATATATGATCTTTTTCTTTCACAGGTAGATGTGATCTCTGATTTATTAATAAATGCTGTCCTAGCTGAGTGGAAAGCCAATTTTTTCCTTTCAGATTATATATATATATATATATATTTTTGTATATTTTCTAAGATGTGCACACTGCCCGCTAGGGATTCCTTAATTAGTCTTAAAAATATATTACTCCACGTCCTAACAGATTGATGATAAATGTAATAAAATAAAAATATATTACTCCACGTCCTAACAGATTGATGATAAATGTAATTTTTTATTAACTTCTCTCTTCATATTATTTTTTTCATTAAAGTTATGAAAATTAATAGGACAGTGTAAATATTTTTATCCACACTAGTGTAAATATTTATCTTAATTTATTTCACTTTTTATCACTTTAAACATATCCTTATTTGATATTTGGTCATAAGTCTCAAGTTTCAATACCCAATACAAGAGTTAAATATTGCAATAAAATTCTGGTAGTTTCAGTTATAACTCTCTTAGATGATAAGAAAGTGACATCGAATGCCCGCGATACCATTGTAGTTGGTACGTCGAGCAATTCGCCTGCGCAGATGAATAAAATACAAAAAAAAAAAAAGTAATTAAGGTGTAATTAACGACTTGTTTAAAGACACTAAAAGTCATCAATTTTAATTAATTTTTATACTTTACTTCAATCACATATTTCTATATATATCACTTTTATGTTATATTTTTTTATTTTTATTATATTATTTAATTAATTTTTTATCAACCAAATACCCCTAAGAAGTTACGAATCGACAAACTACCAAATAAAGGTGCATGGAAGTGGGAGTGCCAATTGTCTTCTCTGTTTGGTTAACGGAAGGACATGAGAAGACAAAGTTCAGCTTCCATGTGATGAATCAAGAAAGCGTCTTTTTTTCGTAAGTTGGTAGCAACAGCAAGGAAAATTTTAATTCCTCTTTCTTCGTTCTTTTTATTTTTTTTGAACTCGTGCAAGTTTCTAGTATTTTCTTGTGCTGTTGTGCAATTTACTTTTCCTTTTTTTTTTCCCCCACTCGAAATAAATCCTCAGAAAGCAGGTTACTTTCGTGAAAAGCTCGTTTATATTTTCTTTTTTTCTTTCTTTCCTCTTTTCTTTCTTTTTTTTTTTTGGGGAATATTGTACGTGGACTGATTGGGTTTTGTTTCTAGAATGGGCCCCACGGCAACAGAAGTATATATATATATATATATATTTGTTTCATTTTGAAAACTCCAAGCTCTTATCTAAAAACAAAGTTATGGTAACAGTATTAGAGTCAAGTAGAGATTGGGAAGAAAAAAAAATGTAAATTAATACAATACTTAATTTAATAAATTATTATTTATAAGTAATATTTTTTATTTATTAAAATAAATTATTTTATTAAGTAATTATTATTATTAAACCTTAGTTTTAATTTGAGAAAATAAATAATTTAAGTCATAAATTAATATTTAAATACTATTAGTTTAATAAAATAAAAGAAATTATCTTAATAATAAATTATTATTTATTAAATATTTTTGATAGAATAATTTAATAGTTAATTAATTTTAAATTGATTGAATAAATTAGTATTTTATATTATTTATTATAACTATTTATAAGACTAAGATTTTACATGAATCTGAGAAAATGATAAAATTTTTCATTATCGTCCGTTACCTACCTCCTTCTAAATAATAATTTATCCACATACGAGGTAATTTTTATTCTCAGAATAATTATTATCCTCTCATCCAAATTATAATTAATATAATAGAATAAAAATTAACTTAGTAAAATTTACAAACTAATTTACAAATACTTGGAGTGGGTGGAAGGAAAAGCAAAAAAGTTAATGGTTACACGGGAAGTAAAAAATAAAAAAATAAAATAAAATTAAATAAATAAGAAGAAATTTTGTATTTAACTATATGAGAGAAATAGAAGGTGCCGAAAATACTTTCCAAATTTGAAGTCCCAAAATACCCCCATTTAAATGCACATATTATCGGCGAATGATAGGAATTTGTGTTTTGAGAAGTATTTGTAATCTGTGATAACTACATAAGCGAAAAAAGAAATTGTGAATTGTACCCTTACCTTTCTCAATAATTTCATTATTTTGAAACCTAAATTTCCATTCATTTAAGTTGTATATCAATAATATGTCGGGAGAGAAAAATTAAAAAGAAATTAAAAATTTTCTCTTATTTAAATTATGATAAAAAAAAACATAAACTTAAAATTAATTAAAGTAAAAAGTTAGGATATTAATGAATATATTTTATTTTATTTTTTAATTAATTCAAATAAAAATATATATTTAAAATTTCATAATTTCTTTCTTTTTTTCAATTTTTTTCTATTCAATTTGTATTTCATTTAAAGTATTAAATTCTCACTCGAAATATATCCCTAATAAATTTCTATTTTCCACCGTTTAAGCAGCCGCAAGACAAATGTAAGCATAACATATATAATGTATGTGAATTTAGGAACATTAACATGAATATATTAATACAAAAAATATGCTTGTTTACTTCATAGTCTTACTTATTACACCATCTTTGAAATTAGAAAATTAAAATTAGATTATTAGAATTTGATCTTTTTTCCATCATAATTAATATGATGGTTATCAATAGAAAGAATTGTGTGTATATTGTGAAGAGATGAAGCCTATCCAATATATAGAGAGTAAACTCTAATTTTACTAGACTGTCCATAAAAGGCCTATAGCGGGCTTAACAACTAACTCACACTAATTGTCTAACCTCATTCTCCTTATTAGATTTAGGTGTTAATAGGCCCAACAATATAAATAATAGTAAATTAGTCTTATCATGTGTGCCTCCATCTTTAACTTAATTTTAACCCCTTTTTGATAAAATAAAAATTAATTAATATATATTCAATATATAAAAAATTCAAACAATCAAAGGATAAAAGAGAAAGAAAGGGGTGAAAAGAAATTAATCCAAAGCTGAAAAAGCTTTACATGGACGCTTCCATCCCTTTTACTAAAAAAAGCAATGACAACAGCAGCTTCTCTACCTTTCAATGATTCCTCTCCATTACATTATTTGTTCAGTCAATCTCTTCAAGCCCATCGTCTTCTTCTCCTTCTCCTTCTTATGGTATTAGCGAGTTGCAGTCAAAGAAATTTAATTTTGACAAGAAATTTGCATGACTCGGCGCGAATAATGAACGAGAGCATAAGAGATGCACACACTTAAACAGGTTTAAGCCAGAACAGGCTAGTCACGAATGTATGACATCCTGAAAATCGAAAATAGAAAGGTAGTTGCGAAATGCTTAAGCATTAACATTTAATGATGGTTCCAACAAATACACACACACATAAGCAGATATATATAAATTTAGGGTGACAAAATGGGCGGGTTAGCAATGAATTTAAACGGATTGGAAGTTAAATGGGTGCAATCCAAACCTACCCATTTAACAGGTGGGTTAGATATGAACGGGTTGAATACGGATTATTTCAAACTCATGAACTCATATCCAACCCATTTATTTATGATCCAACTTACTTTTTAAAAAAAATTAAAAATTTATTTCAATTAATGTGTATATATATATAAATATATCAATATTTATTTTAATTAATATAATATTATATATTATATAATATTATATATTATATTTATATTTTTTAATTAATTTCGAATTTGTATGAACCGATTTATTTTTTATTCAATTTTAAATCAACTACTCTCTCTCTCTCTCTCTCTGCACGCGCACGCGCGTATGTGTGTGGGGAGGGGTGTGTGGGTGTGTGTGCATGTGTGTGCACATGTCTGCCCGCGCACGTGTGTGCATGTATGTGTGTGCACGCGTGAGTGCGGGGGCGCGCGTGCGTGTGTGTGCGCATGTGCGTGTGCGTGTGCGTGTGCGTGTGCGTGCACGTGCGTGTGTGTGTACGCGCGTATGTGCTTGCGCATGTATATGCATGCACATGCGTGTGTGTGCGTGCGTGCGTGTTTATGCGCGTGCGCGTGCGTGTGTATGTGCTTGCGCGTGTGTAGGTGTGTATACGTTTGTGTGCGCGCGTGTGTGGGCGCGTGTGTGTACGTGCGCTCGTGTTATTTGAATTAATTATGGAGGAGAATAGGAACAGAGAATGGAAAAAAAAACAAATTATATGTAATGTATATATTATACATTTATTATAGATTGCTAGAGAGAGAGAGAACAGTGTAAAAAGAGACATGGTGATTAAACTAATCTTTTTAACTTCAATGGGTGTTCTAATGAGTCCCGTTACACAACCCAATTGCATCCGTTTATAAATGGGTATTTTATAAGTTACCCAATTACAACCCAATTAGTAAAATAATAGCATCCGTTTATAAATAGGTATTTTATAAGTTACCTAATTACAACTTAATTAGTAAAATAATAGAACCTAAACTCATTTGTTATGGGTTTAATTGGGTGGGTTGATGGATTTGGGTCAATTTTGCCACCCCTAAACATCACCAAAATTAGAAACAAAAGCACAGTTATTGCTAGCTACCAGTTTTGGTTGGGAATTCTTTTTAGGCCACTCTCCGTTCTTGGTTAAAAATTTGTTACTCTTCTTCTCTGCCCCTAACCCACCGCCTCCTCCATGGCTTGAAAGCAACAACAGAGATGTAATTACATACATACATATATATATATATATATATAGGGCTATTTTGCTGTCTCATTTATCACAATTAAATGAGTGTTGCTCTTAATCATACCATAAAAAGGCACCATCTTAATTAAAAAATCATCGGATAAACCCTCCGGCATTCTCCAAGACAATGACATCTTAAACAGAATTCTTTGGCTTGGCCAATGAAATGTGCCCATTTAATTTTTTTTTTTTTTTGGAAGAGAAGTAATATATATTTATTAATTAGTCCTAAAAATATACTACTTTACATTTTAATGAAAAAATAATAAATGCACTTTTAACCCCACATTACTCTTTCTCATTAATATTATTATAAAATGAGAGAAATTAATAGAGGAGTATAAATATCCCTAACCATTCTAATATACACACATATATCCTATGAGAGGTGATAGCCGATTCTCTTATACTCACATGAGGTCTCATTTGTTCGCAAAGCAAATTAAGAGGGTGTTTATAATAAATATATATATATATATATATAACGGTGGTGTTTGTATGACTAAGTCTTACAAAAAAATTGTTAAAAATTAAATTTTTTTAGTATTTTTTGATGAATTAAATATTTTAATTTATAAAAGTTACAATCTCATAATTTAAAAATAAGTAAAAAATTTAAATTTTATAACCATTTATTTTTTTATAGAGTTCCAAACGCACCTTTTTTTAAGTGTTCGGTGAAAGAAGTAAATTGCTCTCCTCAAATTGAGTTAGCTGGCATTATTAGTAAATAATGTTTTTTTGATCAGTTCAGAAATCTCGCGTCTTCAAAACCAGTGGAGTAGAGCATTTGTGATGCCTTCAGAGGCTGTGTCTTGAGTTAAGTTGCACGCTTTATTTTAGAATATATAGATATATATATATATATATATATATTCAAATTTGATTTGTTTGTCTCCAATGTGAATCGTTAATTTGCATTTTTTTTATTGTTTTTTTGCTAATCTTTAGATTGTTTGTTTTCAAAAGGATCAAAATTACTCTCTTATAAATGATAAATATGTTAAATAAACCGAAAAAAAAAATCAATTGTAAAAATTGATTTTTTTTGTTAAAAAATCAATTGTTTAATTAATAACTAAAAAAATTCTAATTTATTCTTTCAAGCAAAACTTTAATTCACTTATTTTTTTTATCAATAATAATGGATAACCCATTTAAAAGGTTCTTTTTTTTTTATTGGAAAGAAAAAAATTAATTTTTTAGTAACTGAATTTTTAATTTTTTGTTAGTTTAAAATTTTTGTCGTTCATACTTTAAAAAAATATGTAAAAAATAAATTTGATTATTTAAAAAAAAAAATTGATTAGTAAAAAATTGGGCGTTGCAAAGGGAGCCTAAGAAACTTTGAGATGTGGTTGCACCTTCATTCTTAATACCGTGGCCGCGAAATCAACTGCGTCGTGAGTATCAATTAATACAATCGATTTATAGGGTCTGATAGGTTTTAGCTATTAATTTTCATTGTTTTTTTAAATAATTAAAATTATTTTTTATATTTTTAAATTTTTTTAAATTCTAAAAGATAAATATGTTAAACTAAAAAAATTAAAAGATAGAAGCTGAAAGTTATTTTCTTCTTTTACCAAATACAAAAAAACAATTAACCAAAAAAATTAACATTTTAGTAGCTACCTGAAAAATTGGTATAGTCAAAAGTCATTTTTTTCTTTTTAAACTCATCCTTAATTGTACAAAAAATATTAGTGTACAAAAAATATTAGAGCAGAGAAAAAACAAGATCGATCATGTTTTATCCGATTCAAATACGGCATAATTATTAAAAAAAATATTTAAATAAGCATAACATAAGCATGCTAATTTTTTTATAAAATAAATATGTTAATTTAAAATTAATATAATTTTAAATAAATTTAACTTAATTATAAAATAAATAATACCACCCATATTTAAATTGTAATATATTTAAATATAAACACAATGATAAACCAAATTACACCGCATATCAACTTAGATACCAACCATATATATATAAAAAAAAAAAAAAAAAAAAAACAACAACAACAACAACCTATGTTTGCACATATTGCACTCTCATGTCTCTAGCTGGTAAATCATCTGGCAACCTTCCCAGCATAGACAGAGTCTTGATTTGAAGTCATCTATATCAATATTAAACTACCTATATTATATTATTGATTAAACAAAAGAAAAAAAAAAAGAGATAGGGGTAAAGCCAGAAATTTAATAAAATAAATAATTTTGTGAATTCATATTTAACATGGCAAGATTTGTGGAATAACATAAACTCAAATTCAAAAAGGTAGTTTATTTTTTATCCAAATGTTTTCAAAATTATACAAGATTGATTTACCACTCAATATTGTGACTTCAATTTCTTAAAATTATTTCTATTCATGTATTGATGCAACCTATATATATTATTAGCCTTCTAAGGGCCCGTTTGGTGTGCAATATTTTGCTGAAAATCTCTAAAAATCTCTATAAATCTCTGTTAACTTTATATCACATCAACTTTTTTCTCTCACTGCACGTATTACGAACTCTCCCCAAACCACAAGTTATCTCAATTTATCTCATTTTTTCTTACTCCAAACAAACCCTAAGTGTTTTTTCTTCAATCAAATCATATGAAGCAAACAATTAATCCCTCACTTTTAATTTTATTTTTATATTTTTATTTTGGTCTTTAACCATATTATTTCTCACTTATTTTATATAAAACACACACTCCCTCACTTTTCATTTTATTTTTGTATTATTATTTTGATCTTCCTTTGAATGGATTATTTCTCACATTAATTTATAGAACTGAATTTCTATATATGATGTGTATAATTTAAAATACTTCAAGCATTTATGGTATTTCTTTAGACTTTTTGTCATCATATTTTGGGAAAGAAAATGGAAATACTCAATTTATTTTAGGTAAGAGTTTATCTTACTTTGTTTGAAGTTTATATCAACATATTTTTATAAGGAAAAAAATACTTTAAATGTGTATAAACTTAGTAAGATTTTTAATAGGTATATATATGACTAAGAGTGGCAAAATTGACCCAAATCCATCAACCCACCCAATTAAACCCATAATAAATGAGTTTGGTCCTATTATTTTACTAATTAAGTTGTAATTAGGTAACTTATAAAATACTTATTTATAAACAGATGCAATTGGGTTATAAAACGGGATCCGTTAGAACACCCATTTAAGTTAAAAAAATTAATTTAATCCCCCTCTCTTTTTACACTGTTCTCTCTCTCGCAATATCTATAATAAATGTATAATATATACATTATATATATATATATGATGTGTGTATATATATATTTAACGTATACAATAAATATATAATATATACATTACATGTAATAACCTGAATTTTTTTTCCTTAATTAAATTATCTAAGTGTGGTAGTGATATTTATTATAGTAAAAATCTAGAAAATTGAGCATTTGAAAATTTTTGGAATGATAAAAATTAGTTGAAAAATTTTCGGATTAAATTTCAGCCTATGTGGGAGTTTAATGTAGAATTTCTAAAATTTTTATCCAAACACTTCTTAGCCCAATTACTTATTTGGTTCAAACCAAGACCATTAACCCATGGGTCAACCCTTTTCTTTGACTCACCTCAACTCATTTCAACTCACTTTATCACTCAATGAATTGACTCATGAATAGTTGCTCTAAATTATTTCCCGACAACTCATTTCCATCTTCCATACACTCTCACCATCTTTCAAAATTATTTGACTAATTGGACAAAGAGAAGACCCACATTGATGACCTTAAAGCATCTTTTTCAAATTATTTAGCAAACAAGATTTAAAGCATTTTGTTTGAAAGCTAGCATGATTTAAAGCATTTGGTTAAATTGTCAAAAAGCTAGCATGATTGTTTAAATTTGTCAAAAAGTTAGCATGACTCCCGGATCATGCCACCTCCATACATCTTCCCCAATGCTTTTCTTAAATGATATGGTTAGATAGTCAAAAAGTAAGCATGATTCTTGGATCATGCTACCAATTGTATAGGCATGATCTTACCTTAGTTGATTTTTCTCCACTAATAATTTTCTCTACACTCCCTATAAATTGTGTGTCTTCAAAGAGAAGAAAATAAGAGAGAAATAAAAATAAATTATTAATTAGTGAGGCTGAAGATTTGGTGTTGCTTGGAGGAAGAAGAAAGGTTTGGAATTTTCCAATTTGGGTGGTGTTCAAAGCTAACTCATTTTTCCTTCTCAGACTTGGTCATTAATATCTTCATTGAGGTAGGATGATGAATCTCTTAAAATATATTTGATGCATTTTCTGGTTTGAAGTATGAAACTTAATTGTGATAAAAATAAATACCCGTATATTGGGGCTAGGGAAGCCAAAATTTTGACTAAAGTAACTCAGTATGCTGACAGCTCTCTATTTGTAACTTCTTATGTGCTTCTAACCCCTAAAACGGTGGAATTAGGCTTTGGCTAAAACATAAAAGTTGTAGCCCTTTCAGTTTTCTTTTCAACCCAAAAAGAATTGCATCAATCCGATTTGTGAGTCAAAAGTTATGCCCAAAATACTGAGCACGTGTAAAACTGTATTTTCTGGACAAACTGAATTCAAAGCTGTTTTTGTACCTTTAGACCTTAAAATTTTAAAAAGTGTAAAACATGAAAGTTGTAGGTCTTGAAGTCTAGTTTCTACAGATATAAAGTTTATAGATATTGGAGTCTTACTCTATTTTATATAAATTTTCTTTCAAGCTGCTATTCTGCTTAGCTTTAATTGATGCTTGTTTGGATTTGTTTAGAATATTATGTTTAAAGATTATTTAAATTTCCAATTTCCTTCTGTTAGTTATTGTCATGTTAATAATTTCTATTGATATGAAATTATTTTAAACTAGATATTAGGTATTATTTGACACTCTAATATTGATGATAATTGACTTAGATAATCAGTTTCATCATGGATAGTTGGATGACTTATTCAAACTAAAATGCTAGTATTTGATAAAATGCCCAAAAGAAACAATGGACTTGTTCTTTTCTCATTTGGTCTTTCTTAAATGAATTTGATTTATTTTTGGTATTGTTTTGTCAACCTAGCAAGTTATATAATTATATTTTTATGATTAAGTGAATTTAATGAAATTCATTTAATACCTTCCTAAACATTGGGATAATTCTGTGGACATTTGTGGATATCTTGAAGACAAAAACCTATGATAAAGGTTTGGTTATAAATAAGATGATGATTGAAAATTTATTTAAATTTTTTTTTGAATAAAATAAAACTTATCAATTTTGCTAAAAATTAAATATAAGTCCAAGAGCTATTTATTATCTTTATATTCCATAAAATAATAAAATAAAAGGTAAAAGGAGCAAAAATCGAGATTTGTAGCCAATGAGGTTCGAACTTGCAACTTTAAATCGCAATTAGGGTCGCCCACCCACTAAGCTGCCAACCTCGGCCTAATTAATATACCATTAGAAATAATTTTATTCTTATCAAATTTGGTACGGTAAGCTTGTCAAAACAATTAACTAAAATACTAGTTTGTATTCTAAATTTTTTTTTTACTTGCTAATTGTTAATTTACATATAGTGCCTACCTTTGTGATAATGATATTGATGACTATGTTAAATCTTTGATTTATTGAGAATTACTATTAAAGTATGGATATAGATAAAGTGCTTAAAAATATATTGCATGTGACTAAATAATCTCACTTTTGATTCATTGCCCGGGAATATTACCGGTTGTTATTAAAAATGTCTGATTTCCATACAAGGTACCCTTGGAATGTAAAAGGGTGAGAAGAAATTAAGGCACTTGGTGCTAAAGCTGTTTTTGGCAATGGGGTGATGGGTGGGTAGAAATGGCCTTTTAGATGAAGATGGGAACATGCATTTTATTTGGGAGATGCTCCCTTCTGACCTGGCCAGTCAGGTAGCCGGTCGCGACGACTAGGGTTTTGGTAGGTGACACCGTCGGTATGCATTGGATGCTAAGCCCGTAAAGTCACTGGTTCCCAAGACTGGGGGTAGAGGAGGATAGGAGTATGATTATCTTAGGAGGATTTAGATTAAACTCCTTTACAAAATTTTACTGTGACCAGCAACCTCTCTTGTTATGTATGAATGATGTGTTGGAATTATTTAATTATATTTAATTCCTCTCGATTAATATTTTATAAAATATATATATATATATATATGTATGAAACCTGTATCGCTACGGGGTTTGATCCCGAGACCTTGAAGATCTAAATCTGAGATCCCTACCACTGCAACACAGACTTCATTGTGGTATACACATCAGTATTTAACTATTTTACATGTAAGTAAAATAGTAGTTACGGTGACGGTTTCATTGAGCCGTTGTAAGTATAATTTACATTATTCAGTTAAGATCTATTGAATTAATTGTTATATAAATAGTATGCCACCTAAATACATTCATTTAATACAGTGTAGTATTACAACCACTGCATATAGGCACCTAGGAGATTCTGATTACTGGGCTTTAGTAGCTCACCCCTTGTGGGAATATTTTTTTCAGGATATTAAGCACAGAGATACAGAAGATGAGCTGGAAAGAGCAGTACTACAAAAATGCATAAACATCACAACTTTTAAGCGTGATGTTTCACTTTTTATCTCAGTCACAAAAGCGTGATTGATCCAAGTGAGATTGTAAGTCACATCTTTTTTATCACAGTTTACAACCGTGATCGAAAACTTACAACAATTACACACTAAAAGCGTGATCTTTATGGTAAAAACTGAGATGAAAAGAAATCTCGTGTGATCTTTTATGTATTTTGATCTCACTTTTTTTGAAAAATCGTGATCAAATATAAATAAATAATCACGTTGAAAAAATGGATTAATTTTAAAAATAATAAAAATCCACATGGCAGCCTACTATCACGCCATCGTAGCACCATTTACCACCTTATCATTATAGTAACCTTATATATTTCATTTTTTTTGTTGCTGCTGAGAATCGAACCCCTGCCATTCATTTGGAAGTTAGTGTAGTTGACCGCTAGTCTAACTTATCATTTATATATACATTTTGCATATTAATATATATAAACAAATTTGTATCACCTTAGGGGTTACTGAAAGTAATAAAATTATATTATTTTAAGTTTTTACAATAATTTATTATGGCTTTTGTCAACCAATTAGTAGTTAAAAGTTACATTTTTCCTGATCAATTGACCAGAAAAAATGATAAAAAATTTACTTTTATTTAATTATTTTAACTTTTTGCAACAACTTAAAATCGTAAGTAATATATAGAACAATGTGAATACTTAATAAATAATTTATAAATATCTATTATATTTAATTAAAAATAATCTCAAATCTTTTTCTTATTTTCCTTTACTCTTTGTGTATAGCATATATTTAATCATAACTCACTATTTATAATATATTTTTCTTTATTTTGTATTATATTTTTAAAAGTAATTAGGTCGCGTTTAGTTTTAGTTCTAGAAAATTATTGTTCAAAAAAAATTTTTGAAAATTATTTTAAAAATTGATTTGTAATACAAAAAATATTTTCAATGATTATATTCAAAAATTAGTTCTAAAAAAACAAAAAAATGAAAATTTTTATTATTTTTATTTGTAAATTTTTATCACTTCCAACAAAATATAAAATAATGTCACTTTTAATATAAATAATATTAAAGATACACTAAATATTTATTAGATACTAAATATTTAATATTCAACTCGTTATAAGTTATACAAATTATGAAAACTACTTCCATATATTTACTAAAAAAATAATAATTATATATTTAGCGTTATTTAAATTTGATTTGATAAATTTAGTTTTAACATTAATTTAAAATTTTTTTGTTTATTGATCTATGATTATAGTTTTTATATCATATTCAATTAATTAAAATTAATAAATATAAATAATATTAAAGATACATGAAATATTTATTAGATATTAAATATTAAATATTCACCTCGTTATAAGTTATACAAATTATGAAAACTACTTCCATATATTTACTGAAAAAAATAATAATCATATATTTAGCGTTATTTAAATTTGATTTGGTAAATTTAATTTTAACATTAATTTAAAATTTTTTTGTTTATTGATCTATGATTATAGTTTTTATATCATATTCAATTAATTAAAATTAATAAATAAATGTTACAATAAAGTTTACAAAATCTAATTTAAATCATATAAGATGATAAACAAAATTATTTCAGAGAGATATAAAGGAAAAAAAATAATATTATCTCTAATTTTTTTAATTATCTCACTTTTTTTAAGATATAATTTTACTCACTTTTTGATCTCAGTTTTTTTTTTGAGATGTTTTCACTGATCTTTTATCTCAGTTTTTTCTAGAGATAGTTTTCACTAATTTTTTATCTAAGTTTTTTGTTGAGATGGTTTCCACTGATCTTTTATCTCGTTTTAAATACAATCACGGTTTTAACAAAAATGAGATAAAAAGTATTAAAAGTAACTTTTTATCTCAGTTTTTTAATTAGACTGAGATAAAAAGTTTAACTCACAAATCTTTATCACGCTTTTTCTTAAACCGTGATCTTTATGAATTTCCTAGTGTGATCTTTATCAATTATTGTAGTAGTGGAGATTAAATTCTCTTAAATATTCCATCAGAAGAGTTATCTATTTTTTTTCTTCTTTCCTGCACAGAGCTGGAGGACTTTATTTTTGGTCTGTAATAATTGTTGGATGATTGTAATTATTAAGCATAGACCTAATTTACTTTTATTTGGTATGTAATGTTAATAGCGTGATTGGGACACTTAGATGGCTCTGTAATATTTTTTTCTATCTTTATTTTGTGCCCTGTAGTTGAAATCCCATCAAATGGTTCAGTCCAATGACTTATAAATATTGTTTGGGATAAACATGGGATTTTGACTATCTTAAATTTTTCTTACGGGTCAACCCCAATCTGGAGGAAAACTCTGGGGTGTGACAGCGTGTTTTTATCATCTTATTTTTATACCTAACAAATAAATTCCAAATCACCCCTGGGCATTCGGTTATGAAAATCCGGGGCGTGACATTACATATAATTTGCTTCTTCTTTCATTCTCTGTTCATATTCTCCTCCATACTTAATTCAAATAACACGCATACACACACGTGCGAGCACACACGCACACGCGCACGCGCATACACGCGCAAGCACATACACCCGCACGCACACGTGCATATACACGCGCGCCCGCACACGCACGCCCGCACTCACACGCGCGCACACATACACATGCAACATGTGCGCACGCAGACACACGCACACACATGAGCACACGCACCCCTCCCCACACACATACGCGCACGCAAGCAGAGGAGAGAGTTGTTGATTTAAAATTGAATAAAAAATAAATCGATTCATACAAATTCAAAATTAATTAAAAAATGTAAATATAATATATAATATTGATGTATTTATATATATATTAATTAAAATAAATATTGATGTATTTATATATATACACACATTAATTGAAATAAATTTTTAATTTTTTTTAAAAGGTAAGTTGGGTCATAAGTAAATAGGTTAAATTGGGTTCATGCGTTTGAAATAACCCATATTCAACTAACCCATATCTAACCCACCTGTAAAATGGGTGAGTTTAAGTTACATTCATTTAACCTCTAACTCATTTAAACCCATCACTAACCCGTCCAATCAATTCATTTTGCCACTCCTAGTAATGCCTAGTCCGGTTGGCACATGTTGTGTGTCCTTCAGTGTTGAACAAAAGGAGAAGAAAATAAAAAATTCGCATGGTTTCAAGTAATGGAAGATTCGGCCGCAATGTCCTCTCTTGGGCCCGTTTGAAGGAGTTTATAAAAAAGAATTATCAATTCTAGCGTTTTAAGCGTTTGGTAAAATACTGAAGTTATTAATTTCGTTAGTTGGTAAGTTGGCAAAATATTAATTTTTTTGGATAGCGAGAGTTAAGAAGGTCATTTCATTATTAAATATAATTTATTATATTATTTATTAAAAATAATTTAATAAAATATTCTTACATTAGTTTAACTAATTAAATTCAGTTATAATTAATATAATTTAGTTAATTGAAATATTTAATATATAATTTATTATATTAAATTAATTATCGATAAAATTAATTATTAATTAAATTATATTTAATATATTTTATATAAATAAAAATAATATATTATTAATTTTATATATTAATATATTTTATATATTAATTAAATATTTTTATATTAAATAATAATATATTTAGCAGTGACCAATGATGAGTGGGAGGTATTAGCAACGGTGGGAGGTGGTAGTCAGATATTGATAGTGACCAACACACGATGGTGATTGATAGTTATAAATAATAATAGTTATGTAAAGAAATGAAAAACTTGATAAAACATTTTTTCTATATTTTTTTAATTTTTGAAAATTTTAAAAATAATTTTCATTTTTTTTAAATTAAAAACTAAAGACAAATTTATTATATGAATTTTTATGTTCAATTTAAAAAAAAAATTAAAACAAAAGCTGAAAACTAAAAACTGAAAACAAAGAGGTTGTCAAACCGAACCTGTGCTTTTGTTTCTAGTTTTGGTGATGTTTATTCTGGTTGGCACGTGTTGCGTGTCCTAAGTGTCGAACAGAAGAAGAATAAAATTAAAAATTTGCATTGTTTCAAGTAATGGAATATTCGGCTGCATTGTTTCTCTTGGTCCTGTTTGGAGGAATAAAAAATAACCACATAAAAAAATTATCATTTTTAGCATTTTAAACATTTGGTAAAATATCAAAGTTATTAATTTCATTAGTTGACAAGTTGGTAAAGCATTAATTTTTTTGGGATAACGAGAGGCACAATCGTCATTTCACTATAACTTAACTAAAAAATTATTAAAATTTTTACCAAATATTTAAAATTTGTCAAAAGCTACTCAAATTTTCTATTTATTTTGTTAAACAACTAAAAGTTATCAAAAATATTAAAAATTTATATTTATTTTATCAAATGCAAAAAATTCATCTACTAAAATTTAAAAGAATTAGCGGAAATTACTAAAAATTTAACCTTCAGAGAGACCTTAATAATACAAAATATCTATATCTAATATTAAATAATATTTTTCTCTGCTCACTTCTCCTTTGTTGCTATTTAAATGTATACATATATTTTGCTTCTCTACATTTTTTATTGTTCTTAATTTTCTTCTCTTTGATCTTTTTATTAATTGGTTTAGAGAAAAATGAGGCCACGAACGGAAGAGTTTCTTTTTATTTATTTATTTATTTTTAGTTTATATTTTCTTTATTTTGGTCAAAACTCATACCCTTTAATTTTATGATCTGATTAAAAAAATTTGAAAAAAAAAACATTTTTATTATACTAAAACATATGTGAAGTATTGTTATTATTGTCTTAATACTAAAATCATTAATGTTATAAATTACATGATCATTATCTATATCTCTATTATTATGAAAGAAACAGTAGGGGTAATGGTGAAGTCAAAAATTTCAAAAAACTAATTTTTGTTGAAATTTTTATTTTTTTTTCCATTAGTAGCCTTTAACCACTAATAATTACTCACTATTTAAAAGTGATGTGTAACTATTTTTTAATTTTTATGAGTTATTAATGTAATTTTACCCTTTTATTTATTTATTTATTTATTTTTGTTTTCCTTAAATGCCTTTAACCACCCACTACTCTAATAATATTTTTTATTTTATTTAAATGCCCCTTAATTATTAATTATCCACTTAAATATATTTAACTAATAATCATTCATTATTTATTATTTGAGACATTTTTTTAATCTTTTAAATAAAATAAAAATTAATTAAAGATAAACATATAGCGTGTGTGGCATTCTAGTTTAGAATAATTTTTTTATCGCCATGATTAATTAAAAGTTTAAATATCTTTAATCAGTGTTCAAGATAATCTTGATATGGTGGTTTGAGGGATTTTTTTCAAAAGGGTACATAAAGTCTATCCTTTTAATACTTATCAGAGTATTTGATTTAATTTGAGTGCACCTCAATTAGTCTAAAATCTTACCAACTAAATTATTACTCAGATTATTAAGTCTACTCACTGCACTCTTGAATAGAACAAAATTAAAATCTTACCATATCTTAATGAAATACATAACGTAAATTCTTTTTTTTTTTTTTTTTTTTTTTTGAATACTCATGGTATGCGGAACAGCTTCCAGTTCAAAGGTTTACTAATTGAGCCACTGATGTTATTAAAAATTTATCTACTATGCTCTTAAATAAGACAAAATTAAGGGGGTGTTTGATAGGTAAAAGTTTGGCAAAAAAGTATAGTAAAAGTATAAAAATTTGATGAAAAAGTAATAAGTGATAAAATTTAATTGGAAGAAAGTACAGAAGTTAGTAAAAATTGGTAAATTTTGGTTGATTTTTACCAACCAAATACTCACTAAAAATCTTACCACATCTTAATAAAATACATACCACTAATGTGAACCATCATTTAATAATATCACAATTTTATTTGACTAAATATATAGTTTAATTGATGATTAACTCCTTTGTATCAGTCTAAAAACAAATTTGCAATCAATATATATCAGCCCACATAATTTATAAAAAAAAGTTCAAAAGCTGTGGCTCTAATCCTACGTGAGAGAGACAAGGGCAAGTAAGTGCCACTACCAATCAATCAAAACCTAATAGAATATCAAAGGTTACCAATGAAAATACTTCGCATGGCATGTTCTTGTTTTTGTACTCGTGGGCTTGGGTCCAACCAGTATCTTTTGGGGCCTCTGTCACATTTTGGAGGTTTGTGGGTCGAATTCAATTGTTAAGCTGCTGACCTATGAATACACCATAAGCCCGAAATTCAAGCTGGCCTATGTCATGTCTCTTACCCCAACACGAACCCAGCTGATTAATTTGGTTCTTTTTTTTTTTTTTTACTTTTTCTTTAATTTTTTCATATCTCCTCCTTTCTCTCTCTGTCTCTCTCTCTCTCTTAAATAAAAAGATTGTCATTTAGAGACTTAAATGTATTATAGATCTAAGGAACCGTTTGGAAATCTAATTTTTAGAAATATTTTGTATTTTTTTATTAAAAGTTGGTAATTAAAATTTTTAATGTATTTGATAAAATAAGTAACAAATTTCAATAATTTTTGGCATCATGAGATCAACGTATAGCATGTCATAGTATCGTGAACATGTCATGGTATAATGGTAGTATGTCATGCATGTCCTACATGTGATGTTTGGAATTTTACCAAGTTGTCATGAGTAAATCCAGTCAATATCATACATCAGGTTCAGCTCGGACTTGAGTTATGATTTGAATGCCTTTCATGAACAAAATGTTTTTATTTATATAATCAAAATTATTTTATTTAAATCATGCAAATAAATTAAATTAAAAAATTTTTCGGTATTTGATAAAATTTTTGATAATTTTTAGTAATTTTTAATAATTTTTGATAACTTTTTACGTATTTAATATAATTTTGATCACTTTTGAGTGAAGCAACTTATTGTTGCTGAGCAGAAAAAAAAGGTAAATTTTGATATTTTATCAAACACTAAATTTCAAAAATTGATAAATTTAGGTCAAAAATCACTCTTCAAAACTGCATGTAAATGTAATCTCTATAAAATTCTTTAAGGTAAAGTTCAATTTAAAGAAATTGATGTATAAACCGATGCAAATGCTGGGGTCTTGGTCGCATATTAAAGTTATATATCGATGGCTTTTGAAAGTTAAGGATCACAAGATGATGAAGTGTTTTTTTGCATTTTAAGAGTTGAAGTGCTTCAACAAGTAGTTTTGATTTAATCAAAATAAATTGAACTAAATTAATAAATTTTATTTAACTGCATTTTTAAATAAATTAATGCAGTTAATTTAAACAATTCTATTCTTAAAGTGGAAAAAGGAGTTTAGCATCTTGTAGACCGAAAAGTGTATAGTTTATTCGTCCAAGAGCGAGCAACGTAGGCACATGAATCACGTGATCACGAACTGCGCCGCATGCATGAATCACATGAATCATTTTAATTATTTTTACTTTTTATTAAAAATATGTTAATTTATATTAAAGATAAATAGAGATATAATAAATTTTTTGTCAGACTAAGATTTACAACTGAACAACTAAATAAAGATAATAGCTAAAGATAAATAAATAATTAAAATTTTAAATTAATATACATAAATTTTAATATACCTTTAAAAATAAAATAATTAAAAAATTACTATATTTTAATTTATCTTTAATATAAATTTAATTATTTTTAAAAAATAAAAATAATTAAAATTTTACTATATCTTTATTTATATTTAATTATTATCTTTATTTATGTTTAGTTTTTCTTTTTTTTTCTTGTCTCTTTCATCATTTAAAATTTTTTTTTCTTCCATTCAATTCATCATTTAATGTTTTCTCAATTGACTGTTTTACCCATTTTAAAGGTGAAAAATGAATTTTTAAATTGAAGAGTCAGATCAAACTCATATTAATTGAGCGGCTGAGATTTAACTTTAGGTCCCTAAAGTTTAAAAGTAACTTCAGGCCCTCCTCAATTCCTCGCCATCCCCCTCGCCGAGTGCCACGTAGGACAAATGTCAAAATCAATGGGGGAATTTGTTACATAGATATTTAGACCACCCAATGTACGGATGGTGAGTTTTACCACTATAACCTTTTTAGTTCTATCTATAAATTAAGAAAGGAAGTATTGGGTTCGTGGCTGGATTTTGAAAGAAACAGAGATAGGTTTCCTCTGTAAAACAAAGAGAAAATTTTGTGTTTATCTGTTAAAGATTAAAACGTAAACAAATAAATTTGATCATTTTATGGATAAATAAATAAGTCAATTAGCTTAACTTGCCGGGTGATACCTACGGGTACAAATGAGCGCGCCACCGTCTATTCAGACTTTGTGTGCTTTACGCCACCGCGTATCTAGAGTCATGTGTATTTTGTTTTATTACTAAAAATATACACACACACTAGTCCTCGAGGGTTTCAGGCTGCATTAAAAAAATTCACAACACAGGCTACACTTGAAAAAAAATGATTAAGATTTGATTGTATTTTATTTAATAGTTTCAAGTTAATTTAATTAAAATTATTTTTTAAATAAAAATTAAAAAATATGATTAAAACACAATTAATATAGAAGATAAAAAATTATATATTATTAAAATATAAATAAATTTAAATCTTTCATTTTTTTCACTGTTCCTATAATAAATTTTTTCACCGTAATCCCTCTGATATCCACCCCTCGATTGGTTTTTCATTATATAGGTATGGCTCGAAAGGCCCCCAGTTTTGGAGTGTGATTCGGTCGTTATGTCATAAAAAAGAATGTTTTTTTTCTTCGTTACATGTCATAAAAAGAATGCCTTGTCTATCTCACGAAAATTAAAGAAAATGCGGGCCTAGAATTATAAAAATGTTAGTTCGCTTTTTTTACTCGTCATGGGCCTATTTGATGCTCCAAATGACGATGACAAAAATTAAAAAAATTTTAAAATTTTTAAAATTTGTTAATACATTTGGTACTTTTCCGTACTCCATAAAATTTCTATAAATTTATATATATCTACATATCACAATAAATTTTTTACAAATTTCAATAACATTTTACAAGCCTTAATAACTTTTATACAAATCTTAAAAATTTTTTATCTATTTTTAATAAATTCTGACGTAAAACTATTTTAATGGGACCAAAAAAGCCGTTAGGACGGTTTCTCTTTCCAAAAAACTAACGTAAAAATTAAAAATTTTACTATTCATATCTAAAAATGTGGATTGATGGTTGCATTTTAAATGCCAAAAAAAATTCTAAACTACATTTTTTACTGTTTTTTGTTGTTTTTCACGGTGCCAAACCGACTTTAGGGGCCGATTGGATGGTGCTAAAATTTTAGAGGGATAAGTTTTAGAGAGGGTATAAGATAAGAGGGGATATTATTTTTAGAGGGTTGGCCCACATTGATGTGATGTTTATGAAGGGGGGTAACTTTTGACTTGGTTTGGATGTTTTATAAATAAGAGAAGGTGAATGATGATAAAAAGAGTCAAATGACTCTTTTGCCCTTGTGATGTCCCAAACTTGGTTACCTATTAAATTAAATATTAAATTACAAAACCTACTCTATTTAATTATTTTTGGACAATTTGAAGTTATATTATTTATTTCATTGAAAATTTAATTTTTTATAAATTTATTTAAAAAACTTTTTTTTAAATATGTACTTTTGAATAGTTAGTTATTATCCAATTTTTTTAATTATGTTTATTTTCACTTGTTGGCTTATCTATTATTTTTTTTATTAACATTATATTTATTTTAATCAAGTTAACAATACCATTAACGAAGGTTAAAAACGTCAAAAATTTATCCACTTGAAGGGGGATAATTTTTAGCTAGCCCAAACCCTAGCTAAAAATTATCCCCCCGCAGGGGCTAAATTTAATACCATGCAAAATCTAATCTGGGGGAGAAATGAAGCATTTCGACTGTCAAACCAAGCAAAAAATATGGGGCCCACGGGCAGGGGTGGCTCAAGCATAAAGCAATCAAAGCCACCGCTTTAGGCCCCCAAATTTTGAGGGCCCCCAATTTTTTAAAATCTTTTATACTATAGTTAAATGTTAACATATTTTGAATATATTTTTAATATACGTTTTGTATAATAAAAAGCCTAATCTGAATTAAAAAAAATTACAAGAAAAAATGTAAAAAGTTTTAAACTAAATGAAAAAAAAAATGATCATAAGAAGTCCCAATATAAATGAGAAAAAAATCACAAGAAAAAAAAAAGGAATGCCTCAATCTAAATAAAGAAATGGCTCATAAGGAAAGGGAAAAAAAGAAGAAGAAAGAAAGCCTCTACATAAATGAAAAGAATAATATATTGAAAGAAGAAATATCAAAAGTTTTATAAGGAAGGAAGATCAAAAATCATTAAAAACCATCTTTAACATGTAGAAATCCAACCCTAATACACTCTCTCACCCTCTCTACCTCTCAGCCTATCTCTCTCAAAGTTTAAACTTTGAAGCTAAAAAATACATTGATAAAGTTTATAATTGCAACATCAATCAAATGGATTTTTGAGGTAATGATTTAAAAAAATTTATAAATTAATTTTTGTTTTATTTTTTTTTTAACAAAGAGTAGTGGTTTGATTTTTTTTTTTTTTTAACATACAACTTTTAGACGACTTTTTATCAATCAACAAAGACTTATTGTCGATAACAAATTATTAGCTTTGTTAAGGCTCAGATTTGCTCGAGGAAAATATAGCCCTTCTTTTTTTTTTTCTTTCTTCTTTTTTTCTTTTTTTTTTTTTACCTTTAAGACTTGTTTGTTTAGTTTTGTTTCTGTAACTCTATTTAAGAGATATTTGATGATTAATTTTGGTGTGATTTTCTTTGGTGGAAATCTAATTTGGGGAATAACATGAAGAAAATATTTTTTATTTTTATTTCAATGTATTATTCGATAGATAACTAATTCAATTATTTTTTTTATTCATATCGTTGATCCTGTACTAAATTCAATTGGCATTTACAATTTTCACAGTTACAATTTTTTTTTTAAATATAAAGGCCTCATTTGTAATTGTCGCTTTAGGCCTCAAAGTACCTGGAACCGGCCCTACCCACGGGCAAAATTTATGCCCTCTTCTTTAGCTGCATCCAATCAGCCCGTCATATCATAATTTTAAGCATCTTTTATCTTCTCTTTCTCCACCTACAAGGGGTTTGAAGTTACAGAAGTTTACATAAAATGTAGTTTTGGTTGCTTTTAGTGTTTAAAGTGTAAACCACAAAAAGTAAAGATTAATATTTCCGTTTAAACGGATTTGTGTAAAAACTTTATAACTTTTTTGTCAGAACTCTTTTAAAATTTGTAAAAATATTATTGAAATTTGTATAGACTTTATTAGAATTTATAAAAATTTGTTTGGATTTGTAAATATATATAGAGTATTTGGATGACAAAAAATATAAAAAAATTGATGTAAAAGTGATTACGTGGTGAAATTTAATTAAAAAATTAAAAAAGTTGATAAATGTGAATGAGTTTTGATAAATTTTGGCAAATCAAACGCCCTACATATTTGTAGATATTTATAAAGACTTACATAGTTTGAGGTGAAAAAATTTTTATAGAGAATTTTTTTTTAAAATTTTTTAGTGTTTTTCGGTGCTCAAAATGCGTTTGAAGTCCCAAATTTTTTAAAAAATCTCCATAAAAAACTTTAAAAATTTATCCAATTAAATTATCTCATAAGTTATTTTTACATTACTTTAATACTCATTTTTTTTTTAATTTTTTAAATTTTTTGAAACTTTAGACTCTATAGCAGAAAGGGGGGAAGGGTGAAAAAAAAATTAACCCAAAGCTGAAAAAGCTTCACGCAGACGCTTCCATCCCTTTTACTAGAAAAGCGGAGTAATGACTACAACAGCTTCTCTACCCTTCAGATGATTCCTCCCCATTACGGGTGTGTTTGTAACGGGGTGTTTGGAGTGATAAAAAGTGAAAAAAATGAGATAAAGTGAAAAATATTGTGAATTCGTAATACGTGTAATAAAATAAAAAAATAAAAAAATTAATGTGATAGAGGTTTTTAGATTTTTTTTTTATTTTTTGTAGATGCCAAACGATACCGACATTATTCCCCCAACCCACCTCTTCCAGCCCATCGTCTTCTCCGACTTCTTCTTATAATATTAGCGAGTTGCAGTCAAAGAAATTTAATTTTGACAAGAAATTTGCATAAATCGGCGCGTATAATGAATGAGTGCGTTTGGTTTATAAAAAGTTAATTAAAAAATATAATAAAAATAAAAAGATGTGACATAAAAGTGATATGTAAAAAAATTTGATTGAAATAAAATAAAAAACAAACAATTTAATGATGGTTTCCACAAATATGCATAGATACTAGTGTTACCGTGCGAAGAAATTGTATAATATTTTTTTATATATATATTTTTTATTTGTGTTAACATTATTGAGTCGATTGATTTTATTATAGTTAAGTTTTTTATATGAATATCAAAAATTTATTGATTCAACCCAATCAAAAAAATTAAAATTTGTTTTAAAATATATATTAAATCACAAACCTACCTAATCAGCTTAATATCATTTTATTTCAAATCGTTTGTTAATTTTAATATATATTTTTATTTTTAATTCTTTAATCATTTTGCAAATTTAGCTTGAGTTAGAAATAATATTAATCTAAATTTTATTAAATTAATTTTTGACTAATTTTATAAAAATAATTCAAATAAAAAATATTATTTTGTCAATTGTATGTTGTAATTTATAAAAATAATTTAAATACTGAGTGTTATTAATTAGATTTTCAACTAATAATCAACATAACTAATTTAATTTTAAAATTGAGCTTAAAAAATTTACTCTCCAACCTAATTAATATTTAGGCACTTCCATGCCTAATTAATGGTAAGTAGTTTATTTTATTTTATTTTAAATTTAAAATATATTAAGAGTTGTTATTATGAGAAATTTTAGATTTTTTTAAATTTAATTAATTTTATTTCAAGCCTAATTAATTATATAAATATGTAAATTTTGTGATGATAGTTAACCAATAATGAGAATGCCACGCAGGATTTAGTAATAGTTTTTGGATTAATTTCAAAAAAATGACTTAAATTAAAAATGTTATTATCAATTTAAAAAAATATGGTACCAATTTAAATTTAAAATTAGAATTTAGAAAATCTCAAAACTAATTTTATTCAAATACTTGTAAAAATAAAAAAAATAGAATTATTAATATATGAAGTGCACAGAGGATTTGATAATAAATTTTTAATTAATTTTATAAAAATAGCTCAAATAAAAAATATGGTTACTATTTATATGTGCTTTATAAAATAAAATAAATATAGTCAATGTGACCAATTTAAATTTAAAATTATTTAGAAAAAATAACTACTCATGAGCCTAATTAATATTTGGTAATTTTAAATTCTAAAAATACTAAGAGTTGTTATGAGATAAATAAATTAATTATTATTTAAGCTTTTTTTGTATTATTTAATTTAATTATATTTTTATTTGTGTTTATAAATTAATTACTAACATATTTAAAATATATAAATTTCACCCATAAGTTTATTTATATAAAATTTATAATCAATTGGATATTTTTTGAAACCCAAACAAGTGGGTCCCCTTTCGAATTCGAAATCCTAACAAAGGTTTCCCTCTTCAGAACTCAAGTAAATGAGTCTCTTTTTAGAAATCATGAATATTTTTAAAATTGATCATAATAATATGCCATAATTCTAATACTTTTATAGGTAAAAGAAAATGTAGAGTTGTAGTGTTTTAGCGATGTGGAATAAAAAAAATAAAAGTTTTGCGGATGAGAAAGGAGAAGAAAAGAAGAAAGAAGGGAGGAATTTTAAAAATAATTCAAAATTCTGTGAAAAATAAAAGTATACTAAAGGATAAAGAGGCACGTCGTGCAAGATGAGAGTGAAGGAGATATGAGAGAGAAACTATATTGTTTTAGTATTATAGTATACATAATCATATTAGTATTGTACAATTAAAAAGTAATGGCATTTACGATTGAAAGAGAATGAGTGTGTTTAGAATTGTTTAAATTAGTAATATGTGTAAAAGATGTAGTCTCGTAATTCGTGATATGAATTAAAATTTTTTGCAAAAGTTTATAACAATTTGTGGAGTTTTAGAGTATTCCAAACACCCCCAATGAATTGAAAGACATTCATTCGAAATAAATTTGGCGTCTAAAAGTGAGTTTAGATATCAAAAACCGAATTTTGATTTTTTTTAACTTAATTTTGTTTTATATGATTTTTTATTTAAATTTAATTTTTTAAGTTGTAACTTTTATATTTATTAATTGCATTCATTAAAAAATTATAAAAAGTATTTATAATTTCCCTTTCGGTACAAAATTAAATTTTGATAAAAAAAAGTTAACATAAAATGAAAATAAGTTAAAAGAAACAACCCTAATTAAGACAATGATCCTAATAATTAATTTTGACAACTGACATCACTATCAAAGAGTGTTGCTATACTAAATGCATTTTTGCATAATTTACATGTTTAAAAGACAATAGATAAATAATATAGTGTAAATATTTTGATTATATTAATATTTTAATATAAAATATTGATGAATAGGTTCGATATTAATAATATCTATAAAATAAAAGATGTTACTAAAATATTCAAATGATTTGGATCTAACCTATTTAGAAAAATAAATTTAACAAAATATTTAGACGATATTGATGTACTTGTCAAAAAAATCATTTTAGAAATTATGAAATGAATTTTAATCCACAAATCTTTAATAAGGATACAATAATTAAAGGAATAAGCTTATCTCAATTTATAGAATAATTGACAGTTTCGAACGACTGGCTTATAAAGTGAAATCCTTGCATAAAATGAATAATTTTAGGAAAAAAGTAATACGTGAGAAGTGTTTAGAGTGATAAAAAGGGAAATAAAATGAGATAATCTAAGATAATTTGTGAGTTTGTAATTCGTACAGTTAGATAAAAAAGTAAATAATTTTTAGAGATTTTTGATATTTTATACCATGTTAAACCGACCCCTAATGTAATTATGGTGATATAAGCAATTAAAAGTTAATGCAAATTCCATTGTAAATGTTAAAAACAAACAAATTACGTTTCCCTCTCATCCCCACGTTACTCTCCCCCCCCCCCCCAACCCAAAAAAAAAACCAAAAGAAAAAGCTGCTCGACCGAAGCAGGAAAATCTGAAATCTGCACGGCTCCCCTCTGGCTACACACGCAACAGTCCTCAATTAACTCATTTGCATGAATCTAAATTGCAGTCAGCATACACCAGCCCACATAATTTGTAAAAATTCTAAGAGCTCGGGCTCTAATCCTACGCGGGAAAGAAAAGGGCAGGTAATCGCACTCATGGGCTTGGGTCCAACCTACAGATTTTGGGGGTTTGTGGGTCGAATTCAATTATTGGCCCGTTGATCTATAAACACACAATAAGTCCGACATTCAAGCTGGGCCATATCGACTCTCTTACCCCAACACGAACCCAGCTGATGCAAGCCTAGAAGCACGTGGCCCTAGCTCCCCACATTATTATTATTATTTTTTGGTTCAAATCTCTTCTCTCCCCCTCTCTCTTAAATGAAAAGATTGTCATTTAGAGACCTACATGTATTATATATAAAAAGGGCCGTTCTAGAAAGACTAAATTTTAATAATTTGCGGTATTTTTTGTCAAATTTTAGTAATTAAAATTTTTTGTGTATTTGTCAAAATAAGTAATGATTTTTAGTAATTTTTTACAATTTTCAAATATTTGGTAAAATTTTTATTAAATTTTGACAATTTTTAATAATTTTTGATAACTTTTTGTAAATTTGGTAAAAATTTTACTAACTCTTGAGTAAGCAATTCACTGTTACTAAGTAGAAAAAAAATAAAATTTGATTTTTTGTCAAACAATCAAATTTCAAAAGTTAATAGAGGCTCCATTTGAGGTGACAAAAAATTCTGAAAAACGGTAAAAAATACTAAAAAATTTTAAAAGTTATTCACTTTTTATCTCACTACACGAATTATAAACTTATAACTTATCTCACTTTATCTCAATTTATCTCATTTTTTATCACTCCAAACGTACCCAAATTTATGCTAAAAATTATTTTTTGAAACGGTACCTAAACGTAATCTCCACGGAATTCTTTACTGTAAAGTACAATTTAAAGAAATTGATGCATAATTTTAAAACTGATGCAGATGCCGGGGTCTTGGTTGGATCTAATTGAAATCCTATCAATATGGCTTGCAACGTGGGTACGTGATTTTCCTTTAAACCCCCCAAAAAAAAAAAAAGGTGGGCACATGATTTGAACCAACTCCTGAATTGGCTTGATTTGGACTTGTTTCTCATTTATAAAATTTGGTTCAAACTCGGCTTGTTTAAGCGTAGAATATTATATTTTTATATGAAAATATTTTATGTATTATTTTTGTAAACCGTATTATAAATATTATTTATATGTTTCTGGTAAATAAATTGAATTAAATTCAGACTAATCCAGTTTAAGTTTGTTTAAATTTAAGACAGCCTCTTATTTTTTATTTTTTTTAAAACCTCAAATTCGATTTATTTACGAAATAAGCAAAAAAAAATTATGAATTTTATCCTTCTTTTGTGAGTCGAGAAGAAACCCGTAACCACTATTCTTCTTTTCGTAGCTTAACAGTAGTAGTCAGAAACTTTCTGTAGCAAATAAATTAAATAATACATACAAATGATTCTGACATCCTTAATAAAAGGGGTTAATGAGACCCAATGCGTTGCCAATCCAATTAAAGAATCACCAAAAGAGCACCACGTGGATGAGCTAATCAATCACTTTTCAGAAGGGGGAGAGAGAGAGAGAGAGAGAGAGAGAGAGAAGGCAAATTAAGAAGGTGGCCATGAGCAAAGCACGTGTTTGGCTTTTGCCCGCTTGATGCTTGGAATCATTCTCTTCCTAATCCCTTGTCTGGGACATTATCATTTCCTCGCGACTTGCTCTGCTGATCATCTGCCTGGTGGTCCCAAATTCTACGAGAAGGCTCTCAAATTCGCACTAAAAAAATAAAAAATAAATAAAAATAATAATAATAAATAAATAAAAATTCCCATCTGATCCTTTTAAAATGTCAAGTCCTCCTTTTTTTTTTCTTTTTTTTTTTCGTTTTCTTTTAATACAATGCAATGGAACACACAATTGGTTTTGAGCCACACTAAACGGATCATCTGTTATTTTTGGAAATTTTAAATTTTTACAAATAAACTTTTGTTTAATTAGCTGGTAATTAATAATATTTTTTTTGACGATATTAACAAGAATTTCAATAAATTTTTAAAACTTCAATAATAAAAAAATTTTATCTTGGATTTTAATTTATATTCTCAATTGAATAATGTTGATTTGCTTGTACTTAGAGCCAAACACACCCTAATCCATAAACCAAACTTGAACTACCAAAATCATTATTTTTATGTTCTGTTTACAAATTTCTAACTTGCAGAGAAGTTTGAAAAACTCCCATGTATTCTTCTTCTCCAGTTTTCAATTTAAAATTAAAATTCATCCACTCACTCTTTTAATTAGTTTATAATATTTTTATTTTTTGTTTTATGTGCAATTTTTTAACTGAATTTTTTTAAAATTATTAATTCAAAATAAAAAAATATATTGTTAAATATTAATAATTTAGTGTCTGTATATATATATTGACATTTTAAGAAAAATATTAATTTATTGTTTGAAGTTAGAGTTACGTTAAGTTTCCTCAGGGAACGGGGGAAGGTAGTCATGGGTTCTGGCTTATTAAGCGGGCATTAGAGGTTAAAATTTTTTAATGAATAAATTATACGGACCATCCCTTGACATTAGTGTAATTACAGGAAATTTCCCCCAATCAAATGAAATTTATAGGGATCCCATTTACTTTCAAATGTTATAAACAACTGCCCAATCTGTTAGCTTTCTGTCTAACGGCATTAAAAAAAATTAATGAAAAACAGTTTTAATTTCCATTTAAATAATTTAATAGAAATTACAGGGGTCTCCCTTAATCATTTAAAAATTACAAAGATATATTCAACCATATAAAATTACAAATATTTATCCTAATCACCTGAAAATTACAAAAAGCTTCCACGCTTTAAAATATATTTTTTTCCTTCGCTCTAACAATATTATTATTTTAGTAATAATTTAAGTAGAACATCCAAATTTGAGTTTTATCTTCGTCAACAATCATTACACACTTTATTTACAACAATCACACATTTTATTTACAACAATTAAGAGCGGAGATGTTGCCACTCCTTCGAAGGCTCCCCCCTCCCCCTCCATGTCGTTGTCTTGTTTCTACAAAATTTGTTTCATTATAAGGACTAGAGAAAGTTTTTGGTAGAGTGTTAATAACGTCACTCGTAAGTTAATTCTTACTAATTATTTTTTAATGATTTTACTATAAAATTCATTAATTAACGCAATTTAGTCAATCCTAAAGTATCGTGTTTTGAATAATTTAATTATATCAAATCATGAAAGGCTTTCTTAATATCATCAAAATTATTTTGATCTGTAATTTTGCAATCAAATAAACACTAAATACCAAATATTACATTTTAATAAGATATAATAATCAAATCAACATATCCACCACCTCATCCAAATAATTTTTCATCAATTTATCAAAATATAAATTGCTTTAGATTTTTATGGCTTAAATTAATGAAGTGCAAGCAACAAGTGATAATTAAACGAGATAAATTTAAGAAGTTAATATAACCTAGATCAACCATTTTTTCGATAAAAATTGGTAAAAATATCTTTCTCATCTGAACGACTAGAACTCCAACACCATAATTATATATATATAAAACTTTGAATGAAATCTTATTGCATGTTTAAGATTTCTTCCAACAATCAAATTAGATATCAAAATAGTATTTTGTGATATTAAAAAATTTTTGTGGTATTCATGTAATTTGATTGTTTTTAAGAGACTTAAATCTTAATTTTTTATAATATTTTATTCTACCATATAATTGCTAATCATTTTCATAATATAATTATTACAAAATATTTTTATAAATTAATTGTAATTATTACCGGATAAAATGCGAAATAATTTAGAGCAAATATGAAATTGAGATTACAATGGTGCGCTTAATTCCTATCCAAATAAAATGTTAATAGATAGTTTGAAGAAATATTATTTTAAATTATGAGAACACTATGTAATTCTGAAATGGCTAGGGGAGGTCCACGTAACTTTTAAATTATTGAGGGAAGTTCTTGTATTGGCCATTAAATTATTTAAATGATAAAATTATCTCTTCGTACAGTTTTTTAAATAAGATTAGATGGAAAACTAATAAAGGAGTAATAGTTAAAATGTTTAAAAATAAAAAAGATATCTGTAAAATTTAAATTGTTAAGGGAGATTTCTACAATTATATTAATGTCTATGGATGGTAAGTGTAATTTATTTAATTTTAATCGAATGAAATGGACTTAAAACATGTAGGGCCCATTCTCAGATTTTTGCTTTCAAACCATGCATTAATTTTGATATCAGCCCAATTAAGCATGGGTTTGCTGGGAGATAGTGATTCACTCAAAGTAATAAACAATACTTGTTCTTGTGTGTATGCATATTTTAATTATAGGCATCGTAATTAATTATATGTATTCTCATTATTGCCCCCCGCAACTCATAATTATCTATTTTCCAGTTAATTATATATATGTAATTAGACTGATAAAAGTAAGAGTACGGTGACGTTGATGGGAAGGCACAGATAAGACCCCCTTAACGTTTGGCATATATATTATTATTTTCATTGCTACATATATATATATATATATATTCCACGTTCCTTGATGGCACGTAGAAGTTTTTTCCACTCTACTTCGTTGAATTCAATGCTGCTACAATTAACATTAGCTTGGCAACAGCTTGACTTTCGGAGCCGCCATGAAAGAGAAAACCCATATATATATATATATTGAATGGGTGACAATATGACAGTCTTCATAATATTTTTTTAATTAATTATTTTATATAAGCTCAATATTATACAATACTACCAAAATATACACATACATATAACTAAAAAGGTAAAACATAATTATATAACGTGGTTATAAGCAGGGGCGAATTTAAGAATTTTGTTGAGTGAGGACAAAATTTAAAAAAAAAATAAACATTAAAAATTTTTAAATAACGACTAAATTTAAGTGGTGACAATTTATATATTCATATAGTAAAAGGATAAAAAAATTATATAAAATATATAAATTTTTAGTAGTCAGTGAGAATAACTGCTCCCACTCGTCTTTCATGGATCTGCCCTCGTTATAAGCCTATGTTCTAAATCTATTATTTATGCTGCTGTAATAGATGCATATTCTTTTTAACTTTCAAAATTAATTTTTATGCATATCAGACATATATATAATTAGTTTTGCTCTCATATTTACTTTATTTTTACTTTCAAACTCACTCACGCTCGTCTCATCCTCACTAGCAAATAAAGTAATGTGCGTTAACACCTTGTACTTAAAAGTTTGTTATTGTATACATATATATATATATATATATATGTATATATATATTCTGCGTCATTATGAATCCCTAGAACTGGTAGTAATTGAGGGGCAGGTCTCATCATAGAAAAAAGAAGAAAGGTCAAAACTCCGGATAATAAACCCAAGTGGGTAGGCTCGAGCCGCCTCTAACTTTTTATCAATTTCATTACTAAAGTAATGCCAAAGTGATTTATTTACGTCAAGGCAAAGGCCGCCCTTGCCTCTGTATAATTATAAACCCCCCACTCCCTCATCCAACAAAAGCATAACAAGCTCAAACCCATATGATCTCTTGTTTTCCATCACCCATCATCATCATGATCAGGTTCTTATCCAGCGCCCTTTCATTGTTTCTCCTCTTGAGCCTCTTCAGCCACTCCCACGCGGCTACCTTTGAAATTCGCAACAACTGCCCTTACACGGTGTGGGCGGCCGCATCTCCCGGCGGCGGCCGTCAGCTTGACCGCGGCCAGAGCTGGATTTTAAGCGTGCCCGCCGGCACGTCAATGGCTCGGATTTGGGGTCGGACCAACTGCAACTTTGATGGGAGCGGTCGGGGTCACTGTGAAACCGGTGACTGCGGCGGTGTTCTAGAGTGCACGGGCTGGGGGGTCCCGCCCAACACCCTGGCTGAATATGCCCTAAACCAATTCGGCAACTTGGATTTCTTTGACATCTCTCTAGTTGACGGGTTCAATATCCCCATCGAGTTTGCCCCCACTAGTGCCCCTCAGGACAAATGTCGACCCATTTCATGCACCGCTGATATCAACGGGCAATGTCCGGACCCGTTGCGGGCTCCCGGCGGGTGCAACAACCCGTGTACCGTTTTCAAGACCCAGGAATATTGCTGCACCCAAGGACCCTGTGGCCCGACAGATTACTCAAGGTTCTTCAAAGACAGGTGCCCCGATGCGTACAGTTATCCACAGGATGATCCCACGAGCACGTTTACTTGCCCTGGGGGGACCAACTATAGGGTTGTGTTTTGCCCACTGGGATCTCCGCATTTCCCACTGGAAATGAAAGGAAGCAATAGTGCGGAGTAAGGGACTCTCGAATTCACTTGTGAGTTGTTGTGTGTTGTTATGCTGAGCTAATAAATGCAGTCTAAATTTAAATAAATTTACTCTCTTATTTGATGGCAATTGGGTTTGTGGTATGGGGACAAGTATTTAATTTCTTGCAAAGAATATTAATTCTAAAATAATTTGCTATTTGATTCTAAATGGCAAAGGATATTAATTTACTGTCTATCAAATTTGCACTAAAAAAATAAAAATAAAAATTCCCATCTGGTCTTTTTAATACAATGCAATGGAACACACAATTGGTTTTCAACTGCACCATACGGGTCATCCGTAATGTTTCGAAAATTTTAGGTAGCATTTGATTTTTTTTTGTTTTCTATTTTTTATCTTTATTTTATGTTTTAAAAATCTCAAAATAAAGAAATAAAAAATGATCTGTTTCCATTATTTTCAAATTTTCTTTATTTTAGATTAAAAACGTTTAAGATGACTTTTTATCATTTTTTATTTAATGTGCAAGCTCATTTTCTATTTTCTAAAATAAATTTTGAAAACACAAGTGACTAAATGCGTTTTGAGCTTTTTCATTGTTTTTAAAAGCGTAAAATAGAAAATGAATTCAAAACAGAAAATGAAAAACGAAAATGGAAAACAAAAAATAGAAAAACAAATCAAATGAACAATTAAATTTTCATAAATAAACTTTTGTTTGATTAGTTAGTAATTAATAATATTTTTTATGATATTAATCAGAATGTCAATAACATTTTAAAACTTTAATTTGAGCCAAAATTTTGAATAATAAAAAAAATTATCTTGAATTTAATTTATATTCTTAATTCAATAATGTTGATTTGCTTGTCTTTGGAGCCAAACACACCCTAACCCATAAACCCAACGTGAACCACCAAAATCATTATTTTTATGATCTGTTTACAAATTTCAAACTTGCAGAGAAGTTCGAAAAATTCACAAGTACCCTTCTTCTCTAATTTTCAACTAAAATTAAAATTCATTTTCACTCTTTTAGTTTATAATGTTTTTCTTTTTTTTTCTTATGTTCACATTTTTAAATTATTAAATTAATGTAATAAATAATTTATTATTAAATATTAATAATTTAGTGTGTCGATATATAACATTTTTTTGATAAGGTAGACTGGTGCACGAAACTTTCACTTTGCGCGAGATCCAGAAAAGAGTCGAACCACAAGAGTCTACTGTACGCATTGTTATCCTGCATTTGAAAGAGAGTATTTTCCTGATATAACATTTTTTTGATATTTTAAGAAAAATATTAATTTATAGTTTGAAGCTAAAGTTGCTTAAAAGTTACCTGGGGAAAGAAGTCAACGGTTCTGGCCCGCTTGTTAAGCTGGGATTAGAGGTTAATATTTTTTTAATGGGTAAATTATATGGACCTTCCCTTGACATTAGAGTAATTACAGGAAGCTCCCCCATTCAATTGAAATTTATAGAGACCTTCTTTACTCTCAAATGTTATAAACAGTTGCCCATTCTGTTAGCTTTTTGTTTAATGGCGTTGAAAAAAATAAATAATAATTTTAATTTTTAAAAAATTTAATTAAAATTACAAAAACCTTCCTTATTTTAATCTGTAATTTGACAACCGAATAAACACTATCCACCATTTCAACCGAATAATTTTCCATCAGTTCATCAAAAAATAAATTGCTTTAGATTGTTATGGCTTAAATTAATGAAATCAAAAAAACATTTTCTCAATTTAGGTGTGTTTAGAGTTGTATAAAATTATAAAAGTTAGTGTCTCGTGTTTTGTGTAGTGAGTAGAAAATTTAAATTTTACAATCTTGTAATTCGTGTTTGTAGAGATTTGTATTTTTTTATAGCTCCAAACGATTGTTGATGAAAAAAAAAAAAAAAAACTCTCTTATCCGAATGACCAGAACTTCAACACAATAATTATATATATCAAACTTTGAATGAAATCTTACTGTTTAAGATTCCTTCCAACAATCAATTTAGATATCAAAATAGTCTTTGGAAATATTAAAAAATATTTTGTGGTATTCATGTAGGTTGATAGATTCAAGAGACTTGACTTCAATTTTCTCAATAAAATTTCTACTCCTGTATGCGCATACACATACATGTACACGCACAAACAACAAGAAACTAGGGAGGAGGTTATTTCAATTAATTTTATGTTTGCTCCAAATTATTTTACATTTTATCTAATAATAAATACAATTAATATATAAGGCATGTTTGGAGTGCCAAAAAATAAAAATAAAAAAAAAATTAAAAGTCGGGATTTATATAATGTAAAAGTGACATGTGGTGAATTTTGATTGGAAGAATTTAAAAATTTCTGAAATTTTTTGAAAAAATTTGGAGTACCAAATGGCTCCATAGTTTGAAGAAACATTATTTTAAAGTTTGAGAACCCTATTTAGGCACCATTTAGAGTGCCAAGAAACAAAATAAATCTACAACAACTCCTATAAATCACTAAGGGGTCATTTGGTTTATTTTTCTCTTTTCTATTTTCTGTTTTTGTTTTCTATTTTCTGTTTTGAGCTCATTTTTCATTTTGTACCTTTAAAAATGAGGAAAACAGTTCAAAATCATTTAGTTACTTGTATTTTCAAAATTTATTTTCGAAAACTGAAAATGAGTTTACACATGAATTGAAAAATGATAAAAAATTATTTTGAGAGTTTTTAACAAAAACAAAGAAAATCTCAAAATAAGAAAAATAGAGTATTTTTTGTTTCCTCGTTTTGAGTTTTAACACATAAAACGAAAACAAAAAATATAAAACAAAAAAGTAAACCAAATGCCACCTAAAATTCTCTATTATATATTACACATTCTCACGTTTACTAATTTCAAAAAAATTTAATATTTCACTAAAACAATAAAAAGTTCCGAAAGGAGGTTAAACGAGTGCGTAAATTTTTTTTGACAATCATATTCTTCAAGTTGAAACCTTTCAAACGAGTACCATAATCGTTATTTTATACGAATTTTTTTTAATCCGTTAGAATAGTTTTGAAAAAACCATTCTAATGGTTTTAGTGCTGTGTGATTTACTTGAGACTTTTTGAATTCGTTAGAACAGTTTTCTAACGGTTTACCACTGTCGAGAGATAATAGAACTATTGTGCAGAATATTGAGTGTTAATTTTTTAAATCCATTATAACGGATTTGGGAAAACCATTCTAACGGTTTTGGCACTGTTTATCTCTAAAAAATACAGTTTGAAAAAAAAAAACCTAAAATAAAAATTAACCAAAAACTACATTTTATCTCAATTTATTTTGTTTTTTTATTATTTCAAATGCTACCTTAATTATGAAATGATCAAGGGAGGGCTACGTAATTTTTAAATTATTCAGGGAAGTTCTTCTTTTTGCTATTAAATTATTTAAATGATAAAATTATCTTTTCGTACAGTTTTTAATAAAGTAATTAGACGGAAAACTAATAAAGGGCAATTGTTAATGACGTTTAAAAACAAAATATATATATATATATATATATCTGATTTCTGTAATTATCTTAAAGTCTAAAGATACTGAGTGTAATTTATTTATATTTAATTAAATGAAATGAAGCATGGGCTCGCTGGGAGTGATTCACTCAAAGAATTGTCGCCATGTTGACATGCATGTGCTTAGGATTAAACAATACTTACTCGTGCCATGTGTAAGTATATTTTAATTATATCTAGGGATCGTACTGCCCCCGACAAATCGTTAATTATCTATTTTGCAGGTAATTACATATATAATTAGAATGATTAAAATAAAAGTACAGTGACATTGAGGGGAAGCCACAGATAAGGCCCCTTTAACGTTAGGCATATATTGGTCCTGTTTGGAGTTAAAATAAAATAATATAAAATTTTATAAATTTTTACAAACACGAATTATAAAATAATAAAATTTAAATTCTTTATTCATTACCTAAATTACGAGACATTAATTTTTATAAATTTTATAATTTTATATAACTCCAGACACACTCATTATTTATAGTGCTATATATATATATATGTGTGTGTGTGTATTAATTATACATCCACCTTTCCCGAAGGCATGTTAGAAGTTTTTTCCACTCTATTGAATTCAATGCTGCTTTAATTAACATTATCTTAGGATGGCAACAGCTTGACTTTCGGGGCCGCCATGAAAGCGAATACCCATCTATATATTGAACGGGTGACATTATGAAGGTCTTCATAATATTTTTTTAATTAATTATTTTATATAAGCTCAATATTATACAATACTACCAAAATATACACACACATATGTATATAACTAAAAATGTAAGAAACCATAATGATACAAAAGTGGTTATAAGCTTATTTTCTAAATCTATTAGTTATTCTGCTATACTAGATACATATCATTTTTATTTTCAAAATTAATTTTTATGCATATCAGACATACATATAATTAGTTTTACTTTCATATTTACTCTCGTCCCATCCACACTAGCAAACAAATTAACGTAGGCTAACACCTTGTACTCAAAAGTTTGTTATTGTATATATATATATATATATATACATTTTGTGCCATTACGAGTCCCCAGTGTTAGAATATTCTGTGAATATATATTTCTTAATATAGAATATTCCAACACCGAGAAGTGATAGTAGTTGAGGGACAGGCCTCATCATAGAAGAAAGAAGAAAGGTCCAACCGTGAATAATAAACCCAAGTGGGTAGGCTCAATCTACCTCCAACTTTTTATCAATTTCATTACTAAAGTAATGCCAAAGTGATTTATTTGCGTCAAGGCAAAAGCCGCCCTTCCCTCTATATAAACCCCCCACTCCCTCGTCCAACCAAAGCATAACAAGCTCAAACCCATATGATCTCTAGTTTTCCATCACCCATCATCATCATGAGGTTCTTATCCAGCGCCCTTTCTTTGTTTCTCCTCTTAAGCCTCTTCAGCCACTCCCACGCGGCTACCTTTGAGATTCGCAACAACTGTCCTTACACGGTGTGGGCGGCCGCCTCTCCCGGCGGCGGCCGTCGGCTTGACCGCGGCCAGAGCTGGATTTTAAGCGTGCCCGCCGGCACGTCAATGGCCCGGATTTGGGGTCGGACCAATTGCAACTTTGATGGGAGCGGTCGGGGTCACTGTGGAACCGGTGACTGTGGCGGCGTTCTAGAGTGCACGGGCTGGGGGGTTCCACCCAACACCCTGGCTGAGTATGCCCTAAACCAATTCGGCAACATGGATTTCTTTGACATCTCTCTAGTTGACGGGTTCAATATCCCCATCGAGTTTGCCCCCACTAGTCCTCCTCGGGACAAATGTCGACCCATTTCATGCACCGCTGATATCAACGAGCAATGTCCGGACCCGTTGCGGGCTCCGGGCGGGTGCAATAACCCGTGTACCGTTTTCAAGACCCAGGAATATTGCTGCACCCAAGGACCCTGTGGCCCAACAAATTACTCAAGGTTCTTCAAAGACAGGTGCCCCGATGCGTACAGTTATCCACAGGATGATCCCACAAGCACGTTTACTTGCCCTGGGGGGACCAACTACAGGGTTGTGTTTTGCCCATTGGGATCTCCGCATTTCCCTCTGGAAATGAAAGGAAGCAATAGTGCGGAGTAAGGGACTCTCGAATTCACTCGTGAGTTGTGGTGTGTTGTTATGCTGAGCTAATAAATGCAGTCTAAATTTAAATAAATTTACTCTCTTATTTGATGGCAATTGGGTTCGTGATATGGGGACAAATATTTAATTTGTAGCAAAAAATATTAATTCTAAAAAATAATTTACTGTTTGATTCTAAATGGATAATATTGAAACTTATAAAATATTTCAAATTTAAAATTTTAAGCTTGTTTATTATTAAATCACACAAAGAGTACAAAAATATATATTTAAAATTTAAGTTTTAAGTAAATTAAAATTAAAATTTTAATTAAAATGTTTAATTTTAATTTTAAAATTTTAAAGAAAATTAAAGTTTAATTATATTTTTAAAAAGTAAAAAAAAATTAGTTTACTTTGCCTAATAAGTATCTATATCTTATTTAATATACAAATTTATTATTTATTACAAATATTATCACATTTTTTTAAATATTAATTAAAAAACTTTTACGTATAAAAAGTATTCAAAAATTATATGGGTAGAGTGAAGGATCATATTTTCATGTGATGTAACTGAAAAGACAAGTAAAATGGAAAAAGAGAAAAGTAATCCTAACAATTAAATAAATTTAACGATTAAAAATATACAAATATCAAATTAATAAGGTATTTTGTTGTATAGATACATATATCATTTGTAAATAATATAGGTAGGAAGAAAATTTTGTGACAACCAATTGTTGATCTAAATGAGCGATATTGTAATATGAATAAAAAAAATATAAGTTTTACTTATTCAATTTTTTGCATAAGATCTTTTAGTCAATCAATACAAACTAAAATATTTCAACACGTAGAAAAATAACAACTGCTATAAAAGATCAAAAATTAATACTCATAAAATAGTTAAATATCTCTAATCATTGAAGTATATATATATATATATATATATATATATATAACACTTCAATTACAAATAAAAATAAGGCATCGCCAATCAAAGTAAGGGGTTAGATGAACCAACAAGTCAAATCTCAAGTTTGTAGGCCTAGTATGGGAGGAAAGAAGAGGAACAAAAAATAAATAAAAACAACCCACAAGGCTCAATCCTTCCAAAAAAAAAAAAAAAATCAAAACATTAGTGGTCAGAAGTTGAGCTTTTATTGCAGGATTCCAAATGCCAAATGGAGTTTTAATTTGGCCAAAAGTTACATACTTAATCTTTTGATGATAATAGTTTTATCACTTTTTAGTAATTTTAATTTTTGATTTTTTGGTAAATTACACTTAGACCTCCTTAACATTAGAATAATTACACCTAGACCCCCTCAACATTTGAAATTAGCAAATACATTCTTCTTTTGAAATTTTGCTAACCTCCGACTCCCCTCCGTTAATATTCCGTTAGATTTCAGTTAAACTGATGATGTCACCAATATTTATTTTCCACAATACCAAGTTTACCCTTTAATAAGAAAGTAACCATCCGGTCCAATCCAAGGTCAAATCTTTTTCTATTTACACATTTGAAATTATTTTTTCATAATTAAATAAAAATTAATTATTTCCTATCTAATTTCTCTCTTAAATATATATGTATATATATATATATATTTATTTATCTTTCATAACTTGGAAAGTTGTTAAAAAAATTAATATTTTTTCTCAAGAATGATTGCAGTTTAACAAGTTTATTTTTTAATATTTTTTTGGTTAAATTAATTTTAAAATCCCAAAAAATTACTTAAACATAATTATTTCTTAAACAGTAATTCGTAAAATTGTTAAAAAAATTAATGTTTTTTCGTAAGAATGATTGCCGTTTGACAAGTTTATATTTTTAATATTATTTTTTGGTTAAATTAATTTTAAAATCTCAAAAAATTGCTTAAAAATAACTATTTCTTGAACAGCAATTGGATAGGGCTCAAGATAATGAAATTATTTTTTTCTCTTCTTTGTAAAATTAAATAAAATGGTTTATTTTATTAAACTATCTTAATTTTATTAAATCTAATAATAATTTATTATTAAAATATGTTAATTATTAATATATTTATTCGTTAACATATTCTATTAAAACTAATAATTATTATTAAAATAGTTTATTTTGTCAAATTATATTAATTTTATTAAATTTAATAATAATTTATTATTAAATTATGTTATTTATTAATTTATTCATTAAAAATAATTATTATTAAAAATAAATATTGTATAGCATTAAAATAATTAATTTAAATATATTTCATTAAATTAATTAATCAAATATATTTTATTAAATTCAATTGATTTTATATTTTTAATAAAATTATATGTTTTATTTAAATAAAATTAATTACTATAAATAAATGACATTACCAAACCATAGAGATCAACCATTTCCAATTTCAGAGAGCTCTCCCCATCATTCATGTCGGTTTCCATATTTCAGAGAGAACTCAAATTCAAAAAAATTAAAATAAAATAACAAATATTTTTCAAAAGAAAAATAAAAAATTTTTCCCTCTAAAATTCTTCTTCTACAAAATTAAAATCAAACTTTTACTAAGTCCATTGACTTGAAAAGCTCAAATCACAAAAATAACAAAACCCCATCAATTGAAAAGCATATTTGTTGAAATCTCAGGGATTAACCATCAAGAGTCGAAGCTTCTGATCCGAGTAGCGGCGAAGGCTCCTCGTTGGCGATTGTTGGCGGCGTGAGGGAGGAGGACTGAGGGAGGGTGGGTCATCTACCACTTTTTCTTCCAAACAAAATTTTCACTCTGATCAGTTTCTCAGCTTGGAAGCGACAAAAGATGAAGGAATTTACAAAGTAGCGTCAAAAAGTGAAAAAAAGATACCAAATCTTTCAAAACTATCACACTCTCAGCACTCAAAACCCTTGATTTCTTCAATCAACCACAAAATAAATATCTGCACTCTTATATATATATATATATATTATAGGAAAGCAAGAAATGGGAATCGGAGAGCGGAGGGAGCGAAAGAATCGAAAATAGTTTTTGAGCTTGGGGAAAGAGAGAGAAAGAGAGAGATATTTCTCGCTTTGATGAAGGGGAGCAAGAGAGAGACAGAGAATAACTAACCATTGTACTAGTCAGACGCGTAGACGACGATCTGAGTTTGAGCGTTTGGGTTAGGGTTTCATTTCTAGGTTGGGATTAGGATTTCGTTAGAAAGGAGGAGGAGGGTTTCATTTCAGAATGGATGAAGAGGGTGAGAGGTGACCCTTTAAATGGAGTGAAATCAGACGACTAAGCTTTTGGAAACGATGGAAGTATAATATAATATATCAGGGGTATATTTGTCCTTTCACTAAAATATTAACGGAGTCAGCAGCAAAACTAACGGAAGGGAGTCGAAGGTTAGCAACATTTCAAGATAAATGGGTATTTGTTAATTTCAAATGTTGAGGGATATTAGGTGTAATTGCCATAATGTTAAGGGGGTCTAGGTGTTATTTACCCAATTTTTCTTTCTCGTCTGATTGAACTAAACATTTACTTCTCCAAGGATATAATTGTAAATTCAAATTACACTTTTGTCCTTCCCCTAATTACGTTAGTTAAAGAGGAAAAAGGGGTATAATAGTAATTTGGGAAAAAGGAAAGTAGAAAGTTAATATTTTCCGATCAAACAAAATTTTTAAAAAATAATAATATTTTACCAAACCCATAAAAAGTTATAATTAGTAAATTTTGGTGAAAAAAATTCTAAATTTTTACCAAAAATTTAATTACCAAACGAGATATAAAGAGGAGAAATAAAATAAAATAGGAGTTAACTAATAAATATTTTACCAGGACTCATTAAAAATTAGAATAATCTGGCATATGTTTTACCATGATTCATTTGTATAATTCTTATTAAAAAAACAACCTTCTTCCTAACAAAGTAAATAATGAAATAAACTTAATATTTCCTCCTTAGAAAACACAATCAAACCTTAAAAGATATATATATATATATATATATACTCGGTCAATCTAGCTAGTGTGTTTGGTAACTTAAAAAAAATTATTTTTACATTAAAAGTTACTAATTTGATAAAAAATAACATTTATACATTTAATAAAACATTGGTGTTTTTTTTTTTTATCAAATTAGACACTTTTAGTATAAATATCGATTTTTTTATGTGTTTGATATATTAAACAACTTTAACCTTTACATAAAAAATTAAAATTTACAACTTTTCATCCAAAAAAATACAAAATTTTTTGTTACCATGCGAGTTCTAAATGTAAGTTGAATTTACTAGCAACCTTATTGGAGCCCTAAATTTTATCAAAAAATAAAAAGTGTCAAATTTTAAATTATTTGGTGTTTGGTGTATTTGTTAGAAAGTGTAAGAAAATTAAAAAAAATGATTTAAATAAAAGAAAGATTGAAATTTTTAGTGGTGAGAAAATTATAAAAAATTGAAAATTAAAAAAAATTGATACTCCCAACACACACCCATTAATAAACATATCAACAGATTAGACCTACCGAAACCACATGCCATGTACTCGGCTTGAGTTTCCAAGTCAGGTCTTGTTCGGTTCGGCTACATTCACACAAATGACTAAATACATTTTAACCTGTTTGCTTATTTTTAAAAGTATAAAATGATAAATAAGTTTAAAATAAAAAATAAAAAATAAGAAAATAAGAAAACAAACTAAATGACAAGTTAAAGTTTAGTTAATTTTTTTTGGTAATGAATTATTAAAAAGTTAGTATTTTTTATTTGAAAAAAAATAACCTTTTAATAGTTAGTTTTTTAATTTTGTATTAATTTGATATTTTTATCCTTCATAATTTAAAAAAATTAAAATATAAGAAAGTAATGTTTAGCCATCCAAAAAAAAAAAAAAATATCAAACAATTAAGCAGCTAGCTTTGTTTAAGAAGAAAATGGACTAGTTTTTTATTTTTATTTTTTTGGTAATTAGATAATAACAAACTATTAAAAAGTTAACTTTTATTATTATTAATTTTTTTTGGTGTTTAAGAATAAAAAAATTTAACTTTTTATTAATTTAATATTTTTTCCTCTATAATTTAAAAGAAATTTAAAATATAAAAAAATAAATTTAATTATGTAAAAAAATTAAATAGCTGAAAAGCTAATTACCCTACCCAAACAGGGCGGCAAGGACAGCGCAAGACTTTGGAGGGCTGCATCACGGTTCGCCGGGCGTCAGATCGATTCAACACGTGCGTTTTTCTGATGGAAAAAAAAAAAGGAGTGTAAAACAGCAATGTTTTGTGCAACTCCAGCCGCTGCACTAATGGGGCAACTGCAGCGCAGCCCCCCCTTGTCGGTGATGACAGGTCTCGTCATGAAAGAGAAAAAAGAAAGAAAGAAAGAAGAATGATCCAACCGTGGACAATAAATCCACTACTATTGATAATTGAGTAAATTACACCTAGATCCTCTAAACATTAGGGTAATTATACCTAGACCCCCTCAACATTTGAAATTAGTAAATAACCCCTTATTTTGAAATGTTGCTCACAAACGACCCCCATCCGTTAGATATACTCCAACGTCCGTTAATTTATTAGTGTAAGGACAAATTTGCCCCTTCCATGTAGCAGTAAGGTTCCTATTCTTTCTTATTTCTTTTTTATTTGTTTTTGTTTTTTCTTTTTAAATTTTTTGGTTTTTGAATCACTCTCTCGAGTCTCTCCATTTTTTCTGAGACGAAACCCCTCATCTCCCCTCCTCTCCCTCTGCGAATCGAAAACCCTAACTCCCTGCTGAGCACCTTTTTCGATCTCTGAAACGAAAACCCTAACCTAGACGAAACTAATTTAGATGAAACCCTAACCGAAGACCCAACAAGTTGATAGATCGTCGTCTGGACGTCCGACCGACTGGTTTTTCTCTCTATCTTTCTCTCACTCTGTCTGTGTGTGTTTATATATTTTCTTCCACGTTGACTCACTTTTGTTGTCATATTCTTTATTTTGTTACTTTTGATTTTGTGGTCCCCCGTTGTCTGTTTGTTCTGTACCCCCTTGTTTCTCTTTGTTCTGTTACTTGTTCTCTTTGTCTCTTTGTTCTGTACCCCCGTGTGTTTATATTGAATATTTTATTAGTTTTTATTTTGTGGTCCCCCCTTTCTGTTTCTATTTATTTATTCTCCGGTTTGTGCATGTGGTTGTGTTGACTGTGCTTTTTTGTTTGTATGGTTGTGGTTGTGAATTAATGTTGAGTGTGTATCTTTTTGATTGGTCATCGACTCCTCGTACAAAGCTTTCTCACAACAATTGATATATATGTGTGTGTGTCTGTGTCTGTGTCTGTGTCTGTGTCTGTGTGTATTGCAAGTTTATTCTGGGTGTATTGATAAGTTTAAAAAAATAATTAAATTACTTTTCACTTTTGTTTACAGCATTTGATTATTGAGCTGGTGCTCGGATTGAAAATATTTTATTTTGAGCACGAAAGAGCCAAAAAGGAATATGTGTTAATCTAAAAGGGGTTATGTTGGTGTGTTTGGAACTTTAAGGAGAAAAAAAATCATAAAGTGGGGGTAATGTGACGGTGTGAATAAACCAAAACAAATGTTGATACGTAGAAATAGTAAAAGAAGTAAGAGTAGTCTTTTGATTTTATTCATATTGTCTGTATTATTTCAATTTTTAATTAAATAATTCGATTCTGTTCTGATTATAATGACATTAATCAAAATTAAAAAATTAAATTAAATATTTATAATAACTAAAATCATATATATACATATATGTATATATATATATCTAATTTCCCTTTTGATCAATTTATTATGTATATATCTAATTCAGTTTTCAAATGTTGTGCTTCAACAAATACAAGAATTGAAACTGAATCAAAAGGTAATTTGAGCTTAAAAAAGTAATTAGAACCGAACAAAACATAAAATTAATTAAATCAAAAATTAAAATTAAACACACGAGGGTACAGCACATATGGTCATTTTATTATCTGTTATTTTTTCTGTTTTTTTTTTTTTTTTTGGTTTTGTTAAATTGAGGAGTCAAATGCCTATTGTGATGGGGTGGCACATTTTTTCTGATTTTTTTCTAAATGCCTGTTGTTGCAAATACCATCGAACTTTGCATTTGGCCTGCTACTTTTTTATTGTTTCTAAGTTGACAAGTGTGATTTATCTACTAAATATGATTTTATGTTTATAAAATCACAGCACATTCCTTACTTATGGCTAAAGAAATTCATGTAGACATTTTTGGTTGTCCATTAATATGATTTGAGTCATTTGACACTGTCATTTAATTCTTTCCTTCTGGATTGTTGTGGCAATGGTCATTTTATTGTCTGTTATTTTATCTGTTTTTTTTTTTTTTTTTGGTTTGGTTAAATTGAGGAGTCAAATGCCTATTGTAATGGGGTGGCACATTTTTTCTGATTTTTAGACTAGGAATGTTGCATTGGTTATATATCATTCTGATTTTTTGATTTTATTTAACATTGGTTATATATCATTCTGTTAATTAGGTTGTTTTTGTTATTTGTTTTGTTATCTGTTTTTTTATTGTTTGTTATTTTATCTGTTTTTTTTTTTTGGTGCCGTTTTCTGGTGGAAACCTGTAACCGAGCTTTCATCTCAACTGCAGGTGTAACAATTCCAGTACCCTGGGATGGGGTGGCACATTTTTTTTCTGATTTCTAGAGTAGGAATACTACATTGCTTTGTTAAGTTTATTTTTTAAATCGTGGATTTAAATGTGTATTTCTCTAAATTCTATTTTTTTAATAGGTTAGGAATGGCACCAAAATACTCACATTATACTATCACAGTGCACCATGGTGACGTAGAGTTCGCAATTAGCAACCTGGATCTTGATAGATATTCTATGTTAGACTTAGTAGACGATATACGGCAATATGCATTGGGTGGAGCCAGTGGACATCTTGGGAGTACTTTGAAAGTGTACTACAAGTTAAGTAATGTTGAGTTTACCTTAGACAGTGATTTTGACTTGTTAGACATGTTTGAGATATCAGCAAAAAGAGAGGTTGACATATTCTTTGATATTGTTGAAAGTTCTAATGCTGAACTTGGTAAAGTAGATGGCAGTGAAGGTGCAGACTGCTCTGTTGATGTGCTAAAAGCAAACTGCTCTGTTGATGTGCCTAAGGTGGTTGAAGTACAGCCGATTCTTGCTTTGCCAGGGCCTACTGTTGAGTCAATGGCAGATCCAGAGCCTGTTACTTATCCTGAGGCAAAGGCGGACTCTACTGATGTAGGTAATGTTTCCCAAGCTGAGGTAGACTTGGGTAGTGAACAGGAAAGGGGTAGTAAAGACATTGAGGGTGAGGCATTTAGTCTTGATGACAATCTGGAGGTTGAACACACAGGCAGTGAGCCTTCTTCTAGTTTTCAAATTGAAGATGACAGTGCTGGGAGTGGTGATGACATTGACAGTGAGCTGTTTACTCTTGAAACTGAGGATGAAACTGATGGGGAGGGTGATGATTCCAATGTCAATGGTGAAGACAACATAGAGGTTGAACACATGGATGGAATGGATGGATATCAATCTAACGATAGCTGCAATGTTGGGTCAGATTGTGATGATTTGGGTAGCCGTAAGAAAAGAGTAGGGGAAATTTTTGTTCAAAAAAAAGGACAGAAAATAAAATTAGAGAAAGGTTTGATGTTCCATAATATCAACCACTTTCGAGATGTTTTGAAAGACTATGTCATACAAGAGGGTTTCAAATTGGTGAGGGATAAGAATGAGAGGACAAGAGTGACTGCCCACTGTGGTAGTGATGGATGTCCATGGCGTGTCCATGCTTCACCAATGAGGGATGGGATTACATTTCAAATCAAGACCATAATCCCTGAACACAATTGTATTTCATCTCCAAAAAATGCAGAGGCCACATCTGTTTGGATTGCAAAGAAACTAAAAGATCGATTAAGAGAGAACCCACAAATGCCAGTGGACGGTATGAAGGCAGAATTACGAAGGGAGTATGGTGTAGAAGCAACTTGGATGCAATTGTATAGAGCGAGGAAGAAAGCCATGGATGAAATTGAGGGCCGTTACAAGGACAGTTACAAAAAGCTTCCCCAATACGCTGTTGAGATACGGAAGACCAACCCTGGCAGTGTCGTAAAAATACAATATGAGAGAGTGCCTGAGAATCCAAATCCACACTTCCTAAGGATTTTTTTGAGCTATGAAGCACTTATGGCTGGTGTCTTGAAAGGGTGTAGACCATTTATTGGTTTGGATGGCTGCCATCTGAAAGGGCCATACGGTGGAGTGCTATTGGCTGCTATTGCTCTTGACGGGGATGAAGGGATTTTCCCAGTTGCTTGGGGAATTGCTGAGACTGAAAATAGGGACAGTTGGGGATTCTTCCTTGACAATCTGCAAACCTGCATTGGCAACGAGAAGGCATGGACTTTCATGTCCGATGGTCAGAAGGTATGCCTTTTTATAATAAATAGTTGAAGATCTTGTGTTGCTGTTTGTTATAGCCTTTTATGGTTGTTATTATTTGTTGTAGCTTTTTATGCTTGTTTGCTTGGGGATTTGTTGAGACTAAAAATAGGGACAACTACGAATTATTATGCTTTATTTTTACATGTTTTACAATCAGTTGATGTTTTATTTTGCTATGTTTGAAGGGAATTGAGCTCTCAATTCGAGAGTTCTTCCCAAATGCCAGTCAAAGGCGATGTGTCAGACACCTGTACAACAACTTCAAACAACTTCACTCGGGAATTCAGTTGAGGACTCTTTTTTGGGCAGCTTCCAGGGCAGCTAATGCCGCTGAATTTAAGCAGGCAATGGACGAGGTAAAAACAGTACGTCCTGCAGCCCATGATTGGATGATGAAAAATCCGTTAGAGTTGTGGGCACTGCACAAATTTAATCCTGCTGTTAAGGTAGACCACGTAACAAACAACTTCACTGAGTCATTTAATAGCTGGATAGGTGACCTACGTAGTAAACCAATTCTTACATTACTTGATGGTTTACGGAGTAAGATGATGGCTAGAATTCGTAGTAGGTTTGATGAGGCAGCAGCATGGGATTGTAAGGTCACTAAAACTGCAAAGGTGAAGTTGGAGAAGATCAGTCGTGAAAGTAGGAATTGCAGTGTGCTCTTTGCAGGTGGGGATGAATACGAGGTGGTAGAGTGTCAGAGAAGATATGTTGTGTTTTTGGGTAGGAAGACTTGTTCTTGTGGGGCCTGGGAACTATCGGGTATCCCATGCAAACATGTGATAGCTTGTGCACTCTCTAGGAGAATGGCAGTTGAGGATCTTGTTGATCCTTATTTCAGCAAGACGAAGTACATAGAGACATATGAGCGTATTATTCACCTGATGCTTGATGAGTCTATGTGGGATTGGGAAGTGGTTGGGGATCCAATTGAACCTCCAAGACTGCGAAGACTCCCAGGCAGGCCAAGGAAAAACAGGAGGAGGGAGGAGGATGAGCCTACTGCTGCCACCAGTGAGCAGAGAAAATGGCACAGTATAAAATGCAAGACTTGTGGGCGTCTGGGCCACAACAAGAGGACATGCCAACGAGCTCCGGTTAAGGTAAGATATTACATGTTTAATTGCAGTTTTTTGCACCAAATTTTGTAAATTTTGTTTAATGATATCCATATTTTATACTTTTAACAGAAGCGTAAAGCAGCAGCGAGTAGCAGTAACAGCAACATCATGCCAAGTAAATTGCAGCCTGTCAGGAGAGGAGCAGCAACAGTTCCACCAGCAATCAGGCCACAAGCAGCATCTGCAGAAGCAACGACTACCCAGACACATCCACTGGAAACAACATCCCCACCACAGCCATCTCAATCTTCAAGAATCTGACTTCTTTATTATCGTTAAATCAGTTGAATTTATGGTTTTGTAACTATGGAGTTGGAACTGTAACTTTTGGAAGTATATATGTAATAGCTAGTACACAGGTTTTTTGTTTTGGTATAGTGGTACATTAGTATAGTTTTTTACTTGGGTTTTGGTATTGAAAGAACAAGGAACAATTTGGTATAGTTGAAACAGGGTATAAGAACCCACTGAAGTTTTTTGAGTAGTGGGAAAAATGATGGAAATGAAGTTTTTGAGTAGTAGGAAAAATGATGGAATTGAGTACTGTTTATTTTGAATATTTGTAAGCAGCAGCCATATTTTTGATATATTCAATGAGAACATTTCATTAAGCTGTTTTGTGTTTCTGCTTCTGTTTTTTTTTTTTTAAATTCAATTAAGTTGTTGGATTGTGGAGTTGTTTATTAATTAACTGTGCAATTAAACTTCATAGTCTCAAAATGAATTAAGGTTGTGTATTTTTTGAGTTGTTTAACAATGAATAATGTTAGTGAACTAGAAGGACCTCCTACCTCCTACCCTACCAATTCCTCACATTTCAGCTACATTCCCCACACCAACATATGTTTATCAACTAAACTGCTTTTGAAGATAAAAAATGGTATGAAAGAACTGTCTGTAAACAAAATCGGCAGGGCGGAGCTGGAATTTAAATTCGTTCCAATGGAAATTCAATCTGAGAATATGGCTCACATGTGGGTAGAAGAAGAAAAAGAAAATACACAACAGATTCTGGCCAATTTGTACATTTCATTAAAGATGACAAAAATACAAAATTGAACTATTAAATCCTAAAGTAACAATGAATAATGTTCAAAACACTGAGAACGCATATATATTATAAAGCATAAAATTACATTCATTTACCACAAAAAATAATTATATTCATTTACCACAAAAACTACAATAAGTACAATAATCAAATGGTACTACAATTCCATTCATTTGTCACAAAATCAAAGGGTACTACAATTCAATATTAAATCACTTTTGCTAAAATTACAATAAGTACAATAAACATCATCCACGTGATGATCACAATTGAAACTAACATCAACTTTAAAACTGCTTGGTTAGCTTCCAAAGTCTGCAGTCTTGGAACAATCCTTCTAAATTCATGGATTACATCATGAGGCATGGATTCATTCCCTTCAATTACTTGCTTGCCTTCTCTGAACGCATTCATCACTGGTGGAGCTATACACCACGCAAAAAAATTACATTCTCTTTTAGCACATCGAAAATAAAGCTTTCCAGGATTCTCCGCCGACTCCGATATGGCAACGGCTGCCTTTTTCCCACATCTACAGTGTCTGTTACGATACCTCAATCCGGAATTACTATCTCCAGTGCTATTTGTCGACATATTACTATCACAGTATAAATGTATTAGACAAGAATAAAAACTCAATAAATTGAACTATTAACAATTACTAACAGAGAAGCCAATTTTCATCATAATGTATAAAATAAAAAGTTATTATGTTAGACATTTTATCAAACATATGTAATGCACATACATGTTCATAGTTCAATTTCTTTTGAAAAAAATTAATTTGTTAAAATGTAAGTGAACTACCAGCTCTTATCTGTTCATAACCCACAAATTCTGTGATCAGCACTTCCTTTAGTAACAACCCCAGTTTTTCGTCTTTATTTCAATTTCAATCCAAATGACGAGCAAAGATATAATGGAAAGGGAAAAAATTTAAACTTTCAAACTGAAGATGAGCAGTAGTTAATTTAATTTCCTATTCTTTTCCATAATTTCTCATAAAAATCCATTTTACAACTACCGTTTTCTGGTTTTCGGGTTTAATTAGGGCTTCGATTTTTTTCTCTGTTTTGCATGTTAATTCTTATCATTGTAAGAGAAAATTAAATGCAAATAAATAAATAATAAACAAAAATCTCAAAGGAAGGAAGAATTATTACTGCACCTGGAAGCTTCGTTCCCCACAAATGGCGAAACCCTAATGAAACGTAGGGGTCGATGGTCCTCCGACGAGAAAAACCAGATAGAAAGATGGATGACCTTCTTCGTTTTTGGTCATCTGCCTTATGCTTTCTTTGTTGTCCAGCTGACCTTCGTAGGGTTCCAGAAGCCTTCGTCCCTCTCATGTTACAGAAGCCTTCGTCCCTCTCACGTTACAGAAGCCTTCGTCCAAGCATCCAAATAATCCAAACGAGGGAGGTTGCTTTAGTATTTAGCCTTAAAAGGGTAAAATTGGTATATTAATTTTTCTTTTTGCTAACGTCAGCATTTTAACGGAAAAAATTACGGTTTCCTAACGGAGGGGGATCATTTGTGAGTAACATTTCAAAATAAGGGGTTATTTACTAATTTCAAATGTTGAGGGGGTCTAGGTGTAATTACCCTAATGTTTAGGGGGTCTAGGTGTAATTTACCCTTGATAATTTTATGTCTAAAATCAGGAGATCACTTCCCCTGGGGGGCCTCTTCATAGGTCCGCCTACGGTGATCGGTCTCAGCATGACAGACAGAAAGAAAGAAAGAAAGAAGAAAGTTCAAAGCGAGTAGGCTCAAGAGGCCTCTATATAATAAATATAAATCCCCCACTCCCTCATCCAGCTAAAGCATAACAAGCTCAAACCCATATGATCTCTAGTTTCCATCACCCATCATCATCATGAGGTTCGTATCCAGCGCCCTTTCACTGTTTCTCCTTTTGAGCCTCTTCAGCCACTCCCACGCAGCTACCTTTGAAATTCGGAGCAACTGTCCTTACCCGGTGTGGGCGGCCGCCTCTCCGGGTGGCGGCCGTCGGCTTGACCGCAGCCAGAGCTGAATTTTAAGCGTGCCCGCCGGCACGTCAATGGCTCGGATTTGGGGTCGAACCAACTGCAACTTTGATGGGAGCGGTAGGGGTCACTGTGAAACCGGTGATTGTGGGGGTGTCCTAGAGTGCAGGGGCTGGGGTGTTCCGCCCAACACCCTGGCTGAATATGCCCTAAACAAATTCAACAACCTGGATTTCATTGACATCTCTCTAGTTGACGGCTTCAATATCCCCATAGAGTTTGCCCCCACTAGTGCTCCTCGGGACAAATGTCGACCCATTTCATGCACCGCTGATATCAACGGGCAATGCCCCGGTCCGTTGCGGGTTCGAGGCGGGTGCAACAACCCGTGTACCGTTTTCCATACCCAGGAATATTGCTGCACCCAAGGACCCTGTGAACCGACGGATTACTCGAGGTTCTTCAAGCAAAAGTGCCCCGATGCATACAGTTACCCAAAGGATGATAACACGAGCACGTTTGCTTGCCCTGGTGGGACCAATAATAGGGTTGTGTTTTGCCCATAGGGATCTCCGCATTTCCCTCTGGAATTGAAAGGAAGCAATTATGCGGAGTAAGGGACTCTCGAATTCACTTGTGAGTTGTGGCGTGTTGTTATGCTGGGCTAATAAATGCAGTCGAAATTTAACTAAATTTACTGATGGCAATTGGGTTCGTGATATGGGGACAAGTATTTAATTTGTAGCAAAGAATGTTAATTCCAAAAATAATTTACTGTTTGATTCTAAATGGCATTAAATATTGAACCTGTAAATAAATAACAAAACGTAATTTCTACTCATTCAATATTTTACGTAAGCATCTTTTATTCATTCAATATAAATTAAAATATTTCAACGAGTAAAAAAATAACAACTGCTACAAAAAATCAAAATTAATACTCATAAAATAGTTAAATATCCCAAATCATTGAAGTATATATATAACACTTCAATTACAAATCAAAATAAGGTGTCGCCAATCGAAGTAAGGGGCTAAATGAACCAAGTCAAATCTCAAGTTTTTAGGCGTAGTATGGGAGGGAAGAAGAGGAAAAAATAAATAAATAAATAAAAACAACTCACAAGGCTTAACTCTTTCCTGAAAAAAAAAAAAATAATAAAATAATAAAAAATATTAGTAAGAAGTTGAGCTTTTATTGCAGGATGCCAAATGTCAAACGGAATTTTAATTTGACCAAAAGTTACATACTTAGGCCCCGTTTAGTAATATTTTTATTTTCTATTTATGTTTTCAAAATTTTATAAACTGGCAACAGAAACATATTTATTAAATCTGTTTACTTTTTTTTGTTTTCAAAAAATAAAAACTTAAACAGAAAAATATAAATAAAAAAAATGTGTTTTCACTTTATTTTTTTTTCTGTTGCAAATATTTTATCAATTCTAATATTTTATCTATTTTTGTTACATGATATTAAAATAAATTATTTTATTCAAATATTTTATTAAACTAAAACTATTTAATAAATAATAAAATAAAATATATTAATTTAATTTATAAATAATTTAATTAATATAAATATATTTTATTCAATTATTTTTAGCAAATAATATAATTAAATTATAATTAATATATTTCATATTTGCTGGATTAAATGATATAATATTTATATTTTATTCAATTGTTTTAATAAATAATATAATTAAATTAAATTAATATAAAATATATTTATTAAATTCAATGAATTTTTTAAGAAGATAATAAAATTAAATATTTTATGAAAATAAAAAATTAGTAATTGTAAACAAAATTGTATTTCCAAACATAATTTCAGTTTTTATTTCAGAGAAAAAAAAAACGATAAGAGAAAACAAAAAATAGAAAATATAAACGTATAAATGTAAATAAAAAAATGACAGCGTTACCAAACGGCTCATTGGCTTTTGATGATGATAGTTTTAGCAACTTTTAGTAATTTTAATTTTTGAATTTTTTCTCCATTTGATTGAACTAAACATTTACTTCTCCAAGAGTATAATTGTAAATTCAAATACATTTTTATCCTTGCACTAATTACGTTAGTTAAAGAGGAAAAGGAGTATAATAGTAATTTGGGGGAAAAAAATTTGTTAAAAAATAATAATATTTTACCAAACACATTAAAAGTTACAATTGGTAAATTTTGGTGAAAAAAAATTGAAAATTTTTTCCAAAAATTTAGTTACCAAACGAGCTATAAAGAGGAGAAATAAAATAAAATAGGAGTTGATTGGTTCCAGAGTAATTTAACAGTAGCTACAAGAAATCTAAAATAAAAAATAAAAGGCTTACTGCGCGCGGTGTTGCAATTTCGTAAGGTAATTAATTAGCCCTGCAAAATGAAGTGTTTGCAATTTGATTGAAACATCGACCACAAAACATATGGTAGTGTAGTCCATTTGGTAAGTTGCAGATTCTGTCTACCTCCATTTCAAATTTACAAGGGACCTTGGGGTAGTCATAGTTAGCTCTCTTGGCCCCTGTAAATATTAAAATCGGACAGAGTATAAATAAGAAAAGAAAAAAAAAAAGAAAAGAAAAGAAAAGTAACTTGTTGTAGAGATCAGTGTAAACTTGCAAAGCACACACTTTAGAACCAACAATTTGTCAATTTCTTATTGCCAATTTATTTCATTTTTTTTTTCCTTTTAATTTTCCCATTTCAAAGAAGAAATAAGTAGAGAAGTATGATGAAGACTTCCTCTTATTACCAGTTCACGATGCAGAAGAGAATTCAATCCAAGTATACAATAAACTAGCATACTATCATATCAATAGATCAGATATGCTTCACATTCCCATCATATATCCATCAATCTCTTCGTAAAACCAATAATTCTTCCTACAGACATTGAAAAACCAGAAACGCCTAGCAGGTCAATGGGTCATGGCCGATTAAGTTAACCAAATTGGGTGAGGCTTAAATAGGGAAATGGGTTGGATCCAATTACGCCAAATAGGCTCCAAGCCTGACTCTTAGCCAATATAATAAATTCAATCCAATTAAATAAATCTAAGCCCAAATCTGAGTCCAAAATATTTGCTCAGTCAAATTATATTAGACAGGGCCCACAGCAAACTTTCGAAGACCCCCACCCAAATATGAATAAACTTGAACTAGTGTTCATAAAATTCTGGGTTTATGCAATGGGATTGGAAGCATGTCCTAAAGAGCGGTAGGTATTCATATTTTACAGGGCTCCTTACAGTCCACTTCGAGTTATATTCTGGTTTTTCGTGTCAAGAAATTTGTTGTACACATTCATAAAAATTATATTAGGATTTTTAGGGTTTGTTAGAGAGAAAAACAAAGAGGAAGGTGAAAAGAGTTTTCCTAAAGGTTTATTTGAGGATTTTTCTTTATTCTTATAAACATCACCCCACGGTAGCTGTTGTTAATAGAAAACTAAATATATCGTATCTGTAAACATAGACAATTACTAAATCACATAAATTTTGCATTTTATACTTTCTTTCAATTTCTTTTGTTTTCATATATTCGTCATATTGTTATGATTTATTTAGTTCTACACAATAAATGATATTAAAACTAAAATCTAACTCAACAAAAAACAGATAATATTATACTACGATAAATGTGAGTCGTAGCAGAATAATATAAGAGCTAATATCTAGCCAGGAAATATAGTGATTGTCTTGGTAGTGATCGGCTCAATAGCCAGTCAATTACCTAGAACCCCAATAAAATAGAAGGTCTTAAATATTTTGAAAAAGATAATAATATATGTTCAATATTATAAATTTATTTAATCTTAATTTTTATTTCCAATAATTAAAAGGTCCTTAAACTACTTTAAATGTCCATCATTATTCAAAATAATAATTGTGAAATTATTTTAGTATTTATCAATTCCAACGATAAAATCGATTCATATTCCAACCCTATAACTTGTTTGACTCTAATTTTTCCAAAGACATAAAAGGTTAATTTTACTAAATTACAATTTTTGGTAAAAAAAAAAAAATCATTTTTTCTTGATTATCAAACACTAAAAAATTAATTTTACTAGTGTTGCCAAACATATAAAAAGTTAATCTTTTATCAAATTAGTAATTTTTGATAAAAAAATACGTTTTTTTTTTTCGGTTTACCAAATTAATGGGCGTCCATTGGGTTTGAGCTACTCCTATATCAAAGCTAATAGTATTATAATGTGATAAATACACAATGAAACAAAATAATACCAATTAAATTCAAAATGACACAGAGACGTGCGGGAACATGATAAAAATACAATCTCGCAAGTGCGAGTGTATAGAACTTCTAAACAAAAATATAAACAATCAAAGTATGGTTACGCGACAGAAACACAAGCTCATAAAACACGAATGAAGCCTAGTTTTATTCTATCAAAAGTAGCACCTTAAACAAACTGTTAAGAGAAAATAATGAATGGAAAGGTTGAGAAAATTATATATATTAAATATGTATAATACAATAAAGTAGCAACCTTATTTATAAGGTTACAAAGTAAAAATAAAATAAAATAAAATAAAAGACAAACTCTACTTTTATAAGTTTATCCAAACTTTACTACTAATTATCTGACTATTACTCAAACTCTACTACTAATTATCTAACTATTACTCAAACTCTACTACTAATTATCTGATATACATTAACATCCCCCTTGAACTCAAAGTGAGAAATTAGAGACCAACTTGAGTTTGGAGACTAAGAACTGGAAAACAGTCAACACACTCCTTTCGCTTTGAGCATGTTACACACCCAAAGACCACGAACTTAGCTCTTGTTACACACCTGAAGGTCACGAACTTAGTTCTGATTACACGCTTTAAGAGGTCACAAACGTCACTTTGGTTATATGCCGAAATGTTGCGAACCCAATTCTACTTACACGCTTAAAAGTCACAAACGTAGTTTTGGTTATATGCCATAAAATTACGAGCCCAAATTTACTTACATGCCTACAGGTCACAAATGTAGCGTTGGTTGCACGTTTGTAACCAACTTGAGTTTGGAGACTAAAAACTAGAAAGCAGTCAACACACCCCTTTCACTTCGAGTAAGTTACACGCCTAACGACCACGAACTTAGCTCTTGTTACACACCTGAAGGTCACAAACTTAGTTCTAGTTACACGCCTTAAGAAGTCACAAATGTAGTTTTGGTTATACGCCAAAAGGTCATGAACCCAACTCTACTTACACGGCTAGAGGTCACAAATGTAGCTTTGGTTATACGACGTAAAATCACAAGTCCAAATCTACGTACACGTCTAGAGGTCACAAACGTAACGTTGATTGCACGTTGTAAGATCACGAACCTAAATCTACCTACACGCTTGGAGGTCACGAACCTAGCTTGCAGGAGAAAACATGTTGAATGGCTAAAATACATAAAGCCAAAAGTATAAGATAGCATGTACATGTCTCCAACAGAGTGACTGGGGTCTTTAATAAAGAAACTGAAGTAGCAAAAAGTATTTCCAAAAGAGAAACTTGAAATTTAAAAATTTCTAAAACACTAGACATAACATAAATAAAAGTAATATGAAATTGGTTACAGCAATAGAGACGACGACGACGCTACGACACTGGGAAAGGCACCGTTGACTGCCAAAGATGTAGCTGTTGTATGTCTAATCTACTCAGGATCAAAAGCCATAAGCTATGATACCATGTTAAGAGAAAAGAATAAATGGAAAAGTTAGAAAAATTATATATATTAAATGTATATAATACAATGAAATAGCAACCCTATTTATAAGGTTACAAAGTAGAAATAGAAGACAAATTCTACTTTTATAAGTTTATCCAAATTCTACTAATAATTATCTGACTATTACTCAAACTTTATTATTAATTATCTAATATACATTAACACAAACAATAAATACAAGCTCCTGAAACTAATTTTATTAATATATATATATATAGAGAGAGAGTGAGAGAGAGAGAGATGAATTGCACGTGGGTAGCAATTAGCTAGTTTTGTTTTTTAATTAGTCCTCCTGTAAAGGAATTGAAGTGGTGATGAGCATTAACTTGACCTCAACTATAAGGCCGGGTTGGAGAAGTGAAAAAAAATAAGTTTTGGTATTTTAGGTATTTGTTAAAACACTAAAAATTTGTCAATATATCAATTTTTGTTGAGTTGGTAAGGAATATAAAAATTATTTTACTATAACTTAATTAAAAACTTACTAAAATTTTTAATAAAGTACACTTAAAAGTTAATAAAAATTACAAAATAAATTTATTTGTCTTACTAAACACATAAAAAATTTCATATATCAACTTTTATTAAAAAAAAAATTGCTAATTAAAAATTTAACTTCCAAATAGGGCCTATAACGAGGGTCTGGGACTTAATCGACACATTATAATTACAATGACTTTTAAGAAATTCTTGGGAATTCTAACCTAATTTCTTTCATTATTATATCCCAATTAGCATACCAATATCTTTAAGATCATTTTAGAACTTTCATATTGTTGGTATAAAATAAATCAAAGACACGTGGCGTCTTCCCAAACACAATATAACGAGACACGTGATATTCTCCTTAGCACATTTTGAGAGTACTTGGCATTAGTTTAATAATTAAAAAATCGCTGCAGTTGAGTCCCACCACTTAGTAATGTAATTCTAACCATAAATATAAAATGGTAATAAATGAACTGAGTTTATTACATTTTAGTTAACTCAATTAGTTCGTATCTTTACAAGTGACAGATAGATATGATGTTTAAACATTCCTTTATATTATGTCTATTTAGACGCTCGCGCCGCCCACACACACTTAATGCAAAATGGGGGCATTAAACAAGAAGTGAAAGGCATTTAAGAGAAAGTAAAAATGTTGGGTGCTTTATGATATACATACAAGATATAACTTCATTGTAATCTAATTTTTTACATATTAGTTTATTCATGCTATCTTATCATAAACACAAGCCTTAACCCTAAAATTCTGGTACGCTTAATATTGTTGACTAATTAGATTACTCTTTCCTTTACAATTTACTTAAATCACTTTTTGACTTTACCATCGGATAGGATAATAATGCACGGGATTAAATATAATATAGGATTATTTTTTAATGTGAGCTTGTGTGTGTGTGTATGTATGTTTTGTTGGCAGGATTTAAAGTAGGATACGAGTTTGATTTGACAAGAGATATGACAAATAATAATTTTAGACCTTAAAATCTTAGCAAAAAAATAATTTGGTCAAAAGTATATAAAATACAACATCTTATGGCACTTCATATTAGAATTCAAAGTAGATTCCATATCCAGTATCCACTTTTTATCAAATATGGGATGAAGTGAGTTCTACAGATTGGTAATCCAGTCCTTCACCACATATCCCATAAACAAATATATTATAAAAGTAGTGTATATATATTCATTAAGATAAAATAAAATGAAAATTTGAGTAAATACTAATATTACTTTTATATAGAAAAATAAGTATTCTAGTTGACGATAAAACAAGGATAGTTTGGTAAATATTTTACCAGGACTCACTAAAAATTAGAATAATCTGGTATATGTTTTACCATGACTCATTTATATAATTCTTATTAAAAAAATAACCTTCTTCCTAACAAACTAAAAATGAAATAAACTTAATATTTCCTCCTTAAAAAACACAATCAAATCTTAAAAGATATATATATATATATACTCGATCAATCTAGCTAGTGTGTTTGGTAACTTAAAAAAAAATTATTTTTACATTAAAAGTTACTAATTTGATAAAAAATAACATTTATGCATTCAATAAAACATTGGTGTTTTTTTTTTTTTTTATCAAATTAGACACTTTTAGTATAAATATCAATTTTTTTTATGTGTTTGATATATTAAACAACTTTAACCTTTACATAAAAAATTAAAATTTACAACTTTCATCCAAATTTGTTACCATGCGAGTTGTAAATGTAAATTGAATTTACTAGCAATCCTATTGGAGCCCTAAATTTTACCAAAAAATAAAAAGTGTCAAATTTTAAATTATTTGGTGTTTGGTATATTTCTTAAAAAGTGTAAGAAAATTAAAAAATTTGATTTAAATAAAAGAAAGAGTGAAATTTTTAGTATTGAGAAAATTATAAAAAATTAAAAATTTAAAAAAAAAATGATACTCCAAACACACACCCATTAATAAACATATCAACAGATTCGACCCGCCAAAATCGCATGCCATGTACTCGGCTTAAGTTTCCAAGTCAGGTTTTGTTCAGTTCGGCTACATTCACGCTGGTCCAATCGATGAATATACATAATCCATCTCAATCTGTACGGTACTTTGAATGGGTGTTGATGACACCAAAAATGATTTCACATTAGGAAGGAGTTGAAAATTATGGTAACTTATTGGTATCCAATTTCTCTCTCCTTGTTACAATGCAGTATAAAATCGTGTGAGAGAATTCCTATGAAAAATCTTTACAGGACCACAAAGCAGACAATATCTACCAGAAAAGGACTTATTGTGTGTGAACGAAAATAGATCATCATCAACTGGTTGGCATTGTCTGTGAGAATCGAAAGGGCCATGAGCTCACTATTCCTAATTCCTCAGTCGTCCAGTAGGGACACTAATGACACTAAAAATGATTTTACATTAGAAAGGAATCGAGGAATGTGATAACTTATAAGCGCTCAAATTTTCTCTCTCTGGAACGACATACTAAAGTGTGCGTGAGAACCCCTATAGGGGCACAATAATGACAATATCTATAAAGAGAGCCTACGGTGTGCAAATGAAAATGAATCGTCATTAGGTGTGATTATGTTCTCGAGCAATCGGTTTCTTTTTTTCCCAAGAAAATGCCGCAAGGAACTCTCGAAGTCCTTCTTGTTGGCGCCAAGGGTCTTGAAGACACTAATTTCCTCTGTGACTTTGGTTTAATTTTCTTTTTTTTTTTTTTTTTGCTTTGATTTTTGATTCCATCGTTCGTTCTTCTTGTTAATCGGTCGCGATCAGATTGTTGACTTTGTGTTTTTAATTATTGTGTTTTCAATTCTTGTATTGTCAAATCAATTAAAAAATTATTTTGTAATTTTTATTATTTTTTCACAATTTTTTGAGACATGAAATGTCATAAGGACCACTAGTAAAGATATAATTTTTTAAAAATATATAATTTTTATTTTTGTCTTCTTTTAGTTGTTATTTAAAAATTTATAATATTTATTTTTATTTAATTTTATCCATTCTTAATAAAATTCTGGGTCTACCCCTGTGTTGAAGTACATTTCAATGTATTTAAATTTTCCATATGCTCAAGTTGTGTACGTCAAAGCACATCTTAACTTGCTTAAGTCGTGCACATAGTTTGATTGTGCACATCCAAGCACATCTTAATGTGCTTAGGCCGTGCACGTACTCTAATTGTGCACGTCGAAAGACGTCTTAATGTGCTCAGGTTATGCATGCATCGATGTTGGGACATTTGTTTCTAAACTTGAAGAAATATTGAAATACAAGATTTGATTTGTTATGTTAATGTAACTTGTCTTGCGTGTGAATTTTTTGTTGTTTTTGAAGACATGAGTGTGTTCTTTATCAATTATGGGTGAAAATTCTTCTTTATGTGTTAGATAAGACATTCATTATGATTAGTGTGACAAAGGTTGCAAGAGTAAACTATGATACTATCGTGCTCCTCCTTGTAACTCTTTGTGTGTATTAAAAAATTTGGTCTTTGTGCCTAAGGTTTTTTTCCCTTATTTGAAAAAAAAATTTTCTCGTAAAAATTTTTATATTTAATTTCTTTTATTTTTTTACACTTTGAGATTGTTTAATTATTCATTAATCTATAATTAGCAAGAGCCAAAATTTCATTATTAATATTGTTATCTATATTTCATGGAAGATATTATACTAATAAAAAATTATATATATGGGGCATTTGGAATTACATATGTTGAGATAAAATATAATTTGGGTTACTTTTTTACGTTTGGAGTATAAACCACAATCCATAAAAAATAGAGATTAATAGTTCCATTTAAACGAATTTTCATCTAATCAAACGAATTTGAGCTGAAACTTTTTGACTTTTTCAGTCGAAATTTTTTGAAATTTATAGAAATGTTATTGAAATTTGTAAAAACATTATTGGAATTTGTTGAATTTGTTGAGATATATAAACTTATATAGATTTATAGAGATTCACATAGTTCATGGTAAAAAAAAAAAAAAGTTTTGTAGAAAATTATAGTCTTTTAAGAGTTTTTGGGCATTCCAAACGGGTCGATAACTAAACAAATGTTAAAAATCAAAAGCAGGATGCTATCTCCTATTTAATCCCATATCTAATAAAACAAATATACTATGACTACATTTGATTAGAGAGACTAGATGATAGAGAATAAGTAATATCATGTGATAATGCATGGGATTGAATACGACATAGGATTGTTTTTTAATGTAGATTTTTTTTTTTGTAGGATTTATAATATATGATTGACTTGATAGGAGATGTAATAGTAAATAATTTTGAACTTTAAAATCTTAGTAGGAAAATAATTCTGCCAAGAAGATATACAATACCGCACCCCATGGTATTGCACATTGGAATCTAAGGTGAACTCCATATCCAGTGTTCACTTTTTTTTACCAAATATGGGATGAGATGGGTCCAACAAATTGGTAATCCAATTCTTCACCTCATATCCCATAAACGAACATATTTTAAGAGTAAAACTAGTGTGCATTCGGGAGCATAAAATAAAATGAAAATTTAAGTATGTAATAATATTACTTTTATATAGAAAATTAGGTATTTTAGTTGACAATAAAACAAGGATATAATTTGATAAATATTTTACCATGACCCATTAAAACTTAGAATAACTTGGTATGTGCTTTACGATAACTCATTCTATATAAAAGAATAAACCATTTCTATAATTCTTATAAAAAACAACATTTCTCCCAACGAGATGAATAATGAAACAAACATAATATTTCGTCTTTTAAAAAAACAACCCAAAAAAAAAAAGAAAAAAAGAAGAAGAAAATATTTAATCTATCTAGCTAGTGTGTCCGGTAACTTAAAAAAAAAATGTACTTTCATCTTAGAAGTTGTTGATTTGACAATAATTTTTTTTTATCAAATTAGCAACTTTTAGTATAAATACCAATTGTGTGTGTCTGTGTGTTTGATAACTAAAAAATTTTAACTTTTGCATAAAAAATTAAAATTAATAACTTTTCATCCAAAAAAATACAAAATTTTTAGTTATCACACGAGCTCTAAAATGTAAGTTAAATTTACCTGTAATCCTATTTAGAGTCCTAAATTTTGTCAAAAAAAAATAAAAAAAATTGTTAAATCTTAAATTATTGAGTGTTACGTTGTGTTTTTTGAAAAAATGTAAGAAAAATAAAAAATTGATAAAAATTGAAGAGAACAAAAAAATTTAACAAAAGTTAAAGAAAGATTGAGATTTTTAGTATAAAGAAATTAAAAGAAATTAAAAATTAAAAAAAAAATTGATATTACAAACACACACCCATTAGCGAACGTATCAACAGGTTCGACTCGTCGAACCCGAAACTGCATGCCATGTGCTCGGCCTGGGTTTCCAAGTCGGGTCTTGTTCGGTTCGGCTACATTCGCGCCGGTCCAAACGGCGAATGTACATATCTAATCCCATCTCAGTTTGTACGGTAATTGGCGTGTTTTTGTTTCCCGAGCAATCAATTTCCTTTTTCCCAGGGAAAATGCCACGAGGAACTCTCGAAGTCCTTCTTGTTGGCGCCAAGGGTCTTGAGGACACTGATTTCCTCTGTGAGTTTGGTCTTCATTTTTTTTTTTTTTGTTTTTTTGATTCCATCGTTCGTTCTTCCCGTTGATCGGTCGCGATCAGATTGTTGACTTTGTGTGTTCAATTATTGTGTTTGAGTTGACTCTGTTTGGCTGCTGAGAAATTGGCCGAAATCGAGAAAGAGAACTTAAAAAGCTATTTAACAAATATGAAGTCTGTATCTTGGAGGTGCTATGAAGACTATATTCTAGTTCAAAAATTTGAAAGATCTCAAATTTCAGATGCAAGCACGAATTCTATGGGACCAATTTTTTCATCTTGAAATTGCTACGAAGTCAACTTTAGTTGAAAATCTGAACTACCATGATCTCAGGATCTCAGATTTCGTAAGCTTATATAAATTCAAAAACTATCAAACTGCAAACTAGTGAATATTGGTTTGCTCTTTGTGATTGTTCCACATGTTCAATTTAAGGGTTTCATCTTTCTGATTGATCCACAGTTCAATAATAATGGAATATACTGTAAAGGACAAGTTATTCCTTGGCTAATAATACACTATTATCCCAATTTTTATCGTAGGTTTTAGTTAGATTTTCTTATTGGAATTTTTATCATCTATGATATTATCTATATCTCATGTAAGATCCCGATAAAACATATATAATTAAATGCGTCAAAAATTGGGATTGAAATGTTATCTCCTATCCGACCTCGTACCTTATGAAACAAATGTGCTGTAAGTTTTATACTTGTTCAATATTGTTAGTTTATGTTTCTTTTGATTGGCAATCAACGTTCAAAATAGAGTTTTAATCCATGTAGACCTAAACATAGGCAAAGGCATCAAAGTTTAGTGTTAAAACGATCATTTTCAAAGCCTTAGAAAAGTAAAAAAATCATGCATTTGTGGGATGTTTGCAAGAAGTTTGCTGGAAAATGCTGAACCTCTGCTGGATGCAGGCAGAAATTCGCAGGAAAATGTTACTCTCTAGATCACCGCAGCAAGCTCGCTCCTTCGAATGGCTGACAATTTTTAAAACTGCGTTTGGAAATCCTATTCGTCCAAAACTTTGTGCTATTTATATATTTTGGGATGTCTTTACGGTTTCCAGAAGTGAGAAACACTTTCAGAGAGCAATTAAAATCAATAGATAGGTTTTCTCTCACACTTGGCCATTAACGCTTCATATTCTTCATGTATTGGTAATTTAAAGGATTTCGTATCTTGAGTACCATGGATTCGATTGGCTGTTATTCAGCAGAGTGCTGTGGATTTGGTGGATCTTCGAGGATTTGAAGATTGTTTCTTTCATTTATTTTGTTGCATTGAGGATTTGAGTAAGGAGTTGATAACATAGGTTCTAGGATTCAAAACTATTGAGAGGTTGAGTTTCTGTAACCAAGATTGTGTTATAGCAAAAAATTCAAAAATTTTTTCCGGTTTGGGCTCTCTCTCTCTCTCTCGTTAAAGTCTCATTCTGTTTTACTTTGGCTTTGTTATTGTTTATTTGTGATTGATTGTGTGGTTGTTTGGGATATCTAGTATACCGTGTTTTTTTTTGTTCAAATACTTCCCAATACTCAAGATGGACGAGGAAACTGCTAGACTATGCAGGGCTTTCTGTTAATCATGTGACCTTATTTATTACAAAAAATTTACAGATTACTGTTGAAAATTTGGGTACTTTGCGAGCAGGGATCTGTTCATATTGTGTCTTTGAATGCAAATCTGTATTGTATTTGATGCACTAGAAAGATCATACCCATTGTGGTATCCCGATTCCTCATGAGTCAATAATCAATATCGTATGCTTTTTTTATACTTGTGTTTGATGAGATCCATGTCATGATAATGAGCAGCTAACATGGATCCCTATGTCATCCTCACATGTCGTACTCAGGAGCAAAAAAGCAGCGTTGCATCAGGTTAAGTTCCTAATTAATTCGAATTTTCGAAATTTATTTGTACATTTCTTTAGTATAAAGATAAACGAAATCTATCAGTTATAACTTACATGGATGTCTACTACTAGGAATAATGATTTAGCCTTACAAATGGTTAATTCAGGAAAAGGGAGTGAACCAGAATGGAATGAGAGTTTTATGTTCACTGTATCTGATGAAGCGTCAGAACTCTCAATCAAAATAATGGACAGTGATGCCGGTTCAGAAGATGATTTTGTGGGTGAGGCAACGTGAGTAGCATCATCTATCTATTTGCTAGTTTTAACATTTACCAATCTGTTCTCTGCAATATTGTTGCTTATCTAGACCTTCATATACAAATCAGGCACCACATCCATTAATGTTGTCTATTTAGCTCGACATCTTGAATATTTTGTTTGCATGCTTAACCAGTCAATTATGTTTTACATTCCTTTTGAAGTTTTTAGTATATGGTTAAGAATTTAAGAAGACATTGCTGTATTGCTAAAGAAATAAAAAAAGGGATGGAGTTCTTTTAGCCTTTGAATTCACTATGTTAAACAAGCTTTAAGGAAGTAAACCACTTTTGTGGATGCTATGAGATGCACAATATGCTTATTCAATCTGGTTAAAAAACAATGAAAACATGTAATGTTCTATGCATCAAAACTTTACACAAAACATTAATTTAAGCTTCTATGTGATGAAACGTTACACAAAACATTAATTTAAGCTTTTAAGAGTTCCCCTAGACAAATATTGGTTGCACACGAAACTAAATTCTTTGTTTCTTTAATTTGCAACTGGGCAGAATTCCACTTGAGGCAGTGTTTATGGAAGGAAGCGTCCCAACAGCACCATACAATGTAGTTAAAGATGAAGAATATCGTGGAGAAATTAAAATTGCACTCACTTTCACTCCTGAGGTTAGTTTACAGCATCTGATCCTTCGTTTGTTTATGTTTGAAAAGAATGGGTATGGCAGTTTTTTGTACCATATTGAACTCATGGAAATGGAAAATGCTACCGAACCTAAAAAATATACCAGAAAGCAGATAAGAATGATGTGGTAGTGGTAAAGTTGTAATTAAAATTGTCTCCTAGAGATCTATTATTTTTAAATGATAGGTGCACAAGTATTACAAATCATACCGGTCATTTTTTCTGAAAATATTTTTTCTAGTTGCGTTGCATTCCTCAATGGAAATTACTTGATCAGTGTTAATAGAGAAGTTTTTGTAGTTGTGTGGGATCCCCTTAATGCTCAATATAATTACTTGCTTATTTATAAAAGGCCAAAAAAAAAAATCAATGATAAAATGGATCTATTTCTCATAGAAGTTGCATCTCCACTATGCATGATGTTCAAGTCTAGTTGTTCCACTGTGTATGATGTTCAAGTCTACTTGTTTTACTATTGATTGCACCAAAATGGCATTAGACAAATGTTATCTATGGCTTACTTCAGATTCATTTACCTGTTTATACAGGAAAGCCGTGATGAGGGGTTTCCTGCACAAGAGGAAAGCTATGGTGGATGGAAGGACTCTTCTTTTTAAGACAGACCCAGTGCCAATTGGCAATTTCTATTTTGATTTTCAAGTTATCTTACAGTACTAGTGTGGAAATGAGTTGTGATATTTGTGTGGAAGAGATTTCAATTCCTAGCAATATTAATTTCCTTACCGTGGAACTGAGGTCAGATACTTAGCTTGAGCTTGTGTGTTCTCTGTTTGCGAAATATTAATACAGAACTGTTGTTCTTTTCAAGGAAATTATGCAAGCACTCTTTGCATGACTGTACTGAAGATTGTATAATTGATTTTGTGAATCCAAATGGCTTTACATTCTCTTGGTTGGACTTGTAGAATAAGGGTTGAATGAGCATGAGTATTCTATTTACTTACAATTTTAGATGGTAGAATGTCATGCTCATTCTATTTTTTACTCTCCTATGTTGTACTCTCCTATGGGAGGAAAAAGTCATTATCTCCAAAAGATATAGGAACGGCTTATTTTTTCGTAGGGAGAATGAATCTTGGTGCAATATTTATGAAATTGCTCCTGTTTTAATTGCTTGCTAAAATAATTGTTTTTCTAATAAGGGTAAGATTGGTATTTACATGTACTCTTATTCCATTCTATCAATTTGAACTCACTTTTACTCTTAAGCTCATTCTTTATGCATACTAAATAGGATTATATCACCTTTACATCCACTCCATTCACATATTCAAGCTCATCTCATAATCACCACTGCCAACCAAATGTAATTGTCTTCCAACACGGGTCATGGCTAAGGGTGTATAGCTAAACTAGTCAGACCATTAAATCGATCTAAAAAATGTAATCATCTTCCAAAACATTCTTGGTCGTGGTTAGGGGTGTACAATCAAATTGATCAAACTATCAGACTGAACTAAACTGGTTCTTTTAGTTTGGCTTGGCTTAGTTTTTTGAAGCAATGGTTTGGTTATGGTTAGAGAAATTAGAAAATTGAATAATTTAATTTTGATGACTTGCGGTTTGAGGGATTTGTTTTATGTTCATCGGAGGAAAAAAGCGTATTATTGTGAGTGCAAGAGCACTTGTTGCGAGCTGAGGGTCTGGTTGACGTGGCGATTAAGACTAACCAACCTCTCTTCCAGTCAGAGAAAATGAAAGCATGTACAATGCAGATTTCCCATATTGCCCCTTGCATGTCTCGGGTGCGAGTTCGATGTGAACAAAAACAATATTTGTTTGGATAAAAATACTTGGAATGAGAAGAAGAGTGGGATAGAGCCTGTTTGGTTGCTAAAATTTTAGAAATTCTAGTATTTTTATTTTTTGGCCGTTTGATAATTTTTATATTTTTAGTAAACTTTTTTTTACAAAAAATTATATTAAAAAATCATCAACATTTTATTAAACACTAAAAAATTGCTAAAATTACTAAAATTTTATTATGTAAAAAGTTTCAATTAGTAATTTGTGACCAAAAATTACTAAAAATTTAGATTAATGTGGCTTGAGAATAAAAAGAATGGTCTAATTAAAAAAAAGTGAAAATATAAAGTTCTTAAAATATGATTTTTTTATTTTAATGCAATTAATTTAACAAGGTGTAATTGGAGTTTAATAAAAAGTTACGTATTTAAAAATTAAAAATTTTAATTTTTGTTTTACTTTTGAATGCTTTTCAAAACACCACCCTAATTGTTTAAATATTTCTCATAACAGTACTTGGTAAATTTACTTTGTTTCACATCACTAAATGATCACAATTTACCTTTTTTTTACATATGGAATCATTAGAGTTGTGCGTCAAGTAAGTAATTCTAATATTATGGGTTCTTAGAAAACAAGAAAAAACCTGCTAGCTTATTAATTCATTATAGTTGTATAATTTATATATTTTAAATAAATTATGAATTAAATTAAAAATATTAAGAAAAAATTACTAAAAAATATTTAAAAATTATTTCTCTCACAATAACAATTTTTAGTATTTTTTAAATTTAAAAACATAAAAAATACCTAAATAATAATTAGGCTTAGGAGTAGTTATTTTTTTAATTTAATTATTTGCTAAATTGTAGTGTTAAATTTAAATTGATCATTTTTTTTATAAAATATGACGGAAAATTAATAATAATATTTTTAATTTAAGTTAATCTTGTAAAATCAATCAAAAAACTTATATACATCATTTCGCATCAATTTATCTAAATAATTTTTGATAAATCCTCTAAAACAAAAAAATTGAAATGCATATGTTTATCTATTTTTAACTTTCGTAATTCTATTTTAAAAGATGGAAGGAGTTTAAATAGGCTGATAAGAAAACCCTAAAGTAAACACATTCAAAGCAAGAAATGTCTACTTATTATTATTATTATTATTATTATTATTATTGTCGTCGTTATTATTATTAATATTTTTTCATATCCAAGGTTTAATGGTGGTGTTTAGGAGAAGAAAATTCTTATGACGTTAAATTGAAATTTTCGGAAATTGTGGGGTCTTTTGTTGTTGGCACCGGCTATGCATTTTATACTTTTCTTATTTAGGTTTTCGTCCCTCGCGCACCTTTCTCCCTTCCACCGGAGAGCAAGAGGAAGATAGACGTGAGAACCAGCAGGGGTGATACGCGTTCGCGAGTTTTGGGAGTCTATTTGTCGCGTCGTTCTCAGGCGTTCGATCTCCTCCCCCTCCCTGCGTTGAAACGGCGGTCGTCCTCTTCGGCGGTGGCGATAAACAACCTTTCGCTTCCGGTAAGACATTTTGTTGCCTGTGATTTTTTCGGCGAATCCGAAAGAGAGGGGGGGCCGCAGCACCGGCTGTTTCATCGTGTCTACAATTGATTGTTCAGTCTCATATTTTTTCTCTGACTAATAATTGTTCTATAAAACTTTGAGAACGAGCAGCGAGAATCGAATCCCTCGGAACCCAAACAAGGTTAGTTTATCGATCTCTGGTATTGTTGAAGTGTTTTTTGCCTATTGATATCGTAAGTTTTTATGGGTTTTGAGTTGTTGACAATCGATTTGTCCATAATTCGGCGAGGGTTTGGCTTGATTTGGTCTGTTACCACGTAGCATTGTTGGTAAATTTCAGAAATTCTCTAGGAGTTCGGATTTCAGGGAGGTGAACTTTTGATTTGTGGAAATGGACTAGCTATTGTACTGCATGAGCTAAATTTTATTGAGAATTGTTGATGTATTTTCTATTTGTTGGTTGGTTCTTGATTGGGTTGACTTTGCGGTGCTATTCGGTAAAATCATTACTTCTTTTATTTTTCAAATAATTAGATTGTTTTATTTTTTTTAAATGACTGTAATTAAGGCTCAATATGGTTTCGTTTGGTTTCAGCAATTAACCCTTGAAGAAAATAAACCGAAAAAAAAAGAAAATATTTATATCCAAATTCTTGTACTTCGGTCATGTGGAACCAAAAGAAAAGAGCATAGTAATAAAACATAACAAAAAATTCAAAATGGTCACAATTGACATGGAGAATGAGTTATAGGCAACTCTAATAATTGTAGATACCAAAAGGATAAAGGATAAACTACACTTAGCACTTATTGTATTTTACCTCTAATCTCATTTTGGTGTATGTACTTTAAATCATCTTATTTTTGTCTGTACTTTTAGATTGTCACACTTTGGCTCCATCCTAACATAATTGATGGAAATAGCAAAATGGAACAATTTAAAGTGTAGGTCTTGACTCTTGAAATGAGATAGTCAATTTTTTTGACGATAACTGATGGAGGAGCAAAATGGGACGATTAAGAGTACAGGTCCTTCAAGTGAGAGTAGTGCTAAAATACAAGGATGTTAACTGTAATTTATTCTAGAAATAAACAATAAAGAAAGCAGGATACTCGAAGTATGGATACTTGAAGTGAGATTAGTGGGACGATTTAAAGTACAGGTCCTTCGAGTGAGATTAGTGGTAAAATACAAGGATGTTAAGTGTAATTTATCCTAAAAATAAAAGATAAAGAAAGAAGGATCCTCGAAGCATTAATATATTGGCAACTTATCTTACCATGTTGATACAAGAGCTAACCTAGAGTGAGCTAAATGTGTAGAACACAGAGAGAAAATATAGAAGGAAGGTGCCTTTCAATGTTTGGTGCAGTTTTATTGAAGTAGTTATGCTAGCAAGAGATAATCAAGCAACTGTACGAGTTTATAATATTGAATTGTATTTTGAGTTCTCATTAGATTTGGGTTCTAGCATGACTGTAAATTCTCTTACAATTGGATGACATTAACTTTAAAGAATCTATCTAGCGCTCATGGTTGACATGGAGAATTTTGGTTTAGACAGATATATAGTAGTACATGAAATACATAACCTAAGCTACTGTATGGTTTTCATTTAAAGTGTTCTTGAAGATCAAAAATTTCTTCGTCTTGGATACGAAATGCATTTTTTTATTTTTTTATAGGCAGCAAATTAGTGTTTTTGAAGCACTGCTGAAAGTTTAATTCAGTTTCCGCCTACAGATAACAAGAAAACAATGATACTTTTGTAAATTAGTGTTTCTGAAGCACTGCTGAAAGTTTAATTCAGTTTCCTCCTACAAATAACAAGAAAACAACGATACTTTTGTTACTTATCAAATAGGAAAAAAATAAAAAATAAAAAAAAATAAAAGGGAGAAGACTAATTTATGCGCTTAATTATGTTTTTTTGTGTGATTTGTCCTTGTATTTTCTAAGATTCTATCACACTTCAAAATTTTCTTTTTGTATTGTTTTCCTCCACAAGCCGTGTGCTTTGGTAAATGCTTTTTAGAGTTACAATATTTGAATAATTTTTAGATTTGAGGGAACTTAAGCTGTCATTTGATAGAGGGACGGAAGTGTGGAGAGATTTATTTAAGGGTACACATTGAGGACTGAGCTTGAAATTGTTGCTTGATATTGATTTTTTTTTTTTAAATGGACTCATCATTCCACTCCAATCAATTTAAGAGCCGAAGAAAAGTAATCAATGGTTACAACTAACTACTTTTGGTCCCAAATCTTTAGGACATATTTTGAAATATTTTCTGGGACTAGTATGGCTGATTGGAGTGATGTAGAATGTTCCTATCATTCGGGAATAATGCCTACCATCGTCAGTGGTGAAACTTCAGCGAAGGTGAGTAGAATGAGAGCTAGGATAGCCTGGAGCAAGATAGATAGATATATAGATAGAGAGAGACTTGGTAGATAAGGGGAGTTAAGGTCTCCCTTAAATGAGTTGGGTTGGGGTATTTATAATCCTTTGGCTTTAACAGGAAGTAGGCTTATGATTATAAGGGTTGAATGTATCAGAGGCATGGTTCAAAGTATCATCCGAGACGCCGAGATATCGTCCAAGACGTATCGGAATCGATGGATGGCACGACGACATCTTAGCCCGTGTTAAAGAAATGCGTCAAGAATAGTCATCTCGCTTTGTCATAGCCGAAATAAGCTAATATCTCAGCGATACACTGAGACAACTAACTGTCATGGCGAGAAATCGGCGAGATAAATAATTCTTGGCGATTTGTGTAAAAGAGAAAAGAAAAAAGTTAGCTCATTCGCATGTTATATGTAGTTATCTAATGTTTAATAAAAGAGTTACTATATTTTCGGTCATGTAATATATCTATTTTATTATTTAGAATTTTTCTATATTTTTTGATTTTTTAAATTATAAAAATAAAATATTGAAATCGTCCGATATCGCGACGCGACACCGTGACCACATCTAAAATTCTCAAGCCGATATAATAACCGCAACCGCGACTTTGAACCATGATCAGAGGTGCCTAACAGTGAGGATGATGGTGATAACATTTTGGATGTTAGTTCGAGTTATGGGAATTTGGGCTAATGGTGATGTATTTTTGGATGTCAGTCCAATCCAGATGTCTTAGGTATTAGGATCTGAGATCCAATAGAGATGTGCCATTTGGAGATGGTGGCTGAGGGGGGAACCTCAATGAATGCCTTAACTATAACCACCAATCTGCTTGTTCCAATGGTCATGTGAGTAGTAATGCATTTGCAGTGCTCCTCGAGAAGGGGATCTCGTAGCTACGAAGTCGTTGGACCTTGCTCCTAGCCCAAAGAGTTGGTTCTTTCTAAGTATTATGGGGGGTTCCTATGTGGGATATTTCCTGACGCATAATGGTCATTGTGGGTCCCGAAATGTCCCTAGGTTGGAATGCTCCCGTGGTGGTGTTTTGCAAGAAAAAGTTGTGGGAGAGGAGCCCCTCTGGCCCCCCCCGGGGGGGGGGGGATGTTGCTGCCACTGCAGTGGACTTGTCGTGGGGGGATGCCGCATGTAGGGGTGATATCTTACAAGTTACCTACAACTAGCACCCAAAAAAATCATGAAGTTAAAGATTTTGGTTACCCTTGTTTTGTAAGAAGTAGAGAAACTTAGCAACTTGCTGATAGGAACTTATATTCATAAAATAAGGAGCAATGCACCCTTCCAATATGATTTTTTCTGGCGCTTAGTTGAAATGTTGCTCTGTGGAACTGTGTATGCTGTAAACACATATGCATCTGTAATCATTTGTATCTCATGCCTATGTCATTAAATGCTCATTTTGTCTTAGTTTTTACGTGAAGACAAGAATGTCAATTTTTGTAGTCACGATGGGAGACCGATTTTTACTAATGCCCATGTTTCTTTTTTGTAACTGGGATTTTCTCTTAGTTCTGTGTCTCCATCTCTTGTTTATTTTGGATTATTCATTGTTGAATAATCACTTCTGCACTGTTTTGTTCAGATGGATGCCTTGAATGAAACTTCAAATAAATTTAAGAAGCAGCAAGAGAAATACCAGTCAACTGGCATTGCAGCTAAAGCAGGGTCTTCTAGGGGAACAACTAATCAGAAGGCCACACCTGCAAGTACCTCAACCAATACAAAATCTCCTGCCACAGCTGTCAAATTCTCAAATGATACAGAGAGACTTCAACACATTAATAGCATCCGCAAAGCCCCTGTTGGAGCTCAGATCAAACGTGTAATAGACTTGCTGCTAGAGGTACAAATCCAACATCACCCCTTCTCTTGGATAGTTTTCTTTCATGGAGAGCAAACCGCTGCTTGATCTCTATGTCTTTCTTTTCTGTGGCAACTGATATTTGACAATTGATCATGTTTGGATTATTACCATCAGGAATATATATATCCCTCCTTGTACTTGCTGCTCTTCAACTAGGTTGAAAACCCTTGGGACTAAGTGGACATGAATATGTTGAAGGTGCATTGAGGTTCAGGCCACAATATTTCGATGGTGACTTAACTGCAAACATGTCTTGTAAAATAAAAGGCTGATATTGAGAAATATGAATATTTTGTAGTGTCCCTCATGCAAAAATGGTGCCTAGACACATACCTGCAGCCATAGTTGAGTCCATTTAACATAGTTTTAATAATATTTGTCGAGCGTTCTTCAATTGTAGACACAAAAACTTATAATCTTGTTCCTTCCTTGGACTTAATTTTTAATACTTCTCGTGGAGTGGGTGCCAGTTGTAGTCTTTGTAGACATGAAAACTTTAATCTTGTTGCTGCTGCATGATTAGCTCAAGACACCTGCTGCACAATTAACTTGGTTCATTTATCCTCCCAAGTTACTGTAGGCTGAGTTGTAAAAGATTGAAGTTCACATCTTGATATCTAAATTTCTTGTTCTGCAGACAAGGCAGTCCTTGACACCGGAACAAATAAATGAAGCATGTTACGTTGATGTGAATTCCAATAAGGCTGTCTTCGACAGTTTGAGGAATAACCCAAAAGTTAGCTATGATGGGAGGTGCTTCTCTTACAAGGTACATCCTAATTTTTCACCTGGAATCCTGGTGGAGCATGCAGGGAATTTATTTGGTTTTTAATTTGTTTACAGTCCAAGCATGATCTGAAGGACAAGAGTCAACTACTCTACTTAATACGCAAATATCCAGAGGGCATTGCTGTCATTGATCTCAAGGATGCATACCCAAATGTAATGGAGGATTTACAGGTGTGTTCAATTTAAGAAAAATGAATTTGTAGAAAAAGGTCTAGTTCATTTTGCACTTCAGTTTGCCAATTATCTTGAGATTACTATGTTTATGGTTAAGGTTGCAAGAAGACTATGTTCGTTCATTAACTATTGACTTTAGGTGCTCAATCACCTTACAAAACATGTATGGTGTGCCTTCAGCCAGGCAAAGCCAATGCAGCAGACTTATCTGCTGATAACAATTGTGAAGAGAGAAATTTTTCGTTTGGTTTGGTCTTTTTTGTGAATCCTGAAGGAACATAATTTCTCTTTTCTTCTTTTTCTTCTCTCTCTCTCTCTCTCTTTTTTCAAATCATTAAGACTCCAAAACTCAAACCTTACCTCCTGCTTCCTTCTTAATTTTTTATTAGAGTATACTGATGTGGAAATGCAGTCTATCCAAGAGGCTTAGGCTCAATCCCCCTAATAAAGAGACTAGCGTTTGAATTCTGTTAAAACCATCTGAGCTTTTAGTCAATGAGACATTCTTGTCTTGCGCATTTTATTTTAGCTTCTACAGTTGTCTTGGATTAAGTGGATATAAAATATAAGCAGATATTGACGCTATCTGTTGGATGGATTCCAAATATACTGCTGCAGGTAAGATTCCTGATTTGCGGATGTGCAATTTCTATTTTCTTTGATAGGGATTTGTAATGTCGCTGAAAGTTCCTAAAATAGTAGTAAAATACTTGCGTTGCTTCTTGCTTGTAACTTTCAGTTCTTCCTTATACTTGAGTTCTAAAGCAAAGTTCCTATTTCCTTTTTAGGCTTTGAAAGCAGAGCGTCATATCTGGCTCTTGTCAAACTTTGATTCACAAGAGGACATAGCCTACCCAAATGACCCTCGAATGCGCTTTGAGGTTAATGATGACCTGAAACAGCTATTTCGGGGAATTGAACTACCACGCGATATGATTGATATTGAGAAGGATCTTCAGAAAAATGGGATGAAGCCTGCTACAAACACTGCAAAGAGGAGGGCCCAGGCACAGGTTCATGGCATTTCTTCAAAACCCAAGCCCAAGAAGAAGAAGCACGAGATTAGCAAGAGGACTAAGCTGACCAATGCTCATCTCCCAGAGCTATTCCAGAAACTTAATGTCCCAGGTTCTTGATGGTAGATCAAGCTGTTTGGGACTCCATTCTACTTACACAATTTGCCTGAGGTTCTCTGGGGGTGTGTGGGTTATTGAGAGCATTACTGGGGTATCCCTCATCTACTTGAATATAGCTTGCTGCATTGGGACAATCTTTTCGTCTTCATCTAGTGAATATACTAAAGAGCTATTTCTCAGATATGGCTAGGATCTGTGATTAGTCTCCATGTTAGGGAATAGATGGGTGGTTTTATTGATAGAAATCATGTGAGTAATTGTGTGAGGATACGATGTCAAATTTTTATTAATTGTTGAGAGGAGTGCACAACCGAACCCTTGAAATTATGAAACTGAACCAAATCAGCCTTTTGGATTGGTCTTTTTTTTTTTTTTTTTGAATCAGTTGTTTGGTTATGGTTTTGGAAATTAGAAAATGGAGCCATTTGCTGAATCAATCAATCTTGAATTTTTATCTGTTGATATTTTTCTCTGACTTATTTTCGTGACCTGTTTGAAGTTTGAATTCTTAAATCGTATTGTTATTATACATTATATGTATATGTATAACTCTTGATTGTTCTTTCCATACATATCTATGTACCTCTGTGCGTACGTATGTGTTTTGTTATAAATATCCTTTACAATTGCAATCCTGTTGTTAAAATATGCGAAATCAAAATCGTATGAAATAATAATTGGGGCTGGTGGAACAGATCTTCACTTGAATTTGAACAAAACAGTTGATGAGGTTTTTTTTTTTTTTTTTGTGGGTGGCAGATCCTATGTATTTTTGTTACTTTGTTCTATTTGCAGTTTAGCCATATTCTAAGGGGAGTAATCACCACAGTGAGGTTTAGTTTAATGAAATTAGAGCTTAGAAATTGTCTAGAACACTAGGAGTATTGTTTTAATAATTGTGCACACGTAGACTTTTTAGAATTTTATGTCATATTTTGTTCTGTTTTTGATGAATTTGGGAAATGCAAACCGACTGAACCATATAGTTGTCTAAAAATCAGTTGTTCAAAATTTTCCATTTTACATGGTTTTCAATATGATTTTTAAGTGGAATATTTGAATTTGGGTTTTGTTAATTCATGCACTTCCTGAGGAAACCAAAGGATATTTTTTGAGCTTTGATGGGTGAAAAATGATAAATACTTGGGGAAAACATCATATACTTGAATGTCCTGAAAATTGTTAACCTCCTAAAGCTTTAGGGTTTTTCCTGAAGCTTAGGATAAGTTTAAGCCACAATGAGTCTACAATACACTCTTAACTTTGTCATATGAGTGACATTTGTCATGGGTTTTAGTAGAGGGGGGCTCAGAGGCACCTATCAAAAGTGTTTTGTTAGAATTCAGCCCATTTGAGATGAGGAAATCTGGAATTCTTAAAATACATACAATAATAGAGTTAATATTTAATTTCAAAAAAAAAAAAGAGTTAATATTGGGGACATAAGTGGCGGATTTTTGCTGGCTGTGAAGTCTCATGTCGTATTAGTTGTTGTACAATGACCTTGTGTAATCCTTACCTTACAAGCTTTTTGCAGGGGTGAGTTAGGTACATGAGTTCTTCAACGTAGTATTAGAGTTAAGCTTTACTCATCTCATACACTGTCTTACCCCACATCACTCTACCATTCACGTGAGAGACGATTAGAAAAGTCTCACATCACCTTAATACAAAAATTATATTCTTCATGTAATATCTCAGGCAACTCTCGTCTTTTACTTTATAAGTCAGTTTTTAAGGTTGAATTAGGGACATAGGTTCTTCTAAAGTCAAATCTAAGATTAATGGGTCTATGAAACTGATTTGTAATGAGATTGATCGAGAGAGACTAATAAGAAAATAAAGGGTTTCAATGCTAATAGAGTTGGAGGAGTTGGTATTTGAGGTTGGGCGGTAATATATTTGTTGATGAATGCACTAAGATGACACATTTAATGGTGGGGAATTGTTAAAGAAATCTACAGATATGTATGGCTGCAAAACTTATTAACGACAAGTCACTTGAAGAGCCTTCCAAGTGCCTCCATTGTTGACAATAGAGCATACCAAATTTGTAAAAACAATATGCTATTTTCAAGTGAATTAATGGACCTTTTTTCTCTTTTATATCTTCTTATTGATTTATTTTATAAAGAGAAAGGAAGAGAGCATAGGGTGTAGTGAGGGAGAAAGCGGAGAGTGTCTCCATCAGTTTGCCATACAAAGAAAGTGGGTCATGTTTTGGTGATAACGGCTATAAGTGGTTTCTTCTTGTTGAATTCATTCCTTTTGGTCGTCACTAAACTGAGAAATCAAAGCAGAAAAAAACATTGGGCCGGGAATTCAGAAATGTTGCTAGGGAGGCTGACTGTGAGGTGAACCAGAGAACTGCACTTGTCTTGACTTATTGTTGCCGGACCCCTGACGATATTCGTCCTACAAGTGTTCAAGCATTGATTGAAGTCAATGTGAGTGGGTTCGAACGTGGTGGTGTGTATTCGATGAAGCAAATTGCAAGGTCTAAAGATGATTTCTTGCCATTCAGGGCACTTCTTTTTTTACAACAATTGGCATTGAAGCCATGCCATAATGAGCAAAGAAATGTTGAATGGACAAGAATGTTGCTCAAACTTCTTACTTGTTGGAGGGCAATGTTCCCAAGAATGTTGCTCAAACTTCTTGCTTGTTGGATAGCAATGCTCATGGAGTTCTATTGTCAAATTACTCCCCCTCCCCCCCTCCCCAAAAAAAACTAGAGAAAAAAATTTAAAATGTACAACCAGTTTTAAGCTAATTGATTTGACTATAAAAGAAAATAATTTAGTAGAGATGACTTCAAGAATAAGGACAATAATTTTGGTTATAAAAGTTTCTAAAACAAATAGGGTTTAACTAAATTATTAGTGCTCAAAATTTGATTATAAAACTAATTTTTCTTACAAGAATGATTTTTTTATCAATCAAACACTAATGTAAATTAATGATTTTTTATTTTGTTTTGATATTTTATTTAATTTTTTTCTTTTGTGCTGCATTCCTTGATTTTTAATTTTGGTTTGCCTAGCAAAAAGAGATGGAAATCAAGTTTTAATGTCATTAAACTAAATCTAAAAAATAAATAAATAAATAAAAATTAAATTAATTTAATCCAGTTATATAAATTATATTATTCTATTTGTTTTTATTATGAATAATTTTTAACGAAATTATATAAAATTAATTTTTTTTTTTCACAATTTTAGTGTTAGGGGTGTGTTTGAAATGAAAAAAAATTAATAAAAATTGTAATTTCAAAATTTTGTAATGAGTAAAAATTAAAAAAAAAAATGGTGCTTCTAACCCTAAATTTGTAATAATATAGCCATGGCGCGAATTAAAACTTTCTTTTAAACCATCATTTTTCCCTGTCCACCCATTTCTTACCGGCTCAACGTTCGTCCTCCCGCTTCCCAAATCCGCCCTCTCATATAGATGTATGTGTATGTGGGAAGAGAGAGTTCGCGAAATCCTTGCAAGTAAAATGCTGGTTCAAGCTCATAGCTTCTCCTGCCCCTCAGGGATTCTTCCAAGAACCCTAGATTCTGCAAGGACGCAGTTCCGCGGTAAGTTCAGTTTCCTATGAAAAGAGACAAAAATCTCATCCGTTTGGTTGCTAAAAAACTGCTGGAAACGAAACAAAATCCAATTTGTGAAAACTTTACCCCTTTACCTTTTTTCATTTTGGGACTTGTAAAACGAAACTGAGGCGAGATTTGTCTTTTTCCTTGGCGAACATTTTCCATATTTTCAGTAACCAAATGGAGTGGTGTGCTCTTTTACGTATTTATCATTTCTGCTTGCCTTTTTTTTTTTTTTATTGAGTTATGAGTGTGTAACTTGCAAGCGATACGAAATGAATGGCGGCTTGGGAAATTTGGGATGTTTTCATCAATTGCTGGGAAATGGAATTATCATGGTAAAATTTACATTTTGGATAAAATGTAATCTTTTATATATATATATATATACACACACACACTTCTGATTTGGTTGCACGTTTTATTTGTTTCATTTTCATTTCCCAGTCTTCCAGTTGAACGGAATTATGAATGTGTGTTTCTGGCAAAAGAAGAATCGAAGTGCCGTATTTTCAGCTTCTGAGGGGCAGAACTCAACCGCTGAAACGGCAAGGAAAAGGTTATCTTTAAGCTCTCAAACCGTTTGCCCTTTCCACATAAGGTGTGTTTTCGAGTGAGCATATGGCAAACTGAAAAAAAAAAAAAAAAAAATAAATAAATAAAAAAAACGGAATAGCAAAGGAAAAGAAAAGGGGGGAGGGGGGGGGAGAGAGATAGAGAGAATACAAAGTCATTCTTCAAAAAATTAGATTTCTAATTTAATTATTTTTAATTTCTCAAGTTCTATACCTTTTCCTTCCATTTTCTACCACAAACCAAACAAGAGTAAACATTTGAATCCCCTTACCTTGATAAATTCTTGTTCCAAACACAGCCTAAGTGACTGTGATGGCTGGGCTGGGTACAATATTATACTTTTTGGTTGGATGATATGCAGGAACTATATTCCTTTCTTAAAGTTTTCATTCCTTAAATAAAATGTCTGATTTATTATTATTATTATTATAGCATCTGATTTATTTTAAATGGTTAGGTCTGTTGATTTTGTCTATATGCTGGCTTCTGTTGTATGTTTGATACATGTGTTTTGTGTTCTGCTGCAGCTTTTCTTCTCAGTTGAATAGTCTTCCTCTTCTATGAAATTTTTGATTATTAAGTTGTGATATTTTGGTCACTAACATTTCTCTCAGAGAAGTCGTAGAACATGTGTGTCTGCTCAAAGCAAAGGAGGATTTATCTGATGAGAAAGAGAATGAAATGATGGATTATCTGTATACATCCCAATACCAGATGGGTGGCATTGTGGCAGTGTCATTAGGTGAACTTTTTTGCTTTTACTTGATCAATAATCAACAAGATACAGCCCTACTGCTTCTTGAGAGCTGAAACTTGAACTACTTTTACCGACCTGGCTAGGTGATGGCAAGGGAAAATAATGTATTCCTTGTAGCTCTTCCCCACTGTTCCTTCCTATTCAATTCATTGTGTGTAATGGTTTATTTCTTTTCGGCAACCCGCCCTTAATGGGCTGCATATATTTTGGTTGGAAACATGTTAGGATTGCTAATCCCTTTTCCTTTTATAAGACAACAAACCGTATCAATTTAAGATTTATGAAGCATTGTTCCTTTTATTATGACATTTTATTGATTCTATTCACCTGGTTGTTTTGTTTATTTCTCTAGGACTTGTACGTAAATTTACAATAACCAAGGTAGCATCAGCAATTGGGTCTGTGTGCACTGCCAATTGAAGGATCACATGCCTATCTATTTCGTTTTTGTGCCTGATAATGTCCATCTATTGTTCAAATTATTTATGAAGTGTCATATTTACTTCTGCAGGACGTATCTCTGATCGGAATCTTGAAAATTACACCCATGCTTTCTACATGCGTTTCCAGAGAAAGGAAGATCTTGCAAAGTTTTACAATAATCCTTTCTACTTGGGAATTCTCAAGGACCATGTAATGCCTTACTGCCATGTACGCCCTGACATGTAAACACCAAAATATTTCCTTTGAATTTTTCTTCCAGTTTCCTACTAAAATAACTATTCTAATGATAAGATTGTATCTCTGTTACATATGCTGCACATATATACAGGGGCTAGTAAATGTGGATTATGAATCCTACGTAGAAGATGATATCCTTCCTATATTTCGGAAAGGAAAGGTTAGAAGCACACTCTTATCAATCTGTTCAATTCTCTTCAATGTGAATTGGGACTTGCTTCTCATCCATGTGATATAAGATGAGTTGATTTTAGGATTGCCTAGAATTGTGTCTTTACATACAATTGGATGAATTTTAAGTATTATATTTTTCTGTGGTAGTCATGCAAATGCGGAAAAAAAAAAGGCCATTAAATGCTTTAAACTGAAGAAAAGATACTGTCTTTACTTGGTAGAATCAAGGTTACAATTTTTTCGAAAAGCAATTAGATGCCTAAAACTAAAGGATAGATCCCGTCCTTGTTGGCACAGTTTTTGGTTCATTTATTTTTTATTGGATCCATATGATTGATGTTTCCCTCTTCTATTTCATTCCCTAAATCATGATCTGGTTTGCATTGGGGTCACTGGCTGATATCTGAAGAAAGTTGAGCTACTTTTATTGATAGGAATTTAACTATGGTGTGGAGTTCATCTTACTCTTTGAATTTATCGAGAGTGCATTGGGCAAGCCTGGGGAAGATGCATTGGCTTATTTGGCGAAGCTGACAACCAAATTTCCATCCTTAATTGTCCAGGCTACTCAAGGTGCCTTTCTAATTGCATTTTCATTCTTAGATTGATTTATAATCTTTGTTGGTTTTCCTCTAGTAGCAAAGTCAAAATATAGGCAGATTGTAGTTCTGTATGTTTTGTTCCTTTAACACAACTCACACAGATTTGTGTTGTTTTTCTCTCTTCTGATACTAGTGTACTCATTATACATATATCTAACTATAATCTTGTTTAATTTTAGGTTCAAATTTCAACATAACCAATAAGGAATATACACATGGGGCAGTGATACGATTTAGATCACGTGAGCTCTTTTACATTCTGCAGTCCTAATATTACTCACCTACTTCTTGCTCACCGTTGAGTGTTTGCTTACCTGACAGTAGAAGCTTTTGAATTTTTCATGGGCAGTTCGGAGTACAAAGAAGTAAGGAGCCATCTCTCTTTTTTTCTTTTTGTTTTTGTTTTTTTGTTTTTTTTTGGTTTTTTTTTTCTCCATGTTCAAATTTGTTTATTGGCTTTCATCATATCAATTACAAGCAGTTTCTTTAATATTGATTATAACATAAATTTCTCTCTTTGGATCACTTTATGTGTTTAGATGTGGTTGCATATGGTATAGAGTTTATTTATTTACTTATTGCCGTGTAAAAGTCGCTTAGGATGCCAACTCATGATCCTCAGTTCATGCAAGATTTCTGTTGCAAGTTTGGTTCACATCTGTTGTAGCCCTAGTCAAATTCAATAAAAAATTCCACAAGTTTCTCTGCTATACAGGAAACTGTATGCGGAATGGGCAACTTTGGATGAACTTAATCAAAATTTATAAAATGTTCAGAAGGCTTAACGGAAACCAAATATTAAAACTTTGGTATCTTCTTGAATTGGAACCTTATTCAAATTTAGTCAGTAATTCTATCTTTAAACTTGAGGAATAGATCATTCATGATTGGAGTCTTTTGGATTTGAAAAAGCAGATGTGGATGTCTAAATTCCAACCAATCACACAGAAAATACTCTCCGTTCATTTTGCTGTTGATCCTGTGGGTACTGAGATTATGTAAAAGATTTCCATTAATTTTACGGTACGCCCTCTGACTCGTTTAAGCTTAAGGGTCATGCAAAATGAAATGAAGATTCTACATATTTTATGGACTTTTGGTAGATTTCACACACTAGTTGTTTGGTAGATTTCACACACCAGTTGTTGATAGATAACTGAAAAGACCTTTTAAATGTGAGTTTGATGTGGAATGGGATTCAGCAGCAGTTAGATGTTTCACCCCAGGTTCAGAAATTTCATCCTCCCATTTCAATGTTGATGCAAATATTTACATCGGCTCACGTCAGATCATTTAAATTAGGTGAGTAATCATGTTCTTTTCCCCTTTGTTTTTACTTTGATTACTTCAAATTCATAGGAGAGGAAATTGTGAACAAGCCACTCTTAAGTTATATAGATACGTATATATATATTTCCTTAGCTGTGTAGATGTATCTATTTATATGCCAAGTTCTGTTATTCTACGAAATTTGCTTGTTTTTCACTAATAATCTTCTTGACAAAGAATGATATCATGAAGTGCTTTATTCAAGCATAACTATTTTCCTCCCAAAACACGCTTTGTGATAAGGGAAGATTTACTTTTGGTTTCTTTTCCCCGTTCTAGGCTCTGGATATGTTATTTTCTCAATTGTTTCACGGATGCTTCAGGCCTCTTGGCTCTCCAAATTCAACTTGTTGACGTAAAAGCCAAGGCATAGCAAGACTTGACTGGAGGAATTTTTTTTTTTGGGGGGGCTCCCAAAACACGCTTTGTGACAAGGGAAGATTTACTTTTGGTTTCTTTTCCCCGTTCTAGGCTCTGGATATGTTATTTTCTCAATTGTTTCATGGATGCTTCAGGCTTTTTGGCTCTCCAAATTCAACTTGTTGACGTAAAAGCCAAGGCATAGCAAGACTTGACTGGAGGAATTTTTTTTTTTGGGGGGGGGGTCCCAAAACACGCTTTGTGACAAGGGAAGATTTACTTTTGGTTTCTTTTCCCCGTTCTAGGCTCTGGATATGTTATTTTCTCAATTGTTTCATGGATGCTTCAGGCTTTTTGGCTCTCCAAATTCAACTTGTTGACGTAAAAGCCAAGGCATAGCAAGACTTGACTGGAGGAAATTTTTTTTTTTTTTGGGGGGGGGGGGTTGTTTCTTTATTTTAACACACGAGAGACATTTTTTATTTATTTGATTGTATGATTGAGCAAGGCACGTTAATGGCTTTGGTCTATCATTCTTGTTGGTTAATTATGTAATTGCATGTCTTGTAATTGTTAACTTTATTGAGAAAAAAAATAGCAAAACCTTTTCTCTAATAGCAAAAGCTTTCATCTTTCTCTCCTAGCTGTATGGCACATGATGTAGTAAAACATCACATGAATTAGAAAACAATAGTAAAATAGCAATAGTTTAAGAATATCATGTATAAGAATAATCCTGAATTTCTATTCGTTACCATCTAATTCTCAGCCTGGATATATAGGTGAAGCAAAACCAGTCAATTGCAACCCGTGTGGGCTCCAGAGGTTAAATGGAATATTTTGTGCATATGCCAAGGTTTCAAGATGGAGTGGAACTGGACTTCTAACACTTTGTTGACGAAGAAGAAGAAGAGACTAACCACACTTTGGTGGATCAATTAGGATCATCCAAGTGTAAGTCTTTGAAACAACGAAGGTAGACTACTTTTCCCTCCAACGACCCCGTCTCATTAATACATGAAATTAAAAAAAAAAAAAAAATCAAGAACGGTTACTTCTTCTGCTGTGGCGACTTATCATGCATGTTGAATTTTATTTTTAATTTTTTGTTTGGGAGTGCTAGAAAAAAAAAAAAAAAAAGAAATATGCTTCTCATATCAACACTAATTTTCTCAATAATAAGACAAAAACTTATTGAGTTAGGATAAATTATATCTACCGTCTCTTAATATTTAAATAATTACACTTATCACCCTTCAATATTTAAAAAATACAACTAATTTTCTTATTTTAAAATGTTGTTAACATTAATTATTATTTTGTTACACAGGTTTTATTACCATTTTTAATACTTGAAGATGTACAAACACAAAAAAGAAACACAAAATAATAAAATATCTCTAGTAAAATCGAGCCGAATATAAGAATAGCTAAATAATAAACATGCTAAAATAATATAAAAATTGACATTACTGCATTTCAATCGCCCATTAGTTTCAGAATTAATTTAATATTTAAATCCATTCAGTGATGTCTAATTTCCTTTGAAGGATAATTAACTACATGAATCCCTACGATGTACTTCTTTTGGCTGCAGAAAATGTTAGTCAATTAACTAATAATCGTCAAACTTTTTTCCTTTCTTCAAATATTAACAAATCGGCAATTGATGACTCCCGCAAGTTATGGCATCTATATGATTTGCACGATGACAACGTGGAAGCTCCCTCAACAAAATGGCGCCGTGTTTTGGTCACTTATTGCGGACCAATATGTGTACAAAATGGTGTTTGATCAAATAATTGTACTTCCATCTGATAAAAATCAAATATATGTGCAAAGGTAAATAGAGATCACTGACATATGCAAAGGTAAATTGAGATCACCAAGGTTGACCTACCCTTTTGAATATTAAAGGATAAGATGCCTTCGAGATTATATTACGAAGAGAACACAGAAATTGGAATGTGAAAAACTTGAAGACGTGTTAATTAAGTCTCTCTCTCTCTCTATGCATGTGGGAGATCGTTCCGATACCTCGAACTAAAGAAAAGAATGGAACACCAACAAGATCGAAGAGAGAAAAATTAAGCAGAACATAGGAGAGAGAAACTATAAGCTAGCGCTGGGCAAAAGACAACCTTGTAATTGGCACCAGTAGGACAAGTAAAAGTGCTAGTCTGATCATCCTTAGGATAACTATAAGCATCTGGGCATCTGTCCTTGAAAAAATTGGAGTAATTAGTGGGTCCACAGCTCCCTGAGTTACAGCAATATTGATCGGTCTTGAAGACGGTACAAGGGTTATTGCACCCACCGGGAGCCTTGAGTTCATTCGGGCACTGCCCGTTGATATCAGCGTTGCACTTGATGCCCTTGGTGCACCCACCAGACGTGGGGCTAAATTCCATTGGGATATTGAACCCATACACTAGCGACATGTCGAAGAAATCCAGATTGCTGAATTGGTTTATCGCGTACTCCGCTAGTGTGTTAGGGGGGACCCCATAGCCTTGGCATTGGAGGAGCCCGTTGCAATCGCCAGTCTGACACTGGCCTTTACCGGATGCGTCAAAGTTGCAACCGGTCCGCCCCCAGATACGCCCTGGAGCTGTGCCTGCATGAAGGGGTGAATTCAGAATTTATAATTAGTAGGAATAAAATTATATTTTTAAAATAGGAGTAAAAATAAATATACAATAAAAATAAAACGTTAAAAAGTATAATTTATAAGAAAAATAGTAAAATTAATAGAATTTTAATGTAATTTTTAAATTAATGGAGATAATTGCCCCTAGTTAGGTTAGCACTCATGTGATAATACATACGACACAAAAACTCATCACAAATATTTTAGCATGGTACTATTCCATCTAATTTTGAAATAAATAGATTATTTTTAAGAGTATGCATGAATGCATTTTTATACAGTGTCGTGGACGTCACATCTGCTTTTCATTGTTTAATTAATAAATTTATTAAATTTTGGGATATTTAACATAAATTGTTGCTTAGTACCTGAGGGTGCACTGATACTCCATGACTGGCCCTTATCAAGTTTCTGACCGCCGCCGGGGACCGCCGCAGCCCAAACAGTGTAGTCGCAATTGTTTTGGATGAGGAAATCAGCTGCATGGGTGGAGGGGAGGAGGAGGGCAATGAGAAGGAAAATGGACAGGCTGAGAGATTTGGAGAAGCTTATTTTTATGGGAGGACTTGGGAATTAAGCTAGAGATGTGGGGTTACACTATTGGTTGTATATGTGGAGCAGTGTGAGAAGAGCTGAGGCATTTGTAGAGAGAGGCCTTGGGTCAGCTTCAAGGGTTGATTGCAAATTTAATTTTTGGTCAAAATTTTGCTGCGTAGGTAGATATTTGTTTAGCTTGACTTTGAAGACTTCCTTTTTTTTTTTTGGTAAAACCCCTCGAACACATTTAATCTATACAACTAATAGATAAGCCAGTACATTGCTCGCGCCCTGAATATGATTTTTTTTTTTTTTGGGTCTTTCATGTAATTGTTTTCCCCCCGTTTGAAACTCTGTAAGATTGTGAAATTTTTATGTGAGGTGCGTTTGATTTGTTAAAAATTATTGAAAAATTTTAAAAATTTTTTAAAATTATTTATTTTTTATTTTACTAAATAAATTACAAACCTATAAATTATTTTATTTTATCTCAATTTTTATTACTTCAAATGCCCTAAAACAAAATTCTAAGATTCTATCCTAGAACGGAGTTAGAATTTCTACCCACGATATGGAACTGCTTGGTGGATACGAACAGAACAAATTAAATGTGTGGAAAATTCTAGACGGAGATAGTTATGAGAGAATATTAAATTCACAGCTCAAAACCAATCTCCTCTGCCGATGGCTAGGGACCACTGTCAGACACGGTTTTGACAAGAACTTGTAATGTGATGACTAAAGAAGCAAAAAAAAAGTTGTGTATTTTCGTAATGAAACAATTGATTGTTAGGGTGCGTTTGGTATGGAGATAAAAATTATCAATATTACATATTTTTATATAATTTTATCATTTTTAATTATAGTAAATATAATTTATAAAAATTTAAATGAGCTAATATTTCCTATTCTTGAAGGATTAAATATTAACTTTTTTTAGAGATTTGAGATAAAATTAAATGTAAATAATCATGGAAGTAAAAGACTAGCAATTATCTCCATAATATTTAATCTTGCAATTTTTAACCCTATACTAAATGAACTCTTAAAAGTAAAATTTATTTAGTGATACATATACATATATTATATGTATATATATATACTTGACAAAGTCCTGATCGAAAGTGTGACACTAAAAATGCATATGCCTTTATATGTAAATATTGTTTTATCAAACATTCTTATATGTATGCATAATAAATATGTTAATTTATCACTAATTAAAGATATTAATTTTAATGTCTTTAATGATAAAATAAAATATTTTTTTATCGAATTTATTGTCACAACCATGTCATGTCAATTTTATATTACCAAGAATATTTTTAGTCGTAAAATTTTAAATTGTGATCAATTTTTCATCACTAAAATTTTTATTTTTATTTTTATTTTTATTTTTGTTCTTAGGGCAATTCCTTACACACAACACAATCCTTTTTTTTTAAAGTAGTGTTGTTAATTATATCTTCTGGTATTAAGAAGCGATTATCTTACTTTGATGAAGTTGAATTAATGAAGTGTTTTTATAACATATATATATATATATATATATATATATTGTGTGATCAAATCTAAAATTTCGTAGTCTACTAACTGGGTTGATTGTGGTGCTAATTTGTATGAGTAAGATATTAGAGACAGGTTAGTTTGTCAGAAATCTGTATGTAAATGTGAGGTATTGACTTCTAGGTTATTTACCTTGATTGAGAGCCAACCTACGAAATGGGTTATGGTTACCGCAGGATTGACAATAAAAGTCATGTTTAAAGTAATAAAAAATGAAATAAAATAAAATAAGTTATAAATTTATAATTCGTGTAGTGAGATAAAAAATAAATAATTTTAAAAATTTTTAAGCTTTTTTATCATTTTTCAAAATTTGTTATCACTCTAAACGGAGCCAAAATCACGTATGGTTATATATATGAAAAAGAAAGTACTGCTAACAATTTAACACACCATTGACTTGGTATCGGCATCAAAATTAAAATTTATTTTTTTTTATAAATTATGTTTGTCTTCCAAAACTTTTTACATCAAATTTTAATTTTTAATAAGTTATAATTTTTAAACGTGTTAATTATATATAAAAAAAAAAATCAAAAGATTCATATTCTTTCTTTTTGGTAAGTAAAAGATTTGTATTTGTTTAGGTAAAAGTTAAAAAAGTAACCCAAAAAAATTAATTTTTTTATTTTTTTTTTGTTTTAGATTTTACCTAAATAAATGTGAATTTCTGATTTTGATTTTAATTTTGATTTTTTTTTAACGATACTACCGCTTTTAAACAAAAATAGATGAAAAAAATCATATCCAATTAACCGTGCATATATATCTAAGCTAGCAACTAGTCAGCTGGGCGGGACCAAACGCATGTACCGGTGTACGAACGCTAACTGTTAACGTAATTAGCGGGTCAATTTCATTTTTTTCTTTTTATTTTTTTTTAGGTAACACACTAAGGTTGCGTTTGGAATAATAAAAAATAAGATAAAATAAGATAAGTTGTGAGTTCGTAATTTGTTTATTGAAATAAACAGTGAATAATTTTTAAAATTTTTTAATAAATTTTTACTGTTTTTCAGAATTTTTTTATCACTCAAAACGGAACCTAAATAAGATAAAAACAAATGCTGCCTTACCAAATACTTCTTCATGGATATTTTTATTTACAGTAACATGTACACGAAATGCTATCATATATAGAAATTGTCCACAAAAAAAAAAAGACATTAAAAGAAAGTCTTTAGAGTGAGAATCTAACGGGGAAAAAAAAAGGAAGATTAATATGATGTTTCATTCTTAAAAAGGTATACGTTTACTTGTAATGATAATGGCATTTGGAGATAATTCCCATTATCTAAGTTGAGGCAATGGTTTATTCTTCTTGAAACCTTAAGAGGTAAGTTGCCTAGTGCTTGTACTTCTCACTATAAGGATAAAATTAATGCTTATATGCAGAGACAGAGCTACATTGGAAACACCCCCCAAAAAAAAAAAAAAAATTCAGACTTACCAATGTCTTTATTTCATATAATGAGAATAAAGATTTTGGCTCCTTCATGAGAAATTCTTGGTTCTGCTTACACGTGTTCTTGTTTTTTCCACTATTGACACAAGGATCATGTTCACTTGCAGTTGGTTTTCTCTTCATCGTCTACAGTCTATTGTGAACCTGAAAAAATTCCTTGTGTCGAGGATTTCAAGTTAAAGGCTATGAACCCTTATGGGCGGACTAAGGTACGTACCTTGTTTAATGTCTGGTGCAGTTTTATTGAAGTGGTTGTGCTAGCAAGAGATAATCAAGCAACTGTGCGAGCTTATAATGTTAAATTGTATTTTGAGTTTTCATATTTGTAACTGGGATTCTCTCTTAGTTCTTTGTCTCCATCTCTTGTTTATTTTGGATTATTCATTGTTGAATAATCATTTCTACACTGTTTTGTTCAGATGGATGCATTGAATGAAACTTCAAATAAATTTAAGAAGCAGCAAGAGAAACACCAGTCAGCTGGCATTGCAGCTAAAGCAGGGTCTTCTAGGGGAACAACTAATCAGAAGGCCACAACTGCAAGTACCTCAAGCAATACAAAATCTCCTGCCACAGCTGTCAAATTCCTAAATGATACAGAGAGACTTCAACACATTAATAGCATCCGCAAAGCCCCTGTAGGAGCTCAGATCAAACGTCTAATAGACTTGCTGCTAGAGGTACAAATCCAACATTACCCCCTCTCTTTGATCTCTCTGTCTTTCTTTCAAGTGGCAACTGATATTTGACAATTGGTCATGTTTGGATTATTACCATCAAGAGTATATCTATCTCTCTCTTGTACTTGCTGCCCCTCGACTAGGTTGAAAACCCTTGGGACTAAGTAGACATGAATATGTTGAAGGTGCATTGAGGTTCAGGCCACAGTATAACCTTTGATGGTGACATAACTGCAAACTTGTCTTGTAAAATGAAAGGCTGATATTGAGAAATATGAATATTTTGTAGTGTCCCTCAAGCAAAAATGGTGCCTAAACACACACCCGCAGCCATAATTGAGTCCATTTAACATAGCTTTAATAATACTTATTCAGCATTCTCCATTTGTAGACATGAAAACCTATAACCTTGTTCCTGCCTTGGACTTAATTTTTAATACTTCTTGTGGAGTGGGTACCAGTTGTAGTCTTTGTAGACATGGAAACTTTATTCTTGTTCCTGCTGCATGATTAGCTCAAGACACCTCCTGCACAATTAACTTGGTTCATTTATCCTCCCAATTTACCGTAGGATGAGTTGTAAAGGATTGAAGTTCACATCTTGATTATCTAAATTTCTTGTTCTACAGACAAGGCAGGCCTTGACACCAGAACAAATAAATGAAGCATGTTACGTTGATGTGAATTCCAATAAGGTTGTCTTCGACAGTTTGAGGAATAACCCAAAAGTTAGCTATGATGGGAGGTGCTTCTCTTACAAGGTACATCCTAATTTTTTCACCCGGAATCCCGGTGGAGCATGCGGGGAATTTATTTGGTTTTTAATTTGTTTACAGTCCAAGCATGATCTGAAGGACAAAAGTCAACTACTCTACTTAATACGCAAATATCCAGAGGGCATTGCTGTCATTGATCTCAAGGATGCATACCCAAATGTAATGGAGGATCTACAGGTGTGTTCAATTTAAGAAAAATGAATTTGTAGAAAAAGGTCTAGTTCATTTTGTACTTCAGTTTGCCAATTATCTTGAGATAACTATGTTTACTATTAAGGTTGCAAGAAACTATTTTCGTTCATTTACAATTGACTTTAGGTGCTCAATCACCTTGCAAAACATGTATGGCGTGCCTTCAGCTAGGCAAAGCCAATGCAACAGACATATCTGCTGATAACAATTGTGAAGAGAGGAATTTTTCGTTTGGTTTGATCTTTTTGTGAATTCTGAAGGAACATAATTTCTCTTTTCTTCTTTTTCTTTATTCTCTCTCTCTCTCTCTCTCTCTCCCTCCCTCCCCACCCCCCCACAAATCATTAAGACTCTAAAACTCAAACCTCACCCCCCCCCCCCGGCTTCCTTTTTAATTTTTTATTAGAGTATACTGGTGTGGAAATGCAGTCTATCCAAGAGGCTTAGGCTTAATCCCCCTAATAAAGAGACTAGAGATTGAATTCTGTTAAAACCATCTGATCTTTTAGTCAATGGGACATGCTTGTCTTGTGCATTTCATTTTAGCTTCTGTAGTTGTCTTTGATTAAGTTGATATAAAATATAAGCAGATATTGACGCTGTCCGTTGGATGGATTCCAAATATACTGCCGCAGGTAAGATTCCTGATTTGCAGATGTGCAATTTCTATTTTCTTTGATAGGGATTTGGAATGTCGTCGAGGGTGTCATCTCTCCTAAAATAGTAGTAACTTGCTTCTTCCTTGTAACTTTCAATTCTTCTTTAGACTTGAGTTCTAAAGCAAAGTTCCTATTTCCTTTTTAGGCTTTGAAAGTAGAGCGTTATACCTGGCTCTTGCCAAACTTTGATTCACAAGAGGATAACGCCTACCCAAATGACCCTCGAATGCGCTTCGAGGTTAATGATGACCTGAAACAGCTATTTCGGGGAATTGAACTACCACGCGATATGATTGATATTGAGAAGGATCTTCAGAGAAATGGGATGAATCCTGCACAAACACTGCAAGGAGGAGGGCCCAGGCACAGGTTCATGGCATTTCTTCAAAACTCAAGCCCAAGAAGAAGAAGCACGAGATCAGCAAGAGGACTAAGCTGACCAATGCTCATCTTCCAGAGCTATTCCGGAAACTTAATGTCCCAGGTTCTTGATGGTAGATCAAGCTGTTTGGGACTCCATTCTACTCACACAATTTGCCTGAGGTTCTCTGGGGGTATGTGGGTTATTGAGAGCATTACTGGGGTATCCCTTGTCTACTTGATTATAGATTGCTGTATTGGGACAATCTTTTCGTCTTCATCTAGTGAATATACTAAATAGCAATTTCTCAGATATGGCTAGGATCTGTGATGACTGATGAGTCTCCATGTTAGGGAATAGATGGGTGGTTTAATTGGTAGAAATCACGTGATTAATTGTGTGAGGATACGTGTCAAATTTTTATTAATTGTTGAGAGGAGCGCACAACCGAACTCTTGAAATTATAAAACTAAACCAAATTAGCCTTTTGGATTGTTTTTATTTTTATTTTTTTAATCAATGTTTGGTTATGGTTTTTGGAAATTAGAAAATGGAGCCATTTGCTGAATCGATCAATCTTGAACTTTTATTCGTTGATATTTTTTTGACTTAATTTCCGTAACCTGAAGTTTGAATTCCTAAATTGTATTGTTATTATACGTTGTATCTATACCTATTGATTGTCCTTTCTATCCATATCTATGTATTTATGTGCGTACGTGTGTGTGTGTTTGTTGTTATTAAATATCCTATACAATTGTAATCCTATGATTAAAATATGCGAAATATAAATCGTATGAAATGATAATTGAGGCTGGTGGAACAAATCTTCACTTGATTTTGAATGATACAGTTGATGAGTTTTTTTTTTTTTTTGGGTGGCAGATCATGTGTATTTTTGTTACTTTTGTTCTATTTTCAGTTTAGCCGTATTCTAAGTGGAGTAATTACCATAATGAGGTTTAGTTTAATGGAATTAGCACTTGGAAATTGTCTAGGACGCTAGGAGTATTGTTTTAATTATGCACAAGTAGGCTTTTTAGAATTTTATGTCATATTTTTGTTCTGTTTTGGATGAATTTGAAAAATGTAAGCTGACTGGGCCATATAGTTGTATGATGCTCAGTTGTTCATATTTTTCTATTTTACATGATTTTTAATATGATTTTTTAGTGGAATATTTGAATTTGGATTTTGTTAATTCATGCACTTCCTGAGAAAACCAAAGGATAATCTTGAGTTTTGATAGGTGAAAAATGCTAGAGACTTGCGAAAACACCATACCTGAATGTCCTGAGAATTGCTAACCTCGTAAAGCTCTAAGGTTTTTCCTGAAGCTCAGGATAAGTTTGAGCCATAATGAGTCTGCAATACACTTTTAACTTTGTCACATGAGTGACATCTGTGATGGGTTTTAGTAGAGGGTCTCAAAGGCACTTCTTGAAAGTGTTGTGTTAGTGGGTTGAAGGGAGTCCCACATGGTGAATTCATCCCATTTGAGAGTTTGTCACCAAATATAGGCAACGAGGAAACCTGGAATTCTTAAATACATATAATAATAGAGTTAATATTTAATTTAAAAAAAATAGAGTTAATATTGGGGACATAAGTGGTGAGTTTTTACAGGCGGTGAAGTCTCCTGTCGTCTTAGTTGTTGTACAATAACTTTGAGTAACCTCTACCTTACAAGCTGTTTTCAGAGGTGAGTTAGGCACATGAGTTTTTCAATGTGCTATTAGAGTTGAGCCTTACTCATCTCGTACACAACCTTATCCCACATCACTCCACCCTCCACATGAGAGACGGTTAGCAAAGTTTCACATCACCTTGATATAAAAATTATATTCTTCATGTAACACCTCAAGTAATCCTCGCCTCTTACCTTATAAGTTAGTTTTTAAGGCTGAGTTAGGGACATAACTTCTTCTACAATCAAATCTAAGATTAATGGGTCTATGAAACTGATTTGTGATGAGATTATTTCGAGGACTAATAAGAAAATGAAAGGTTTCAATATTAATTGAGTTGGAAGAGTTAGTATTTAAGGCCAGGCGGTAACATATTTGTTGCTAAATGTACTAAGATGACACATTTAATGGCGGAGAGTTGTTAAAGAAATCCACATGTGTCTGTGGCTACAAAACTTATCAACGACAAGTCACTCAAAGAGCCTCCCAAGTGTCTCCATTGTTAACAATAGAGCATACCGAATCTGCAGAAGCAGTATGCCATTTTCAAATGAATTAATGAACCTTTTTTTTATTTTATCTCTCCTCATTGATTTATTTTATAAATAGAGAGGAAGAGTGTAATGAGGCAGAAAACAGAGAGTGCCTCCATCAGTTTGTAATACAAAGAAAGTGGGTCGTGCTTTGGTGATAACGGCTAATTGCGTGTATTCTATTTTGTGATTTTGGGACATTTAGAAGTCATTCCTTTTGGCCCTCACTATACTGAGAAATCGAAGCAGAAAAAATAGATTAGCGGGGAATTCGAAAATGTTACTAGGGAAGCTGACTGTGAGGTGAATCAGAGAGCTACACTTCACTTGACTTGTTGTTGCCGGAACCCCTGACGATATTCACCCTGCAAGTGTTCAAGCATAATCACCAAAAAAAAAAAAAAAAAAAAAAAATACCAGTGTTCAAGCATTGATTAAAGTTGATGTGAGTTGGTTCGAACTTGGTTGTGTGTGTTCGATGAAGCAAATTGAAAGGTCTAGAGATGATTTCCTGCTATCCAGGGCACTTCCTTTTTTTACAACAATTGGCATTGAAGCCATGCCATAATGAGCAAAGAAATGTTGAATGGATAAGAATGTTGCTCTAACTTCTAGCTTGTGGGAGGGTAATGTTAAAGGAGTTTTATTGTCAAATTACTCCCCCACCCAAAAAAAAACTCGATAGAAAATTTAAAATATACAAACAGTTCTATTTATATATCTAGTCACCTACTGGGCCAATTGATTTGGTTATAAGCAAAAACACTTCAGTAGAGATGATTTTAAGAGTGATTAGATAAAAATGAAGATAATAATTTTGGTTATAAATGTTTATAAAACAAACAGCGTTTAACTAAATTAACAGTGCTCAAAATTCAATTACAAACATAATTTTTTTTTTTACAAAAATGATTTTTTTTTATCAATCAAACAATAATGTAAAGTTAATAATTTTTTATTTTGTTTTAATATTTTATTTAATTTTTTTCCTTTTCTTTTGCTATTGCTTTCTCCTTGGTGTGTTGCATTCCTTGATTTTTAATGTTGTTTTGCTTAGCGAAAAGAGATGTAGTTCAAGTTTTAACGTCATTAAACTCAATCTAAAAAACAAAATAATAATAAAATTTAAATTAATTGAATTTAGTTATATAATTATTTTCTTGTATTTTGTTATCGTGAATAATTTTTTTATGAAATTATATAAAATTAATTATTTTTCCAATTTTAATGTTAAGGTTATGTTTGAAGTAATAAAGAATTATTAAATATTAATAAAAATTATAATTTTATAATTCACATAATAAATAAAAATTAAAATTTTTAAAAATTAAAAAAAAAATTGGTGCTTCGAACCCTAAATTTGTAATAACATAGTCAAGGCGCGAATTAAAACTTCCTTTTAAACCATCATTTTTCCCAATCCACCTATTTCTTACTGGCTCAACATTCGTCCTCCTCGCTTCCCAAATCCACCCTCTCATATGGATGTACGTGTATGTGGGAAGAAAGAGTTCTCGAAATCCTTGCAAGTAAAATGCTGGTTCAAGCTCATAGCTTATCCTGCCCCTCAGGGATTCTTCCAAGAGCCCTAGATTCTGCAAGGACGCAGTTCCGCGGTAAGTTCAGTTTCCTATGAAAAGAGACAAATATCTTATCCGTTTGGTTGCTAAGAAACTGCCGGAACTGAAACGAAATCCAATTTATGAAAACTTTACCCCTTTTTTCATTTTGGGACTTGTAAAACGAAACTGAGGCGAGATTTGTCTTTTTCCTAGGCGACCATTTCCATTTTTTCAGTAACCAAATGGAGTGGTGTGCTCTTTTACGTCTTTATCATTTCTGCTTGCCTTTTTTATTGAGTTATGAGTGTGTAACTTGAAAGCGATACGAAATGAACGGCGGCTTGGGAAAGTTGGGATATTTTCATCAGTTGCTGGGAAATGGAATTATCATGGTAAAATTTATATTTTGGATAAAATGTAGTCTTTTATACATATATTGTGCGGCAGCAAAACATACCGTCGAAACTGCTGACCACGCCAACCAGAAATGTAATCGCCGACCTGCCGAACAAAGACAGAAAGAAAGGTTACGGCCGGAGTGGAAGTCTCTGGCCGGAAAACCCTCCGATTCTTAAGTCAGCAAGTCGCTCAAAGAAGAAAACTTTCAGGGAAGAAGTGAGTAAAAGCTTAAGTTGGCAATCGTCAGCTTACCTCTTTGGTTCAGTAGAATATCTTATTTATAGTAGTCCGAATAATGATTAAAGCATACCTGCGACTTGACGTTACACACACTGCCGTGTCCTTCTTTTCCATCCTTACTTTAAATACTCTTCCCCTTCATTTAAAGCCTCAAACCCCTCATTTAATACACCATGCATCTCATTTAATGCTTCTGGCGACTTAACACGGCATTACAACCAGAATTTCATGGTCAGACTGTCTTCCTGTCACATCAGCCAACTACTCGTGACGAGATGGACTGATTTAGTTACTTTCTCAGAGACAAATACCCAGTTCAGTCTTAACTATGGTGCATTTATGGTCATGAGCCCTCTTTAAAGGCTGTGGGTCCCAGGTTCAACATTTACTAGCCGCCAATGGATGGGCCGAGCAAACTAGCTATCGAGATCCTCGGCTATAGCCACGTAGCAATACACTGTTCATTGGTGCTGAAGTTCAAGGTATTCTTTGGAACACTAACTTTGAGACATGTGTTCGCGTATAACACTCACGTGGAACTCTCGTGCATTAATCAGTTGTTCGTTGTTCGGCAGGACGTCACGTGTCACGACGGAACATGCTCGGCGAATGACTATGTGGCTCACACGAGTATGCTCGGCACTGGGCCACGTGGCGCCAGACTACACTTGTTCGGCACAAGTACATCTTAGTATTATTTTGCCCAACATATATATATATATATATATATATACACACACACTTCTGATTTGGTTGCACTTTTTATTTGTTTCATTTTCATTTCCCAGTCTTCCAGTTGAACGGAATTATCAATGTGTGTTTCCGGCAAAAGAAGAATCGAAGTGCCATATTTTCAGCTTCTGAGGGGCAGAACTCAACCGCTGAAACGGAAAGGAAAAGGTTATCTTTAAGCTCTCAAACCGTTTGCCCTTTCCACATAAGGTGTGTTTCGAGTGAGTATTTGGCAAGCTGAAAAAAAATGGAAGAGCAAAGGAAAAGAAAAGGGTGGGGGGGGGGGGAGGGGGAGAGAGAGAGAGAATATAAAGTCATTGATCAATAAATTAGATTTCTAATTTAATTATTTTTAATTTCTCAAGTACTATGCCTTTTCCTTCTATTTTCTACCACAAACCAAACAAGAGTAAGCATCTGAATCCCCTTACGTTGATAAATTCTTGTTCCGAACACAGCCTTAGTGACTGTGATGGCTGGGCTGGTACAATATTATACTTTTCGGTTGGATGATATGCAGGAACTATATTCCTTTCTTAAAGTTTTCATTCCTTAAATAAAATGTCTGATTTTATTATTATTATTATTATTATTATTATAGCATCTGATTTATTTTAATTGGTTAGGTCTGTTGATTTTGTCTATATACCTGTACGCTGGCTTCTGTTGTATGTTTGATACATGTGTTTTGTGTTCTGCTGCAGCTTTTCTTAGCAGTTGAATAGTCTTCCTCTTCTATGAAATTTTAGATTATTAAGTTGTGATATTTTGGTCACTAACATTTGTCTCAGAAAAGTCGTAAAACATGTGTGTTTCCTCCAAGCAAAGGAGGATTTATCTGATGAGAAAGAGAATGAAATGATGGATTATCTATATACATCGCAATACCAGATGGGTGGCATTGTGGCAGTGTCATTAGGTGAACTTTTTTGCTTTTACTCAATCAATAATCAACAAGATACAGCCCTACTGCTTCTTGAGAGCTGAAATTTGAACTACTTTTACTAACCTGGCTAGGGTATGCCAAGGGAAAATACTGTATTCCTTGTAGCTCTTCCCCACTGTTCCTTCCTTTTCAATTCAATTGTGCATAATGGTTTATTTCTTTTCGGCAACCCCCCCTTAATGAGCTGCATTATATTTTGGTTGGAAACATGTTAGGATTGCTAATCCCTTTCCTTTTGTAAGACAACAAACCATATTAATTTAAGATTTTTAAAGCATTGTTCCTTTTATTATGACATTTTATTGATTCTATTCACCTGGTTGTTTTGTTTATTTCTCTAGGACTTGTGCATAAATTTATAATAACCAAGGTAGTATCAGCAATTGGGTCTATGTGCACTGCCAATTGAAGAATCACATGCCTACCTATTTCATTTTCGTGCCTGATAATGTCCATCTATTGCTCAAATTATTTCTGAAGTGTCATATTAACTCCTGCAGGACGTATCTCGAATCGAAATCTTGAAAATTACAGTCATGCTTTCGATATGCGTTTCCAAAGAAAGGAAGTTCTTGCAAAGTTTTACAATAATCCTTTCTACTTGGGAGTTCTCAAGGACTATGTAATGCCTTATTGCCTTCTACACCCTGACTTGTAAACACCAAAACATTTCCTTTGAACTTTTCTTCCAGTTTCTTGCTAAAATAACTATTCAAATAGTAAGATTGTATCTCTGTTACATTTGCTGCACATATATACTGGGGCTAGTAAATGTGGATTATGAATCCTATGTAGAAGATGTTATCCTTCCTATATTTCGGAAAGGAGAGGTTGGAAGCACACTCTTATCAACCTGTTCAATTCTCTTCAATATGAATTGGGACTTGCTTCTTGTCCATGTGATATAAGATGAGTTGATTTTAGGATTGCCTAGAATTGTGTGTCTTTACATACAATTGGATGAATTTTAAGTATTATATTTTTCCATGGTAATCATGCAAGTGCAGAAAAAAGGGCCATTACATGCTTTAAACTGAAGAAAAGATAGTCTTTATTTGGTAGAATCAAGGTTTTAATTTTTTTGAAAAAGCAATTAGATGCCTGAAATTAAAGGATAGATCTTGTCCTTATTGGTACAGTTTTTGGTTCATTTATTTTTTATTGGATCCATATGATTGATGTTTCCCTCTTCCATGTCATTCCCTAAATCATGATCTGGTTTGCATTGGGGTCATTGATTGATTTCTGAAGAAAGTTGAACTATTTTTACTGATAGGAATTTAACTATGGTGTGGAGTTCATCCTACTCTTTGAATTTATCGAGAGTGCATTGGGCAAGCCTGGGGAAGATGCATTGGCTTATTTGGCTAAGCTGACAACAAAATTTCCATCCTTAATTGTCCAGGCTACTCAAGGTGCCTTTCTAATTGCATTGTCGTTCTTAGATTGATTTATAATTTTTGTTGGTTTTCCTTGAATGTGTTACCGGTTACTTTAGTAGCAAAGTCAAAATATAGATAGGTTGCAGTTCTATATGTTTTGTTCCTTTAACACAACTCATACGGATTTGTGTTGTTTTTCTCTCTTCTGATAATAGTGTACTCGTTGTACATATATCTAACTATAATCCTGTTTAATTTTAGGTTCAAATTTCAACGTAACCAATAAGGAATATACACATGGGGCAGTGATACGATTTAGATCATGTGAGCTCTTTTACATTTTGCTGTCCTAATATTACTCACCTACTTCTTGCTCACTGTTGAGTGTTTGCTTACTTGACAATCGAAGCTTTTGAACTTTTCATGGGCAGTTCAGAGTACAAAGAAGTAAGGAGCCATATATTTTTTCTTTCTTTCTCTTTTTTTTTTGGTCATGTTCAAATTTGTTTGTTGGCTTTCATCATATCAATAACAAGCAGTTTCTTTAATATTGATTATAACATACATTTCCTCTCTTTGTGTTATTTTATGTGTTTAAATGTGGTTGCGTATGGTATAGAATTTATTTATTTACTTAATTGCCGTGTAAAAGTTGCTTAGGATGCCAACTCATGATCCTTGGTTAATGTAAGGTTTCTGTTACAAGTTCGGTTGACATTTGTTACAGCCCTAGTCAAATTTAATAAAAAATTTCACAAATTTCTCTGTTATACAGGAAACTGTATGTGGGAAAGGGCAAATTCGGATGAACTTAATCAAAATTTATAAGATGTTCAGAAGGCTTAACTGAAACCAAATATTAAAACTTTGGTATCTTCTTGAATTGGAACCTTATTCAAATCTAGTCAGTAATTCTATCTTTAAACTTGAGGAATAGATCATTCATGATTGGAGTCTGAAGTAGCATTGGATTTGAAAAAGCAAATGTGGATGTCAGAATTCCAACCCATCACACGGGAAATACTCTCCATTCATTTTGCTGTTGATCCTGTGGGTATTGAAATTATGTAAGAGATTTCCATTAATATCACAGTACGTCCTCTGACTCATTTAAGCTTAAGGGTCATGCAAAATGAAATGAAGATTCTACATATTTTATGGACTTTTGGTAGATTTCACACACCAATTGTTGATAGATAACTGAAGAGACCTTATAAATGTGAGTTTGATATGGAATGGGATTCAGCAGCAGTTAGATGTTTCACCCCAGCTTCAGAAATTTCATCCTCCCATTTCAATGTTGATGCAAATATTTATATTGGCTCTCGTCATATCGTTTAAATAGGTGAGTAATTATGTTCTTTTCCCCTTTGTTTTTACTTTGATTACTTCAAATTCATAGGGGAGGAAATTGTGAACACGCCAATGTTAAGTTATATATATGTGTGTATATATATATATTTCCTTAGCTGTGTAGATATCTCTATTTGTATGCCAAGTTCTGTTATTCAACGAAATTTGGTTGTTTTTCACTGATAATCTTCTTGACAAAGAATGATATCATGAAGTGCTTTATTCAAGCATAACTACTTTCCTCCCAAAACCCGCTTTGTGATAAGGGAAGATTTACTTTTGGTTTCTTTTCCCTCTTTTAGGCTCTGGTGATGTTGTTTTCTCAATTGCTTCACAGATGCTTCAGGCTTTTTGGCTCTCCAAATTCAAATTGTTGATGTAAAAGCCAAGGCATAGCAAGACTTGACTGGAGGGTTTTTTTTTTTTTTTTGGAGGGGGGGGGGGGGGGAGTTCTTTATTTTAACACACGAGAAACATTTTTTATTTAATTGATTATAGATTAAGCAAGGCACGTTAATGGCTTTGGTCTATCTTCTTGTTGATTAATTATGTAATTGGATGTCTTGTAATTGTTAACTTTATTGAGGAAAAAAATAGCAAAACCTTTTCTCTAATAGCAAAAGCTTTCATCCTTCTCTCCTAGCTGTATGGCACATGATGTAGTAAAACATCACATGAATTAGAAAACAATGGTAAAATAGCACTAGTTTGGGAATATCATGCATAAAAATAATCCTGAATTTCTATTCGTTACCATCCAGTTCTCTGCTTGGACATATAGGCGAAGCGAAACCAGTCAATTGAAACCCGTGTGGGCCCACAGGTTAAATGGAATATTTTGTACACATGCCAAGGTTTCGAGATGGAGTGATTCTGGACTTCTAACCCTTTGTTGCAGAAGAAGAGGAAGAAGAAAAGACTAACCACACATTGGTGGATCAATTGGGATCATCCAAGTGTAAATCTTTGGAACAACGAAGGTAGACTACTTTTCCCTCAAAGACCCCATCTCATTAATACATGAATTTTTTTTTTTTTTAAAAAGAAAAGAAAAAGAAAAAGAAAAAATCAAGAACGGTTACTTCTTCTGCTGTGGCGGCTTATCATGCATGAAAGGTCTTGTTTTGAATTTTATTTTTATTTTTTGTTTGGGAGTGCTGGGGGGGGGGGGGAGCATAATGAAATATGCTTCTCATGTCCACACTTATCTTCTCAATAATAAGACAAATGTGGGCTATAAAATTTCAAAAACAAACACTACAAAGAGTTTGAGTGGGTTAGGGTAGATTACATATACCTTCTCTTAATATTTAATTAATTATATTTATCACCCTTCAATATTTAAAAAATACAATTAACATTCTTATTATAAAATATTGTTAACATTAATTATTGTTCCGTTAAATTAATCGTTAAAATTTAATAGAAAATGTTTAAAAATAATTAACATTTTTAGTGTTTTTTTTTTTTTTTATTCTACTCCTTATCTCACATCTTTATCATTTTTTTTAAATGACTTTTTTGCCTCGGCTCATTCTCCTTTGCTTTTTTGGTGTTACACAGGTTTTATTACCATTTTTAATACCTGAAAATGTACAAACACAAAAAAGAAATACAAAATAATAAAATATCTCTAGTAAAATCAAGTAGAATACAAGAATAGCTAAATAATAAATATGCTAAAATTATATAAAAATCTATATTATTGCATTTCAATCAAGTGATCGCCCATTAGTTTTAAAATTCAAATATTTAAATCCATCTAGTAATGTCTAATTTCTTGAAAGATAACTAACTACACGAATCGCTACAACGTACTTCTCTCTCTATGCATGTGGGAGATCGATTTCCTGGTTCCGATACCCCGAACTAAAGTAAAAAATGGAACACCAAAAAGATCGAAGAGAGGAAAATTAAGAAGAACATAAGAAAAAGAGGAAGGTAGAGGAGCAAAACATGTGTACATGTATATATATATATATATATATATTTAAATACCAACAACGCCCATCTTTGCTTTCCATATTCCAGAAAGTTGAGTAATTAATAGTTTATTACCAGTAATACATCAGTAGGTTACACGCAAAACATTTGCACATGATTATGTACTGAGTTTTATTCTAATTAATCTCCATATCTTTGAATCCTCCTAAATGGATATCAAATCTCGATCTTATTGTACCACAATAGTAATAATAAAAAGGGATAAGATCTAACCCCTTTCTAATAATTAAGCTGGGCAAAAGACAACCTTGTAGTTGGCACCAGTAGGACAAGTAAAAGTGCTAGTCTGATCAACCTTAGGGTAACTATAAGCATCCGGGCATCTGTCCTTGAAAAATTTGGAGTAATCAGTGGGTCCACAGCTCCCTGAGTTACAGCAATATTGATCGGTCTTGAAGACGGTACAAGGGTTATTGCACCCACCGGGAGCCTTGAGTTCATTCGGGCACTGCCCGTTGATATCAGCGTTGCACTTGATGCCCTTGGTGCACCCACCAGACGTGGGGCTAAATTCCATTGGGATATTGAACCCATCCACCAGAGATATGTCGAAGAAATCTAGATTACTGAATTGGTTTATCGCGTACTCCGCTAGTGTGTTAGGGGGTACCCCATAGCCTTGGCATTGGAGGAGCCCGTTGCAATCACCAGTCTGACACTGGCCTTTACCGGATGCGTCGAAGTTGCAACTGGTACGTCCCCAGATACGCGCTTGAGTTGTGCCTGCGTGGAGGAACAGACCCAAAATTTATAATTAGTGAGAATAAATTTATATTTTTAAAGTATATAGAAATAAAAGTAAAAAGTATAGTTAAAACAAGACATTAAAAAAATATAATTTATAAAAAAAATAGTAAAATTAATAAAATTTTAATGTAATTTTTAAATTAGTAAAAATTTGTTCCGCTGAGTTATCCGGATCTGCACTTATGCAATAATACATATGACACAATAATAAAACACGTCACAAATATTTTGGCATGGTACTATTCCATTTTTTTTTGGTAATTAAGTAGTATTCCATCTAATTTTGAAGTAAATAAATTATTTTTAGGAGTATGCATGAATGCATTTTTATACAAGTGTCGTGGACATCGCATCTGCTTTTCATTACTTAATTAATAAATTTATTAAATTTTAGGATATTTAAACATGAATTGTTGCTTAATACCTGAGGGTGCACTGATACTCCATGACTGGCCCTTATCAAGTTTCTGACCGCCGCCGGGGACCGCCGCAGCCCAAACAGTGTAGTCGCAATTGTTTTGGATGAGGAAATCGGCAGCATGGGTGCAGGGGAAGAGGAGGGCAATGAGAAGGAACATGGACGAGGTGACAGATTTGGAGAAGCTCATTTTCACGGGGAGACTTGGGAATTAAGCTAGAGATATGGGGTTATTCTATTGGTTGTGAATGTGCAGCATTGTGAGGATGGTTGAGGCATTTATAGAGAAGGGCCTTGGGTTGGCTTCAGGGGTTGATTGCAAATTTAATTTTTGGTCAATATTTTGCAACTTATGTAAATATTTGATTGGCTTGACTTTGAAGACTTTTTTTTTTCTTATTACCCCTCGAACTCATTTAATATATACAATTAATAGACAAGCCAGCATATTGGTCACGCCCTGAATATGATATATATATATATATATATATATATATTTTGTCGTCCATGTAATTGTTTTTCTCCCTTTTGACACTCTGTAAGATTGTGCAATTTCCATGAAACAAAGTTTTAAGATTCTATCCTAGAACAGAAGTAGATTTTCTACCCGCGATACGAACAGAACAAATTAGATGTGTGGAAAATTCTCGAAGGAGATAATTATGAGAGAATATTAATTCACAGCTCAAAACCATTTCTTCTCTGGCCGATGGCTAGGAATCACTGTCAGACACGGTTTTGAGGAGTAATTTGTAATGTGATAACTAAAGAAACACCCCCCAATTAAAATGTGAATTTTAGGGAGCGTTTGGTTGGCAAAGACTAATCAAAACCTATCAATTTTTATTAATGTTTTGTTTCTTCCAATCGAATTTTATCATATATTATTTTTACATCAAGTCTTTATACTTTTATTATATTTTTTTTTATACTTTTATTATACTTTTTTGCCAAACTTTTATCAACCAAACAGTCATTTAGTAATGAAACAATTGATCATTAGGGTGCGTTTGGTATGGAGATAAAAATTGTCAATATTACATACTTTTATATAATTTTATCATCTTTAACTATAGTCAATATAATTTATAAAAATTTAGATGAGTTAATATTTCCTAGTTTTGAAGGATTAAATATTAATTTTTTAGAGATTTGAGTTAAAATTAAATGTAAAAAATCGTGGAAGTAAAAAACTAGCAATTATGCCGTAATATTTAATCTTTTAATTTTTAACCCTATACTAAATGAACTCTTAAAAGTACAATTTACTTAGTGATACATATATATCTATATATAAATATATATATATACATATGACAGAGTCCTGATCGAGAGTGTGATACTAAAAATACATATACCTTTATATATAAATATTGTTTTATCAGACAGTCTTATATGTATGCATAATAAATATGTTAATTTATCACTAATTAAAGATACTAATTTTAATGTCTTTAATGATAAAATAAGATAATTTTCTATCGAATTTATTGTCACAACCATTTCATGAGAATTTTATATTATTGTGATTATTTTTAGTCATAAAATTTTAAATTGTGATTAAATTTTCATCACTAAAATTTTTGTTTTTATTTTTTTCTGTTCTTAGGGCAATTCCATTGCACGCAACACAATCCTTTATTTAAAGTTGCGTTGTTAATTATATCTTCTGGTATTAAGAAGTAATTAAGTTACTTTAATGAATTTGAATTAATGAAGTGTTTTTATAACATATATATATATATGTGCGTGTGTATATATATATATTGTGTGATCAAATCTAAAATTTACTCCCTTGGTTGATTTTGTGGTAAATCATGATGGTGCTAATTTGCAAAAGTAAGATATTAGGGACGGATGAGTTTGCCAGAAATCTGAATGTAAACGTGAGATATTGACTTCTCGGCTATTTACCTCGATTGAGAGCCAACCTACGAAATGGGCTATGGTTACTGCAGGATAGACAATAAAAGGTGAGTTTAGAGTAACAAAAAATGAGATAAATTGAGATAAGTTATAAATTTTTAATTTGTGTAGTAAACTAAAAAATAAATAATTTTTAAAAATTTTCAGTATTTTTTATTTTTTTTTAATTTTTTGTCACTCTAAATAAAATCAGAATTATATATGGTTATATATATGAAAAAGGAAGTACTATTAACAATTTAACACACCATTGACTTGATTTGGGTATCAAAATTAAAATTTATTCTTTTATAATTTATGTTTCCCTTACATAACTTTTTACATCAAATTTTAATTTTTTTTATAATATGTAATTTTTAGACCTAGTAATTACATACGTAAAATATATATATATAAAGATTCACATCTGTTTAGATAAAAATTAAAAAAAGTAACAAAAAAATTAATTTTTTTGCTTAGTTTTAACCTAAATAAATATGAATTTTTTGAATTTGATTTTGATTTTTTTTAATGAAACTACAGGTTTTAAACAAAAATAGATGAAAAAAATTATATCTAATTAACCGTGCATAAATATCTAAGCTGGCAACTAGTTAGATGGGTAGGACCCACCACATGTACCGGTCTACGAACGCCGACCGTTAAGGTAATTAGCGGGTCAACATCAATTTTTTCTTATTTTTTTTTCTAGGTAGCACGTTAATATAAATAGGAGTACTGTTTTAGGGTGATAAAAAATAAAATAAAATAAGATTAATTATGAGTATGTAATTTACGCAGTAAAATAAAAAGTGAATATATTTTAAAATTTTTTAAAATTTTTTTATTATTTTTAAAATTTTTTTATCACTCTCAAAGGAACCTAAATGGGGTAAGAACAAATACTTCTTCATGGATATTTTTATTTAAAGTAACATGTAGGCGAAATGCTATCATATATAAAAATTGTCCACATGTTAATTTTTTTTTTTTTCCTCCATCCAAACACCTCCGGACATCCATTTTTAAGCAGAAAGTACTGATGAAGAACAGAAACCCATAAAAGAAATAATCTAGAGAACAGAACTTAAAAGCATCCAAAGACAAAACTTCATCTTTTCATATCCATTATTTTAAGTTAAACTACAAGTAGCCACCATGGGTTGGTTACAGAAGATGTGCCAATCACATAATTGTGCGAAGATTTATTATTATTCCATTATTTCATAGCTTTGCCTCCTAATAAGTGAATGCCAAAGCACTCACTATTATACATATATATATATATATATTTATACACGTAATATTAGTAATAAAAACCATCCTATTGAAGAAAGCTCTTGTCTATGGACAAAAGACAACCTTATAATTGGTACCGCTGGGGCATCTAAGTGTGCTGGTCTGATCATCAGAAGGATAATTATAACTCTCTGGACATCTATCCTTAAAGAACTTGGAATAATTTGTGGGACCACAGGGCCCGGAGAAGCAGCAGTATTCATTGGTCTTGAATACGGTACACGGGTTATTGCACCCGCCTGGGGCCCGTAACTCATTCGGACAATCCCGGTTGATATCCGCACTGCATCCAGTGCTCCGGTTGCACCCGCCCGACGACGGACTCAGTATTAGAGGGACGTTGAACCCGTCGACAAGGGATGTGTCAAAGAAATCCGAGCTGTCGAATTGGTTAAATGCAAATTCAGCTATTGTATTGGGAGGTGAACCAAAGGATCGGCACTGGAGGAGGCCATTGCAATCACCCGTCTGACACTTGCCCCGACCCGCTCCGTCGAAGTTACAACCAGTTCGAGCCCAAATACGGGCAGGACCTGCAGTCGCGTTGATGGTCCAGTTCTGGCCCGGGTCAAGTCGCTGGCCGCCCCCGGGCACAGCTGCAGCCCACACAGTGTAATTGCATTTATTTTGGATATTGACAGTGGCTGCTTGGGTGAAGCTGAAGAGGAGGGCGATGAGAAGGAAAATGGGAAGGGTGAGACATTTGTAGTTCATATTTGATAATTTGACACAAAGTGAGTGGGATTTGGAAGCTTGAAGAGATGGGTACGTAGTATCGGTTGGGTGGCGTGGCACTATATATATATATATATATAATATATACGTGGGAGAGAAATTGTATACTGTACCACTATATATATTGGGTGTGTTTAGAGTTGTATAAAATTGTAAAAGTTAATTTTTCATATTTTGTGCAATAAGTAAAGAATTTAAATTTATTATCCCGTCATTCGTGTTTGTAAAGATTTGTAAAGTTTTACAGTGTTTTAACTCTAAACGGACCCAATATATGTGATAGAGAAATTGTATATTTGTATAGGTAGGGTGGCCACCAGTTCAGTGTCCAATTTGTTACGTAGTTAAATTGTGTTGGAATTTTGGCAAGATGATGTAATTCTTTTTGGCTTAATTTGAAGAGGATTCAACAAATATCTATTATTCTATACAATTAAAAGATAGGAATGCGGCAGAATTTGTGATCACCGCCCCGAGAATATTTTCTCCTACTGGAGCACGTGGATATATATTGTACTCACTAATTAACGAATGTAAGTTTGGATAGCTACATTACACCATTGAATATAATAAGAAATCAACTAAGCCATAATTAAATAGATTTGAAGTCCATTCTACTTATTCGTTTAATAAACAAGTTAAATTTGAACAAAAAGTATATATATTCTTAACTTATATAAACAAACATGTAGTAATAAGAGTTCATCAATAATAGAGGTTAAATAATCTCAATCAGTACAACATAATATAAAATATGCCTGTTCTTTTATGCTCCAGTGTAACGATGTTTATTGTTAATCCTATACAATCTAGAGTTGTCCTTTGATATGAGTCTCAAAGAAGTTTGAAGGTTATTTAGCTCACTCTCATATTTTAGTAGTGAATTATTAATCTAAAAAATAATAGAAAATGAGATTTAGGTAAGTTTAAATGTTGTTAATTTGAAGGTTTGGATATAATTGAATGTAATAAAAATAAGGCAATTAATCAAAAAATGGTGGACTAGTCATTTCATCAAACATCTAATAAAAGTTTAATTACAATCCAAGGATTTGGAGATTTCTTATCTCCAATTCAACTAAGAGTGCGTTTGTTATGGGATTCAAAGGGAGTATGTTACCCTTATAAAATTTTAAATTGGTTAATATTAATTCCCCATGTTTAGAGGGTTAAATGTTAGTTTGTTAAAGAGTGGAGCTAAAAAAAAAAAAAAAAGTGAAAAATTGTATAAGTAAAAATTTAGCAATTTACTGAATTAAAAAAAAAAAAAAGAGTTCTCAATTATATTCATAACATTTACTCTTTTGATGTTAATATTATACAAACGTACTCTAACGTGAATTAAAAATGGAAGATAGAGCTTTAAAAACACTAGTACACAAAGGAATGTTTAGATTTAAGAAATTTTCTATACGTACTAACAGCTGAGGAATGAACTATCCAAATAATAGATGTACTAGGCCAATACTTGTTAATATTTAGAATTAAATAAGTACTAAGCATACCAATTGATGGAGTTGTGAACATCTAATCAAATATTAAATCATAAATACCTAGTCTAAAAAAGTTAGAGTCTGTTTGACAGCCATTTCGTTTTCAGTTTTTCATTTTTATTTTTATTTTTATTTTTTTTGAAAACTAAACATAAAAACTCATTTAGCAAACTTGCTTTCAGTTTTCAAAAAAAAGAAAATTGTTTTCAAAATTTTTAAAATATTATGAAAACATAGAAAATGTATTTTCTCAAATTTTCATTTTTAGTTTTTAATTTCTTACACAACAACTATCAGTTATAATTATCAATTACCATCACCCGCTGGTCACCACCAATATTCAGCCACTGCCACCACTACCTCTTACTCATCTCTAATCATCGCCAAATATATTATTATTTAATATAAAATATTTAATTAATATATAAAATATATTAATATATTAAATCAATAATATATTATTTTTATTTATGTAAAACTATATTAAATATAATTTAATTAAAAATTAATTTTATCAATAATTAATTTAATATTTTAAATTATATATTAAATATATTATTTCGCTAAATTATATTAATTACTGTTGAATTAATTGTTAAATTAATATAAAATTATTTTATTAAATTATTTTAATAAATAATATAATAAATAATATTTAATATATTTTATTTTTATTGAATTAAATTATTTTTAATAAAAATATAAATAAACAAATACATTTAATTAATTTAAATTAAATTAATTATATAATTAAATTTAGTTAATATAATTAATTAAATCTAATTAATTAATTAATTAAATCAAATTAATTTAAGTTAATTAATTTAATTAACATGACATATATTTTATTGAATTGTTTTTAAAAATAATTATAATAAATTATGTTTAATATATTTTATTTTTATTGAATTAAATTATTTTTAATAACTAACATATTTAAAATAATTAAATTTATTAAATTTAATTAATTAATAATTATAACTGTTAACTAACAACTATCATTGGCAAACATGTTTTCATGATTTTATTTTTTTCTACTATGCAAATGAAAACCAAAAATTGAAAATTGAATACAAAAACTAAAAACTGAACGTAAAAATCGAATACAAAAATTAAAAACTGACAGTTTTACCAAACGGGCCCTAACTAATAACTATCGTTATCAAACATGTTTTAAAGTTTTTGTTTTTTTCTACTGTATAAATGAAAATAAAAAATAAAAAATTGAATACAAAAATTAAAAATTGAATACAAAAATTAAAAATTGACAATTTTATCAAACGGGTCCTTAATTTTAAACATTTTGATTAAAAACATGAAGAGTTTAAAAACAAAATTGATTATTAAATTCTCGATAAGGGTTGATTACATGTCTTATCAAAATAGCCTTCCATGGCTCAGATTCTCAACAATTGCAAATGGAATTAAAAAAAAAAAAAACAAAACAAAACAAACTAAAACTAAATTCTACCCTAAGACGTAAAAATCTGTAACCAACCTTACATTAATCTTAAAACAAAAATTTAACCTCCTAAAAATACAAAAATAACAAGTCGCGTCTAAATCATTCATAATATTAGACATGAAAACTAAGTTAGACGTTGGCCAAACTAAACCTTGTAGGCATTTTTTTTCTCACTCTCCTCTAGCTCCATTATCATCATGGGGTTTAACTGCATTGATTTCATTTTAAAAACATGACATTGGAATTAATGCATGAATGGAAGGGAACGAATCATAATTAAGCAAAAAAGAGACTTAATCATGCAATGAATTTTCATAAATACATAAATAAAACAAGCACCATCGAGTGTTTAATAAAAATATAATTCGTATTTTTATAACTTTTTAAAAAAATTATTTTTAATTTTAAAGTCTTATCTGTTTGAACTTGATAAATTAATTAAGGACGAAATGGGGATGAGGAACCTGAACGGGTCAAAAATATCGAAAATAGATATGAACATGGGTGAAGATAAGGTTGGCCCACGGGAGGTGTGTGCTGACCCTAAAAACAAAATTATATTATTTTTTTATGTTGTCTTCTGTGTTTAATTGTGTTCACTCAAGAAAAGAAAAAAAATTTAAGTCAATACCAATTGTGCCCACTCAAAAAAAAAAAAAAATTAGTCTAATACTAATTGTGCATATCTAATAAAAAAATTAATCAAATAACATCAATGTAATTGTATCTAATTTACTCAAGATAATTAAAAAATATTTTAACTCTACTTTGACATATCCCTCTCTATATTTTTCCGATAATCAAACTATTTTTTTTTTCATTTCTTTTATAATACCCGGTTAATTATTTATGCGTCCTACAATGAGTGGGTCCGTCCCTTGATACGAAGAAGGTGTTCCCTGTTAAAGTCAGAATTGAATTTCAACCCCTTACTGTTTCTAGATAAACCGAGAAAAAGAAAATTAGATCACTTGATGCAATTACATTGTCCTATTGAATCAATCTGGACCACCCCAGTGTGGGGTTTTTCTCTGGAAGTTTGCCGAGTTAATTAAGGCTTGAATATTCAACCTAGCGTTTAGCCTCCCAATATCTAATTAATTAATGCGGGTCTACCTCATATAAAAAAAATAAGAAAAGAAATAAATAAAATAAAGAACGAAACGTCAACATTCAACAACGGAAGCTGGTGTTTCTGGAAGTCAATTAGCATCTCCCGTCCGCGGCTTCTCATGGGAGGCCCAAAGCCGGTGTTTTGTTATTTTGATTTCAATTTTTTTTTTTGTAACTATTAGGAGTAATTATTTCGCTTTCGACTTACTTCGGTTCTTAAATACATAGCCAGAGGAAACCGCGCGAATTGTCTGAATAGAAAGTAGGGAACGGAACCAAAATAATTCATTTCGATTCCAATTAAAACCAAATTAACTGAAATCATATTTATATGTAAAAATGTTCAATATTTAATTTTATTATTGTACAAATTTATTAACCAAATATGCATATGCCGACACTAATGTGGCACCATATGATAACGGAAGAAGACCACCACCGAAGTCCTTCCATATCCACTTGAATACCTTTCAATGGCCTAGCCATATCCACACAGCTTACGTTTGGAACAAGTAAAATGTAGGACTTTAGCGTCCATCCATGTTCGGTTTCTGCTCAAAATTCAAATATATATATGTATACACATGACTTGTAATTCCTTAAAAGAAAAACAACAGTTAATACATGGACTTGTACAACGTAGTTTTCGTAGAACCCAAAGAAACCCAAGTCATGAGTCAGACTTATCAATTTCGGACTGAATAGCCAAACTGTATCGAAAATTCAACAAGAAACTTCATATATATATATATATATATTTCATTATGGGTGATCAACAGAACGACATGCTAACCAAATCCACATGTCTGGCCTTCGTAAATTATTTCAAATTCGTTTTTCACTTGATAAGCAATTCTTTCCATGTTGCCTACCAAATTTTCCAAGGCTTCTCAATGAATTTTCGGAGTGGGAAAAAAAAAAAAAAGAAGAATTCCTAGATTGCAATGCAATCAATCCCGCAATAGTCGCAGTAATTAACGAGGTTTAATCAACTCGTCTCAGTTTGAGAAAATTATTTCAATCTTGACACAACGGTTCGAATAATTAATATATAATTCTAAGCCATCGAAGTGCTGGTATGTTCTAATGTCATTTTGATGACACTGACAAGTTGCTTAATCATATCTCTCTTTTTTCCCCTTTTTCTTTTTCTTTTTTTTTTGACACTGAGGGAGAAAAAAAAATTCTAATGATTAGGTTTTGTTGAGATTCTTTGTACTCATAAATTATAATTGATTAGAATTTGTATGTGTAGTGCGGCGGCTAGAACAAGTCTTTTTAGTCGCGGAGGTGAATATTACATGCTATATTGGAAAATAAAAAGTGAAAATATTTTTATAATATAATTATGTAATTATAGAAAAAAGTGAAAATTTTCATGAATATTCTTTAAAAGTTAAAATTATTTTTACAAAATTGATAATTTTAACAACGAATGGACTTTCTATATGTGCGCCGTGCGGTAGAAATGACAATTATAACTAAATAATAGAGATGGTTATTAAAATTAAAGCATAACGGATTAACAAAATTATATAAAATGATATAAATATATGTATTAATTTTTTTTTTTTCAGTCCACGCCCTGACTTTGCGGTTCCGCACATTTGTAGTGCCCACTGCCTACCTATAACCCTTTTATTTTCTAAGAAGGGGGTAAAGGTGAGAGACGAAATATCACTTGTCTAACTGGTCACAATTCACTGTTAGGATCGTTGTCTCGTGTGGGAATATATGCATATCCTAAAACATGTTTTATAACCTTTTAATGTGGAACCTTAGGCTACATTTTTTTTAAGCATAAGATTTTTTACAGTAAATGTTTTACTTATTTTCAGTTGTTTGATAACTAAAAGAATATGAAAAAATAGTTTTCTAAAAAAATTATTTGTTTCAAAACTTTCAAAAATAATTTACTTCCCAAAAATGGGTGATACCTGCTGGTTGTGATTGATGTGGGAATTAAAAATTGGCGGCCTCTACTTCTCTACCAAACAGAGTTCCTCTCTCTCTCTCTCTCTCTCTCTCTCTCTCTATATATATATATATATATAATGGGTATAAAAATTTTTTTGGTATTTCTCCTTTGCAGACACACATTCACTCCTTGCATGATATAGTTTGCTTACTAGCCTAGGTACTTCCTTAATGGTCATATCAAATTATTTGGAGTCTGAAGTTAAAAAAAAAAAAAAATTAAGCATAAAAAAAACTAAGCGTGAACTTTTTTTTATCGGTCACAAAATTATAAGTTAAAATTTTATATTCAAGACACTCTAACATCGTATCATCAATAAATAATAGAATTAATCTATTTAATCTATCTTATGATATAATTGATCTTAAATGATATTTTATTAATTTTAATTTAAAAAAATCAGTCAAAATAACTGTTGTCGATATCTTCGATAATATTCCCTAAACAACACAATCGTTAGAAGAAAGAATCTAATTCTATCATATAATTTAATATATTAATGGTAATATTAATTTTTACTTTTAAAAATTCTTTTAACATTTTTAGGGTACGTTTTTTATATACTAAAAAAAGTTAAAAAATTTTAAAAATTAAAATCTCAAAAATTTATTTACTTATTATCTTATTATACGAATTATGAACTCACAAATTATTTCAAATTATCTCATTTTGTTTCACTTTTTATTATTCTAAACACCTACTTAATTTCATAAACAAATTAAAACAGTAAATATCCGAATATCTGAATACATATTTGAGAGTCCTTTTTTTATTTTTTAATTTTTTTTTTTTTGGATTCACTTGGGCCTTAGGTAATTTCCTACGTTATCTAAAGCCCAAATGGCCCTGCTTTCTGACTTGGCAAACGGCCACTAATGTCAGCTCTCAAAGCCTCCGACGGCAGCTGCATGAACGTGTGGAACTGTGATCGGTCGTCGGCAAATCCGAAAATGATGATCGTGGCGGGGACAAGTATATCTTTTTGGGTGGATAAAATTTACATGATTAACGAAAATTGCTAACTGTGCAGACACAAGGAAAACCTTTTTATCTCCATCTCTATCATCAGCTCTCAAGTTCCCTATTTGTGTAATGACATCGCCTATTCAAATAGGTGAGGTAGTGCACGAAAGTTGATTTTGGAAATGCGCTTTTTTTCCCTTTAACCATTTCAATGCTTTTGAGGTGTTTGGTAGAATGATTGTTTGTAATTTCTTTATCAAGTTTTTATTTTTTATTTTTTTGGTAAGTTTCTTTATCAAGTTATTGGAACACTGTGTGCTGATAAATTCTTCTTGAAAATTTATTTTTGTGCCAAAATACAAAACTACTAATAATAATAATAATTAAAGAAATAAATTTACGTGTAAAATATTTTACTTAACGTCTAAAGAGACAATCAGAACCTTTATATAAAACATTTTTGTAGAACACATTTTTATTTATGTTTTTCAAAAAATAATTTTCCGATATATGTTTTCTTTAGAAATATTTCATAACTCAAAAATTAAAGGCTTTTAAATTTTTGAAGACGACGCAGAATTTGCATTCAGCTGAAGACTTCTCTCTCTCGCTCATGTAGGGAGACGTGTGTACAAGTTGACGGCGGAATGCATACAAGGACAACAGATGTATCAAGTTGCACCATATATATTAAGAAAACCCATTACTCCCCCCCCCCCCCCAAAAAAAAAAATTCCGGAATCCAAGAAAAGAAGAGCAAGGAGAAGAAGAAAAGATCTATAGAGAGAGAGAATATAAGTAGCATAGGATTAAACAACAATAGCAACCATAGGTTACAAAACACGGCACATCACTACATGTGCTCATGAGTTTTATTCTTCGCTACATATCTTTGAATCCTCGTAGATGGGACACCAACGTTCTTATTATGCGTACTAACAAACCTAACTAACTTACCTTAATCTTTTAAGCAGGGCAAAACACAACCTTATAGTTGGTCCCCGAAGGGCAGGTAAATGTGCTTGTAGCATCATCTTTAGGATAACTATAAGCATCCTTGCACCTATCCTTGAAATACTTCGAGTAATTCGTGGGTCCACATTTTCCAGAGTTACAACAATACTGATCGGTCTTGAACACAGTGCAAGGGTTATTGCACCCGCCCGGAGCTTTCAACTCCTTAGGGCACTGCGCGTTGAGGTCGGCTTTACAAGTTATGCCTCTGGTGCACCCACCGGACGTCGGGCTGAAGTCCATCGGGACGTTGAACCCATCGACGAGAGATATGTCGAAGAAGTCCTTGTTGCCGTATTGGTTCAGCGCGTATTCCGCCAGCGTGTTTGGGGGTGTGCCAAAGGCTGTGCACTGGAGGAGCCCATTGCAGTCGCCGGTCTGGCACTTGCCTTTCCCGGAGGCGTCGAAGTTGCAGCCGGTCCTAGCCCATATGCGGGCTTGCTTCGTCCCGGCGGGGGCGTTGATGGTCCAGGTCTGGCCGTGGTCGAGCTTCCGACCGCCGCCGGGCACGGCTGCAGCCCAGACCGTGTACTGGCAGTTGTTTTGGATGTCAAAGGTGGCTGCTTGGGCGGAGGTGAAGAGGAGGGAAATGGTGAAGAAAATGGAGAGTGGGAGAGATTTGAAGAAGCTCATCTTTGGTGGGTGTTTTTTTTCGTTCAGTGAGTTGTGGTTGTGTGGCTAAGTGGGGGAATGGGTTAGGTATTTATAGGAAGGTGGAGGGTGGGGATTTGAAGTTTGATTACGTATTTTGTTTTGTTGGTATCTTGATTAGTGATGTAATTATTTGGCTTTGCTCTAAGAATAGTCAACGTAACGGTGAATGCCAAACTGCAAAGCCATGCAAGGTGGCAAGCCCTTTCTTTCATTTGAATTTTGTTGCTGTTATAGTTGTGAAAAGTCGGGAAAATTCCATTGAAAAAAAATATCGATTTACTTAAGCTTTTACCACGAGAATCAGACACGTGTTGATATGAACATTGCTTTCGTACACTGAAGAACATGGTGCCGAAGGAGTTATGCTTTTATAACAAAGATATATTTTAGTAAAGATTTTTATTTAAAATGGTTGGCTTACAAGAAACTTACGGAGATGTGTTCATACTCTATTTCGCTGCTACTAGATAAGTAATTTTATTTATTTATTTATTTATTTTTTGGGGTTGCTCTTATATTATTCTTTATCAAAATTTAATTTTTTATTAATAGTAGCTTTTAGTTATATTATTCACATTTTAAAAAATACGCAAAATATATTTTCAAATAAAAAACTGAGGACTTGTTTTTAAATTTTTCATGAGTTCTCTTATGTTGGAATATATTTTTTTATAATTTTTTACTATAAATAACATATACTAGCAAAAAAAAAAATAAAACTTCAGTGAAAAAATAAAACTTCAGTGAAAAAATAATATAAGACCAATGAATAATCAGGCAAAAAAAACTTATTTATCTAACTATTTAAAAAAAAAAAAAAAAACTATATTAAAATAGTTTGCAAAGGTACTTGTTTAACAAAAGTGCGTTTTTTAAAAAATGTTATTGTTTAGAGTGATTCATTAATAGGAGAGGCAATTAATTCTGATTTTTTTTTTAATGAAAATGCATTTTGATTCCATAAAAACATTCTAACTCCTTTAAGGCTCACTTGGATGAGGGTAAAGCACCTCTTTACCCTCTTCAAAGTTTTTACCCCCTCATAAGGGTAGGCTCCACCTCTTTTTCATGATTTAGTAGCCCATTTCTTCCCCCTCTTCCCCAGTCTTCGTTTTACCCCCTCTTCATTTTAGCCCCCGTGGGGGATAATTTTTTAGCTGGGTTGGGGCTAATAAAAAATTATCCCTATTCAAGTGGGTGGATTTTTAATATTTTTAACCCTCGTTAATGGTATTGTTAACTTGATTAAAATAAATATAATGCTAATAAAAAAAATAATAGATAAGCCAACAAGTCAAAATAAATATAATTAAAAAAATTGGATAATAACCAATCATTCAAAAGTACATATTTAAAAAAAGTTCTTTAAATAAATTTATAAAAAATTGAATTTTCAAGGAAATAAATAATATAACTTCAAATTGTCCAAAAATAATTAAATAGAGTGAGTTTTGCAATTTAATATTTAATTTAATGGGTAACCAAGTTTGAGACACTACAAGAGCAAAAGAGTCATTTGATTGATTTTTCCATCCTTCACCCCCTCTTATTTATAAAACATCCAAATCAAGTCAAAAGTTATCCATCATCCATAAATATCACATCAATGTGGGCTAACATTTTAAAAATAATACCCCCCTTATCTTATACCATTTCTAAAACTTATCCCCCTGAAATTTTAGCACCATCCAATTGGGCCCTTAGTAATAATAACTTTTAGTATATTTTAAAAATAAAAAATAACTATTATTAATTAGGTCTGAAAATACCTAAAAATTAATTAGGTTAATAAATAATTTTTTAATTATAATTTTAAAGTTTAATTAGTTATATTGACCATCTAATTAAAAAGTCGATTAATATTCAATATTTAAGTTATTTTGTAAAATTAGTTACAAAAGTATTTTAATACAAGTAAGAATAATAATATTTTAACTCAAGTTAATTTGTCAAACTAAGTGGAAACTGAAAAAAAATAAATGTCTATACCAAAATTAACAAATAGTTTGAAATAAAAAATGATCGAGCTGATTTGGTGGTTTAGGACTTAATGTATATTTTAGAGTCAATCTTAATTTTTAAAATTAAGTTAGATGAAAATTTAATAAAATATAAATTTTTAATACCCATATAAAAATTTGACTTTAATTAGTTTTATCAGTGCATCACAACAGTCAAACACTAGTATCTATATGAAATTATGTATGCTTTTTTTTTTTTTTTTAGGGGGGGATAATTTTTTTTTTCTTTTGTTAGAGTGGGAGTAAATGAGCGCCTGGACTAATCCTGATTGTAGTACTCGAATAAATAATCTAGACTATTATATTAGTTATGTTAGGGTTTATTTGGTGCGATGTAAAATATTAAAAATTTTTAAAAATTTTTCATTTTTATCTCACTCTACGAAGTACGAATTTATAAATTATCTTAAAATATCTCACTTTATCTCAATTTTTTCACTTCAAATATCCACTAAATGAGGTTTAGTTTGGATCAAAATTTTATCAAATTAAAAAAACTTAAACTACTTTTCTGACTTATTTTTTATAGAAAAATAGAAGAAAAATAATGCACGAGATTTTAAAAAATTTGTAAATAATTAAAATAGATAATAAACAATAATTTTTTAATATTTTGTAACACATTTGAATACGACAAACGTTTGAAATTTTAATATTTCATTGTTCATTTCTTTCAATTTTTATTTTCTCTTATCAAATTAATTGTCAATATCAAAACACACCATTTGATTTTTTTTTTTATCCCTATTACTTCTTTTTTTTTTTTTGGGCATGGAACTAATTAATAATTTTAACTCAAACAGAATCGAAAATAAGCGTCAAAGTACCTCTCAAAATTGTATACCATAATTAATAATTTTATTATTATTATTATTATTATTATTGACAAATTAAAGAAGCGTAGTCCTAGCGAATTAACAATTCAATTTCACCAAATAAGTGTACAACCCAATTTAACTCCAGCTTTTCTTAAACTTTAGACAAGTACATGCATAATTTTTTTATTTGAAAGTATGTTTGTAATTTTTTTAATACATACGAATAATATGTTTAAAAATTATTAAAAATGTTAATTAAATATTAAATAAAACTAACAAACCTAAAACATGTATATATATACATACATATATATATATATATATAAGACTAATCTTTCTCATCAAAAACAGCCCCCCAGTCCACATCCATCGCCATAAAAAATTACTATATATAGTTGATTGGGCGGACAGGGAAAAGAAACAAATATGAGTTGATTATTGGGGGGGGGGGGGGGGGGCGGGAAGGAGTCGAAAAGTCTAGCTCCAATTACGGAGAAAAACTAGCTGGCTAGGAGAGAATGATCCTCGGCATCTAAAACATGTGTTCGTTATCTGCTCGTGGCTACTCGTAATGGACACACAGACATGTATATCTCTATCCCAATCTTGATCCGATAGTTTTGACAAGTAAGAGTGTTGTGATACAATCCTTCACTGGAAGATTATCTTTTAATAAGTCACTTTCATCAATCCCAACCAAGCCTTCTTGAAAAGTCCATAGCATTATTTCTTCTGGTATCCTATTAAAAATTTTTATCAAAAAATAAAATAAAAATAATATAATACTAATAATAATATTATTGTAATAAAAATATATAAAAAAAAAGTGAGGGAGGGTGTTGAAGGAACTGAAACATGAGATTGTTTTTTCTTTTTTTTTTTTTTTTTAAAAATTCTGAAAAATTTAAAAGCATTTTGAATATTTTATATGTTTTGAAGGGATAGAAAAACATCTCATATAATTTTGTAATGTGAATGCACTACTTTTTATTTAATATTGAATCACTGGTGACCAGACTGTTGGTAGAAGTTAATTGTAACCAATATTTCAAAATAATGGGTATGAGCATAAATTTTAAATATTAATGATAATTATCCAAAATTTATCAAATATTAAGAGGACATAAATGTAATTGTGTGGCAAAAAAATATCTCGCCCGACCACAATAGTACTTTCTCGATTATAAATTATATCCCTCTACTAGAGAGAGTATATTCTAGTTAAATTGGGACTAGATATAGTTAAATCATATAATTATTTCACTTACCACACTCAATTATATCAGGAGAGAGGATTTACAAAATATTTATAATAAAATTACTTCCTTATGGGTCACAAAATTTACATCATCTAGTCATCTACCATTTAATACCACTACTATGTAATCAAACCAACATAAAGTATGTTGGATTTTCACTCTATAAATGGCATAAACGTAGTCAAGGTAAGGGCTCCTTCTTTTTCTTTCTCTCTCTCTCTCTCTCTTTCTCTCTCTCTACATGAGATTATTATCAGTGTTTATAACTAATTTAAGCATCAAAAAGTCCTTGGTCGGAAACCAATTTTGATTGTTTTATTCCACAATTTTCTTACATACAAGTTTGTACCAGAATGGAGTTTATAAAAACATTGGACAAGATGGATTTACAGAAAAGAGGATTAAAATTTTCTTGCAAAATAATTTACCCTTTTATTTTATCAAAAGACTAATATTTTTTAATTAACCATAATAATTGTGTACTATACATATTGTTAGTATAAATTTATTGTAACTCAGAGTTGAACTATTCTAGTTTTATTAAATTTTATAAAATTTTACAAATTTATTGTACCTTTTTATAAAAGTTTCTTGGCCTTGCCCACAAGGCTTGCAACTCAAAGTCGAACTATTGTAGTTTCCGTTTGGGAACGCTGGCTAAGAATTAACTTTTTTTCACTTTCCGAACAAAAAGAAAAGTTATTTTTTTAAGTTGCTAATTAAAAAAATTAATAGATAAAAGCTAAATTTTTAAGGGCAAATGCATGTTCGATAATCCTTAAGACTCGTTGATATATTTTAAATCTTAGATTTATTTTTAAGGTATTTGAAATGAGGTTGGAAAAATTTTTAGGCCAAAGATGCTATCTAAGACTCGATTTAAAGACAATAAAATATAATTTTAATATTTGTATATTACAAAAATAAAAAATCACAAATAATATTAGGTATATAATACGTACACAAGCATCAAATAATAAATATTTTATTCTTTGTTGGGTTATTGGTTAATTTTACAACTTTCTTTAGTTGTTTTTAACCGTGTAAATTATGAAATAAATGATAAAAATTAATTTATAAATTAAGTCAGTCAAATTGAGATAGTTATGTATTTAAAAATTAATATTGGGTCGAACTTAAAAATGAAAATACGTTGGATGGGCCCAATGACCTGCCCCTTAGTCCTAGATTTTGGAATTTTTCACCCAAGTTAGAAACCAATCGTTGTCCTAGGCCTGAATCATCGACCCAACAGAAAATGACGAAAGAGCATATAGCAATGAAAACTGATGAAAAAGAATGAAAAATGATGAGAAAGGAAAGGTTGCAGAAAGAGGGAGATTATTATTATTATTATTATTATTATTATTATATTACCTTATAAGTAGTGATTTGAAACAGTAATAAGGTTATTTTGTTATGATGTATGATCATCATATTTATTTACACTGAGTTTGATTTTGTACGTTAACCATCACTATTATATTGTTTAGACGTTATGATTTTGTGATATTTTTATTTTTATTTTTTACATTTATGCCGTTGGCAACAACTGAATGCAGGAAATTTTAAAAAAAAAAAGAAAAAGGACCCGTTAGAAAGATTGTAATCGGAAAAAAAGAAATTCACACAGGAAGGAGGGGGGGGGGTGTGTGGGGGACAAGTTGGGTTAGGGGTCAGGTTTCGGGCCAAGGCAGGGTGGCGTAAGCCCTGTCCCAAGCTGCTCAGGTCAGTCGGACCAGGTCAATACGAACTCGCGGGAAGGGTCTTTATAAAATCAGAACAAATGCCAACACAGCTACAAATTAAACAAATAACTATTTTGCAACATTTATATATCTAAATCATAAATTCACTATTCATTTCTTGCCAGAATCATACTACAAGCAACTGAAATAGAGGCATTGTGCACTTCATACGTGCATAAATTTATTGTAAATATATACGTATGTATCATGTATGCCAGTGAAAAAGTGGCTGGTTTCATGGGCAGAACACGACCTTATAATTGGTGCCAGCGGGGCAGGTGAACAAACTGGTTGGGTCATCCTGAGGGTAGCTATAGGCATCTGGGCACCTGTCCTTAAAGAATTTGGACAGAGCGGTGGGTCCACAGCTCCCCGGTCCATTAGTACAACAATACTCGTTGGTCTTGTAAACAGTACACGGGTTGTTGCAGCCACCCGGTGCCTTGAGCTCGGCCGGACACTCCTCGTTTATCTTGGCGGCGCACCGGAGATCCTTGCATACTCCGGCGGTGGCGGGGCTGAAGTCCATGGGGATATTGAACCCGTCAACCAGAGATATGTCGACGTAGTCCAAGTTATTGGGTTGGTTCAATGCGAATTCGGCTAGGGTGTTTGGGGGGCTCCCATAGCCCTGGCATTGTAGGAGCCCATTGCAGTCACCGGTCTGGCATTTTCCTTTACCACTGGCGTCAAAGTTGCAGCCGGTTCGGCCCCAAATGCGAGCCTGGGTGGTGCCGGGGGCAACCGTGATGGTCCAGGTCTGGCCTTGGTCGAGCTGCTTGCCCCCGCCGGGACTGGCACCGGCCCAGACCGTGTAGGTGCATTGGTTTACGATGTCAAAGGTGGCTGCATGAATAATGGAGGGTGTGATTGTGAAGAGGGTGAAGAGGAGAATTTGAAATTGGAACAAAGTGTGCTGGTTTTTGGTGAAGCTGATCATTGTAGCAGCCGATCAAGCAAGTGTATATATTGATCTGGTATTTTGAGCTAGCTAGGCTGTATCTATAGGGGTTTATATAGTTTCACGGCGGCTAACTGGAGTTGGGTTTTGTGTGGTTAGCTCCACCATTCGTGCTAAGAATAGTCAAAGTTTATGACGGTCTTGAATTGCTATTGCACAAAAGTCCATGACTCTGGCGCACATATGATACTTCAGAGACGTCTGCATCTAGCTATTTTTTCGATCCATTCACATTTTCAGTTCGGCAAAACAAAACACAGTTACTTAGCTTGAATTTTGTTAATTATTCAGTTAAACCACATGTTAATTAGCTTGTGCAAATACACGGCCAGAAAATTAGCTTTTTTTTTTTTTTTTTTTAAAGCATATATCACTCCAAAAGAGAACAATGTTATAAACTCAACGCAGGTTAATAAAGTTTTAATTGTATATTAATTGGATGCTACTCAAAGAGTTTTTACTAAAAAGAAGAAAGAACGAGAACGATGTGACAGATTTGTAGGCAAATCATTTTATTATATATTTGACATTATCACATCATTTTAATCTTTTTTATTTAATAAAATTTTTTAATACAATAGCAATTTTCTTCTCCAAAATAAAAAAGAATGTATTAAAAATCGAGATACAACGGTTGCTAATTCATTTCCGTTGTTTTTTCTTATGGAATTTTCTTGTTCATGTATTATTCTTCGGACGTGTATATATATATATATATATGTTAAATGTGATCACAAATATTCGTGTGTGTATATGTATTTATGTGTGTGGGCTCCACAGCATAAATGGAATAGTTTGTACATATAGATGCCAAGGTTTAAATACAATGTGAAACTGGAATTCTAACACTTTGTTGCAAAAGAAGAAGAAGAGACTAACCACACTTTGGTATTCAAATGGATATGGAAGGACTTCAGTGGTGGTCTTCTTCCGCTATCATAATGTCGGCAAGCATATTTGGTTGGGTTGCGTAAAATCGGTTCATTTAATTTGGTTTTTAATTTGTTTGATTTCAGTTACTTTTTATATTTGAATTATATTTTGAATATTTGATTTCGATTTTCATATTTGCATAACCAAAAATCGAATTACATATTTGTATATATAAAAATATGACTTTAGTTAATATAATAATAAATTTGTACAATAATAAAATTGAATATTTAATATTTTTGTATATAATATGATTTTAGGTTAATATAATAACAATAGACTGATAAAAAATAATATTAGACATTCATACATACATATATATATATATATATATATATATATGATATCAGTTAATTTAGTTTTAATTGGAATCGAAATGAATTATTTTGATTCGGTTCCCTCCTTTCTATTCAGACAATTCGGTTTCCTCCGGCTCTGTATTTAAGAACCGAAATAAGTCGAAAGCGAAATAATTTCTCCTAATAGTTACCAAAAAAAAAAAAAAATTGAAATCAAAATAAAAAAATACCGGCTTTGGGCCTCCCATGAGAAGCCGCCGACGGGAGATGTTAATTAAACTTCCAGAAATATCTGCTTCTGTAGGAGTTGTTTAATAATGCTGCCATTTTTTTTTTATATTTTATATGTTTTGTTTTATGTTATTGTTTTTTTTTTTAAAGAAAAATTAAAACTACGTTTTAAAATATAATTTTATTTATAATTATTAAGTTTTTATTTTTAAAAAATATTTAATTTTATTAGTTTTTTAAAAATTAATTTAATTTAATAAAATATATTTCATATTAATTTAATTAATTAGATTAATTAAATTAATCAATTAAATTATTTGTTAAAAGTCATTTAATTCAATAAATATAAAAACAATTTAATAAAATATATTTCATATATAAAAAAATAAAATAAAATTAATTAATTAATTTAGTTTTATTATTTATTAAAAATAATTTGATAATATAAATTACATATTAATTTATATAATTAATTTAATTAATTGAATTTAATTATATTATATTATTAATTAAAATAATTTATTTTGATAAAACATTTGAATAAAATAATTTATTTTAATATAATGTAGCAAAAATAGACAAAATTTTGAATTGACAAAATATTTGTGACAGAAAAATAAAATGAAAACACTTTTTTTCTTATATTTTTCTGTTCAATTTTTATTTTACTTTTTTATATTTTTCTGTTCAGGTTTTTATTTTTTTGAAACAGAAACATAAATGAATCTAATAAATATATTTTCGTTACAAGTTTATAATATTTTAAGATTGTACAAACAAAATAAAAATAAAAAATAAAAAATAAAAATGTTACGGAACCCGAATGTTGACGTTTCTCTCTTTATTTATTTCTTTTCTTATTTTTTTTATATGAGGTAGACCCGCATTAATTAATTAGATATTGGGAGGCTAAACGCTAGGTTGAATATTCAAGCTTTAATTAACTCGGTAAACTTCCAGAGAAAAACCCCACGCTGGGTTGGTCCAGATTGATGCGATAGCACAATGTAGTTGTATCAAGTGGTCTAATTTTCTTTTTCTCGGTTCATCTAGAAGCAGCAAGGAGATGTTTGTTTTGGGATGATGGGGAGTCTATTTTATTGGAGTAATTTTTTTATCTTCTATTATATTAATTTGAATGACAGGGATAATAATTATTCGGAGTTAACAATATCTCATATAAGAGTAAATTTATATTTTACGAGAGAGGTGGATAACGGAGAATTGTGAAAAAATTTCATCTTAGTGAAAAAATTTTACCTTTTCTTATTATCTCATAAAATATTTTTTTTATTTTTGTGTAAAATCTTAAGAAGCATTCTACTATAAATAATTATAATGAATACCATAAAATAATAATTTATTTAATCAAATTAAAATTAATTAATTATTATTAATTATTAAATTATTTTATCAAAATAATATTTTATTTTATTTTATCAAAATAATATTTAATAACTATTTTTTATTTTTATATTTTTTAATACATTCGAATACAATATGCACTTAAAATTTCATATTTCATTCTTCTTTTTCTTCTATTTTTCTTTTCTCTTATTAAATTATTGTCAATCCAAACACCCCATTCGATTTTTTTTTTTTTCTTTACCACATTTTTTATTTGGGCACAGGACTTATTAATAATTTTAACTGACATACTCGAAAATAAATGTCAAAATGCCTATCAAAATTGCGTGCGTCGGTTAATAAATTTTTTTTTTGGCAGACTAAAAATGCATAAACTTAATTAATTAACAATTCAACCTCACCATCTATGTATATATATGCCACACATTTTAACTCCAGTTCTTTTAATTATTAAAAGTAAATGAATAAAAAATTAAATATGAAACTAACAAACCTAAAACAAAATATATATTAATATATATATGTAAGAGTAGAGGTGACAAAATCTACCCAAATCTATCAACCCACCCAATTAAACCCATAATAAATGGGCTTGGGTCCCATTATTTTATTAATTGGGTTGTAATTAGGTCACTTATAAAATACCCATTTATAAACGGATGCAATTGGGTTGTGAAACGGAATCCGTTAAAACACCCATTTAAATTAAAAAAAAATTAGTTTAATCCCCCCTCTCTCTCTTTACACTGTTCTCTCTCTCTCTAGCAATATCTATAATAAATGTATAATATATACATTACATATATATGATGTGTATATATATATATTCAGGGTATACAATAAATGTATAATATATACATTACATATAATTTGCTTCTTTTTCCATTCTCTATTCCTATTCTCTTCCATACTCAATTCAAGTAACACGCGCACGCATACACGCCTACACACACGTGCGTGCACACATGCGCGTGCGTGCGCAGGCACACACACGCGCCCACACAAACCCACACACGCGCGTGCGCGCGTGCACGCGCACAAACACACGCGCGTGCAGACACACACGCGCGTGCAAACACACACACGCGCACAAGCACGCTTGCGCACACACGCGCACACACGCGCACACATGCGCACGCGCACACACACACACCCCACACACACATACACGCGTGCGGGAGCAGAGAGTGAGAGAGAGAGAAAGTTGTTGATTTAAAATTGAATAAAAAATAAATCGGTTCGTACAAGTTCGAAATTAACTTAAAAATGTAAATATAATATATAATATTATATAATATGTATAATATTATATTAATTAAAATAAATATTGATGTATTTATATATATATATACACATTAATTGAATTAAATTTTTAACTTTTTTTAAAAAGTAAGTTAGGATATAAGTAAATGGGTTGGATATGGATTTATGGGTTTGAAATAACCCGTATTCAACCGGCCCATATTTAACCTGTTTTTTAAATGGGTGAGTTTGGGTTATACCTATTTAACCTTTAACCCTTAACCTGTTTAAACTCATCACCAACCTGCTCAACCCGCCCATTTTACCATCCTTATGTAAGAGTAATCTTCCTCCAAGAACCCCAAATCCACATCCATCGCCATGTATATATATATATATGGGGGTTTTTGGAGGCCGGTCACTATTTATGGACTTATAAAGATTTAAGTCATACCCAAAAATCTTATTTGTGAATAGGTCACACTTGCAACAAAAAGACCAAAAAGGATATCATGCGTTTTTCACTACATTTCAAAACTGTCAGTTTTATCCGAAAATAGTGCACAGTTTACTCATAACTTCCGTGACTTTCCATCTTCTTTATAAAGCAAGTAAAACTGATTTTTGGAAACAAAATCAAAACTGTTTGAGAAAAACCTAATTCCGCGACTTTCCATCTTCTTTACAAAATAAGCAAAACTGATTTTTGGAAACAAAATCAAAACTATTTAGGAAAACAGTACCACATAATAAAACAATACCGCATAAAAAATAATACCACATAATAAAACATTATCACATAATAAAACAGTACCACATAATAAAACAGTACCGCATAAAAACAGTACCGCATAATAAAACAGTACCTCATTAAAACAGTACCATTCTTTGCATGATATAGTCATGCGGTACTGTTTTTGAACGAGCATGCATCATAAAAAAAACAGTACCGCAGACATGTTATACTGTCACACATGTGGTACTGTCGGTAATTCGTTTGATATGTGAACTATTTTTGTGTTTACATGTGATGTTTGCATGATAGAGTCATGCGGTACTGTTTTTGAACGAGCATGCATCCTCAAAAAAACAGTACCGCAGACATGTGGTACTGTCACACATGCGGTACTGTCGATCATTCGTTTGATATGTGAATTATTTTTGTGTTTTACATGTGATGTTTGCATAATATAGTCATGCGGTACTGTTTTTGAACGAACATGCATCCTAAAAAAAACATTACCGCAGACATGTGGTACTGTCACACATGCGGTACTGTCGGTTATTCGTTTGATATGTGAACTATTTTTGTGTTTACATGTGATGTTTGCATGATATAGTCATGCGGTACTGTTTTTGAACGCGGTACTGTTTTTGAACGAGCATGCATTCTAAAAAAAACAGTACCGCAGTCATGTGTTTAAATACGTAATCCAGATCTGTATATATTCATTCGATCGACGTTAATCTCACAGCACAAACTCGCGTAATCCGTGTGTATTCCTTCGTATATAATCCTTTAATAGATTTTTATCTCACTATATGTTCACGCAATTGATAAGGAATGAAACAAAAACGGAAAACGTGATTCTCGGTTTCATAATTTTCGGCAACTTCATCTCAGTTAATTATAGAAAAATGGCATTTAAGTCATATTATAAATTATATTTAAAACAAACTCGTGGGATCCACTCAAAAGTATGACTTAAATACAAAACTTTTTACATTAATGTGACTTAAAAGCAATACTTTTTTTTTGAGTGTGACTAATAACTTTAAAAGATTACCAAGTATGACTTGGATACAATTTTTCGTATATGTATCTATACGGTACATACTATAATTGATTGAGAAACGACATGTAAAAGAAACAAATATGAGTTGATTATTGGTGGGGGAAATTTGTCGATCTCCTCGTGCAGTTGGCCCAACGAGGTAGTAATGAACGTAGCAAATGGGGTAGAAAAGTCTCCAAAGGAGAAGACTAGCTAGCGCTTGGAGAGAATTATCCGCAGCATCTAAAATCGGGTTCCAACTATGGCAGGGTATAGTCCAGTTTAAAAATACAACTGAAGTGTATTGGATAACTGTCGTGACAATTTGTTTGCAAGGAGGATAAATTGATAAAGGGTAAAGGTTAAAGTTTAATTTTAATAAAATATTATAATAAAACAAATTGTCATGATCATTGTTATTTTAATAATAATTAACTTTAATAAAAAAAATATGTTATTAAAATATATACTTTTGAATAAAAATATTAATTATAAAAAATAATTTTATCATAGATTAATATTTCAATAGTAATTAATTTAATAGTGAATTATTATTTATTAAAAATTATTTTTATTTTGATAAAATAATTTAATAAAACAAATAATTTTAATTTATTTAAATAAATTATTGATTTTAATAAATTATATTAATACAATACATAATCTAATAAATTATTTTTAATGAGGCATAATTTTTATTTAATAAAATATTTTAATAAAATAAATTATTTTAATAATTCATTATTATTTATTAAACGTTACTTTTAATTTGAGAATATAAATAATTTTATTTATAAATTAATATTTTAATAGTATTATTTTAATAAAATAAACTATTTTAATAATAAACTATTATTTATTAAATATTATTTTGATAAAATAATTTATTAATTAATTAATTTTAATTTGACTAAATAAAATATACCTCAGTTGTTTTTTTTTTTTTTCACTGGACTATAGTCACTATACACTGCAACCCTAGGAACCCGATTTTAGATGCTGCGGATCATTCTCTCGTAGCGCTAGCTAGCTAGTTTTCTCCCTTGGAGTCTTTCTACCCCATTTGCTACGTTCATTACTATCTCGTTGGGCCAATTGTACCAGGAGATCGACAAATTTCCCCCACCAATTAATAATAAACTCATATTTGTTTCTTTCCATGTGGTGTCTCAATCAACCATAGTATGTATCATATATATATATATATATATATGGCGATGGATGTGGATTGAGGGGTTGTTTGAGAAGGATTAGCCTTATATATTATTTTTTATTTTTATTTTTTGCTTTAAGTTTGTTAGTTTCAGATTTAATTTGTTGTTTATTTACTTTTTATAATTAAAAGAATTGGAGCTAAAATGTGTGGTAATTAGTTAAGTTTACTCATTTTTAGTCTGTCCCCTCCAAAAAAAAAAGAAAAACGGACGTATGTAATTTTGTTAATTAGGCACATCGATGTTTATTTTCGAGTATGTTTAAGTTAAAATTATTAATTAGTCCCGTGCCCAAATAAAGAATATAGTAGATAAAAAAAAATAGTTGAATGGGGTGTTTAGGTTAATAATAATTTGATAAGAGAAAAAAAAAATAGAAGAAAAAGAAGAATGAAATATGAAATTTTAAGTGCAGATCATATTCGAGTGTATTAAAAAATATAAAATAAAAAATATTTATTAAATATTACGTTAATAAAATAAAATAAATTATTTTAATAATAAATTATTATTTGTTAAATATTATTTTGATAAAATAAATTAATAATTAATTAATTTTAATTTGATTAAATAAATTATTATTTTATAATATTTGTTATAACTATTTATTAAAAAAAAAAAACTCTTCTTAAGGTTTTCCACGAGAGTAAAAAAAAATTTTACAGAAGTAATGAGAAAAAGTAAAAATGTTTTTACCATCATCCATTACTCACCTCTCTCCTAAATTAAAAATTTACTTCTATATAAGAGTAATTGTTAATTCAAAATAAAATTTACCTTCTATTATTAGCAAAATAAATATTTCCTTACTGTTCCTAGATAAGCCGAGAAAAAGAAAATTAGATCACTTGATAAAATTACACCGTCCTATTGAATCAATCTGGACCGTCCAAGCGCGTGGTTTTTCTCTGGAAGTTTACCGAGTCAAGGCTTGAATATTCGACCTAGCGTTTAGCCTCCCAATATCTAATTAATTAATGCGGGTCTACCTCATAAACATAAGAAAAGAAATAAATAAAGAACGAAACGTCAACATTCAACAACGGAAGCTGGTATTTCTCATATTTATACATAAAAATATTCAATTTATTATTGTACAAATTTATTATTATATTAACTAAAATCATATTTATATATATATATATATATATATATAAGTATCTAATTCGATTTTCGGTCGTGCAAATACGAAAATCGAAATCAAATATTCAAAATATAATTCAAATATAAAAAGAAACTGAAATCAAACTAATTAAAAACCAAATTAATTGAAGCGATTTTACGCAACCCAACCAAATATGCATATGCCGACATTAATGTGGTATCATATGATTCCGGAAGAAGACCACCGCTGAAGTCCTTCCATATTCACTTGAATACCTTTCAATGGCCTAACCATATCTGCACAGCTTACTTTACTGACTTCATGAGTGCTTCCATCTCGGCTTGCAACAAGTAAAACGTAAGACTTTAGTGTGTGTCCATCCATGTTCGGTTTCTGCTCAAAATTCTATATATACACATGACGTGTAATTCCTTAGAAGATAAACAACAGTCAATACATACATGGACTTGTACAATGTAGTTTTCGTAGAACCCAAAGAAACCCAAGTCATGAGTCAGACTTATCAATTTCGGACTGAATAGCCAAACTGTATTGAAAATTCAACAAGAAACTTTATATATACATATATATATTTCATTATGGGTGATCAACAGAACAACGTGCCAACCAAAGCCACGTGTCTGGCCTTCATAAATTATTCAAATTCGTTTTCGACTTGGTAAGCAATTCTTTCTATATTGCCTACCAAATTTTCCAAGGCTTTTCAATGAATTTTAGGAGGAAAAAAAAAAAATTGCTAGATTGCAATCTAATAAATCCCGCAATAGTCGCAGCAACTAACGAGGTTTAATTAACTAGTCTCAGTTTGAGAAAAATCATTTCAATCTTGACAAAACGGTTCGAATTATTAATATATAATTCTAAGCCATCAAAGTGCTGGTATGTTTTAACTTGAGGATGCTAGCACTGAGCAAATGTTATATAATTGAACTTGTTAATGGGTTGGATTTAATTCAAACTCGGCCCGAATCAGATCTGATAATATTATATTAGATTCGTCTAATTAAATTTATAGTTTAATGGATTTAGATTCGTTAAATTTAAAAATTAATGTATTTAGATTCAGATAACTCGCTAGATTTATCATTTTTAAAAATAAAATATTTAAAAATAAAAATATAAAATTAAATATACAAAATTTAAACATAATAAAATTAATAATTTTAACTATTTTACTCTACTATATAAATATATATATATATATATATGAAACATATATAAATAATTATATATATAATTATAATATATATACGATTTGGTGAAAGAATGTCTCGGCTACCGGGCGAGTCGAAACAAACATTCTGTGATTGAGTTCGATTTTCTCACGAACTTCCAAACTTGGAGAACTAGAAAAGTCATCGTCTGAAAAGTTTTCATGATGATCGGTGGTGATCAAGCGAAATGGGAAGTCATTTCCTTCCATGTCATTGAATTCATTGAAGTTGTTATGGTGTTGCACTCCACTTGTAATCATTTGTTCACCAGAAAAATGAAATAAAAATTATACATATATATAAATTGTCTATATTTGGGCACAATTATATGTATATATATAATATATTTTGAATAAAATATTTTTTTACTTTTATAAAATCATAATTTAAAAAAATTATTTTCTAAAATAGGTTGAATCCGTTGGGCATGTGGATGTGAACTGAATCCGCAAGGCACATTGGTAAGTTGCTTGGTCATATATATATATATATATATATATATTTTTCCCTTTTCTTTTACTTTTTTTTTTTCAAGAGTGGGGGAGAAAAAAAATTTCCAATGATTAGGTTTTGTTGAGATTCCTTGTACTCATAAATTATAATTGATTAGAATTTGTATGCAGTGCCATGGGCAGAACCAAAGTTTTTTTAGTCACTGGGGTGAAAATTAAATGTTACATTGGAAAAAAGTGAAAATATTTTTATAATATAATTATGTAATTATAGAAAAAAGTGAAAATTTTCGTGAATCATCTTCAAAAATTAAAATTGTTTTTACAAAATTAACAATTTTAACAACGAATTGACTTTTTAAATGTGTGCCGTGTGAAAAAAATAACAATTACAAGTAGATAACAGAGACGGTTAATAAAACTAAAGGATAACGGATTAATAAAATTATATAAAATAATATAAATATATATATTAAATATTTTTTTTTTCAGGCCACGCCTTGACTATGTGGTTCCGCACATTTGTAGTGCCCACTGCCTACCTGTGAACTTTATTTTCTAAGAGGGGGGCGGTGAAGGTGAGAGACGAAAGATCACTTGTCTAATTAACTGGTCAAAATTCACTGTTAGCATTGTTGTCTCGTGTCAAACATGTTTTATAACTAGGGATGTCAAATATACCCGTACTTGGTGGGTATCCGCTTCACCCGCTCTGTTCGGGGAGGGTATGGGAATGTTAATGGTGGGGACGGGAACGGGTATAGAGATTTGAAATGTTACCCGCACGGGTATTGGGACGGGTACGATAGTCCCCACCCTTCCCGGTACCCGTTTAAATATTTATTTGTTAATTTTGTTGGCATAGTGACTCCTTTAGAAGTCCCACATCGGTTTCTCACAAAGAAGTAAAGGTCTTGTGAGGTTATAAATAAAGACCACTTCATCTTTGGTTAAGTGCATCAGTCAAAGTCAAATATTATATAGATATTTTTAATTTTTATTTAATATATATATGTAATATATTTTTTTATTTAACATATATAATATTTATAATAATTTTAAATATTTATTTTATACATATAATATATAATTTGTAATAATTAATATACTTGCCAGGTAAATGGAGACGGGGATAGGAATTTTATTATTTTGTGGGGACAGGTATGGGGAAAATTTTTTTTCCCGAAACGGAGATGGGGACGGGGACGGGTAAGGGTATTGCTAAACGGAGACGGAAAAGATCATACCCGCCCCATACCCGCCTCGTTGACATCCCTATTTATAACCTTTTAATTTGAATCTTAGGCTACATTTTTTTAAGAATAAGACTTTTATAGTAAATGTTTACTTATTTTCAGTTGTTTGATAACTAAAAGAATATGAAAAAATAGTTTTCTAAAAAAATTATTTGTTTCAAAACTTTCAAAAATAATTTACTCCCCAAAAATGGGTAAATTATTTTTAACTGATCGATTGTGTCTAAATACCTGCTGGTTAAGATTGATGTGCAAATTGAAAATTGGCGGCCTCTACTTCCCTGCCAAACAAAGTTCCTCTCTCTCTCTCTCTCTCTCTCTCTCTCTATATATATATATATTATGGGTATTAATTTTTTTTTGGTATTTCTTCTTTGCAAATACATATTCACTCCTTGCATGATATATATTATGGGTATTAAATTTTTTTTGGTATTTCTTCTTTGCAAATACATATTCACTCCTTGCATGATATAGGGTCCGTTTGGTTTGTAATAATTTGATGAAAATTTTCAAAAATCTCTATAAATCTCTGTTAATTTTATATTATATCAATTTTTTTCTCTCACTGCACGTATTACGAACTCTCCTCAAACCACAATTTATCTCAATTTATCTCATTTTTTCTTACTCCAAACAAACCCACAGCTTGCTTACTAACCTATGTATTTCTTTAATGGTTATATCAAATTATTTGGAGTCTAAAGTTAAACAAAAACAAAATTAAGCAATTAAAAAAAACTATACATGTACTTTTTTATCAGTCACAAAATTATAAATTAAAATTTTATATTTCAGATATTCTAACATTGCACCCTCAATAAATAATATAATTAATTTATTTAATTTATCTTGTAACATAATTGATTTTAAATAATATTTTATTAATTTTAATTTAAAAAATTCAATCAAAATAACTGTTGTCGATATCACCAATAATATTCCATAAACAATACCATAGTTGGAAAAAGAATCAATTCTTTTGTATAATTTAATATATCAATGGTAATATTAATTTTTATTTTTAAAAATTCTTTTAACATTTTTAGGTACGTTTAACACACTAACAAATACCGAAAAATTTAAAAATTTATAAAAACATCTAAAAGTTATTTTCTTTTTTATTATATTACACAAATTACGAGTTCACAATTATCTCATTTTATTTCACTTTTTTTACTCCAAACATCGGCTTAATTTCACAAACAAATTAAAACAGTCAATATCCGAATATCCGGATATATATTTGAGAGTCTTTTTTTTTTTTTTTCTCTTCACTTGGGCCTTGGGCAATTGCCTATGTTAGCTAAAGCCCAAATGGCCCTGCTTCTGTCTTGGCAAACTGCCCCCAGTGAAGCTTCTCTCCATCACTGCCACCCTCTACGAAGGCTTGTCAGCTCCCAAAGCCTCTGACGACAGCTGGATGAACGTGTGGAACTGTGATCACTCGTCGGCAAAAACCGAAAATGATGATCGTGGCGGGGACAAGTATATATTGTTGTGTGGATAAAATTTACATGATTAACGAAATTTGCTAACTGGGCAGAGAGAAGGAAAACCTCTTTATCTCCATCTCTATCATCAACGCTCAAGTTGCAGAGAGAAGGAAAACCTCTTAATCTCCATCTCTATCATCAACTCTCAAGTTGCAGAGAGAAGGAAAACCTCTTTATCTCCATCTCTATCATCAACGCTCAAGTTGCAGAGAGAAGGAAAACCTCTTAATCTCCATCTCTATCATCAACTCTCAAGTTGCAGAGAGAAGGAAAACCTCTTTATCTCCATCTCTATCATCATCGCCCATTATAATAGGTGATGTAGTGCACGAAAGTTGATTTTGGAAATCCTTTTTTTTTTCCCTTTGACCATTTCAATGCTTTTGAGGTGTTTGGTAGAATGATTGTTTGCACTTTCTTTATCAAGTTTTTTTTTTCTTTTTTTTTTTTTGGGTAAGTTTCTTTATCAAGTTATTGGAACACTGTGTGCCGATAAATTTTTCTTGAAAATTTATTTTTGTGCCAAAATACAAAACTAATAATAATAATAATAATTAAAGAACTAATTCTACATGTAAAATATTTTACTTATACATCTAAATAAACAATCAGAACCTTAACATAAAACATTTTTGCAGAACACACTTTATTTATGTTTTTCAAAAAAATTTCTCTGAACCATGAATAAATATATATGTTTTCTTTAAAAGTATTTTATAACTCAAAAATCAAAGGCTTTTAAAATTTTGAAGACGACGCAGAATTTGCATTCAGCTGAAGACTTCTCTCTCTCGCTTATGCAGGGAGACGTATGTGCAAGTTGACGGTGAAATGCATACAAGGACAACAGATGTATCAAGTTGCACCATATATATTATTTACGAAAACCCATTACTCCCAAAAAAAAAAAAGAAAAAAAAAAACACCAGAATCCAAGAAAAGAAGAGTAAGGAGAAGAAGAAAAGATCTATAGAGAGAGAGAGTATATATTAGAGAGAGCATAAGTAGCATAGGATTAGATAACACTCGCAACCATAGGTTACAAAACACGGCACATCACTACATGTGCTCATGAGTTTTATTCTTCGCTACATATCTTTGAATCCTCGTAAATGGGACACCAAAGTTCTTATTATGGGTACTAACTTAGCTTAATCTTTTAAGCAGGGCAAAACACAACCTTATAGTTGGTCTCCGAGGGGCAGGTAAATGTGCTTGTAGGATCATCTTTAGGATAACTATAAGCATCCTTGCACCTTTCCTTGAAATACTTCGAGTAATTCGTGGGTCCACATTTTCCAGAGTTACAACAATACTGATCGGTCTTGAACACAGTGCAAGGGTTATTGCACCCGCCCGGAGCTTTCAACTCCTTAGGGCACTGCGCGTTGAGGTCGGCTTTACAAGTGATGCCTTTGGTGCACCCACCGGACGTCGGGCTGAAGTCCATCGGGACGTTGAACCCATCGACGAGAGATATGTCGAAGAAGTCCTTGTTCCCGTATTGGTTCAGCGCGTATTCCGCCAGCGTGTTTGGGGGTGTGCCAAAGGCTGTGCACTGGAGGAGCCCATTGCAGTCGCCGGTCTGGCACTTGCCTTTCCCGGAGGCGTCGAAGTTGCAGCCGGTCCTAGCCCATATGCGGGCTTGTTTCGTCCCGGCGGGGGCGTTGATGGTCCAGGTCTGGCCGTGGTCGAGCTTCCGACCGCCGCCGGGCACGGCTGCAGCCCAGACCGTGTACTGGCAGTTGTTTTGGATGTCGAAGGTGGCTGCTTGGGCGGAGGTGAAGAGGAGGGAAATGGCGAAGAAAATGGAGAGTGGGAGAGATTTGAAGAAGCTCATCTTTGGTGGGTGTCTTCTTTTGTTCAGTGAGTTGTGGTTGTGTAGCTAAGTGGGGGGAATGGGTTAGGTATTTATAGGAAGGTGGAGGGTGGGGATTTAGAGTTTGATTACGTTTTTTTTTTTTTTTTTTGGTTGTGGCTTTACTCGAAGAATAGTCAACGCGACGGTGAATGCCAAACTAAAAGCCATGCAAGGTGGCAAGGCCTTTCTTTCATTTGAATTTTGTTGCCGTTATATTTGTGAAAAATCGGAAAATTTCATTAAAAAAAATATCGATTTGCTTAAGTTTTTACCACGAGAATCAGACACGTGTTGAGAAGAACGTTGCTTTCGTACAGTGAAGAAAAAGGTGCCCAAGGAATTATACTTTTATGAATAAAATATATTTTAGCAAACATTTTTATTTAAAATGGTTGGCTTGCAAGAAACTTACGTAGAAGTGTTCAAACTCTAATTCGCTGCCCCTAGATAAGTAATTTTATCTATTTATTTTTTTTCGCCGCCCCCGGGGGGTTGGTTTGTCTTATATTATTCTTTTATCAAAATTTAATTTTTATTAATAGTAGCTTCTAGATATATTATTTACATTAAAAAAATTACACAAAATATATTTTAAAATAAAAAACTGACGACTTTTTTTTATTTTTACATGAGTTATCTTATTTTGAAATATATTTTTTTTATAATTTTTATTATAAATAACACATACTAGCAAAAATTAAAAAAAAAAAACTTCAGTGAAAAAATAATATAAAACCAATGAATAATCAAAACAAAAACTGATTTATCTAACTATTTCAAAAAAAGTGTATTAAAATGGTTTTCCAAAGATACTTGTTTAGCAAAATTGCGTTTTAAAAAATTTTATTGTTTAGAGTGATTGATTAATAGGACAGCCAGTTAATTCTGATAAATTCTTATGAAAATGCATTTTGATTGCATAAAAAAATTCTTACTCCTTTGATAATAACAACCTTTAGTATATTTTAAAAATAAAAAAATAACTATTATTAATTGAGTTTGAAAGTACCTAAAAATAATTAGGTTAATAAATAATTTTTTATATAAAGTGCAAAAATCATCCCTACAGTTTACTCTCAGTATCGTTTAATCCCACACATTTCAATTGCAATAATCAAACCCCTATACGTTAAGTATCAATTCAATCTTTCTGTTAGTTAACAGCTAGAAACAACCGTTACATTAAGAATAAAAAGTTAGTTTCTTTATAATTTACCTTTAGTGTTTGATAATGAGGATCTTCTGAGAACATCTGAAATGATTTGGAGACCCCTCGACGCCAGAGTGAAAGGATCGGGAGAATCCAGAGAAGGGGAACCGAGCCGATCCACCGATCGGGGGTGGGCCTATCTGCTCCTTTGGATGACCGAAGTGATCCTGTAACTTGAACAGATAAAGGGAGCCGAGGTATTCAGCCGAACTAGCTAACCATCCTATCGACTCGAACTCCTCTTCCTGGGATGACGAGGAGGCACGGGTACTTTGACAACTTCAAAGGCAAGATCAACAGGAAATATAGAGATTGATTTGAATCCCCTGCCTGCCTTATCCAACTAAGGAAATCGCAACAAATCTGGAAAAACTCTTAATTTGACTCCAACTACAACTCCACAGAATATTCCTATAAATAGGGGAAAAAATCAGCCTAACAGGTATGAGAAAATTCTCTCTCTCTCTCATTTTCTATACAAAAACCCTGCCACCTGTGCTAACTGAAGTATCGGAGATTTTTTGGCAGGCACTACACTGGTGATCATTTTTAGGGAGAGTTCTATCATTCTCCGGGAGGGCGAGTCAACGAAGGCCTGGATTGAAGGACCACGAAATTTCTGCACTATCAGTTGGCGCCGTCTGTGGGAACTCGACTGAAAGGTTTCCACTTTCATGGTCCGTACGAGATCCAGCGTACAAACTCGCTTAACGGAGTCAGCACCATCTATGGAGAATCAGAATGAAGGAAGAGACCGAATCGCCACCATGGAAAGGTAGTTTGCGGGGTTGGCTGCCATCCCGCAAGCGATCATGGAGCGAGTAGATCATTTGGCCCAGATTCCTCCCCCACGCCCTTACCATGACCTTGGTAATGGAATAGGCAACGGCGGAGCAATCCATAATGACGCAGACGAAGGAGTCATGTGCGAAAACAACGGAAGGATGGATCTTTCCCAGAGAAGCAACCCAGCACCAGAGGATGGGGCGTATAGTGAGTCCCTTCCGCGTTGTCACGGCAGAAAGCAAGACAGACCGCAAGAAGCTGGATTCATGGAACAACAGTTCAGGGCTTTGCAAGCCCAGATCGACTGAGCCGTAGTAGCGGTAAAAAATGCTGGGCCTACAAAGGACTTTGTTGATAAGATGGGAAAACCTTTCACGCCATCCGTGATGGATTGCCCGTTACCTCCGAAGTTTAAAATGCCGGTGATCGAGCCTTATGATGGCTCAAAAGATCCGGTCTATCACCTGGACATGTACAACTCGTCCATGCACCTTCATGCCGTCCCTGATAAGATCAAATGCCGAGCGTTCTTCGTCACCTTGAATGGGCCAGCTCAGGTATGGTACAACAAGATCAAGCCAGGGTCAATTGAAAGCTTCAAGCAGTTGAGCAAGCAGTTCGTCTCTCACTTCATTGGGGGACAACGTCAGAGGAAGCCCGCAGCTCACCTACTCATGGTCAGACTGGGGAGAGAAGAGAGCCTCCGAGAATATGTCGGCCGATTCAATCAGGAAATGTTGGAGGTGGAAGAGGCCGATGAGAAGGTTGCGCTGACAGCTTTTATGAGCGGCCTAAGATCAGGGCGGTTCGCATTCTCGTTAGCAAAAAGGCCACCCGAGGGTATGGTCGAGCTGATGTCCCGAGCTCAAAAGCACATGAACGCCAAAGATGTGATGAGGGCACGGAGGGATACCGATACCTTAGTCTCTAGGAAGAGGCAAAGTGACCCAAGGGACGAAAGGAGAGCAAAAGCCCTTCGGCTTTCCGGTTCGACAGGAAGGACAGTGGATCGGAGAGACCGATATACAAGGGAAGTCATGGAATTCACTCCACTAAACTCTCGGTTAGAACAGGTGCTGCACACCATTATGGGCGATCCGGAGTTTAAGTGGCCCAAGGAGAGTTTAAGTGGCCCAAGGAAATGAAAGCCCCTTCGGAATCTAGAAACCGGACCAAGTATTGTCTATACCATAGAGACCACGGTCATGACACGGAGAAATGCTTCGACCTTAGAAGAATGATTGAAGAACTGATACGCAAAGCAAGTTTAACGAGTTCATTGTGGGGCGGAAAAGAGATCGAAGAGATAATAGAAGAAGTCCACCCCGAGGGGGCGCTAGGAGAAAGAGCCCGGACGACGGGCGCAGAGCACAACGCCCCATAGAAGAGATACGGGTTATAGCAGGAGGATTCGCGGGAGGGGGTGAGACCTCTTCAGCGCGCAAAAGGTATGTTAAAGAGGTTGACGGAGTCAAAGAGCTAATGGCGATAGCCCAACCATCTAAAAGAACCAGGGAAGAGTTGGCGCAAATAACCTTTACGGAGGATGAGGCCTCCGACTTATGTCACCCGCACGACGACCCTTTGGTAATATTCGCTATAATAGCCAACTTTCAGACGTGGAGGATTCTAGTCGACAGTGGGAGTTCAGCTGGCATTCTTTATTGGAGGGGATTTGAGAAGATGAACATCGGGAAAGAAAAATTACGTCCGGTTTGTTCACCCTTGGTCGGATTCGCGGGTGACCGTGTCGAGCCAATTGGGGCAATTTCTTTACCTGTCACCCTTGGATCGGAGCCACTGCAAGCGACGAAAATGGTACACTTCTTGGTGGTTGACACTCCTTCGGCGTACAACGTTATTCTTGGGAGAGGGGCCTTAAATCAGTTCAGGGTGGTCATGTCAACTTACCACTTGCGGATCAAGTTCCCGACGGCCCAAAGAGTTGGGTGCGTTAAAGGAAACTAGAGGGTCGCTCAGGAGTGCTATGCATCATCTCTTCGGAGCGCCAGCAGAGAAGCATTAGTTGTGGAAGAGTTGGAGGTTCGAGATGAAGAGGGAGTAAGAAGGGGAGAACCCGGTGGTGATTTGGAAGAGATAGCGGTTGGGGGGCCTGGACTCCAGAGAATTGTGAAGATATGTGCCTCAGCAACAGACGAGTAAAAACAGGGGTTGAAGGAATTCCTCCAGCAGAATTTAGACGTGTTCGCCTGGTCTCACGAAGATATGCCCGGGATTGACCCCCAGTTGATGACTCATCATCTTAATATCCGCACCAGATGCTCGGCCGGTTAAACAAAAAAGGAGGGTTTTCGCCCCGGAGCGAAATGAAGCAATAGCCTAAGAGGTGGATAAACTTTTATCCGCTCAATTCATCCGAGAGGTTCATTACCCAGCCTGGCTCTCGAATGTCATTTTGGTCAAGAAGTCAAACGGGAAGTGGAGGATGTGCGTAGACTTCTCAGATCTTAACAAGGCTTACCCGAAAGATAGTTTTCCTTTGCCCGCCATTGATTCACTCGTGAATTCAACCGCTGGTCATCAAGTACTTTTTTTATGGACACCTTTTCAGGTTACAATCAGATCCGAATGGCCGAACAAGATCAAGAGCATACTACTTTCATCACCGACCGAGGCCTGTACTGTCACGAGGTCATGCCGTTCGGTCTAAAAAACGCCGGAGCTACATATCAACAGTTGGTAAATCTGATGTTCAAGTCTCAGATTGGCAGAAATATGGAGGTTTATGTCGATGATATGCTAGTCAAAAGTAGCCGAGCGGTCAGTCACGTAGCAGATCTTCAAGAGACATTCGATACGCTCAGGAAATACCGTATGAAGCTGAACCCTGCAAAGTGCGCATTCGGGGCCACCTCTAGAAAGTTTCTTGGATTTATGATGTCACAAAGGGGAATCGAGGTGAATCCCAAAATGGTGAAGGCAATCCTAGAAATGCAGCCCCCACGGACAGCTAAAGAAATTCAGAGATTGGCTGGACGAGTCGCAACTCTAAACAGGTTCATATCCAAGTCGTCTGATAAATGCATGCCTTTCTTCAAGGTCTTGATGAAGGCATTTGAATGGAATGCCGAGTGTGAAGAAGCCTTTCAGCGGTTAAAGGACTACCCGGGATCAGTCCCGCTCCTCGGTAAGACCATCCAGGGAGAGGATCTCTATCTTTACCTAGCCGTTTCAACCACAACAGTTAGTGCAACTCTGGTAAAAGAAGAAGATGGAATACATAAGCTGGTGTATTACGTCAGTAAAGTACTACACGGAGCAAAAGAGAGGTACCCGAGGATGGAATTGCTTGCCTTTGCCCTGATCATCGCGGCTCAGAGATTACGGGCATATTTCCAAGCCCACACAATCATTGTCCTGACAGATCAGCCCCTGAAAAACATCCTCCATAAACCCGAGACCTCGGGCCAATTGGTTAAGTGGTCAATTGAACTCAGCCAGTTCGACATTAAATACAAACCGAGGCAAGCGATTAAGGGGCAAGCAGCGGCGAATTTTGTGGCAAAGTTCACGACGACATCGGAATCCAGAAAAGATGATGATGCCTTACAGCAAACTTAGGTTCTGTATGTGGACGGTTCGGCAGCGCAGAGGGCTAGCGGGGCTGGCGTTGTGCTGGTATCCCCCGAAGGATGCAGAGCTGAATATGCACTACGCTTCAAGGTCTCAGTTTCAAATAATGAGGCTGAATACGAGGCCTTGATAGCTGGACTATGGCTCACCTTTAGAATGGGGGCAGACCAAGTGATTATGAAGAGTGATTCCCAGTTAGTGGTTGAGCAGGTCGGGGGTGAATTTGAGGCTAGAGAAGATAATATGATGAAATATTGCCAGACTGCAAAGAAGTTGGCCTGTAAATTCATGAAGTTGGAAATTGAGAGGATCCCAAGGACGGATAACGAAGATGCTGATCGGCTGGCTCGGATTGCAACTTCGAATGGGCCACATCCTAACATCCTTATTGAGGAACTCGAACGGCCGAGCACCAAGGTCCCTGAAGTCGATCAGATTGAGGTGGAGGCAACGTGGGCGAAGCCGATTTGTGAATACTTAGAATGGGAAAGACTTCCCGAAGACCGGAATGAGCAGAGAAGAGTTCAGTACCGGGCGATCAGGTATGTGATCATTGAGGGAGTATTATACCGAAGGGGGCATACTTTGCCATTGCTTCGGTGCGCAACCGAGCCTGAGGCTGAGTTTATACTCAGGGAAATTTATGAAAGAGTTTGTGGCAGTCATTCTGGCTAGAGAATGTTAGCCAAAAAAGTCTTGCCCGCAGCCTATTATTGGCCCACCATAGAAAAAGATGCCCAGAACTTGGTGAGAAGATGCGACAAATGCCAGTGGTTCATCAACATTCCTAGAAAACCAGCTCGAGACCTGACCCCTATACAGAGCCCATGGCCTTTCGCTCAATGGAGAATTGACATCATCGGCCCTCTCCCCCTAGGGAAGGGACAAAGGAAATTTGCAGTGGTAGCCATAGACTATTTTACGAAATGGGTGGAAGCTGAAGCCCTGCCTAGCATCACCGATCAAAACATAAGGAGGTTCCTGTGGCAGGGAATTGTATGCAAGTTTGGTATCCCAAGGGTGGTGATAACCGATAATGGAAAACAGTTCGCAAGTCGATTGTTCAATGAGCTTTGTGAACAGTTGGGGATTTACCATTATTACTCGTCCCCTGAACATCCCCAAGCCAACGGACAGGTAGAAGTAACTAACCAGTCCCTGCTGAAAATCATCAAAACTAGGTTGGAGAAAGCCAAAGGGTTATAGGTGGATGAGCTCGCCAATATACTATGGGCCTACCGAACCACTGAGCGAACTCGTACAGGATATACACCGTTTTCTTTAACATTTGGCACAGAGGCGGTGATCCCATTTGAGATCGGTCTACACAGCCCAAAGGTCGAATTATTTGACCCAGACATTAGCGAAGACGCGTTAAAGACTGATCTGGACCTTCTAGAAGGGAAAAGATTGCAAGCGGTCGTTCGAATGGCAGCATATCAGTAGAAGATGAAGCACTACCATAGTTAGAGGGTCAAACCTAGGAAATTTAAAACTGGCGATCTGGTGCTTAAGAGGGTGAACCAATCAACTCACGATCCTCGAGAAAGCAAGCTCAGTCCAAATTGGGAGGGATCATATGTCGTTGTCTCCTGCTCCAGGGAATGAACCTATTGGCTCAGGGATTCCAATGGGAGGACTCTACCTCACCCCTGAATAGCGAACACCTGAAGAGATATTTCACTTGAGAAGCATCCTAAGTAGTCGTTCTTTTTTGTTTTGTTTTTCTTTTGAAAAAATTCTATCTCTGAACAGTTTACTATAAAACGGTACAGTTTCATTCTACCAGACGGAAAAGCTGCAAGAACGCGAAACGACGCCATAATAACAACTGACAGCCTTAAATGCGCATGGCTCAGAGAAGGTCAGCTTACTCGATTCCCCCAACCCTGCTTGCAGGCATGGGGAATCAGGGGGCAACTAATAATGAGGATCTTCTGAGGACATCTGAAATGACTTGGAGACCCCTTGGCGTCAGAGTGAAAGGATCGGGAGAATCCAGAGAAGGGGAACCGAGCTGATCCACCGATCGGGGGTGGGCCGATCTGCTCTTTTGGATGACCGAAGTGATCCTGTAACTTGAACAGATAAAGGAAGCCGAGGTATTCAGCCGAGCTAGCTAACCATCCTATTGACTCGAACCCCTCTTCCTAGGATGACGAGGAGGCACGGGTACTTTGACAACTTCAAGGGCAAGATCAACGGGAAATATAGAGATTGATTTGAATCCCCTGCCTGCCTTATCCAGTTAAGGAAATCGCAACAAATCTGGGGAAACTCCTAATTTGACTCCAACTACAACTCTACAGAATATTCCTATAAATAGGGGAAAAAATCAACCTAACAGGTATGAGAAAATTCTCTCTCTCTCTCCTTTTCTATACAAAAACCCTGCCACTTGTGCTAACTGAAGCATCGGAGATTTTTTGGCAGGCACCACACCGGTGATCATTTTTAGGGAGAGTTCCATCATTCTCTAGGAGGGCGAGTCAGCAAAGGCCCGAATTGAAAGACCACGAAATTTCTACACTATCAGTGCTATTTTACTCCCTCACGTTTCAATTACAACAATCAAATCTCTATACTTTCGGTATACATTTAAAATATATTTTATTAAATTATTTTTAATAAATAACATAATTTGAAATATATTTTTGTTAAAATATATAAAATATTTTAATCTGAAATATAACTTATTAAATTATTTTTATTCAATAATACATTTAAATTATATTTAATATATTTTTTATTGAATTAAATTATCTTTCATAAATAATATGATTAAATTAATAATATAACTAAAATAATATTTAATTCAATTTAATTAATATAAAATATATTTTATTAAATTAGGTTAATTTTCTAAAAAATTAATAAATTTTAAAATTTTATTAAAGTGTGATTCGATAATTTTCACTAATAGTTGTTATAACTAATGGAATAGAATTAAAAGACTCACTTATATAAATGTATACTCTTGAATTGAATATATATACAAAATTATGTATAGAAAGAAAACTACAAAGATAAAAAATTCAAAAAATAGTGATTCTAAAACCGTTTGATAACATTACTTTTTTTATTTTGTTTAACTTTTGATTCTTTGGTTTTATTTTCTATTATCATTAATTTTTTCTGAAATAAAAGTTAAAACTATGTTTATAGATGCAATTCTATTTACATAAATTAATTTTTAATAAAATATTTAATTTTATTATTTTTTAAAAAATTATTCAAATTTAATAAAATATATTTCATATTAAATATTATTTTAATTATATTATTAGTTTAATCATATTATTTATGAAAAGTAAATTAATTCAATAAAAAGAAAATATATCAAATATAATTTAAATATAATATTTATTAAAAATAATTTAATAAGATATATTTCAAATTAAAATATGTTATATAAGTTAATAAAATATATTTCAAATATATATTGAAAGTGTAAGAATTTGATTGTTGCAACTGAGAGTAAACTAAAAAAGAAAATTAATTTTTTATCCTTGGTCTAATTATTGTATGCAACGGTCAACTAACAGAAAGATCAAATTGATACTTGACCGAATGTATAAGAATTTGATTGTTACAATTGAAACGTGTGGAACTAAAGTGATATTGAGAATAAATTGTAAAGGATATTTTTGTACTTTACCCTAATTTTTAATTATAATTTTAAAGTCTAATTAGCTATGTTGACCATCCAATTAAAAACTCAATTAATATTCAATTTTTAAGTTATTTTATAAAATTAATTAAAAAGTATTTTAATATAAGTAAGAATAATAATATTTTAACTCTAGTTAATTTGTCAAAATAAGTCAAGACTTAAAAAATAAAAGTGTATATTAAAATTAACAAACAATTTAAAATAAAAAAGAGACCAAGCCAATTAGATAAGTTTAAGATTTTAATGTATATTTTAGAGTCAATTTTAATTTTTAAAATTGAGTTAGATAGAGATTTAGTAAAATATAAATTTTTAACACTCATATAAAAGTTCGACTTGGTTAGTTTCACCATTGCATCACAACGGCCAGTAGTAGTATCTATATAAAATTATGTGTGCTCTTCTTTTTTTTTTTTTTTTTAAAGAGTGGGAATAATTTTTTTTTTCTCTTGTTAGAGTGGGAATAAATGAGCGCCCGGATTAATCCTGACTGCACTCCTGGAATAAATAATCTAGACTACTATATTAGTTTTTTTTCTTTTTTTTTTTTTTTTTTGAAAGGTGCTACTATATTAGTTATGCCATTAAATGAGATTCCGTTTGGATCAAAATTTTATCAAATGAAGAAAGAAATAAATTACTTTTCTGATTTATTTTTATAGAAAAATATAGAAGAAAAATAATGCATGAGATTTTAAGAAAATTTTAAATAATTAAAATAAATAATAAATAATAATTTTTTAGTATTTTGTAACACATTGAAACACCGCATACGTTTGAAATTTTTATATTTCATTGTTCATTTCTTTCTATTTTTATTTTCTCTTCTCAAATTAATTGTCAATGTCAAAACACACCATTTGATTTTTTTTCCCTATTACTTTTTTTTTTTTTAATTTTGCATGGGACTAATTAATAATTTTAACTCAAACTGGATCTAAAATAAGAGTCACAATGCCTATCAAAATTGTGTACGATAATTAATAATTTTATTATTATTGTTGTTGTTATTACTATTATTATTTTTGCTGCCAAACTAAAAAATCGCAAACCTGGCGAATTAACAATATTCAATTTCACCAAATAAATGTACAACTCCAGCTTTTTTTAAAGTCTAGACAAGTACATGCATAAATTTTTTATTTGAAAGTATGATTGTATTTTTTTTAATAGATATGAATAATATGTTCAAAAATTATTTAAAATAAGTTAATAAAATATTGAATAAAACTAACAAACCTAAAACAATATATATATATATATATATATATATGTAGGACTAAAAAACCCCCCTCAATCCACATCCATCGCTATATATGGCACGTCAAGAATTACATAGTTAATTGGGCGGACTGGGAAAAGAAACAAATATGAGTTGATTATTGGGGGGTACATTTGCCAATCTCCTCTTGCAATTGGGACGAAGATCGATGCAGAAATGAACGGAGCAAAGGCCCAAGGGAGTAGAAAAGTCTAGCCCCAGTTAAGGAGAAAAACTAGCTGGCTAGGAGAGAATGATCCTCGGCATCTAAAATATGTGTTCGTTATCTGCTCCTGGCTACTCGTAATGGACACACATATGTATATCTCTATCCCAATCTTGATCCCATAGTTTTGACAAGTAAGAGTGTTGTGATACAATCCTTCACTGGAAGATTATCTTTCAATAAGTCACTTTCATCAATCCCAACCAAGCCTTCTTGAAAATTCCATAGCATTATCCTATTAAAAATTTTTATCAAAAAATAAAATAAAAATAATATAATACTAATAATAATATTGTAATAAAAATATATTAAAAAAAGTGAGAGAAAGCGTTGAAGTAACTGAAAAATGAGAGTGCATGTTTTTTCTTAAAAAAAAAAATCTGCAAAATTTAAGAGCCTTTTGAATATTTTATATATTTTGAAGGGGTAGAAAAACATGTCATATCATTTTCTAATGTGAATGCACTACTTTTTACTTAACATTGAATCATTGATGATCAGATTGTTGGAAGAACTTAATTGTAATGAACATTTCAAAATAATGGGTATGAGTTTAGATTTTAAATATTAACAATAATTATCTAAAATTTACCAAATATTAAGATGACATAAATGTGGTAAAAAAATATCTCGTCTAACCACAATAAAGAGCGTATTACAATATCTCGTCCAAAGATGCTCTCCAAGACTTGATTTAAAGACATTAAAATATAATTTTAATATTTATATATTACAAAAAATACAAAATTACAAATAATATGAGGTATATAATACACAGACATCAAATAATAAATATTTTATTCTTTGTTAGGCTATTGGTCAATTTTTCAACTTTCTTTAGTTGTTTTTAATTGTAAATTAGAAATAAATGATAAAAATTAATCTATAAATTAAGTGAGTTAAATTGAGATAGCTATGTATTTAAAAATTAATATTGGATCGAACTTAAAAATAAAAACAGTAGACTCATTGCCGGCTTGAGTGATTTGGAAGGGCCCAATGGCCTACCCTTAGTACTAGACTTAGATTTTGGAAATTTTCAACCAACTTAGAAACCAATCGTTGTCTACAGAAAATGACGAAAGAGCGTATTACAATGAAAAATGATGAGAAAGAATGAAAAAAGATGAGAAAGGAAAGGTTAGAGAAAGAGGCAGATAATTATTATTTTTTTACTATTTTTTTTATAAAAAGTGATTTGAAGCAGTGATAAGGTTATTTTGTTACCATATATGATCATCATATTTATTTACACTAAATTTGATTTTATACGTCGGTTATCACTACTATGTTATTTAGATGTTATGGTAGACATTGGTAATGTTAGGATATTAGTTTTGTAATATTTGTAATTTCTTTTTAACATTTATGTTGTTGGCAACAACGAAATGCAGGAAATTAAAAAAAAAAAAAAAGGACCGTTAGAGCAATTGTAATAAAAAAAAATTAAACTGGAAGGAAAGGGAGAGGTTTGGTGTGTGGACGACGGGTCGGGTTAGGGGTCAGGTTTCGGGCCAAGGTAGGGTGGCCTAAGGCCTGTCCCAAGTTGCTCAGATCAGTCGGATCAGGTCAATACGGACTCACGGGAAGGGCTCTTATAAAACCAGAACAAATGCTACTTGACACAGTCAATAACACAGCTACAAATTAAACAAATAACTATATATTTTGCAACATTTATGTATCTAAATCATAAATTCATTATTCATTTCTTGCCAGAATCATATTACAAGCAACTGAAATTGAGGCATTGTGCACTTCATACGTGCACAAATTTATTGTAGATGTATATGTATGCATTATGCATGGGAGTGAAAAAGAGGCGCTGGTTTCATGGGCAGAACACGACCTTATAATTGGTGCCAGCGGGGCAGGTGAACAAACTGGTTGGGTCATCCTGAGGGTAGCTATAGGCATCTGGGCACCTGGCCTTAAAGAATTTGGACAGAGCGGTGGGTCCACAGCTCCCCGGTCCATTAGTACAACAATACTCGTTGGTCTTGTAAACAGTACACGGGTTGTTGCAGCCACCCGGTGCCTTGAGCTCGGCCGGACACTCCTCGTTTATCTTGGCGGCGCACCGGAGATCCTTGCATACTCCGGCGTTGGCGGGGCTGAAGTCCATGGGGATATTGAACCCGTCAACCAGAGATATGTCGACGTAGTCCAAGTTATTGGGTTGGTTCAATGCGAATTCGGCTAGGGTGTTTGGGGGGCTCCCATAGCCCTGGCATTGTAGGAGCCCATTGCAGTCACCGGTCTGGCATTTTCCTTTACCACTGGCGTCAAAGTTGCAGCCGGTTCGGCCCCAAATGCGAGCCTGGGTGGTGCCGGGGGCAACCGTGATGGTCCAGGTCTGGCCTTGGTCGAGCTGCTTGCCCCCGCCGGGACTGGCACCGGCCCAGACCGTGTAGGTGCATTGGTTTACGATGTCAAAGGTGGCTGCATGAATAATGTAGGGTGTGATTGTGAAGAGGGTGAAGAGGAGAATTTGAAATTGGAACAAAGTGTGCTGGTTTTTGGTGAAGCTGATCATTGTGGCAGCTGATCAAGCAAGTATATATGTTGATCTGGTATTTTGAGCTAGCTAGGCTGTATCTGTAGGGGTTTATATAGTTTCATGGCGGCTAACTGGAGTTGGGTTTTGTCTGATTAGCTCCACCAATCGTGCTAAGAATATTCAAAGTTTATGAAGGTCTTGAATTGCTATTGCACAAAAGTCCATGACTCTTTAACTTTTGTGCACATATGATATTTCAGAGACGTACGTCTATGTCTAGCTATTTTGCTGATGCATTCACATCTTCAGTTCGGCCAAACAAAACACAGTTACTTGCTTGAATTTTGTTAATTATTTAGTAAAAACACATGTTAATTAGCTTGTACAAATACACGGCCAGAAAATTAGCTTTTTTTTTTTTTTTAAAGTATATATCACTCCAAAAGATAGTAATGTTATAAACTCAATTCAATTTAATAATGTTTTAGAGTGCATTCGAAGTGACAAAAAATGAAATAGAGTGAGAAAATTTATAAGTCCGTGATTCGTGTAGTGAGTTAAAAATGAATAATTTTAAATATTTTTAAAAATTTTCAATAATTTTTAACAAATCAAACGCACCCTTGATTATAAATTGATGACACGTTGCCCAAAGAAGTTTTACTAAAAAGAAGAAAGAACCAGAACGATGTAATAGATTTGTAGGCTAATCATTTATTACATAATTGATATTATCACATCATTTTAATCTTTTCTTTAATAAAAATTTTTAATAGAATAACAATTTTCTTCTCCAAAATAAAAAAAAAATGTATTAAAAATCAAGATACAACGATTTTTCCAATTCATTTCCATTGTTTTTTCTTATAGAATTTTCTTGTTCGTATATTATTTTTCGGGCGTGTATACATATGTTACATGTGATCACTACCAGTGTGTGTATATATATTTATGTGTGTACACATCAATGATGATCCTGAATTTCAATTCTATTTGTTACTTGCCATCTAATTCTCAGCTTGGATTGATGAAGCAAAACCAGCCAATTGCAACCCGCGTTGGCTCCAATATTTTGTAAATATATATGCCAAGGTTAAAATACAGAGTGAAACTGGAATTCTAACACTTTGCCGCAAAAGAAGAAGAAGAAGTGACTAACCACACTTTGGTGGATCAATTAGGATCATCCAAGTGCGAGTCTTTGGAACAATGAAGTGTAAGTCTCATGGGCGGACCAGTCATGTTTTAGCGGTAATTATTGCCTCGCCTGATTTAAAAAATTATATTAAAATTTTATTAATTTTTATAAAAAAAATTTTATATTTAATTTACTCTCCACTGTATTTCTATTTTACCCTTATTATCTTAAAAATATAATTTTCCCACCACTTATTGTGGATCTGGGGGCCGCCCCTAGACTACTTCTCTCCAACGACGCCATCTCATTGACCCATAAAATTTAAAAACAAAAAAAGACAAAGAAAAAGAAAAAATCAATAACGGTTACTTCTTCTGCTGTGGTGCCTTATCATGCATGGAAGGTCTTGTTTTGAATATTATTTTTATTTTTTGTTTGAGAGTGCTAAAAAGAAGACCTAATTAAATATGCTTCTCGTATCAACGTTAATTTTCTCAAAGACAAAGGTCGGCTATAAAATTTCAAAAACAAACACCACAAATGGCTTGAGTGTAATTAGATTGGGTAAACTATACCTACTTTTTCTCAATAGTTAAGTAATTAACTAATTAGACCCACATGTCTATTAATTCACTGTTGGTATAAAATTTACAAGTTTCAAATATATTGTAAATTAAATTTGAAAACACATAGAGAAATAATTAAATAACAATTAGGCATGAAAAATAATTTAAAAATGATTGAATATTAATTAAATTTAAAAGAAAATTTAAATCCTCTCACAATAACAACTTTTAATATATTATAAATTTAAAAATACAAAGAAAAAATAGCTACTATTAATTGGACCTAGGAGTGCCTAAATATTAGTTATGTTGGAGAATATTTTTTAATTCTAATTTTAAATTTTAATTAGTCATGTTGATCATTTAATTGAAAACCCGATTAATATTTAATATTTGAATTATTTTTAAAAAGCACATGGTATGATTAATTAAAATAATAGTTTTAGCTTGAGTTATTTTTATAAAATTAGTTAAAAAATATTTTAAGACAATTAAGAATAATAATATTTTTAACTCAAGTTAATTTTTTAAAATTAAAAAATAAAAGCATAATATTAAAATTAAGAAAAAAATTTTAAATAATATAAAAATGATCGGGCCAATTAAGTATGTTTTTTCTAGAGCCAAATCTTGATTTGTAGGATTGAGTCAAATAAAAATTTTATAAAATATAAATTTTTAATATTCATAAAGAAGTCGGACTTTGATTAATTTTATCGGGACACAAATATTAATACAAATAAAAATATAAGTATAAAAAAATAATTTAATAACTATTTTATAAAATTATACAATTTTATTAAAATATTTTTATAATATATTTAAAAATTCTTTTCTATCAATAAAAAATATTGTGCATTAGACGTAAAATTAGGTATGCCTTTTTTTTTTTGTTCTTCCTTTTGTTAGAGTAGGGATAGATTAGCAGATTATTCCTAATCACAATACTATAATAAATAATCTAGACTACTATATATATATATATATTAGTTATGCCATTACATGAGATTCACTTTGGATAAAAAATTTATCAAATGGAAAAAAATTAAATTATTTCTCTGGTTAAATTTTTATAGGAAAAAATAGAAGAAAAATAATGCATGAGATTTTATTTTTAAATAAATAAAATAAAAAGTAATTTATTAATAAATATTTTTATTCTTTTATTTTTAATACAGTCGAATACGATATGCCCTTAAGATTTTATATTTCATTCTTTTTTTTTCTACTATTTTTTTTTCTTTTATCAAATTATCGTCAATCTAAACGCCTCATTTGATTATTTTTTTTTTCTCTGCTACATTTTTTATCCGGGCACAGGACTAATTAATAATTTTAACTTAAACATACTCGAAAATAAATATCAAAATGCCTATCAAAATTTCGTACGTCCTCCTTTTTCTTTTTTCGACAGACTAAAAATACATAAACTTAACTAATTAACAATTCGACCTCATCATTCATGTATATATACTACACATTTTAAATCCAGTTCTTTTAATGATAAAAAGTAAATTAACAAAAAATTAAATATGAAACTAACAAACCTAAAACAATAAATAAAAATAAAATATAAAATATAAGACTAATCTTTCTCAAACAGCCCCTCAATCCACATCCATCGCCATATATTTGATGCATGCTATAGTTGACTGAGACACGACATCGAAAAGAAACAAATATGAGTTGATGATCGGTGGGGGAAATTGTCGATCTCCTCGTACAATTGGCCCGACGAGTTTGTCATGGACGTAGCAAACGGGGTTTAAAAGTCTCCACAGGAGAAAACTAGCTATCTAGCGCTAGGGGTGAATGATCCGCAGCATCCAAAATAGGGTTATGGGCTGCAACGCAAAAATGAATTGCATATATTAATCAACTCTTATGATTTAAGTGTATTTTAATGTGATGTGATTAGTTTAATCATAATTATTATATCATTTAAAAATATTAAGATAGTTGATCAATGCATCTTGTACCTGTAGTGTATTTTTATACTACAATCCTCTAAAACCCTCTAAAATCCACTTATGGTAACTAGAGATGTCAAAGAATAGATATAGAAAGATCTCCGATGCAGTTAAATTCATTAAAATTTTGTTTAAAAAAATACGCATAGAATTAAGATGAATTTGAGATTAAAATATAATATTTATGCGATTTTGAGATCGATTTAAAATTTATCTATAAAATACCCGGTATTCTATTTATATTTATAAAGTACCCATTAAATATTTATTTAATAGTATATAGACATTTATTAGCAGGTGTTGCAAGAGTACTAAATTGAGGACCAATGAAAACATGTTTATGTAATAATATTTCGTGCTTTTTTCATGCACAATTTTATTAAAGTGTAAGATATTATTACGAGGCATGTATTATATGTGACATCTATTAATAGAATCCTATAGTATATTATAATATAATTATTAAAATAAAACTAGTTATACTCTTAAAGTTATGACTATTTTATTGTGAATTATTGTTAGATTCACATTTTGAAATGATAGTTTAATTATTATTTTTATAAAGTCACTTGAATATATAAGTGGTGATTGAATTTATATATGCTATATTTTTTTCTTCTTTCTTAGTAATTTATTTGAATGAGATTTTTGTTTTAGTTTTTTCTTAATACGTAAAAACTAAAGATTTTAATAGAAAAAAATCTATATATATATTCATAAATATATTTTTTGGGCATTATTGAGAACATATCAATTATTTTAAAAAATTCAATTTTTAAACAAATATTTAGCGAGTTTTTTTATACAGATACTTAACAGATGAAACGATATAAGATTGATTTGGGTTCTAACTAATAAAATAAACAAATTTTTTATGATGACAAATAAAAAATAAAAAAAAAACAAATTTAATAATAATAATAATAGCAACAGCTTATTAAAGGCACGTTTGGAGTAAAAAAAAAAATTTGTAAAATTTAATAAAAATTGTGACTTTGTATTATTAAAGGCACGTTTGGAGTAAAAAAAAAAATTTGTAAAATTTAATAAAAATTGTGACTTTGTATTTTGAATAGTAAGATAAAAATTAAATAATTTTTAAAAAATTTTTCATATTTCTCAAAGAATATCAAAACTCGAAAACGAAACGTACCCCACCCGCTTACCTCCTCAGTGGGAATTCGTAACGGAGCCAATATCTCTATCCCAAACTTGATCCGACAGTTTTGACGAGTAAGAGCGTTGTGGTCCAACCATTCAATGGAAGATTATCCACCCTTAGGTCACTATCATCAATCCCTACCAAGCCTTCTTCAAAATTCCACGGCATTATTCCTTCCGCTATTCTATTAAATTTTTTTAATAAAATAAAAAAATATGATGACAATAATATTATAATAAAAATATATTATTTATGATAAATTATTCCTTTCAAAATAATAAATACTTATATCACATCATGTCAATAAAATGTCTTAAAATAATTTTGATCATAAAATATATTTTAATTTTTAAAAAACAATTTACACTTTACATTAAAAGAAGTAGATCGAGTCATAATTTAATATTTATAAATATATCAAATTAATAAAAAAGTTAAAATTTAGTAGTCAAAAGTTAATTTTTTTATCTTCTAAAAAAAATTTAGTAACTAATTAAAAGGTTAATAACTAAAAGCGGTAGCTATTGCCTTTTCTGATTTAAAAAATTATATTAAAGTTTTATTAGTTTTATTATTTTTTTATAAATTTCTTTTTCATATTTTGCTCTCCACTGTGTTTCTATTTTACACTTATTATCTTAAAAATATAATTTTCCCACCACTTATGGTTGATCTGGGGGCCGCCCCTAGGCTACTTCTCTCCAACGACGGCATCCCATTAACCCATGAAATTTAAAAACACAAAAAGACAAAGAAAAAAAAAAAATCAAGAACGGTTACTTCTTCTGCTGTGGTGGCTTATCATGCATGAAAGGTCTTCTTTTGAATTTTATTTTTATTTTTTGTTTGGGAGTGCTAAAAAGAAGACCTAATTAAATATGCTTCTCATATCAACGTTAATTTTCTCAAAGACAAATGTCGGCCGTATAATTTCAAAAACAAACACCGCAAAGGGCTTGAGTGTAATTAGATTGGGTTAATTATACCGACTATTTCTTAATATTTAAGTAATTAACTAATTAGACCCACTTGCCTATTAATTCACTATTGGTATAAAATTTACATATTTCAAACATATTGTAACTTAAATTTGAAAACACATAGAAAAATAATGAAATAACAATTAGGCATGAAAAATGATTTAAATCCTCTCATAATAACAACTTTTAATATATTTTAAATTTAAAAATACAAAGAAAAAATAGCTGCTATTAATTAGGCCTAAGAGTGCCTAAATATTAATTATGTTGGAGAATATTTTTTTAATTCTAATTTTAAATTTTAATTAGTTATGTTGATTATTTGGTTGAAAACCTGATTAATATTCCATATTTGAATTGTTTTTATAAAGCACATTGTACGATTAATTAAAATAATATTTTTAGTTTGAGCTATTTTTATGAAATTAGTCAAAAAAATATTTTAATACAATTAAGAATAGTAATATTTTTAACTCATGTTAATTTTGAGAATGAAAAATTAAAAAAATAAAAGTATATATAATAAAATTAGCAAACATTTTGAAATAATATAAAAAAAAGATTGGGCCAATTAAGTATATTTCAATTTAATATTAATTTATATTCTAGAACCAAATCTTCACTTGTAGGATTGAGTCAAATAAAGATTTGATAAAATATAAATTTTTAATATTCATCAAGAAGTCCAACTTTGATTAATTTTATCGAGATAGAAATATTGATACAAATAAAAAATATATAAATATAATATAGTAATTTAATAACTATGTTATAAAATTATACAATTTTATTAAAATACTTTTATAATATATTTAAAAATTATTTTTTATCAATAAAAAATATTATACAATTTCGTGTATCAGGTGAATCAACGCTATAGTACCTACGTAAAATTAGGTATGCCCATTTTTTTTCCCCTTTTGTTAGAGGAGGAATAGATGAGCAGATTATTCCTGAGCGCAATACTGTAATAAATAATCTAGACTACTATATATATATATATATATATATATATTAGTTATGCCATTACATGAGATTCAGTTTGAATCAAAAATTCAAATGAAAAAAAAATTAAATTATTTCTCTGGTTTAGTTTTTATAGAAAAAAAAAAAGAAAAATAATGCATGAGATTTTATTTTTAAATAAATAAAATAAAAAAGAAATTTATCAATAAATATTTTTTATTTTTTATTTTTTAATACATTCGAATACGATCTATGCACTTAAAATTTCATATTTCAATCTTCTTTTTCTTCTATTTTTCTTTTCTTTTATCAAATTATTGTTAATCTAAACACCCCCATTCGATTACTTTTTTTTTTCTCTGCTGCATTTTTTATTTGGGCACGGAATTAATTAATAATTTTAACTTAAACATACTGAAATATAAATATCAAAGTGCCTATCAAAATTACGTACGTTCTCCTTTTTTTGGGCAGACTAAAAATATGTGAAGTTAACTAATTAACAATTTAATCTCACATCCACGCATATATACCACACATTTTAACTCTAGTTCTTTTAATTATAAAAAGTAAATTAATAAGAAATTAAATATAAAACTAACAAACGTAAAACAAAAAAGAAAAATAAAATATAAAATATAAGACTAATCTTTCTCAAACAACTCCTCAATCCGCATCCATCGCCATATCTATGATGCATGCTAGTTGATTGAGACACGACATCGAAAAGAAACAAATTTGAGTTGATTATTGGCGGGGAAACTTGTCGATCTCCTCGTACAATTGGCCCAACGAGGCAGTAATGGACGTAGCAAGGGGCGTATAAAAATCTCCACAGGAGAAAACTAGCTATCTAGCGCTAGGGGAGAATGATTCGCAGCATCTAGAACAGGGTTTTGGGCTGCAGTACAAAAATGTACGGTAGAGATTGAGATGTATTAATCAATTGTTATGGTTTAATTGTATTTTAATAAAATGTGGCTAGTTGAATCATAATCATTATATGATTTTAAAAATATCAAGACTGTGATCAATGCATTTTGTTCCTACTTACAGTGCATTTTTATACTACAGTCTCCTAAACCCTCTAAAATTTGTTGGTGGCAATTAGAAATGTCAAAGAGTAGGTATAGAAAGATTTCCGATGCTGTTAAATTTGTTAAAAATTTGTTTAAAAAAATACTTATAGAATTGAGATGAATTTGGGATTACAATGTAATACTTATGTGATTTTGAGACCAATGTAAAATTTACCTGTAAAATACTCGATATTTTATTTATATCTATAGAGTACCCATTAAATATTTATTTAATATGATATATAGACATTTATTAATAGGTGTTACAGGTGTACTAAATTAAGAATTAATGAAAACATGTTATGTAATAATATTTCATACTTTTTTCATGCACAGTTTTATTAAAGTGCAAAATATTATGATGAGGCATGTATTTTATGGGGCATCTATTAATAGAACCCTATAATATATTATAATAATATTATTAAAATAAAATTAATTAAACTCTTAAACCTATGATTATTTGATTATGAATTATGGTTAGGTTCACATTTTGAAGTGATAATTCAATTATTAGTTTTATAAAATCATTTGAATAAATAAGCGGTGATTGAATTTATATTTACTATTTTTTTTCTTTTTTTTTTCGTAATTTATTTGAATGAGATTTTTGTTTTAATTTTTTTATTGATACAGAGAAAAATAAAGATTTTGATAGAAAAAAAATCTACATATGTATTTATAAATATATTTCCTGGGCATTGTTGAGAACATATCAATTGTTTTAAAAAATTTAATTTTTAAATAAATATTTAGCGAATTTTTTTAAACAGATACTTAACAAATGAAACGATATAGGATTGATTTGGGTTCTAACTAATAAAATAAACAAAATTTTGATGAAGACAAATAAAAAATTAAATTTAATGATAATAGTTAATTAAGAGTGCGTTTGGAGTAAAAAAAATTAGTAAAATTTAATAAAAGTTATGACTTTATAATTTGAATAGTGAGATAAAAATTAAATAATTTTTAAAAAAATTAATAATTTTTTTAGAGAATATCAAAACTCGAAAACGAAGCGTACCCCACCCGATTACCTCCTCAGTGGGAATTCGTAACGGAGTCTATATCTCTATCCCAAACTTGATCCGACAGTTTTGACAAGTAAGAGCGTTGTGATCCAACCATTCAAATGAAAGATTATCCACCTTTAGGTCACTATCATCAATCCCTACCAAGACTTCTTCAAAATTCCACGGCATTATTCCTTCTGTTATTCTATTAAATTTTTTTATTAAAAAATAAAATTAAAAAAATGATGATAATAATATTATAATAAAAATATATTATATATGATAAATTATTCCTTTCAAAATGATACGTACATGTATCACATCATGTCAATAAAAAGTCTTAAAAATAATTTTGATTATAAAATATATTTTAATTTTTGAAAAACAATTTACACTTTACATAAAAAGAAATAGATCGAGTCATAATTTAATGTTTATAAATATATCAAATTACTAAAAAAAGTTAAAATTTAGTAGTCAAAAGTTAATTTTTTTTATCTTCTCAAAAAAAAAATTAGTACCTAGTTAAAAAGTTAATGAGCCCGTTTGGAAGCCAAAAAAAGTTCAAAAAAATTCTAAAAATTTTCAAATCTCTCCAATCAAAATTTACCACCTATCATTTTTACATCACATCAACTTCAAAAGTTAAGTTTTTTTGAGTTTTTTTTAACTTCCAAACACCCCCTAAAAACTAACTTTTTGGGGATGGATGCATGTTCAAAAACCTCATATACTTGTTCATATATTTTATATTTATCGATTTATTTTTTAGGTATTTGAAATGAGGTTGGAAAAAATTTTTAGGCCAAATATGCTATCTAAGACTCGATTTAAGGGCATTAAAATATAGTTTTAATATTTTTATATTATAAAAATTAAAAAAAATACAAAGAATATTAGGAATACAGCGCATAAACATCGAATAATAAATTTTATTCTTTGTTAGGCTATTGGTTAGATTTTACAACTTTGGTTGGTTATTTTTAATTGTGTAAATTATGAAATAAATGACAAAAATTAATTATAAATTAAGTGGGTTTAATTGAGATAGTTATGTAATTCAAAATATGATATGGGGCCGAATTTAAAAATAAAAATATTAGACTCGTTGCGGGCTTGAGCCGAAGCCGCCCACCCATTGCCCCCTCCTTAAGGGAAATTGTTTGGGGCTTTGAGAGTCAGTTGCGCGGGTCGGGTTAGGTTTGGGTGAAGTTTAATATGTCATATGTCGTGATCATGCGGAAGGAAAGGGCGGGGGAATTTGATTGGGCTCAGCATCGGGTCTCCTAGTGTTAAACAGAAAAATGTGAAAAGGGGACAGCGATATCAGCCTCATAACTTCAAACTTCAAAAGCATTGAATTAAAATTTAACAAAACAGATCTATTTAAGTGTTTTTTAATTGAAATATGTAAATAAATTTGAATCATTAAATTTTAATTCAATAATTCAAACTTAATGTTTAGGTAACATCGGAGCTTGGGGGAGGAGGGAGGGGCGATGCCAGCTCTCCAAGTCCAAAAAAAATGTGCTATGTCGGCCTGTGGCTTGTTTGGTAAAGTGGATTTTGCCATATGTAAGAAGAGAATGGAGCAGTACAAATTGGATGGGCCCAATGACTTACACCTAGTTCTAGATGTTGGACTTTTTCATGTAAGCTGAAACCGATCGTTTATGAATCATCGACCCAAAAGAAATCGACGAAAGAGCTTAACAATGAAAAATGATGAGAAAGGCTAGGAAAAAATGAAGATAGTTTTTTTTTTTTTCTTTAAATAAAGAGTGACTTGAAAAAGTGATAAGGTTATTTCATTACAATATAAGATTAGCATAGTTATTTACACTAAACTTGATCTTGTCAAATCTCATAATTTATATTAGGAAAATAATCTCTTCAATTAATCTACATATCAAATTTGTTTAAAAAAAAATATGTAATTGAAATTATACATCCAAGCGCATAATATTTTGGGTCCATGGGGTTTATTTTGTTTCTAAAACCAATTACTCAACCAAGTGCATAATTGCATGTTTTGTAACTGTTAACCATACTGAGAAAATAAAAGAGTAAAACCCTTTCTTTGATGTACTGTTTTGCCACTGGCTTTGATTCAGACGGCTTGTTGATAGTGTCCAGTGCCGTGGTTCCTCTAATGGTAATGGGACGTGTGGCAAGCACATTGGAATTTATTCCTTGAAGTTGCTTCTGGACATGGTTGCAGTGTTTCTTTTTTCTTTTTTCCCTTTTATCTTTTTTCACTCACCTTCAATTTCGGGAAGAGCGCGATGTCCAGGACACGTGTACTGATTTACCCACTTGTACTTTCTAAATACAAAGTTTGGAGCTCTAAACCAAGTTAAATTTTTTTTTTTAAACTTTAAGAGTGTCAATTTTTTTAAATTTCAATATTTTCAAAAAATATGTTAAAATTCGTTGAAACGAATTATTATAGAGCATTTCAATAGATTTTGCTAGATTTTAAAAAAAAGGTTAGATTGACGTTTGTACCAAAAAATTTTCATAAAACTTTAAAATTTTTCAAGATTTTTTATTAAAATTTTTGCACGTGTCATTTTATATAATTTTTAACAACTTTATATCAAATTAAACACAAATATCCAACAATAATTTTAAAACAACATTTTGTATTCTAAAATTTAAAAAATTTCACTTTTGATTTTTTTTTTATTTTTTTGACACTCCAAACGGCCTTATAATGCGTTTTGATCCTCCAAAAAAAATCAAAAAAATTTTTAATTTTTATTAATTTTTTAATTTTTCTAATTAAATTTTATCACGTGTTATTTTTATATTAATTTTTTATTTTTTTACAAATCAAACACTACCTATATATGGGTATTATAAAATAGTGTATATAAAATAAGAAAAAAAAAATTAATGGGTTAGCAGCCTCCACGGGAACGAGATTATGATTTGAGTTTTAAGAAATACTATTCGAAAGATTTATCTCTTAAACTTCAAGTCTTGTACATTAAATTGCTCTGTTTTTTTTTTTTTTTTTGTGTGTTAAGTACAAATTACTAATGCCTCTGGTGACAATTTTCTTGCATTGCTATTTAGTTTCTGAAAATTCTGGGTGAGAAAAATTATCTGTTACATGCTGATTGCATTGAAGACAAATCCGTGTTACTTTTCGGTATTCTTTTCCGGATTGGCCTGTGATTATGAGCCAATGTCCAATGATAATAGCTCTTCTACCAATCTACCTTTAGTACCCCTCAATGCTTCAGCATAATTGAACTTTTGCCAAAAGTGGTGCCCTTTTATTTTATGATGCTTAAGATGCAAGTGTGTTTTCTTTTTCTAATTCTCTTTCAGGGGAATTCTTTACTTTGTTTTTATTATTTTATCTGTCAATTTTTTTTCATTTTTTTTTGTTCATTTTGAATATTTTTTCAAGATAGACGTATTTTACGTTCATATTAGACGGTCTTCTGAAGATTAATTTTACAATTTCAGTCTTAAATTCTTTTTTTTTTTGTTTTTAGATATTATTTTTAATTTGATATTAAGTTGAAATATTTTTTGTAACCATTTCATTTCTTAATTTTCTGAAGCAAATTTATCCTTTTAAATTTGTCTATGTTTACTGATGTTATGGAGTTGAACGATGACCTCCCAAAAGAATCTTCCTGATCTGTGCAAGTTAGGCAATTTTTTTTTCTTGTATAATGCATAATAATTTACGGTTGGTTTGTGTCTTTCAATTGCACACCTATGTTTTGATTTCTTATTTTCCATCAATGAATTTATTCACAAAATCATCATATGATTAGACCATGGGCAAAAATCGGGATTCTTAGAAAGATGAATGTAACCCACTTGTGAGGTTAGTGCACCAAGTTCTAAGAATTATTCACAGCTATCACTGGGAGGGAAAATTGATCCCAAATTTCAGTGATGATTGCCTTTGTGCGTGGCCGTGTTTGAAAAGGAAATGCAAACTGTAGATGGAGATGGATGCCAGTGCTATTTTAGCAACAAAATTTCCAAAAGGAGGACAGAGTCATCCCCCACAAGGGAAAGAAAGGCAAAAATTCCAATGCGATACTCTATTTTTGCACAGAGGGAGTAAAAGTAGGTTGTTTTCATTGATTTTGAAAATTATGTACAAATTCTATTAATCTTGTTCTTATTTTTTAAATTTTATTTTTATCTTATTTTTAGTTTAAAAAGTTTCATTTTTAATTTGTTTTAAGTAGAAATTAAAAAAGACTGTCCCACATCAAAACAATTAAAGTGCGTGTGTGTATTTATATCTTCACACTTGCATTTTAACTTTTGAGTTAAAATGTTAGGTTGTAAGTTGTGCTTAAAAAAAAAAAAAAGTACAAATTAAAAAAATCTAATTAAAAATTATTGAAAGAAAAAAAATTAAAAAACCGAAAAAGAATCTACTTAAAAAAGATCAGAAGAGAAAATTTTAAACTGTCTCGCTTAATTCCCCAACCCCTTTGTACAGCATTTTACAGAGTAGTATAATGCGCGCCAATTAAACTTCCCTTTTTCTGTAAATCTCTCTCTCTCTCATCGGTCACTCGGAATTCGAACCTTTCCTCGATTTGCTCGAGCACATTCCCTCCTCTCTCTCTCTCTCTCTCTCTCTCTCTCTATATATATATATATATATAAATATATATATATTGTTGCCAAATCTATTCTTACTCCGTTTCACTGTATGTGTAAGTATAATGGTGGAATCGGCACTGGCGTCGTTGAATCAAACGATTCTGGTGACCGGAGGGGCTGGATTCATCGGCACACACACCGTGCTTCAGCTTCTCAAGCAAGGATTCAAGGTCTCCATCGTCGATAATCTCGACAATTCCGTTGAGGAAGCCGTTCGTCGAGTTCGCCAGCTCGCTGGACCCGACCTCTCTAAGAATCTCGAATTCCATCTCGTAAGATGCCTATCCTTTGCTTGCTTGTTCTCCGAGAAAACTGATTAAATTTTCACAGTACGATCGCTTTTTCGACCTTTGTCAATTTGATCTGTTTATTAATTTATCGTCTTTTTTGCTTCCGATTCGATAAATTCCGTTGGTTTGTGTTTGATTGCAGGGTGATCTCAGGAACAAGGAGGATCTGGAGAAGGTGTTTTCTCAGACCAAGTATGTGAATATGATACAATGTGATTACGATATCTTATGAATTTCGATATTTTTGCTCTTTATTGAGTATGAATTGTTTGATTAGATCCTTAGGGTTGAAATTAAAAATGTATCAGGTTTGATGCTGTGATCCATTTTGCTGGCCTTAAAGCTGTTGGTGAGAGTGTTGTATATCCTCTCCGCTATTTTGATAACAATTTAATTGGCTCGATCAACTTATACCAGACCATGGCAAAATATAATTGTAAGAAGGTGTGTCTCTGTCAATTTGATTTCTTGTACTTTTCCATCAAGTTTTAAATTTTGTGCAATTCATTTGAGAAAACAATACAACCGGGCCACTTAACTATATACAGTAGACAGTGTGCTTTTGGGCCGTTAAATCAGATATATCCATATGACCCACAATTTTAAATTTTGGTAATGCATTGTTTCTTCTTGTCCCAAAATGTATTAATTGGGAAATATAGAACTAACTCATTCATAAATAATAAATCAGATAACCAGATGTGTTTGTTTGCATCAATGCAATAGCTAAAAAATGACAAAATTTGCTTCTTTCAGAAAAAATGTAAATTCTTTTGTTCATAAATAAATCTGTTCATTTAAAATCTTATATGTAGAGTGGAAGCGGTGCATTGTTGGGTCACGTGGCACCCTTGAGATATATTTTTATTTTTATTTTTTTTTTTGGGTTAAAACATTAATTGTATACATTGAAATTTACTTTTACATCAGTTCTTACTCTTTTCAAACAATTTTTAAAACTAATTAATTAGTAAAAAAATAAGTTAGTAAATATAACTAATTAATAAATATAATTAAATGCACAATGACCAAAGTGTTTAGAATAAAACCAAGGTAATAAATGCTCCTTGATGTACTAGCATTTGCGTTTATTTTTTTCTTTCCTTGTCACTCTTCTCGCTCACATGCCTCCATTTCCTACTGTCTCTTATTAAAAGCAAAAACTCTCTAATCTAATAAGAAATTAGATTTGAAAAAAGAAATTAAGCAGAATGTGGCATATGCATAATATAAGGAGAATTTAATACGTTTAATTTTATAATGTGATAGGTATGAGAGAACTACATTATTTTTTACAAATCTTTCTGATTACAGATTTTGATTATATAACAGTACTCTATAAAAAAAAAAAAAATCTTATACACATTATAAAAAATATTTCTCCATTTTTTTTCTCCTTTTTCCATTTGATAAGTAATCTATCTATTATCTTTTCTTATGCCTTTCTTATGCCTCTACCTATAAGTAAATATTTTAGATCCGATCTTTTTTTTTCTTAAAAATTTTTTGAGCCTGCTTAGTTATTTGGGCTGGACTTGGAATTAAACGTGCTTGCCTACCTCAAAATTTTAAAACATATTTTTAATATATTTTATGTATTTATATTTTCTAAAAAAAAAATTAAGTTTATACATCAAATTTTAATAAAAAAATATTTATTTTATTTAAGTTTTATGTATCCATGACCTTTTCCTTTTTCTAAAAAAAAAATTAAGTTTTTACATCAAAATTTTTTTTTTTTCAAAGCTCGACCCAATTGACAACACTACCACACTTAATCCTAACTTGAAAAAATGAAATAAAATATATTAACAGATTATTAACATCTTACCTTAGTTCAAAAATGTCAGTCATTAGAAATAATATGAATGTATTTTGTTGTTTTTTTTTTGAAAGAAACGAAATGCATAAAATCAAAGTAATTATAAATTAATACGATGTTTCATTTTTAAAAAAGTATATGTTTAATTGTAATGATAATGGCATTTAGAGGTAATTCCCATTATCTAAGTTGAGGCAATGGTTTATTCTTCTTGAAACCTTAACAGGTAAGTTGCCTAGTGCTTGTACTTCCCACTAAAAGCATAAAATTAATGTTTATATGCGGGGACAGAGCTACATTGGAACCCCCCCGCCCCCCCCCCCCCCCCCCAAAAAAAAAATCCCGACTTACCTATGTCTTTATTTCATGTAATGAGAATAAAGATTTTGGCCCCTTCATGAGAAATTCTTGGTTCTGCTTAAACGTGTTCTTGTTTTTTCCACTATTGACACTAGTATCATGTTCACTTGCAGTTGGTTTTCTCCTCATCCTCTACAGTCTACGGTCAGCCCGAAAAAATTCCTTGTGTCGAGGATTTCAAGTTAAAGGCTATGAACCCTTATGGGCGGACTAAGGCACGTGCTTTGTTTAATGTTCGAGTCAGTAAAACAATAATATTGCAATTTTTGAGCACAGAAAGTGCAATTTGTTCTCTCTTTTCCCTCTAACATATTTTTGCTTCCTTTCAATTAGTTATTCTTTGAAGAAATTGCACGAGATATCCAGAAGGCAGACTCTGAATGGAAAATTATTTTGCTGAGGTACTTTAATCCTGTTGGTGCTCATGAGAGTGGCAAACTTGGTGAATATCCAAAAGGGATCCCAAACAATCTTATGCCTTACATACAACAAGTAGCTGTGGGAAGATTGCCTGAATTAAATGTATATGGTCATGATTATCCCACTCCTGATGGCAGTGCGGTATGCTGATTCAATTATTTCTACTGCTATTCATTTTTTTTTTAACTATTTTACAAGAACAAAGAGGTTATGATGGGATAGGAGAGAATACCTCCTAATCTTTGCATCAGATCATTTTTATTAGTTTCATCTCATAAGCAGCTTTTGCTGGTCCATAGGTGCCACTACCATGCTAAATAACTTTATGGATTATCTCATTGCAGGGACAATAAGGATCAAAATAAATTGTCCTTCACTTGATGCTGTTTGTTCTCTTGTTAACAGATCCGGGATTACATCCACGTTATGGATTTGGCAGATGGTCACATTGCTGCGCTTCACAAACTTTTTGCCACAGGGTATACAGGTAAGCACCTCTGTTTGCAAATTTGCGCAAGTTCACATGTAATGAATTTGCAGTCACCTGTTACTCCACTTGGGCCCTTAGCTAAAAGTTTTCAATAGGCTACAGCCAATGTTACCATGTTTTATGCAAGATTCATTCCTGCTTGGGCTCTTTGAGGAATGGATATCCTTTTGATTTCACTTTCTACATGTTATGGATTAGGTTGCACTGCCTTCAACTTGGGAACTGGTCATGGCACATCTGTATTTGAAATGATTGCTGCATTTGAGAAGGCATCTGGCAAGGTGATTGCCCCCTGGGTCGCCCCCACCCAAAAAAAAAAAATAAAAATAAAAGATAAATAAATAAATAAAATAAAAATAAAAATTCTCTCTTTCTATCACACAACATAAACACATAATACACAGCTAAAGCACAAACATGCATGCTTGTAGGGGTAAGTTGTAAGACACTAAAAATTAATTGAATGTTTCAGAAAATACCTTTCAAACTGTGTCCAAGAAGGCCAGGAGATGCGACTGCAGTTTACGCTTCCACAGAGAGAGCTAAGAAAGAACTTGGTTGGAAGTAAGTTATTAATCATTTAAATTTACACAATAAGTAGTTGTCATAGTCATCTGTTTTGAAAGGTAGATGGATACTCGTCTGCATTGCATATGGGATTGCCGTTGTATTGCCAAAACACTGGCGGTTTAGACTATTTTCTTCACGTGACCTGACATTTTAACTGTGTATGTGGTATTTTCGTGTTGCCTTATTGTTTTTATTTTTATTTTTATCATATATTTTTAGATTTTTTTGGGTCAGAATTACGAGTTGTGTTTCCTTTGTATCATAATTTATAAGGTTTACAAGTCACCTGGTACTCTCTTCCAGGGCAAAGTATGGCATTGAAGAAATGTGCAGGGACCAATGGAACTGGGCAAGCCAAAATCCGATGGGTTACCAGTCTCAGTCTTGAATAGGCATCTCTCACTAAATCCCTTTCAACTCCATACGGGCAAATTGTATTAGAATCATATTAACTAACTTTCAATGAATTGATTTTGTTGGATTTTCTTACAGTTTTGTTCTCTAGGATGATGTCATGCATCCCTGCCTCCTTAACACATAAAATGCGATAGCGGTTTTATGGCATTCATTTATCGGGAGCTTTGGCACTTGCTTTTACCTGGTTTTTTTAGGCTTTATTTGTTTCAGTGTAAATAGTTTTGAAAGATTCATATTTAATTATTATTTTTTTACGAAAATAATTTTAAAAAATATGTGAAAATAATTTTAAAAAATATGTGAAAATATTTTTAAAACAAGTGAGAAAATATTTTTCTAAAAAATACTTTACACTGAAATAAACAAATCCTAATTATATTTACCTTTTATTTAGAAAAAAAAATGATTTAATATACTAACTCTGAAATGTACAATAGTCAACCTTTTGATTAACTTTTTTACGAAATCTCTATTTTTGACCAGTTATATATTTGACCAGTTAAATTTTACTATATATTATTATCATAAGATAAAATAAAATTGTGCTCTATTTGAGGTAAGGATCCTTTTCACCTGTACTTACATTTTATTTTAATTTATAGTGATAAAATAATTTTAAAGTTGTTTGGCATCACAAATAAAATAAAATAAAATAAAAAATATAACATTACACTCATGGGTAACACAGTAACATTTTAGTGATTAGTTGAATATTTGATAACAATTTTTAGAAGTTAAAAATATTGAAGATAATTAAAAAAAGTTACCAACAATTGATAAAAATTAGAAAAAAAAAAATTAGAAAAACTTGATAAAAATTAAAAAAAAAATTGTATTTGGTGAAAAATTTTGATAAAAATTAATGTTTTTTATTTTATTATTATTTGGGGGGAACAAAACACACCCTTATTTTCAAGTCGCTTTCCAAATTCTTTATTTTCAATTCCTTTGACCAATTAAATTTCTAGAAACGACATGCAATGCTTTATTAAATTATTACTACTACCAGAAAAAGTACCAGCAAAAGTAGTCAACAAACAAATCATACCATCACCTCCAACAGTCACAACAAACAAATCACACCATCACCTCCAACAGCCAGCAAGCTCCTCAACTAATGCCTACGGTACGCCCCATTAAGTCCTGAAATCTCTCAGTTGCTTCAGCTCCTCAATCACACGAGTCAAATTCCTGTGAGAAGACCCACCTTCTTTAACAGCCTTCCTGGCCATCTCTCCCAGCTCTTTAGCCTTCCGCCGCATTGTCTCCGCCGCCGGACCGCCGGTTTCCAACAATTTCCGCACAGCCCCCTCTATCTGCTCTCTCCTGATCAACTGCTTCTCAGAATCAACCCACAAGTGCCATTCCACGTTGCCGACGTCCACCCCAATCCCCAGCACCTGAGTCAGCAACTTCTCATTGTAGAACTGCTCCGCATACAGAGGCCATGTCACCATGGGTAAACCAGCGCAAATAGCTTCGATGATTGAGTTCCAACCGCAGTGACTCATGAATCCTCCCACGGATGGGTGGTCCAAAATCATCGTCTGCGGAGCCCAACCCCGCACGATCATCCCCCTTTCTTTGGTCCTCTCCTCGAACCCTTTTGGCAACCATTTCTCTTTCTCTTCCTCTTCTTCCTCTTCGTTTTCTTTCCCAAACACGACCCAGATGAATTGGTGGCCCGAAGCTTCGAGTCCGCAGGCGATTTCCATAAGCTGGTCGTCCGTGAATACCCAGCTGCTGCCAAAGCAAGCGTAAAGAACAGAGTTTGGTTTCCTAGAGTTGAGAAAGGCAAGACACTCCTCCTCTCCCACCACCGTTTTGTGTCCCCTCTCAACCTTCTCTTTGGCGTTTCGGTGAATTAGAGCCACGGGACCAATGTGAAAGACCTTGTGACCAAATACCTTCTGGTAGTATTGGGTGTAAGCGGGCTCCATCTCGTAGAAGTTGTTAATCAACACTCCGTAGCTCTTCAATTCAGATTCCCTAAACTGCTCCATCAGCTGAGTAAATCCGTACGGCGTGCGAACGTAGTCGGGAAGCTGAGACCTGGTGATGGTGATGGGATCAGGAAGGCCTGGAATCACAAACGGCTCGTAATCAGACTCAACACTGAGGTGGGGAGAGCCGGGACTTCGAATGGCTTCGATGCAGGAATGCCCAAAAATGCAACTGCCGTGGAAGACGAGTCGGGGGACGCCGAGACGGGCGGCGACGTCGGCCGTCCACGGGTAGAACATGTCGGAGACGACGCAGTCGGGGCGGCGGGCGACAATGTACTCCTCCATTACCTGTCGGAGCAGTACCATGGCATCGAAGAGCTTCTTGTTCGTTTCGAGGTCTTGAACGCCGAACGTGTTCTCGACGCCTTGAGGGAGACCGACTTCGCGAGAAGGGAAAGGGACGCGGTGGAGGGTGATGTTGGGGGCGGCGGCGACGTCATTGCGGATGGAGGTTCGGATGACGGCGGCGTTGGCTGGAGTGGTGATGATGGTAACGCATTCGCCCCGGGCAGCGAAAAGCCTGGCTATTTCGCAGAGTGGGATCAAATGGCTCGGTACAATGTAGGGAACAAAAATCATATCTAAGGGACGCGGCGATGGCGACTCCATGGCTGGCTTTGCACTGTACTGCGCCGAACCCGACTTCTGTAATAACAAGAGAGATCAAAGGGCAAATGTGTACAGATCAAAATTGCCGCGTGTTCCCCGTGAATAATGGGTTGTGGGGGACTCAACCAACTACTGCACTCCACCGACTCAAGACTTCTGTAATAAGTGAACCTGCGTGGAGTTAAAACAAAAATAATATAAAATTTTATAAATTTCCACGAATTACAAAATTATAATATTCAAATTTCATATTCATTATAGAAATGATGAGACACGAATTTTTTAAAATTTATACAAATTTAAACATTTCTAATTCGCACAAAATTAAGGTTGCATTTGACGTACCAAAAACCTTTAAAAATCTTTATACATTTTAAATATTCTTACTTTTTCAAAATTTAGAAAAAGTTTAATATCTTAAAAAAAAAATCGATAACTAGAATTCGATTAATTAAATAGTAAAATTTTTTTTTACCATTCTCACTATGAACTTCTAAGTTACCATGACACCCATTTTGACTATTATTTGTGAGGTTGTAAAAATCGTTCGAATAAATTATAAAAACCGTTCCAACGGAATCACCCGGCCAACTTTCGTTCAAACGGTCTCTACAATTCGTTTGAACAAATTATAATATAAAGAGATCATGATTGCCTAAAATTTTGAATTCATTCAAATAAAAATCTAATCCATCATAACAGAATCTTATTATTCATTTTTAAAAAAACACAGTTTAAGGTGTCTGCACCAAACACAAAAAGTTTCTCCAAATTACATTTTATCTCACTTTTTATCACTACAAACTCACCCTAAATCACACGCGGAAAGCGTGATCCCCTGAGCCCTGTGGGAGGGAATGTTGGAGAAACATCTAGAATAAATATCCTTTTTTCGGCGGTCTCACCGAATTAAAAACTCATGTCCAACTCAAAAATTTCAAATTGACACCTTTAAATATTATTTTTATTAAAAACTTTTAGAATTAATTTTAATTTAATGTAATAATAATTAATTTTAGAATTTTTACTTATATCATAGTTCTTTTATTTTTATTTGTTTAATAATTCATATGCCATAAACCTTAACAGGGTGATCTTTATTTCTGTTTTTCTTTTGGTGAAATTGAATATTAATAAAATATTCTTGATTTTTATTATAAGAATATTTATCCATATGTTATAAGTTAAATTTTTCCAAAATTCAAGTTGTAAATTTTTTAGTAAGTTGTAATTGTATGTCGTTGCATTTTTCCACATGCGGGATGAACTCACATACAATTTTTATATTATATAGCTATGATAAAAATTACACTTATGGCATATGAGTTTTTTTTTTTCCTATAATAAAAATTAAAATATTTGTTAATAAAAAATAAAAATATTTTGGTAAGTTATCTTTTTTATATTTTTTTTAACTTCTTTTCGTATTATTAAATTTAGTTATACAAATCCAGGAAATAGGATATATGCATAAACTTGTAATGATAAAAATTAAGAATATTTTGGTAAGTTGCCACATCTAAATTTTTTTTAAAATTAATTTCTACTATAAGAATTTTAATTATATTAATAAGTTACATTTTTAGATTTTCTAATAATTTGGTAAAATTAATATGTGACGTTAATGATTCAAAGGATATTTTCGTCATTTCAATAAAATTAAAACTAAAAAAGAAGCAAAAGGAGAATTTGAAGCGCAAAAAAGCATTTAGGAGAGTGCAAATAGGGCTCCCAAAAAATTACAAAGTTATTCTAAAATTAAATAAATTAATAATTTTTTAAAATTTTCAAATAATTCAATAATAAAATAATATATACTTTCTTTTCCTTTTATTTATTTATTTTTTCAACTAACAAACAATTAAACAGAATCTTTTCACACTAAGCACCCAAACAAATAAAAAGAAACTATTATTGCTGGTTTTTTTTTTAACTAATATTTTCTTCTCCCTCTTTTTTTTTTTTTTTTTTCCTTTCCAGAAGAAGAAAAAGGTAGCGGCAAGGAAAAAAAAAAAAAAAAAAACTGGAGAAGGTCAAGGGAGATAAATACAATGGCAATCTCAAGAATAAAATTAAGATATTCAACACTCAAATATTACTTAAGGAACTCTATTAGTGATATGTTTTAGTATAAGGTGAAAATTTTGACAGTAAAAGATCAGGGGATAATTGTTATTCTGATAATAGCTACTGAGATAACAAGTTTGTGGTACTTATATTTGAAATGACAGAGTAAATATTGACCGATAACAATTATATTATGTTTTGAATGCTAAAAATTTTGAACGGGTAAAACTTAATTGTATTTAAAATGAGAATAAATTGACCAAGAATAAAAGTTAATATTTAATTTTAATAAATATTATAATAAAATAAATCATAATAATCATTATTATTTCAATAATAATTTATTTTAACAAATAATATATTATTAAAATATATACTTTTAAATAAAAATATTAATTGTACAAAATAATTTTATCATAGATTAATATTTCAATAGTAATTAATTTTAATAATTTTAGCTTATTTAAATAAATTATTGATTTTAATAAATTTTATTAATACCACACATAATCTAGTAAATGATTATTTAAAAGACATAATTTTCATTTCATAAAATATTTTAATAAAATGAATTATTTTGATAAGTCATTATTATTTATTAAACATTAATTTTAATTTGCAAAAATTAATAATTTTTGTCATAAATTAATATTTCAACAGTATTATTTTAATAAAATAAATAAATTATTTTAATAATAAACTATGATTTATTGAATATTATTTTGATAAAAAATTTAATAATTAATTAATTTTAGTTAGATTAAATAAATTATTATTTTACCATATTTATTATAATTATTTATAGGAATATGCCGCTTAAGATTTTACATGGGAGTAAAAAATTATTTTACGGGGTAATCATGGAAAAGGATAAAATTTTTTCATTACCCCTTATTACTCATTACTTTCCTAGAGTAAAAAACATTACCTTCATATGGAAATAATTTTAACCTAAAATAATTATTACTCCGTCATCTAAATTGATGTAACGGAGAGTAAAAATTATGCCAGTAAAATTTACCATTTCCAAACAAACATCTCCTGGGTATAAATTGTGAGAATTAATTGTATTTTTAATTCAGTACTAACAAATGACAAAGTTATACGCAATTAATTCAACATATAAATAGGCACATGCAAAAGCAGAACCTGAAATCGAAAAGCAAAGATTTGAATCCATGCGTAAATGTTGTCACCCTCTGAAACCAAAGCAATCTACTGCGTGCGCGTATTTGTCGACTAAAAAACTTTCTCTGGTTGAGTCTCTTGCCCATGAGTTCTTTAACAAAGTTTGGGTGTTTGGGTAATTAGATCAGTGAAAAATCTAAACCAAAACAAAGTAGACCTAATAATCAATCTCTTAACTTTTTCCCTTCACTTTTCCTAAGTTACTCTTCAATTTTCCCAAGTTTTCTCAGCAAAAAAAATCAATAGCACATTATCTCAAAGTGAGAAGACAGGAGCAGCAATGACGAGTTCACAAAAAATCACACATGCATACATATGTATATATATACAGAAACCTGGTTCAGCGATGGTGTCCTGCAGTGGTGCCGCTGTCCCGGCGATCGCCTCCCGGCGGTGATACCGCCCCGGCAATGACTAATTAGAGATGAGAACAAGATTGGGCTGTGAGAGTGGGAAAGATCAGTGTGAAATTAGGGCTGGGAGGGAAAGAGCCAAGAAGGAAAATGGAAAAAAAAAGCATATTGTATAGTGGGTGGGGGGTGTGAGTGTAAATGGAAAGAGCGGCATTTGTGCCTTCTAGTGGGCCCTCCCTGGCAGTCTCATGTGATTCCTCTCAGTTGTACCGGCTCCTCAATCAAAAGTGTCGAACTCCAGTAAGAAGACCTTCCTCCGCCAACCGGCTTTCTGGCCATCTAAAATAAAATATTAAACGTCAATTTTTTTAATGATTACCAATAAAATTTTATTTTAATTAAATTAATCTAAATCATTAAACTTTTTAAAAAAAATTAATTATTGATATTTCACATTTCAGTTATTGAAATATAAATACGCTGCAGTCTCCTTTAATCCAATTTTCACAAGTTGGGTTTTAAAAATTTTGTTTGGCACCACAAAAAATCATTAAAACTCACTGACTTTAACTATTTTGTGTATTTTTTTCAATCAAAATTTTTCATATTTCACTTTTATGTCACATCTTTTTATTTTTATTGTACCTTTTACCTCATTTTTTATCAACCAAACACTCCCAAAATAATGCTACTTGTGTAAGTTACATTACTGCCAAAAATTTAAAAACTTAAAAAAATAAAAAATACGAAGTAACAAAATTTAAAAGTCAAAATTATATATATACAGACATATATACATCAAATACTCTATTTATAAACGTCGGATATATATATATATATATATGTATTAGAATGTATTTTATTATTTTTTAAAAATCAACACTTATCATGTACGGGTAAACAATAGCCCGATCACCAATGCCAGAAATCTATAATAAAACAAATGCGTTTTATTATTTTCTTTAAAGTTCATACTCGTCGCGCTACCATTAAATATTATTAACATGTTTTTGATGCTTAGTAATTAAAATATTTTTTTGTTATTTTTATTCTCTAAAATAAACACTCGAAAATGTTAACCATATTATATTACCATGTGTTAGACACTTATTTTATTTTTATTGTTTACATGTAAGCACATTTCACCATTCATGCCGCCATAATAATTCCGTTTGAAACTACACAAAATAAAATAAAATTCTACAAATCTCTACAAACACGAATTACGAGATAATAAAATTTAAATTCTTCGCGAACTGCATAAATTACGAGACATTTACTTTTACAATTTTATTTTATTTTATATATTTTTATACAATTCTAAACACACTTAATATTTTATATGAAAATAAAAAATAAATGTTATGTAATATTCCAATACCATTATTTATGACAGTGTACATTTTTTACTCCAAATGTTGTACGCTGTCACTGGCTTTGACTTTGACTTGATTTTGAAATAATTTTTTATTATATTATTATTATTATTTTTTTATAAGGTTACTTATGATTTTATTTGAATTTATATTCTTATACAATTTGTCCTAGACACATAAATTTAAAGCACGGCATGTATATTTATTTGCACGACTTATTGTTTCCTGCATGTTGTTATATTTTTCTTACCGGAACGAGGAATGAATACACGTTAGAACTTTGGTTACCATATACTATATATGTTAAATACATTGACTCAAATTATAACGTATCATCATAATATTTTTTCATTTACTTAGCTTATAATAGGTTAACTATGATAAATAAATAAATATATATATATATATATAAAGGGTAAAATGAACATTATATTTCATTCTCAAAAACTACAATCAAATAAGGAAATAAAATGTTAATATTAATTTCTTATAGCAGTGAACATAATTTGATTAAAATTGAATATTTAGACCGCATCAGGCAAATTTAGTTAAAGTCATTCAATTAATTCATTTAATTAAAATTTGTAATTATTTTCTAAAATTAAACCAATCAAAATAACTAAGGACCGTTTAGAGGCTCAAAAACTAACAAAAAAATACCAAAAATTATATTTTGTAACTTTTGGTGCGTTTGATAAAATTACAAATTTTTTCATTTTTTTGATTTGTTATAATAAAAAAAACAAAAAATTTTACCAAATACACAAAAATTATTACTTTTTTATTTTACGACAACAAAAAACTTACCAAACATACAAAAAATTATCACTTTTTTGATTTACTACAGTAAAAAATTACTAAACACCTAAAAATTGTAAAAAAAAATACTAAAAATTACATTTTATTTCACCAAACACAAAAAAAAAAAAAAATGTAACACAAAACACACAAAATATTACCAAAAATTTCACTTTTTTTTTCTTGTTTTTAAACCTCCGAACGGCCTCTAAACAATCTAAACTGCAAATTGACATATGTATAACCCTCCTTCCAAAAAAAAGTGATCAAAATTATTATCCCAACCCCTCATTCAAATAATGCTTTATTTAAAATTCTAAATTTTATTTCAAAAACATTAAAAATTTTTAATTTTTTACTTCATTACACATTACACGAATTATAAAACTTTAAATTTTACTAATTTTTATTAATTTTTTCCCACTCCCACTACACCCTTCGTTTTCTTTTTCGTAAAACAAAATTATTTCACTTCGTTGCAATTCACAAACCAATATTCCATCATTACACAACCACCAAATAACCTAAGGTCAACTTTACAAATATTAATTTATATAAAATAGAAATTTAACCTTTTTTTGTGCAGCCACGTACGCCCAACCAACCGAATACCTTAACCATTTACCAATACAATTTGGACAAATCAAAGTTGAGTCATTTCTTTTCCCCCTCGACTCTTCAATGACCACTTTCGACATGAATACACTACCACAAATAAGTTACTTGAACATGGCTTCACCAGTTCTGGATCCTTATTGGTTTCTTCCAGCTCCAAGAACACCTTGATCGGCAGGCAAAACTTTGGCCGTTCCAACGGCCAAGAACTATTCTCATCTTTTCAGGTTGCCCATTGGTTGGTTTTAAACCTGTGGGGGGCTCCGCAATCTCTGACCCGGAAATTGGAGCCCCGCAACCACCGAGCCTCCTACTCCAGAAGACGCCCGAAACAAACATTTATTAAGCATTGATCGTTTGGGAGACACTTGTCCTATTTCCGCAGCAACTCGTGGCGGCGGCTCTTCTGTTCATGTGGTCCCCGCACCATATTGTCCTGTGTTCTCTACTAGCGCATCGACATCCCCCGTTCCACGTGTCGTAAATCATAACTTATCTAGCCACGGAGAGTCTTGGCGATGATTGGACCTCCCATCCAACGGCTCTGATTTCACATCTGATGTCTGTTGCTCTACCAGATCCTGACCTTGGCTTTCCTCCCCTCCCCTGTCGCTCCGCCTCACGCGCTTCGCTCCGATCGACACACCAAACAACCGTGGGCTGATCAGCTCATCCACAGCCTTCTCTCCGCCGCGGGGCACAGCAGCGCCGTCGGCTTTTGCCTCGAGTTGTCTTCCGGCCATCAGATCCAGAGCTCTTCCCTCCGGTACTACGACGGTGTCCTGTTGACCGGAAGCATAGTTCGTCATCAAAGCGAATATATTGTTGCACAAACCGCGCAACCGGCTGAGCTCTTGACTTAACAGCGCGTTCTCTTTTCTCAACCGTTCGTTTTCTTCCAGAATCTCCTGCGCGGCGGTGCAGGTTGCATCTCGATGTACAACAGCAGTTGCCGTAGCCGCCGGGGATGAATTCGACGAGAGAACTTGCTCGTCGCCGGAATTTTCCGGAGACACCACTCTAGCTGCAGCCGGTGGAACCGCCACTGTTACCGTCTGTGCATTTGCAACCACAGCAGCCGCTGCCACCGGGGGGCTCGGCGAGATTTTCCGGCGCTGTATGTCTCGGAGGAGCCCCTTCTCGCCTCTCCTGAAGCATTCGTTCGCAAATTCCCATCGATCAGGCACAGCTTTTCTAAATCCCTACAGATTCAAATAAAAAAAAATAAAGACTTAAAATTAAAAGCTCTCCTCAAAAGCAAGAAAGACAAGTATACATTTCAGATGCTTCTTACGTAAGTGTTCAGCTGTCGAACGAAGCTTGAGAAGTTGTTGTGTTTGAAGTATTTGGGAAGCAAATCTCTAGCGAATTCAGCTGGTCGCCAGACGATAAAGGTTGTTCCCTCCTCGTTCCACGAAATCAAGTCGTCGATGGACGGATCATCCACAAGCTGATAAGTTTTAGTCAGAAACGGCGTCGGTAGAGATCGTTGTGACTCTCCGGCCACCGACTCACCGGTCTGCTCAACAGGCATAACTCGTTTAACTCTTCAATATCCAGGACCTAAAAACCAAAGATTTCGGAACTAACACTCACAGATCAAGCTGAAACATCCATTTCTCAAACTTTATTCAACAAAACACCAAAAGAATTTCTGATGAATGGTAGAATTTCCAATTAAAAGTCTGGAATTTAAGTCAGGTTTAAACGTTCCTATTCTAGAAACACACCACATTTAAGATCTCTCCTCTTGCTCCAATTTGATCAGTTTTTCTCAGTAAATAACGCAAAGTCACATAAAAAAATTACATATCATTTTTGTTTGATAAAGAAACAAATCGAAGAGAATCTCCGCACCTGAAAAGTACAAGCTTTTTCGAAAGAAGCGTAAGAATTTTGCTCAACGACGAGTCCGCATCATACCAAAACAAAGTCCGTTCACGTAGAAATTCGTCGCCGGAAGAGGTAAGCAACCAAGGTCGACCTCGCCGGAAAGGCTGAAACCGAAAGAAGCGAGAGCCAGAGCGAGAGAACCAGAGCGGAGCGGACCAGCGGCAGGGGTTGGTTTGTTCTTTCTAGAAGGTTCGTTCGGGGCTGGACTATAAAATGATTGTCAAAGGGCATTCGAGAAGGAAAGACGAGAGAGAGAGAGAGACAGAGAGAGAGATGAGAGGTGGGCCGCGGAGAAAGGGGGCCCACAAAAAGCGAATAGGACGATGGGAAGGCGCGAGAAAGTACTACGCTAATCGTCTTAACCCTGTGGTTATTTTCCAGAAGCTTCCCCATCCTTTCGTTTCTAAAATATATATATATATATATATATTTTACCGTAGCCAACATCGGTAAAAAGTAGAAGGTAAAAATTGGTAAAACGGAAAGCAATTGGAATACGAGACCGAAAAAAACAAGAAAGATGCAGAAGCCAGCTAGAGAGTTCTTTGGATATCAGTCCTTTACGTGGGTGGGTTGGAAATTAAAATTAATTTTTTAATTATTAATTTATTGGTTTTATAAAAATTATAAGAAATATCCGTTTGGAGTTCCAACCAAATCCAAAAATTTTCAAAAGTTTCTAAAAGTATATTTTGAAATTATTGTGTAATGATTGTTGAATGTTTTATTTGATTTGATATAAAATTGTTAAAAAGTATATAAAGTGACACGTGTCAAAATTTTAGTGGAACATTTTGAAAAATTTTAAAATTTTGTATATTTTTTTGTACACGTGTCAAATCAATTTTTTTTAAATTTTGGCAAAATCCGTTGGAACGGACCAAAATAGTACATTCCAATGACATTTTAAATTTTTTGGTAGATGTGTCAGCGGCAAACGTGTCAACTTTTGGGTTTTTTTAAGGCTCCAAACCAAGCCAAAAAATTCACATTTGATTTAAAAAGCTGGTTCTTCCAAAATTACCGAACAAAAAGATAATCAAACTTTAACAGAAAAACAAATCCACGAAAATAAGTTAAAGAAAACCAAAAAAATTGGTTTCGGTACCCAAACAAATAGTTAGAATTTAAATTTGTAAAAGGATAATAAATTATTAATTTTTGTTATTTTATACTTAATTAAATGAATTGCAATTTTTTAAAATTTATTTATTTATTTTCTTCTTATTTTTTAATTCAATCAAAAAAATAAAATAAAATAACTTTCCACCCATTTCATGCACAAATTCATGTTCCAAACCTTATCGTTAGCTTTTTATTTTTTATTCATTTCTATTTTTTTATATCCAGAGACAATCATATTTTTAGTTTAAAGACCAAATTAGATGAAACTAAGCTATTAAATAAAACAGAAAAAAATGTAGTAAAAATATCATATAATAATAATAATAATAATAATAATAATAATAATAAATAAATAAATAAATAAATTTCTTGCTTGTGAGGAAATAATCTGAATTAAATATTTAAAGATGGTCGAATTATTTGTGCTTTAGTTTTGATGTATTTTGATTCGTTAAAACGAACCAAAATTCACTAATTTGTACCAACTTTTATACTTTTTTCCGATCAAATTTCGTCATATATTATTTTTACATCAAATCTTTATATTTTTATTATACTTTTTTTTATCAATCAAACACCAATTTTTCTTATTAAAGAAGGTACTCACTCAATCCATCTTAATTAACTTAAAGTTCAAATTTGGGAAAAAGTGCACCCATATGAGAATAAACCATATTTTTGTATATCAATGATATTCTTCTAATGCAGAATCAGTTTCTAAGATCCTGTTTGGTAATATTTTTATTTTTAATTTTTTGTTTATATTTTCAAAATTTTGTAAACTGGCAACAGAAACATATTTATTAAATCTGTTTACATTTTTTTGTTTCCAAAAAAAATGAAAACTTAAATAGAAAAATGTAAACATGAAAAAAGTATTTTCACTCTTTTTTCTGTTGTAAATATTTTGTCAATTCTAATACTTTATCTTTTTTTGTTAGATCATATTAAAATAAATTATTTTATTAAAAATTAATTTTTAATAAATAATATAATTAAATTAATATGTAACATATATTATTAATTTATTTCTAATAAATAATTAAATTAGTAATTTAATTAATAGGAATTATATATATTAAATATTTTTAATAAATAATAAAATAAAATATACTAATTTAATTTAATAAAAAATTTAATTAATATAAATATATTATTTAAATTATTTTTAATAAATAATATAATTAAATTATTTAATTTAATTTAATGATTAATTTAAAATAATTAATTTAACTAATATGAAATATATTTTATTAAATTATTTTTAATAAATATCATCATTAATTTAATTTAATTTAATTCAATTTATTTATTTAATATGAATTATATTTTATTAAATTATTTTTAATAAATATTTTAATTAAATTATTTAAATTATTATGATATATATTTTATTCAATTATTTTTTAGTAAATAGTATAATTAAATTATAATTAATAATATTTTAAATTTACTGGATTAAATGATATAATACTTATATTTTATTCAATTGTTTTAAATAAATAATATAATTAAATTAAATTAATATAAAATATATTTATTAAATTCAATTAATTTTTAAAAAATAATAAAATTAAATATCTTATGGAAATAAAATATTAATAATTGTAAACAAAATTATATTTGCAAACGTAATTTTAATTTTCATTTCAGAAAAAAAAAACGATAACAGGAAGCAAAAAAAAAAACATAAACACATGAAACGTAAACAGAAAAGCGTTACTAAACAGTCTTTAACCGTACCATTCTCTCTCTCACAAACTTAAATAGTAATAATAAAAAAGTAAAAATTACTAAAAAATTCACAATCACAATCACAATCACAAGACTCCCTCGAATTAAAATTTTATCTTTTATTTTTCCCCCTGCCAAAATAATTATTAGCCTAGTCGTTTCAGTGGTGTTCGAAGAGTGGGGCAAGGTTTGTGGAAGGCAAACGCAAATCACTTGAAGAAGATAAGGATAGCGTTAGTGGGTTACTCATAACACAAAGGATCTAAAAACTCCACTAGAAAATTATGGAAGGATGGATGAGAAAGGGGAGAGGTCATGAGTTGGATAAAGTTAGAGTGAGAGGGGTGGGCTTCTTTTTAATTAGAGCGGACAGATTGGATCTAATACTGGCACCTTAGTTGGTAGTTGACTATCTGATAAAAATTTATATAAGTTAAGAGAAAGTTAAAAACAATTTTAAAAACAATTAAAGAAAATTGGTAAAAGTTAAAAAAATTAAAAAAAAATAGTAAAAATTGATTTTTTTTAAGAAAAAAAAGTTAAATAAAGTAAAAGAAAATTTGTAATTTTTTTTTTTTTTTGGTTGGTGAGCGAAATGCCACCTTTATTATTTTTGGGCTTTGAGAAATTATGTAAATTTGTTTGATTATTCTAGCCGACTTAGGAATTGAATAAACAGATTTGTTTTAGTAATTATTCAAGCCGAGTTAGGGATTTGAATAATCAAAATAATTAATTATTTAAGTACTAAACTATTTACTTTTGTAACGTTTAAATAAATTATTTTTTATTATAATTATAATTTAATTTGTTTAAAAACATAAGTGAATTTACTTAGGTAAACTTGAAAATTAAATTTATGTCTGAATTTTTAGGCCCAACCCAATTCACCCATATTCTGCCCTGTAGTTTTGGCAATTGGCCCCTATATGTACAAAGGAAAAGGACAATTACAGTTATCTCAACTCTCAAGTTACAAAAATAAAATGAAACATAATAGAAGAATCTTTGTGTCCAAATTTTCACTCTTCCTCTCAAAAAATTGTATTGATATATTTAATGGAATAAAAAGAAATTTTTTGTTCACATTAATTTTTTTTATTTATGATTAATTTTATTTTTTTCAAATATTTATTCTCCTATTTATTTTGTATTTTATTTTTTTATTTTTCAATTTTCATTTAACTCTATAAAGGTGCATTGCACAAAAATAACACTAATAAAAACTTATAAATGTGAAATAAATTTAATCTAGGCATTGTAAGCATGATAAATAACAGTTGTAACAATTTTCAAAATATAAAAAAAAAAATTACCCATTCAAAACTTATAAATGTGAAAAAAAAAATAATTTAGTTATTGTAGAATGGATCTTCGTTTCATTTAATAAAAGATTAAGATGTCAAATATTTTACAACATATATTTAAAAAAATAACAAATAAAATTAAATCACAACTTTTTAATTTTTAATAATTAATTACATTTAAGTACTTTTAATAAAAATTTTCAATTAATTTTTTAAATAATTTAGTATTTTATAAATTAATCAATACAGTTAACAATCTTAATTAACCACTAGGTTTATGCATACCTCCCCGTTATAATGATTTAAAATGTATGACGTGTTAATTTCTTATTAAATAATATGGAGAGGAGCTCAATCCATAAGGATGATTGATTTTTTTTAATGATTGAATAATATAATTATGTAGTGATTTTATATTTTATCCTAATTGAATTACTAAACCATCATAATATAAATTAGTTTGAATACTTACCTTAGTTCAAAAATAATAACTTTTAAGGAAAATAATTAGTTAAAAAAATAATAATTTTATAATTTTACTTAATGAAAAAAAAAAGTAAGTGGATTGCAAGTGTGCAATAGACTATTTGTAGAATGAAAATGAACAAAAGTAACTATACGCAATAAATATGAAGAGAAAACATTATTTAGAGAGAGAGAGAAAAAAGTGATTGCATAATAGATTAACTTTAATATGGAAAATGGCGAAGAAGACAAAGATAATATGAAAAATTTTGTGACATGGAGCACTATATAAAAAAAAAAAAAATCACCCTTATTGATGATCATGATTCATAAGAAACTACAAAATGGAACAAAATAAAATATATATAAATATATAATCAAGAATATTTATGATTTTTTACTAATAAAATATATACATTAAATTTGAAACAGAGATATCTCACATTTAAGATCAGATATATACATATTTTGTGAGAGAAAAAAGAAGTGAAAGTGTAAGAAAAAGAAAAATAAATTATACATAGCGTTTGGAGTAGTAAAAAATAAGATAAATTGAGATAAAATGTGATTTTTGATTAATTTTAGCATTAGGTGTCTTCTTTCCAAACCGCGTTTTTTAAAATGAATAGTAGTAAACCGTTAAAACGGTTTCTCAAATCCATTCTAATGTAGGACAAATTTGATATTTCCTAATTTTTTTTTTAGATTTATTTTACTTCTACTTTGATTAGGATTAGTATTCCTAGTTTTTTTTAGATTTGGGTTATTCCTATTTTAATTAGGATAGGGTTTTAGGAGTCTTTCTATCCAGTCCAAATTCTATTTGCATTACAAGTAACTTTCATCTCAAAGGCAACAAATAAAATCTTAAATAAAGAAAACTAATCTAAAAGAAATTAGGAAATATCAAGATTTGAGAATTTATTTTATTTATACTTTAATTAGGATTACTGTTCCTAGTTTATTTTGGATTTGTGTTATTCTTATTTTACAATTGACACCTAAAAAGCATCCCAATTCTTACATGATCAGCTGGATTAAGGAAGTGGAAAAGATAGATGTTACCGAAAGGTGCCAAGTTCATTTTTCCATTGGAAAGTATTACGATGAGACGTATTATGACATTGTGGACATGGATACTTGCCAGATTTTGCTTGGGAGACCTTGGCCGTATGAAGTCGATGCAAAGTACTCGCAAAGAACAACACTTATTGCTTGGAGAAAAATGGAGTTCGTTACACCTTGATCCCTATGTCAGGTAAGTTTATACCCAAATATTCTAAAGTGGATGAGAAAAACTTTCTGACTGTTACGCACAAAAGTCAAGAATTTGTGGATACTATAGTTGAAGACAATTATAATTTAGATCAATTATTTATAGAAGAAAACAAAATTACAATTGGTCTTCAAGAGGAGGAGATTAAAAATCCTACAACAGTAGAAATTATAGATCCTTTTGGTGATGAGCACTGTCACTTGGATTTATTGTTTAACGATAAAGAAATTGGTTTCATCAATCTTCAAATAGTGGAAATTGAAGATAAAAGTGCGCTAAAATTTGTTAAGAAAGCATGGGTTAATATGATTGAAGTTTTCAATCATGAAAAATTATTTAAAGAACTATTGGCATAAAACAAAATTTGGGTACTGTTACGTGTGAAGTTGAAGATTATTCGAATGTTGGAATTATACAAATTTTTGTTTGCAATAGAAATTACATTGAAGGTGCTTGCTTGTAATGATCCTCCATTTTTTTTAGATCTTACCCTATATAACTTGAGGACGAGTTATTTTTTTAAGAGGGAGAGAATGATATAGGACAAATTTGATATTTCCTAGTTTTTTTTATATTAGTTTTATTTCTATTTTATTTAGGATTTTATTAGTTGTCTTTGAGGCAAAAACTACTTGTAATGTAAATAGAATTTGAATTGGATAGAAAGACTCCTAGAAACCTTATTCTAATTAAAATTAGATTTGTGATTAATTTTTCCTATAAATAGGGCACTTTGTAAACACTTTTGATACAAGTCAATTATTATTCATTCGTTAAACTTATGTCTTAAGTTTCTTTCAAATCTCTTAGTGGATTTCAAGATTTGGCTTTGTTGTTAAACAAGTCAATTTATCCTTATTTCACGCTGTGTCACATTCTAACAGATTCAAAAAAAGAAGACTCAATGTTCTGCACAATAGCTCTACTTTCTCTCTCTCGACTGTGATAAACCGTTAAAACAGATTTAAAAAAATTTGTATAAAATAGCAACAATAGTACTCGTTTGAAAGCTTTCGATTCGAAGAATATGATTGTCAAAAAAAATTTTACGCACTCGATTAACCTTATTCCGAATTTGTTGTTTTTTAGCGAAATAATGAAATTTTTTGGAATTAATAAAGGTGAAAATGTGTAAATGTGTAATAGAGAATTTTAATAATTTATAGAAGTTGTTAGAGATTTATTTTGTTTCTTGGTACTCCAAATGGTGCCATAATATAAGAGGAGGAGTGAGACAGAAAGAAAGAGAGCTTTGGAAGCTAAATTTTTTGGTAATTTTTTCCATAAAAGTTGATAGGTGAAACTTTTTGTATGTTTGATAAAATAAATAAAAAATTTTAGTAACTTTTGATAATTGTCAGATATTTGGTAAAAGTTTTAGTAAATTTATTTTGAATTTGGTTAAAGTAAAATAACCATTATACTCTTCATCTACTCAGTAAAAATTTATGTTTTGATAACCTACCAACTCAATGATATTAGTAATTTTTAATGTTTATCAAACTCCTAAATCGCCAAAAGTTATTATTATTATTATTTTTTGCTTTTTTAAGTGGCTTTTTTTTTTTTCTTTTTGAAGGGAAAGATATATACATATGCCTTGGAAGGGTGGTAGTGGAAAATTGAAAAAGGTGACACGCCATTGCCAGAAGTGCGCACTATCATTTAAGGGATTTTTGTTTTTTTCTTGGCTATTTCCTCTCCTCGGCACTTTCAAAATTTTAAAATTATATTCTTAGTTTGTAACTTTTATGCTTTAGAAATTATAATTTTAGATGGTTCTTATCATGTGTTTCACAACTTTGAATTCACTTTTGTGCCGTCTTTTATTTGGAATCAACAACATAACTTTTTTATCTTTTGTTATTTTACGAAACTTTTCCACAAGTGTAGACATTCATCTTATTTGAATAATTATAAATTGAATTGAAATACCTTAATAGATATGTTTTTTTTTTAAATGAATATATCTTTCATAAAACTTGGATACATTAATGAAAAAAAATTAAGAATAATTACACTTCTCTATTAACTTCCTCACTCCACAATAACTATAATTTATTAATAATAAAAGAATAATATGAAATGAAAAAAATTAATAAATGAGTGAATTTATCATTTTACAAAAAAAAAAAAAAAATTATAAATAACATTGACCTCCCTTGAAGTTTCTTCAAGAGTTAGACAATACTTTATTTTTAGGAAACTTATCTAGAAGCCGTTTGAAGGTTCAAAAAGAAAAAAAATGAAATTTTTGGTAGTTTTGTGTGTGTTTTTAGTTACATTTTTTTTTGTGTATTTGATGGAATAAAGTGTATTTTTTAACTTTTAAGTGTTTGGTAAACTTTTTACTGTAACAAATCAAAAAAATGATAATTTTTTATGTATTTGGTATGTTTTTTACTGTAACAAATAAAAAAAGTAGTAACTCTTTGTTTTATTTTTTACTATAGCAAATCAAAAAAGTAAAAAAAAATTATAGCTTTACCAAACGCACCAAAAGTTATAAAATGTAACTTTTGATTTTTTTTGCTAGTTTTTAGCCTCCAAACGGGCCCCTAATCTCCCCTACTTATATGTTTTTTAACAAATTAACACAAAAAATTGCTAAAAACTGTACGGAATCTCTTTAATTTCAATTAAATTTTATATAACCAAAATATCCTCATAAAATGCTATTTACGTATAAATAATTTGGTTACTCACCTTATAAGTAATAAATTTTGATTAACTCGTATGAAGATATATATATATGTATACACACCGATGAACATTAGTATAAAATATTTAATATTAGAAAAGTTTTATGTACTTTTTTTTGTTATTAATGACATAAGGGAGAATTCATTTGTTAAGAAAATTCAAAAATAGTACATACATGATACTATCTAATTTTTTTTTTAAATCCAAGAAAGTTATTTAGGGTTCGTTTAGTACAAATTCTGAAAATTTCTGAAAATCTTTAAAAGCTATTTACTTTTTATTTCATTACACGAATTATGAACTTACAAATGATCTCAAATTATCACACTTTTGGTGTGTTTAGAGTAAGAAAAAAGTGACATAAAATGGAATAAGTTGTGGGTTCATAATTCGTGCAGTGAGATAAAAAATGAATAATTTTTAAAATTTTTTAATATTTTTAATTATTTTTTAAAATTTTTTGTCACTCAAAACAGAACTTTCATCTCATTTTTTCTCATTCCAAATACACCTTGGTATAATTTAAAAACATACATATATATATATATATATAGCCGCGTTTTATAGTAACAATTATAAACAAATCTCTCTAGTTCTTTTTTTTGTTTCCTTTTTTAATTCAGCGGCCACTATTTGAATTGACCTCATTGGTACAAAATTCCACCGCTTTTCTCTCTTTTTCTCCCCCTGCATGAGGATTCCATGGGCTCGCGCGTCTTTGTTTAAATTTTCCACAAGGGAAGCTGCACAGGGGTAGCACGTGAAGCTCCCTAGAACTCTCTCTCTCTCCCCTCTCTCTCTCTCTCTCTCTCTCTCTCTCTCTCATACATACATGTAGATATATACATTTGCGATCTATCTTTGCATATGCAACGGAGATATATCGAAGAAGAAGAGTCCCCAGCCATTGATAATGGAGGTCACAGTTATATCAGCCGAAGGCCTCAAGAACACATCTTCAGCCCTCTTCTCCCGCCGTCTCAGACCCTTTGTCACCGTCAGCGTCCCGCCACCTTCATGCAGACCCAGTACCGACGGTGATAAGCTCAGCCGCGTGTACACGACGAGGGTTGATGATCAAGGAGGCATCAACCCAAATTGGGGTGACAAGTTCCAGCTCCCCATTGATGCCACCTTCTTCTATCAAACACAATCCTTCATATATCTCCAGCTGTTCACGAAGCTTCACGTGCGTGGTCAGGCTCAACTGGGATGGTGTCAGATTCCGGCGGCCGATATCCTCGATGGGATTTCCGCGGCGGGGTCTGTTCGCCACCTGAGTTACCGGCTCCGGGAGAGAGACGGTTCAAGGGCTCATGGGGTTGTCAACATTGCAGTGAAGCTGGAAGGGTCGCCTCCTTTAACATGCCCTCAAAGGCCATCAAACTCTAATCTGACACAGTTTCCGGAGATGGGCCTGTGTCAGACGGTGATTGGTATTCCGGTGGCAATGTCACCGCGCGTCGGCCGGTGCCCGTGAACAGCAACTCTTTGAGTGTGTACTGCAAGTAAGCAGATCGAGGATCATAAGCTGAAGGTGGAGCTGGTGTATGATTTAGCAAATCAATTAGCCGTCATAATTAAAAAAAAAATGCACTTATCCAATGTTTTGAAGGTTGTGTTGTTTTTAAGGGTTTGTGACTAACATTGCTTTTTATGTTATCTCGAGAAGTTGAGATTGAAATGATTATATTAAAATCTAATTGTTCAGTTGCATTTAAGTTTTTTAAAAAATTAAAAGAATATAAATACATTTAAACAATTAAATTTTATTGACACCAAACTACCATTAAAAACAATTTCTCGTTTACTTCTAGGGTTGGGTAGAAGCTCGCAATCGCTATCATGGGTGAGCACAGGGTGAAACTCGCCTCGTGGTCCTAATTGGCAAAAAACCACGAAAAGGTAAACCAGCCTAAGTAAGTCCTAGTTGACCGGCTCAGCGGAGAAGGCCGTTGAAGATCGCCTCCATATTAAGAGGAAAGATCACCTCCCAAAAGAGTCGAACTCGAGACCTCACGTGACTCGAGTCCTACGACCCCTACCCTTGATCAACCCGACTACCCCTTTCGAGGTAATTTCTCGTTTACTTGTTTATTTGAGCGATTGATGTTATATATACGAGAGAAGACTGGTTTCTTTTTTCCTGGAATGGGTGTATGTAGTTGACCTTAATTGACTCAAAGTGAAACTAGGCGTTTCCAAGAAATTGTTGTCTTTAGCTGGCCAATTAACTTGGAAGCTTGTGTGTGCATTGAACTTATTAAAGTGTCTCCATTTAAAGGTCTGTACTTTTTGTGTGCGTCCATCCATCGGTTCTTCTTAAAATAAATTTTTTTTTTTTAACAAGCTTCTTAAAAGATTTTATAAAATAGATTAAAAAATTATCTTAGAAAGATTATCTATTCATCAACGTTATTACTTAGCCGTTTGGCCCATCAGTTTTTATCCCAAAAAAAAAAAATTAATTTTTATAATTTTTTCTAACTTTTTTCACCAAACAAAAAAATTAACGTTTGCCAATTTTTTTTCCTAACTTTTTACAAATTTTTTCAATTTTTTTTAACTTTTACAAATTTTTATCAAACATCCAATTAATCACTAAAGTGCAAATTTTTTTTTTTTTTTTGGGATGCCAAATGGCCACTATGAGGGAGGGAGACCCCTTATCCCACCTCCCAAGAGGGGGAGAGAAAGTGGGGGTGGTGGGACAGAGCTGCATAACCAACTCTCGACCCATTTCGAAGAAGAGTAAAACAGGGATACGACGAAACTAGCTGGAACTCTATCTGTCGCCGGTCTCAGGAGGCAAAAGAATAATAGCACACTAGAATTTTGCACTCAAAGCGGTTCGAAATCTCTACTGTCAACTTCTAAATATGACCTAATTAAGACCAATTTATCCCTCTACACATGCTTAGTAATTAACATTCCATACAAACACGAAAAATATATAAAAAAAAAAATAAATAAATAATAATTTTTTATAAATCATTTTAGTATGTTATTTTCATTTATCATATGCGCTTCTTTCTCACCATCTTTCATACAAACCAATTACAAAAATTTTCAAATCTTTACGTCTCCTTTTTCCTTTTAACAAATTTTCTGCTCAAAAAACGCGTCAATTTTGAACTTGAGGAGTGCATCGCATGTAAACAAAATAAATAAATAAATAAACAATCGGATGCATCTACTTTCCTTCTATCACGGAATGAAGAGCGAGCAATCCCCTCTCTCTGTCTCTCTCTCTCTCTCTCTCTCCCCTAATAATCACTTGCAGTTGGCACACTGCTTTGACTAGAATTCTTTTTAAACAATTCATCGAATATCAACTACAAGCTATCCAGTAATGAAATCAACAATCAAATTGAACTAGAATTTGGTAGCTGTCATATTAACTTGAATCGGTAGGTTCACGGTTGTCCCCTATTAATCATTGAATGACACCGTACAACTAAAATGTTATTATCAGAATAATATGAATGTATTACTTTAAAATAAAATGTTTATCAAAATACTTTTTATTTACAAAATTATTTATAATATTACCAATATTTATCAAAATATTTTTTTTATCTGTAAAATTAGTCGTAATATCACTACTGTCGCACTATTTTGATAATATTTGTTGATATTATTTTTTTAATAAGAAAGTATCATTGCCCTTCATTATTTGTTCCCTCGCATTGCATAGCAGGAGTGAACCACATAACTAGACAATCGGGACCTGCTGCATCAATCATTAAGCACCGACGTCATGTCCTAACAACTTCCGCCTATCTTCCACTGGGAAGGTGAATGGATCAGTTCAGCTCGAATTCACAATCAAAACAATTTATTTTGATCCTTGAAATTTAAACCCAAAATCAAATCGATTTTAATTTAACACTAATCCAAACCAAACTGAAAAAATAAAGTTAAATCAATTTAATTTTTGAATTCACCTATATCAAATTGAGTCAATTCGGTTTTGAATACCAATTTACTTATTTTGGATTCCTACACATCTTAATGTTGAAAATTTAAATAAATATAAAACTCAAACACACTTCTTTGGATCTATAACATTACACATATCTAATTATATATTACATATTATATTTTTCAAATTTAAGTTATATATTATATTTTTTGAATTAGTTAGATTTGAATCATTATGTTATCAATTTTTTAACTTAGAACCGAATCAATTTTAATTCAAATCCAATCCAAACCAACCCAACCTAGAGTAATCAAATTAATTTGGTTTTTCAGGTTTTTTTTTTTTTATTATTTGGCACCCCTATTTTCCACACAAGCTTTCCACCCACCGAAATTTTGTGGGGGACACCTGACCATTGCCATGACGTAGCTAGCTTGATCGATCGCGACAAAAGTTACCAACAAATAAAACAAGAGGCAACCTATGCAATATCAGCAGTTCGTACCGGTAAAAACCTAATATGGGGCCACACAGACGGCCAGTCGGTAAAAATACAGATAGTCGCGTCACCTGGGACTCCGCCTCCTATTTTTCACACAAAACAATACCCCGAGTCAGAAACATATGAAAAACTTTGCCAGAAAGATTCAACTGAAGGGTATAGTTCTCACGAGGCAATGCCACACACACACACACTCGGGTGGAGGGCACACTCAGTGCTTGAAATTTTCACCTTCTATCGATTCTTTCCTCTCTCTCATCTTCTCTTTCTCCTCTTTTCACTCTTCTGCCCTTATATTTCAAATTTTTAATTAGAGCAATTATATTCTTTGTATTTCAAATTTGTAATTAGGTAGTCATGCGAAGTTAAGAGAGCACTTTCGAAAGTCGCAATTGTAAAGCAGCTTCAAAAAAGAGAGACATCAAAATAATTTATCTGTTTACATGATAGTATAGATATCGTAAACTATGGAAAATAATTAGTATTACAGAACCCCATGCCCGGGTCTCAGGGGTCGGGACACGGTGAATGACCTCGCTATTGGCTAATTGTGAATAGCGAGGCTAACACGGAATAGCATTCATTGTGCATTTTAATACACAAAAAAAATTATACCTTGGATCACTACAAATATCAAATGAATTGACTTTTTTTTTTTTTTTCAGGTTACCAGCCAACTACAAAAATTGTTACCTGAGCTATACAGAACCTTGACAAGGCCAGCCTCTTGCAATATGGTTTACCAGGCTGCTGCGTGCCTGATTTCTGACGTTGTTTCCTTGAGCTTTTTCTTTATTGATCTAAAACTACTGCTTCCCTCCTTGGACCAGCGGAACGATGTGCCTCGTGTTAGAAGATCAGCGACAAGAGGTGATTTCAGTTTTGAGTCCCCTGATGGACTATCGTCATATTCTGCAGAAAATAATAAAATTGCCCTAAGTAAGATACCTACAAAAGTGTTGCAATTGTTAAACCATAGAGCAAGCCAAGTGAAAAAACTAAAGCCAAAATTAGGATTAAGTACAAAAACCATCCCTACCAGTATCACTTTAATCCCACATGTTTCAATTGCAACAGTTAAATCCCTACACTTTCAGTCAAGCAATAATTCGGTCCTTTCATTAGTTAACCGTTAAACACCACTGTCAGACTGAAGATGAAAAAGTAATTTCTTCTACAGTTTACCTTTAGTATCACTTTAGTTCCTCATATTTTAATTGTAGCAATATTTTAATTGTAGCAATAAAATCCCTACACTTTTTGTGTATATTTGAAATATATTTTATTAAATTATGTAACATATTATAATTTGAAATATATTTTATTAAATTATTTCTAGTAAATAATAAAATTAAAATATATTTAACATATTTTCTTTTTATTGAATTAAATTATTTTTAATAAATAATATAATTAAATAACAATATAGTTAAATTAATACTTAATTTAATTTAATTAATATAAAATATATTTTATTAAATTCAAATAATTTTTTAGAAAATAATAAAAATAAATATATTATTAAAGGTGATTCGACGGCGAAGTATATTTTATTAAAATATTTTTAGTAAATAATATAATTAAATTATATTTAATATATTTTATTTTTATTAAATTAAATTATTTTTAATAAATAACATAATTAAATTAATAACATATTTAAATTAATATTAAATCTAGTTTAATTAATATGAAATATATTTTATTAAATTTAAATATTTATTAAAAAATTAATTTACGTAAATAAAATTATATTTCTAAATGCAGTTTCAGTTTTTATTCTAGAAAAAAATGATAACAGAAAAAACCAAAAAATAAAGAGCAAAATAAAATAGAAAAATAGCAATGTTACCAAACAACTTTAGAATCGCTATTTTCTAAATTTTTTATCTCTTCACTTACATATATATATATATATATATATATGTAACTCGAGATAACAAATTTATCTCTGTGACTCTTTTGATTCTATTCCATTAATTATAACAACTACTAATGAAAATATCAAATCATCATTTAATAAAATTTTTAATTTTATTAATTTTATTAACTTTTATAAAATTAATTCAATTTAATAAAATATATTTCATATTAATCAAACTAAATTAAATATTATTTTAATTATATTATTAATATAATCATATTATTTACTAAAAATAATAAAATTCAATAAAAAGAAAATATAGTAAATATAATTTAATGATGTTATTTATTAAAAATAATTTCATAAGACATATTTCAAATTAAAATATGTTATATAATTTAATAAAATATATTTCAAATATACATCAAATGTGTAGGGATTTAACTATTACAATTGAAATGCAAGGGACTAAAGTAATGCTAAGGGTAACTATAGAGAAAATTATTTTTTTATCCTCAGTTTAAAGATTGTGTTTACCGGTCAACTAACAGAAAAACCGAATTACCGCTTGACCGAAAATGTAAAAATTTGACTATTGCAATTATAACGCGTAGAACTAAAGTGACAAAATGAAAGGACCAAATTGCTACTTAACCGAAAGTGTAGAAATTTGACTATTACAATTAAAACGTGTGAGACTAAAGTGACATTGAGCGTAAACTGTAAAGGTAATTTTTGTACTTTATTCCCAGAATTATACAAAGCCATATATCTATACTATAATACTAAAAGAATGTAACTTTTCTTCTCTTTCTTCATCCTAATCCTACGTGGCATACTTCACTATTCTCCATTCTCTAAATACTCTTTTCTCATTTATTCACAAAAAATTCATTTCTTTTTGTCCCACATCGGTAGATAAATAGAATTTTAAATTTTCTTGGTGTATAAAACTACTAAATTGTGACAAATGACCTTAATAAATGTGAAAGTTTATGAATTCATAAAATGAACCTATTTGCTTATTAATCAATTATAGTTGGACCCATTTGCTTATTATGTTGTTATAGTTATAAAATTTGTATCTAAATATTAATTTAGGAAAGGAATTTAAAATTATTGAATATTACTTAAATTTAAAAAAAATAATATATTTTAAATTTAAAAGCACAAAAAAATGCTATTAATAAAATACATAAATATTAATAATTAGGCTTAGGAGTAAAAATTAATATAAAAATTTAAATGTCATGTCGACAATGAGGTTGAAAAATTATTTTAATAATGTTTTTAATTCAAGTGAATAATTAAAAAAATAGAAGTGTATTAAAAATTTGACAAATATTTTAAAATAGAAAAAAGATCAGCTCTATTAAGTAAATTTGAGATTTAACATATATTCTAGAGCCAAATTAGGATTTTAGAATAAAAACATGATTTAAATCAACTCTTATCAACTTATTAAGATTGACATAAATAAAAAAAATATAAATATAAAAAAATAATTCAATAACTATTATTTAAAATTATACAACTTTATTAAAATAATTATAATATATTTAAAAGTTTATTTTTACTAATAAAAAATTATTATATAATTCTGTACATCCCACAGGTGAACACTAATATATACATATATGTACATACATATTCATCTAGCTGAATGCAACTTATTTGGAGCTAAAGCTTGGTTGAGTTGACTTATATATATATCCCACCGTGGAGTCCAGAAGAGCATGTCCTATTAAACACAATCAAATTACGACCAAATCCCCTTCCCCAAAAACATAAGAAATAAACAAATGATGGGTCATGAATTTCAAAAGGTAAGAGGAAAATGATAGTTACTTTGTAACATGCTCAACTTTTACGTTTAACCAAAAAAATGGCAAATATCAATTCAACCTTTTTCTCATTTTTTAACAAAAACGAAAAATGAATAAATAAATAAAATTAGCTCCTTTAGCTCCACAAATTCAAGATCAAAATGTAGCGCGAAAGAGCAAGGATTAAAGACAAAGAAATACACACAAACCATTCCAAAGGTTCAGTTGCTTTTTTCTGATGCAATAGACGGTGTCCTGATACTCATTATGTTTTGTTTTAAGATAATCATCGATTTATGGATTAATATGACAAGCAGTGAGCTTTTTCTAACGGAGGATGTGGATAACATTCTTCAAGCACGGGTATGCCCGCTAAGACATAATTCGAGCTACAAGGTGTGAACCTTTCTTAATACATGGGTTTTCCTTTTAAGTCATTTCTCAAGGCACAGACAATTTGATGTGGTTATGGAGAGATTCAAGAAGACATTTGGCAATTCAAAGACAAGTGCTTGAATGAAAGAGGTAAACTGACTAATATCCAAGGTACAGTCTTAAAGCTGGTCTATGTGCCTTCATGTCTCTTTTAATGATCCCTATGTAGGTGGCAAGGATGCTTAGAAATTACAAGGGGGTCAATCCAGTGGGGTCTTGACGAGTTCAAGTATGATCTTGTGGATTAGCAAGAGGTGCATTGTCCAATTAAAGAGAGTGGATAGAATAACAGCATATTGATCTTAAAAAATATAGTTGGGCAAATGGTTATCGAGGTACAGCTTGTAAAAGGAGAACAAAGGGAATGGTAGTTGGAGAACATGGGAATCACTGAAGTGGTGCAAGATCAGCTGGGAATTTGAAAAGAATTATGAGGGTGCAGGATGACCTTTTCAACCTCACATCTTCTAAGATGGGCATGTCCGAAAAGGTTGGTTTTGGATGATAATATGTCCGAAATACACCATAGAGGGGAAGCTTCTCCAAAACTTGTTCAAAATTAACGCAGATTATCATTGGGGTACAAAAGGGTGGTGCGAACCATTGTTTAATAATAATAATAATAATAATTACCTGAAGATGCAGGAAGGCGGTAATGCTTTTTTAAGAAGTAGGTAGCTTCCCTGTCTTTCTTGTGGCATAATACTCGTATTAAGATGTGAGCATCTCCTAAGTACCTGCAGCCATCTATGCCTGAATCATGTCGAGGTGGAATGTGTTCACTTGCACTCATCAGCATTTGGATTACATATTCAGTCTGCAAAAAGGGATAAGCATCACTACAAACAAAATATCATCAATAATTAATCAGCAAAAAGGAGAATTGTCAACACAACAATAAGCAGCCATTCATAATCATGCCACGACAAACCTGAAGGGAAAACAGGTTTAAGACTTGATGAGCAAAACTTGCTTCCTTCTCTACTAGTGAACGTGGAAGGCCTTCTCCATCAGCTACAAATAAATCCTACAAAGTAAAGCAGTATTAATTCCATTGAAGAATGCCTAAAGTATAATAAATTCTTAGCAGGAAATTGAGAAATTTGCAGCAAATAAGCAAATACCAGCCAATTGTTAGCAAACGAAAGAGCGACATTATAACGAAGTCCCAAGACTTAGCCTACGTGTTGGGAAAATGGCACAAAGCATCAGTTGCAAAGCTGATGTGGAAAACATAGTCATAGTTTATCTAACTGAATGAGAAAACAAACTGAATTGGATTTTGATGGATAGGACCAACAAAGCTGATGGTACACTAACTGAAGGGACAAAATTAGGAATGAATGCATTCATTAAACAAACCCAACCTCCACACACACACACACGCACGCACGCACACGCGCACACACACACAAAAAGATGCACAAATAAAGATGAATTAAAGGAAATCAATTAAAATGGATAGACTGGTGATATTTCCCAAATTGAGAGTAATACTATAGAGAGAGTGATACCAAGCTTTTATTTCAATGAGTTCGTGTTGTTACCACTTTTATTTTTATGCGATCAGCTGTGAGCCCATTTAGTGGGGAAAAGCCAAAAGTTGGTTAAAAAGTTATTTGATTAACATGGAAATGGAAATGTATTATAAATGTTTCAAAACGTTCCTAAAATATTTTAGAAGTGGCACAAAAATATGAAAATAAATATAAATAATTAGTAGCATAAATTAAGGTACGAAAGTCTAATAATAAATTCATTAAGCAACTCGTTATTTTGTTATATCATTCACTATTTTAATGTATGTGGTTTTATATTCCAACGAAAATGTTATAATTATTACATCACTAGTGTTTCATTTTGATCTCAATGCTTTGGCCTTCTAGGAAACAAAAGCATTTCAGACGTTCAAATGATGTCACTTAAATGATATTTTCATTCAAATTGCTTCAAACACAATCAACTAAAGGAAATGAACCTACAAAGTGGGGAGAAAGGCTTGTTAAGTCAGTGTAGTCAATGAGCGAACATTATAACCTTATCGACAGCTTGAGTCAAATGATGCTATTTTGGCCAAAATAAACCAAAACAACATTTTTTTTACAAATTTTCTTGTTTATCAACAAGAAGAAAATAAGATTTAATAAAACTAATAATAGAGATACAAAATGGCAGGGACCAGAAGCCAACTGGGAAAAAATAAAATAAAATAAAAAACTACGTAAGTTAACATCATCCAAAGAACCATTTCAAACATATGCTAATCATTCCAAATTTGGCTCCAGTATTTTCTGATCAAAGCAAGGCAGTTTCTCATCAAAACCATCTCAAAAATTTGTTTTTCCCACTCCATTTCTCGGTGGTCTCCCAAAAAGCCAAAATGTTTTAGCCATTTCAACTATACTGAGAAAAAAAATAAAAAAGGGGGAAAAAAAAGAAAGAAAGAAAAGGAAGAGCCTTTGCTCTTAATAAGTAGTCTTGACGTTGGCACAGAACCAGAACTAAATAGCTTCTTACGCTTCATTGAAAACATTATGGAAACATGATTTGATTTTTGCGGTTTGCCTTTGTCTATTGGCAGCAATGGAACCAAATGTTTTTGTACTGTGGCTAGCATCCAGCTCTTTTAATACAATTTTATTTAACTACCAAAGAGAGAGTAGTCTGTACATTTACTAGAAATAAAAAAGTAATTTAAGATAGTGCCTGTTTGGAGTGCCAAATTTTGCCCCCCATCCCCCCCCCCCCCAAAAAAAAAAAACCAAACAAACAAACAAAAAGTAGGTAAATTTTGGATTGTTGGGTGTTTGCTGTTTTCCTCAAAAAGTGTGAAAATGTTGAAAAAAGTTGAAGATTTTTGGTGTAGAGAAAGTTGAAAAAAATTGGAGAATTTTGGCCTAATTTGGCACTACACACACACACTTAACCACTGGCACTAAATGCAAATATATTCAGTAAATTCATCTTCAATTGAATTTAAATGAGCAAAATCACTTGTGCAACAAAACAAGTATCAGGATGTCAAGCCTTTGTTTTGAAAAAAAAAATACTAGCAAGACATTGTTGCTAAAATGTCAAAAGTTATTGCTTTTTAAATACTTAAATAAAGGACAATTACGGGATTTGGGAAGGGGTCAGATATGCACAACAGAAGATAATAAAACATAACACAAAAGCTGGGTTTTTAAAACAGAGAGAGAGAGAGAGAGAGTCCAAGGGAAAAAGATCAAACACCTTTAACATGTTGAGGTCATCTTCCATCATTCTGATATCTGAAACTGAAAACACACGAGAAGGGCCTCCATCCAGCACTACCCGAACATAGCCTTCCTATTCCATGGTAAATACAAAATAAGAATCACAAAAACTGGGGCCATTGGCAGTGAGTTCTTAAACATAAGAGCTTACCATTGACGCTCTACAAATGGTTGAGACCACAAGGTCTCTAAGATTGTCATCAATTAAACCACATATATGGTTAAGGATCTGCACAAACGCTTTCTAGATTATTAGTCCTCACAAAAGGATTTATCGCTTTCAAAAAACACTGACTCTAACATGCATAAATAACAAATTCTAGATTATGAGTCCTCACGAAAGGATTTTCACTTTCAAAAACACAGGTTCTAACGCGCATAAATGACAAGCACCCAGAGAGAGAGAGAGAGAGAGAGAGAGAGAGAGAGAGAGTATTACTTAAATATCTTACCCGTATCAAAATATGGAAGAACACCATCCAAGCGAGCACCTTCAACACTACCGCGATATAAATGGAACAGGAATGAGTCTCTCAAATCCCAAAACACCACCCTTGCTCCTACAAATATTTAAATTTAGGATACACATATTTGCGAGCATCAAAGAGTATGTAAAGAAAATAATAAACAATAAACAGATATTCAGATGCCCAGGCACAAACTGCAAAACTCTTGCTCCCAGATATTAGATTTTCTTATACTTTTCTTTTTGGGGCACAATGGAACCACAGTAGCCTTTGCAACCATTCAAAACAGAAAAAAAGAAATTAAAAAAAAAAAACAAAAAAACAAAAACAGAAAACCATCACCACCGCCACAAATAGAAGGAGAAACTGAATATTAAGGTATTAGAAAAGTCAACAATATCTAGTACTTCATGACCCTTCAGTTCAGTTTGGGGAAAACAGAACCGAACACACGTGTGCAACACAATTAACTTTTGAGTTAGATTTTTAGCTATCTGTCACTTTTTTCAGCTACTTTGGATGCCAAAGTGAGGGAAGGGATGTCCAAAGCCTAAAGGCTTAAGTGAAAGAACTCATACCACGTGGCCATACCCTTTCCTTTATGAAGATATGTATAATAAAGGAATAATAATTTTAATGATGTAAAACTTGACATACAACGATACAGCTATCTAAATCCACAAAATCTTTGATTATTATGAATTCAGATTAATTAGGTGTCATTTGCTTTTTTTTTTTTTTTTTCTATTTTCTATTTTTATTTTCTATTTCCGTTTTGAATTTATTTTCATTTTGTACTCTTGAAAACAAGGAAAACAGCTCAAAAACTCATTTAGTTACCTATGTATTCAAAATTTGTTTTAGAAAACAGAAAATGAGTTTACACATGAAATGAAAAATGACAAAAAATCGTTTTGAGAGTTTTTAACCCAAACAAGAAAAATCCCAAACCAGGAAAACAGAACATTTTCTGTTTCCCTCGCTTTGAAATTTTTAACACATAAAATAAAACAGAAAATAAAATATTGAAAATAGAAAAGTAAACCAAATGCCACCTTAGTTGTTTAATGCTGAAAAAATAATATCCTAAAGAAGCCCCTCAACTCCTAATCAACTGGTTTCAAGTTGGATGCTTTAATAAAGTATCAGCACTAGGTTTTGGAGGACTCCTCCGCTTTCTTTCATTTCTCAATATTTTGTCTGTGCACCTCATACTCAATGCATCAGTATGTTTTTCTACATGTGAGTGAGAGTCACATGCGAGGGGGTGTGGACGGATTTATCCTACATCGATAAAATAGTACATCCTAAACCAGTATAAGAATCTAATAAGCCACTTTACTTTTAGCCGATTAGTTTTGAGTTAGGAAATGTTAACAGGGATTAAAAGAGAGAAGTTATGTGCTACAAGGATTGTTTCTAAATGCACAAGTACCAATATCAACAACGCCTAGTTGAGTATGGGCAGGTTTGCCCAATTGGCGAGGGCTTGTGGCCTTTCCAAGAGGTCAGAAGTTATGTTCGAAATTACCCCCCCTTTCTTCAAAATTTGTGACTTACCTAAGATCAATAGATTGGGGCATCCGGGGAAGTTTACCATCTAGGGTAGGTTGGGCGGCCAGTGGGGGGGGGGGGGGGGCAGGCTAAGATTTTTATTTTTTTTTCCCCATCAAGCCTAGGTTTACTTCCCAAGTCTACCCATGTAAACCAATTTAATTTTAAAAAAAAAAATTAATACTATATTTTTAGGTTAAAAAACAAATATTTTGATAAAAAAAACTTAATTTTTCACAAGGAAATAGAAATAAAATAATATATAAATACATAAAATAAATAAAAAAATAATTATTTAATATTTTAGGCTAAGCGGGAGCCTATCAACTCAATCCCAAGCTTGAAAAAAATAGGGTGGGATTGGACAGGCCTCGCGAGCATGGCCTAATATGTCCACTGCTAAGTGGGTCCAATGGGCCTTAACTAGTGTAGGTTCTCCCACGTCACCCAAACAAAAAAAAAAAAAGGCGAAAAAGTAGGGAATGTGTCCAACATGTATAGTTAGACATTATCTAAAAGGCATGTCAAGTAATTTGAGTTTTCCATTAAAGTATGCATGAAACTTATCCCCAAAAAATAACTGTTAAACTTCCATATATTGCTCAAAAAGCTCAGGAATAGGGATGGAATCAAGCCAAGCTATTCAAGGTCGGTTGATAATGGCTCAATTCGAACTCCATTCAAGCCAAACTCAAGCCTTAATTTTGGCTCGATTAAATTTCAAGGCAAGCTTCATACTTAAGTTGCTCGGCTTGAAAGCTCGCAAGTCGGCTCGAAAAATATTTTAACAATACTAAATAATTCTGTACAAAAATATAGTTTCTTCATAATCCCAAGTTGTTTATATAGAATAAATTGTAAGTTCAAAAAACAGTGTGGGAGTAAACATCCTATGAAAAGGCAACTCCATTCCATATCACCCCACTTCTCCATCCCATTTTGCATTTATTCCACATTGCCCAATTACATATAAAACTTCAAGTTTTGCCGCTAATAAAAGAGGGCCTACCAATTAAGTTGTCGGGCCATGCAAATTCCTATAGTGGGCCTTATATAATAAATAAATTTTAATAATTAACATTCCAAATTGGCCTGTCTTTTAATTTTATAAATTAAAAGGTGATTATTAGGCCTTTTTACTTTTTGAAGTTTGAATGGTTCAAGCTCGTCATGAGCCAAACTTTGAGATTATTTTTCCCTTTATCGAGCTCAAGCTCGAGCTTTATTTTATTCAAGCTGAGATCAAATAAACTAAAGCTCGGCTTGGCTCGGCTCAATTCCACCCTTACTCAACGTACTGCCTCACCTTTTCATCCTAAGAGAGTAAGAACATTGACAACCTAACCTTCATCTGCACATTCATAGCTTGTTGCTTCTATATGTGAAAAGGGCAACCCAGTGTCCAGCCACATTTCATTTCCAAGAACATTATATACATATATAAAAAAAAAAAAAAATGGCCTCCCAGTAAACTTCAGTATAACCTTCCCTGGACGGATTAATGGAACGGATTAAAACCTAAGCTATAATTCATTAACTCCTGATATGGGTCTGTTAAATACAGAAAACATGAATAGGGACTTTTGCAACCCAAAATACATATGTGTATATATATATATATATATATATGTGAAATTTTTTGTCTCACCGGTGAAGTCGCAGATTTTCTAATAGCATCAGAAGCAGTATCCTTGATGCTATCAAGTGGGCAACAAAGAGCTCATCTATTGAATCAATACTTGTATGGTCAGAGCTCTCTGAAGTCTCTGGATATTTTTCTTTGGCTGGATCAAACAAGAACAACTGTTAAAATAGCTAAATACAAATTTCATAATCTCAGAGAGAGAGAGAGAGAGTCACAAGCTCTATATTCTGTTGCACTGAAAACTTACAGATACATATAATTATACTAAACTACACTGTTGGTGAAAACATAATGTTTTTAAGAGGTATACCATTTTGTGCAGCTCCACATTTAAAATAAATTGAGTACAAAATTCCAAAAAACTAAAAAAGAAACGAGAATATGCAACTAATAAGCAATGTGAATCAAAGTCACACACAAACAGAACTTACACGATGTTTGATTTTCAGATGATCTAACAAGTGCCCATGATTTCCTAATGCCATCATCCAGGGTGTCAACTTGTTTCTGAATATACTGCATCAAGAAATATAAGTATATTGCCCCCCCCCCCAAAAAAAAGATTAAAAATGAGATCGTGTGCTACACACAGGCAAAGTTGACTTACAACAAGTACTGTGCATAAAAATCTCACTGTAATTAATAGTTCAATATTATAGTGAATACAGCTCTCTAATCTGATAAGAATATTCTATCAAGAGCAAAGAGTGCCATAAGAGCAACAATCATGCAGTAGACAAAACAAAACAAAAGCATACCCCATAGAATTCTACATAAATCCGTGGTGTCTACAAAAATCCAATAATCAATCTGCACAAAAGGTCAACCCATTGTATGATCTAGTTAAACAACTATCCCACCATAACAATAACCTAAAATCTACTCTTCACACAATGCAGTGAAGCCTCAATTCCCCCAAAAGATAGGTGATCCCTCTTCCCCACAAACACCACATTAAACACTAAGCATCAGTCAGTCAACCTATTGTCCTTCTCCATATGTTCCACCCTCCCTGACAACGAAATAAATCCACTACACTCCAAGAAGACACCAAAAAGAGACGAGTCACTAAACAAGGTCAACCTCCACAGCTTGCCTACCACCCAACAATAAATGAGGTGATACGCAACTCTGGTTCCTCTTTGCACATGTAACAACTAGTAAGGCGTGCCCGTGCTTTCAAAAAGAAAATAAAAAATTATTAAGCATGTTTTTGGAGTGAGAATTTTGTAAGAAAATTAAAAATTAGAGGGGGAAAAAGATAAGGGGGGGAAAAGGAACGAAAAAACATAAAGTCCCAAATACACATCCTTTGCCTTGTTTGGAGTTAAAACAAAATAATACAAAACTCTACAAATCTCTATAAACACGAATTACGAGACAATAAAATTTAAATTTTCTACTCACTGCACAAAACATGAGACATTATTTTTTACAATTTTATACAACTCCAAACACACCCCTTATTTGAATGGATTAAAAAAATATAATAAAATAAAAAACATTCATCAATATATAGTTTTTAGTTTAATTAATTTTTATTTCCTAAATTCTATTTCTTTTCCCTATATTTACTATCACAACCCAAATAGAGAAAAAATCTTGATACCTATCCATTTTTTCCCCTTTATAAATCATTGATCCAAACAAAGACTAAATGAATAGAAGTTTAGACATTTAATTTTCATTAGGGAAAAAAAAAAATAGGCTTCCAAAATATTGAAGTTATTGTACAGAAAGATAGAGAGACACGAGAGTGAGAGAGAGAGAGAGAGAGAACTTAATAAAGATGGAATGAAATAATAAAGAGAGAGAGAGAGATAATTAAGAAAAAAATTAATTCTTATCTGAATTGACTACAAAAATACTAAAATAAAAGGTATTCATCAATATACTAGTTTTTTTAATTTAATTAATTTTAATTTCCTAAATTCTATTCATTTTCCCTTCTATTTTCCATCATAACCTAAATAAGAGAAGGAATTTTGAATATCTATCCCTTGCATTTTATCTTGACTAATCCTTGATCTAAACACAGCATAAGTGAATATAAATTTAAGCTTTCCACTTTCATTAAAAAAAAGTAGGCCTTCAAAATATTTAAGTTATGAGAGAGAGAGAGAGAGTGGATAAATATGAAGCAAAATAATAAAAAAAGAGAGTAAAAAATAATTAATAGAAAACATTTGCTTTTCTCCCTCCCCCCCGCCCCAAAAAAAAAGAAAGAGAGAGTTGTAACCCATCTCAACAAACACACATCAATTTCCTCTAAAATATTAAAATTGTAATTTGGAAAGAGATAGAGAGACCAAGTGGGGGAAACACTTTTTTTTTTTTTGATGGGTGGAAACACATTTAAACCACACCATTTATATATAAGCACCGTTCGGTGAACCAATTTTCAACGGAAATAAAATCAACCAATCTTTGTCATTTTTCTGCTCAGCTATAGTAACTTACTCAATTCAAATATTACTAAAATTTTTAACAAACACCATGACAGCACACCTCAATCACACCTATTGTGTATAGTATGATATGGGAGTATTGCACTTTTTTTAATCATCTTTTTTTAAAACAAGCAACAAACTGATTTCAGAAACATATTAATCATTGAACAATTACAAGCATACTATCAGTGGAGCACAAACTCTGATAACTACTAGTTAATTTATGCGATCAGAGTTCAATAAATTTGAAAGAAATGGGACTCACATGAAGAGTATTCAATCTGATACAGAGTGTTGATGTTGTTAGCGCATTCAACTTATCATTCACTTCCTCTTCCAGAAGCACACAACCCACCAACTTTTTCTTCATTACAGGAAAGACTGCCTCCTCATAACGTGTCAAAGAAGGAACAGAAGGATATAGATGGCGCTTCTCAACTGCACTATTCAAGGCATCATAATTAATATCTGAGGCTTAACAAAGTAAGCATTATTCCACATCTATCACGGTAAGCATAGCTATGACAAAATACTATATTATCATAAGAATTTCTTTAAAAAAATTAATTAATTAATTAATAAAATGATGCTTACAGTCCTACAGTTGAATAACAGTGAACAAGATAACAAGAAATCTACTGAGCATTAAAAAGGGTGCTGTACACATATTGAAGAGTCCATGTAACATTGTCAATGGCCATATAAGGCTTTGAAACTTACCCCTCATGCTAAAAAAAAAATACATAAGGAATATATTAGTGCTAGGTTTACGTTAGTGTGATAATTTGCACTCAAAAACCATGTAATTGTATTTGAATTAAGTTAAGGTTCCAGTATTTTTTGTCATAGTTCGATTGAGTCAAAGCCCAGTTCAGAGTTGAAATCTTGGAGGATTTTTTTCAAAAGAACTGCTGCCACCACCGCTCCCGCAGTTTCAACAACCACACCCATGGTTCAGTCTCTAGAACAACCACCCTCCTCACCAACAGCACACACCCCTGCAGTTCAATTCCTTTTTTTCATGAAGTTTGAGATTTTTCAGAGTGTTTTGATAGGACTTCCTATTCCGATTTGGAATGCACTTGCACAGGTAGTGCTCAGTTATTTAAGGAGAAGAATTGCTAAAGAAAATTGGGGCTTCAATGTATATTGTTGAGATATCACTCCTCTGAGAGATTGAAGGTTCTTTAAAGAACGAAGACATCACCACCTCTCCATTAGTTGATTGGAGAACACATGAACATTTCTGGACTCTAAGAAGTGTCATTCAACACTTGGTGGTTTCTAGCCAGGTTGAGGAACAGAGACAATTACACAAGCGCTGGTGACTCGTGGACCACGAGCAAGAGTAGAATGAAGAGAGGACAGGGTGTCGTATTTGGGTAAAATCTTGTACCTAAAAAGTTACCTAGTGGATTGTTCTTCGGGTTTGGCTCATAGACTTGAGATTTACCTGTAAGTGTTTCTAGGGTTTCCTTTATATTGCGGTGTCCTTATGCGTGAGTGATTAATTTCCGCGATTTAGTTTATTATTGTAGTTTGTGGTTGTTTGCGTCATTCAAGAATTCTCCATAGAAGTTTTAAAAGGTTGTTATAGGCAAACCCGGTTTTTCTAATTAAGCATTAGGAAGGAGGTATTAACAAGATATCCAACTTTAAAAATACATTTACAAAGGAAGACATAAGGAGAACCAGATATTAAATGCAGGGTATCCAGTATCTTAGAAGGTTTGGACAGATAATGTACCTATCTGATTGACCACTTTCAGCAAATAGGTGTCTAAGGCATGGAAAACTAGAGACAGCAGAGCTTGTAAATGTGAGATATCCATTGGTAGACTCAACCCAAATAACTGATCCACTGTCTGCACGAAATATACAGGCCATGACGACAGAATACAAGTCACCAAGAATAAATTAAAATAATAGTGCTAATCATAAGCTTCAGAAAGAAGATTGTAGAAAAAGCAAATGTAGTGACATAGGAATTCGTCATTACAGCAGTCACAGCTAGAAAAGACAACAGCAACTGATGAAGCATTGGGTGAAAAAACGTTTGAAAAGCCAACAGCAACCAATGAAACATGGAAAGAAAAGATCTTGGAAGGAACTATAATGGTTGCAAAGAGGTCAATAGAAGTTACCTTTCAATTTGACATTAAAAATAAAATAGAATAAAAATGTATACCGTAAAGCAAAGAACCACATAGACAGGGATTTCTCAAAAGATTGTTAGACAAAACAAATATCAAAGCAAAAGAATTTCACAAGAAGCAGTCTGAAGAAATGGCAATCCATCTTGGCAAGAAGTAAACTGACAAATTGACTGTCCTCAGAATCTAAGAGAATAAAATATCTCTTCTCTAGGCAAAAAGACTCCACTTAAGTTGTTTCTAACAATTTGAGGAAGATCTTTTTAATTATACAGGTATTAACCAGAAAGTCAGCTTGGCAATAACACATACCTCCTCTATCATCCTAAAAATTTCGACTGCTGATGTTGATTGCTTTTGCTGATGTGATAAAGGCTCCCAATCCTGCATAAGTTCCAACAAATAGTCAAGCAAAAAGACGAAATACCAATCACTAACCCTAGCATGAAATGGTACTGCAGAATAATGTCAACAAACAACCAAGAGAAAGGGGGGGCAAGAATTCTATGATTCACTACACGAAAAAACAATATTAAAATTGTTCATGAGACACACAAAAAAAAAAAAAAAATCCATAAAAACACCAATCCAGGGGCAGACCTAGAAATTTTGCTTAGGAAGGGCTGAGGTAAGTACAGCCCCCCCCCCCCCAAAAAAAAAAGTTTACTACAAGAAAATAATTTCTCATATAAATAAAATAAAATAAGGAGGTGATCCAGTGCACAAAACTCCTAGCTATGCAAGGTTCCTTCTCTGAAGGGCAATGTCTGCAGTGTTATTCCACTAACTGGAGAGTCTATCTCTGAGTGTGAGTATTGAACCCACGACCTCCAAGTAGCAGAGAAGCAATCTTACTGATAAGCCTTGAGTATGGAAAATATATTTTATATGAATGAAAATTGTGAACTATATCAATAACTTCTTTTTTTTTTTTTTTGGTAATTGTATCAATAACTTCTTATTCCTCTTTAAATTATTTCATATAGTCTTAGACCCGTGTAAATAGGATCTTTCATGTAAAATTCATCTCACCACCAATGGAAGGCGTTTATTCGTTGATATAAAACCCTACCTTGACAATTTCATACACAATAAACAGTAGAAGTGATGTCTACATCTTGTATGGAATCAACCACATGCTTTTTAATAAAAAAGAATCAAAGTCACAAGAAATTGGTGTTATTATGCATTATATATAAAGTTTGAGAGGGGATCCTATTCATATTATATAAACATTGAAAGAAAAGAGTGCTAGTAAAGAGATTTTGGAAAACCCCAGGGAGCCATGACACCCTCCCCGCGGCGTGGAGCCAGGGGGAATATATGGGTCTCCCTTGACCAACTCAAAAGAATACTTGTTCTCATTGTCTTCCCTCTCCCCGGGCAAAGAATACTTTTTCTCATTTTAGTCTCATTAGCCTCCCTCTTTCTCCTCTTCTAGAATTTTTTTTATATATTTTACAAAATGGGAACAAACAAAATTGCAGTTATAAGCTGGACAATTCTTCAGTATGTGACAAACCTCAAGATCAAAAACACGTCCAGTCCATTCCAAGATGCGCTCATGCTGTGCAATTATCCAATCAAGAATAATTGGCCTGGAGACTTCTCCAATCTGCATACACAGAAAGAGAAGAGAAGTTGATTATAAATTTCCTATTAAAATTATGAATAGACACCAACATCTTAGTATTAAATCAATGCCATGCGATCAGAAAAACTTTATTAGAATTTCTGTTCCTCAGCACCTATGCATCTCATGTATCATTTTGGAGCACAACAGATGCAAGCAAGTTGTAAGCTGAGGTCCTCTGTCACAATGGGCCCAGTTTCAAATAAAGAATACAAAAACCATGTTGGACTACAATTTTTTAAGCTTAAAAGACATTAATACCCTGTGCGAGAACGATTGACAAGTCAATTCTTGTTTGACCAAATCAATAAAACTAGATAAATGCCGCTAAAATCTAAGAACAAGAAGAATTAAGATAATATGATACGATATAATTAATAAATACAAATAATTGCAAACAAAGGAAATGTAACCAGGAAAAAAAAAACAGTTATAAAATAGAAAAAATTATGTAAATAAATAGTGTCAATCAACAATCACAATTTGTTTCAAAACATATACACACATTATGCAGCAAACAAATGCAAACAACTTAAGGACCAACCTTACCTTCGAACTCTACCCTTCCCACTTTCCCCAAACTTCAAAGAAATTACATTCCCCCATTACCTGTTCCTTCCAACGAAAATCTTCAGAGCCATTGCCCCAACAGTGCTACATTGAATTTCTTGATATTCCTATTACCCACCCACCCCCCCCCCTTGATAGGCAGGCAAATTGTACTCCAATTCACCAAGTGGTACTCAAATTCCTCTGTTGTAGCACCCCATAGGAAGTCCCTCTGGAGCATTGTGAGCTCCATTGCCATGGTGCTGGAATCTCAAATAGGGACATGAAGTAGGTTGGCAACCTTGACAACTTGCTCCGATCAATGTCACCCTTGCCCCTATAGATAAAAAATTTTGCTTCCACCCTAACAATCATTTCTTGAACCTCTCTATCACCCATTCCACACAACTTTGGACTTATGGGAGACCCAAATAAGATGTAGTTGAGTGCATTTATGGATGACAGAACATTATTCAACAAATTAAAATGGTTGAAAGGCTTCCAAATTTTACTTTACATTTGATTGTTGAATTAAACATTCATTAGTTAGGGCATTTTAGCAACTTAACCAGAGTTTACAGGTGAGGCAGAAAGAAAATTGCTTACATACCATTATGCCAACACAGAGTCTTAGTTGCAAGATTTGAAGCCAACTTGAATTATGGTCCAACCATTAACATGACAAGAAAATATTCATCCACTAATGCATGGCAGGAGAAGTTATATTGGCAACAATAGGCCACAGAGATGTCCAATATTAGAGTAAATCAATACATATCATTGAATTCAAAAAATATCTTAACCTGGTAATGATCAAATTGTAAACTGAAATGTGAATGCAAGCCAATTTCGTTGCATGCCGAGAAATAAAGCCGAGTCAGGTCGTGATCCAACATATTAGCTGCAGGAAGCACTAACCTAACATCTTCAGTTAGACATATTACTCCCTCCAGGAATGTTCTCTACAGATCAGTAAACATGGGAAAAAGAAAAAAGACAGAACAAAATGGTAAGACACACTGGCTGAAAAAGGAAGAATTTCTTCAGTTATGGTGTAGGAGTGAACCAGTCTTTTGCCATAAAATTGGTGCAGTAGAACAGCTGAGACCATCCCAGCTTCAGGATGCCATTGACGTAGCACTGGACAAAATACATTGAGCTCCCTGCCAGCAATCGATCTCAGTTCATTTGCAAGTAGAGCCAAAGGATGTGTCCTTTCAATTTTAGATTCAAGATCAATGTTATTTGAGACCTGCGATTATTAAGGCAACATATCAACTTCATCGATCACAGTTGATGGCTATCCAAAAAAAATAAAAAAAAAAAATTGTAGTCATAAGCATGACCAACCCGCCAACACACAGCTTTGATGGACATTTCCACATATTTTCTGAGTGTTCCATCAGCAATCTCATCCAAAGCATCGGCTCTTGTAAACTGCAAGAATAAGAACTTTTTGCTCCTTAAAATTTAGATACCCCAAAGAACCATGTGTCCTCTGCCTCCATTCTTAACAGAGTTGAGAAGAAGAGTAGGAGTGGTGCAGAGGTAGAAATGAAAAGTGGGAGATATAGGACCAATTCTTTTAAGTCTTAACTATTGTCATGAAATACCAGATGCCGCCAAGTGGCCATATGCCTTCACCAATCATTCGACTGATTAAGTTCATCAATATTAACCCATGGAATAAACATTATCACCACAAACAGCATACAGATGACTTCACAGTATGACTAACCTTGATTTCACCACTTTCATCAAAAGTATAATTTCCAACCGCCAATGCCAAAGTCAATACCCTTCTGAATAAGCAAGGCTTCTGAAAGAAAATCTCATCAATAAATACAATTTTTATAAATTGAAGCACAAGATATGACATCGAATGATGAACTTCCCAGAATACAACTGATAAGAAGACCTAATGACAGGTTACCCCAAAAAAGTTACAAAGTAAAATACAGTCTAGGGAAATGAAAGAAATGAAATAAATGAGTAGCTAGATAATAACAGCTCGAGAACAAAGAATAATATGAGGACATTCTTTATAGGTTTATAAATGTATCAAGAAGTAAGAACACAAGGTAAATCATATACTGAAGAGTAGCAAGAGACCTCACGAAAATGCAGATGATAGTCTTGCAGCTTACTTTCGCACCAGATGATCATTGACAAAAATAAAGCCTGGGTCAAACTCAACTTTACACCTTTGCCATTGCATACTGTGGAACACATTAAACTGTTCATATATCGCTCTTCCTTCTCATTATTATTTTCAGCAGATAAAAATTTCTGAACTTGAAGGATTGCAAAGTCTAGAAGAACCGCCTCATCTGTCACCAGAAACTGCCATGGAGAAAGAAATGCTTTATAGGTATAACCAAAACCTACACAGAAATCACACTATATTACTGCAGTAACAGCACCACATCAAATTTCATTTATGTAGGTCTTACAATCAAGAAAGTGAAGCTGACGGACCGAGATAAAATACAGATAAAGCATGAAGGCTCGATATGATCTACAATCCAATGCTATGAAGTTCATGGATGATTCCATGGAATTTAAAAATGAAACATGCTTGAAGAACCTTCAAGCTCAAACTCATATGAATACAAAAGAGGTACCAATCGCTATGAATACGTAGCACCAACATCAGATGTAAATTCCATTGGGAGCACCAAAGTCAAAATAATCCTTTCTCTAGTAAATTGGAACCAGTGACAAAAATACGCAAAGATAGTATATATATAACAAACGACCGCATGGTGCAATGGCAAAAACCACTATATATGGGTATATTTTTAATTCCCTTGAAATAATATTTAGCATCTAGATGTTCCTTCTAAAATCAAACCTATATTATCTAGAACATGGATTGTTTTGGCACATGGAACGAAAACAAGAACGCGGTACGCTTGTACTCTAAAATATAGTACAATAGGAGATAGACTTCTCATAGAATCGTCATATTATTAAAATATTTTAGTATATAAATGTGACTTATTTTGAAAAATAATCATATTTAAACAAAACAATACAGATATTCATGAAACTAGGTGTACTTTTTATTTGATACGAATCTTTACTCATTCTCCTTTTGTAAAAGCTTAACTTTATTGGTTATTGTCACATGATTTGTTATCCACTATTTTTAAAGGCCTTTTCTCATGAAAATATAATAAGGGTATAATCTTTTCAAATCGCTAAATTCAATGTATTGGAACGTTATTATACCACATTCCAAGACGTGGTTTGCAAGGGTAGCAGTGATTCCTGTTAAATATTATTCAAACTTCTAGAAATAACTGCTTATTTAAGATTCTGGCTGAACAGAAAAGTACAAAGTAAAAGCAGAAAATAATTCGCAATCAAAGAAATAAAAGCAGAAAGTGATTCGCACTCAAAGGATGCACACAATTCCAAAGCTGAAATCAAATCAAGTTCACAAATATTGATGCCAATCCCTGCTATCCCAAACCCATTTTAAAATAAACATTAAAGCATGCATCCAGAAACAACAAAGTAAACTGTAAACTAAACCTATTTTAACGTTAAGATCTATCGTTAAAGTTACTTCATATGTAACATATAACAAAAGAACTGAACATGCCAACAGATATATCAACATTTAAGCATCGTTAGACCCTACTAAGCCAATATTACTATGAAACAAGCCCTGCCATCTTCCTTTGCTATTATGAGAGAAAGCAACTTCTATTGCCATGTACAAACACATACAAATTATGACTCATTAATGACAGTCAATTTAGCAGCATGAAATAAAATTTTCATAAATATAAAACGGAAAATCGAAGCTATTGCCCCACATGGCAACCTCTCCATTATCTATCAAAAGGTCAGAGGGAACTATAAGGTTAGATCCTTTTATGATTTTATCAGTTCATGGTTGGGAACAACTTCCTTTGGAAGAAGATTTGCGAAGTAGGGGCGACTCCCAAAACAGCTCTTTTCATATGGTGTATGATTAGAGGCAAAATTTTGACAGTAGACAGTCTGCAAAGAGCCGACCCCACCTAGTGGGAAAAGGCTTGGTTTGGTTTAGACAGTCTGCAAAGAGAGGCCATGTCCTAGCAAATTGGTGTCATTTATATAAAGCCCAGTAGAAGTCCATGAATCGCTTGCCCATCCGCTGAATGCAGATGAAGGAGCTCTGGGAGCTCTTGCTTGAAAGCTTAGGAATTATGTGGGTGCTCCCAAATGATGTAAATGGCCTTCTTCACTCTTGGTGGGATACAAGATGACGGAGCAAAAGAGAAAGGCCTAGAACTTGGCTCCTTTTTTGTCTTACCTGGTTGTTCTGGAAGGAAAGGAATCAGAAAACCTTTCAAGTTGTAGAGTTTTTTTTGCACAGCATTAAGAGTTTTCTCCCCCCCCCCCTCTTCAAGTGTATAGCTGGATGGTGGGGAGTAATGAGCCTTTTTGAATTCTTAGTTTCTTCGCGAAGAGCAGTTAACTATATAGATCAGGAGGGTGGTCTTTTATAAGCTTTCGGCAATTATTAATGCTTGATACCTTTATTTTGAGTTAATAAAATTCTTTTATTGATAAAACAAAACCAAAAATTAAACATCAGACCAGAATTCCTCACTAAAGATTTCGAAATTGACTGTAAATAATAAAATACACAATCCGTGACCTAATTTGCAAACAGTGCCCATGAATATTGCTTCTGCATTTTTTTTTTTTTTTTTTTTTTTTAAGGTTTCAAAGACCATACCCAAATGTTCAAGGAAGTGAAAACATCTAAATTGCAATATAGAATGCTTTACAGGTTGGAAAAGGTATTCAACCATATCTGGTTTTGAAGTTTTGAATGCAAAAAATGCAAAAGTAAGAACAAGAAAAGAACCAAAAAGAAAAGTAGACAAGCCATCACCGCTAGATTTCCATAGATATCACACCTATGATTTTCAAGTCACATCACCATCCCAGAGAAGCTTGAAATTTTATGAAAAATTCCCTCAGGTTGGTCTCTTCTTAGAAAAATTATATAGCTTTTGGTATACTGAGAAGGCCACCTATTTCTAAAAGGATTACAACTCAACTAAGTCATAGTCCCAAACTAGTTGGTGCCTAATTGTAAAATGATTATAGCTCTAAAACTTGGAAATTAACAACTTCAACTTCTAAAAGCCATCTAAAAACTGCTAAAAACCATATTAAAGACAACATAATTTGACCTTATCATGACCTATTTTTAACAACTACTCACATACAAGAAATCTTAAAATGACCAAAGTACCCCTGACCTCAGAAACACAAGGAAACCTACAGAAAACTTACCAGTTTAATACCTAACCTAAATAATCACGAAATCAGACTACTGCTCACCAAAATAATAATAATAATAATAATAATAATAATAGACTCCATTAACACTAAAAATTTAGCTGTATATGAATTTATTATGCTCTGCCACAACAACATGTGAATTTCTATGGTTGATCTCTTTTATGACTTTAATCTTCTAGAAGCCTCTTGTGGACTAGAGTCTAGATCAAACAATGCCCAAAATATATTTTGGACAAAGAAATAACATGCATTTAAAAAGAATGATACTACCATCTACCGTATTTTAAGACAGCATAAGCCGAAGACCTACTGTATCTGGAGACAACACTGAGGCAATGTTTGATTGGGGGAATTGGATGATAGGAGATAAGTAATATTATAAGATAAACATATGGAATTAGATATAACATAGTGAACCTTTAGATCTTGATGGGAAACTAATCCGGCCATGGGAGATATACAAATACCACATCCCCATGGTCTGTAGTGGACTTTATATCCATTGTTCACTTTTTTTACCAAACATGGGATTAGGTAGGTCCCACGAATTAATAATACAATCCCCCACCTCACATCCCACAAACAAACATAGCCCGAAGGGAGAATTATAGCTTCGACTAGCAATGACGTCCCAAGCCAGAAACTCCACTACAGTTGTTAAACTTTTACTAGTGTTAAATACAACAAGAATGGGAAAAAAAGGACAGAAAGAAAAGCATTTAACAAAATCAATTTAAATGTTCAACAGAATGAAATAAAACAAGAACATATGAACATACACATACATGGGTACTAGGATGTATATGGGCAAAGAGTTTAACATTTCAGTAACACCATTAAGATCAGCAATATAGAGGTTAACCTCGCTCAGATGAGTATTACTTCAAATAGAAACTATACCTGTTGAAAAAGCACCCATGCAAATAATGCATCGTGCATTTTCTGATTAATGCCCAAAATAGTCCATGTTAACTTGATAAGATTTAGGACTTCATCAGCCTCCTAAAAAGAAAATCAAGTAACAAACTCTTGAGTATGACTCAAATGTCAAATAGTGGAACATATTACAGACTGAAGGACACTAAACTCAAGGAGAAGGACAAAACCACAAACCTCAATGAGCTGCCCTTCTTCAAGAATGTCAAATAAACCAAAGAGTAGTCTCTCGTAAAGCCTAACGTTCAAGTGATAGCCAGCAGTCCAATAGTAGGTCTCACCATGGATACCAAATTGTACAGGAGCAGATGACAACGCTAAAACTGCCTCCCTAATTGCTAATAGGATCTCAGTCCGTTCAGAGGGGGACATTATGATGTCCCATACCTATAATATAAAATAAACCAAGTAGATCCAAAAAGATAAACCCAAAGTTTAATATCATCAAAACATGCCAAAAATGAGGGGTGTTGTACCTTCGGATTTTTTACTTTTGCAAGCAAGCTTCCAATATTTTGCTGTTCAGTTGTTCTATTATTAGCAGAACATAAGAGTTCTTCAAGAATATTTGCCTACATTTGCAAATTAGAATGATAAGCTGTAAACTGGTGAATACATTGTTGGATAGAAATCAGCTTATTTACATTTATCAAAAAAAAAGGATTTTACAGTTTTATTTAAGTAGCTTCTGCCCTTTCCACTTGTTGTATTCTTTGGTTACTCTATAGTTAATAGATGCCCCATTATGTCTCAACCAAGAGGAATCCATTGACCATATGTTCATCCATTGTCGTTGGACTACTGAGATTTGGAACCCAATTCTTTCATGCTTTGGTGTTCAAACATGCTTTCCCGCTACCTTAAAAAGCTGACTTTTAGCATGGTGGGGACAACCAATGGGAAGGAGAAAGAGGAAGACTTGGAACTTGATCCCTTATTGTCTTTTTTGGTTGATTTAGAAGGAACGAAATAGGAGGATATTCGATAATGTAGAAAGGACTGTTTTGTACTTTAAAAGTTCATTCCTTTCTTGCTTGTTTAGTTGGGTAGAAGAAGGAAAAGAGATAGATCTTAGTTCTTTTCTATTTTTTATAGCTAGCATGAACTAAGGAAGGGAAAGATTGTAATCTATTCTCTTACTTTGGCATCCCTTCGATGCTATTTAATAATACTTACTTATCTTTTAAAAAAAAAAAAAGTATTCTTTGGTTTTTTAGGAATCCAAAAAAAAAAAAAGGAAAATGAAAACAAAAAGTCAAAAAGACTACTTAAGTAATCCAGCTTATAGATTGATCCTAGATCCAAACAAATTTCAATTATTTAAACACTTCCAATGGCAATAGAGAAATTTGTGAACTACTCGAAAACAGCTATAATTGGATAAATACTTTTGCACTCCTCACTAGTATAAATTACAGAGAAACACCATGTAGTATGACCTCTGTAACTAATAAGCATAATTGTTTCCATCAGAACAACGAATATGTGGTCCAACATGCATAACATGTATTCCATTACAGCCATAGGTAACTGTTAAAGATCCATGGAAGCATGAGCCGGTAGAAATTAAACCCCAGCCCAACTAAGCAAGTGATACATGACAAGTGTAAAATTTTATGTAGATCCAACTAAATATAGATCATTATATTGACAACTATTATAAAATTAATGTACTTTTGTGTATATATGAATTGGGCCGAAATTCATTAAGCTCAATTGCCTACGACGGACCCATAATGCATCACCAACTACTAGAATGTTTATACAATTTCCTAATTATAAGGGATATCTATGACAAATGACAATAACTGTCTAACTTATTCACCCAATAAAAGGAACTCAGTTCCTTATCCTCAGAGCCATCCTTAACTTTCTCTGAAGCAAAAGGGATTCATTATAAAATAAACATGAGTATGATCATTACTTGTCTCGTCTTCCATTGAGCGTGCGACTTTTCATTTGGAAAATCAGACTTGAACATGCCATGCAAAAGCCATAAGGAGATTTGAAGGATGTCAATTTGCTCGCACATTTTTGTTGAAGCAAACTGCAACAGCCTTTTCCTGATGCATGAATCAACCACTTCTGAAATCTAGTGAACCAGGCATATAACCATTCATGAGAAAAGTGACGGGAGCAGGAAAAAATAAATAGTTGACCAATATAAAGTCAGAAATGAAAAATGTAGACATTCTTCATCTTGGCACACCAATCAGTTAAAACAATAATCAGGAATTGATTTTGTAACCAAAATATATTTCAGAAACACATTGACAGAGATGAATTCATAGGAAAAGAAGCTAATGAAAACTATTTTTTCTTCTATGAGGGGAGGGGGAATAAACTTCAGAGAAGAGACGAAGTTTGCAAAAAGTGATGCAACTAGTAGCTTGGACGCCTCGATAATAATTTAGTTAGCTAATACAAACTGATCAAAAGAATGCATAAAGCACATGTAGGAGCTTCAACAGGAAGGTTAGCTTAAACAACCATATTGAACATCAATCCTCCTCATTTTTCAACTCCTACAATTCAATGTTAGCACAAATAGCGCATCTTCCCATATTTTTTTCCAAGCAGGGATATTTCTTTCTCATGTGGTGGCAGCAGCCAGTGACTAGCTCAAAGTATGTGGTTCACTTGCGACACGGGCCATTACTTTTAGATGGGAGCTTAATGACCAGACGGTGAATGAGTTCATGGAATTGAAGCTCATACTCTATCGTTTCCATCCCCTAGCAGAGGGAGAGGATATTGTTTGTGGAAAAGAACTAATTCTAGTAGTTTCAAGGTGAAACTGTTTTATGAAGCACTAGTGGACCTTAGCAAGCATTTTTTTACCTGGTGAGGAATGTGGGCCCCTAAGGCTCCCTCCAAAGTTGTTTTTTGTCACCCCACCACTATGCACAACAAGATTCTCATTATTGATAATTCAACTAGGAGAAGGCATATTCACATTAAGTGACGTTGCATGTGCAAAGCTAATGGTGGATCCATTAAGTATATTCTCGTTCATTGCCCATCCAAAGAGAAGTGGTTCTTTATTTTTGAATAGTTTGGGATCAATTTGGTGTTCCTTAGCATTGCTAATGATTTTTTTTCCCTTATAGAGGAGTTCTAGTTGGTAAAAGGAAGAAGAATGCACAGAATTCCATGTCACATGCTTTGATATGGAATAGTTGGGAGACTGCAATCATAGAACATTTCAAGGGAATGAAGATCCATCGTTCAAATTGAATTGTAGATGTTTCTCTCTTTTGTATTGTTGATTCTGAAATGGCTTTGGTCCATCCCTGAATCAGTTTTCAAACTTCGCCAAACTTTACAAGCAAATTAATGTATAAAGTATATATGTTTTTTCCCCTCTTATTTCGTCCATAGACTGTTACCCCCTAACCACATTTTTTTCTTAATTTCTCTCACGCTTATCATGGAAAAAAAATAGTAAATGAATAAATCATATGCCTTTTCTTTTTGGATAAGTAATGTAGATGGAGGAGTGGCAATTGTGTTGTGTTCAGGTTCATAATTCGTGTCACCTCATGTCTATTTATATTTATACTCAAATATCTTAAAATTTAATGAATGTATTAAATAATTAATTTACCTCAAAATCAGACAAAATCGCGTCAATTTTGAGTTAATGTATTCTTATTGTGCCAGATTCATGTTCTCTCAAGATTTCCGCTTTAACGTAACATGGAATTTCTCTATGGAAGTTCAGCAAGCATTGAATAAGCAGATTTCAGTGAGTATTTTTTAGACACTTTTGCATGCCAACCACTACCACAAATGGATAGCACATGAAACAAGGCAAAAGTATTGCCGATATTGAAAAGGAAAAGTACAATAAAGCTGACCTGCATTTGAACACGAATGGTGTCAACAAGCTCTGAATGCCTTCCAGGAATCTGAGATTGCAAATATTTTCTATCCTTGTTACTCTTCAATCCAGACAAGAATTTAGAGCTCTTCTCTCTCCTTTTATCTTTCCCAGCACGAATTTCAAGACTAGTACCACAGAACAATATGAAGAGTAAATGGAGAGAAAAGAAGATATTCCAGATGCCTAAAAAGGCATGCAGAGAGTTGTCACAATGTGCACATATCTGCACACAGGTGCACACACAAGAGAGAGAGAGAGAGAGTACCCAGAAAATATCATAGATGCAAGCAGTATCTCATAGGCTGATTCCCGCAAGTCATCATCCGATAGTCCTTCACAAATCCTAAAACTACATATCAGTTCACTCAAAAGGTAAAAACCCCAAGAACTTCAAAAACCAATATAAGAAAACTAAGAACACTACATAGCTACAAAGAGGAAATAAATCTTTCGCAATATTAAACATACCAATACCTGTAATAAGGGAAGGTAATCCTAATGGTGGAACAGCTACACTTTTTACAGGTTTTGAGGGCATAGTTGTGGTTGAATTTTTCACCCCATAAACAGCAACATTTTGGTCAACCAAAGGATCCAGCACACTGGACGGCCATGATGCATGATTACTAGTGGGGTTCACTTCAACTGAAGGAGGCACACGCCGAGGAGGAGATCCAGCAGATTCGGGATCTGAAAGAAAAAAATAGGTATTCCCTAACGGGGAGTGTATCTGCATAAAATAGTGAAAATTATTCTGGTTGAAAAGATAAATACCACTGTCTAGCACTATTCCTTCTATGCAAGGCCCCAATCTATTGGAAGTTCATTTAAACTCTTCAAAAATTTAGTGCATCTCTAGCGCAAAACAAAAAATAGTGTGCAAAATAATCCCTCATAAGTGTACCAAAAGAGAAAGTGACAGCTAAAAAGAAAATTGCACTAGAAGCAGTCCATCTCTCAACGATAAGGCAGTGTCCTGACAATGACATACATTGGTAAGGTTTGAGTGAATATTGGCGTGTTGGGAGGCAATGTTTGCCTACAGTGGTCGGTCAACTCTTGACAAAAGCAGATTATCTAGGGTCAGCACATGCCTTAGTTTTTGTTTACAATCACAACCTTGTCAACATTACAGGCATAAAGGCAAGAACTTCTCCAAAGGGGGCCAGTAGTAGTAAAACTTTGAACCTTTCAGGAGAAAATTGGTAGGATATACCAAAAAAACAACAAAAGGACCAAACTACAAGCTTTTAAAGTAATTCCTAATAGATTAGTAGCTCAAATATACTCAATTCAGCCTTTTCCCAACAAAATGGGGTTGGCAACTTGGCTACGTGGATTCTTCTCCATCATTCTACTCAATTAAGGGTCATTTCCTATGTTAAATCACATTGAGCTATGTATTTACTTGTTATTTCTACCCACATTAATTTTGTTCTACCTTGATCCCTCATGTTACTCATGATTTGGACGTCATCACTTCTGCCAATTTGCTCATCTACTGTTCTCCGTTCTCCGTTGTACATGGCCAAATCACCTAAATTAAGTTTTCCTCAAATTATCTTCAATTGGTGCAGCCTCTACCATCTCATGAATTCAATCATTCCCAATGTTATATTTTCTCATTCTACCACATATCCCCCTAACTATTCTCATCTTAGTTACATTTACTTTATTAATATTTTTTTTTTAACCAACACTCAACACCATATAACATAATAGGTCTAATTGTTGTCCTACAAAACATAACTTTCCTTTTAGACTTAAGCCTTTGTTTGGGAGGAGATGAATGGAGGGGAAGAGAAGGGAACGGAAGGAGGAGAGGTAAAAAGATTAACCTTGTGTGGGAAAGAAGAGGGAAGGGAATAGGGATGAACAATTCACCCCCACAAGGCAAGTTTTTTTCCACCCCTAATTAAGGATGTATCCAAAAATTAGCAACTTCAACAATCTCACCTTATACTAGGCGGGTGTGTGAAGCATGCTCTCTCGGCGCATGATTAGAGAAAAATGCTAACATGCACCACTTTAGGAACACTAGCCGGCTACTTCCCCCTTCTCCTGGGGGTAGCATAAGGAAATCTTTTCACGTAGACCATGATACTATTGACATAACAGAGGATTTCAAGTTTAAAGGAGGCATCAGAAAAGTGGAAAGAGGGAGAGGTTATGTTCGAGTTATGGTTTTATATGAAAAGGAACTTTGTTGGCTTCAGAAGATCTGTTGGAAGTTTCAAGGGAGAGGAAACAGAAAACAGCAGCTAGGCAACATCAAAGGAGGGGCCAGATCAATGATATGCTCACTGATTTCAGATGGCCTTGGTAGAATGCTTGAACTCTGCCTCTTTGCGCCCTATGGGAGGAGGCTGGTTATGATCCCAGAGTTGATAGATGCGAAAGAGTGGGATTTCTTTGCCAAGTTAATAGAAGCTTTCCTTCCTAAAAGAAGTCCTTAGATTACAAATAGAGCTCTTACTCAATCAGATCCTCACAGGATTCAAACGGCAGGAAATATTATGCAGCAAACAAAGGATACAAGATCCTATCTACAAGCTGCTGCTCTACTTGATTGGAAAGACTATAAAATACGAAGCTATTTCAATAAACAGCATGTTGTAGTCAATTTCGAAGATGCTGTCATGTCCAGTCACAACTTGAGCAGATGTCCAGTTGGAAGCTTTAGGGGATCAGACTTTGCTAAGTTGGATTTCAACAGAATTCAAGCTTGGGTACAACATAAATGGTCTTTCCCTGGAGGTGTTACTATCAAGGAATTAGACGATGATAAATTTCTATTTATTTTTCCCTCCCAAGAGATTGCTACTCAAATTTTAATGAAAGAGCATTTTATAGATGGGAATTATCTGTCCTTAGATGCCTGGCATAGCTGGATCTGCTGCTTCAGACGAGGATGGGACCAAAGTTCAGTTTGGATTAAGGTAGTGGGCATCCCAGTCTATCTTTGGAGCATCAATGTGTTTCAAAGCATAAGAAACTACTGTGGTGGTTTTCTGGGCTTAGAAGAGAACTGGTGTAGCTCTTCTAATTACAAATGGATAAGAATTAAAGTAAAAGGAGATGGAAGAGGAATTCCAGCGTCAGTTTCTTTGTTAGTTGGTCAATCCAAATACAATTGTCCAGTCTGGGTTGAGCGAAAACCATGGGTGGATTGGATAGAAACATCCTCCATCCATGGTGTTTTCCGGCCACCAAGGGGGAAGCTGAAGGAGGCGTGTGGATCTGCAATAGGTTCATTGCATAACACCACCCTTGGAAATCAAAAAGCCAAGATTAGTCAGAAGATCGAGGTGCAGAAATCCAAGAGACATTCCAAAGAAGCCAAGAATGTTAAATGGATCCGGGTAGGTGGAACATCAAAGGTAACAACGAATGCTACTCACAATTCAATGTACTAGGTTGGCCACCCATTAATAAATAAATTCGAGATCCTAAATAATCTGGAAGAGCAGGAGTTATTATCTCCCATTAAAGATAGTATGGCTCTAATTAATGGTGATTTCTCTCATTCGACATCCGATGATGATATTAGTGACAAACCTTTAAGGAGGATGCTTAATTGCAGTTAGTTGCCTGAAGTTAATTCTGATAGAGGAAAATTTTATGGGAGGCAGTATAGATCCAGAAGGAAACCTAATCCTCTATACTTAGCCCCTACCAACCCAACTTATGATGCTGATAGGTTAGGAGCCGATTCTGGATTTGAGGAAAGTCTCCAGCCTGAAACTGAATTATGTGCAGAGAATTTGTCCTTGCCAGTGGATTGCACCCCCTTGCTTCCTGCAGACCAGAAGATGGGAGTTCTGAGATCTTAATGTTGGGTGATTGTGGTCATAATCAGCAAAAAATTTCCTCTTAGGTTCTCAATAGAATGAAGTCCTTTAAGAAAATTTTGGGAATATCTAGTGAGGATTTAGAAGACAAATTAATGGACCTGCTGTAGTCTATTGAAGAAAAAAGAAGAAATTAGCAAAGCGGAGAAAGGAGAAAACAAAAAGGAAGCAGCAAAGGAGTACGTGAACTCAAGAATCTGCAATGGTCAACTTCATATGATAAAGGAATTCAACAGGATGATCAATCAACTGTTTCTGGTGAAGGTTGGAGTAGGAAACCATTACCACTATGTTTCAAATGAAGCCTAAGATTCTAAGTTGGAATGTTAGAGGCTGTTGTGGGGCAGAGAAAAGAATGTTAATCAAATCTATACTGAAGACTTGGCACCTAGACATTGTTTGCTTGCAGGAAACAAAGTTATGCTCTACTAATGACTTTACTGTCGGTTCTCTATGGGGTGGTAACTGGGTAAAATGGGTTGCCCTCGATTCTGCTGGAGCATCAGGTGGAATTTTGGTCATGTGGGATGATAGAAAACTGTCACTGCTTGAAACAGAGGCTGGAGCTCACTCTTTATCTTGTCTATTCCAACAGAAGGATGAGAAGATCATTTGGTCCTTTACCGAAGTGTATGGACCAATTGATAACAATTTAAAAGCTAAATTTTTGGAAGAAGCTGGTGCTGCTGTGTTCAAATGGAATGTCCCTTGGTGTATGAGAGTTGACTTCAATATGGTTAAGAACATTGAAGAGAAATGGAATTGCAAAGTGAGAACTAAACAGATGAAAATGTTTTCTGAATTTATAAGTGCTTTGTGTTGCATTGATTTGCCTTTGGGTGGTCAAAAATATGCATGGAGCAATAGCACTAGCAAATCTAGAATTGATAGATTCCTAGTGTCTACTGAGTGGGAAGACCTTTTTTTTTTTTCTGAAAAGATAAGTAAAGCTTTATTGATAGAAATGTTGTGAACAGCATCCAAAAGATGCCATCACAAACAAGACCAAATACAGACTATTTCCCCGCTTTTCCTAAAGAATCTATGAAGTGCATTAGAGAAGAAAGGTCCACCTCTTTACCAAAATTGACCCATGCAAATAAACAATTAAAAAATAAGCTTTTGACTCTTTCCAAGTTACTTTCCTTGGCTTCAAAGACTCTTCTGTTGCGCTATTTCCATACTGACCACATAAGGCAAAGTGGAACCAGGTTCCAAAATCTCTTTTTTTGCTTTGCTAGAGATTGTCCCCACCAGGATGAGAGAAAATTTCTGAGATCAATAGTTTGGCATAAGTGAACACCGAAGCATGTTAGCACGAGATACCAGATTTCACTAGTCCAAGAGCAGTACATGAATAAGTGAGCTATAGTTTCTTCATCACATTTGCATAAGGGACATCGATTTACCATTGAATTACCTCTAAGTTTTAGGTTATCAATAGTGAAGATTTTTCCACGAGCTGCACACCAAGCAAAGAAAATGGTTCTAGTAGGGGCCACAGATTTCCAGATCTTATTCCATGGAAAAGTATCTACCTTGTCTCCTTTCAAAGCACTATAGAAAGATCTTACATTGAACACCTCGGACTTGGACTGTTTCCAGATCATTGTGTCATCATAGTTGTCCCAGATTGCTGATTGTAGGAGCTCCATCAACTGTAAGAGGTTCCCAAGTTCCCAATCATTCACATTTCGGCGAAGTAAAATAGTCCGTTCTCTAGATTGTCCAGAGTCAGAGTAGTAATCTGAGATTAGAGCATCTTGATCAGCAGCAATGGCAAAGATGTCAGGGAAAATATCAGCTAAACAGCCAATGGTCAACCACCTTTGCTTCCAGAACAAAATTCTATCTCCTCTACCCGGCTGCCAGGACACACATTACTCAAATTTTGGCCAAATTTTTCTTATGCCTGTCCAAAGACTTACACCATATGGCTTAGAGCTTTGTGCAGTGTACCATCCACCTTTTTCCTCTCCATATTTAGATACTATCAACCTCTTCCACAAGCTAGAATTCTCGTTGGAAAATCTCCACAGCCATTTCCCTAGTAGGGCTTCATTTTGCAAGTTTAGCTTCTTGACTCCCACTCCACCTGATTTAATGGATGCACAAACAGTCTTCCATGCTACCAAATTGTGTTTAAATGTCTCAGCATGTCTCCCCCAAAGAAAGTCTCTTTGCAATTTCTCCATTTCTTTTACTACAGAGGTTGGGGCAGTAAAAGCGAAAGATAATAAGAGGGTAGACTTGAAAGGACACTTTTAATGAGAGTAACTCTTGCCCCAGATGACAGATAATTCAGCTTCCAATCTGATAATCTTTTCCTGTATCGTTCAATTACAGTTTCCCAAACTTCTTTACTCTTGTACTTGGCTCCAATGGGCATTCCCAAATAAGTAGAAGGGAGAGAGCCTGATTTACAATCCAAGATTGCAGCCAGGTCTCTCAAATTTGAAAGGCCACCAATAGGAATAATCTCTGATTTACTTAGGTTCACCTTTAAACCTAAGACTGCTTCAAAGCCAAGAAGTGTGCAGCGTAAATGACCAAGCTGAAATCTGTCAGCCCCACAAAAAACTATAGTATCATCAGCATACAGCAGGTGTGATATTCTTATCGGATTCTGAGCAATGTTCCCAGCTGGAACACCAGTTAGAAGGCCTGCTTGTTCCACTCTTTTAATCATTCTACTTAACACCTCCATAATAAGTATGAAAAGAAAAGGGGAGAGTGGGTCCCCTTGTCTTAAGCCTCTAGAAGATTTGAAGAAACCTTCAGGGGAGCCATTAATTAATACTGAGAAGCTAACTGTAGAAACGCACCACTGAATCCATTTGCACCATCTTTCTCCAAAACCCATGTTATTCATCATGTAGAGTAGAAATTCCCAATTAACATGATCGAAGGCTTTTTCAATGTCTAACTTACAAATTAAACCAGTACCTTTTTGCTTCAAAGTTGAGTCGATGACTTCATTGGCCACAAGAATTGCATCTAGGATTTGTCTCCCACTCACAAAAGCAGTCTGATTTTCTGAGATTAAAGAATTCATAACCAACCTCAGCCTGTTGGCTAGGACTTTGGCCAAGAGCTTATAAATTACTCCCACAAGACTTATAGGCCTGAAATCCTGTATTTTCTTAGGTATTGTTTGCAAATTGGATATAGAGAAAATATTTGACCATGTGAATTGGAATTTCTTGATTTTCTTATTTGGTAGAATGGGGTTTGGCAGAAATGGTGTTAATGGATACTTTGGTGCATTTCAACTGCTAGATTCTCAGTTCTGATCAATGGTTCTCCAGAAGGTTTTTTTGCTTCTTCCCGAGATTTAAGACAAGGAGACCCCTTCTCCCTTTTTCTTTTCATATTAATAATGGAAGTTCTCAGCAGAATGCTAAAGAGAGTAGAAACTGCTGGTTATATTGAAGGTTTTGCAGCTACACTGACAGAAACCACTTCAGTATTTCCCATTTGTTATTTGCAAATGATTCAATAATATTTTGTGGGGCTGATTTGAAGCAATTGGGACATTTGTGCTGCACATCATTGGGATTCGAGGCAATCACTGGTTTAAAGATAAACCTGCAAAAGTCAGAGGTAATGGCAATCGGTGATTTGGAAGACCTGAGTGGTTTGACAAATATTTTGGGCTGTAAGATTGGCTCATTTCCTACTACTTCTTTTGGTTTGCCTTTGGGTGCTTCTCACAAATCAAAACATGTTTGGGATCCAATTTTGGAAAGATGTAGGAGCCGTTTGGCTGGATAGAAACTCAAATATCTATCGGCTGGGGCTAGGATTACACTAATTAAGAGTGTTCTAGCTAGCCTTCCTACTTATTACCTTTCTTTATTCACAGCACCAACCTCAGTCATCAAGGAGTTGGAGAGGATGGAAAGAGATTTCCTTTGGGGAAGAAGTGAAAAGGTCTACAAACATAGTCTGGTGAACTGGAAGGAGGTTTGTCAACCCTATAGTCCTGTAGGGTAGGCATAAGGCACTTGAAACTGAACAATGAGGCTTTATTAGGCAAATGGCTGTGGAGATATGTTCAGGAGGAAGACAGACTCTGGAAAAGACTAACTGCAATCAAATATGGTGAAGAATTTGGAGGATGGTCCTCTGTTCCTATGTCCTGTCCTTATGGTACTGGATTATGGAGAGGTATAAGAGGGCAATGGAAGATTTTCAGCAAATGTCTTACATAGCAGATTGGGAGAGGTGACAGAATTTTCTTTTGGAAGCATGACTGCTTAGGTATAGGCTGCCTATTAGACATATTTCCAGAAATTTATGCAATTGCTGCTAACAAAGAAGCTAGAGTCTCTGATTATTGCAATGGAGTTGGAGCCCAATCCAGCTGGACTGTGTTGTTACGCAGGAATATGAATGATTGAGAGTTTGACAATCTGTTATCTTTAATGAAATTACTCTGCACTGTTTAGTTATCTAGGGCTGCAGATACTGTTAATTGGAGGCAATCAAAGAACAAGGAGTTTTCAATGAAGTCCTATTACTGCTTCTTGCAGGGCTACAGCAAAGATGTATTTCCATGGTCGAAGATCTAGAAAACTGCGGTCCGTACAAGAGTTACATTCTTCTCTTGGTATGCTGTAAAAGGTAAGATCCTGACGTTAGACAACTTACAACACCGTGGATATTCCCTAGCTAATCGATGGCCACTATGTCTAAGGCAAGAGGAAACTATTGCTCATCTTTTTCTCCACTGCTCCTAGACAATAGAGTTATGGAGCTTGATTCTCAAGTGTTTTGGAGTACATTTGTGCTTCCCGGAGGATCTTGGGAGTTTTCTTTTGATTTGGTGGGGACAGTCTTTGGTTAAGAAAAAAAAACAGACTTGGAACATGGTCCCATTCTGTATTTTTTGGATAATATGGAAAGAGCGCAACAGGAGGATATTTGATGAAGTTTCGAGGACTGTTTTGAAGATTAAAAGTTTCTTCCTCTGCTGTTTATACAATTGGACAAGGGAGGGGAGTGCTTTAGATCTTTGCTCTTTTTTGAATTTCCTTGACTCTTTGAAATGATCTTAGGATCTGGGCCAATATGTATAGTTCAAATACATTTGTATGCATCTCCTGATGCTTACTTCTATTCTTTGAAATAAAATTCTTACTTATCTTTTTCAAAAAAAAAAAAAAGGATGTAACCCATATAAAAGAGAATGACTAAATAGGATCAGCCCCACATAAAATGCTTATTAGTTGTTGAAATTAAACAATTGCTTATAGAACTTTAACAAACCATTGCTTAAAAGATAGTCCAAATAAAATGACTATCATAATGGATTAGCAAACTAAGATATGAAATTCTAACAACCCCATTCAGTGGATAAACCACAAAACTTGAAATACAATTGTATCCTCAAAAGCAAATACGATATAATTAATAAAAGTTGTCCCTCTATCTAACAACTTAAGCTTTTAGATGAGATAGTGGTTAACACTTTAACATGGCATCAACATGTATAAAGGTTTTGAGTTCAAATGTCACTGCCACCCAAAAAAATCAATAGTCACACATATATGACCCCTTCAAAAGTGTCACTCTGGCCACACATGAGTGGACTTGGTGAAATAAAATAAGTCAATATAAGTTATAAAAGTTGCCTCTCCCTAATAGCTTAAATTTTAAGTGATATGGTGACTAACAGTCAAACTGTTTATAAGTGTTTTAAACTTGTACATATTAAAATCAGAAATTTTCACAAGTTTTTAACCAACACACATAGTATAACCGTGGTAACTCATTAAGGTACATGGGTAGCAGAGAATATTGCTTGTCTACGTTTGTGCAATCGCAAACAAGACCTACAACAAACATTCAATTGTTAATATGGATAAATGCCTAAAACTTTATTTTTCTGGATGAAGACCAACAGAAAATCTTACTGTTTCCTTACCATAACAGGATATGAAGTTTCGCCATGGTATTTCTTAGTTGCTTTAGAGATATCAAGCACTCCACCTGATAAAGGCAATAAAGTGTCAATTTACCCACCAAAGCCTAAATTCACCTAAAACAAGAGCATAAAAATTTGTCTGCTCACATAGAAAACTGATGAATTAAATGAGGGCATGTTTGGCCGTCTCAGAGATTGAATTCGACCATCTAAAATTAGCTTACTTCGAGATTAAATAATTAAACGCATGGCTGTGAAAATGATACAATTGAAAAAACCTACAAAAATTACTTGTCTGTGAAAATTTACTTTTGTCAGAATTGATAGCTTTAGAATCTCCCCTACCCAATATGTACTTGAGTTTTTTAATTAATTCACTCACAAATTCAAAAATGTTTAATAGTTCCAACACTAGCTAACTCAATAACATCGGCCATACATTATTCAGATTGGTTGAGTATAGATGTTTTGTTTTTATGTCTTCCCAACCATATGTCATATCTAAAATTTTAAAAAATTCCCGTTGGTTGTAAAAAGGATGCCGACGAAGAAAGAAGAGAACCAATTCTTCTTTTAATATCTTTTTCTCCCAAAAAAAAAAGTTAATTCAAAGAAATCAACCGAACCAAAGGCAACAGCTGCGGGTTTGCAGGAGAGAGAGAGTGAAGGAGCACTGACTACCCCAAATAATTATATTAGTTTGACTCGGCAATGAATTTTTATATATACTCTTTGTTTTCTCTGCTCTTTTTTTGGGAGCAGCCAAACAGAGTGCTCATTTTCCTTCACATTTTTTCAACAATTTCTCGTCAACCAAACGTAGATGAAGCGAAAGCCGAACTAACCGGATTGTATGCATTCGAGGACAAAGTCAGCGCTGAGAACATCGAGATCAGAGTCGGCGATGGAGGCAGAGTGGCCACTTGGGGCTCTGACCTCCTTTATCAAACCAGACGACAGTATGAAACTCAAAAGCTGGCGGCGATCGCGACGGTACCGTTGTAGCAGAGAGGGTTCCATTTCCAATCTACGGCGGCGAGAGTTTTGGAAAGTGATAACAAGAGGTTTGAATTTTCCGCTCCCAACGAGTCCAGCTTCTCACTGTACAAGCAAAGTGCGAACACAACTCCGAAGATGCGAAGGCAGGAGGCGAGGCCGAAAGACAAACTCTCTCTCTCTCTCTCTCTCTCTCTCTCTCTATAAACCTTTTTTCCCCCTCTATTCCGGAATGTTCCCCCCCCCCCCTATTTTTTTTCCCCCTGCCGTTAAAAGATCAAATAATTAAGAAAATACCGTCTAAAAAAATAATTCACAAAACTGTTAATAATGTTAAAAAATGGATTTTTTTTCTGCTCTTAGAATGTTAAAAAATTAAAAAAATATTATCCCAAAAAAATATTTTAAGATATAGTATTAATAAAAATACATTTTAAAATATACTTTCGCTTCGTCTAAAAGCATTTTTAGTCTTCTCTTGATTATTTAAAACGTATTATAAAATTATAATTTTTTCACCCTTTTTGAAAATTTATTTTTAGAATACATTTTTATTTTAAGTCAACATCTTACACACAACAATTACCAAAAAAAAAACAGAAAGATTGGCAAATAGGTTGTAAAAATGTGTTTTCGTAATATGCTTTTGAGTTAAATGAAACGTATTTTAAAAATATGTTTCTATTAACGGTAAATTTCTAAATTATTTTTTCTAGGCAGCAATTCTAAGAAAGGATAAAAACATTTTCATGGTGAGATGTTCTATTGACCCATAAATTGAAGTTTAAAACTAATTGTATATTTTTTTTGCTCTGTCTTTGCTTAAACAAATTGCATATTTTGGCGGGGATACACGTTATTTACTCGTTGTTGCAATGTTGAATCTATGTTTGTGAGTTGTTTTGATTTGACTGATACTTTTTTTTTTGTTGTTTTTTTTTTAATAAAATTAACAGGAGAAATATATCAGCTAACAATCAAATTTTATTTAAAAATATAGATTCTATGTTGATATAAAATCACAAGATGAAAATATTTTTTATCCCTTGTAAAAATTGCATGTTGACAATGTGACGTTACATTCCTTTTCCAATTTGTTACTTACCAAAAAAAAAATTGTGACATTACCTTGTATAAATTCGCATTTTAATTAAGTATTTTTTAGACAATTTTATTCTAAATAAATTGTATTATGAAAATACGTAAAAGTACATTTCACTAATAATATTTAACTAATTACTTTTTCGTATGTCAATTACTTGGTCTTTCAAAAGTAAAACAAAAAATAATTGTTTCCTTCCCCGTTTCTTTACACTTTAGGACTCATTTTGTTTGTTTTTTTAATTTTTATTTTTTTTATTGTTTATTTTTTTTTGAATTAATTTTTCATTTTATGATTTTGAAAATAAGAAAAAATAGCTGAAAATATATTTGGTCACTTGTATTTTTAAAATTTATTTTAAAAAATAAAAAATAAGTTTACATATAAAATAAAAAATGATAAAAAATCGTTTTGAACATTTTTAATCTAAAATAAAAAAATTCAAAATAATAAAAATAAATATTTTCTGTTTTCTTATTTTAAAAATTTTAAAACATAAAATAAAAACAAAAAACAAAAAGTTATTGTTTCGAAATATAATGATTCAGATTTCAAATCCCTATAAGAATGATAATGTCAATTCCTTTGAGAATAATAATTTCAATTTAAATTTTCATTATGGAAAAAAATCGTTTTTCATAGCATAGTTGAATTTCTAAAATCATGATGCAAAGAATAAATAAAAAATAATAATAAATAAATAAAACTATAAGATAAAAATGGAAGAGTTTATCTTATATGTTTCACGCATAAATGAGTTTTGTTATTCTCATTCTCGATAAACTATTTGTAACATTGTCAAAAAATTAAAATTTGATTTGCTGCCATAGTGATCATGTACTAAAGTCCCGTTTGATTCACGAACTTTCATGAAAAAACAAAAAAACTAAACTTTTATTAATTTTCATCAACTTTCTTTGTCAAATATAAAATTAGTTTTTACCAAATTTTACAAGTTTTTACTAAATACTCAACACCCAACTAGATAACGTGAATCAAAATTCTAGATAAAATTAGTAAAAATTTTTAATTCCCAAACTACCTCTAAAAAATCAAATTTTAGTTAATTTCAAAAGAGATTTATTAGTTAAGAGATTTATTAGTTAAGTGTCAATACTATAACAATTTAAAATTTCAAATGCTTAATTACTACAATAACAATTGAAATGTGACGCACCAAAGCGGAATCGATTAGAAATTTATCATTTCATTTCTCAATATTTTTTTTGGTGCTTTTGGCTGCGTTTGGTGCACAAAAAATTTCTGAAAATTTCTGAAAACTTCTAAAAATTTCTATAAAATTTTACACATTCCCGCCTTCTTAAAATTTAAAAAACATTCAATATTTAAAAAAAATTGAATTTTTACCAAATTTTACAAGTTTCTATCAAACACTCAACACCCAACTAGGTAACGCGTATCAAAATTCTAGATAAAATTAATAAAAATTTTTAATTGCCAAACTACCTCTAAAAAATCAAAATTTAGTTAATTTCAAAAGAGATTTATTAGCCAGGTGTCAATATTATAACAATGTAAAATTTCAAATGATTAATTACTATAATAACAATTGAAATGTGACGCACCAAAGCAGAATCGATCAGAAATTTATCCTTTCATTTCTTAATATTCGTTTTGTGCTTTTGACTGCATTTGGTGCATACAAAGTCTCTGAAAATTTTTAAAAATTTTTAAAAATCTCTATAAAATTTTATATATTCCCGTCTTTTTAAAATTCAAAAAACGTTCAATATTTTAAAAAAAATTTGAATTTTTACCAATATTTTTTTTATTTTTTTACCAAAATTTACAAGTTTTTATCAAACACTCAACACCCAACTAGGTAACGCGTATCAAAATTTTAGATAAAATTAGTAAAAATTTTTAATTGCCAAACTACCTCTAAAAAATCAAATTTTAGTTAATTTCAAAAGAGATTTATTAGTCAAGTGTCAAAATTATAACAACTTAAAATTTCAAATGATTAATTACTATAACAACAATTGAAATGTGATGCACTAAAGCGGAATCGATCAGAAATTTATCATTTCATTTCCCAATATTCGTTTTGTGCTTTTGGCTACATTTGGTGCACAAAAAATCTATGAAAATTTATAAAAATTTTTATAAAATTTTACACATTCCCGTCTTCTAAAAATTCAAAAAACGTTCAATATCTTTAAAAAAAAAGTCAATAATTAGAATTCAGTTAATCAAATAGCAAAAATTTTTTCATCATTCTCACTATGGACTCCCAAACTACTAAATGACACTTATTTTAACTATTTTTTGTGGCATTTTTAAAATCATTTGAACGAATTATAAAAATTGTTCATACAGAATCGCGCGGACAATTTTCTTCCAAACAGTTTCTACAATCCGTTTGGATGGATTGTAGTGTACAGAAGTAATGACTGCCTAAAATTTTGAATCTGTCCAAATGAAAATCCGATCTATCAGAACGAAATTTTACCATTCATCTCAAAAAAATACGATTTAAACAGTGTGTGCCAAATATAAAAAATTTTCTCAAATCATATTTTATCACATTTTTTTCACTTTTTAGTGGGCCAAACGTAAATTTTAGCATGTTTTAATATTTTAATTATCAAAGATCTCATTCTCAAAAAGGCCCCTTCAGTAGGCGTCATGTCACACTTGAGTACAAGCACATTATTGTACTGCTTGTCATATATCCAAGGGCAGACAATTGAATGTGCGCCTACTTTAGAATCATGTGAGATAAAGCAGAAAAACATGGGCGTGGGGGACAGACCGTGACAACACCTATCTCGGACCCCGCCTCCATTTGGAAAACATTGTCTATTCTTCGGATAAAAAGCTGTATAACAGCCATTTCCAAGACCCTTGAGAAGAGTGACATTGTCAAAGACCTCCGAAACAAACTGAAAAAGGTCAAAATGGGATACAAAGAAGGACAATCACATGAAAATCGCCGCTGGCAACCACAATTTACATAAATGCCTAAAAAAAAGGCGAGCAGGTGCAGACACACCACCACCAAAGCAACAGCCGTTACACAGCCACCAGTCTGTATTAAACACAATGTGTATGGGATAGAACTCTAAATCTGAAGCAGCACGCAGAGCTACAGATGGGCAAACCATAAATTCGAAGGGAACTTCCCTTCCGTCTACACTTCCTCTGTACCCTGGTTGCCACTCTTCAAGATGTTGTACTTGCAGAGGGGGCAAGTAGCGTTGATGTACAGCCACTTGTCTACGCAGGAACAATGAAAATGATGGCTACAAGGAAGTTGCCGAAGCTGCACTCCATCATCGTACGTAGAAAGGCATATGCAACACTCCTATCGTCACCATAAACATCGTGTTAATTCAAGGAATTATCATATTGATTATTGTGGGTGTGAGAGAGAAGGTGAGACTAAAATGAGGGGAGCAAGGGAAGAAAAACAAAATTCATAAAGGAAAAGGGTTGGACAAAACGTACAGCATCCTCCAGCAGAAGAGGATGTTCGATTGGTGCATCCGTGTCGCATTCAGTCATCACTCCCGCAAAAGGTCTTTGTATCTCACCGTTAAGTTTTTCAATATCACCAATCTTTCGGAATTTGTACTTCGGGAGTCGTTCCACGTCATCTCTGGATGCTCCTTCCTGATTTGATAGAAGGTGGTATAAATTAATGGAGTAAAAAGGATGTTAACGTGGTAAATGCTGCTCCAGAAAGTACAAACTAAAATGGTGACAACAAGATGAATTGCTTCAATGAACAGATAGAAACATGACCCCTTCATAAACTATGGATTGCTAGTCTTTGAAAGACATGCGACAGTTATATGCTTCTAGGCTCAGTGTTAAGGCTCACACATCAATGCCTGATTGTACTAGCTTCAGGCCTTATTTATGTATGAATCGTGTGCATTTAGCCCAATTTAAAAGCAGCAACTCTTACAATTGCCAAAAAATTTCCATGCACAAATACCACTTTTACGCAATCCTTTAAAAATATCCAGGAAACCTTTTTTCCACTAATAATTTATATATCAGATAATTCCATTGCAAGCCTTTCACTCGCCTTCATCTTCTGTTCCATTGGTTCCTATACAGAGATTATAAGATAAATGCCTCATTCTCCGCAAATGAATATGTTAATAATATGAAGAGACAGAGACAATGGAGGTGCATTGCAAGACACTGAAGAAGCACATCATCACAGGAAACGGAAGATCCCAGATCAATTCAAAGACTCACATTTTGCATGGTTAGTGCGTTGATTCATTTTTATTACACACATCTTATTTTTTAAAGCTAAATTTTCTGAACAACTCCAATCATTGATTTCTTGTTTACGTTTGCAGGTTTAAGGAGATTAAAAGGTTGATTTGGAGCACATAAATGACGAAGGCTTAGCAAATCATGGATAGGAACTTGTACAGACCAACATGGAAGAAAAATGGAGAATAGGAACAAAATAGCCACGGTTTGGATGGTCCAAGCCCATGGTCTGAACCACAGTGGCTTTCATCCGATGGTACCAACACAGTCAGAATGCAGCCATTTCTGGGCATTTTTCAGTGTGTCACCGAGACGGTCCAACATGGCATGCAGATGACAGTGCAGCTCAAGCTTAAGGTATGAATGGTAGGTTAAGTTATACGCAGTTTTGGTCTTTTTTACCCTTTTTGCTCAAGGAATTTGATTTTCATAAAAATTGAACACTCGGGACCTGCAGAAAACAATCAATTCTTCTACCCTTTTGAATAGAAAACACCCATTTTCCATGGATTGTAACTAAATCCTTACCAAGGATTGTGTTGACTAAACATATTTCAATTCTTCTTCCCTTTTGAATGAAAGCACCCCTTTTCCATGGATTGTAACTAAATCCTTAACCAATGATTTTTGTTGAATAAATATATTTGATCAATGAATGACGTATGCTTTGTTGATTCTTCAATATTTTTATCTTTTAAATATGTTATATGGAATGGTTCTCAATTTTAAATTGTCAAGCATTCTTTCGTTTTCCTTGAATCTATATTAACAAAAGTTTACTTTCGGTATACTGATTTACTGGAAAGATTTCATCATAACTTTATGTGCAACGGTATTAAATGTCTTTATGGAAACTATTTATGAATTAAACACATTTGCAATGTCAAATCATTCATTTCCTGATCACTATTGTTGAATTTGGAAATAAGAAAACGTGAATCGTCATTCAAGAAATCAAAAGCTTGTAAAGAGATACAATTCTTTGGTTCAACCATTACAAAGTCATTGTTTTCAATTCAACACTTTTCAATTGTTTGCATTGTTATTTTACAAACAATTCAAATCATCTACCTACATAAATTTCTACAACAAAACTGTAAAAGATACATTCCCCGTGTATTCAACTCAGTACTTACTGGAATTCCAAGTTAACTACAACTCACAGACTTGGACACTAACCACCAAATAGCATTTTGCATTTCTTGTTAGTGTAATTTTCATATGTAATGTTGATATTTTCCAATATTTCTTACCTGGACCTCGTGGCTTATGCAATGCATGCGGAGTGGGGCATTTGTTGGTCTCCAATGGATGATTTTAGACTATTTGATATATCATTCAAGGGGCCCTGCTTTGGGTAGATTCTCTGCGTTGTAAAATTAATAATAATAAATCTTACCACCCCCTAATTTCTGAAAATTTGAAAACAAGAACATCTTTAAGTTATTGAAAGGGTCTAAATTTAGTATTGTTCGATGTTAGGTTCATGTTTTGTAGTTACGACAATTTGCGTTCCAAAATCATATATTTGTACTTGCATTAGAGTTAGAATCGAGTAACCTTGGTTGTTGGTTTTCCAGTTCAAAACTTGAAGCAAAAATGCAGAAAATATGGAAATCCGCTTGTAGACCGTTGAATAACCACTCAAGCGATTTACATTATGAAATTGGCGTTGGAAGACTGTTGGAAAACTGTTCAAGTGTGAAAGCCATTAGATAAGTGCTTAAAAGCCATTGGAAGTCTGTTGGATAACTGTTCAAGTGATTTACATTCTGAAAATAGCACTTGAAAGCTATTGGATAAGCGCTCGAGCGGTCAGCACAAAATAAGTCAAAATGTGCCAGTTTTGGGGCTACTTTTTATTATTTATTTATTTATTATTATTTTTTTTTTTTGTTGGACTATATTTGCACAGGATATTCAGAGCTCTATAAGGACATTGAGGAGAAGGTTTGCTAAGGCATGTAGCTGGATTTCCTAGTCCTCTTCTTGGTTGGATTTCCTCAATGGTCGGCTTTCCTACACCAAATGCGATTCTAATTTCTCTAGAAATTTCTTCTATATAAGGAGATACAATGATGATGGAAATTCAAAAGCTAAAATTGATATAGTTGAGAGAATACACTTCAGAGAGATTGAAGAGTTTCAATTCATATTCTTGCGAGACAACTCCTTTGAGGATTTGAGGGTTCACTGAAAAATATCAACCATACAACATCTTCATTATCTTGAAGAAAAGGATTGAACACTTGTGGGTTTTAATAAGTGCCGTTTAAAGACTCGATGGATTCTAGCCAACGTTGTTTGGCGGAGGCAATCTTATGGGTTTTGGTGCATTGTGGGATTATGCGAGTAAAGGTACGTTCAAGCGAGGGCAGGTTCTAATTGATCTTGTAATCGAATTAACTCTAATAACTGATATTTTTCAAGTGAACTGCTCTTCGATTTAATCACCGTATAGACTTGAGGCTTTACCTAGCTTGACTGTCTAGGAACCCCAAGCAAGAGGTTCCAATCTTGCATAGAGTCAAAAGAAACAGAAAGAAAAAAGCAATTGAAAAGATAAAAAGAAGCCCTATATGTCTGACCCACCCGATACACCCATTTAGGCAAAAACAAAATTGACAAACACAACAGCCATAACTAGTATAAATGCCTTGAGATCCTGTGTTAAGCCTGCTCTATTTTTCTCTTCATATAATGCTGTTGATGCACTCTATTAGTTCTCCTCAAATTGAACGCAACAAACAAAATATTATTTTGAATAGGTTAGTTAATTTTCAACATAACATTTGCCTATAGAATATAATCGATATATGAATTGGTAGAAAGAATAATACCAATTTAAACAGAAAAGATCATGAACTTAATGAAATAGAACTCTCTAATTAAATTAACAGCTAATGTGAGTGAACAGCTGAGGCAAGCTGATAGCTCAGGACTATATAGGGACACAAGCAGACAACCTAATATATAAGAACACATTTTCACTCAAAAAGAATTATTCCAGCTAAGGGAAAATTAGTAACTCCAAGTATATATCAAGATAAAGCAAGAGATATTAAAACACACAAGCAAACACTAAAGAGGGTGCAAGTGCTACCTGATCTGCCACAGCATATAAGATTGCAATAATACACGGAAGACAGCAGCAAACTGCAATACCAATGATGCATGCTAAAGCAACGCAGAAAACAACAAAGAACACATCGAAAGCCAAGAAAATTATACACATCCTGCATTCCAAAACCACAATAACAAAACATGAGGTTCACTTCAAAAATAATGTTTAAAATTTGAAGCATCAAATAATCTGTCTCTGTACAAACCAATAAAGCTGCGGTGCTTCCCCTGTCAATGCTTGTCCACCAGCAGATACCCAATAGAATCCAGTGATCCACCAGATAAACGAGAACATTGTATTTGCAGATTCTAAATGCTTAGCCACACTACTGTTGAATCAAAACAAAATAACTAATAAGCATCAAATTCAAGTTCTAAAGATCGATTAATCTTTCGTCCACAAATTTGTGTTGTAGTGTATGCGTATATAGCATATAGAGATAAGCTGGCCATGGAAAGCTTTGAATTAATCGACGACAAAAATTTATCAGTAGATTTTGTATTATATGACATAGCATTTTCAACTCTTACCCGGTACTATCATCATTTAGATGAGCCAATGTAATGTAATGAATCGCATGCCCGCGCGAATTCAAGCTCTCACCGTTCCTAACCCCGTCCACCGCCGCCGAACGCCTGCGGCGCCGCCTGTATTCAACAAACACGCAAGTCATATGAATCATACATTGTAAAGCATATCCCACAATCCACAGCCTCAGTGGCATCGAAGGCGACTCCTTCCGGCTCAAGACCAGGACCACCGCTGTGACAACGACGAAGGCAAAATTCCACATCATGTCCAGGACAACCACCGGTTTCGAATAGGCCCAATCGCTCTGCCGCTCCTCCAGCTGCTCCGCCGCGGCCTCCCTCACAAGCATTGACGGCTCCCTCATCAGCCGGCGGCTGCTGGCCTGACGGAGGAACCTCGCGGCCTCGCGCATGCCCGGTCGACGGAGAGATGGACGGCCCCGATCATCGTCACCGTTCCCGGCGTCGTTCAACAACGGCGTCGCATCGACCACGTTTGGGGAACTTGACGTCGCCATTGTTTTGGGAACCTAACTCAGCGAATCGACTCGCGTCAATAGAAACTAGAGATTAAGAGCTCTATAGAACGGAACTGTGAAGAACAGAATTGAGCGAATTGGATGCAGAGATCGTGAATCAGATTATTGAATGTTTGACTGCTAGGCTGCTAGCTGTGCTTTGGTGGAACCGGGGAAGAGATAAACGATGGCGTATAAATGAATGAATTTGTGGGGGGCTTTCTTTGTTGTGTTCGCTGCTGTCAGCTGTGTGCAGAACCGTCCAATTATTACCAGATTATAATTGCCTGGATTTTATACTTTTCTTCATAGTAAAAATAATTTACTTTCACGAGCCAACTTTTTGAAATGTTGAAAAAAATCAATTTTAAAGTTAAATCCGTGAACTTCTAAGGAAAATTTTTCATGAAATTAAAATTTTTATTTTAATTAATTGGAAGGTTGAAATTATAAACATATAAATTTTTATCACACTCTATTTACATTTTATACATAATGCCTTCGTTAGAGTAAGAAAAAAATTGAAAAATAAAGAAAAATGTTAAAAATTTCTAAAAATTATTCATTTTTTACCTTATTACACGAATTACGAATCCACAACTTATTTTATTTTATCTCATTTCGTGTCTGTTTTAAATGATAAAAAGTGAGACAAAATAAAATAAAGTGAGATAAGTTGTATGTTCGTAATTCGTACAATGAGATAAAAAGTAAATAACTTTTATAGTTTTTTAGTATTTTTTAGAGTTTTTTGGTCACTCTAAACGAAGTTTTTATCTCACTTTATGTCACTCCAAATGCACTCAACATGTTATATTTAGGGTGCATCACACATATTGACAAATGGTGAAAAATTTTAAAAATATCTGAATACTTCTAAAAATTATCTACTTTTTATCTCACTATACGAATTACGAACTCATAAATTATCCCAAATTATCTCACTTTTTTCACCCCAAACACTCCCTTAATGTAAAAACTAATAATACCCAATTAATTAAACATGAAATAAAAGTTAATGTTTTTGAAATTTAAATTTTTATTAGCAAATAACTGTCTCCTTCACTCCTGGACATACTGAGCTCCACGTATTCCTGAACAATAAGAAGGGATCGATGCCATAAAAGATGAGATCAGTCAGTGGACTTACGGAAATAAAATGTTTTTATTGAAAATTTATTTTTATGTAATTAAAAAAATTAATTCACCAAATTGTCTTTTTACTACATAAAATTCATTATAATCATTGTGATCTAAAATTATGTTCTAAACAAAAAAATCTACAGTAAAATTGTATTTTTTTAAATTAATATAATAATAAACTTTGAATTTTTATCTTAATAAATTTGAGCCAAATTCCAATTGAAAACTGGAATTTGGATTAATTTTTCGGTAATCCGAGTGGATTCATAGTTTGCTCAGAAAATTTCCAATAATAAAGAATTACAACTTGTAAATTTCATACCCCATTTGAGAAGTTTAGTTTTAGTTTTTCAATTTCTATTTTTTTAGTTTTTTGTTTTTCTAAAATAATTAAAATATCTTTTCATATTTTAAATTTATTTTGATTTATGAAAAATAAACAAATCAAATAAATAAAAATTTAAAAAGTTTAAAATTTTTCTTTAACGCAAAAAAAAAAAAAATCTTTCCAAACTAAGCCTGGGTGAAATGTGTTTAATGATAAACTGTTAAATTAAAATAAAAAATTTTAAATAATAAATTCTCGAGATGTCATTCACATGTTACAATCAGATCGATGGAAAGTATCACGTGATTTTTTTTTTTTTATCAACTTTTTTCTTTACTTTTGTATTTCTCTTTCTTATAACTGCATTTTTCAAAATGTTGGCGGCGTCTGGCGCCCCAAAAAATTAGATAAAATAAAATAAAATTTAGTTTGTAAAAATTTTTTATATTTGGTGCACACAGCTTAAATTGGGTTTTCTAAAAATGAATAGTAAGATTTCGTTCCGACGGATTAGATTTTTATTTGGACAATTTCAAAATTTTAAGTAATTATGATTTCTTTGCACTATAATTCGTCCAAACAGATTGTAAAAACCGTTTGAACGACAGTTGGCCGCTCGATTCCGTCGGAACTGTTTCTACAATCCACTGGAATGGTTTTAAAAACGCCACACAAAATAGTCAAAGTAAGTGAGAATGGCGAAAAAAATTTTGCTATTTGACTAATCGAATTCTAATTATCAATTTTTTTGGGGAAATATATTGAACGTTTTTTGAATTTTAAAAAGATAAGAATGTGTAAAATTTTATAAAGGTTTTCAAAGATTTTTATCAACTTTTTGTGCACCAAACACAACTGTTGTTACATCAAGTAACTGAATAATACACTGATGCATTTGCTCCTCTTTGCTTTTAATGCGTTTGATTTATTAAAAATTGTTTAAAAATTTTTAAAAATTATTTAATTTTTATATTATTATACGAATTAAGAATTTACAAATTATCTTATTTTATTTCACTTTATCTCATTTTTTGTCACTCCAAACGTACCATAAACTGGTTTCTCACCGTCAAGACGCGGGGAAAAATGTGCATGCAAAAGTAAAAAAACAAATCTAAATTGTAATTGCGCAACAAAATTAATCTATACATCCATTAAAAAAAATAAACAAAATATCGACCCAAATAAAGCTTTAAGTTTTAGACTATTATTACATTAACAAACAATCAGGTGGTGGATCGGTAAAGCCTAATGGCAAAGACAAAATGAACAGGCACCTCATTGAATTGAAATTATTTTGTATTTTTTTTTGCCTTTTCTTTTGATAACGATCTGTAATTGTTTTAAAAATAAAAAAAAAAAGCGATTGAAAGTTATTACAACTGTGACTCATACACATTATATTAAAACTCCAGCAAAATGCAGAGTATTTCTGAAAATTTTTCGAATAATTTACGGGATCATTGGATATTTATTTTTCAATATCGCTGGGAGGTCTGAAAAAAAGCGTACACGCAGTTTGGTGCTCCTTGGTTACGGCTAAAAAGGTCATTAAAAATATATATATATATATATATATATAAGAGTCATGCAGTGACGTTAGAGTCCAACAAGGAGGGTTGTTCCACCAAAATTAGTTTTTCTATGGCCCTTTTAGAGTCCATCTCACGCTGGGTTCTAGTTTCCTTTATTAAAAAAATAAATAAAAATAAACCGTAATGTAGACATTAAGTAAATTCAAACTAAGGTTCAAGGTGAAGAAAAATGAAGAGTTCAAGATGAAGAAAAGTAAAGAGTAAAGTGAGAAATAATTCTCTAAATGTTTATTTAAAATCATTTATTCATTGTTATGTAATCCATGCTCTATTATTGAATGTTTGAGTTAAAAAAATTTGATGTGTCATAATTGTAAATATATGTAATTGTCAAATCGCATATATCTTTTGTTTTGTATTTACTTATTAATTCCGCGCTATGCATATATTTATTGTTACTAACTTTTATGCGAATTTTCCACAACATAAGTTACATAATTGTTCAAATTCAATATAGATTGGTTATACGAAAATAAACAAATGTATCTCTACTATCAAGTGTGAATTTGAACTAAACATTTAAGTCACCCTAGAGTTTAAAATTTCTTTTACTTATGATTATTAAATAACTAAGATATTATCTGGAATATATATTTTGAGTCTATTTTCTATTTCGTGTTTTTGAAAATAAGGAAAATAATTTAAAACGCAATTGCTCACTTGTGTTTTCAAAATCTGTTTTAGAAACAAAAAATAAGTTTACATATAAAATGTAAAATAGTAAAAAATTATTTTACACATTTTTAATCTAAAATAAGAAAAAATTCAAAACACGAAAAATAAAAAATGTCAAACTAAATTTATTTTCTATTTTTTATGTTTTAGAATTTTCAAAATATAAAACACATAAAACAGAAAAATAAAAAACAAAAACTAAAAATATAACCCAAATACCGTCTAAATGGCTTAGAGTTTGATCTATTCTAACTTATTGAAAATGTCACACTCCCAATTTCAAAAATCGGCATGGATTTAACATATGTAACTACTCACAAACCAATAGTCATTACATTAATCAATTCCCGATTAGAAACACTTACATTAGGGCCAACATTTGAAGTGAAAGTATCACATGTCCATAATAAAATATTACAGTCCCAATTTAAACATGTACTAAGCGGGATGTCTCTTGATAAACTAGATAAAATATAAATAAAAATATGTACCAGACAGTCACATTCATTTGATGATCATTAGTTTTACAAGGTAATTACACAATAAACCTCATAGGCAAGGTCTACAAACTAAAATAAAAATAATACAAATATAATTAAAAAATAACGAGTCAAAGTTTTATATCTTCCAACCAACCGCCCATCAAGCACCTTGCCTTTAGCACGTGTAACATAGATTGTAAGAGAATAAGCATCGTAGTAGCACGTGTGCCTACTATAATATAAACATTTACAGCATGCCATGTCGCGTTATTATAGTGATCATGCATCACAGTCCTAGCACATAATCCAATTACATCATTAGCAATTGTGATTATAATGTTTAACACCACATTCATTATTTAATCATCATAAATTTATTTTTATAGTTTAATAAAGTTGCCTATTCTTAATTGCGAAGTATTATTAAACAGTTAATCAAATGGTTGATATAATCAATTTAAATATATAAATTACAATTTACAAAAAACACATTCAAACCTAATTATTACTAAACATTTTTTTTAAATTTAAAATATATTAAGAGTTAGTATTGTGAGATAAGTTAATTTTTTTTTATTTTTTTTTTAAATTTAATTAATATTCAATAAAATTTCAAGTCTAATTGTTATTTAGATATTTTTTCTTTATCTTTTCAAAACTAATTCATTGGACTTTAGGTGTTTTTAAATTTAATTTATAGACAAAAAAAAATAGCAAAGTTTTGTCAGCTATTGACATGAGTTAAAAAAAAAAACAATTTTATGAATGAAAATAGAATATTTATAAAATAGAGTGTTAGAGCATGCCATTTATCAAGAGAATAGGGAAGAAAAAACTTTTTTTTAATTTTTAATATAAATAAATTGATTTATACGAAATATTTGTATTTTGACATTCCTCTTTTTGTTTTATTTTTCAAATGATGTTGGATAATTTGAATATAAGAGATTTTGGTTGACATAAATTTAGCTAAAAAGTATAGTAAAAGTATAAAAATTTAATATAAAATTGATAAGTGATAAAATTTTGATTGAAAAAAATTTTAAAAATTAATAAATTTTGATTATTTTGGCTAACCATACACTTTTTGTAGCTCACGTTCGGGATTTTATAAAATTTTATAAGTAGTTGTAAAATTTAAATTTTTTTACTGAAAGAATTGAATTTCAACTTCTATAAATTTATACAAAATTTTACCAACCGAAACACACCCTAACGTTGTTCTATGCAATTTCCCTCCAAATCGGTGAAAGGGCTCTAGCAAGGGTTTCTTCGGGGTTGAGTTCAGAGCAAGCCCCATCCTCGTCGAATCACTCTCGCCGTGTCGCGATCGTTCCTCCACCCAAATGGCTTCGTCTTCTTCTTCCTCATCGGCGAGCCATGCTTACGAAATCCCGTGGGTGGAGAAGTACAGACCCACCAAAGTGGCCGACATTGTCGGCAACGAAGATGCTGTCTCAAGGCTCCAAGTCATCGCTCGCGATGGCAACGTGCCCAATCTCATCCTATCTGTAAGAAACCTCCCCATGCTTACCTATATACGCCTTTCGACTATCTCGTTTTCTCTCAAAAGCAATTGCGTAATAAGTCATTATCAGCATCTGTATGTCCACAAACGTGTTTTTATTGATTGTATAATAATTTGCAGTGAAGAGAGTCACAACCCTGAATGGGTTTTTAAGAGACTAAGACAGTGGCCGTTCTTATTATTTTTTATTTCTATCATTTTTTTAAAGCCCTAATTTTTGTTCTTATAGCTGAAGTTTCTGGGTAATTTATGTTTCGGGGATTTTGATTATTTAGGTGGAAGTTAGGCAGTAAATATTATGCTATGCTTTACTGTAACTAAGCAATGCATGACGTGTGTTCACTATTTTGGTACTCTTTCTGTGGAATTATTACATACACCCAGTCTATGTGCGCCCAACCAACAGAAATTAAAATATCAGTATGTCCCACGGTTATATAATATATTTAATTTTTATTGGTTGGGGGCACATGTACCAGTTCTATGAATAATTACTCCTTTATCTGAGAACAATGATCTGATGACCGAAATTGAGGGAAAGGTTACAAATAGATCAATTACGTTTGTGCGCAATAGATAGGATCTAGGTTGCTCGATAACACAGTTGAGGTCATACTTGTGCTAAGGAGGCCTGATGGAAATTACTTTACACTTACTATTTAGATGCAAAAAAAGTCCAAGTTGACATTCGGTTGGATTTCTTTCTAAGCCTGTTGCGTTGCTTAGAAAGTGGTGACATTTATTTCCTTCCTTTCCCTATTCAATGGTTGTAGAACAAAATCGTGTTAATTGTTGAGTTTTAGCTCTTATTATCTGGCTGGCTTTTTTTTTTTTTTTTTAAAGTAATATTCAAACATTCTATTAGATGGTATTAGATGGATGGATTTGAAACCAGAAGTAAAAAGAATTATGATTTATTTGCTCATTACCTACCGTATCATGCTTACAACAAGGAAACAAGAGTGCAAGAGGGTTAAAAGGTAGGAATTGACAAGTTGGCACTAATGTGAAAGTCGGAAAGAGTTTACACCTACAATTTTTTATTTTTATCTTTTGATAATTAAGTTTACACCTGCAATTTATGAACAAATAACTTAAAATGCTGCTATGTTGTCCTTCTCAAAATAATTTCAGGGTCCTCCTGGAACTGGTAAAACCACTAGTATATTGGCTCTTGCGCATGAGCTATTGGGACCAAATTTCAAGGAAGCGGTTTTAGAACTAAATGCATCAGATGACAGGTATACAAGTTATTTACGAACTCTCTGTGTTGTTTGAATTTGCTTTTAGTTTCTATGCTTGATTTGTTGATGTATAGTTATTGTTTTGCTCTTATTGTTTTAGGGGAATCGATGTTGTTAGAAATAAAATTAAGATGTTTGCCCAAACCAAAGTTACTCTACCCCCAGGGAGGCACAAAATAATAATATTGGATGAAGCTGACAGGTGAGTTGTGATACTACCTATCTTGAGGTGGGATTTTTTTATGACTCAATCTTGTTCACGAGGACTTATTTAGATTTTGTTTTGTTTTTCCCCATTTACTTATTTCATGTGATAACATGCCTTGGATTTTTTTGATCTGCTAAAATGTTCTCATTTTATTTATTTATACACAACAATTTTATGGGCTATTGATAACAATGCTATTGGTTACGAATTAGCATGACATCTGGAGCACAACAGGCCTTGAGGCGGACAATGGAAATATATTCGAACTCCACTCGTTTTGCTCTTGCCTGCAATACCTCCTCTAAGGTTATCGAACCTATCCAAAGTAGATGTGCCCTTGTTCGGTTTGCAAGATTATCTGATCAAGAAATTCTTGGTCGTCTCATGGTGGTAGTAGAAGCAGAAAAGGTACAAATAATTGTATATTTGAGGCCTCTTTGTCATCTCATTGTTTTATAGCTATGATTTTGTTATTTTTTTGAGTGTTCTTATCTTGTGGGCACAGCAAAACCCCCTATCAAACCAGCAAACTGACCAAAAAAGATAAATCCAGTATAAAGGTTCATGTAATTTTGGTAAATGATCTTTGTTTGAAAGGTAGATCAAGGAATGAGGAACTGTTTGGTTCACAACTCTTAACGGCAACTGGCAATAAGGTTTCACTTTCTCCATTTCTTAGTTATAAATGAAACTCGTGTAGTTTCCCTGATCTTGGATTGATACTCTTGGTGTAATTGAGAATCCATGTCTTTTAGATTTAAAATGTCATGTTTTCTAAATGACGCATCATTTGGATTTCTTTTTTCCATTTGATGAAGTTATTTAGTCATTTCCTAAAGTCACCGCATATAATATTTTTATCACTAGTAGGACCTTATATAGAATTAGCCAAAATTTAGCAAAGTCCACTATGTATACTTGTTTTTTAATTCTTATATTCTGGTAAGTGAGTCCATCTCGATCACTGTCCATTATACGTTTTTTTTTTTTTCTTTTTTTTTTTTTCTAGTGGATATAGATTTCAGATGGGTTATAAGATGCATGTGCAATACTAGTAGGGTTACAAATGAGCCGAGCTTTGATGCTGTTCAGGCTTGGCTCATTTACTAAAAGAACACTAGTTTTTGTTTTAAGCTTGGCTCATTTGTAAATGAACAAACTCAAGCAAAACTTATACCGAGCCAGAGCTGTTTATGAACAACTATTCATCGGTAATCTTTGTATTATAAGGAAAAATTTTCATTACAATCAAATGAATTTTCGTAATTGACAAAAAATAAACTCAACTTATTGTAATTTATATGCTATATGTATATAGTTCAAATGTAATTATACACATGTCATTACTAACACATAAATATTATGTGTGTAATTACCAACCTATATAGATATGGGGCATTTTCTTAATACCCTTTTTATTTCATAGCAATAAAATTCATTTATTCATCAAAAAAAAAAAATGAAATTGTTTGTTTGAAAATTCAAATTTTAGAATAAAAACACATTATATCATAATATAAATATATCGTAAAAAGGGGCAACTCAATGCACAAGACTTATGTATTGCTGGTTTTGGGGAGCCAAGCAATATTTAGACTCCTCTTGTTTACTAAGCAAGCATAATTTTTCTGTTCATATAGCATAATGCGTTCAGACTGAGGACAAACAAACTGATCAACAAGTATGGTGAATAGGAAGATTAGTGACTCTGAATTCTCTCGCATATATTGTATCGCTAGAGAAATAATAAGAAAAACTAGTGCAAGCTAGTGATATTTCTCGTTTACTACCTAGTTTGGCACAAAGGGAATAGAATGAAATGGACATTCCTATGCTACTATTTCATTACTTTCCCTCAAATAAAGTAGTATTTCAAATAAGAAAAAAGTAGCTTGTTTCAGATAAAGGTACCATACAAGGTAATGGAATGAAATTGTGGGAATGATCATTCCATTCTCTTATACCAAACTAGGTCTAAATGCTGAAACACTGAGGAAACCAATGCTGTAAATTCACATTCATTAGGAGAACTCATTTAATTTCTGGGAAGCCCACTTGTAAGTGAAATTTCAGGATTTAGATTTTCTTCAGGCCTCTTGCAAATTCTTTCTATAAGAATACGCACCATATATTCCTAAGCAGAATTTCCAGTTCCTATTTCAAAATTTAACATATTTTTTTATTCCATTTATAACTAAAAATGGTATTTGGGCTAGACCAAAATAAAATGTATATCCTTCCAGAGTTGGACTTGCTTCTGTTGTTTAACATCTTTGAGTGTTACTCGAAATTGAGCTGAATAATTACACTATTACCATCAGGAACATTGCTTCATATAGCTAGGCTGCCTGTGTTGGCAGCTAATTTCCTTTGTCTTGTCCCTTTTTTTTTCTTCCCTGAGGCCATGTGTTGGGCGCTGGGCTTTCTATTCCAAACAGCCTGGTGTCATGTGAACGATGTTAGTTCTTTAATAAAAATAAAAGCTATTTTTATGGATGGGAAAGGGAAACTTTCTTGTGGTTTGCTTGGCCCATCTGATATTGGATTTCTCCCTCCAAGCTTCAGTCTGCTTGTGGGCTTATTCATTCAGAAAATGGCTTCCAACATGTGCTACTGTTGTTTTACTTCATCAAAGCTGCTTATATGCAGGCTAGTGCTTCTCTTTAATTCCTGATGCAAAAATTGTGAATAGTGTGCTTTGGCATGGAACCGTTTCATTTATCCTGTAAATTGTCTAGTTAGTTTATTTCCTAATGATTGGAATGTTATTATTGTCTGTCTGCCACCCAATGTTAATTTTTAAGCTTGACGAAAAATAATCCTTGACACGTGCTTATAATTGTTGAAGGTTCCCTATGTCCCAGAAGGCCTTGAAGCGATCATTTTCACTGCTGATGGCGACATGAGGCAGGCACTGAATAACTTGCAAGCTACATACACTGGTTTCCGGTTTGTTAACCAAGAAAATGTTTTCAAGGTTACGGCTCAAAAATTACACCTCCTTTTTCGTATTTGTTGGCCCAACAACTTGGGAACTCTTTCTTACTATATATATTGGTATTTCAGGTTTGTGATCAGCCTCACCCATTGCATGTGAAGAATATGGTGCGCAATGTACTGGAAGGGAAATTTGATGATGCTTGTGCTGGTTTAAAGCAGCTCTATGATTTGGGCTACTCCCCAACGGACATAATCACAACCCTTTTTCGAATCATCAAGAACTACGATATGGCTGAGTATCTGAAATTAGAATTCATGAAAGTATGTATGATGTGCCAGGCCGAATTATTCCCCGCCCGCCACCTCCCCCATTCTCTCTGAGATATTGTCATCGTCCCATCTAATGATCTGTTTGCCTATGAATCCGCAGGAAACTGGATTTGCTCACATGAGAATCTGTGATGGAGTTGGTTCATACCTTCAGCTGTGTGGCTTGCTGGCTAAGCTTGCTTTGGTCCGGGAAACAGCTAAAGCCACATGAGTAGATATAGCAGTGGGATTTGAACTCTGTTATGACTAATGAACAGTGCTTTTGAAGTCTTCTTTTTTCATAAGTAGACACGTATAACTAGCTAGGCTTCTATGTCAAAAGAGAAAAAAAAAAAAAAAAAAAAAAAGCTTTTGTTGGGAGTAAAAGGAAGGTATTTTTGGTTGAGCTTGTTTGTTTTGTGCCTGAATTAAGGGACCCAGGTCCGAAGTTGTGGGATATTAACTAAAGAGGCTTTTAGGCTTGGTTTGATCACGAATGTCAACAATGATCACTAGGCACTCTCAATTTATTCCTTGTATTTAATATATTTCACTCCAAATAAAATTGAATGGACAAACCAAATAAAAATTGAAACTTTAAAAATTAATTATAAAAAGCGATTTCATTTATATCTCTATCTACCTTATGAAATTGTTTTATACCAAGTAATCGTTAAAGACCAACCTCTTGCTGGCCAAAAAAATAAAATATGAGAGAGGATGGGGTTATACAGCTTTAGAAGTTAACATTAGGATTCAGAGGTTCCTAGAATCCTAAACTAAGTGAGAGTTATTGTGTTCTTTTCAAAAGCATGGGGTGTTCGTTGCGTTCTTTTTGAAGTCTGAGGTGTTGTAAGCAAGTTGGTGAATTGCAAGTTAGTCACATTTTTTGGGAAAAAGTACAAATCAAATATTGAAAATGGTGCTTGGTTTGTCAATAAAAAAAAAAAGAAGTTAATATAAAAGTGACATGGTGAAATTTGATTGAATAAAATTAGTATAAGTTTGAGTTTTTTTTTTTGGGGGGGAAGATTCAAACACCCTTTAAGAATAGAAAATTTTATGTGCCAATTTAAAAATATAAAAAAAAAAAAGAAAAAAGAAAGGAAGAAAAAAAAAAAAAAAAACGAATTTTAGTTACCAAACTAAAGCATGTTGAGAGGTTTGCTTGGTCATGTCTTCAAATTACTTCCGCGGACTGAGCCCAATCACCTTGCAAGAGGCTACCACAGAAAACTATAACCCTATAAAGTATCCGATTTTACTTATATATATATATATATATATATAAAGAAAATTCATATTATGAGTTTTATCCAAAGTCCAGCCCCTTTAATTTTTTCCCCAGATGACAGCCCCTTGCAAGATTTTAAAATTTTCTTCAACAAAAATGAAGAATTTAAGTTTGAAGCCGTATTATTTGGAAAATTATGTTAAAATCGTGTATCAAAATTACAACTTTTTAAGGTTTGACTTCAAGCTTAAAAACGGTTTCTTGAAACGCATTTTCTCAACGCTTTGGTAATAAGTTCAGTTTAACCCTACTTTTGGTAAAGGGGGGGGGGACTTAAAAAAAAACTCCAGTTAAGTTTCACAACAACCATTTAATCATTAAAATAGAAAAAAAATCCGAAAAATAAAATAAAATAAAATGAATGGATATACAAAACAATTAATTAATTAATTATTAATAATATAGGTGCTTGATAATTACTTTGCTACGAGGACCCAACCTTCAAAATCATCGGATTGAGGGATTAGGGGGACATGAAGTTACTTTTAAACTTTAAGGACTTGAAATTAAATCTCAATCGTTTAATCAATATGAGTTTGACTTGACCCTTCAATTTTAAAATCGTTTTTTCACTTTTAAAAAGGGGAATTAGTCACTTGAGAAAACATTAAATGATGAATTGAAAGAAAGAAAGAGAAAATTTTAAATGATAAAAGAAAAAAAATGAAAGAGAATAGCTAAATGTAAATAAAGATGTAGTAAAATTTTAATTATTTATTTATCTTTAGTTGTTATATCAAAGATAAATAAAAATATAGTAAATTTTTTAATTATTTTTATTTTTTAAGATATATTTAAATTTATATATATTAATTTAAAATTTTAATTATTTATTTATCTTTAGTTATTATATCTTTATTTTTTAGTTGTTATTTTTATTTTTATTTGGTTTTTCAATTGTAAATCTTAATTTAACAAAAAAATTATTATATCTTTATTTATCTTTAATATAAATTTACAAATTTTTAAAAACTAATTAAAATTTATTATTTTTATTTATCTTTAGTTGTTGTAGAGGTTGAACTAGCTTTAACTTTTTTTGGAAATTATGTTGAATATCAAGAAATGGTGAGACCACTAGAATCTGGTGAAAAGGAAAGAATGAGGGCAATTTTGAACAAGAGAAAGATAGAGAGAGAGAGAGAGAGAGTAGGGATGGTAATGGTTGGATGCTTGATGTATTCTTGATACCAGACCTTTCAGAGGAGGAGGGTTTATATATGTGAAGATAGAGTCCTTTAGGCGGGAATGTCTAGTCCTAATTCAATGGATCCAACGAAGAGTAAAAGCCGCCCATTTAATTCTCTCTCTCTCTCTCTAAATTGGTTGAATGAATTCTAACGGCCCCTAGTTCTAGCCTCCAATTCATTGAACCCTCTGATGATCTTGCTAGTCATTAACTCGATGAATGAATCTTCGGACCTTGGAACAATTCGATGAATGAATCTTCGGACCTTATTTCAAGTTCAAAGAAAAGTGTATATTTTTGTGATGGAATTATTGGCATGAATGGACTACTGTTAGTTGCTATATGTGCAATTAAAGGTAATGCGGCGTATAGGGTTACGCATCGTGTATGGTATAACAATCTTGAGATGTTAACCGTAGTTTGGATACCCATAAAAGTCTCTTTATGCGTGCGCTGCTGATGAAGCAATGTGTGCACACAAGTTATTTCCATTTTTAGCTGGTGAACATTAAATGCGCTGCTATGAATAATACTGAATCATCCTCAAATGTTTCCTTGAATAATTAACTTTGAATATTTCTTTGAATAATTATCTGAAATATCCTTTTGAATAATTATTCCGAATATCTCGTTCAATAATTGTATTGAATAATTATTCTGAATATCTCTTCCAAAGCCGTTGACTATAAAAGGGTAATTGTGTGGGTCACCCCATTTATTTGAAACATCGAATAGTTTACAAAAGGGTCCAGAGAGATTTATTCAAATTTTATGAAAAGAACTGTTGCGAGATTTTTTATAACTGAATTCGAATCACCAAGACTTCCTTAGAAAGTCAATACGAGTCACTGCGAGATCCTCAGCAATCTTCAACCATATTACCGTGGAACTTTTTAGAAAGCCCTAAATTGGGTCATCGTAGAATTTTTTTTTTTTTTTAAGAATTTTGCCAAGCTGCGGGTATTTGAAAGGTACCATGGGACTCTTCGGAACCTACCACAGGATTTGTACAGGTAGTTCAATTTTTTTTTAACACAAGTTGTTGCGCGGGCTCCTCTCAATTAGGTATAATTTGCCGTGGCATCCATTGGAGATATCAGTTTATCCTTTGAAGGCCCAAAGCAAACCTTTGTGGGATTGCCAGAGAACTCCAAATCGAGCTTAGTGAGCTATCGCGAGGTTTTTGAAAATTCCTTCCTTGAGTTATTGCAAAATTTGAGGACTCTAGGAAGAGCCCAGTCACACGAGTAGCTGCGGGGTCTAAACTTTCTACATATTCTCGTGGGAGCAAAAGTCTTTTGCAAGCCACTGCAGGAGTCGAGACTTTTTGTGCATCGCCACGAGAATTTGGTGATTCAAAATAAGCACTATCACAGAACCATCGAGACTCAACATAAGTTGCCGACACTGCTATGGGACCTTGGATACTCTGTGCGAGTTGCCACGGGGTCACTGTCAGGTCATCGTGGGATTCCAGTTGTTGTGAGAAATTTTTTTTTTAAGTTTTCACCTGGGTTACTGTAAGATTTTTTCAAGTTCTCACGTAAGTAGCTATGGAACTTCAATTCCGTTACAAGCCACCGTGTGATACCACAAAGCTTCATTTGGGTTGGCCACAGGATCTTTGAGAACCTTGAAGAATTTTGTAGTACCAGATATTTAATTTTGACCATTTATATGTTATTTTGGACTAATAAAATATTTAAAATGAGATTGGGTAATTTATTTTTTTTTTTTTGGTCGGGTGTGGCCCAAATCGATATTCAGTTGGACAACTAGGTTGGACCCATCATTTCTTTTCTCTTTTCATTCTTTATTTTCTTTTTTTTTTCTTTTTGGGGTGCCCCACGGGTTTCCAGAGAGGGCAGGGAGAGGGAGAAGAGAAAGAGATAAGAGAGAAGGTAGAGAGAGAGTGCGACCTGGGAAGGAAAAAAGGCAGATCCGGGTAGTTTTCGACGCCGTGAACGCTATGGTGGTATCCGTTTCGCGTGATTTCACTTGAGGTAGGAGAAATTGACGCCGAAAAGTTAGATGTCAAAACTAAAATCTCTTCATTTCTAAGGTAAGTGGAACTTATATTTGTGTTTTAGACTTTGTAAGGATCATTTTGGTATATTTATGTGCTTGATTTGGTGAAGTTTTATGAGATGTATATATATACACAGGGGTATGTATATATACATATATGTATTGAATTTTTCATATTTTTGAGCTATGATAATTACATAAATGATATATAGAGATTTTAGAATAAATTTCTATATGTTTATTTTGTATGAAAGTGATTAAATTTAGACTGACATTATAAAATCAGTTCGAAATGGGAAGCCAACATTACTGGGGGGTTACTAGAAGGAAAAAAGGGAAATATAAAGATAGTTTAATATATTACCATTCTACCCCAAAAAGTTTGGATAATTATAGAACGACCCCAATGATTTTGATAATTACAAAGTAAACCCCAAAGGTTTTAAATAATTACAAAAATGGCCTCTAAAGTTTAGAAAAATTATGATTTTACCCCTAAAGAATTGTGGAGAATAATAATGTTGTCCCTAGAGTTATGAAAAATTATATTTGATATTACAGAATTAGAAAGATGTTAGAAAAAAATGTAAATTTTGAGATTTTAAGGTGTGCTTTATTTTATGCTGATAATTGTAGAAAAGAATTACTATATATGGTTAAATTATGTGAGATATAATCAATGATTGAATTATAGGAGTCATAATTGATGATTTAATATAACATACTTTGTTAATGTTGTGAATTATTGAAGAGAATTATTATGCATGATTGAGTATATCATGTGCATTGGGGATGGGATGACATCGTCTGGCCTATGTTGAGGATATTGATTGGCCGAGAGTGCTACATTTATATTGTGATGTGTTGAGGCACGGGTTATAAATGTGGAATGGGTTCACGATTTGAGAAAAAATGAGAAAAATGTGATTTAAAAAATATCATATGATCCTCAGTCAATATATATAACTAAAGATTAGTCATTTGGAGTTGGGCGCTGATATTGAGGTGAGATATTATGAGATTTTTCCCGGACTGTAGCCAAACCCTGCTTGAGATAAGCAGATGCCTGACTAGGGGTGTAACATGGTTCTCTAGCAGAAGGGTCAGGGGGTGTAACACGGTTCTCCTGAGTCTTAGCTGATAAGGGTTGTAACACGGTTCCCCAACTGCTACTTATATTGATTACCCTGCTTGAGTTAAGTAGATGCCTGATTAGGGGTATAACACAATTCCCTAGCAGAAGGGCTAGGGGGTGTAACACGGTTCTCTTGAGTCTTAACCGATTGGGGGTGTAACACGGTTTTCCAACCGCTATTTATATTGATTATCCTGTTTGAGTTAAGCAGATGCCTGACTAGGGGTCTAAAACGGTTTTCTAGTAGAAGGGCCAAGAGATGTAACACGGTTCTCCTGAGTTTTGCACCAATAGGCAGCTTAGGCTAGAGTAGTCAGAGTCTGATCTTAACTGTGGATGACAATAATTGTGATTAGTTTTCCTAACTGAGAGTTGAATTATGTTACTGACAAATGGACGGTGACGAAATCAGATATTATTTTATATGGGAATGAGTAATGATTTTGGGTATTTTGATAACTTTAATTTAATGTGAATTGAATTTGGATTGGATTTTGTTATTTATTTTGGTTTTCACGTTCCTATGCCATCCGTCCCAGGTAATTAAGTTAGGGGCGTGAAAAATTTTGCAAGTCTCTTTCAAACTTCTTTCAAGGTATTATTTTTGCAAAACTAGTTCCCTCTAGGGACTCTAGCTTACGGGAAAAAAATTTCATAGGGAAAAATGTTCTAAGTATCTGAGCCTAAGGAGTTTTTAAGAAGTGATACTTTAGTATTCTTTGAGAATGAAATTCCACGGCGAGGATATGTTGAAGAATTTGGACCCAGTATAATAATCCTTTAATGAGGGAAATATTGGAGAATTCGAACAGAGCAGAATAACATTTGTATTTTGAATTGTTGGAGAATTTAAACCAAGTACGGAAAGCCTTAATGAATGCGAAACTTTCCTGAAAAGAATTATTGGAGATATTGAACCAAGCATAAGGAGTCTTTAAAGAAGATACCTTAAGGGGTTATTTGGAGATAAAATTCTCACGGAGGAAAAACATTTGGAAAACTCTGAATGAAGTATAAGGAGCCTTTAAGAAGAATGCCTTAGGGGTTCTTTGGAGGTAAAATTCTCACGAAGGGAAAACATTTGGAGAACTCTAAACCAAGCATAATGAGCCTTTAAGAAGGATGCCTTAGGGGTTCTCTGGAAATAAAATTCTTGCAGAGGAAAAACATTTAGAGAACTCTGAACCAAGCATAAGAAGTCTTTGAGAAAGATGCCTTAGGGGTTCCCTGGAGATAAAATCCTTGTGTGGGAAAACATTTGAAGAACTTTGAACTAAGCATAAGAAGCCTTTAAAAATGATGCCTTAGGGGTTCTTTAGAGATAAAATTCCTAGGGAGGGAAAACATTTGGAGAACTCTGAACCAAGCAAAAGGAACCTTTAAGAAAGATGCCTTAAGGGTTCTTTGGAGATAGAATTCTCATGGAGAGAAAACATTTGGAGAACTCTGAACCAAGCATAAGGAGCCTTTAAAAAGGATGCTTTAGGGGTTTTTTGAAGATAAAATTCCCACGAAGAGAAAACATTTGGAAAACTCTGAACCAAGCATAAGTAGCTTTTAAGAAAGACTTTTGGGCTCTGGCAGAGTAACCGCATCATCTACAATCTATGCTTCAAGAAGAGCCTTCAAATCACATTGGAAATGTGAGTTGGGAAAATAGGCTAGCCCTCCATTTGTCCTCGGCTGTTTCCTTTGGTCCCTGCTTCTCCCATAAGTAGGCACTACCTACGTAGCGTATATTCTATCTTCTCGACACGTCTTCCCCCTCCACAAAACATCGTGATTGCTATGAAACATTGGCATAGAAGGCATATTGAACATCTTGAAAGTTCATTTCATTGTTTCATTGAGATTTCTTACAGCTAAGCAAAGGCATGAAAAGTTAGAGAACTAATGGTTGACTAGGTGCATTTTGAACTTCGTATGCATTCCTTTTATACACATTTTCACCATCTGATCTTCTAGGAGAGGGTCCTGGATATCTAGTGCATTCTCTCCAAAGCGATGAACATATGACAAAAGATTTTCCCCTTGTTTCTGAGTTTCTCGCATAAGATGAAGCGTTGTTAGTCTTTCTTCCATATAAACGAATTTTGTATAAAATTTTCTTACCAAATCATCCCAAGAACTAACTAATTCTACTAGAAGGTTAGCATACCAGGCATAGGCTTTGTGAATTAAGGATTTAGAAAACTCTCTTAGCCATAGGTTATTATCCTGAGCATGCGTTCCTAAGGAATCAATAAATCAGATAACATATTCCTTCAATTTTTCTCTTTTTCCATCAAACTTTAAGAATTTTGACACAACGTATCCTTCGGGGTATGGTATTCTGGCAATTGCTGTGAGGTAAGGTGGAAGTAAATCTAGGTCTAACCCTGTGTGATTAGCACCACTTTCCTGTTGGACTAATTCTTTGACATGATACTGCAACTGATCTGGTGTTAACAAATAAGGGTATACTTAAAGGACCTGGGGTTATGTGACGTTAATAGGAGTAGGATGAAGCGGAGTTTGAGGAAAAATAGGTAAGGTAGGATTGGTAGAGGTTTATTGTTCCATAAGAAGTGAAGTCTGACTTGAAATGGCTGGAGTTTACTAAGTAGTAGGCATTTGGCTTCGGGTAAAACTTAAGATCATGAGGTTTACTTAGGATAGCATGGTTTGAGGGATAACATGACGCCTTAAGTTTTGTGGGATTGTGGCCGGGTTCAATTCTTCCAGTGTAAAGGGTGGAAAAGTAGAGATTGAGGGATGGGTCATGCCAAAGTTTGCTAGAGGGCTTTGAGGGCCTCGATCATTACTTGCTGTGTTTGTTGTATAGTAGATTGGGCTTGCTGGGAAGTTAAAACTTGCTTCGTGAGTATCCTTACTTGGTCTGCAATGCCGGTTATGTCTGAATATGACCTTCCATCTCGTGATCTGTCTTTGTTATTACCTTGGTCATTAGCTGATATGTCAATACTCTTCCCCAATGGAGTTAATTGTGAGGGTGGAGTGAGTTTAACCTTTTCTAGGAATTACGTTAAATATCAAGAAATGGCAAGACCATTGGAATCCGATGGAGATGAGAGAATCAGGGCAATCTGGAACAAGAGAGAGAGAGACAGAGAGAGAGAGAGAGTATAGATGGTAGTGGTTGGATACTTAATGTGTCCTTAATACCAGACCCTCCAGAGAAGGAGAGTTTATATATGTGAGGATAAAGTCCTTTAGGCAGGAATGTCTAGTTCTGATTCAATGGATCCAAGGAAGGGTAAGAATCAGTCACTTAATTCTCTCTCTCTAGATTGGTTGGATGAATTCCAACAGCCCCCTAGTTTTAGCCTCCAATCCACTGAACTCCTGATGATCTTGCTAGTCATTAATTCGATGAAGGAATCTTCAGAACTTGTTCCAACTCCAAGGAAAAGTGTATATTCCTGTTATGGAATTATTGGCACGAATGGACTACCGTCAATTGCTCTACGTGTAATTAAAGGTGATGCAGTGTATAGGAGTTGCACACCATGGTATGGTATAGCAACCTTGAAATGTTTAACCATAGCCCAGGTACCCACAGTTGTTATCTTTATTTGTCTTTAATTGCTATATTCTTATTTATTTTGGATTTATAACAATTAGGATATGACAAGTAAAAATAAATAAAGATAACAAATAAAGATAAATAAAAATAATATATTTTAATTATTTTTACTTTTTAAAAATATGTAAATTTATATTAAAGATTAATAAAGCTATAATAATTTTTTTTTTAGGCCAAGATTTATAACTGACTTATATCCTTATTTATTTTGGATTTGTAACTGTAAGGACATGGCAAATAAAGACAAATAAAGATAACAACTAAAGATAAATAAAAAAAATAAATTTTAATGATTTTTATTTTTTAAAAATATCTAAATTTATATTAAAGATATAATAAATTTTTTGTTAGACTAAGATTTACAACTAAACAACTAAACAAAAATAAAGACAACAACTAAAAATAAATAAAGATATAACAGCAAAAGATAAATAAATCATTAAAATTTTAAATTAATATATATAAATTTAAATATATCTTTAAAAATAAAAATAATTAAAAAATTACTATATTTTTATTATTTATCTTTAATATAAATTTAATTATTTTTTAAAAAATAAAAATAATTAAAATTTTACTATATCTTTATTTATATTGTTGTAATCTTTATTTATGTTTAGTTTCTCTTTTTTTCCTCTTTTCTCTTTCATCATTTAAAATTTTCTCTTTGTTCATTTCAATTTATTATTTAATGTTTTCTTAATTGACTGGTTTACTTCTCTCTAAAGGTAAAAAATAAATTTTAAAATTGAAGGATCAGATCATCTTATACTGATTGAGCAGCTGAAATTTAATTTTAGATCCCTGAAACTAAATCTTAGCTATTTAATTAATATGAGTTGGATCTGACCTTTTAATTTTAAAATACAATCTTCACGATAAATTAGCCAATAAAGAGAAGTTAATGATAAAAAGAAATGAGAAAAAAGAAAGCTTTTAAGTAATGAAAGAGGAAGGAGGAGAGAGAAAAAGGATTGAGGTGAGCTCATATTGATTGAAGCTAAAGCTCGGCTATTTAACTAATATGACTTGGATTTGACTCTTTAATTTAAAAATATAATTTTCATGATAAATTAGTCAACAGAGAGAACATTAATGATGAAAAGAAATGAGAAAAGAGAAAGCTTTTAAGCGATGAAAGAGGAAAGATGAGAGAAAAAAAGGATTGAAGGAAGCTCTTTATCCAGTGTAAAATATGGGGCGTTAGATTTTCTTAAGTGAAATTCAACAGTTTTTGTTATAAATCCAAGATAAGTAAAATAAAAATCAAAGATAAATAAATAAAGATATACCAAGTAAAAACAACTAAAGATAAATAAAAAATTAATAAAATATTAATCATGTTTATTTTTTAAAATATTTAAATTTTTATTAAAGATAAATAAAGATATAGTAAATTTTTTTAAACTAAGATTAACAACTAAATAAAAATAAAGATAACAACTAAAGATAAATAAAGATATAACAATTAAAGATAAATAAATAATCAAAATTTTAAATTAATATAAATTTAACTATATTTAAAAATAAAAATAATTAAAAATTTACTATATTTTTACAATATTTTTATTTATTTTTAATATAAATTTAAATATTTTTAAAAAATAAAAATAATTACAAATTTACTATATCTTTATTTATATTTAGTTATTATCTTTATTTATCTTTAGTTTCCCTCTTTCTTCCTTTCTCTTTCATCATTTAAAACTTTCTCTTTCCTCTTTTCTTCATCATTTAATATTTTTTTTATTGATTGATTACCTCTTTAAAAAGGTGAAAATTGTATTTTCAAATTAAAGGATAAGATCTAGGTTATATTACTTAAATGACTGAAATTTAATTGCAGATCCCTGCCCTCAAAACGATCACCTTGCCAGGAAGCCTAACGATTGTTTCGACTTGGGCCCAAAATACGATCCATTGAACCGGTGTTTCGGTCAGTGCATAAAACGACGCCGTCTGTCTGCATAGACGCCTCCCTCCCACAAGTCCATATTTAAATTGCGCCACCGGGCCAGTATAGTAGGGTTTGGGAAAACTTTCACGTCAGGGAGACGCGGCGACAGCAGCAGCACAGCTGCCATGGTTCTCAAGTATCTCTCTCTCTTGGCTTCTCTTTCTATGTTTATCTATACGCATATTCATACATACATGCTTATATGTATATCATGCTCTCTCTTTCATTCTTGGGTCGGCGCAGAAAAAAAGAAATCTATGTGTGATTCATCAGTGATATCCTCTTTCATTCATTCGATTCATTATCAAAAATATATACGCTAATTCTATGTCCTGTCTTGGAAGTTGAAGACTGTGAATAAGTCATCAGAGTTGGTGTTACTGTTTGGTTTTGTGAGATTTGGTGTGTGTCTTTCTGTCTTATGTGTGAGTATGTGATGAATGTAAATTTTTACTGCTGCATTTTATCTATGGGATGCCTGGTTGAACTTGCCTGGATTAGTGCAATATCACGCAATGTTTCTATGGCTTCTTGAGTGTTGTCACCTTGTTTGCCAGTTGAATGTATCTGGACAGTGTAGAAGACTTTTGTGAGAATTTGTGTGTGTTGTTTAATCAGATCTGAAATTTGTGAATTTGTGATCAATAGAATTTTTTAGTGCCACACTTTAGCCATGGGACGTGCACAGGGGCGGATCTAAAATTTTCATCTTGGGGGACGGGGTATATTAAAAAAGAGAATAATGAGTTATGTTGTGATTGTAAAGGAGAAATAATTTTATTTTTTATATAAAATTATTATTTGATATTAAATCAGTGAATATACTTTTCACAGCCTTTAGTAGAACCTGAGATTTAATAAGAATATACCTCGTTACTAAAAAAAATAAAATTATTGTTAAGTTTAATTATTTATAAAATTTATTATGTTATATTTTTTAATATTATGGACAAAAGTATTTAATAATTTAGTAGAAGAATGTATTTTATTTCACAATAATACTTGGGTTCGATGTTAAAAAATTTTGAGTTAATCTTAATTTCTCATAATTTTTTAACAAAACCAAAATATCCTAATTTTGAATTAATTTTATTTTTTTAATAAATCTAAAATACTAAGAATATTTTGATAATTTCATGCCCAAAATAAAAGGGATCCCCCTCCCCCCCTGCGCCTCTTCATAGCTTTGCCATTGGATGTGCCATCGGACTTGCCTCGATCAGAGCAAAATCGTGCAAATGCTACAATGGCTTCTTGGATGTTGTCATCTTGTTTGCTAGTTGAGTGTACCCAGGCAATCTGGAATATGTAGACATGGAACTATCTTCCAAAGTATGAATGTATCTCCCCCACTGTCACACGCGCACGTGCACACACTTGATTACCCATAGAACATATGTGCAGATCAGTTTGTTTACTGTTGCATATCACATTTTCTTCTAATTTTTTTATGGAAACCTCTATAGGAAGCTATTTTGTTAGGGATAGCTAGCTGTCTAGGTTGTTGCCATGAAAAAGGAGGTTTTGGAGAGAGGATGTAGAAATTGCTGCTCCTCTGTTGATCAGTTGATTGATCTTTTTAAAGCTCTAATAATTTTTTCTTCGTCTAAAGACTAAAAGTGAAGAGAATATGAATATTTGGTTAGAATTTTGGGTTTTCCCACAGAAGATTTTCAAAAGCTCTCTGGTGTAATATGTATCCCTAATTCGAGCATGTTGTAATCATGATAGTAATCTAGTTGGTAGTTGGGAGCAGACCTCACGACTTTTCATGTCGGCATCCCTTACTGCCTCGAACGGCATGCTAATTTTTAAGAAGTTTCCAGTTGGGTGCTGTCATTGTGCTGCTGTTTCATACTCCTTTTCTGCCTGATGTCTTCCTGGCCTTGCATATTAGATTAGTATTCTCCTGGTTTCTTGTTTGCTCCAATGTTGACTTCATTTTACCAGCATTTGATTTATCATCTTGTGAGCATTATTACTTTCAAGTGCCTGAAGTAATTAACTAATTAATTTTGGGTTATCAGGACTGAACTTTGCCGCTTCAGCGGTGCGAAGATATACCCTGGAAAGGGTATCAGATTTGTTCGCTCGGATTCTCAGGTGAGTTTTGTCTCACAGGCCTTGGTCTTTATAACTTATTTCATTAGTTTGATTTGGTTTTTTGATGGAGTCATATATGGTATGGCCGATCAATTTTTATACTTTTTTATTTTTTGTTGGATTGGGGGAGGGTTCCGTGGGAAGCTAGTGTTGTTCTTAGATATGTCCTTCAGTTCTTTCTCGCCATAGACTAATTTTAGACTAAACAAGTTTCTGCTTCCCCTGTAGGTTTTCCTCTTTGCCAACTCAAAATGCAAGAGGTATTTTCACAATCGCCTGAAGCCGTCAAAGCTAACCTGGACAGCAATGCATAGGAAGCAACATAAGAAGGTAGTTTGCCTTTTTATCATATAAGTGGTTAGCCTTTTTTTTAATCATCATTGCAATTATATGTACTCTAATGCTTGTGTTTATATTGCAAATCAACTTCGGTCCCATACTTGAATTTAGTTACTGATTCGTTGTGAACTTGTGGACTGTCGTTTGGTTTGCTCTAGGGCATTACTGACGAAGCTGTGAAAAGAAGGCGACGAACCACCAAGAAACCTTACTCAAGGTCCATCGTTGGTGCGACCTTGGAAGTTATACAGAAGAGAAGAACTGAGAAGCCAGAAGTCCGAGATGCTGCTCGAGAGGCTGCACTGCGGTACGCCTTTTTATTTTTTAATTTTTTATTTCCACTGAGAATTTTCTTGGTGTCAAACGCTCTCTTGCTTTTTAAATTTTATTACTATATCTGAATAAAACTATTATCATCAGCGAAATAAAGGAGAGGATCAAGAAAACCAAGGATGAAAAGAAGGCAAAGAAAGCAGAGGTGATGGCAAAGGCCCACAGGACAACCAAGGGTAACATGCCCAAGGGTGCTCCATCGAAGGGTCCCAAGCTTGGAGGCGGTGGTGGAAAACGATAATCGTTCTTTTCTTTACTCGTTTCTTCTTTCCCATAGGTTAGCTTGGATTATGGATTCCCTGTCTCAGATTATTCTTTATGAATTGAGAGGGTCATGGTCATTTTTGTGGAACTCTGTTACGGATTTTTTACCCTCTCCATTATTGACTGGGGGTTGAGCAACCTTCATTATTTAATCAGAGTAATTTTTTCATTAACTTTCATGGAAGAACACTAGGTCTTATTTGGTTTGATCATTTTTAGCTTATTTTTCATTTTTCTCTCCTAAGGAAATTAAAATAGGTGAAAAATATGTTTGATTTATAGTTTTTTTTTTCTAAATATAATTGACAGAAAACAATAAATGATGTTTTTCACATAAAATAAAAAAATATTTTTCAAACCAAACTCGCCATGTACATGTAATATTTCTTGTGCTGGGTGGTGGTTTGATGATATATGATTAATTATGTCACGGTTGTTAAAATTACCCATTCCAATTTTGACATGCGACCGAATCAAGCGATGCTTGTATTTCCCATGGACAAGTCTCAAATTATATATTTGGTTGAACTTCGTCGTCACTGAAGGTCAGCTTAGCGTGTAGGCTGGTGAACTACTTTGTTGGTTGAAGGTTTATTATGTATATAAAATAATAAATAAAGATACAATTATAAATGGTTTTGTACCAGAAATTTAAAGTTATATATATATATACATATATATATCCCCATTTGTTGTATAACATTGGGTTCAACTCCTGTTCAAGGCTAAATATGACCTTTCAATGTTAAAATCAAATTCGAGTGGATAACATTTAAATAGTTTAATGACATAATTTAAATATAATAATTATTGAGAAAAAAAAAAAAAAGGAGTCTTAAGACACTTCCACATATATATAGTAAAAACAAAAATTTCATTCAAGTTATGAGATTCGAAGCTAGCAAAGTAAAATGACAAAACTAGTTGTTGTTAAAATAAAAGACAATGGACAAGTCAAATTGTCTTCTTTCCTCTTTTTATACTCCTCCTCCTCATTATTATTAATTCATTAAAAAAAAAATTAAACATCACTCACAAAAAAAAAATAAAAATAAAAAATTAAACGTGCTTTTATTTTTATTACTTATTTATATCATACAATTTGATAAGAGTGACCTGTTACATTTTACACAACTTTTTTTTTCTATCACTTACAATTATTATAGCTAACAGTATAATTATTACAACTTATTTTTTTTATGATGATAGAAATTTGCAGTCACGGTTCTTGATGCCCGCTTTAAATAAGTTCATCGGATCTGCATAGGCCCGTAAAAAAAAACTCCAATTTTTTTAAATTTTTAATTTTTTTTTAACTTTCTTCAATTTTAATAAGTATTACAACCATTTTGTTTTATATGATGGTGGAACTTGCAATGATTAATCTTCACACTTGCGTTAAGGAAGTTATTGGATCTGCATAGAGCCCTTTCTGATAAGTGATATCGGTCAAAAAAACTCTAACTTTTAATTTTTTTTTAAATTTTTGTAATTTTTATCAAACACCTAAAAAAAAAAAAAAAAACTCACGCACAAAATCACTAATTCTTTTTTAAACTTTTAAGATTTTACGAAATACAAAAAAAAAATCTAAATTATTAAATATTAAATTTTTCTGAACCTCCATAGTGGTCATAATCATCTCGGCATCAATATTATAAGCTAAGTAAACTCACAAAAGTTCTGTTTAAAGTGATAAAAAATTTAAAAAAATATTAAAAAATTATAAAAATTATTTATTTTATCTCATGATACAAATTATGAATTCAATATTTATTTCATTTTATTTTATTTTATTTTTTTACCATTCTAAATGTACCTAAAATATTCAAGTTTGAGGTTGAACGCAACTAAAAAAAAAAAAAGCTCAGAGTTCCGGACGGTTATGGTTGAGTTCCCGTCTGCTTCCATTTGTATTTCCACATTCTCGTAAGGTACAAAACAGTACATATATGCTGGTTCCATATATATATGCCTTTTCCATACATGAAAACCGCGTGGACGTAATCCGCACCACATAAATGGACAAACAAGCCGCTGCTCCCTCTCTTTCATTCTAAACGCACACACAGGCTTTTCACATTTGGGGCTCCAAAAGGCAAGAGACGCGGCATCAATTGCGTCGTTTTCACATCAACGTCTCATCAACTGTGTCGTTTTCATATCAATTGAGTTTTGCTCCACGACTTTGACTTTGTTGTAAAAATTATTTATTATTTAACATAAGTTATAAATTTATAATTTATTTTATTTTATTGTATTTATTTCATTTTTATCATTTCAAACACACACTTTATTATTGTTAGATTTCGCAACGTATTGAAAATCAAGATCAGGGATCTGTTTAAGATATAAAAATTTTGTGAAAATTTTTAAAAATTTTTAAAAAATCTTTATTATATTTTTATATATTTTTACTTTTTTAAAATTAAAAAAAGTTTAATACTTTAAAAAAAAATCGATAACTAAAATTCAGTTAATTAAATAATAAATATTTTTCTCAATTCTTACCAAGAACTCCTAAACTACCAAATAACACTCACTTTGACTTTTTTTGGAGTTGTAGAAACCGTTTCGACGGATTTACACACCTATCTTCTGTCCAAACGAATTGTAAAAACCGTTTGATAAATTGTAATGCAAAGAAAACATAACTGATACAAAATTTTGAATCCGTTTAAATAAAAATTCAATTCGTCGGAATGAGAAAATTACTATTCATCTCCAAAAAATTCGATTTGAAATATGTGCACCAAACATAAAAAAATTTTCTCAAACTATATTTTATTTTATTTTTATCACTCCAAACATACCTTAAATTTGATAAGATTAGAGATATTTCGATTAGATGCGTTTTGATTTGAGCCGATGCGCATTAGACATGTGTCATTAGTGATAAACTCCAAGTTATTGACTATTGAGTCGGTGGGTTAGACTCTCTCATAATAATAATAATAATAAGTAAACTTCAAACTGTGTAATGGATTTCACAAGACTAAGGCCAAGTTTGGTTGTCCATTTTTTCCCTTAAAAATTAGATTTTTTTAGTCAAAAAGTAAAAAATAAATTAAGTTAAGATGTTTGAAAACTTAAATATTTGATTTTTTTTTTCACTTTATTGGTAAGAAAAATAAATAAAATTGAAATGCCGCATCATAAATATTTTATAAAAATAAAAACTCCTTTCTCTTTTTAGCCAAGCTAAATTTTATACTTGCAAAACTTAGGTTCATTTTCGGAACCATAGTTAGTAACTAATTTTTAGCTACTCAATTTTTTGATTTTTTTTTAAAATAATCAAATTTACTTTTTTATATTTTAACTTCTTTTAAACCATAAAAAAATGTTTAATAAACCAAAAAGCTAACAAAATCAACTTTTTTTCTTTTATCAGATAAAAAAAGTTAATTTTTTAATAACTAAATAACTTTTTTTTCTTCAACTCAATCTAGAAATTTTAATTAGGCGTACCTATATTTATATCTATATCTATATTTATGCTAACATTAAAGTCATTACTTTATTTTAATTATCTTACTTTATTTATGCAACATGTGTCTTACTTTTTTTAATTATCTTTTATTTTTTGCTTTATTTTATTATTTTATATTTTTTTGATAAAGTCATTTTGTTATTCTTAAGGGTATTTGGATAATTTTTTAAATAAATTAGCTGATGTCTATATTTTCTTATTTACAAATTATTTATTTTATTTGTTAGTGTTTGAACATGAAATTTTATTTTTTTATTAAATATTAGGTTATTAACTTGGTTTAATATGGTGTAACTGACTTAGGGTGTGTTTAGAGTAATTAAAAGTGAGATAAAATATGATTTTAGAAACTTTTTACTTTTGGTGCACACATTTCAAATAACGTTTTTTGGAGATGAATAGTAAGATTTTCATTCTGGACGGATTAGATTTCCGTTTGGACAAATTTAAAATTTTGTATCAGTCATGACTTCTTTACACTGCAATCCGTCGAAACGGTTTCTACAATCCATTGAAACAGTTTCCATGACCCCATAAAAATAGTCAAAGTGGGTGTCATTCGGTAACTTAGGAGTCTATAGTGAGAATGGCAAAAAAATTTTTGCTATTTGATTAACTAAATTCCAGTTATCGATTTTTTTTTAAAGTATTGAACTTTTTTAAATTTTGAAAAAGTAAGAATATGTAAAAATATATAGATATTTTCAGAGGTTTTTAAATGTTTTCAGAGATTTTTACCAAATTTGGCGCAACAAATCCAGCCTTAATATAAAGTTTAACAACAATGATTTCAACAAAATAATTTTAAAAACATCTTTAAACAAAAATTCGCAATAGACAAGTATAAATGTCACATTTAACTTAAAATTACATTATAAATAACTATACTCAACAAAATTTGAACATGAAATACTTCAGAAATTAAAGCCCGCGGGGATGTGACTGATATTTATTTATTTATTAATTTTAAAGCAATATGCATTGGACACGTGTCATGTCATGGCATACACGCGAGTGAACAAAACGTACCAGGTGGAGCTGAGCTGTATACAAGCCAAACCTACAAGGTTTGTTCTCCTTGTCCTCTGGTAAAGATAGGAAGGCAAGAAGCCAGGCAATTTCAACGATTCCCACTCCATATAAAAAAGGTTGATTTGCAAAGAAAAAAAAAGTAACTTTTTAATTTTATTAGTTAACCACTAAAAAATAATGGGGCCGTTTGGATGATCAAATATTATAAAAAAATTAAAAAAAAATGAGTTGTATCAATTATTTTTTAGTATTTAGAAAATCAATCAAAATTCATCAAAATAATCGTTAAAACGGTGAAAAACAAGATGTTCCAACGATTTTTGTCAAAAAAAGTACAAGAAGCTGATAAATGTTGAAAAATGTGAGAAAAAAGTAGGTAACTTTTTCTACCTTTGTAACTTTTTTGAAAAAGTTTGTAAAATTTAAAATTTAAAAATAAATACACAGAAAACAAAAATAAAAAAAATTAATAAAAGTAAATAAATATTTGTAATTTTTGTAACTTTTGATAGATTTTTGGCCAACCAAACAGGACTATTTTTTCTTTTTTTTTTTTAAAATTAAGAGGTGTTAATAATTTTTGTCGGAGGTGAAAACTTTCTTCCACGTCATCTAATTCAAACTATGTCCTATTTAGAAATAATTAAATAAAATTAGTAATCAAAGTAATTTTAAAATTAATTATATTTCATCAACACGATAATTGATGAAAAGAAAATAATTCAAACATGCATTATATATATATGTATATATATGATTATAGTATAAAAATAAATTTTAAAATAATTGAAGAACTTATGACAATCTATATATATATGTATATATAAAGGATACCTATCTTGTGATGTCCCTCCAATTTGATGCCATGTCATTATCAATTTACAAAATTATCTTTTTTTAATTCTCATTATCCTTCCATTATTTTTCTCTTTTCTTATTCTCACTATCCTCCCGTTATTTTTCCCTTAATAATTCTCTGTTCAATCAATATTTGTTTTTTTAAATTCAATACTAGGACATGAATATCCATTTATCAGAACTCCAAAATTAAGAACATGCTTGGCAAAGGGTAATACCATTGTGATTAAATCCTAGAAAGTCATTGCAAGGCCAAAGCATGTGGATAGATGGTTTTGACATTTAAAAATGATGTTTATCTCTAAAAGAATTGTATAAATTTTAAAAAATTAGTGTCCCATATTTTGTACAGTGAATAAAAAATTTAAATTTTATAATCTCGTAATTCGTATTTATAGAAATATGTAAAATTTTATATTTATTTTTTTAACTCCAAACGTTACTAGTGTGAGGCAGATGCTGACCGTGTTTGTGTCGTGACATTTAAATTAAAAAAAAGAGAATATATAGCCTAAAGGAGTTATTATAGAAGAATACGGTGAATAAAAAGGGGGAATAAGAAAATTCAGGAAAATAAGTAGGGAGAAAAGAAAATTTTTATAAAGTACTTACTTAAAAAAAAAAAAATTGCAAAGTATACGTCCAGGCTATTAAACAGTGTATGGCAACTAGTTGGATGTCAACTCGTTTTGAACACGGTATGGATAGAAAAGGAAATGCGGAGGGAGAGGAATATGCAATAGCTGTCCTTTTTTTTTTTTGTTTAAATGAACTTTATTGCAAGCAATGGGATTGCTCCGTCCCTTCTGCGAGGGCCACCAAACATCAAAGCGAGACAAGCAACTGGACGTTGCCATAGAAGAGTTACCGACTTACCGTGTTCGTATGATTTCGGCAGTTGAATCTCTCTCTCTCTCTCTCTCTCTATATATATATATACACACACACGCATACAAACACCTGCATTTCAATCGAAGCTTCACCCACTCCTTCCCTTCCAAGTCATTACTCAAATTTTCTTTAACTTCAATATATATATACAGTTTGTGTATGTATATTCTGCCTCGCATTTAAATTCAAGGGGGTAGAGAGCGAGAGGGGTAGGATAACGATGACGACCCAAGATCTGGAGAGGAGAGGAGGTACGAAGAGAAGAGGCAACACCTACCCACCAACCCACTACTCGCCTTCATACTTAGTGGAATCCACGGAGACGATGTGGACGGCGTGGCTGGTTCCGATGATAGTTGTGGCCAATGTGGGTATGTTCATCGTGATCATGTTTGTCAACAATTGCCCTAAGAACAATCTGGGTTTTGAAGGGGGTTGTGTCGCCAAGTTTCTCGGTCGACTTTCCTTCCAGCCTCTCAAGGAGAATCCCCTGTTTGGCCCCTCTTCTTCTACGTAATCTTCCTCTCTTTACCCACCCCTTAACTTTGTTCTTTTTTTGTTTGTTCGCTGCTTAGATTTTGGGTGTTGCGTTTGATTCTTTGACTGGAGTTCTCTGGATGAGTTTTCATCACCCTAAAAGTTACCATCTAAATCTTCGATATTGCAAGATTCTTGGCAACCCATCTCTCAATTCAATTATTTGCTTTTGTTGGATTTGATTTATTGATGATGACGATGATGAGTTCTACCCGTAGAATCTTAATTGTGACATGTTTATGAATTTTTATGTTTTCTAAGCTTGCCTATTTTGGTAATTTTGTTAATTGATTTGGTTTGGGGTTTGATTCATTGATTGGGGATTTCTCGGCAGGAATTTACTTGGGGCTTATTTGTTTGGGGCACGTGATCAATGAAAATTTGCTTGGGGCTTAATTGTTCTTAGTTATTTATGTGGAAATTTTTGTTTTTGAACTGGTTTGTCTTTGATTTATTTACAAGGGATTTTCCTAATTAGGGGTTTGAATTTTCATGTTTCTAAGATTAATTATGACATAGAGATATAGTTAGAAATTTGTTGGGGATTTGATTTAGAAACTCTTGCTATTGAGAATTTGATTTCAGATGTTTTTGCTACTATTTTTATTACTGGGGATTAGATTCTTATTGTTCTGATTAACCGTATTCAATGAGATCTTCTAAACAGATGGTGCTTGATGGCCCTGGAACTATATTTGTTTTGTTTAAGAGTCATAAGACATCATGAATAAAGCATAACATGCTACCTCAACTATTTCTCCAGGATTGTTAAATAATTTAAATTATTGTGCAGTTCTTTCCTCTCCTTTGGTGTTTGTTCATGTGCCGTTTTGCAAAAATACACTATAGTCAGCACCATGACTTCGTTTCATGTTCCTCTCAAAGTATTTGCCTTTGATGAGAATGGTTCTAGATAACCATCCTTTACTACCAGTTGGACTTAGTTTGACACCCTATATCATATTTCAAAGTTATAGTCATCTGAGCCGAGATCTCAGCATCTTGTCATAGAAGAGACCGAGGCAAGATCTCGCTGTGCATCAGACATAATAAGTGATACGGCCATGTCTCGTACCCAATTTGCTGCCATATAGTGCTATTTATTGGCAAAATATTGGGAAAAAAAGGAGATATAACAGTCCAATTTGCCATTTAACCTTTTTGAAGTCTTGAATTAGTTAATTGTTATGTATCACCCAAAACTGCGCTGTGACCTCATAAATTGAGATGTTGCCATGACTTTCAACCATGCCCTATATTATGGTTTGCCGTTGTAAACATAATTGACTCTTTGGATGAATCTGATTAAAGTGAAGGTGGACATAATTTTTTGGTGAAGAATGCAATGATATTTTAATCAAACACAAACTTGGGTAAAATTTTGGTGGCTTCAATGTCATGATTCTGATTTGGTGGAATGATTTGACAGTTTTGTATCATTAAATTAAAAGGAATGTCATGGGGTCTGGGTTTGACCAAAAGGGAGAAAACTGTTACGGGCATCTAAGCGGTTGTCATTCACTGGGTATTATACTATTATGAGTGTTTTATGGGAATTTTTTGTGGATGTGATGGCATCATTGATCATTCTTTTCCTTCTTTCATCTCTTGCTTAATTTTTTCCCCAAAGAATTTCACAAATTTCACCGATAGCATATAACTATAGAATTTAATTGCTTTTGCCGCCACCTAAGAAGCACGGATACTTCTAGAAAGTTGATGTACTGGTGTTACATTGGATACCTATGCTTATCAAACACTTCAGAGATACACATATTGATAACTTTTTATGTACATGATAGAAACTTGTAATCAAATAATAAGGTAAAAATTATATTAATTTACATTTATTAATTTCGTATCAATTTTTTTTTTTATTTTAGGAATTTTAGGATCTAAAACTTCTAATTTGTTTGTAAATAAATTTTCTTAAAATAGATAAAAATAAAAGATAAATATATTTTAGTACAAAAATGAATATATAATAGTTTTTTCTTATCTATATATATAAAATTATATATTTATCACTTAATGTGCCCCTACTGTATTGTATCCTACTAATTTTGAAAATTAACGTGTTGGCATATTTGTACTGTATCATTACTATCATACCTATATTGTGTGTCCGTATCCATGTTTCTTAGGCTGCCATTATGGAAATTGTATCTTATCGAGGCACAACTTCAACAGAAAAACAAGATGAGAATTTTTTCATTATACAACTATGTTTGTAGAAATGATAATATGTATACTGGAATTCAATGGTTTATGATTGCATAGGGTTCACCTTATGCTCCCCCAGTTCATGTGCAACTTTATTATTTTCCTTTACTGTAGACTTGTACGAATTCTCAGGCTTACACCTACTTAATTTTGCAGATTGGAAAAATTGGGAGCTTTAGAGTGGAACAAGGTAGTGCATGAACATCAGGGATGGAGACTTATCTCTTGTATCTGGTTACATGCTGGTGTTATTCATCTGCTGGCAAACATGTTGAGCTTGGTGTTTATTGGGATCCGACTTGAACAACAATTTGGCTTTTGTATGTTATACCCTTCTGTGCTGCTTGAACGTAGGATTGTCCCTTACCCAAATTAGCATGCAAGAAAGAAGATCATTATATTTTTCCATTTGGTGAAGAGATGAGATGTGGATGTTTACTATGGTTTCCTTGGGGTCTAATTGCCAACTGGGTTTGAAATCTTTGTTGAGTTTTGAAACAAGTCCTTTCTGGTGTTTGTTTAAAATAGGTGGTGATTAGCATAATGCATGAGATCATTTTGGATAAGAAAGAGTTAAACAATTGATAGATTCATAAAGGTCCATTTAATGGCAAGGGCCATAAATTCATTTTTGTTTTCACTCAAATTTTTGGCGAAACTATTCCTTTCACTGGATTGTTTTTCTAAGTTTTTTTGTGTTTGTATGTTATAATCTAACCAAAACCGAGTTAATTTTTAATTTTACCCCATGGATAGATATCTTTGGCAAACCTTTGAACCATAATTGTACCCGTTATGAGATTCTTGTCTCTTCATTTTTATTATCTTATTCTTAACGAATTTGTCATGTTATCCTTGTGATCTTCTACTTCTTCCTTTATTTATTATTTTTTGGCATGTGGCAGTGCGAGTTGGGGCAATCTACTTGTTGTCAGGATTTGGTGGGAGCATACTCTCTTCCCTTTTCATTCAACGCAGCATTTCTGTTGGTGCTTCTGGTGCTCTATTTGGACTTCTTGGAGCAATGTTATCAGAGCTTCTTACTAATTGGACTATTTATACCAATAAGGTATATTCAGATATTAAAATTTTCCCGCTTTCTTTCAAGAAGAGTAAGAGAGCGGTGATCATGAATCCATAAAAATTAATAACTTGGCATATTTTGTGCAGGCTGTGAATGCAAACCAATTTCCCGAGTTTTAATCCCATTTACTAATTCAGTCATCTCTTAATTTGTAGGCTGCTGCTTTATTTACCCTTGTGATCATCATTGTCATCAACCTAGCAGTTGGAATTCTTCCACATGTTGACAACTTCGCACACATTGGAGGATTCATGACAGGTTTTCTCCTGGGTTTTGTATTACTACTCCGCCCCCAGTTTGGTTGGATGGAGCGCCGAAACCTTCCAGCTGATGCTCGTGTCAAATCCAAGTTCACGGTTTACCAATACATACTCTTGGTGGTTGCTCTGGTTTTTCTAATTGTTGGGTAAGCATTAAACACCCCAAGTCCTAATCTTATCATCTTCTGGAATTAAATTATTGCATTTGAAGGCACATCATCTATCGCGCTTCTGTCAGAACTTCCATTTGCCTGGGAAGACGGGTTAAAAAAAAAAAAAAAATTGGGTTGTCAAAAGGCTTGCATAACATTTGTAAAAAATGGGGTATGGTGCCTTGGGGCCTGCCATACCTTTTATCAATCAGGAACAAAAAATAAATAAATAAATAAAGGTTTGCATAACATGGTCAATTCATATTAAAGAGAAAGAAAAAAAAAAAAAAAGGAGGAAGAAGAAGAAGAAGAAGAGATGGTTACACTTCACCCCTAATTAAAGCAAGGGGGACAGTTTTATCCATTTATCCTTCATTATTTTCTCAGGACCTGCTCATTTATCATCCTTCAAGTTCGAGATGGTGATTCTAGCTTTGTGCATTGCTTTTATAGTTAGGAGAGATGAGCACCTTACTTTTCCCTTGTGGCAAACCCAAATTTTGATTCTTTTCCTGGGTGGATGAATGCTGCAGATTTACAGTGGGACTGGTAATGCTGTTTAAAGGGGAGAATGGAAACAAACACTGCAGCTGGTGCCACTACCTCAGCTGTGTGCCCACCTCAAGATGGAACTGTAACAACTGATCTGCAACTAAGTACTTAGCAGTTTTTTCTTTTCTTTTCTTTTTTTGGCTCCATTCAATCTATTCTTTTTTGCATTCACTGCTTTATCTGATTCAGTTTTCTTTGTTGCGATGATTTACTTTATTTTATTTTATTTTCATTTTGTAAGTTTCTGCTAGTGTACATTCATACTCTGTGTAGACAATCTAGAAGTCTTGTACCTGTTAAAATTCACATAGGGATCTATTCCCATTATGTATGCTAGTTTCTGCTAGTGTACATTCATACTCTGTGTAGACAATCTAGAAGTCTTGTACCTGTTAAAATTCACATAGGGATCTATTCCCATTATGTATGCTAGTTTACCAGTTTCAGGAAATTCAGTTATTCTCTTCTCATATGTGAAGTGGTTTCTTTTTTTTTTTTTTCTTTTTAATTATGATTGTTATAACACGTAATTAAATCTCTTTAGATTCTACTTTGACTCAAAACTCCAGATGTTTATAGTGTGTGTGGGGACTTGATGGTGGGTTCAGAGATTTTGTTGAGAGGAATTGAGTTAAAAATAAAAATTAGGTTTAACTACATATATTTTGAAATTGATTTTATATAATTACATCAATGATTTTAAGGTTATAATAATTTAATTCTTTTGATCACACACCTAATATTGGTGCGATTCTTCATAAAATTGTAATGTAGATAATCCTTTCACCATCAGCAGCTAACCAAAATTGTAATGCAATATTGCAACTACTCAAGGTAGTTGTGGATTCTCAATTATTCATAGAACAAATTTAATTTGGTTGGTGACGATGATGACGACTGGTACAAGCGATTGCACTTGACTAAGTTCTTGTGGTTTTCAATCTAAATCCTACGTGAAGGGAAAGTCTAGGAATTCATACGACTCTTATTCTTCCATTTTTTTTGTTCCAAACCATTCTTTGAATTTTTCAATCTTTTTTTTAATTTCATCTGTTTATTCATTCAATTCACAGTCATAAACGAGACGGAAAGATTTCTATTGGAATTTTCATCTAAATTCATAGTAGTAGGGCAAATTAGATTAAATGTTACAGTTATCGGTGAAATAACAATAATAATAATAATAATAGTAGTAGTTGTCGTCGTCGTCGTCGTAGTAATAAAAGAAAGAAAGAAAAAAATACATAACAAACACATATTTAACGTGTTCTTATAATTTTGTTTGGGTACGAGTCCAGTAAATTTTGATTTCTATTCAAGAAGTTTAAGAATGAAATTGGGATTAACACTCCGCCTGAATAATGTTACCAAAAATAGCCTAAAACCCACTTTCTTGCTGGACCGTCTAGGCCTAATGTCCAAGCAACGGTGTCCATGTAACCCACCGTTAGAATCTTCGTAAAGGCAACGGCTTGCGTTTGGAACTTGAGCCTGTAAACCTTCACATCCATTTTGCTATGTTGAGCTCACATTCCACTTCACTCGGCTTCAACATTTGCCGTCTTACTTGATCCTTAGGCTCCATATGTTAACCATTAGCTTTGCCTTGTTCGACTTATTCGAATTTGGCTTGGGTTATTAATACTCAATTCAAACTCAAACTTAACCCAACGAAAAAAAAATAATTTAGATTCGAGATTGGTTCGCAGATAATTTAATTAAACAAAATGATATCATTTTAGTCAATGTAATAAATAAATATTATAAAAATATATATAATTTTATTGAACCAACTCGTAAGTTATCAAGTAAAATTTTCTGAGCTCGAGCTCAATCTTAATTTTAAACAAGTCATAAATTGAGTTCGAACTTATTAAGGTTATGAATCGAGTTCAAACCAAACTTTTTTCGAGTTGAGCTTGGAGCCCAGCTCATGGTTAGCCCTAATCTTGTATAACTTTTTAAACCAAAATTTTGTTTTTCTTTTTGTTTGGTAGTTTTTATACATATCATTCATAATCGTAAAAAATTTACAAAAACAAAAATAATTAAAAATAAAAAATTAATATACAAGTAAAAAAAAGATAATTTTGAAAAAAAAATTATTTTTATATGTACATGGATTTTCGTATTTGGAAACAATTTTTTGCAATAATTTTTTTATTATATGGAAAATATAATTAAAATTTACCAAATAAAAATTATTTTTTTATTATATGAATAGTATATTTAAAGGCTACTAAACAAAAAAAAAATTAAATAAATTTTGGTGAAAAAAGTTATATAACATGGAAAAATTGATTAATAGTTCCTAAAAAGAGTATTAGTATATATGAGTCACAATTGCAATAGTAATTATGTTAATTATAAGGATGTACTCTTGCTTTTATGGATGCCTCGTTAAATTAAGAATACCAAAAAAAAAAAAAAAAATGAAATTATATGTTTAAGAAGGAATATGCTAAATGCAATTCACTAATATTTGCTACACTCAACCCCATTTCGCAAGAAATAATATTTTTTAGAGTATGAAAAAGTTAAAAGTAAAGTGTATTTAGTATTTTACAAATTAGATGTTACCTTTCAAGAGTTCCAAAGGAATTCACATTTGATAATATTTTTGGTCATTGATAACGTTTATACAATCAGAAAATATTACTAAAAGTAATAATATAGCTAAATATGAGCATATCATGTTAGAGGGAAAAAAATCTATAAAATAGAATAAGATAATTTAATATATTTTTGGAAAAAAATAATGTTTTGATTTTGTTGTACATCTAAAACAACAAAAAGAATAGCTGATGTTGAACAAGTTACTCTTGAAAAAGACAATAATGTGCTTTTAAATTATTTTCATACAAATATGAAAACTATATTTTCAAACATTTCATTATTTTTCTATTTGCAAAATATCAACCTTATATTTACCATTTAGCTTAGATTTTGTTGAGGTTAGTAAACAATCCCATTTATTGATTTGTATAGATGATTAAGCACCTAGCAAATCTTAATGGTCGATCAATGTGGGACTTACATGAAGTTCACATAAATCAACAAAAAAGATTATCTATACACCAGATCATAGCAAAATTTAGGTTTGTAAATGAACCAAACTCTTTGTAAATGGAGTCAAACTCGATTAGTTAAGAATTTAGCCCAACTCGTTCATTTAATTCCCTTTTGTACGGGTTGAGAGTAGCTATGTAGCCTTCCATTTGGCCTTCCACCTCTCCATCAGAAAGAAAATAGTCTTGTATTTTATTAGTCAAATTCTAAAATTTACATCCGAAAGATCCCTTTTAAGCAACTATGATTCAGATGATCTAACATATCATCTATACCGTCAACTTAAATTCATACTTCTAGGATTTAAATAGGATTGAACTCTCTAATATTGCTTTCTCATTAAAACCATAAAATAACTTAGTAGATAAAACTCAATCTCCCATAAAATTGGCTACGAGTTCGATTCTTGTTGGGTGGGGTGAGATTGGGTTGTACATTACCATGAGATGTAAAGTTAAATGTTTTAAAAAAAAAATTTCTATCTCAATTATTATTATAACTATAAATCATAATTCAAAAATAATTATTCTTTGAATGGTATCATCCTCAATAACAATATCTCAACTTTATTTGTTATATCGATAAAATTTAGTAATTATACGTTTACAACATTTCTAATTACATTTGAAATATGTAGAAATAACATTTTATTAAGGTTATTTTTACGAGAAAACGAATTTGATTGTGATAAATTTTAACAAACGAATCGTATCAGACTTGTAAATTCGAAACTAGGATTCGCAGCGAATGATCAGTGACCCCTCAAGTGAAAAAACCGGGATGTCATTGTAGACAGAATTCTTCAACGCCCGGAGCGGAGGAGGGGGGTGGGCGGATTGAAGTCCATGACGCTGTCGTCGGACTATAGCCAAGAATGGCAAACGGGGCATTCAATTAACTACCAGTAGACATATTTGGTCGACTACGTAGTACCGTGACCCGACCGGCAATCAGTGACCATCCCCACCGACATCTTCAGCCTCCTGTCCTTCATTCATTATTTAAATCAAATCAAGTCCCAAAAAATCTTCCCAACCATCTGGTCAAACCCATGTGGGCTTTGTCCACCATGTTCTAAATACAATGACTGGCCGAACACCATTCCCATTTGCCCGCCGACGTTTTGGTCAATGAATGTGAGCAAAGCTACTCCTTCGGTTCGGACAATCCCTACGTGTGAAATCATATGTGGTTGGTTAAATTTCATTACACCAACGTTAAAGTGAGATGGCATATGCTTTTATGCATTTTTTTAAAATTTTTTGGGTCTATGATCCGAATAAGTCCCTATCGTTTGAAAAGTAAAGTGGCAATACATTAAGATTCATGTGGTACGAATTCGTAATTCGGAGAGTAATATAAAAAATATACTACCATTCAAAAGGTATAAAAATAATTTATATAGAATAGTTGACTTATGTAAGTACTCATTTTTTTGAACCATATTAATTACCAAAAAAAAAAAATCGATCTATATTTGTTTTATCTTTATACCATCTTTTGTAACTAATAACGAATTTAGAAAAGATTAATTTCTTGTACTATTTTTTTTGTAACTAAATGAATCTAAAAAGTGAAGTAGCAATCAAATTTCAAAAATTTTCTAAAAAATTAGCTTAAATTTTAATAAAAATTCTGAACATTTTTAAAAACTCACACCCAAATTTTTTTCAAAACTCTTAATAGTGCCCGTTGTCTATAATTTTTTCACCTTACCCTATATATCGAATTCTATTTGCCATTGTTGTAACTTTAAAGTTCCCCTAATGTAGTAATATAAAACGAACGGTGCAAGGCAATGTTTTTGAAAGAGAGACAATGTTCTTGTAGCACATAACTCTAAAAAAATAATAATATTCTCGCAACACAAAAACTCTTATTTTACAGAGTTCTTTAGTGAAATAAGATTTCTCGTACCATGAACCGGAACGGTATTAAACCACTTAAATTCCTGTCATTAATTGTCTCTATTCTATGTTCTCTTCATCATTCTCGAATATTTTCACCATCATTTCCCATGATTTGGTTCGTAAATGACGACATACAATTCCACATCTCACAAGTTTTTGCAACTCCAAAAGTTTTCCAGCCACATGTAAATATAATACTAAATAAGGGGTGCTTACACTTTCTAACTACTAGTTAGATTCAGAATAACCACTGGAATAGAAACAGGGCCTTTACCATGGAAAAGAGATTATAGCTAGATATATTAGTTAGGAAGATTAGTTGGATACACAAAATGACTCAGACCTTAGAATGGCATCCTAATATCTGCTCCAGTGGTCGGCATTAAGCCCAGCTGTGTCAACCCTCACTGGCATTCCAAGCCTGTCCAAGCGACCAGAGCCCGGATAAGCTTTGTACACAAAGTTGGCGTGCACGGAAGAAACCCTCTGGGTGCTTAATCTTGACTCATCACGCCCATGAACTGAGTACCTTTTTGCCGACGCAGATCTCTCAAAATGGGGCCTTTGTTTTGGAGCACTGAAGGACCTGATCTTAGCCCTTGAGGATTCAGTGTAAGCCATGTAACTAGGGTGGTCTGAGTAACCACTCAGGTAGCTTCTCGAACCGTCACTCTTGGTGGGAGTGAATGGACCTCTCTTGGAGCTACCACCCCTTGATGAAGCTGAGTAGAACTGCGGGCTGTTGTTGGCTGAGCAGAAAGGGCTCTCAGGGACATCATCAGTTGACTTTAAAGGGTTTAAAGAGTGAACTTCACAAGAGGCCGGACTCAGGCCTGTTTGATGGGTTGTTGAATCTTTTGAAGTGCCGAAGCTATGGCTGAATTGATCTGAAGCTGAAGCGCGATGGGCAGCCTGATGGATAAAGATTTTGCGATTTGGTGTAAGTTGGGTTTTCCCAGTATCTACTTGAAGGATCCTGTCACTATTTTCCTCATCTGCCAGGCCAGTTTTTGTCAGCAGCCCCCTTTGGTCCCATGATCCCGCACCACTTTGGCTGTCCACTCGGCCAATTGATTTTGAGCCATTCCTCTGCATATATATATATATACAGGTGAATAATTGTAATTATACGAAGCATATTACAAAATCAAAATGACCCCAGCAGATACCTTAAGCATTTGCAACTGGTCTTGTTTTGTACTCTTTGATCGAATGGCATGTTCAAATTTCTCGGGGGTTGCTGGCCCCTGCATGGAATATCGAGGAAAACAAGTGTTATGAACCAATTTCTATATTACACTCTCAATGAAACAGCATTGGTATTGTATTCAATACGCCTAACAATTGACTTGTAATATTTGATAGTTTGTTTAGCAAACAGTGTATCTCTAACCTTACATGGTATTAACTTAACTACAACATGGCTTGAACTGAAGAAGGTTTCAAATGAATCAAATTATTCCCAAAAAAGTGGTTGACAATTCCTGAGAGGCAGTTAAGAGGAATTTGCAAATAGTGGTGTTTTATCATTTCGTATTATTTCTAAAGATTATTTTCAATGGGGTTGGATGTGAATGGGGATTGGATGTGATTATCACAGTTGTTAAACTGTAGACTACAGAAATGCTTGGGACTTCAAATTCTGGTTTTGATACTTTTAACTACTTTTTGCAATAAAGCATGTGCTTGCCATTTGATTAAAAGAAAAAGGATGCTTTTTTTAAACAATGCCTAGACTATGATATCTCATAAAAAATAATTTACAATTTCAAATTTGAATAATTGGAGGGAAGAATGAAACTTGCTTACAGGATGGAGGAATTGAGAGGACTTGGAGCTAGACTGTGGTGATTCAGAAATTTGAGTCCGCCCTGCCTGTGCACGTTTCTGGGCTCGCAAAAGTACCTGCATGCGCCGTAACATATCTGCAGTTTGCTTCCTCACAATGTAACCTCTAACTAGTGCCTGTAGCTTCACTAGTCCTTTTAACGCTCGCAATGCTCTCCTTGCCTTCAAGTAATCCACCAACTTATCAGCCACACCAATAAATTAGAAAAGAAAAGTTCGGAAGGTTCCTTGTATTAGTGATCGGTCTACAATTTTGTCATGCCATTAGGATTGCTTTATTTACTAAGATTTTCTTAGTATAATATCAAAAAAAAAAATTACCCTGAACTGAAATTTGAAAAACCACCCATCACAAAGCAAATTCCCAGTTAAATAAGAGGGCAAAGAAATTTGCAAGGAAATCAAGCAAAAAGGCCCACCATTACAGCAGTGCCCCTCTGGATCACTGTTGCATCATTAGTAGCAAGTGACTCACCTTGGCAATAGGGCCAAAAGGTAAGCCTTACAACACAAGAATGAAACTTTTAAAAGTAACAGACGCCTTGAAAATTCAATCAGAACCGTTGGGTTAAATTAAATTTAACAGTTCAGATACATTCACCTTTTTTTGAATTAAAATAGTGTGAATACATCTGGACCGTCCAACGGTCCCAAATCAATGTCACGGGGCTGACTCCTCCTGTTCATTCATTTTCCCCTAACCTTCCTCAAAAGCGGAATTCTGACATTTAAGACGACTAGGACATCTCACCTGCAGTCCCCAGTGAAAGAGAAAAGTTCTGCACGAGCCTGTGACCCGGTGTTAGAACATTGGAATACCCAACTGGCAATACTTTTTTATCCAGAAAAATGCAGAACTTCTCAAAAAGGGAAGGCATTTTCACAGCCCAACACCGAACTTTTGGTGGCATGGACCCTATAGTGTTATTAAATACCGACAGACAAGGAGATTCAATGACAGGTCAATCTTAGCTAAAAATTGTAGATTATTACATCCTAAGGGACTAAATAATTTATAAACTCCCATATTCAGAGAAGTCATGTCACTTAAGTTGGGTAAGGCTGCCTAATTACACTCTCCTAGACCCAGGATACACTTATAGATAGAAACTTCTTTCTGATAACAAGAAAAATTCTATTCTACTTAGACATAACAAGAAAAATTCTGCTCTTAAAAGCAAATCTTATGCTTTTATTAACAAGAATCTTTCATTCTCAAAATTGTCGTTTCGTGCTATGCACCCATATAATTTCTTAACCAAAATAGCTGTGCTCGCCAGCTCATATTAGAGCAGAGGCATAAGAAGGATTTGATTTTCACACATTAACTTCCAAAGATAAAAAAGACATTCATGACACAATCGACATCAGAGTATTTTGGATCTTTTCCAATTTGGGTTGAATAGGACATGCAAAGTCCAAGCCATCTGTACCCACGGTAGGCTAGATGGAGCTCTGATCTGATCCAAGTAGAACAATTGTGGACCCATTACCAAATCTGTGTAATATTGACATCTTCCCCATCACTCCATGCATGTATGTATGTGATCAAGAATGAAGGTAGTGAGGTGAGATTACCAAATGACACCCAGAAGGAAAATTGAAGATCCAAACAAAGAATAACCCAGAAGTACATAGAAAGATTTCAGCCCTCCCAAAGGTGGACCACACGGTTTCAAAACTTATTGAATGCAAAATCCAAACCATAACTCTTGTCACCAAACAATTAATTTTTCATTAGCAGCATTTAGCTAAATCTGTCGAGGACTTGAGGTTTGAACTATACCCAAACACACCCTATACGTTTTTCTTATGGTGGGAGGTTGGGAACTATTTACCTCGGCCCAAAACTTGGAAGAGGCGACAGGAAAAGACATTCAGGAAAACGATTAAAAAGACTGTAAAGGCCCCGCTTGATAAAACGGTGGACGGCGACGTATGAGAATCCCAGGGATGGCCGTCGGCGATGCGAGTGGTGAAACTCGTAATTATGTCAAAATTCAGGGGGCTGATTGTAAAGGAGAAAATTAATGAAGAATCAGAAAAATACAAACCAGATAGCCTCGGAAATGCGCCTGTATCTTCACCGCCGCCCAATCCTCCCGAACCCCACAGCTAGCGCCGGTAACGTACACCGCGGAGGTAGCGGTAGTGGCGTTGGACCTCCCGCTGCTCGTCAGCCTCACCACCTCCGCGGCGGCCTGGGCAGCTGCGACCGCCGCGTCGGCCACGGCGGCGGAGGCAGCAGCCACCGCGATCGCGTGCTTGTTCGGATCAACGCCTCCGTCGCAGTCAGCGTAGCCCGGCGTCGCAGGCCGCCCATTCCCGTTTGAGTAGCGTATTCTGTTGTCGGCGGTGTCGTTTGCAGTAGCGTGTTCCCTCTCTCTGAATGATTTGACGAAGCTCCACCTTCTCTTGGGCGGCTTCGCCGCCTTCTGAGACGAAGAATCCTCCTTTTTCAGGCCAAGTAGGCCCCGAAACCACCTTGCTGCTTTGCCCATCCGTCAGTGCCGGCGAACTAACAGCGCGGCAGCGCCTTTCGTAATTGGTTTGGACAGAGCATTCTCTCTCTCACACACCGCGCGAAGGCAGTTGACGACTGGGAGAGAGATGAATATAAAAAAAGCGTATGGGCGAAAATAACTACGTATTTATGAAAACCAACGTAAATTTTCAATGTTGCCCTCGAGAGTTCAGAAAATTTTCTACACTGTACCTGAAGTTTAAAATATTACAGAAAGGAGAAGGCAAAAATACTCTCTCAAGTACTTTTTGTATTAATAAGGTGTGCTAACGTATTAATCCACCGTAAAAGGCTTCATCCGACAATCTGGCGAATTTTGGGCAGGGGGAAAAAAAAAAAAAGAGTTAATTTTTGATCTGTAAGGCTTCGTTTGGGTGATCAAATTTTAGAAAAAGTTACAAATTTTTTTAATCTTTTATCAACTTTTAGTTATTTTCATTTTTATGCGTTTATTTTAAAATTTTAAATTTTACAAATTTATATAATTTTTCTTAAATTTTACCAACTTTAGTTAAATTTTATCAATTTTTTAACAACTTTTTTGAGCAAAATCGTTCAAACAGTCCTGTCAATTCTTACATGCCATACTAAATTTGTATGAACAGATCCTATCAGAAAATTAAAATTTACCTTCTAAACTCTAAAATAATAATAATAATTGGCATATTATATTTTTTTTTATTTTTCGCTAAATTTTGACCTTATATGCACCCCTTAATTTTTTACTTGGTTAGTAACAAGGTAATTTTTTTTTTCTACGTTTGACATTTGAGAAAAACAATTGTGACTAGTAAAGGTGCATTCGAGGCGGTGCAAAACTCTGAAAACTTTTAAAATTCTAAACATATTTTCGTACTTATCATACTTCATGAAAATTTTTATAAATTTATAAATATCTATGTATCTCAATAAATTTTTACAAATTCTAATAAATTTTTTTACAATCTTCAATAACAACTATAAATACCAATAATTTTTCCACAAATCTCAAAAACTTTTCTAACAAATTTTCAAAAGTTTGACTAAAATCATCCATCGGAATGGTCTCTAAAATCTGTCGGAACAGTTTCTCTATCTAATATTCTAACGTAAAAGTCAAAAAATTCAACAATTTTAAAAAATTTCTAACATAAATCCGTTGAAACGGGTCCAAAAATCCGTCGGAACAGTTTCTTTCTACAATATTCTAAGGCAAAAGTCAAAATTTTATACTATTCATACCTAAAAACGTAATTTGATGCTTGCGTGCCAAATACAAAAAAAATACTTAAACCTCATTTTTCGTTATTTTTCATTATCTTTTGATGTTCCAAACGGACCCTAACTTCTTAGGTTTTTTTTTTTATTAATTTGATATATTTACACTTTATAATTAAAAAAATTAAAATGATAAGAATATAATTTTAATTATTTTAAAAAAAAAAGAAGACAAAAAATTAGAAGCGAACTTAGACCTTCAAAAAAGATTGATGTATCTCGACTATTCTTTTATACGATCATTTTTTTTTTTGTACTAAAATATGATTTTTTTTTTATTTGGTAACTTTTCGCCTGTTGGTTAACTGACTTTGCTTGTACGTCAATTTTTATATTTTTAATTATTTTTTAGTTTTTTTAAAGAAAATTATGTTAATATACATATAGAAAGTTATTTTTGATGTCATAAACATCAAGTCATTTATTAGGAATTTATATTAACCTTTCAAAAAAATACCAAAAAAAAGAAAATCAATGCACCAAAAATATTAACTTTTAAACACAAAAAAATAACTATCAAAAAAATCATGAGTATCATTATTTTAAAAACTTAATTTAATTTTTTATAATAAAAATATTTATAATAAAATCTAAAATTAGAAATTTTTATCATGATAATTGGGCCATTCTCAAAAAATCTAGAAAGATAAAATTATTTTAATAAGTTGTATTCTTAATAGTTTTGTTTAAAAATATTTTTTATAAAATAAAAGTATTTGTAGTATTATAACTATATCTTAAATTAAATTTTTATATAAAAATATTTATAATATTATAATATGCAAAACATATGACAAAAAAGAAAATGGGACAATTATGTAATTTTAATTAATAAAAAATTAAAATAGAGTACTAGAAAAAATTAGTGGAATGTAAACAAGTTTACTTTAAAAAATATTAAATATATTTTCTTTTAAAATTTTTTACACTTCATTTTATCTTACAAGTATATAATATTTGTTTTTTTGGAGGGCGCAAAAATTAAGAAAATGATGCGTTAAATATTTTTTATATGGGAAAACAAACCCTACGCAAAAATTATATGTATATAGAGCTTGTTTGGAGTAAGAAAAAATAAGATAAATTAAGATAAAATGTGGTTTTGAGTTAATTTTTGTGCTGTTTTTTTTTTTTAAATCGCAAACCGTGGGAACGATTTTCCAAATCTGTTCTCACGAATTCAAAAAAATTTTAAAAAAATAACGACAATGGTACTCATTTAAAAGTTTTCGACACGAAAAATATAATTATATAAAAAATTTACACATTCGGTTAACCTATTTTTAGATTTTTTTTTAGTGAAATATAAAAATTGTTTAAAATTAGTGATGACGATAAAATTAAAAATAAATAAATTATTAGAGATTTATAAAATATTTTTGAAATTTTTTTTACTTTAAACGGGCCCATAAAAATTCAATTATTTTCGCACCAAAAATCAAACCCCGAGATGCATCAATTAATAAATGCTAGTCAAACTTGGACCGCTAGAACTTCCAACGCAATTCTACAAGTACAAGGCGGCAAGTGCCCAATAAAAGCAAAATTTGGGGGCATTGTCAGCTCATAAGTGCGAAGATTGGTGGTCCGTGGACCATGTACCCTTGCACTTGCCCTTCCTCTTGCCAACAGCAAGAATAATAATTAACCAAAATTATTGGTGTACGAAAAATTTTCACCTTATTTCTCCCCTCCTTCCTATTTGCTCCCTCTTTCATCGAGGAACTACCCGCCAAAGGCTCTTATACTTAAATCAGGAGTAAATCATAATAATAAGTACGGATGTTATAAAAAATCGAATCGATCGAAAAAATAGGATCGAATCAGATTTTATAAATCAATTTTTTAAAATTTGACTTGATTTCAGTTTAAAAAATTTTAATTTTTTGAAATTGATTTGATTTTCAGTTTTGGGAGCTTTAAAATCAAATTGGACCGCATCGAATCGGTTCTAATACAAGTGTGTAGCAAAATGTAGTGGTTAGGACTCAAACTCAAGATCTCAAAGTTTTCAAGTGATAACTTTACCACTAGATAACACCCACTAATTGCTTACAATGCCACAGTGGAAGAAACTGGGCCATGACTAAAAATTAAGCTAGAGGTGAAAATGTTTTTTGAGTTCATTATAGGCTTGAAAGTCACATTAATGTAATTTTTATAAGTTTTTTAATATATTAGGCCAGAATTGAATTTTTTTATATTGGGCTTTGCTCAAAATTATAGCCTACAATGGAAACCGGATTGAAACCGAAACTGAATGGAAATCGGACCGAAACCAATTGAACCGAAACTAAATTATATCAACCGGTTCCGGTTTTAAAATTTTTCAAACCGAAAAATTCGGTCTAATACCATAAATAGCCCAAAACGGAACCAAACCGGACCGATATCACCCCTAATAATAAGTTAGGTGAGTTGGCTTTAGTTTAAGAGTTGGGGTTTACCATATCAAGCTCTTGGACTCAAACTCTCTCCCTAACAACTTTTGAGACCAATTCTCTAGGCATAAAGTGCAGCAAGATTGATAGAACAAACCTTTTTGACTAAATGAATCATATCTAATTTTTGGTTGTGAGTCCGAATCTTAGCTGCTGCGCAAGTCCACCATTCACTATTGTACATGTTGAGAGATCAGTGCGTGTGGAACAAATCAAAAGAAATTCATTTCCTAGAGGTTTGACGTGGAAAGTAAATATCTGGAGATCAAATCCAGTGATAGAATCATGTTATGACCAAATGAGGACATGGCTCACCCTCGGCGGAGGGCCGATAATACACATACATAATATATCTTGTAATAAGAATGACTTGGCCTAATAGTAAGTTGTTTTGCCTTAAAAAAAAGGTATTTATAAATATTTCTTTTTAAAATGATTATCCAGTAAAAAATAAATAAATAAATATATACAATTTCAAAACAAGTCGTCCCATATCTTTTACTTTGACTCATTAGTAATAGATAAATCTTTATTCTTGAATTAGATTATTAATAGTTTAACCTAGTTAATTGAATAATTTTTACACGAGTCTATAAACGATATTTATATATTTGTTTTATTTTTTAAGCTCATGACACTTAAATAGACTGTTTAATTTTGAAATTGTATTTTTTAAGGTTGGGTGAGAAGTACTAAAATTTATACGAATTGGTTCCCTCTTATTTGAATTCCTGGCTCCATCCCTGATTAAATTCTTTTTAGAATGTCTGATATATGTTATTTTGATTTAACTATACTAATGGTAGGTAATATTAAATGCTAGTGATGATGTAAGTATTGGGGTTGGTAAAAAAATAACTTTGAAGTGATATTTTTATATATATTCTTTTTGATCATGTCCTTTAGTACACTTGAATGTAGTGAATTAAGTAATTATATTATATAATTATCAAACTATTTAATTTCAATTAAACTCGAATATAATTCTAGTTAGGGGTATTATTTATGATCGGGATCAAGTTTTTTTTTTTTCCTTACAATTGGCAAATATTTTTAAATAAAATAAATTAGTGATATTGTCAGAGTAAAAAATAATATGTTAAAGATCAATTAATAAGGTTTTTAATTATTTACTAAGATCCTATTTGGAGGAGTAAAAAAAATTTTAAAAAAAAGTAACTTTTGTTATTTAAGGTATTCTGCAAAACTCTGATAATCTTATGTGACAAGTTGTCAATACACTAACTTTTGCTAAGTTGATGAGATATATAATGGGCATTTCATTTTAATTTAATTGAAAAATTATTAAAATTTTTATCAAATACACAACAAGTGGTTCAAAATTAATAAAAATTTTTATTTATTTTATCAAATACATCAAAAATTTTACCAATTAACTTTGGTTTAAAAAAATATCAAAAATTAATTGAAAATTAAACACCCAATCGAGGCCTAGTTTGTCCTTCTTTTTGGGGTTTTTGGAGGCCGGTCACTATTTATGAACTTATAAACATTTAAGTCATACCCAAAAATCTTATTTGTGAATAAGTCACACTTGCAACAAAAAGACCAAAAAGGATATCACGCGTTTTTCACTACATTTCAAAACTGCCAGTTTTATCCGAAAATAGTGTACACTTTACTCATAACTTCCGTGACTTTCCATCTTCTTTATAAAGCAAGTAAAACTGATTTTTTGAAACAAAATCAAAACTGTTTGAGAAAAACCTAATTCTGCGACTTTCCATCTTATTTACAAAATAAGCAAAACTGATTTTTGGAAACAAAATCAAAACTATTAAGGAAAACAGTACCACATAATAAAACAATACCGCATAAAAAATAATACCACATAATAAAACATTATCGCATAAAAACAGTACCGCATAAAAACAGTACCACATAATAAAACAGTACCACATAATAAAACAGTACCGTATAAAAAAACAGTACCTCATTAAAACAGCACAATTCTTTGCATGATATAGTCATGCGGTACTGTTTTTGAACGAGCATGCATCCTAAAAAAAACAGTACCGCAGACATGTGGTACTGTCACACATGCGGTACTGTCGGTCATTCGTTTGATATGTGAACTATTTTTGTGTTTACATGTGATGTTTGCATGATAGAGTCGTGCAGTACTGTTTTTGAACGAGTATGCATCCTAAAAAAAACAGTACCGCAGACATGTGGTACTGTCACACATGCGGTACTGTCGGTTATTCGTTTGATATGTGAACTATTTTTGTATTTACATGTGATGTTTGCATGATATAGTCATGCGGTACTGTTTTTGAACGAGCATGCATCCTAAAAAAAACAGTACCGCAGACATGTGGTACTGTCACACATGCGGTACTGTCGGTTATTCGTTTAATATATGAACTATTTTTGTGTTTACATGTGATGTTTGCATGATAGAGTCACGATGTACTGTTTTTGAACGAGCTTGCATCTTGAAAAAAACAGTACCGCAGACACATGCGGTACTGTCACACATGCGGTACTGTCGGTCATTCGTTTCATATGTGAACTATTTTTGTGTTTACATGTGATGTTTGCATGATAGAGTCGTGCGGTACTGTTTTTGAACGAGCATGCATCCTAAAAAAAAAGTACCGCAGACAAGTGATACTGTCATACATGCGGTACTGTCGATTATTCGTTTGATATGTGAACTATTTTTTGTATTTACATATGATGTTTGTATGATAGAGTCATGCGGTACTGTTTTTGAACGCGGTACTGTTTTTGAACGAGCATGCATCCTAAAAAAAACAGTACCGCAGTCATGTGTTTAAATACGTAATCCAAATCTGTATATATTCATTCGATCGACGTTAATCTCACAGCACAAACTCGCGTAATCCGTGTGTATTCCTTCGTATATAATATTTTAACAAATTTTTATCTCACTATATGTTCACGCAATTGATAAGGAATGAAACAAAAACGGAAAACGTGATTTTCGGTTCCATAATTTTCGGCAACTCCATCTCAATTAATTATAGAAAAAGGGCATTTAAGTCATATTATAAATTATATTCAAAACAAACTCGTGGGACCCACTCAAAAGTATGAATTAAATACAAAACTTTTCACATTAATGTGACTTAAAAGCAATACTTTTTTTTGAGTGTGACTAATAACTTTAAAAGATTACCAAGTATGACTTGGATACAATTTTCCGCTTCTTTTTCTCTCGCCTAAAGCGACTCACCAGGACTCTCTTATCGAGGCCTGGGCCAAAGATCCATCAACTCTTTGTTTGCGATCCAGACGCAACAGGTTCATCAAATGGCAGGAGAGGAGGCTGACATCAATCTTAAGAGTAGTTTGATTTTGATCGAACGGTACACAAACAAAACAAAACGCTTAAAATTTTGATCGAACGGTACGTAAACATAACGCTTAAAATTTGTAAATTTATTTTTATTGTGAATGTCATCAGCCCCCGGGATCCGAGTGAGAGATTAGAGAAATCAACTCACACATTGATGGCTCGAATCAGTCCAGAACACTGGAATCGAAAAGTTCGAGCCAAGACAGAAACAATATCCTACTTACGTCAGAAGAAACCCCTGTGCCGTTTGGCAAGTAAAGATTTGCCAATTTTGCGCAAAAGTAATTGATGAATGCGGTAAACGGAGATTTAATTTTATATTTGGCAAAGAAAATCAGAGGGATAACTTGTTTGATACTCAAAAAAGACGAATTTTTTAGAATTTTTGTTTTTATTTTTTTTTTTAACATTTGATAATACCTCAAAAGTTACTAAGAATTTTTTTAAAAAAATAATATTTTTTTATCAAATAATCAAAAGTTCTTAAAATTTTTCAGATTTTTCTAACTTTTTACTAAATTACTAAAAATTTTTAAAAATTATTAAAAATTTTAAAATTTTGCTAAAAGGCATGAAGAATTGCACTAGCAATTCTTGTTACGAAATTACTAAAAATTTCACTTTAAAATGAGTCTTAATTTTGAAAGAATTAATAAAAATTAGGCGCCACTCGATATACTTGTTTTGAGTTTATTTTTAATTTTATAATTTTAAAAATAAGGAAAATAATTTAAAACGTATTTGATTACTTGTATTTTCAAAATTTATTTTAGAGAATAAAAAAATTGGTTTACACATGAAATGCAAAATGATAAAAGTCATTTTGAATATTTTCAACCAAAAATAAGAAAAATCTCAAAATACGAAAAATTAAAAATGTCAAATTAAATATATTTTCTGTTTTCCTTATTTTTAGATTTTCAAAATATAAAACATATAAAATAAAAAATACAAATACAAATCAAATCGGTGCCTTAATTTTTTTAATTTTTTATTTTTCATAAATCAAACACAACCTCCACAAAATAAAGGTAGCGTTTCGAGATTTAAGTTTTAGTAATTTTTAACATTTTTTTGTTAAAAAGTTATTAGTTATAATTTTTAATATATTTAGTGAAATAAATAATAATTTTTAGTAATTTTTAATAATTTTGATTGTTTCGTAAAATTTTTGATAAATTTTAATAATTTTTACTAATTTTTGATAACTTTTAAATTAAAAAAAATTATTATGATTGAGAAAAAAAAAAGACAAAAATTTCTGACTTACCAGATGCTTAAGAGCAAAAATTGATAACCTTTTTTTTCTTTTTTTGGGTTGAAAAAGGTGACTCCAAACGGCACCAAGATGACAAGAGGGAACTATTTCCAAAAATGATCTGGGGCCCGTTCTGTGAATCTTTCGGCACAGGCTGCCACACAGGAGAGAAAAGTAACTCTTTTTAGAGAACAGGAGGTAATAGGAGTTGCCTGTCTTCTTCTAGACGGGCAATCAAAATAACCAGGGTAAAAGTCGGTAGCCTGGGGGCGGCGATCTCAGGATCTTACTTTATGAGCACAGTAAATCCCGTGATGTTTTGTCCCGGAACTGGGCAACTCTAACCTTAGGCTAGTTTGGTGAAATAATTTTTAGTAATTTTATGGTTTTGTAATTTCATTTTATGTTTGTTAATATTTAATTTTTTAATTAATTTTTTAAATTGATATTTTATTAAATGCATAAAATGTTGTTACACACACTAAGAAAGTTAGAAAATTTAATAGAGTGAGGCTATTTAAACTCTACTCACCGATTCTATCTTACAGTTTATTTTATTTTTTTTATCAATTAAAATTACATATAAAAGTATTTGGAAGTCTAAAAATTAAAAAAAAAAGTTAAAAAAATATAATGCATAAGTTATTTTTTTATTTTTTGTTTTGGAAAGCAAATTAAAATTTATTGATAGGAACCATTGGATCAGGGCTGAATGACATTTTTCAACGGTTAATTTTTATGTAACTCGTTTTGATAGTTTTCATATGTTGTGTTAGACTTTTAAGCTGATAAGATCCGTTGAAACAAAGATAAATGACCCGTTCGAATGGTTTTTGAAAAAAAGATTATCAAAACATTGATAGAAGTTGATAAAATGTTTGTTAAAGTTGGTAAATTTTAGAATTTTAAAATAAACTCACAAAAAAATGAGAACAACCAAAAGTTGATAAAAATTTATAACTTTTTGTAAAATTTAGGCTCCCAAACACTCTCATAATTACACATCTTTATTTTCACCGTATGATTTATATAATTATAATGAACAAATTATTGAAAATACAACTTACCAAAAATAATTTTATTTTCTCAATTTTTGACAAAAGGATAATTGCTACATTAATTTTTGAAAAAAATCAAATTATGACATTTGGGTAAATTACTGGGATAAAAATTTTCAATTCTCTAATGTTTTTTGAAATATATTTCTTATTATAAAAAATCAAATTAAGTTTTCAAAATAATGATAACTTATGCTTTGTTTGACAATTTTTTTGGGCTTAAAAATGGGCCTAAAAACAAAAGCTAGTTTAAAATGTCCACATCAGGCTTTCGAATTTGTGGATTGGGCCTGATGTTGCTTGATTAGCCTTTTAAATTTATTTGATGGGCTGAAGTAGGCCTTAGGATAATTGAATTCGTCTATTCCATAAATGGTGTACTAATTTGGAATAGATTTAATTGAACTATCGCGCTAAATGTAGGTTCAATTATTTTAAAGAACCAACAACGGTTCAACTATTTTATGAAGCAAAAAGGTTTAGATGTTCTGGGTTGTTCTTGTGTTGTAAGTTCGTGGAACCAAGATGGAGGACATTTTCCAATTTACACTATCCATTAAATCATATTTTATCTAATAGTAAATATGCAGGGATTCAAACGTCCTGAGCTGAGTATTAAATTGTTTAATCATGTTAAGATTTTTGTTCGAAAATCTTAGTATTTGAGCTTAGACTCATTAGTCCAAGCAAGCTTGGGTTCGGTTTGAGACATGCTTGATTATAACAAATGAGTCTACTCTTAAATTTTTATTAAATCTATTTATGATTTTTTAATAAGTCTATTCAGGGGTTATTTATTAAATCTATTTATTTGTTTTTTAATGAACAAACTTAATGAATAAGTTTTAAATTAACATGTTTAATCTATGATTTTTAAACAATTTTTCTAGAATATTAAAAAACTTTTATAAGTTTATTTACGAATGTTTAAATGAGACTGTTCAAAAATTATTAAACGAATAAACTCACAAATATTTAAATGAGACTATCAATGAGTAATAAATAATTTTATTCATGAATATTTGAACAAGACTATTCATAATACCATGACCTGCCACCTGAAGGCATGCCAAGCACTCAAGAACGCTAATATAGATATCAACATGGCATAATTTGAGAGTTACTTAAGATGTTCTGTAATTTTTTTTTTTTTTTATGTTGAGTAATCTAGATTAGTTCAAAGTGTGCAAAAGTATTTTGGAATATTCTAGAATCAGATAAGATGTCTTAAGACTTTTTTTGAAAACTTTTGAATATTCTAGAGGTTTTGGTACGTATAAAATATGAGAAGATTTTAAAATATTATAAATATTATAAAGATTATTAGAAGTTTCTAAACTAGGTTGGTTCTTTAAATTGTCTAGAAGGTTTTTGATAGAATAATGGTGGAAGATTTTGGATGCAAAATATTCATCATCTACTTGGAATAATTTCCATTGCCTATTGAGGAGGGGGAGGACTAGTTACAGGTGCTTGTACAAATTTGAAAACTTGGTGTTGGAATGAAGCATAGGGTCAAATATAAACTTTCAAAGTTCCGAGTACTCAAATGCGTTAGTAGGGCTAGTGTTCTTTTTTAACACCCCATTTTTTTTACATACTTCTTTCAAGATATTATTTTAGTTAAGAGTTACGTTGACTTACTACTATAATAATAGGTTAAGTGTGTAAGTGTTGCACAAGTTAAAATAAGAAAATCTTAAACATCTCACAACAAGGTATAAATAAATTTACTTGAAAGTATTTAAATGAGTCTATTTGCCAATTATGAATCAACTTGTCAGCAAGTATTTGAGTTGATTTTACGTTATTTAAGTTTGACTCATTTATTTATTTAGCATGAAAAATATTCATCCAACTTATCAGACTAATATAAATAAGTTCATTTATGAGCAACTTGTTGAATATTCATTTGTAACTCTATAAATATGCCGGCCTACTAGCATTTTTAATATTTTAGATGTTCTTTTTTTTAATTTATACAAAATTTGTTGATTGATAATTTTTAATAGAGAAATGATAATTTATTATTATTTTTTGGGTGATATATTTTGGAAAATTTTTTATGAGAGTGAATGGCTTAAGGATGATGATACCCCCACTTCACAAAAAACTTCCCCCACTCCATTTTTATTTATGTTATTTAAATGACAAAACTAATCTTAACTTATCGGTTTTATAGATTAGTTTCACTTATTATGAAAAATAATCTATTAATATAATTTAAATTTTTATAATAAATAATAACTTTTTATTCTATCAATATAATTTAAATTTTTATAATAAGAAATAATTATTTTTCAAAAAAATTTCAATTATTTCAACTTACAAAAACATTCTTAATTTTGAATCTAGAAAGATAATTTATATGCCATAAGTGAAATTTTTTAAAAATTATATATATATATGTATTTATTTTTAAAGTGCTCTATATAATTTTTTTAAATTATCCTCAAAATTTCATTATATTGCCATAATTATTTTTAATAAATTTTTTATAAAAATATTCTGACTCTCTTCTAAAAAAGGATGTAATTTGCATTTTTACTGACTAAAAATGTTGAGTTCGCTCCTGAGTAGGTGAGAATATCAACCGCTATATAAAATTTATCACGCACGAGTTACCTTCTTATTAAAAATTAAGAATAATATGGTATGTTATATTCATAGATTTTTTGATATGTAGGCAGATAATTGCTAACTAGATTTTTTAAATATTTTATTTATGTCATATGAATTACCTTTTCTATGATCAATGTTAGGATAATTTGATTAGTTAACATAACTAATTATTTTTTCAGTAAAAAATCTTTTTATTTTAAAAATTTAAATTTTATTGATAAAATAAAAAATTATTTTTTTATTACAAAAATTTAAATTCTATTAATAAATATTTTTTATAATAAGTAGGATTAATATAAAAAACAATTGAATCAAAGGGAATTTTATCGTTAGAATGGCATTAATCGTTGTGTTTAGAGTAATAAAAAATGAAATAAATTATAAATTTATGATTTATATAATGAGATAAAAAGTAAATAATTTTTAAAAATTTTTAACCTTTTTTAGAAATTTACAATAAAATAAGCAGAGCATGGAATGAAAAAAAAAAAAAAAAAAAAAAAGAAGAGAGAGGGACGGGGCGTGGGGAAGAGGAAGTTTCTGTGGAGGGGTGATATCCACCGCCCATGGCCTAAAACCCAAAAATTTTGCCGTGTCGACAGCTGTTGGTTAACCCCCCCGCGTCGGTGCTCCCATAACAATCAGTGACACAAAAAATCACAATAAAAATACAATTTGACGCATTGTCATCCGCACAAGTCATTCTCTTCGTCCCCTTCAAGCTAGATCTACTCAAATCAAAGGTACTGTTCTCAAACCTTACATTTCCGATTCTTCAACTAATCAACCGGCCCGCGTATATATAGAGTTATATATAAAAACATAGCTGTATATTTGCATAGATTTATATGTTTTAGGATTGAATGCTCTCTGATTTGTTTTTGCAGCTCGTAGAAATTTTGGATTTCAATGTCGACAATGGTTGAGGTAAAATCTGCGAACCTTAGTCTCGAATCTGAAGCAAACACGATGGGTTTGAGCAATGGCTCGAATACAAAGCCATTCAAGATATTTATAGGCTACGATCCGCGCGAGGATCTCGCTTTCGAGGTTTGTCGCTACTCGATCCTCAAGCGGTCTTCGGTACCCGTCGAGATCATCCCTATCAAGCAGTCCGAACTGAGGCAGAATGGGGCGTATTGGCGGGAGAGAGGCAAGCTCGAGAGCACCGAGTTCTCCTTTAGTCGATTCTTGACCCCTTACCTGGCCAACTACGAGGGCTGGGCTATGTTTGTGGATTGTGATTTTCTCTACTTGGCTGATATCAAGGAACTGTGTGATTTGATTGACGAAAAGTATGCTGTAATGTGCGTACAACACGATTATGCACCCAAAGAGACTACGAAGATGGATGGGGCCGTGCAGACGGTGTATCCGAGGAAGAATTGGTCTTCCATGGTGTTGTACAATTGTGGACATCCCAAGAACCGGGTGCTGACCCCCGAGGTTGTGAATTCGGAGTCGGGTGCCTTTCTTCATAGGTTTCAGTGGTTGGATGATCACGAGATTGGGGCTGTCCCTTTTGTTTGGAACTTCCTTGTGGGTCATAACAAGGTCGTTGAGGGTGATCCCGGTACCTTCCCAAAGGCCATACACTATACTCTTGGAGGGCCCTGGTTTGAGGCTTGGAAAGATTGTGAATTCGGGGACCTCTGGATTAAGGAGATGGAGGAGTACAAGAAGGCGGTGGAGAAGAAAGTGGAGTAATTATCTGTAGCAGGTGACTTAATTATCTATAGCAGGTGACTTAATTTCATTGATTCATACTGGTTGGTGATTAGTTAAGGTAATGTTTTGTGGACCTTTGATTTCTTAAAAAATCTTATATAAGGGCTCTCAGATCTGTTCAGATTCATTTACTTGCCAGATCGGGCCCTTGATCTACATTAGCGTTTTACAGGCATATCCTAGATGAATGCGATCTCCATATTTGTTTACTTTTATGTAGTTTCTATATTCTATTGTAATTCAACAGCCAGCTACTGTAGTAGCCAGCAAATTTTTTCAAGTATTAGGAAGGATTGTTTCTTGTATTTCTCAATATATATATATATATATATATTGTATCATGTTGTGTGTTATTTGTGGGAATAGGTGGGACTCATAACTCCGATGTTAGGGTGATGTTCACCTCGCCCCCAAGTTTGCAATTGTATGACCATGTGTGTATGTGATGGGCTGATGAAATATATTTTAGCATTATAGCAAACACCATCAGTCTTGTACGGAAATATTAGTGTTAATGACTTTTTAAAATAAGAATAATAAATATAATTTTTAAATGTTGAGAATAGTAGCTGTTATTAGCAAAGATGACGAGAAAGAATAAATATAATTTATCCAAGAATTTGTTGTTTTTATCAGCAAACCATTGCATCTTTGTGCACATTTTTCTTGCTTGCAAATATTATCATTTTTTTTTATTTTTTTTAAATGTTTCATACGCTAGAGGTCAACCTTAATAATTTTAGTTTAAATATGAATCTAGATAGTTTAGTTAAATTATATATGGGTTATAATTGGTGAAAGCAGTTAACTGCTAGATTTTGTTTTTTAAGTTTTTTTTTTCTTTTTTTTTTAACTAAAATTTGATTTTTTTTTTCAATTTTAATAATTTTAAGCATGTTATTAATATTTATTAAAAAAACTAACCCAAAAAAATACCTCCAACTAGTGAAATTGGCCCGTGGAAAAAAAAAAAAAAAAAACCATAACAAAACAAAAAGAAAGTCAAATTTTGATTCTAAAAAACCCACCTTTTTGTTACCAAACTAAGGAAGTCAAGTTAAAAAATGAAACCAACGGGTAAGTTCGAAATTTTCTAAGCTAAAAGAACTTCTATGGCTGGTTTCATGACATTCTTGATTAACGTTCTTCTTCCCGAACAGCACAATTTTTCATTGCCACTCGTATACGACCAAGAATTTAGAGAAGGAGATGAGAGAATTTCAAGAAGGGACAAAGACCATTCAATTTAACAAAATTTCAGAATGCCATTAACACAGCAAAGCCTCAGTCTTTAACTAATCTCTCAGATACAATCTAATCCATTGATCTAACCTCCACCCAATGGTCCAGATCAACCCTCTCCTAGCTAATCTAACAACCTCGACTGATTAACTGACATTCCAGTTTACGTCATTTTACTAATCCTTCTGTTCTTCAAGTTCATCTTCTTCAGCTCAGCTCATCTTCTCCAGCTCCGATACACACCACATTTCCAGTTAAATGTTGGATTGCATCGGTATAAAAATAGCATGCATATATAAGCATGATTATAGACCGTCCCAACACCCACAAAACAATAACAAATACAGTGAAAGGAAACAGAAGGAACTATCCACCAAGGGAAAAGAACAAACAGAAGGGACAAATTTTTAATACCTAAAACTATGTTGTTGGTAGCTATGTTTACGGCAGCTATTTGAGATTTCTTTAAATTCTAGCTGCTCGTTTTGACGAATTTCAAATCACAATTATACCAATTAAAACCACAAGCTTGTTCAAGGCTCTGAGATCCTTCGAACTGGCGCTACAAATGTCTGGATCAGGTCCACCATTCTCAGGATTAAGTCTTCAAACGATGGACGGTGTTCTGGATTGCTGCTTGTCGTTGAAGAAACAGGAATATTAGTAGCAAGTAAATTTGAGGGGAAAATATAGTTGATAGAACATTGCTACACCTTTGCCAACAATCCCCGATGATGGATGAAACCCGAGGATCTAGGTTTTCTGGTAGGTCTAACCTGCGGTCCATGAAACCGACAACTCCAACAACCTTTCGAATAGAAACAGTGCTTTTAGTGAGCAGGTGATATGTGCAGTGTTTGTTAACAAACGCTAGCATAAACTTATGAATCTAGTAACTTCAAAACTATGAGATTCGGTTTGGATAAGTAGGGATTTCAAATCAATAAATTTGAGATTAAATCGAATTAAAAATTAAAATATAAGTGATTAATTTATGCAATAATACATGAAAGTTTCTAATGATTACAATCAGAGTAGTGGTGCCACTACTTCAAAAAATAGTGGAGTTACTATTTTGAAGGATTTCAAATAATTATTTTTTTGTGATGATTTCAAATCTATCATAATTTGTCATATTAAACTAGTCAAATTCAGTATGAAATCTCTATCTAAACTAAAAATGTTATATTTAAGCAATTCTCTTTAAATAATTAGTACCAAATCCCTTAATTTCAAATCCATAAATACGAACGAAACCTGGAGTAAACTTCAATTTACATGGGAAAAGAAAGAGAGAGACCTGTAAAGAATTCAGGTGGTTCCATGGAATGGATTCGGTCATTAGTTCCCAGAGGATGACACCAAAACTAAAGACATCAGACCTGTTTGAGATAGAAGAACAATAAGGAACAAAATGAAACAGTGAGTCACAATCAAATGACTCAAGAAATTAAGACTGTTCATAAATAATGTTATTTTGATGTTTAAAGAAAATGGTCCACCAAGGAGTTGTAGTTTCAACATGATCAAAGTTATGAAACTAAATATACATCCCATTGGACACATCATGAAACTTGGCGTTCGAAGATTACTTTTCATTTGAAGGTTCATTTCTAAGGACTTCAGGAGCCATCCACTGAGGCTGCAATAATCAAAACAAGTCAACTGACTTAGACAGCTACTAGTTAAATGTAATTGTATTAGCATAGACATGAATGTTTAATAATTAATTTCTTAGGGGGAAAAAGTGCAGAGGATAAAAGCAATGATCTTTACCGTTCCTCTTCCAGATTTTGCTGTTAAGAAGGTTGCATTCTTCAACTTCGACAGACCAAAGTCTCCAACCTGACAAAGATAAAATAACAAAATGACTTGCCACTGATTGGGAATTTAACCATATAGATCTACAATCATCTTAAGACACACTAGATGGCAAATTCCACCTTGACAGTCCAGTTTTTATCAACAAGCAGATTGGAAGACTTCAAGTCTCTATGTACTATTGGTGGGTTTCTGTGGTGCAAATAATTCATACCTCTTGCCTGCAGGCAAAGAAAATCCAAGAAACTTGTGCTGATAACTGATAGGCTTAATATACAGGCACATGCACAGGCAGAAAGGAGGAGACAGAGAGACACTTACAACATCAAGGGCCATCCTCAGGCGGCGTCTGATGTCTAACAATTGATTGTTCTTGTGAAGTGTTTTAAAGAGGCTTCCCCTGATGATAGAAAGAAATTATTAAAGGCAAAGCAACTTGATTAGCTTCTCTTTACAAAAAGGAAACACATGGGAGAATGAATTCTTCAATTTTTTGCATTTCCCTGCAATATGATGTCACAACCAGAATTAGCAAGCCTATGGTAATGTATGAAGGTTTGAGATTGTCTTATAAGCAATTTCACTCTGATGTAACTAATTAAAGCTAAAACAATATGCAACTCTAATATCATTTTGAGTGGTCCTCGGCAAGAAAAGCTGTATCACCTTGGTAAGAACTCTGTAACTATAGCAAGCTTTTCCTTTTCTTGTGAATACACTGCTCCCATGAACAACAATACATTGGGATGTCTGAGTCTTCTCATTATATCAATCTGAAATTATATGTATTAGATCTTGGTGGATCAAACACTTCTTTCCTAACAATAGTAACCATACACAACTAGCAGTTTTTTCAAAGCATTGAATACCTCTTTTTTGTGGTCAAGTAAGGATCCCTCGCTGTAATCATTTCCTAAAAAAACCTTTATCGCAACATCCTGGTGCAAAATAAAATAAATAAATAAATAAATAAATAAATAAAATAAAATAAAAATTATTGCACCAAGATCAATTCTTATTGTGTTCAAATAAGAACATCAAGGACGTGTGAAACTTCTAGGAGTTTACCGATCCATTCCAAATGCCACGATATACAACAGCACATGAACCTGAAAGGCAAAATAATAAACTTCTAAAATGAATTCAAAAGCTTCATACCTCTACCACAGTGAAGACAATAAAATGTTACTTCATCAACTAAATAAATACTATAAAACCTAAGAAATTATTGTGTTTCCAAAAGTTTAATAGAAACAATTTCAAAACATAATTACAAGAAAATCATTCTTTAGCAAGAAAAAGATCTCCTTCTAAATGGACCAACGTTAGCACTTACTAATGCATATAATGTGTTTCCTCCAGTTTACCTTGCCCAATCTCCTCTCGTAAATGTAGGTCTTCCCAGTGAATTTCACAATCTACCACCAAATTTGACTCATTATCTCCTTTGCTCGACAAACTTCTAGGGCTGCTACCTATGCTTCCCCCTGAGCTTGGAAACTGATGATGATCTGTCTGTTGTTGTACTGCATTTTTTATCTCTGCATCAAAATGGAATCCTAACCTTGACAAGTGATCTCCCTCAGAACTGTCATTGCATTCTCTTGAAGAGGCTTCAACAGGAGAGTGCTCTTCAAAACTGTTGGGAATTTTGGAGCCATTTGCATTTGAATCAACTTTTTTAGCAGCACAAGTAGAATTTTCTTTGAACGGATCCTGTGCCAAAGGCTCAGCACCAACAAGAGATTGGGATGAAGTTGTTGCCTTTAAATCTCTTGGGCAATTTGGCTGAATTTTCACTTCATTGCTTATTGGAGCATCAGTCAGATCACATTGTTGAATTCTTCCATCTTTCTCTTTTGCATGACTAGTAATTCCCCCAGTATGTAACTTTGCCAAGTCCTTTGTTGCCTACAGTAGCGAAATAAGTAGCTTTACCGAACTGATATATGAAGAAATTCCAATGTTAAGGTGAATTTTATGTTTATTGCATGGCATCCCGTAAAACACTCTACATCGATTACAAAACCTAATCAACCTGGTTGTGTGTCTTGAGAGATATGTTGGATTTATGTCGTGCATTCTAGTTCTATAAAATTTTGGATTTTATACATGCATTTAGATTGGGCATGGTCTCTTTAGTCCATCAGCTTCCTAATATTTATGGTTTCCTGAATTGTGTATGGGAATTAGGGTGTCCAGGAATACCTATAAATAGAAAACTAGAGATTCAAAGACAAAGGGAGGCTTGTAGGGAAAAGGAATTGGGTTTGTACCCTTCCATTTTGATATAGTGGAATTATTCTCTCTTGCCATGATGTATGTATGTTGGTTCAAAACCATGTAAATTCTCCCCCCATTTTTTTTATTCTATTGTGCTTGTGATTGTACTTCCATTGTTTAGTAGTGTAAAATCCCAATAAAGTAGTATCAGAGCAACATTAGAAAATTTTCTTAACTTGGGAGATCAAGAAAATTTTGATTTGAATGATAGCATTAGAAAAGGGAAAAGAACATATTATGTCTGCATAAGGGAGTCAAAAATTGTATTTGTTGGCCTTCCTCCTGCCACAAAATCCAAGACAAATACGTTTCGCGAGGTAAGAAAATTTTGTTTTTTGTTTTTTTTTTCTTCTTTTTCCTACACTATTTAGGAGGGGAAAAGTTTTTGAAATGTATGTTTGCCATTTGGAACCATGACAGGTAGTTAAGAACTTCTGAGGAATAAGGAAAGTCAGTGACAACTACAATTTTAGTGAGATGAGAAAATTCAGATGCAAGTTCCTCTTTTATCGAGCTCCCTACATCAGTTGTGCCCATCTGTACGTGCAGAATCTGCAGGCTAAAATCAGACTTTCCTGTCCAGAACATAAAAGATTTCCTACCAAGTTTACTTTAATTGAACCATCATCTTGAAGAAAATTTACCAGAAGAGTAAAAGCTTACAGGTATTTTAGGTGGCTTATCTAATTTGACATCTTCTTTGTCTAGGACATTATCCTCTCCGTCCTTTGAACAGGTGCATACATTGGATGCATCGTCAACACTTTTTCGTGACAGAACTTTTGAGGCCTGATTAGTTTGAAAGAATGTACACAGCACTCATTCAGAGACCATAACAAAAACAAAATAGGAGAAGAAAAAGACTCAAATATGTATAAATAAGCACCAGATTGGAAACAGATGAGGCAATCTGTGGCTGTGGGTGCCACTGAATCTTTTTCAAGTTTAATCCACGCACTCTAGGTTGGCTATTAGCACGATCTTGATATGTTCTCATGTTTTCTGAGTTTATGTTATCAAATACTGCTGCATCACTTGAAACAGTGATAACACCAACAAGCTCACCTTCCTCATACAACGGGCTTTTTGTCACTATTGCCATAAATATTTCACCGGACCTCTTCTTGAAAGGGAACTGACCTGACCATGATTGACCAACGCGCAACTTTTCCATGATTTTCTTCGCAGAAGCATGATGCTGTTCATCAATAAGCAGCTCTATGACTCTTTGACCAAGTGCTTCATAATCCTCATATCCATAGAGTCGTTTAGCAGAATGATTCCTGAAAAGACGATTTGTTCCTTTTTTTTTCCCACCCTTTCATCTAATTACACGATCCAATGAAACATTAAATTTGCAAACACTTACTAACAAGCACTAATTTATTTCCTATATGAGCAGGACACTAAGATTATGACAATTCACGATCATGCAAACTGTCGATTTATGAAAACCTATGCCACCACTCAACGAAGATGACCCCCATTTTCTGAAATAACATCATTCAATATAATGCAGTTCCACTTAAATGGCCTTTGGACCCTATTGCCTAGAGATTTCTTTCAAATACTATCTAAAACTCATATGCACCCAAAAATTAAGCATATACCTGATTTTGGAAGGAAAAAAATTTGAAAAGAACAAAAAAAAAATCATTTTGAAGTGCCAGAATTGTGACGAGGAGCACTACTTTTGTTTAGAACAGAGACTAACATATAAGGCCTCCCACCAACTTCAAGCTTTGCCACCCAGAGTTTCAGAAATACAAGTACCTCAATCTGTTTGCATGGAAGACGGAGCAACATTTTAACAATTGACAATATCAACAGGATCGGCTTATTAAATAATTTGCATGAAATGTTGAATCATCAAATTCCCTTTACCATTCAAGATATTGAACAGGAGGCACAAACATAATAGATGAAACAGAAGGCATATCCATTAATATTTTGGACTCAGCTATATTTAGCTGATTAAGTTTTGGATATCAATACCGTACAATTTGATCATCAAACCAAGATTTCAAACTTTTCTCAAGGGAGAATTGAAGCAGCTCATTGACTTTGTGAAAGTGAACTTTTGATAACCTGTTCCCGAACATCTTTCAAAGTTGACGGTCTCTCACATAGCCACCCACTGACCCACTTTGTCACATTCATAGCTACCCTTCTATCGAAAATTCCAGTTTTTGTTAAACATCCAAACACTGTAATGCTACCAAACAAATTAAAATTTGAGCACTTCATAAATTCCTCATCAAATGATTCATTAAAACATGCACCATTTACGTTAGTACAAAAAATAACCCTGGACACCTAGCAACATCCCTAAGCATATACGCACTGAGCAAGAGATGCTCGGCAGTGGGCTCATTCAGTCCCTAACCACTCTAATTGGGGCCCAGAGCAAGAGGTATAAATACTAGTTAAATATGGCTATAAATGCTATTATAAAATAAATTCAATTTATTTATTATATCTTTGTTAAACTAGACAGTTCTTTATTCAACAAGCGGCAGACACAATATGACATTCGGGTATTCCTTATTATCACTTTGCCCCATTATCTTAATTCTAGCCATACGAATTGAATGCTAAGTGAGGAGTATTGAACGCAAAGTAAACTACTTTATATGTATATATATACAAAGATTATAATAACATTACTTTTTTCAATTATTTTTCCAATTGATTAATCATTCTCTCTTACTATAAATACAAAACTTAGTCCAAAAAATTAAATATACACATTATTGTCAATTGAATACTCGGGAACGAAACTTGGTTACTTGGTTAAGGCCACAGGTGGCCATGGCTCCCCCTAGTTATAATATTTTATCTATATATATGTGCTATATCTAATAAACGTTAATGTTTTAATAATAGCATGGTCCACCTCGTAATTGAAAAGTCTCAGTTACATATAAAAAATTAATTTTCATCTATTTCAAGACAAGCTCAAAAATATCTCTCTCCTCCAATCCTCTTGAGATTTCTTTTTCCAATACTGTTAGTCATCACCTTTTCACATTATTTGCTATACAATTTATTTCTCTTATACTATGAATCATCACCTTTCACATTCTTCGTTATAAACTCTATCTTCCCCTTATTTTCACCTTCTTTTACTTCATTATTCTCTCTCTCTCTCTCTCTAAATCATTGCCCCCTAGCTACCATAGCACCCGAAAAAAATTTTTCAGTTCCGGTAAAAATAAATCTCTGATAAAGAGTTAGTGTCTTTTTTTTTTTTTTAAGGAAATTTTACCTTTTCGGTTTTGATTGTTTCTATTCTTCAGAAAGAGCTTTACTTATATGATCAAACAAAGTATTTTACAAAGCTTGATGCTAGTCAATATTTTTACTGAAAAAAATTCCCCCCCCCCACCACCACAACATCCTAGCTTCATCCTTGTGGACACTTGCATTTTATTCATTGTTTTCTCTCTAGCCATTTTTGGCTTAACTATCAGAAAATCTTTGATCGGAGACTCTCGTTGACGTATTTTTTGTTTTCAGGGCTCCTTCATGTAAGTTCAGTTGAGGTAGTGATTACGTGCGGTGGTATTTTTATCCCCACATAATTTACATGCTTAAGAAGTAGTTAAAAAAATGCACATAAGATGTTTGAACTTTGACCTTTGTTGGATGAACTGTTTCATCAAAAATCTTTCAAACAGTAACCATTCTAAAACCAGACATCATATGTGAACCTCAAAGGACAAAACATAATAAGCAACCACAAGAGATCAAGTCATTAAAAATACTAATTAATAGACCATGATTAAGCTAATTCACTTGAAAATGGGTTTATTTACCAGTAAATGATCTCTCCCGATTCAACTCTGCTGACATAAACAGCGTGACCCATATGCTCCAACACGTTCCTGTGTGGACTCCCCGACGAGAACAACCCGGGAATACAACCCCATCCGGAATACGACGCCGTTTCACCGGAATCTGACGGCCCATCTTCGTTCACCCTCCTCCTGCTCTGTTCTTTCACCAGCGTATCAAACTGCTCTCTGAGACTCGCGTGACTCGCTTCCAAACTCCGAAGTCGATCCAGCAAAGCGTGGTACAGACTCGCTTGTGCCTCCTCGGCGTCCATTACGCCGGCGACGGTGGTGGGGGATCGCTGGAGATGATGGTGTACGAAATACGTATGTTACCATATATGACTAGTTTAATATATATTTACCAAAGGTGGTAGCGAAAGCAATGCGTATTGGACAATATTTCATTATTGTTGTTTTTTTTGACAATCCATTATTGTTGTTATTACCATTATTTTAATAGAAAGTCTTGGGGCTTACGGGTGTGCGCCACGTGTAATTTGCCGGCCAGGGGAAGCTATGGAGCGAGGACAGGTGTGACATTCTTCGGAAAAGGAAAGGACGAATCGGGGAAAGAGAAAATTGCCTCTGCCATGATTCCGTGAGATCTGAGATTGTTATTGGCGGCAGAAACATGATACTTTGTCTGAAGTTGTTCCTGATTTGCCACTGCTTTGCAGGTTTAATTGCATCGTACGCTTTTGGGGCGTTTGAAAAGGCAAACCAAATGAACGCAAAGCGGTATGAGTTGGGTTGCTTACACCCAACCAAGAATTCAATCGATTTGCAACTCCAAACCGGCAGCAATCAATGGTTGAATGAAAATGAACTCAACCAAGTTTGAGAAATTAGGCGTCCAATTCGTATGCTTCTTTTGGGAGCTGTTGGGCCAATTTTCATTGTACACTGTCAACGATAAGAAAAGTAATTGAAAATGTGTTTTTATAAATTATTTTAGAAAATCAAAAATAACTTTACGCCTAAAATATAAAATGGTTAAAAATTATTATGGGTTTGATTGACCTAAATTAAGAAGAATTTTAAGAAAATAGGGAGGTTGTTATGTCAGTCCCGTGACATTAATCTAGGATTAATATATTTACATGATTTTAACTTAAAAAAAATTAATATATTTGGACCGTTGAATTTAAATTTAACGATCTTGATTGTAAGTTACAGATCTGATATAGCTAAACTATGTTCGTTTTCCCAAATTCAAATCTTAAAATAAAAAAAATAAAAAATAGAAACAAAAAATAAAAAAAGAAATACAAGTCAAATGCCATCTAAATGTTTAAATTAAGGTTATTAAGGCTCTATTTGATTTGGAATAAATTTTTGAAAACTTATTAAAATTTTTAAAAATTATTCACTTTTTATCTCATTGCATGAATTACGAATTTATAACTAATTTCATTTTATTTACTTTTTATCATTCTAAACACACTCTAAATTTAACAAAGTTTGAAAATATAATTTATATTTAAATTAAATATCTTTTGAATATAACCAAATAAATTTTTAATCATATTAATTGCGAGTCGATATCAAGGTAGTGTTCAAATGGCAAAAAAGTACAAAATATTAAAGTAAAAGTGATATGTTTAGAAATTTGTTTGGATTAAACTGCAAAAAAATTGTTAAAAATTGATGGATTTTAATTTGTTTTGAGCTCCCAAATCACCTTTAAATAGTTAAATATTTTAAATTATATTTATTAAATATTATTATATCGGTTACACTTCATTTGAAACACATTCGTCTCTTAAAATTGATCTGATTTTAAAATAAAGAATTAATTTGATTTGATTTAGTAAATAAAATTTTATGTTTGGAATACATTTTGAGTTTAGGAAATGAATTGAATTGATTTAAAAAAAATATCAAATTTGACAATTTTAATAAAAAATAAAAAATATAATATATGAGAATAACTTTGTCTACTTACTTAGATGTTTTAAGAAATAAATAAATTCTTATTAAATTATATTGTTTTAAATTATATTTCAAATTATGACTTTGTTTGGGATGACAAAAAAACTCTAAAAAGTGATGAAAAACAGAGCTGAAGGAGGCTGCAGTAAAAAAATCAACTATAGGGGTTGCAGAATGAACAGTTAAAATTTATTTGCATTTTAATGACATGTGATGTTTGACATTCTGCATTTATTATACTCCAATCAAATTTTAAAAATTTTTATTTTTATTTTTATTTTGAAAATAAATTTAATTAAAATAAATTAGAACCATTAGATTAAATACAAATAAATCTCAACCATTCATTTTTCACTGCGAATTTTTTCATTACAGTCTCCTAGAATCCTAAAAACACTAAAAAATTTCAAAAGTTATTTATTTTCTTATCTCACTACACGAATTACGAACCTACAATTTATCTCACTTTATCTAATTTTTTATCATTTTAAATACACCTTATATAAAAATTCTAAAATTTAAGAGGTGACTCGTAAAATTTTATTTTAATTCTAAATATAAAAGTTTGTGAAAATTACCCTCAAACAAATTTGTGATCGAATTGAAATGGGTAAACTTCAGTTTGGAGGGTCATGATCGTCAAATCCTAGCCGTTCCCGCTCAAACATTCAACCGCAAACAATTTCTGAAAGTTCAAACGAAATCAGTCACCTTCTCTCCCAAACAATTCCTCTCCAAATCATAGCCAAATAGGTTTCCATCTCCGGCGACCTCGATTGCACAGCGAAGTTCTCGCCTCCGGTAAATCAGTGAGTCTTTTCCATCTCGTCTTCCTCTCTTTTCTATCTCCAAATGCCCATATCTGTGTGTATACACGCAAATGTGTTTCGATAATATTATGGTACGTTCAGAAGAGCGGGAGAGAAGCCGCGGAGACAGTGGCAGCGGAGGAGAATTATAATAACACATTCGAACTCTTCCTATTGCGCTGCTGATCACGATTATCAAATCCAACTCGAATGCACTATGAGAGAAAGCATATATGAAAGCGAGTATTTTGGTAAATCGAGGTTCATTTTCTAGCTATTTCTTTCTTTCTCTTTCTAAGGTACTTTGTTTTGTTGAATATCAGCAAGTTGATGATTTGTTTTTATTGGATTCTGATTATTTTAATTTAGAAATTGTAAGAGGGTGTTTTTCAATTGTGAATCCAAATGAGATCTCATTTATTTTTGTTGTTGCTGCTTTTGTAATTATTTTTGGGATTTTCAAATAGGCTATCATGGGATTCGATCGCTGTACATAAGTTGTGAGAATTGAAGGAGAACATTCTGGTTGAAAACTTGAAATGATTGAAGCTAATTAACCAAAATTTTGAAGTTAATATGTTAATTTTTAATGAATTATTGGTTTTGGTTTAGACATAATGCTGACACATAAGGGTGATTTTTGATCATCCTTTTTTCCCCCCTTTTGTGGACTTGATGTTGAGGATGAACTTGATATCTGGTTGTTCTGTCTGATTATCATCACTCTGTCTTCAGGAAGGCATCATAACCTTGAAACCCATAAAAGAAGCGAAAAAGTATTAATGCGAAGCAGAGGCACAACCATTCAGAACGAGACACTGATTATCATCAGTCATCACTGTCGTCACCATGTCCATGAGGATAACCACAAACAAACATGGCCACTGCAGACGCAGAAAAGAAAGAGAAGCTGTAGAACCACAGTTGCTAAAAGGATTATTACGAGTACAAAAATGGGCTTCGTGATGTAAGCAATTCCAAACCGCATGTTAAACAGAGAATAGCAGGAAGCAGATAGATATCATTACCTGTTACAGTTCATTAGACTTTTCACTGTTTTAGGTCATACCGCTTTGGCTCTTCCTCATTTTGTTATCTCTTTAATATATATATATATATATTTGTTATCTTATTTTTTTTTTTGGGGGGGGGGGGTGTGTGGTATGGTGGTTGTGACAGAAGTAATTGGGAGCTTTTGACTAATACTACAGCAGGCAGAAAAACTTCCCAGAAACAGTGTGTGCGTGTGTTGGGGGGGCCGGGACTGCTGTGTGGTATGGTGGTTGTGACAAGTAATTCGGAGCTTTTAACTAATATTATAGTAGGCACAAAAACTTCCCAGAAACCAAAAAAAAAAAAAAATTATAATAATAATAAATATTGTAGGTACGAAAAGGTGATGCAAAAACATGTATACTAATTGTTACAGAACATCTACTTTCATGTATTGATGATTGTGTTATATACGAAGAGCTGTGTAACCCTCCCCCCCCCCCCCCAAAAAAAGAAAAGAAAAGGAAAAAAAATATATATATATATATATCATATTTGGTGTTCAAATATAACAAAAGCAAACTCTTAAACTTTTGCTGTGATCCTCGGCAAAAATAATTTTTCAGCTATTCCTTTGTTTTAGGAGGAACCAACATAAATGTCTCCCTCCTTTCTTCAATCCTTGAATGTGTTCTTGATGATCGTCTCTTTCACCGCTCGAGAACAGCAACGGGGTATCTGCCTCTAGCCATGGATACAAATGACTTGCCTATGCATCCAAATGGTTTGTCTAAATGGAGTTATTTGATGGATCTTCCTTCAATTCATTTTTCTTATAGATCTGAACATGAAAACCATTTGGAAACTGTAGACCAGGAGTTCGGACAATGTCTCCCCCTTTGATCAAGTGCCACCTGATAATTTCACTTTCATAATGGGTTAGTCTCTCTCCCTCCCACTCTAATGTATAGTTGCTTAGACATGCTATATATGGATTTTTTTATTTTTTACCTGTACTTGGTAACCAGGTAGTGGATAAAGACAGCCATTTGGACTTTGGTAAAATCTGTTCCAACACAAAATCTCATCCCACCACCAAAAGCCATGAAATGTTTGGATGCACCATTAAGTTCCATTCCCTGTGTGTTATCATTTTTTTGTAAGACATAATGATTTAGGAGAGAGGATCAAATTTCTTAAGCAACACTAAAAAAAGATTTTGAGAAAGTAAATTCTTTCAGGTGAAAATCAAATAAACAAAATAAAAAACAAGTAATTCTGGAATTGTCAACTTGCCTCCCATCTCCATGGATTGAAGTCAAGGGGATCTTTATAGTTGGCAGGGTTCAAATGGATAGCTGGAGGACAGACCATGACCGCCCAACCAGCTGGAATGGTATAACCTGCATTTATCCCAATTTTTATAACCGATGTTTGTCAAAATGGATGCCTTCTTTCTTTGTATAGTCAGATTCAAAGCTAGACGCTGACCAATTAATTCTAGATATACATACCTTTAAAATTGATTGGTTTTAGTGCTTTTCTGAAAATTGCTGGAACTATATTTGCAAGCCTGGCTGTTTCATTGATAAACTGTAATTTATTTTGAAAGTTAGGACCACAGGAACACTAGTACGAATTTTATTAAGAACTCTTCTAAACTTATGAAAGAGAAATGCAAGGTTTCTTAACCCACCCAGAAAGTAAATTTCATTGATTTATATTCTTTCCATGTAAGTCCAGAATTTCGATTTTCTCGTCTCCTTAGAATTGCCTCGTGTTCTTCCTGTGGTTCCATGGATCACGTCATATTGGGGAACGGTATAAGGTAATAAGATTTGCAAAATGATGTTGTATTTTTATGTTGAAAGAAATTTTCACTGACCGTTAATTCCTTCAGCACCAAAGGATGGTCCAAAAGAAATTTGGTGGCCATAGTCAGGGCCAGGGAAGTTGTCTCAAAGCTGGCAAACAGCAACACAAACATTAAATCCAGAGCTATTGCCTCTGTGAGGATTGTATCCTCTTTTGCAAGTTCTTCAAGGACATAATCAAAGAAATCACTTTGCTCCTTCCTAGGCTTTGCCCGTCTTTCCTGTAACATGCTTTTCAGCATCCTCATTGCCTTCTTCCTTCCCTGAACGAACTCAGTTAGTCAGAACCAATAGAAATGGTTTTACTAACAAAATGAGGATTCCATATTAACTGGATATCCAGCTTGACGATTACAGTGAAGTCAAATTAAAGAGTGAAGATAAATTTTCCCATTTTGTAATTGGTCTGAGTAAAGATTAAAGGTGCATGCAGTGACTTAGTTTCCAAAAACTTCCAACATATGTTGGACAAAGTCTGTCATTACTCGTTAGTTGGCCTGATTTTCAGCTTTACTGGATGTATAAGAACTTAAATAGATGCATATTTTTAGTACTCATTACTGGTATAGTGGTGTGGCCAGTTTTTACATACCTGCATGCACTTGTGATATGCTGTTCCGGGAATGTTCAAAGGGAAGGAAATTAGTCCTTGTATGAATGCAACAAAATTCTCCCTTAGATTCTCAGATGACAGCTCTGGATCATGACTGATTAGTTTCTTTGCAGTCAGGTCAAATATCAACTGCGAGCATCAAATCATCATAAGAATTCAACAAAAAACTAGCATTAATTTCTAATGAGAATAAAAATTAGTGGTAGCATGAACTTACACTTGCAGTAGCATCCTTCAATTCAACAGACTCCTGACTCGACCACCTAGTTAAGTTTCTACATGCTGCCTGTTCAACTTCAGGGAGCATCTTTTTCAGGCTCTCTGGACCAAATAAATTCAGAACCATGTTCTTGAGGTACTTGTACATGAACCCATGCAAGGAACCCACATTCTGCCGTCCAAAGATCTCTGTGAATGTGTCTGGGTACCAGCTCTGGAACAATTTCCCCTCTTGTAGGAAGATGAAATAACTAAGATCTGGGTCTGTTGATATAATAACTGGCCGTCCCACCAAATTTGTTCGGAATATTGGACCATATCTGAAAAGTAGTGTTTGGAACAGGTTATAAGAAGATAAACACAAGGATGATAATTCTGGTGATGTTGATTGCACTACTTACTTAACATGTAAATCGGTCTGATAATATGTTTTTACCTTTTCATCCTCTCTCTGATGAAGGGAGGAATTTCAGATGTAGGATTGGGGGAAAAAAACTGAAGAGTCTCGCCTAGAAGTGGCAAGCCCATTGAACCTGGCGGGAGCCTTCCATTGCATCTTGGATTTCTCCATCTATAAACCCAATGTGTGATGATTATAACAACCAAAGTGACAATGAACAAAGCAACTGGCGCCATGTTTACTTTAATGGATAAAAGAAGGCAGGAGAGATCTTGAGTAGAGAAAAGGATTGTAATGCTGGATGGGCTTCCAGAAATGGAAGTATATGAGAAGCTAGGGAAATTGAGGTGGGAAATTAAAGTGGGAAGAGAAGACAATGAAGAGAGAGTGCTACCATGCATCTGAGTATTCAAGAGGAGGATACTTAAATAAGCAGGCTAGAATGACAATATGATAGAATAATAGTATTAAATTGCTTGTCTTTGTTATTGTGAAGTTGGTTGCTAAAAAAGCTGTACAAGTTGTTGGAGATAAGAATATAATTATCTAGAATAATTTTGTGAAGGAACTACCATTATTGTTTATTAACCACACACAATGAAGCTTACAGGATGTTTCCCCAACCCCGCCCTCTCTCTCTCTCTCTCTGTGCACGTGCACGTGCACGTGTGTCAGTGTGTGTGTGTGGAGTTTGATTTAGAGTATAAAGAACACCAAATTGCAGCACCAAAGGTCATAAAGAGGTAGAAACAGAAGTGCTCTTTCGTAGATTGAAGAAGATATAGGTTCAAAGAATCTGTCCGACTCAACTAAGTTTGAAACCAATTTTCAATGGGCCATTAAATTTTGCAATCTAGTGGGTTTCACCAACTTAATAAATACTCTCGCCATCTATGCTAAATACTTTAGTATCTATGCAATGTTGCTGCCATGAGATATACCACACGGGTTGATCTTGTCTTTCTTTCAATTTTTATTTTTGTTTTTCAGAATTAGATTTCTTCCTAGATCTTCTTTAGCTGTAGTCCTTATCTCTCGTCAAATTCCAAATAGCACTTACATCACTGGTAATTTCAAGTATGGTGTTTCTGGAATGCTCTGCAACTACTGTTTATGCTTTTGTTTTTCTTTCCATTAATTATTTCATTATGTTGTCAATTCTTCTTTTTATAACCTATCAATGTAGGTCAGCAGAGCTAGTTCATCTGTTTTTATCCATTTCGATGCATGGAGCACCACACCACTGGTCCTTTGAGCCACGGGCTCAATCTCATCCAGAAGTATTACAGTGTAGGTAGGTTACTGTATTGTGACTAACCATTTCATGCAATTGTGCATGTATGATAGTAATTCAACTATGCAGTGACATATTGGAAGAAGATTCATATATATAGAATGGAATTTGCACTGTTCAGGTCTAAAATGCACGAGCATGGGGATCCAAAAATCTTGTCTGGTTCTGAGTTTTATGATTTTTTTTAACACCTCGTGTGCAGATCATTAATGGAGTCAAAGGGAACATTTTGGAATTTATGGCCTTAAAGGTAATTCCAATTCTTTGCTTCAAAGGGTGTTTGGATTCTCATTTTTTTAATGCTTGCTAATTATTGTAAAGGAATCATGCTGTGCTGGATTTTCAAAACTTGTGCCGAACCCCATTTTGCATTTAATATGTGAAATTCCTTCAAACGAAACATCCAAACACCACCTCAGGTTTTTTTTCTTTCGGTGATTTGTTTCTTTTAATTTTTAATCTTAAACGGTCCCTTTGTCAGAGAAGAATTCACATCGTTGAATGGATTGCTTGATGGGTTGACACAGATTGCTTAACTGCTAGGCATGGTGTTGGAAAGGTCTCCTTTAGGAGGGGGTGCACAGCAATGACAGCTCAACGAGTCCTCCTTTCGGGACACCACACAAAAAAACTCCATATTATACAGCAAAAAAAGTGTTGCTATAAATTCAAGTTTTCTGGACCCAATACAGTCATTACACACTCTTATTCTATTACCCCGTCCAAATTTTCTTATCTGATGGATGGGTTGGACTTATGGGGTCCTACCTGTCTCGATTTGTAGAATAAACCAATCTATTGTAGCCTTGTGGGAACCCACATGAAGAGGCCCATATTAAGCAGATCAGATATGTTGACGGAATCAGATTAGTTACCTCGATATCTCATCAGTCTGCAAACTAAGACTGTTGATCTATGCGAGTTCCTGGCTTAGAACAGTTGACTAGGCTTTACCTTTCACTGCGGATGTGTTGAAGGGCCCTAAAGGGCCTAAACATGACTTACCCCTCATCAGCGGATCTGTTAAACTATTACAGCCACCGCAGCTTATCCTGGTATTTATGAAACTAGCAGATTTAAGATGGCATTAGTGGGCAGAAAATTATTGTTAGCCAGGCTTATTTCTTGTATCAGTAGTGTAGACCATACTTCTACGATAGTATTTTCCTCGTGGTAGGTAGTTTTGAGGGGGAAAAAAAAAAAAAAAAACTACTAATGCAGTTTCTTCTCTTCCACTTCCTATTCCTTCTCCATCTGTCTTCTCATCCTCCACCCTTTCTCCATTACCTTTTTATCCCCCCCCCCCTTTTATCTCCACCACTATCTTTATCCCTTTCTATCCTCCTTTCCTTCTATGAATTAGTGCCCATTATTAATTGTTTTCTTCAAGTAAAACAGAGTAATGAAAGGGCATTCGGAGAATTTTAAACGATGACGCCGTTTGGATTGAGGCAGACACCAAGTAGTGATCTTTTGTATATGTTAGTATAGATATATAGGCAAGGAGCAATGTGTTATTTTTTTAACTTTTTCTAGTTCTCAAATGAAATCACACAACTTTCCTTCGAGCTATTGCGAGATTAATCTGGTATATGTAGAGACTGTAATATTGATGTTGGTGCTAATAATTGTCATATGGGTAGCTATAGTAGACACTGCATGATCATGAAATTACATAGCGAAAATATAAATACGTTACGGTATAGTTACATTAATTCAAAATTAACCTAATTTAACGATTTTAAAATAAATTAATTATTTAACATGTTTATTAAAATTTTAAGATATTTAAGCATAAACACGAACGGATGTGATTATAAAACCAAACACATATGACTGCCCCAAGATGATGCAGAAGCAAATATATATATATATATATATATTAAATAATTACTATTAGGATTTTATTTTATTAAGATTAGATATTATATTAGATTTTACTTTATGAAAGATTTATTTTAAGTAATATTTGTTAGAATATTTGATTTTTGCTTTATTTTTAATAATCTTGAGAATGTATTAATCTATTTAAAAGTTTAAGGTGATTAGAGTTAGATACATTGATGAATATGAAAATTTGAGTTATTGAAATCTCTGTGACTTTTTCTTCCTCCCCCTCTTCTTCTTTCTTTTCTCTCTCTTAAACTTCTTCTTCTCTCTCTTTCCTTCTCTACTGTCCTACATCACAAGTTCATATTAGTGTTAAAATGTGCTATATATTATGGTCTACTCTGATAATATTATATTACAAATAATTATGATAGATGCCTCAGATTATGCCAAGATGAGAAGTTCTGAGGACAAAGTTATTCTTATTGTCTCTGCTGAATGCATCGGGAAGGCATGATCGAATAAAGCAACTCTAAAACATTGATATTTGTCAAATGGTCATTAACTTTTTATTACCATTCACTCCAATAGTCAACTCTTCGCTAAATTGTCATTGCATGTGATTAGCTAACTATGATGTTGCCGAATCCCTAGGGGAGCCATTCACAATATTCTCCTGAGATTGCATATGAATTTTCTAAATACATCTGTCAAAATTTCTAAATTACAATTGTTCTAATACATTTGTCTATTCACGAACGGACTTACAATGGAGCTGTTACCTGCATATATATTTGTATTCTAATAGATCCTACCGGAGTTTCACTTAATTATGCTTTTTATTTCCTCTCTTTTTTTTTTTATCATGCATAACATGTATCATAAGCTGGGAAATTGAAACAATTGAGGAGAAGACGTTTAACAATATTGGTGTTTGAGCATCTGTTGGGACCTACGGTTAGTGCATTATGGGTTCAAAAGTCGAATGCAATCAGAGATATATAAGACTGTATATATATATATATATATATATATTTTACCTTGTATGGGCAAAATTGCATTGTGCATTAGGTTGCCTTTTTGGTGTTTGAGCATTTAGATTAATTTATTTTAGGGTTAGAGTCTGTATTGATTTGTTTAAACTGTATAAAAAGATAATAGTCTCTTATAGATTTTACAGATTCTACCTGTTTGCACTTCTATTGGAAGTTAGATTTAAACACATAATTTTTTTACTAGTATTAAGAGTAGACTTGGAGCTGCATTAAAATTGTTTCTTTACGATTTGGTAGTAACGGATCTATGATTTGATACTTGTAAACGTGATGTTGAAAATTATAGATAAGAGGTGTTATTAAAATTTTAATAATAATAATAAGGGAAGCAAGTATTAAAGAGTAATCAAATTTTTTGCTCTTTTTTTTTTTTTTTGAAGCTGGGTGGTCTCTGCCACTTCCTAGATCCATTATTGTTTAGGTCAAGTGTTTGGCCCTTATAATCAACCTCCTTACTTACAGAGGAAAAGTTATCGATGCATTAAGTTGTCATTTTTTATTTTAATAACTAATACCATATTCAAACTTAATATAGGTTTAATGGAAGTAATTGCTTTCACTGGTCAAAAAAATTACATCAATAGCTTGTTGCTATTACTTTTGTTTACTTGAAATTTTTTTTTTTTGGTTATATTATTTTTATACTTTTGTCCCATAATTTTGTCACATTTGATTTACCAGAAAATTCTATGTCAGTCCTTAACCGGTGGTCTGGAAAATTTATTTCGTATGGGTTATATTGGTTCCGCTTGGAGTAAGAAAAAATAATATAAAATAAAATATAATTTGGGGTTAATTTTGGCACTGTTTTTTTTTTTAAAGTCACAAATCGTGGGAAAGGTTTTTCAAATCCGCTCCCACGGATTCAAAAAAATTCACAAAAAATAGCGATAATGATACTCGTTTGAAAGTTTTCGACACGAAGAATATGATTGTATAAAAAAATTTATAAATTTGGTTAACTTATTTTCAGATTTTTTTATTTTTTTAGCGAAATATTGAAATTTTTTGAAATTAGTGATGGCGGAAAAATTAGAGGTAGAGGGGTTGTTAGAGATTTATAGAATTTTATGAAATTTTATTTTATGCTAAACGGGCCATTGTAAATATACAACACTGAATGGAAAGTACAAAAACAATTGGTAACACAAAAGAAATTACAAAGGCTAGAACACAAAAATAATTAATTCAATTTAGGAAGCGTTTGAAGTAATAAAAAATAAGATAATATTTGTGTTCATAATTTGTATAATAAAATAAAAAATAAATAACTTGATTTTCAAAAATTTTTAAAATTTTTTAATATGTTCAATGTAACCAATAGATGTAGATACCTAACTGCAACCATATATGTACATAAGCATAAGGTGGTATTAGAATAGGGAGTCTATATATATATAAATATATATAGACACGTATATGTATGCTCTTATCTCATGGGTGACCATATGCGAGATCAATGCTTTCCAGCTAGTCTCTTAAGCCTTCAAATCTGAAATCGCGCAACACCGATCCAACAAATAGGGATGAGATGATGCAAAACTTAAAACGCGTAAACTGACTTTTTTAATGCTCTGCCTAGGATGATAAAAATTTTTTAAAAATGATAAAAAATTTTAAAATTTATTTTTTTATTTTACTATACTAATTACGAATTTATTATTTATTTTATTTTATCTCATTTTTTATCACTTTAAATGTACTAGCAGTGTGTGATTTATGAACGTTTCAAATTTTGCCTTATTCAAAATTTAGCGCCACGTACCCAACCCCCGTGACGTGTCGACACATAGCATCGTTAACTTCTGAATATTATTTTATTTTGTTTTATTTTTTTAATGTCACGCTGATTGAACAAGTGATTATTATAAAAGCAAAATGCAGAGAACTTAATAGTTGTCAAATTTTTTATTTCTTTATTAAAAAATTATCTTCAACTCCCAAAAGACTCGTTTTCGACCTTATCGGGAAAAAAAAAAGTTGTAAAGGAGACAGAGAGAGAGATCTTTTACTAAATTTAGGTGCTCCGGAGTTTAAGTTTAAATTATGTTATGTTAGGTTCCATGTAGTTTTTTGAGTTAATATTTTATGACAGCAATAGACGAGGGAAGTGTCAAAACTTCAACAAAATAGAGTTTGTCCAACCTTTTTGCTACAATCCGGAGCATCTGGGCGGACCTTGTTGTTGCAGTGCACGTCATAACTCAGAGATTAGTTTAAAATAAGTGCTCTCTCTCTCTCTCTCTCTCTCTCTCTCGCGTCACGGATGACGTATCCATCTGTATATCTATGTGTTTGTATGTATGTATTTATGTATAAGAATGCGTTGCGTGGAAGGGAGTGTTTGGTGGCACGTTCATACGAATACAGCGAAATTAAGTCTGGATTATGGTGAAAGACACTATTGGCCCTCCGAATATTTCATAACCTAATTATGATTATATATATATATATATTTAAAAATACTTTGTGTAGAAAATAGAACATTAATTTTTTTTTAATTTTAAGAGATGAAATTTAACATTTTTTTGGTAGGTAAGAAATTTAACTTCAATTCTGTTCAGCTACGATGTGACGCATTTGTACATGTAGCACGAAAAACTTATTATTATGTTTGGCATCTTCAACTTTATTTGGAATAAGTTAATTTTGTTTGAATAATTTTTGTGCTATATACATTTTTTTTTAACAAAAAACTGATTTATTTATTTTTTATTTAATAATTTTTGGTATGTTATTTATGTTTTTGTTTAATAAATAATTAATTTAAATACAGCTTTAACGTGTATTATCCTGTGGGTAACGTTGAGAGTACGAGGTCGACAATGTAGGCGAGAGATTCTCAATTGGCCCCTGTGGCCATGTTCATCGAATTGATTTATCACATCCTGACACTAAAATCAAGATGGTTTGTCAAACCATTTATATTACTCTAAAATTGAGGTGGGGTTTGGGCACCGCAGCCGAGTTACACATGCACATGGCCGTTGACTATGATGCTTGGGCAAAGACACGTGGCTTTACTTACCCCCAAAAAAAAGAGACACGTGGCTTATTGACATGCATGTGGGAGATTAAATAATAATAATAATAATAATAATAATGTTTAACTCTTTTATTTTGAGGATGATAATAATAATAATAAGTTTTCATTGTCTCCTAGTAATTGGGATAATATTTTTAATTTTGACTTGTTTATAAATAAGCAAGGCTCTCTCTCTCTACTTTTTCTTCGTTCTTTAGTGGGTACTTTTTGTATTCAAATTTTTACTAATTTCTAGCAATTGAAATATTTTATGTGCTTAATAAAATTTAGTAATTTTTATTTGTTTATAAAGTAATTAGTGATTTTTTAGTATGATTTTATGTAAAAAAAAAGAATTATTAAAAATTATTAAAATTTGAAAACTGTTAAACGTACAACTTTGAAAGTTGCTAATCAAACAAGCAGGAATAATAATTGTCTCATTAATTCGAAAATTACACCTCGCTTTATTGGAAACTGTGGATTTGATGGAATTTGATTTTATTTGATGAGAATTCTTATAAATTTTTATATTTGAAACTAAAATAAAATTTTATGAGTTGGATTTAATTTTATTTCATAATTTAAATTTTAAAATTTCAATAGAATTTGAAATTCAATTCAAAATAATAAGATTTGATGAAAATTTATTATTTTTTTAAGCAATCTAAGTAGGTGGACAAATTTATTCTCTTATATCATATTTATCATATTTTTTACTTCTTATTTACATGATCAAACTTAGTATTTTACTTAAATCAAATTAATTCAATTTTTAAATTTAAAATATGTTTCAAACACAAAATTTTATGTATCAAATTAAATGGAATGAAATGAAATCAATTTTTTATGTTAAAATGAAATTAATTTTAACAATGGAATGTTTCCAAACAGAATGTTAAAATTTCAATAATTTACTACATACATGAAAAGAAATTACTTAATATTTTATTTTTACCGTCTTGTAGAAACAATCTACTACTCAAATTAAAATAATTGTGTTTTTTTCAAAATTATCTTCACATATCTTATTATATTGTTACATAAGTAATCTTAAAAATTAATTTTCTTAAAGATATTCTTTTTTTTTTCTAATAAAGAAATTGCAGATAACCATTGGATTAGAATTTAGAAATACGAGGCCTATGACCCCCTGCCTCCTGCCCGGCTTGTTTTTCAATTTTCTTTTTCTTGAATAGGTAAGAATTGCTTTTTCATTTTTCAGTTTTCTTTCTTTTTCTTTTTTTTTTTTTTACATTCAACGTTACAATATATAATTCCTAACTCAAAGCTCAACCCCCTCCCAATAAACTTCAAACTCATAACCAAATTTGTGAGTGGATGAATTCTAACCATTGGAATAGTGTTTGATTTTGTTGTTTTTTATTAATATGGCCTCAATTGAAGAAGCAAAAATAATAATAATAATGATAATAATAAAATTAATTTTTGATATTTTAAGTATTTGATAAAATATCAAAAGTTACTAATGATTTTATATAATAAATTGTCAATTTATTAACTTTTACTAATTTAGTGAAAAATATAATGATCATTTTATTTTAATTCAACTTCAAAATTATTAAAATTTTTGTCAATTACACTAAAAATTATCAAAGATAACTAGAAGTTTTCATTTATTTCATCAAACACGAGGGAATATTTAAAAGTTTTTAAAAAATTCACTTATCAATTTTTTAAAAAATAAAAAACTAATTGAAAATTAAACATTCAAATAGGCCTATATCAGCCTAGTATTTGTACTGTAGCCAAGCAGTTTGATGTGATCAGCCATGACGTGTAGATGCCACAAATTTGGCCTACCTACTACCTGCAGTATCTGTCGGCGCAAACATGCAAACGAAGCCCCAATATATATATATTTTGAAGCCAGCAAACGAAGCCCCAATTACGGAGCGTTTGGCGCAATCAAAAATAATAAAAAATGTAATTTTGATAGTTTTTAGGGTTTGTGCACAATCATCAAATTATTTTTTTCAAAGGTTGAATAATAAAATTTTTTAACTTTTACATCTGATTTTTAGAAAGAAAAATTATTTGAACAATTTTTTGGACCCGTAAGAATAAATTTAAGTCAAATTTTATTGAAAGATACGAAAAGTTTTTTAAATTTGTAGAAAAGTATTGAGGTTTGTGAAATGTTATTGAGATTTGTAAAAAATTTATTAAGGTTCGTAAATAATTGTTAGAATATGTAGATATATATAAGATCCGTTTAAAGTAACAAAAAAATTTTGAATAAAATGAAAAGTGCTGAAAAACTCTAAAAATTATTTTTTATCTCATTGCACGAATTATGAACTTACAACTTATCTCATTTTTTGTTACTCTAAACACACTCATTAATTTATAATTATTTAACGAAGTACGAGAAGTATAAAATATTTTAAAAAATTTTTGAAAATCTAATATCTTAGAGAATTTTAAAGATTTTTAAAAATTTTCAGAATTTATCAGCAATTTTTATGGCATCAAAATCATATCATGTGTTTGTTGGGTTGCAAATAAACCGACCTAAGGCTTAATTTGGGTAGGGAATAATTGATTTTTAACTTTTTTGTTTTTGTTTTTGTCTTCTATAATTTTGTTTTACTAAAATTTGATTTTATTTTAAAAGATGTAATTTTCAAGCTTGTTAACCGTATTTGTAAAAAAATAACACAAAAAATTCATGTCTGTTTAGATAAAAATTATCTATTTTAAAAGAAAATGACAAAAGAGTTATTTTTTTTCTTTCAGCTTTTAACAATTGGGCGTGAATTTTTTGATTTTTGATTTTATTTTTTTTCTGAAAGTGATTAACACATTTAAAAGTTACAATTAAGAAAATAAATTTTGATAAAAAATAATATAAGATGGAAAAAAGCTATAAAAAAATTGCTTTTTTTTTTTCATCCCAATACAGCCCAAATATCAATGAGTTTAAACTTGTTTATTAAATTTACTAATCAATTCGAACTTGAGCCGAGTTTTAAATGAACATCTTTAAATTTATTAGAAAACTTGAATTCGAGTCAAGTGTATTCACGAGCTTTTAATCGAGTTTATTCATGAATTTATTAATAAACAAATTTGATAAACAAATAAATTTTAATAAACAAAGAAATAAATTTTTTTAACTTAACAAACAAGTTATAATTTATCAAATAACAACATTAACTAATTTAATTTATTAATACAAAAAATTTACTCATTAAAATTTTATAAATAATCTTAACTAATTTAATTATAAATATGTTCATAAAGATTTATATAAGCATGTTTAAAAGTTATAAACAGATACATTCACAAGCGCTAAAATATATTTTATTGAGTTGAAATAATTCTTATTTAAGATTAACTTATTTATTTATCGAATTTTAAGAAAAATGCTCCAACTTGTTTATTTATTTTATCAAATAAACATAAATTAACTTTTAATCAACTTGTTCACAAACAATTTATCATAGACTTATTTCGTTTGCAACCCAATAACACCTATGATTTTAGTGTTTATATAAATATGATATCGCATTGTACATCACAATGGAAGTGTCATTGTGAGTCATTTCACGATGACTGTCACTTGAGATATCTTCATGCACGGGATCCTTCTCCAAAACTCCACCCCCCCCCCCAAAAAAAAATCAAAAACAAAACAAAAAACCACAAAAAAAAAAAAGGCAAAACAAACAAACAAACAAAATCAAAAAACAAAACAAAACATTGGGAAAGCAATTTTTTTCCCCAATATTATACTATCATTTTATTTGTGATACCGAACGAGAATTTTCGGGTGAATGGTCAATACTTAAGAAGCCCATAGGCCCAACTCTTTCTATCCATAAATTGGGCGACCATCTGAACCCCACGCCAGGTCTGCTCCAGGAGGTATCCCTTACTCGGCCGTCGGGTTAATCAAGGTTAACCTAATGGGCCAATTGCTACAGAATTGGCCCATAGATTAAGCTATCACCACCAGAATCCCCACCCAAATAAATAATTACATAAAGAAATTACTCGGTCATTTTTTTTAAATAAAATGAATTATATTGGGCCAATATAACAAAACAAAGTTCATCCGCATGATCCCCATGCATTTAGGCATGAGAATGCCTAAATGACTTGCACTGAACATGGATTTCACAATTCAGTGTATAACATTTTTTTTTTAGAACATTTAACATTATATTTTATAATAACCCAAGGCCCCACTCACTCAAATGTGACTCGAACTCACAGCCAACTCTGTAGAAAAATGAACTCTCTTCATTGAGTTGTCTCATCATCTTGTATTACATATGTTTATTGTGCTAGTACAATGGATAAAGAACACATGGCCGTGCTTGCCAGAGAGACGTGATAAAACAATCACAATGGAATCAAACCAATAATCCTGAGACCATTTTCATCTCCTATGAATTGGCCAGAAATATAACCTCGGAGAACAATTGGATGTCAAAATCATTAAGCTCCATATTCAACATAGCGAATATAATTAAAAAAGCAGGCGCACATTTGATACATTCTAAAAAACAACCTTTCTTCTAATTCCTCCAGGTGAAAATGATCTCAAAAGGTTGGTCTTCCAGTGCTTAAGTAACTCTCTGATTTTGTACCAAAAAACACAGCCAAAAGAAGATCAAGGACCACTATGTTTCAAATGACTGCCACCGGGATTTTGCGGTATCACATGTTGACGCGGCAAGAGAGAAGCAAAACCATCAGTAAATGTTTGCAGATTGCAATTTGAGTATGTTCCCAATCTTAAGTATTGGTAGATAGCTTTCTTGTCTTCCTGTCATGGTTGAGCATTGCACCTACACTCTCCACAACTAAAATAATCTGCACCAAAAATAAAAATAAAAATAAAAATAAACAAATGTAGAGAGAGAGAGGGGGGGAGAGAGAGAGGAGCATCAATCTAAAATATTAGTATCAAACACTTAGTAGCATGCCAACCTTGAAGCAGTAATCTCTTCATTGTCCCACAATTATAGGCAGGTTTAACAATTCCAAGCAAGTGGGAACCAATTTTTCACCCCAAAAATTTTCCAAAATTGAATTGCAAGGATTAATCACGTCAAAATAAATAAATGTTCATAGAAATGGAAGTCCCTTTTGTTAAAGTAGTATTTGAAGGCTAAATATCCAACATGAAAGGCAAAGAAACACAATGGTTCTATACTGAAGGGCCTAGTACTACAAAGTAAGAGAATCTTTTTGAAATCACAAATATTTCAATGTCTTCTAATAAAGCCTAGCTCATAGTTAATAAAACTGTTCACCGGCCCCACGAAACCGTGATCCAGATCATGAAATATGATGACCCCAATAGAAAATCCAAAGTACATTCTACAGAGAAATGCAAGGAAAAGAGAGAATAAAATAGTAGTTTGTTTACTTATTAAAATATTCAATCAACTTTATCTTTTGTTTATCTCATTTGTCTTAAATATTTGGAATTTTAAAATTGAACTAATTGAGATTACATTTTGAGTTATGAGAATTAGGTTTTATTTTACTTATTTTTTCTTCTAAATACTACTGAAATTATGCCAATATATACACCCTATATGGACACGTATGAATTACCTATCCTTGAGCAAAACAGACCCGAAAATATCGTTACAACTAAGTCTAACCCCTACATACCATATGCCGAGAAAAATACAGAACCAAGTCCCAGATAACTTTGGGCTAGCTTTTACTACCAAACATGGCTAAAACAAAAGAAGTTGAAGAAAAAGTTCAACCTCAAATCCGATGTGTCAATTTTGAAATCATGTGGGTGTGGGTGTTTTTTGAACCTCACCCTCAATTTTTGAATTAATTAATCTTAAGGAATCAATCAGCAATGTGTCACTTGAAGCTACCTTTTCAACAGAAACTCACAACTATATCCAACAAGCTAAGATGAAGGGAAATAGTATTTCAGAAAAGGCTCAAAATAAAAACAAACAAACCTGCAAGCAAGCATAAGCCATTGCAGTTGCAAAATAGAAGTTTGCATTGCCAGTGCCCTGCAAATTTCAATAAGTTCAAAGATCCAAAGAATTTACTTCTACCACGGTGGCTGTGTGTGTGAATTTAAGCAAGAACCTACCCTCCATATCCATAAGTTGTGCATCACAGGGCTAAGAAGAGAAACCCCCACATATCCACAGAAGAGGAAGAAAGAGAACTGCATATCTGCATGGCATGAAAGTAGAGATCCTAAGATGCTGATTCATGAAAAACCCATCAAAAACAAACCTGGCCCTACTAACTTGCCTGCTAGTTCATTGACAAACAAGGCCAACAAACCCAAGTACAAAGCTGAGTCTCCAACCTGATCCATTTTGAACAAGCCAATAAAGTAAGGTAAAGAAAGGTCAAGATATTGTATTTATGATTTGTTTGGAAATGGATGAAAAAAAAAAAAAAAAAAAAAAAAAAAAGAAGAAGAAGGCTCAGCAACCAAATGATTGTTCTCGTGACTTGTTCTAATGATTCTGGCAATAAATCAATTTCAGACAAGTTAGTAGATTTCAAATTTCATTATAGATTACTTGGAACTGCAAAGTTCCATTGTCCCATTAGCTAGCTACTAGGAAGCATGGACTACTGTCAAGGGTGTCATGTCCGAGTTGGATTCATTTGGGACACCAACACTCAGGTGGACTTCTGTTAGACATGTGTTTGACTCATCATCTTTTGTCATATCAATTTTTTTATTATTTCTTTATTCTTTGGACACGTTTCGGACTCATATTAGACACGTGTTCAACTCATTGTGAATAAATTATAGATAAAAGTAAAAAACATTGTGAATAAAATAAATTATAAACAAAATTAAAAAATCCCTCCATTTATTATTTTACACCTAGATGATTTGATGAGATGTAATAACATTTTGGTTTATCTATGGAACAATGTCTTGTTACAATGACTTTCAACAAAATGTAATTATTATACGACTTCCTTCTTAATTTTTGAGCTACAGTAGTTATTATAATTTTGGATGGAACATAACCATTATGTAACTTCTTTATTAACTTTCTAGCTATAAAATACATGATTTTTAATTTTCCTTAATGTTATATTGCATATCGCTATTGTATTTGAATAAAATATTAACATCTAAGATAAAAAATATATAAAAATATATATATTTTTGCTGGGTCCTTGCCGTGTCATGTCCTACATTATTTTAAAATCATCAAGTCAATGCATCCATCGCGTCGGTGTCCATGCTTCTTAGGCTAGCTATCAGCTGCAAATTTTATGAGAAAATTATCAAAACTACCACTTATGAAACTTTGGCATCTTGGTGAAATCCAGCAAGGATCAACAAAGGCAATGAATTTTCTGACCATAGTTCAACTCAACTCCACAATGCATTGTCCACACTGTATCAGATAAACAATATGACTTGTTTGCAGTTCATTTTCATCAAGGGCCATAATTCCAATTACATTACATTCTACCATATTCTACATCTTGATTACCCAGTCATCTACGTTCCTACAAAAAGTAGAAGACGATACAAGTTCAGAATCTGAGGGAGAAGAAAAAAAAAAACTCTGGGTTGGATAGGAGGGCAGCAATACAGAAGGGGGGGATCAGGATGTTAGAGCTGCATACTTCTGGATTTTGAAAGGAAAGAGCATATGTCACATTTTAGGCAGAGAAATGCTATTTAGAGCTGGATGGGCAAGACATTCTTCAACAGTTCTCTACTTTCATTTTCCGAAACTTGCAAATTGATACAATTGTGATGAAAATTACACACCTAGTATGGGCTAAGAAGTCTTTCACGAGCAATCGTAAAGACCATAGTTCCAAAGTCCCCTAAAATAACTTGTCATTTAAAGTAAAAGGGCATCATAGTAGCAACTATATAAATGAAAACTAAATCAAATGGTGAGAAATGTATGCAGCAAATCCCGGTGAATAGAATTTGAAGATAAAAGATGGACACTTACTGAAGGATATGATTTAAGCATTGAAGAGATTGCAATATACACAAAAGCCAGAAAACAAGGCCGGTGGTTTAGCCGTATGGCTAACGGCAATATCATGAACAGAATATTCAGGTGGAAAACTAGGAGAAAGAAATTTCTGAAAAAATCAAAAACTTCTGCAAAGAAATACCTGCAATCAAGTAGACACAGATCATAGAAGTGAAAAACCTTAAATATTGGACAAACAACTTCACTAACAATAAACCCCATAAGAAACTTCGCCACTCACCACAAGACACCTATATTTGGAGACAAGTCTTCCACTGTGAGAATAAACCCATAAGTTCTGCACAATTTATCCAGTCAAATATGAACTATTAATACAGCTTGAACAATTATAACCAATGAATATCTAGATTAAGCCATTTCTCAAAAGAAGACATGGAAGGGGAGGAAATTCGGTTAAAAAAAATAATGAATACGTAATCACATGCATTGCATTATATGTTCTTTTAATAATCATGCATAACATCATAAAACTATCATGTCCAGGAATGTCAATAGAGAATCAACCTCATGTAAAAGAAATTTTTACATCAACTAAATGGCTACCTAATTTGCAAGCACCTCACACATACAAAGCAAAAAAGAAAGGGTCCATAGACTCCATACCAATTGTTTGTGCAGGTGGATTGAGATATTTTACACAAAAATTGCCAACCAATCAGTAAAAAGGCCACAAAAACCAATGTTGAAGCACTTCCTATGGTTGCATTTTTTATTTGGTGGATAGTTCATGGACAAAATTTAACTATTGACAATCTTATTGTGAGGAGAAACCAAGAAACATTGTAGTAAACAACTAGTGTTGTTTATGCAAAAGAGATGGGGAATCAATTGATAATTTGTTTGTGCATTGCGTGTGGGCAAAGGAACTATGGGGTTTGACTTTAATTTATTTTTATTTTTTTTGGGTATGCAATTGGTTTTCCTAAGAAAGTTAAGCATGTTATTGTTGAATGGTGGAGTAATCGAGTCAACAACAGAAGGAAAGCATGGAAGATTGTTCCTTTTTGTTTATTTTGGTTGAAGTGGTGTGGAAGAAACTGAAGTTCTTTTCAACTTATTGAGTTTCCTTTGTATAGATTAAAAAGTCTACTTTTGACTAGATTGTATGGATGGTTATTTTGTGTGTTTTGGGCAGAAAGTGTGGAAATTTACGTTTGAGGCCATGGTTGTTTAGTTTCTGGTGCAATAAGTGATACTTTGCAACATCATCTCAATAACTTTTCAATTCAATTATTTATCAAAAAAAAATAAGGCAAATAAGGCAAAGTGAATTGGGCTATAATGCGTCACCAATATCTATTGTTAGATTAATTCATAGAGGTACATCATCTAAGTTCCTAACGGATAGAACAAATTACAGGCTGAGGCAAGGGGTCTACAAGGGACAATCCCCCAAATAAAAATTATTTTAGTAAGTTGCCCCCTCTAAATTTTTGAAGAAGTTCACCTATAATGTTATGGGTATTAATGACTACTTGCTTACTATAGAAATTTAAGTAATTTTGGTTAATGTCAATTGCAACTCTAGGGAAAAAATATGGTACAATGATTTACATAAAAAATTTATTTTTAATTCCAAATAATAATTCAGATAAATTTGGCTTAAATTAAATTACCAAAAGCTTGCTAAGCCTAGCCTTAAAGGTGAGAATTTTAAATTTTTAAATGACTAATTCAAAAGCTATTAGAATTTGTGTTAAATAGAATATATACAAGTAGAAACAAAAATATAATTGGAAAACATTAACAAATTACAGTAAGAATCACAAGAAAAACAAAGAAACATTAGAATGTTAACCAAATCAATGGGTTTGCTTGAGTGGTTTTAAAACATTTTTCATTTTTGTTTAAATTTATATTCATTAAACTAATTCTAGTTTGAATTATTTTATTGGTTACCACTAATTTCAATAGTAATATGTGAATAGTTTTTTTTTTTTTTTTGGGTGCATCTATATACAAGTATAATTATACTTTATTATTTAGGTCCTAAAGAGTAGAAAAATCACAGTAAATTTTATTTGATCTATTAGTGTTAGTTATCATTAACAGTGTAAAATTGTCTTTGCAATTTTAGCTAACAAACTCTAATGTTCTTAGATGATGAGAAAAATAAGCACATTTTTACACTACAATCATGCAATTATTAGATTTTAACTAACATATACATGATTTCAGATTGATACCTCTTAAACATCTCTGGAAGGCCGCCATACTGTTTAACAGAGATGCCGCATAGAACTAACACATAGAACACCCATATAGATGCCCACAAGAAGAAATATGCAACTGGTTTCCATGAGAAAAAAATTGGTTGTAGTGGTTGATTACTCAGTTCTTTGAGTTGACAGGAGATATCACTTGAGGAATTATCTCCAAATTTACAGGAATTCTTTTGCAGGAACAATTTCCTTGGAGGTGTATCTGGACCATAACCTAGAAAAAGAATCACCTGGAAATCGAATATACCCTATTATACAAGGTGGTTGTCCATGAACAAATGAAAAATTAGGAGATATTTTAACAGCCATCTCAGTTATATCCTTCTTGAAGAACCCACTGTTTCTAACAAGCACCAGAAGAAGGGAAAGTACTACCGGTATGATCAGAATTGCGGGGTAGACGGACAAATGTGTTGATACGACCCATCCAAAAGCTGCCAACGGAACTTGTCCTGCGCTCAATCAGAAGAAACAAACTAATTGGAAAAACACAAATTATATGCAATTGTAAACAAAAACAATTCTCTAATTAAGCCTTCCCCCATGAGTAATTCAATCAGAAGTATTATTAACTAATTAACATAATGTGGAAAGAATTACCATGACTAGAGTACTTGATTAATGCTAAAACTCATGCGAAATTAACTGACATTATTCTTGTCATGCAATGAAGATTACCTTTTTTAAGAGCAATATGTGTTGATTGTTATGTTAACTACAAGTTGTAAATGTGGTGTTCAAAACTTCTATCTAAATATAATTCCGAAAATTTGATGATGACTTTACTAGCTTATGACAAACATACCATAAACAACAATAAAAATAACCTTTTTTTAATAAAAGAGGAAAGACCTAAAGAGTGGCAGGAATAAGATAATAATGACAAAAATAATAACATACCTAGCATTTATTTCCTGATATTAGCTCTTTATGCCAAGAAAGTTTTATAACTAAAAAGTACCTACAAATTACTGAGCAGCATCTCACCTTGTTAAAAAGGACTAATGGATGACTGCTATCTCAATTTAAAATGTACGTAAACCAAAAAACCAAACCAAACTAAGCCTTTTTCCACTAGGTGGGGTCGGCCATATAGATTTGACAACGCCAATCAAATCTGTTTAGGGCCATGTCCTCCGTTAAATCCAAGTAGGCAAGGTCATGTGTAATAATTTATTTCCAACTTCTCTTGGGTCTTCCTCTTCCCCTCTTACTTCTAGCAATCTCCATACTTTCATACCTTTTAACAGGTGGCTCCGTTGGACGCCTTCTAACATGGCTGAACCATCTTAATCGATTTTCTATCATTTTATCTTCAATCGGTGATATTCCTACTTTGTCCCTAATCTCCTCGTTCCTAATCTTATCCCTTCTTGTAATCTCGCACATCCATCTTAGCATTCTCATCTCCGCAACTGCCATCTTCTGGAACATGATTATGCTTTACTGCCCAATACTCTAATCCATATAGCAACGCTGGTCTTACTGTCACCTTATAATACTTTCCTTTCACCTTGAGGAGGACTTTTCGATCGCACAAGACTCCCAAAACACTCCTCCATTTGGTCCACCCGGCCTGAATCCTATGACTTACATCAGTATTAATCCCTCCATCTTGTTGCACTATAGATCCAAGGTACCTAAAGTTTACTTTCTCTACAATCTTTTGTGTGCTTAAACTTATTTCTATTCTACCAGTTACTCTAATTTGACTAAATTTGCATTCCATATATTCTGTTTTGCATCAGCTTAGCCTAAACCCTTTTGTCTCTAACATTTCCCGCCACAATTCTAGCTTAATATTCACTCTTTCTCTCGTCTCATCTACTAAAACAATATCATCTGCAAATAGCATACACCACAGCACCTCATCCTGAATATGTCTTGTAATCTCATCCATAACTAGAGCAAACAACTATGGGCTTAACGCTGAGTCTTGGTGTAGACCAATCGTAATAAGAAACTCTTTAGCGTCTCCACCAGTCATCCGTATAAATGTCATGACTCTATCATACATATCCTTTATCGCTGCAATATATGTGACACACGCTTCTTTCTTTTCCAATACTCTCTATAGAATCTCCCTAGGAACCCGGTCATAGGCCTTTTCTAAATCAATTAACACCATATGTAAATCTTTTTGACCTCCTCTATACTGTTCCATTAACCTCCTCAGGAGAAAGATAGCCTCCATGATTGATCTCCAAGACATGAAACCAAATTGATTCTCTGAAACGTTTGTTGTCCTTCTTAGTCTTCTCTCAATAACTCTCTCCCATAATTTCATCGTATGGCTCATCAATTTAATCCCGCGATAGTTCACACAGTTTTGAATATCTCATTTGTTCTTGTATATGGATATAGAATACTTTTCCTCCATGCATCAGGCATCTTCTTGCTCTTTAACACTACATTAAAAAGTTTTGTCAACCAACTTATGCCACACTCCCCTAGGCACCTCCAAACCTCAATAGGGATACCATCTGCTCCAACCGCTTTCCCATTCTTCATCTTTTTTAATACTTCTTTTACTTCTTCCCTACTGATTCTCCTATAGAATATACGATTTAATTCTTCCCTAAAGGTGGTAAACTGCCCCAATTGTATGTCACTACTACTGCTTTCATTAAATAACTTGAAGAAGTAGCTCTTCCAACACTCCTTTATCTCCTCTTCCTTTACTAATACTTTTTCATCCTCATCTTTAATGCATTTAACTTCGTTTAAATCTTTGGTCCGCCTATCTCTGGATTTAGCAAGCTTGAATATCTCTCTTTCGCCCTCCTTAATGTCAAGTCACCTATATAAATCCTCAAATGCCTTTACCTTAGCCTCACTAACTGCCTTTTTAGTTTCTCTTTTTGCTTCTTTATACCTCTCCAAGTTCGCTCCATTTCGATCATTTTGTCAAGATTTAAAACACTCTCTTTTAACTCTTATCTTGTCTTGGACGGCCTCGCTCTACTACCATGCCTCTTTCTGTGCCGGAACACTCCATTTGGATTCTCCTAAGACTTCTTTCCCTACCCTCCTAATACACTCTGCTACCTGATCCCACATATTATTTGCACTCTCATTTATCGCCCAAACGTCTTCCTCTAGTACTATTTCCTCGAATGCTAGTTGCTTATCACCTTTCAAGTTCCACCATTTAGTCCTTGAGCATCTATACAACTTCTTTTTTCTAGTCCACCTTTAAAGCTGCACATCTATGACCAACAACCTATATTGGAAAGTCAAGCTTTCCCCCGGTATAACCTTGCAATCCTTTCAAGTTACGCTGTCTCTTTTCCTAGTTAAGAAGAAATCAATCTGTGTCCTTGAGGAGCCACTCTTATATGTCACCAAATGCTCCTCTCTCTTCCTAAAAAAAGTGATTGTCACCATGAGATCATAGGCCACTGCAAACTCCAAAATATCCTTCCCTGCATCATTTCTATTACCGTATCCATATCGTATCCATATCCCCTATGTACTCCTATGTATCTATCTACGTTGCGTTCTACATGACCGTTCAAATCTCCTCCTATGAAGACCATCTCTCCTTGGGGTATCTCTAATAGCATTCCTTCCAAGTCTTCCCAAAACTTCTTCTTATGTTCATCTCTTAAGCCCGCCTGGAGGGGCATAAACACTAATTACGTTTACTATCTCTTCTCCTAACACTAACTTAATTGCAATAATCCTATCTCCACAGCGTTTTACATTAACTATATCTTCCTTTAGGTCCTTGCTTACTACTATGCCGACTCTATTCCCTGATTTATTAAGTCCCGTCTACCATAACTTATACCCAGTCCTCTCAATCTCTTTAGCTTTCTGTCCCACCCACCTTGTCTCTTGCAAGCAAGCAATTGCGATTCGTCTCCTTTCCATTGTATCCACCACTTCCATAAGTTTCCCAGTTAAACTCCCAATGTTTCAAATACCTAATCTCAACCTCCTATTTTGGACTAGCTTCCTTACCCCCCTCATTCATCTAAGAAAGTATGAGGACCCTTACTTATTTAACACTGCACCCGGGCGCTGATACAGCAGTCCTTACTTATTTAACACTATACTCGGACCATACAGCGCATCGCTAAGTAAGAGACACCCTCACGAAATGTATGTATGTAGATTTAAAATGTATGTATGTAGATTATTTCATCCTTGTAATCCTACTTAAACAACAATTCTGTGATTTGCAACTTGGAAAGAAAATAGGAAAAAGGACAAAATTGTTTGTACTAAAGAGTTATCAGGAAATCAACATAGGTAATTCAAACGATCTGTAATTCAGACGATCTATAAAAGCATTAAAGTAATCATGAATAGGTAAAGAATAACAGCTTCTTACGTGTGCAGGCTCCATAAAGGGACAACATGATGACCATATTTTCAATGGGAGATGTAGACAAACCCACACAAGTGATTATGGTAAAAGGATTCCATAAATACACAAGAGCGGCAATATCCCCAGAAGAAACAATTTCTGCATCACAAAAAGCGAAAGTGTAGGTCATCTGGTTATTAGGAGAAAAAAAAATGAAAGAAATAAAATCTTGACATCAACAATAATTATTTATAGGACATATTCTGAGATCAAAAGGATATTTTACAATTACCTGAATTTTCCAATAGTCCAACAAGGCCAAGTGATTTCAAGCTCTGATTATAAGCCATCCAAAGATTCAGACCAGTTGAACGAATAAGCATTGCGGTGACAAAATCTGCAATCACAAAAACCAAACTGTATCCAAAAACGTGTTGATATTAACTAATGTAACTAAAAAAAACAACAACAAAAGATTAATCATTGAGAAACAGAGAGAAAAGGCAAGAAAATATAAGTTCATTTGAAAAATAAACGGATGTTAAATGATTCATTCAATACTAGGGAGTATTTCAAATTAAAATTCAACTTCCTTTTGATTGTTTGCTAAGAGTATACATATTATTCAGCGGCCAATAAAATTAACTTCAGTAAGAGCCAAGTCTAAGGACACAACTTCAGCAAGCACACATAAGGCTAGTGTTTTATCAGCTTTCTTACCCAGCTAACTCAATCTGCAATATACAACATAATGAACTACCGCTATTGGTTTCTTTTAAAAATAGAATCAGATAGAAAAAGATATCAAAAGGAGAAGCACCAAGAGAAATCATTGACACAAATATAACCAAACACCGTCTCTACATTGCAACTGGTTATTAACAACATTAGTAGGATCAGCGCCAACGAGTTTAACAAAGCACTGCAAGAAATCGCAAGGGGAAAAAACAAAGCACCCATATATTTTATGCCCAACATCAACAACAGTGTGCTCATGCCTTTGTTGATTTCCCTTTTGTAAAAGGCTAAAATATGAATAATAGACATCAAAACTAACAACAACATGAACATAATATATATATATTAGAACTGTCAAGAGGATGCAAATTAAACAAACACCACCACTGATCTACAAAAGAAAGAATAAAACTAAGCACAAAGTTAATTGAGAAACAAAAAAACACACAAAAGGAAGATCCCAAAACGATACATTACCTGCATAGAAGATGACTGGGTTGCCCTTCAATTCTGCGCCCAAAATAGTGATATATTAAGTACCAAATCATACACTATATTGTATATATATGGAAAATATAAGAACCTTATACAAAAACGGGGTAATTGAAGCTTGAACAGTACCTTTTAACAGTAAGAGGACCAATGATCGACAGTAAAAGCGGAGATCCATGATACATGGAACCTAAAGGACAACGAAAAAACTATCAAAATGTGCTCAATATATAGTAGTAAATAAGTATTCAACATTATTGAATCCAAATTTTAGCTCATAGCGATGGCAGACGAACCAGCATAAGGCGACCTGGACGACTGCTTTAACCAGTAACCTTCGGCCACTACAAAATTGAGCACGAAATTGTAATTACACAAATATACGAACAGAAAAGTGAACGTATGTGTGTACAAATATATGTATATATATACATATATATATAGAAAGAGAGAGAGAGAGAGAGTACGGCGGCGAAGGCTGGTGAGAGGAGTGGAGACTTCGGGGCGAGCGGCCAGGTTCAGATTTTGGGGGAAGTAGATGAGCATAAGCCTGAAGATTATCGAAGCGAATGCCCAGCTCCAAAACCATGGCTTCTTCTTCTTCGGCTTCTCACTCTCTCTTTCCCCCATTTCTTCGGATCGGAGCAAGACGGCGAGAACCAAAGTCGACTAGCGAGGGTTTGGTTTCGGACGATTCCGCAGCTGATGATCGTTCAGACGACGTCGTTTGTTTCGAAATATATTCCAGCATTTTTTTTTTTTTTAATGTTTTTATTTGGGCATTGGCTTAGGATATGTTTGGGACGTGGGCGGGGGATGAGCAGAGTTGGTTTGCGTGAATTGGAAGGTTTTGGGTTAAGAAATTTGCATGGTACCCTTCGTTATTTTAATGATGTGAGAAATTTTCATAACAATTGTTGGATTTTATGTTTTTACTTGGGTATTGGCTTAGGATATGTTTGGATTTTAACATTAATAATCTTAAAATATCAATGTTGATATTAAATTTGATATTAGTACAATAACAACTTAATTGAGAATATTAGATTTTAATTTAAGAATTTAAATATAATTATATATTTTTAAACTAGAAATTTATGAATATATTTGAAATATTAAATTTTAATAACAAGCTAAATTAAATAGTCAACTCGAGTCTTCCCATTTAAATTTGGAGGTTATTCCTCTGAGCCATTGCCCAACAATATTATAAACATATCATTATTATTGTTATTGTAATTATATTTAAAGAAAAAAATACTTAAGAGACCGTTTGATAACGCTGTCGTTTTTTCATCTACGTTTTATATGTTTATATTTTTTTATTTTTTGTTTTCTTTCATCATTTTTTTCTTAAATAAAAACTAAAACTATATTTGAAAATACAATTTTTTTTGGAATTATTAAAATTTTATTCTCATAAATTATTTAATTTTATTACTTTTTTAAAAATTATTTGAATTTAATAAATATATTTTATATTAATTTGATTTAATTATATTATTTATTAAAAATAATTGAATAAAATATAAGTATTATATCATTTAATCCAGTAAACATAAAATATATTAATTATAATTTAATTATATTATTTACTAAAAATAGCTGAATAAAATCTACTTCATAATAATTTAAATAATTTAATTCTAATATTTATTAAAAATAATTTAATAAAATATATTTCATATTAAATAAATAAATAATTTAATTTAATTATGATGTTTAATAAAAAAATTTTGATAAAATATTTTTAATATTAGTTAAACTAATTATTTTAAATTAGTTATTAAATTAAATTAAATAATTTAATTATAATGTTTATTAAAAATAATTTAATAAAATCTATTTATATTAATTAAATAATTTATTAATTTAGATTAAATTAATGTATTTTATTTATTATTTATTAAAATAATTTAATAATATATATTTCCTATTAACTAATTTAATTTAATTATTTATTAGAAATAAATCAATAATATATATTACATATTAATCTAATTACTTTAATTTAAATATATTATTTATTGAAATAAATTTTAATTTAATAAAATATTTGAATAAAATAATTTAATTTAATATGATTTAACAAAAATGGATAAAATATTAGAATTGACAAAATGTTTGCAACAAAAAAAGAAATATAGTGAAAATACTTTTTTTATTTACGTTTTTCTGTTTAAGTTTTTATTTTTTTGAAAATAAAAAAAATATAAACAAATTTAATAAATATATTTTTATTGTTAATTTAAATAATTTTAAAAATATAAATAAAAAAACAGAAAATAACAACTTACCGAACGGGGGCTAAAATTGATATTGTAATTTCATTCAATAACAAAAGGCAACAAAGAAAACGTTTCAAACACAGTGTTTGTTTGGCACAGTTTTGGAGGTTATATTGACCATTGCCTTTGATATTAATAGCCTCCTTTGATTTTGAATTTGTTCCTGTTTCTTTTTTTTTTTTTTTTAAATAGGAATTTCGTAGATGGAATCATTTTCCTTTATTTTTGGTTTGGAGAAAAAAATAATTTAAAAACAGGTGACAATAAATTTTTTCTTCCCTGTTTATTTAATTATTAGGTTCAGAGAGAAAATGAAAAAAATATCGTTAACTAATAATTAATAAAATTTTCCTAATTTTCACCTTTTTTTTTCCTTTCTTTTCCTTTTCTCTTCACTAAATTCCAATTCCAAAGCCTTCAGGTTTGACTTTTCCAGGCTTTTAAAGTTCAATAATTTATTTAATGCGTCCTAAAAATAAATTTAATATCTTGCATGATGATATACAAAGTTTGGCAACCAAAAAAATGCTTTATCATTTATAATTAAGTATTTTTTTTTATTAAATAGCATCGGTAAGATGAACATCTTTTCAGTACCAATAATAATTATTATGATTAATTTTTTCAAAACTTTTTTACTGTGATTTAAGATTATTATAAACTCATCATTTAAAAAAATACATATTAACTCTTAAATAATTAAAGTGTAGGGTTAATTGATTTTTTTGTCATTGTACTAAATGTAAAAATCGTTAATGCCCCCATCTTAAAAAATGTTGCATTTGTATCCCTTACTTTAGATAAAATAGAAAAATTAAAAAATGTCACGCCTTAAATTTCATATTTTGGGATCGTGAGATATATTATATGTAATCATACATATGTACATACCACATATCCTAATCAGAATCATACACAAATCTTAAGGAAAGCAAAAGATTATGGGTGTGTTGGAGTGATAAAAAGTGAGATAAAATATAGTTTGAGAAAACTTCTTGTATTTGGTGCGCACATCTCAAACCACGTTTTTTAAATATGAACAGTAAAATTCTAGTTCCAACAGATTGGATTTCCGTTTGGATGGATTAAAAATTTTGCATTAGTCATGGTTTTTTTGTACTACAATCCGTCGAAACAGTTTATACAATCTATTTTGACAAAAGTTGGCTATGCAAATCTGTCGAAACAGTTTCTACGACCTCAGTAAAAATAGTTAAAAGTGGGTGTCATTCGGTAGTTTGGGAGTCCATTGTAAGAACGACGTAAAAATTTTTGTTATTTGATTAACCGAATTCTAGTTATCGACTTTTTTTTTTTAAGTTATTAAACTTTTTTTGAATTTCGAAAAGGTAAGAATGTATACAAATATAATAGATATTTTTAGAGATTTTCATCAAATTTTTACACACCAAATAGGCCTTATAGAAGTCTAAAATAATAAAATAATGCTTCAATTATAAAGTGGGCAACAGTGCTCCATTAAATGTACAAAATTAGATCTAGCGGGTTCATACAACCCAAAAATATAATATAAACATCCGTCTTAAATCTGAGACGTCAAAATAATAACATATAATGCATACCTTAACTCAAAGGTTAAAAATATACATAACAAAAAAATACTTAAATAAAGTAAAGTTAAATAACTAGAATGTGTCAATGATCTGCCAGTATCTGAACTTATAATGAACTCTATAAAGGAATGAGCATTAACAATTGGTGCCCACTACACAGCTAAACATATAATATGTCCTAATCATATTCCTATTGTGGAATCAACTCATAATACAATCTCAAGTTTAAGTATTTAGCAAGGTGGGTATATGGCCATGAAACTCCATCCCAAACACCATCTCATGGCAAGGTTAACATCCATACTCAAGGTAGGGATAATTGTGCCTAATAGTGTCTACCGTTCAGGCCAAATAATATGCAGTAATTCTACACTATCATAATCTATCACATAGGCCTGAATATCAATTATAACAATAATACCACAATAGCATTTACTACAATTTCATGGGTTAAGAGCCTAATAAAACGTGAATAACCAACATCTGTTCAAATTTAGGGACTTATAACCCATAAGTACGTATATTATTTATTTTAGCACCTTTAAACCTCAAAATCAAGACTCAACCGGATAACTATATTCCAACAACACATCTATATATTGCCATTTTAAAATAACCTAATAATATTAAAATTCTTCTGTGTTGCAGCATAAAACATGTGCGCAGAATACATCCATGGCATTACCTCACACGAAGACAACCAAAAACAATATAAATATGATCAAACCAAATCTCCTTTCAAGAAAGTTAGACTGTGAATCTAGGTAGAAAAACAAACCCAAGGATAAATATATATATATTTGCTGTATCTAGATCAGGGCAAATTTTGCATAGATAAGATAATGGGAAACGTATCAAATAATATTTTTAAAACTTTTTAAAGGTATATAATACAAACACGGATTAAAAATAGGGACAACATTAAAATTGTAAATTTTTGCTTGAGTGTAAATCATTCCAAAATTTGCTTCATTAGTAAGAATTTTGTTTAGAAATATACATGAATTTTTGAAAATTTAGAACATGAATTTGAATTGAAAACAAGACTATAGATAAAACAATAACTTATAAGCCAAAGTTCAAATTGGTGCAAATTTTGCCTAGTTGATAATAAATTTGTTGCGAAATATTTTTTAACATTCTAGAAGTCTTAGAATTTGACTTTAAAACTTAAAAGGGTTCAGGGGTATCACGGCCCAAAATTCTGAGATTCTGAGGAATGTGTTTAGATGGTAAACTTTATGCAGATAGTCTATTACAGTCTCACTATTCACTTTTCAAAACCATCGACCATCCTATTTTTTGATATAAATAATAGTAATTATCATTTTTATTGATTTGCACACCTTGAATTTAAATAAAACTGAGAAACATAAGTTTTATTTATTTATAAAGTGATATTTTCATATACATAAACTTTTAAAGTTATCACATATAAATTGCAAAGGCTGCTTAATAAGACCATAGGGTTTCCAACCGGTTGTGCTAGCCTTCTTAGATCTCAGGTTCTACACCTGTAATACAATCTGCAGGGACGTGAGTATCCAACTACTTGTACTCACAATGTATGGGAATATATTTTTTATAATACTTTTTAGGAATCACATAAAGATAATAAATATAGTAGGAAATAATCAAATACATCAACACACAGCAGAATATAATAACATTAATTCATAACTTATATTTTCTCAATATTTCTTTATTTATTACTCTCTTTACTCAATATGGGGAATGATACTTTGCAAGATTGTCTTACAATTAAAGTGGTAGTTCAAATCATCATCAGTTTGTATATATATGGGGGTTGTAGAGTACGCCTACGTCGTCGTTTATAGATCCGAATTTAAGGGCCATGATGAGTCTTAACATTTTCGTCGTCGTTGTGGGTTACTAATCCATGAGAACGATTGCTTGAACCTGTGTAGATTTAGGGTTTTTTAATCTGAAGGTATCTTATACTCTTCCAATTTTGTATAGTATCCTTACTTTTCTCAAAATTAACCTTTTAAAGGTTTCATCCTACTCTTATTAAAGTTTAGGAATGTGAGTATGTCTGTTTTTACAATTTCATATTTTCATTGCCACTAAATCTATTTATTTTTAATTATTACCTGTTTCGCATAAAAAACATAACATAACATAATAAATCTCAGCATTGAAAATCATTTAAAAAAAGTCTAATCAAAATTCTAATCCCACCAAAAATTCAGCTTAATATTAATTTAATAGTATATAAATTTTAACTCACATTTATACCTCTAAAAAATATTATATATTTATAGATTATTATTTATAATATATAAGGACCAAAAAGAGAATAAAATCGGTCAACCCAGGGAGTTGTGGTTGCTGAAAAAATTTAGTTTGGTTTAAAAACTTAATATTTTTCTTTAAAAACATGCCAAAATTATTGTTATGATTATTTTTTTATCAAACAAAACATTACAAAAAGTATAAATAATACATCAATTTCTTACCTCGTTTTTTGTTAAATGGACAGAAAGTCCACTGTATGCTCAACCAGACCTCATTTCTTTAATCTGACAGCGCAGGCGTGCGTAAAACTAGAAAACTGAAAAAATAATTTGAGTTTTGGTGCTAACTTTTCCCTCTTTTTCTCTCTTTTTTTTTTTTTACACCCTTTTTTTTCCCCAGTTCGGGCTTGCTTGCACTACACCGATAGATATACTCGTGCCCCGTTCACGTGGAGGCACCAAATCAAAACGCTAGCCACATGTCATGGCTATAAAGACCACTCATCCAAGCTATTAGCTAGTGCCCTTGCTGGCCTTTGGCAATGGAAGGACGTGGCCTTTGCTATTTTGTTTGCTCACTAAGCCTATGTGTAATAGGTTGGCTTGCTCATTACATGAGGTAAAGCCTCGTTTGGCCAGGTTGGCCAGGCTTCCATATATGTATACATATAAATCTTATTTTAATATATATATATATATATATTAAAAATTTATAAATTAAAAATTAATAATTAGAAATTAAAAATTAAATATAAGGATTATTATAAAGAATAGAATAATAAATTTTAAGGGAGCTTACTGCTAGTTGTAAAGTTAATAAATCTGAATATATTATAACTTCTCTTATTTCAATAATTTTTCCTTTCTTGTTATTTGTACATTCAAAAAGTTAACATTTAAACTTTTAAGAGAAGGAAATTTTAACTCTTTAAAATTTGTATGAAATATGTTAAACATGATTACAAAAGCAACATTTGTCCTATTTTAACTCCATAACAAACATACCTTAAACATAGACAATTAACAATATTGCGATGGCTCCCAACTATTATAATTAATGCTTACATGCAAGTCGAATTATAAAATTATCAAAATATAAAAATAATTACAACTAGTGATATTAAAATAATATTAATAAGTTATATTTATATTTAAATTGAAGAGGTCAGTGACTTAATTTATGGTTTAAATAATAACTTATTTGAACTTAAAAGAATACTAATATGTTATACTTTTAAATTTGTTTGTCTAGTTTCACATAAAAAATTAGTATCATCACATTATAGGGTAATGCAACTTATATATTCATCAATCTTTTCCATTTTAATCTAAGATGAAAAATTAAAAAAAAAATGTAATAACAACGGATATGCATATAATAAATTTGCGTCACACTCTAAATAAAAAATGATTTATTTATATAAAATATTTATAAAAAATAATTTTACTCATATTTGAATAAAATATTTTCTAAAAACATAAATCTTTTACATTGAAAAAGAGAGTTTCCATGCGCGCGAGAAAAATCGTTTGTTATTAATGTAAAGACTATTTTGTAAATTTGAAGGAGTGAAGGCCCTTAACAGAAGATGGGATTATAAAGCTACTTAGGGCTCAAGACAGCTCTGTAAATTATTGCGTCGAATATTGGAGAAGGGGCACGGCCCTTTCGCCTTAATTACCAACTTTACCAACCCACGTGCCCTCCAAACACCCCACCGTATAAATCATACCTCTCCCCTTCAGGAGTTTGATTTCCACAACCCAAATTATCTATTTTTCTCTAATTTCTGGAAAACTCAAAAATAGATTGAGAAAACCTCGAATCTCTTCTCCAATGGCGGCGCGACCTAATCAGGAAGCAATCGAGACATTCATGAGCATCACCGGCGCATCGGAGGCAGTCGCCGTGCAAAAACTCGAGGTGTGGTCTTCTTTTCTCTTTAATTTTGCCGATCAATATTCGCGATTAATGCGATTGTTAGTTCCAGGTATTGGTATTCCAGTTTCGAATATTTTGTTCACGGAGACACTGCAGGGTTGCGTGTTGAATTGTCTAAGTATGGAATTAGCCTTTACTTAGGGCTTTTTGTTTGATTCTATCGTTGATTTGGTTTGTGGTGTTGTGCTATTTGTTGATTCATTATTATTTGTAGCATTTTTTTCTTTTTATGTTGCCAAATGTTTTGGTGCCGCAGACACTCAGTAGAACTTTAATTTGCAATGTTCATTTGGGTTGTTTTTCGTTTGGAATTATGTTGCCTCTCTAAGTCATAAAGAGGTAATTGGGCTTTAGTCAAGTGGAGGTTAATGTTTCCATGTTCGGTGTTTATCATGAATCTGACATTCCGTACATGAATATCATATTTAATTGAATGTTTATTTTGGCCGGGAGGCTTGTCGGCATTTAAATTACAACCTTTGCTAGCTGATCAAGAACGTATTGGGCAAGGGGTTACAGTCTTTTTCTCTCTCTGATTTGTCGATTATATCGTGCATATTAATTGGTGGTTGTTTTTAGGGAAATTGTTTATATTCCTGTGTACAAAACTTGCAGTTGTATCCACACATTGTGGAAATTTTGATGGACTACTCATCATCTTTTTGGTATTTAGATGATGGCAGTTGGTTGATGTTTTCACTTGAGAGTTTAGGATTAATCATGTAGATTGTTGTGTAGCGGTTGAAGTCTAATGTTGTTCTGTCAGCATTAGACTAACCTTTCTAAATTTAAACTTTAGTGCTGACAGAACAACTAGTACATATAGATTTTAGGCTATAATCTAACCTTTCTAAAATTTAAATATTTTTTCTTATTTGTTATATATATACATTCCAAAATCTGGAAGCCCAACTAATTAAAATTTCTGTATATACATGACCCAATCTATCACTTATTGTTGATGACACAAAAAAATAAAAAGGAAAAAAAAGTCTAAAATTTAAATGCCCCCAGAAATTTAAGCATATAAAAGTTTTTCTATTCTATATATTTTAAAATGAACAATTAATATTAAATATTATTTAAGAATTAGGAAATAGAAACTAAAATAAAGAAGGAAAATCGAAAGACACAAGAGTAGTTCGTGTAAAACAAAAAACTTCAATTTCTATTGAAATTACAGAGCTTGCATTTTTAGCTACAAGTGTTGTTAAAATAAAGTTTTGGAATAAGATGGAAGCGAAATTGCTAAGAAATTAACTTTAGATTTAATTATTGAGAAATTTCATGACGTAAAAAGTCGTTAAGTGTCATTTTAATTGATAAAATTAATAGGATATTTATATTTAACTGATTTTTTTTTTGAATGTACAAAAGTTCCTTCTGGTAATGTATTACTGCTATATATTGATTAGATTTTATATATTAATTTATTTTTTTATTTAGTAAATATAATTTATAGTATTAGTTGTAATTTTTATTGGCCTAAATTTGGCCCCAGAAAAGAGCATAAATTTGGTCTGCTGGACAAAAAATTCTGGCTTCGTCCTTGTTTTTGGTCAACCAAATAAAGTATGATCTATGGACATTTTTTTTAGGAAATTTAGCAATACACAACTCCATATTCCCTTTCTCACATTAGATCACCGACACGTGGAGGAAGGGTGGTGGATTTTTCAATTTCCTTTGTTTAATTTTTCATTGAGATTTGTTTTATTTATTTGTATTTTAAAGACAGTTTTAGCAATTCTTTTGTTCTGTTTGACAAGTCTTCTTCCTCGTATGATTTCCAATTAATATCAAGTCACCTTTTAGTTTATTACATAACTGAATTTTATGAATTGAATGGCTTGCTTCTATTTTCTTATCAGTTTGTGCTTCTGGTTACCATGGAACTGAATAAACCTGATGCTTGTCATGCCTGTATTTGTGAAGTACTGAAAAAGATTTTACAGATTACAACCTAGATGCGTCATATATTTGTCACCTTTAAGTGAATGCATTGTTGTTTCCTCAATATTTCACTTGTCCCAGTCAATTTTCCAGAGATTTTTGGCAAACATAATTAGACTTTTTGATTCACTGTGGTCATGACCAAGGGTTTCTTCTTTCTTAATTTGGTGATGAATCATGACTTTCAGATGTTATGTATCAAACTCCAACATGCATTAACCTCTCACTTGGCACTAATCAGTCCACTTTGAATGTCTCATTCTTTATCATGTAGAGTTATTAAACTTAAATCATGTTATAAAAACGGCTACTAAAAGTAGCAAGCGTCAAGTGATATATCTATGAACTATATTTACATATTTGCTATAAAAAAGAGTTAACACTCTTCGTCGCTAATGGTCAAGCGACTTAAGCTACTGCCATGGTTTTTCTTCCTGTGCCACCAAAATTCTGGTAATTTCTGGATGTTGCAATCTATTGTCCATTTTTGAGCTGTCTATCACATGATCTGAGCTGAAAAAAAAAAATAGTATTTTTATTAGTTGTTGTAAATAACAGTGGTTTTGCATGGTCCACATAGGGTAGTTCAACAATCTGTGTACCAATTGAAGTGGAGGTTACCAGTTTGAGCTCCCTTAGCATTATTACTTCGCTTTTAGTTCTGGAGGGAGGGCTCAGGAACTCTAGGGATTAGTCTCACCGAAGGTGGAAATAGCTCTAGTATAATTAAATAACTTATGTGGTTTTGCATTAATATTGAGGATAATATTGTTGAATCAAGCTGAAGGATGAGCTATGGGGTCATGCAATTGGAGGATTAATTTGTGCATATCCTAAACCTCTAAGGAGTATAATCGTGTTTTCTAATTTTGAGCTGATTTAGCTTCTGTAAGGTCATAATTGTCATAGCCAAAAATTATTGTTATTTTTTTTTGGGGGGGGGGGGGTTGGGGAGGGGCATGTTAAGAGAAAAGTTCATACTCCAAAGAAACTTCAGCTGTATTTTTTAAGATCCCAACATTCATTTATTCATTATATATAATCCATTTCCTATCGTATGTTGTGCACCTATTAGTTTAGTATTAGGAAGTGCTGTGACTTTTGAGGATATCTATTATTCAAATTTTAAGCTTTTAGTGATGCAAATGAGTAGTTTCCTTTGTATTTTTTTGTTATTTAGAAAATATTATCTTGCTTTTCTTGTTTTCTTTCTCTCTCTCTCTCTCTCTCTCTCTCTTTCTCTTTTTTTTTTTAAATAAAACCTCCAATACAATGGTCATTTCTTACTGGTGTCAGGAACATGGTGGAGATCTCAATGAAGCTGTTAATGCACATTTCAGTGAAGGAGATAGGAATACGTCAGTGGTTCTTATGCCATGCTCCCGCCGTTTTCTCTCTCCCTCTACTTTTCTCCTAAATTGATAAACTTTTTTGGTTGGGCTTATCTGGTCATGATTTTTTATTACAACATTAGTAATTATTGTTTTCGTTTTTCTGTGTGCAGCGCACATGAAACATCTGCTGCTCCTCAGGATGATGCCATGGACATAGATGAGCCTATTCAAGTTGGGTCCGGGGGACCTCCTTTCTCACTTCTACCTTCTGCTAGAAAATTGAGTCCATTCTCTCTTCTTGATCCAGATTTTGGTAGAAGTTTATTTGATAGTGGTCCTAATTTTACAAGTCGTGCACCGCATGTTTCGCATCCAAGAGAAGTGAGGGAGATTCCCATTGAGGTCAAGGATGGGGGTGAACAATCGGGTCACTCTGGCCATGGACCTATCATTGAGGATGTCACTGGAACTGAAGATGCACATGTACCAGAAACGCAGGGAGCTGTCATAATTGACGAGGATGATGATGAAGATATTCCAACTGCTCCATCTGGGCATGCTGCTGGGCAGAATGAACAAAAACATGATGTGCTGGGCAGTAGTTCTCGCGGTGCTAATGCCACGCCAAGTGCCCCTGAAGTTGATGATTTGCCTGACTTCAACAATGACATAGAAGAAGAAATGGTTCGAGCTGCTATTGAGGCTTCAAAAAAAGACGCTGGAAAACGTCACCTGGATCAACAATTCAGTGCGCATGATGTATGTAAACCTTTTGTCTTAAGCAACTTGATTCTCTATACTCATGGCTATGTTTGATTGTAAGGGATATAATTTAGGGGATAAGCAATCCCATATAATAATATATGGGATTAGATATGATATGGGATGAATTTTGTTGTGCAGGATTAATTTTTTAGTGTTTGGTTAGTAGGATGTAAAGTGGGATAAGTGATGTAATTTTACACGAGATTTTACAGGAAATAATTTTAGACATCTGGATTTTGGCGGGAACTAATCCAGTAAATGGGGTTATACAATGCCACACCCCCTAGATATTGTATATCCCCTACTTTGGGAGATATAAAATCCAAACTGGATTCCGTGGGTCACTTCCCCCCCCCCCCCAAAAACTTGGGATTACCAACCCCTCACCTCATATCCTGTAATCAAACATAGCGTATCCGTTTTAACTTTTAACAAATCAATGCACTTTCTTTAATGAAGGACTTGAGCTATCATTCTACTCAGCCATCGGAATCTCACCCAGATGATGCTGAACTTGCACATGCAGTTTCATTGTCATTGAAGGTTTGGGTTTTGTGTGTGTGTGTGTGTGTGTGTTTGTTTTTGGTTTTTTCCAGTAAATATTGTGGCATCCTTAGATTGTCATATATTTTCATCTTTGTACCTGTTTGTCTTGAATTGAATTAAAGACAGCGGAGCAAGAGAAAGCTTTGCGTGAACTGGGGTGGAAAGTTGGAACAACAGGACTGGAAGCTCCCAAGTCAACAGAGGTGGGAGATATGGGGAAAATTACACCATCTAATGGAAGGTAACATTGATGTTTGCCACTTTAGTGTGAAAGAGACATTGCTTGCTGGGTTACTTGCAAATTTTGTTTATGTATTTTTGTGCATGTGGGTGTTTAACATTGGATGCAAGTATTTGTTTTTCTAACAAGTGTACTTCCAAGGCAATCTAGATTGGATGTGGGAAGCTCATCCATCCAAGATGATGCTGAGGATGTGGAATATCAGCCACTGGTTAGGCACAGGAGTAGGCGCATATCTTCTGCATCTGTTGACTCTGTCAAAGAAATTGAAGAAGTTGAGGTTACCCCACCATCAAGTCCTAGACAACTTAATAATATTAATAATCCACCGCAGAATGGAAATCAGCCAGTGCAAAATGATTTCCACTCTGATGAGGTATCTTGTTTGTAAAATTTTTTTACATGAAATGCCTCAAAGTAATTTCAGATCACATAAATGTGATAGTGTCAGGTGAGGAAATTCTATGATTATGAACTGTTCTTTTTAATTTGGTCTTTTTAATGCTTTCAAGTGGGGAGGCATCTCATCTGAGGAACATGATGAAGCAGTTATGCTCGAGGCTGCAATGTTTGGTGGAGTCCCTGAAGGGACTGGATATCAATTTCCATATGCACCTCATCAGTTCATGCAGAATGGTTTTAGTAGAGCATCAGGCTCATATCCCCGGCGAATGCCTCGTCCGCCATCACCTGGTCTGGCTGCTCAGCGCTTGATTAGGGAGCAACAGGTTTGAATCTCGAGCCCATAATTATCATTAAGTTTTATGCAGTGGTCTTGATTCCAGTTCTTCTAATTTTGTAGGATGACGAATATCTTGCATCACTGCAAGCTGATAGAGAAAAAGAACTGAAGGCAATGGAAGAAGCTGAAGCTCGGCGTTTAGAAGAGCAAGCAGCTAGAGAGGCTGCTCTTGAAGAAGAAAGGAAAAAGGACGAGGAATCACGTAGAAAATTGAAGGAAGAACAGGTAATATAATTTGAAGGTTACACCTTGCACAGTAGTTATTCCCCTCATAATTGAATATAGTTCCCTTTCCTATTTTCTTCTGTGTGAGTACTGTAAAAATGGAAGTTAATCACGTGTTTAATAGTTGGAACACTTGCACTATAGACAATGGCACTTGCATTTGGAGTTTATATTTTTTAATCTACTTTTTAGCCACTTCCTCCTCTGAGACCATATAAAAACTGTTGCTTTGAGTTGGATGAGCTGGGAATTATGCCACCCAAGGGCATTCTACTATTTGCTGTCAAAGGATACATCTGTATGTCAACTTAGGCAATTTTACTAACTGTTTAATTCTTGAGCGTTGTCAGTAATTTATAACATTAAGATAATTGATATTATATTCAACCAACTACGCAAGCCTTTCTTTGTCTATTTTGTCTAAAAGTTGATATTTATCTAAACAAAACAAAAAAACAAGGTTTTTTGCTACAATAACTGTGTGAGATGCAAAGTTGGTGTTAGTTTCTGGATTTGCTGGTGGCTATTTTAATATTTGTCTAGATAAATGCCTATTTGGGTTGTTATTTTGGTCGAACTTTGGAACTTTTAGGTTGTGTTTGGAGCAAGGATTTATGAAGGGAAAAGTGGAGGGAAATGGAGTTATTTATTTATGATAAATTAAATAAATAATTAAAATTTTGACAAATAACTATTCTTTTTCTTTTCAAATAATTAAAATTTTGACAAATAACTGTTCTTTTTCTTTTCATTGCCACACCATAATAAAAAAAAAAATTTAACTTATTTTATTTTGATTTCTTAGCTTTTCCCTCCTCTTTTCCTTTCCCTCCACAAATCCTTGCTCCAAACATTGTCTCTGCATTTCATGTCTAGTTACTCTAAACCAGCCAGAAAAGTGGTTAGAACTTGGAAGTTCAAACGGAGAAGGACAAAGTAATTGATATGAGTTTAGAGTGGGAGAACAGCTGTAAGATAAAAACAGCTTAATTTACTGTCTTCTTGAGTATCTTACTGCTTGACTCTAATTTTGCACCCCGGCCATTTTTAATCATGCCAATTGCCAAGTATGTAGTAACATTCTATGGCCTAATAAAAAAGTGACTTTGAGCAATTAGTGTTCTTCTGTTCTCCATCAGTCTTTATGACTTACCGCCAAGCATAGGATGCCAGCCCATTGTATCAACCATGCTAGCAATTCAGAATTAGTTGCTGCTTAACTCGCTAGTCATACAAATGCAATAGGTAGTCATACCTTTTACATAGACATGTGCCCTCGTCAAACTACATGTCTTGTGGGGTCTTTTGACCATCTGTGAAGAAGCAAGTAGATCGGACCACTGGAAGCAAACTTTACCATCAGTAAGGGCTGTCTACAGCTTTTTGCATTACTTTTCCCAATAGTCTTACGGGTTATTTTAGTTCATCTAAATTAGTTGGATTGTTGTATTAAAATGGTACACAATGCTTATTGTTGTTGTTGTTGTTGTGGTTGTTTGAGTTCTTTCGAATTTTCTGCTTTGCTTTTTTGTGCTTCTTGATGCTATCCTTCAAATGGAATTGGGCATCCTCAGCATCAGAGTTTCTGGGACAGTTCTCTGTTGATCTTACTGTTGGATGGGGAGGATGGACTTTGTTCTATATTTTGTTTGGAGTTACTAATTTCATCCCTGGATACTTTTGACTGCAGGAGAATGAGAGACAACTTGCAGCAAAGGAAGCTTCTCTTCCTCAGGAACCAACTTCAGACGATGAGAATGCTGTAACTCTTCTAGTGCGTATGCCAGATGGCAGTCGCCGTGGGCGTCGATTTTTGAAGTCAGACAAACTACAGGTATAGTCTGTGGAGACGACTTGATTTGCGTTGGTCACTCGGTTAAGCAACGCACATCCTCATGGTTTAACTTGAATGATTTGCTTTGCAGTCCCTTTTTGACTTCATTGATGTTGGTAGAGGGGTCAAGCCTGGCACCTATAGATTGGTAAGTTCCTATCATGCATGCTTTTGTGGTAACATTTTGAAGATTCTAGCCAGCGGTTACATTAGCTGTTTGATATGCATCACAAATGGATTTTCTGTGCTTTGATTTGGCAATCAAGAAGTATTATTGTTTCAGAAGTCTTCTGGTCAACTTGAAACTGGGTAGATCTAGCTAGATTGTCTTAAGATTCTGACTAATTGGATAAAGGCACGGTCACAATTCATGGCTGCTTTTCTGGTCAAATTTTTTGGGTTTCCTAGAATTTAACTGTATATGCTTTACGGGAAAATGGTAAGAAGAACAATTTAAGTGGGATTGTGTGGATATTTATGACACATTTGTTCATGAACTTGGGTTAACTCAACAAGACTCCCCCTCCCCTTTTGTTGGTCATAAACTTGGCTTAACTCAACAAGTCATCCCACCCCCCCCCCCCCAAAAAAAAAAAAAACACGCGCGCGTGCGCGCAAAAAAAAAAAAATGCAAGGTTAGCCACATGGATCCATCACCTGTTGGCCTTATTAGGAGTCTGGCGCATTTGTTCATATTCTTCTTGTTTTATTATGTTTAGGTTCAGAGCAGGGTCATTATTAACCCCAACCATTGCATAGCTTATTAAAGTCTACAACTTAAAATCTGGCAGAAAGTGCACATTTCTTTCTGTCTCTACCCATATTCCTTAGTTTTATGTTTTTCCCATGGGATTAAAATGTGAGAGTATCAATGACAGTTTCGAGTCATTTTGGATGTACTAAAATCTTCTTGCCATGCAATGGGGTGGATGTACATGATACAAATGCCTATGCTATAGATGTAATTCAAAAAAGGATTGGAAGAAGTGAAAGCTATCGCCAAGTTTTCCTCCTCTGATGCTGGCGAGCAAGTAATGTATATATATATTTTTCTCTTTGGGCAGGTGAGGCCATATCCTCGGCGTGCTTTTAGTGATGAAGAGAGTGCCTTAACTCTGAATGAACTAGGTTTGACCAGCAAGCAAGAAGCGTTATTTCTCGAGTTGATATAAGCACGAACCTCCTGTAAAGCTGTAAAAAAAAAAATTTCTTACTTGGAACAATGTAGTCCATATAAATTTATACGTACATGGTTGTGGGGGATTATTGGTTGTTTTTGTTGGAATTGGTGGCAGCAGAAATGTTATGGCCAGAGGGGCAGACTAATCTCAAAACAGGATATGCATTAATCTGTTTGAATTTGGTGGTTGTCTATGGCTTGGTGTGGGGGGAAATGAATGGCTTTGCATTGTTTGTGAAGAATTGAAGGCAGTCATAGACCAGAGATACCTGGCATGAAACTCAACCTTGAGTCTGGAGGTGGGTAAGCTGGTATATTTATTTGACTGTATAAAAATTAATCTGATAGAATAGTTAATTTCTTTCCTTTATTCATACTCACCTCTCAAAAGAATGGAATTATTGGTTCCTTATTGGTGCAACCCAACTTAGGGTGTGTTTGGGATGAGGTATATGTTACCTGTATTATTTTATCTTTTTAATTAGGTTTTGTATACTTTTGGTAAATTTAAGTAGGTTAATATTTCTTGCTCTCCAAGGGTTAAATATTAATCATTTAGGAATGTGGTAAAAGGAGAGAAATTGTGGTAGTAAAAGGTTAATAATTAATCTCATAATATTGAAACGTTACCTCTTTGCGGTTTGGACAAAAAGTACTAGATTCTCTTCTAGTTTAGATTTAATATATATCTTCTTGTGATTTGGACTGAAGTGCAAACTTGGTAGTGTACGTCAAGATTTAATAAGATTTATATCACATATCCTAATAAATTTATATGTGGTCCAAAAAAAATTTTATTTGGAAAAGTAAAGATAAACCTAATCTTTTTAAAAAATAAAACAATGATTTACTTCAACATAAAATGATTTAAAATGTATCATATTATGTATGTTTTTATAAAAGTTTGACACGTGAGACAATTTTATTTATGTTTTACCAGATTTAATCAAATTTTAGTACAAGATTGGAGTAGTTATTATTGATTTTTAAATTAACTGAAGATTATATATTTTGCGACCAAAGTACAACAGATAGAGTATAATTACTTTTAATTTATAGGACCTGGTACCAGATTTAATCAAATTTTAGGACAAGATTGGAGTTGGTTGTTATTGATTTTTAGATTAAATGAAGATTATATATTTTGCGGCCAAAGTACAAGAGATAAAGTATAATTACTTTTAATTTATAGGACCACGTTTGTTTGTCATTATTTATTTTTTGGAGTAAAGAGTTTGTTTATCTCTGCTTCTGGTCGAGCCCATTTATTTTACCTCGTAGGGGGTAGATTGAAGTGACCCAATACAGATACAGACCTGGGAAAAGATGAGCTCTCCGCAGGTGACTTTGGAAACATCACACGCGCGCATTTGAGTACAAGATGATTACACGGTAAGGGGGGGGGGGGAATTCTCGGGTGACAAGGGTATTATCGGGTTCAAGGGGTTGCGGTGGAATTATTGACTGCAGGAACCGTAGGTAAAAAAATGAAAGGTGGAGATTTATTTGTATTTTAATAACAGATGACTTTTGATATTTCACATTAATTATATTTCAATCAGATTTTTTAATTTTTATTTTTATTTTGAAAATAATTTTAATTAAAATAAATTAGAACTATTGGATTAAATGTAAACAAATCTTCACCCTTCATTTTTCATTGCAGTCCCCTTGAACCTAGCATTATCAGGGTTCAAGGGGCTGCAATGGAGAAACGAACGGCTAAGATTTCTTTACACTTTAATGACACATAATCTTTAATATTCCGCATAAATTGTGCTCCAATCGAAATTTTTAAACTTTTATTTTTATTTTGAAAATAAATTTAATTAAAATAAATTGTAACAATTGGATTAAATGTGAAAAATCTTAACTTTTCATTTTTTATTGCAGCTCCTATAATGGATTTATTCACTGCAGTCCCCTTGAACCCGGTATTATCAACATCATATAAGCTTTGCAAGTGGGCAAACTTAAATTTAATCTCACTTTTAGCTTTAAGGGTCCGATTGAATGGTGTTAAAATTTTAGGAGGATAAGTTTTAGAGGAGGTATAAAATAAGAGGGGGTATTATTTTTAGAGGGTTGGCTAACATTGATTTGATGTTTATGAAGGGGGATAACTTTTAACTTGGTTTGGATGTTTTATAAATAAGAGAGGTGAATGATGGAAAAAAATAGTCAAATGACTCTTTTGCCCTTGTGGTGTCCCAAACTTGGTTACCCATTAAATTAAATATTAAATTACAAAACTCACTCTATTTAATTATTTTTAGACAATTTGAAGTTATATTATTTATTTCATTAAAAATTTAATTTTTTTTAATTATTTAATTTTTTTTTTAAATATGTACTTTTGAATGGTTGGTTATTATCTAATTTTTTTAATTATATTTATTTTGACATGTTAGCCTATCTATTATTTTTTTATTAGCATTATATTTATTTTAATTAAGTTAACAATACCATTAATGAGAGTTAAAAACATCAAAAATTCAATCACTTGAAGAGAGATAATTTTTGACTAGTCCTAACCCAACCCAAAAATTATACCCCGTGAGGGCTAAATTAAAGCCGCCACAGAACGAAGACCGGCGAAGAGGGAAAGGACATTCGGCTGCCAAACCAAGGAAAAGCAGTGGGCCCACAGGTAAAAGTTTTGAGAGCTGCCTTTAACCTCATCCAAGCGAGGCCTATGTGACGAATGACAACGCTCCCCACTGTTCTAATAAGAGAGTATGGGTTTGAACTTTCGTAACTCTATTATTAAACAAGTATTATTTGATGTTATTTTTAATTACAAAAATATAACTATCAAAATTTATTTAAATTATAAATCAAAAGACGTTTAGAGTGATAAAAATAAGAATGTCAATGGGACACACATGATCTTTCTCATTTCTGTCCTCGTTTAGCAATACTTTTACTTGTTCCTGTTCTCGTTTCCGTTTCGGGTAAAAAAAATTTTCTCATACCATACCCGTCCTCGCTAAATAATAATTTTTTCGTTCCTATTCTCGTTTACCTCGTCAAGTATACTAGCTATTACAAATTATATATTATATATATAAAATAAATATTAAAAATTATTATAAATATTATATATATTAAATTAAAATATATTTTATATATATATTAAATAAAAATTAAAAATATGTATATAAATTAATAAATAAATATTTAAGCGGGTATAGGGCGGAGTGGGGATTATTGTACCCGTTCCTATTCCCGTATCTATTCGGGTAACACCTCAAATCCTCATACCCATCCTTATCTCTGCTACTAACATTTCCATATTCTTCCCAAACAAGGCGAGTGAAGCGGGTAACTACTGGGTATGGGTATATTTGACATTTTTAGACAAAAAGTGATAAATTTTAATAAAAGTTATAAGTTTGTAATTCGTATAATGAGATAAAAATAAATAATTTTTAATAATTTTTAAAGTTCCGAATGGGGTTTAAATTGATTTCAAACTGTATAATTTACAAAAATCTTAAGAGGGCAACTCTCAGTTCCATCCTGGCAATTGCTGGTAACGTGTGAATCCTTGGAGGGTCGATCCTGCGTCCTCTCCCAGTCTGAGTAATTTAAAGAGGTTGCAGTGAAAAATTTACTGTAAGAGTTGTAATGAAAAAATGTATGGTAGGGATTTTTTTACTCTTTAATTACATACGAATTTTTAACATTTTGTATTAATTGTGTTCCAATCAAATTTTTAAAATTTTTATTTTTATTTTAAAAATAAATTTAATTAAAATAAATTAAAATTATTAAATTAAATATAAAAAAATTTTAACCATTCCTCTTTTCACTGTAACTTTCACTGCAGTCCACTTGAATCCGCCTGAGTAAAAAACGACTGGCAATCAAGAAGAGATAAAAAAAAGGTCAAAATCATAGGAAAGTTCTCGACTCCAGTCCCGTCCATCCTCTGATACTAATAGAAAACTAGCCAGTGTACTTTTCTTTCCACTTCTATTAAAGTTTATAGTGGTCCTGACTCCATCTGATCACCTCACCACTGCAAAATTTACGCTAGCCTAGCTCTCACGTGACAGTCGGCCGGATCAATGAGAGACAATGGGCCCGTGAATTTTTTTGAACGCAAAGGTTAGGATGCCATTGGTAATATATTTAAGGGTAAATTAGACATGGACTTTTTTAATATTTAAGTAATTATATTTAATATCTCTTAATATTTGAAATTGACAAATATTTTTTTATTTTGAAATGTTACTAATCTTAGACTCCCCGCCATTAGTTTTATTGATTACTGTATTAAAATTTTAGTAGAAAGACAACCACACCCCTAAGCCCACTGTTAACTCATAGTTCAATTACACACTTCCTCTACTCTCTCTCTTCTTACGTTTTTATCTTATTAAAGTTATAATAATTTATTTTATTAAAACTAAAATAATAAAATAATTTATTTTGGTAATATTAATATTAGTAATAATTATAAATTAGAACATTTATTTTTTTAAAAATTGGGACTATTATTAAAATAATAATAATTATTAAAATTATTTATTTTATTAAATTATATAAATTTTATTAAATCTAATGATAATTTATTATTAAGTTATGTTATTTATTAATATATTTTATTAAAACTAATTATTATTAAAAATAAATATTTTATGACATTATATTAATTAGTTTGAATATTTTTTAATAAAATAATTAATCAAATATATGTTAAATATATTTTATTAGATTAAGTAATAATTTGCCTGACGTGTAGTAATTTATTTTATTAAATCAAGGAGATTCAGAAACTCAAAGGCCACACCAAGGTCTTGCCAGGAGCCCAGCCGCTAGCGTTGCCAAAATTTTGGCAGTGTTCGCCTCTTGCAGCGGCGACAAGGCTGTTTGAATTTGGTAGCAAAGTTCACCTACTAGCCGTTTCAATCTTATTTCCCCAACATTTGTATCTGATCTAATCCTTCCATCCACATCTTATACTTCTACACCTCTCTCTCTCTCTCTCTCTCTCTATCTCTCGCGTGCGTTTGTAAAGCCCCGATACATAGAAGCGATCAAATATTAGTGTTTAATATCACTTATATGTGGACCTAGCTAGCTCCACCCACAACGGCAAATGCTCCCACAGAACTCACTCTAAATTGTAATTCTCTCTCTTTATAGAGACACACAAATGGATACACACAAGCAATTAAAAATCACTAGAAGAAGAAAGATCAAACACCCTTGTGGATTCAAACCCCCTAGAATTAGTGGAATCCTCAAACACAAAAATCACAAGCATGATCACTACCTCGCCAAATCACCTCCGCCACTACGAGAATCAGAAACAGCGAGATTAGAACACCTTCGGGTAGTACCTGCGCAACCACTGGCGTCACTCACTCTCTCTCTCTCTCCCAGTGTAGCGGGGCTCACGTCCTTGAATTCCTCCATTACCTCGACCAATTCGGGAGGACCAAAGTCCACACCCACCTCTGCCCCTTCTTTGGCCATCTGAACCACCTGCACCTGCCCCTATCGATAATTTCACCGGTTCGAGCTACAAACTAGAGTCCTTGAGAACAACTGCTCCAATTTCAAGCTGAAACCTCTTGTCTAGCCTCCGCGAAATGTTGCCAGAAAACTCTAAGATAAGGTGTTGTGAGTTTAGTACGTAGCGATGTGAATGATAGCGATTGGTCAAATCCTCGATTCTTTATGCAGCTTTCCCTTTCCCTCGTATTAGAAGATGTTTCTTTCAGGTGCGTTGCGCGCAGACGCACAAACACACACACACACACACACACACACATATGTAAAGAGAAATAAATGAACTCACAGTCTAAGCTCTCGACAAGGCAGTCGTTGGAGAATAGGAATTTTCTCCCAATGCAATGCACATCACGATGATTGGGCTAGCATACCACGCTGGTCAATTCTCCGGTGGCTGCCCTCGTCTTTGTGTATGTGTGTGCGTGTGTGTAGATTAGTTCAATAAAGAAGATAGAAGAGAAGGGGCATTTTTATTTGTAATTAATTAATTATGCTGAGGGTAAAATTATTCTCACACCAAATATTTTAACGGAGTGAAGTTTCAAACTAACGGAAAGGGGTTGGAAGTAAGCAACATTTCAAAATAAGAGAGTATTTGTCAATTTCAAATGTTGAGGGGTACTAGGTGTAATTATCCAAATATTGAGGAGGTCTGGGTGTAGTTTACCCTGTATTTAATTATATATATACTGTTGGGAGTGTAATTCGCTTGAGCAATTTCAAACTAACAGAAGGGAGTCGAAAGTTAGCAACATTTCAAAATAAGGGGGTATTTATCAATTTCAAATGTTGAGGGGTACTAGGTGTAATTATCCAAATGTTGAGGAGGTCTAAGTGTAATTTATCCTATGTTTAATTATATATATACTATTGGGTTTAATTATCCAAATATTAAGGAGGCCTAGGTGTAATTTACCATTTATTTAATTATATATATACTGTTGGGAGTGTAATCCGCACGAGAAGTTTCAAACCAATGGAAGGGGTTGACAGTTAGCAACATTTCAAAATACGAGGGTATTTGTCAATTTCAAATGTTGAGGAGTACAAGTTGTAATTTACTTTATATTTAATTATATATATACTGTTGGGAGTGTAATCCGCATGAGATCTCCTCACCTACATGTAGGTTCAATCTATTAAGGAGTATACACGGAGTTTATACCATGTCATATGAACCAAATATACATTAAATAATTCATATTTACTTAAAAGATTAAGTTTTGTAAGTGATGAGCATCCAATTGTATATAAAGATCTAACTTCTTTCCTATTTATCCGACGTAGAACTCAACTTTTACACATGTTCCCAACATATACTTATTGGAAAAAATACCCAATCACATGTACTTTTTTAGATAAAAAAAAATGTCTCTATATCATTTTATGTTGATTTACGTTTTTTTTTTTTTTAATCTATCTTTCTTAGTACACTCTTCAACATGATGAAATCGATAAATTTCGGTGATATTAATAATCTTGGACTAAGGTAGTTTTGCAACTGAAACTTGTATTTCAGATTACTTGATTAATTAGGGATTGCATGCTAAATTTCATTTCTACAAATAAATATGTTGTTAGGGGTTGTTTGGCACCAAAAAAAATTAAAAAAATTCAACTTACACCACGGACTAACACATGATACTTTAATATTTAATTGGGTGTTTGGTAAAAATTTATAAAAATTAGAGAAAATTGATAAAAGTTGAGAAAGTTGATAAAAATTAGTTTTGTATTTAATGGAGAAAATTGATTTTTTTTTTTTTTTGGTTATAGAACAGTTTTAAACTTTTACTCAAGAATTTCACATCTTATTAAACTTGTTTTTTTATTAGCTTATTTATAGTTGTGATTAGTTTCTATAAATTTTTTATGATCTACTGGAATTTTAGCAAAAATTCTAAATGGTCATTTTAATTTGGCACCGTTTGGTATTGGATAAAAAAATATAAAATTCTACAAGTCTCTACAAATACGAATTACGAGATTATAAAATTTAAATTTTTACTTATTATATAAAGTACGAGATATTAATTTTTATAAATTTATATAATTTCAAACACATCCGCGAAGACTCGCCTAGCTTCTATATATTTTTTTGTTTTCGGAAATTCTTACTGCTTACCGTATATTATTTTCAATCTCGCCCCTCAGAGCGTAAAATCATAAATTCCCAACAACTCAGACCAAAGAATCCTGAACAGGTGGCAGTCCACGTGGCACAAGAATGGTTCCACTGAAGAACAAACTGTATGCATTAGTAATCTCCTGGAAATTTCACAAAAGGCAAATCGATTATAGATATTACCCAACGGTCAAGTGAACGGGTATCAGTCAGCAGACATGCACGTGCCATTCATATTCACTTCCCCAACGGTCATATTTCACCGACAAACCCCAACGGTCACATGACCCACCCGCCTCAGCCGTCGGATCCCTATCCCACGGACGAGAAGCCGAGTTCCCCAAAGTCTTCTGGAAGCACGCATCCTTTTCACCGAGCCATCAATTTGTTTCTTCCTTTTCGATGGCAAGTGAAAGAGAGATCGGTCATCGAAGTAGTATAGTTAGGAGACAGTAACGGAGCCTCCCATTATATAAAAACAGAGCCCCGTTTCGATGTATGGCTTTTTGGGTAGTGTGAGAGTCTTTAACAACTGTCGCTGTTCGTTGATCAGTTGGTTGAAGGGTTTTTGAGGGGTTTTGGTTCTGGTTTTGGTTTTTATTTTGTTTTTGGGTTTAGATTCATTATCAGCTATGGTGGATGTGTTGGGTGCTCCAAATGTTGATCTCGGTCACTCATTTTCTCAGAATTTGAGCTGCCAATTTGAGCCAGAATGTGTTTGGAGTTCAACCCATGGTGTGAGTTTCCTTCACTTCAACTACTGTGTTCTTTTCCAATGAGCTCTGTTTGAAAATTTCGGAATCCGATGATCATTTTCTGGTAGGTGTGTTTCAATTCTTTGATTCTTTATTGGGGGGTGGGTTTTATTGTTGATTCAGTTCTTCATTCCATATACTATCAGATTGTCATATAGGAAAAACACACACACACATCATATAGAAAACTTCTACACTTGTTTACTTCATCGGATTCCAATAGGCTTTGTTTGTTATTATTATTATTTTTTTTGATTTGTTCAAACTTCACAACCACACTCAGCTTGCTTTTCTCTTGACATAATTACACACAAAGTTCCATATTATTTCGAAGAATTCACACAGGATAGTCATACGTTACATGTTATACATATATATAGAGAAAAAAAAAGGTGGGTTGAGAAGAAAAATAGAGAAAAATTGGAAGGGCATAGAGAATGTTGGCTGGGTGTTCTTCTACATTGTTGTCCCCAAGGCATAGACTGAGGAGTGAATCATCTGCACAGTTCCAAGCTTGCCATTTCCCTTCAATGAGCACAAAGAGACTGGACCTCCCATGTAGCTTTCCCAGGAAAGACACCTCGAGGGCACAGCCCTTAGAAGCGAAGACCAGCACCTGTTCTCTTAAGCAGCAGAACATTAGGCTTCCGCCATTGGCAACCACTGCTGCTCAGACATCGTCATTCATCGAAGCCGGTGGTGGTAGGAGAGACAACAAAGACCAGTTGTGGGAGAAAGGCAAAGGCTTGAAGAGGTTTGCTGAGCAGGGCTCTTTTGAGGATGAGGAGGAGTCCTGCATGAACAGGGCTAACAAGAGGAAAAGGGGTTGTGGAAAATCTGATGAATCTCCGAAAGACAATGTTGAGAGCTTAAGTTTAGGCCAATTGGGCAGTGGGAATTTTTGGTTTCAGCCGAGTTTTGAGGTCCCTCAAATTCCTCTCTCTCTGTCATCTTCAGCGGAGGAAGGGGTCTGTTTTGTGCCCAGTGATGTGATTTCTCCACCTCTACCGCTGTCAAACGCTCCATGGTTGGAATCTATTGTGACCGAGATTACAGACTTAGGTGACAAGAACGTCCAGGGGTTTGGTCAGGAGGAGGAGGCATCGGGGTCCAGTCCTTCATCAGAGAGCCATAGTTTGTCTCTTAAGCTTAATGAGAACCCTGCTGGGCACGAAATAGGTAACGGCTCGGGGCTGCCTGATCCGAGTGAAGGTGCAGCGGAGGTGGCTGCAGGCGGCGACAACGACAACAACCACCATGGGGAGGACAATGAGTTTGAGCTCATCAGCTTGCTGGTGGCATTCGTCGAAGCAATTGGATCGAAGAACATTACAGGGATCAACCATTTTGTTTCTAAACTGGGTGATCTTGCTTCTCCCAGAGGAGGATCTCCCATAAGTCGAATCACTGCCTATTTCACCGAAGCTCTAGCCTTGAGAGTCACCAGACTCTGGCCTCATATTTTTCACCTCACTACACCAAGGGAGCTCGACCGAGGAGAAGATGAGGGTGGTGGTGGGGGCACTGCATTGAGGCTTTTGAACCAGGTAAGCCCAATTCCAAAGTTCATCCATTTCACTTCGAATGAGATTCTGTTGAGAGCTTTTGAAGGGAAGGACAGAGTTCACATCGTAGACTTCGACATCAAGCAAGGCCTTCAATGGCCTGGCTTGTTCCAGAGCTTGTCCTCTAGGGAGAAACCTCCAACCCATGTTAGAATAACCGGAATAGGGGAATCCAAGCAAGAGCTGGTTGAAACAGGGGAGAGACTCGCTGGATTTGCAGAAGCACTGAACCTGCCTTTCGAATTCCATCCAGTGGTCGATAGGTTGGAGGATGTGAGGCTGTGGATGCTTCATGTCAAGGAGGGAGAAACCGTGGCTGTGAACTGCATTTCCCAACTGCACAAGATGCTTTATGATGGCAGTGGAGGAGCCCTTAGCGACTTTTTGGGCCTAATTCGAAGCACAAATCCGACCATTGTTATTGTGGCAGAGCAAGAAGCAGAGCACAATGATCTCCGCTTGGAATCAAGGCTTTCGAATTCCCTGAAATACTATTCTGCCATTTTTGACTCAATTGATTCTTCTAGCCTTCCTCCAGAAAGCCCGGTCAGGATGAAGATAGAGGAGGCGTTTGCTCGTGAGATTAGGAACATAATTGCCTGTGAAGGAAGGGACAGGGTGGAAAGGCATGAGAGGTTTGGGAAATGGAGGAAATTGATGGAGGAAGGAGGGTTCAGATGCAAGGGAATTGGTGAGAGAGAGTTGCTTCAGAGCCAAATGCTGTTGAAGATGTACTCTTGTGAGAGTTACAGTGTGGACAAGCAAGGACAAGGTGATGATGGTGATGAAGCTGAAGCACTTACTCTAAGCTGGTTAGATCAGCCTCTCTTCAGTGTGTCAGCATGGGAACCTCTTGATATTGCAGGCACTTCGCACTTTCAGCCAACTTGATTCTTCTTCTTCTTCATACACTTGATCATTTTCAATTCAATTCTAGCATACAGGAAAAGGATACCAAATTCTTTGTAGGTTAGAAAAAAAATCTCCAGCCATTCTTTCATTCTTTTGTTGCAGATAAAAGAGATAGATACATTGTGTCTTGTAGTGAAAGAACCATGAGTTTACAGTTAGTTTGGTACAGGTTTTCAATTCTTCTCAGGGGGAAGGTTTCTCCTTCAAGGTCATTTGTGTTGTTATTCTTTGATTCCTTGTTATGTATGCAGAAATTCTTTCTTGTTTTGTCAATTTTTTTGAAGTATGTATTCTTTTATTGAAAGAACACTGTTAGCATTTTGAGATATGTATTCTTTTATTGAAAGAGCACTCTTAGCATTTTGAGATATGTGGTTGAAATTTGTATATATATATATATATATATACAAATATATGTATGTATGATGTGATTCATTGGTTTTTGAGTTGAGAATTGATGTTTTGCGTAACATTTATCACATTTCTTGCTATAATTTTGGTGATGGTTCAGGGACAGAGCTTTCCTTGCCGGAAGGCAAGTCTCTCTTTCAAACATACAACATTGGGCCAAGTTGCAATTCTTCTGGGGCCTGGAAGCACTTTGGGCCTGTTATCTTAACACTTTGGGCATTTGTCTCTGTTGAACTTTCTATTGACCTCTGGACTGAGTTCAGTCACTTCAATTTGCTGGGCCGAGCACTTGGCAAATGTAGTAGATCAGTCGGGCTTTCGCCATTGAAATCCTGTTAATGAACCTGCACTTCAAGTGCAGAAGACCTGTCAAATTTTCCCATTAATTTGTCAAAATTTTTCTTTTTTTTTTTTTTCTATTATCCTTCGAAATGATGTAATAAGAGAAACCTCTGTACATATAGCATTTTTAAACGCAATGATGTAGCACCTTTTTTTTTTTTTTGGGGGTAATTACTTGTTGATTCTTGTTGCCCAAAAGCAAAGGGAGTTATGGTAAATCCAAGGGGTTGGCCTCGAGTTGTTATTACTTTGAGGACGCTGCTACCGACTGACCTCTCTCGCCCAGCTTGCCAATCTTAGTCCGTTTGGAAATCAAATTTTTAGTAAATTTTAATAATTTTTTGGTAAAATTTGACAAATGAAATTTTTTTGTATATTTAGTAAAATAAATAAAAATTTTTAATAATAAAAATTTTAATAACTTTTGAATTGTGTTAAAATTGAAATGAATTTAACAAAAATTAGCGTTTTGACAACTTTATAACTTACTAAAATTAATAACTTTTAATATTTTTAGCCCTTTTTTTTTCCACTCCTCCAACGAGCCTTAATCATCACCCAAGGTCCTAAAACTTTGATAATTGCCACAAATTTCTATATCTAATCATCCTGCAGGGAAATCTAGATATTTTTGATTAAGCGGTCCAAATTCATCACCATCGTCATTGTCATTGTCATTCCCGTTGAGGTTATACAGACAAAGTATCACATATGTTGAAGTGTTGCTTTTCTTAAGCCATGCGAGAATATAAGAAAAGATTAATAACAGCGAATTTTTTTTTTAAAACACATAAATATATCATTTTTGCTTTTTATGTAGGAGCGATGATTGATGACTTGAATATTAAGAGGTCGTTTCAACTAACAAAATATATTAAAAGTTACAAAAAATTATCAATTACTTTTAATTAAATTTTGTTATATATTATTTTTATATCAATTTTTTTATATTTTTAATATATATATATATATATATATGTTTTTGGTCATTCAAACATCCCCAAACTTCTGTCGGTATGACAAAACATTGTTTTGATAATAGTTCTCTTTATTGAATGCATAGTAAAAATAGCTTCAATTCTTATGGGGCCTAGAAGCACTTTGGGCCTGTTATCTTTACACTTTTGGTATTTGTCAGTGTTGAACTTTCTATTGACCTCCGGACTGGGTTCAGTCACTTCAATGCCCTGGACCGAACACTGGCGAATGCAGTAGTAGATCCACGCCCCGAAAAGGGTAGTCGAATTGGTTCGAATGGCGAGCTGAAGGCTTGAGACCAATAGGTCTCATGTTGGACTTCTCTTGGGGGCAGTCCTTCCTTTAATTGTGGAGGGCCATCTAATGGTCTTCTCGGCTGAGCCGGTCAGTCAGGACTTGCCTAGACTGGTTTACCTTCTCGTGGTTCTTTGCCGGATATGGCCACGGGGTATGTTTCACCCAGTGCGTACCTATGGGTAGTAGCTGCGAGCTTCTCCCCGACCCCAGAAATAGTAGATCCATCAGTTAACCCATGAGGTTGGCAACTTGGCATCGAGATGTTATTATTTTGTTGACGATATTGAGGACAGTAAAAATTGATAAAAATTATAATTTTATAATTTATGTAAATAAAAAAATTGAAGTATTTTGAAAATTTTAATAAAATATTATGCTCCATATGACCGCTCACCCCCTCTTGCCCAATTTAAAAACCTTAACCACTCAAGACAAACTTACCCAAGGTCCCAAACTTTGATATTTGTAACACATATCTATACCTAATCACCCTGCAGGTAGATCTAGATATTTTTTCGATCAAGTGGTCCAAATTCGTCACCCATCGTCATTGTCATTCCCATGGAGGTTTCCACAGACAAAGTACCATATAAGTTGGAAATGATGTTTTTCTAAAGCCATGCAAGAATGGAAGAAGAGATTAATCACAGAAATATTTAAAAAAAAAAAGAAAAAGGCATAAATTTATTATTTTTGCTTTTTACTAGAAACGAGGATTGGTGACATTAATCTTAACTTTTGTGGGAATGAAAACTCTGTTTTATTAATAATACTTTTTATTGAATGCATTGTACTTATTTTCAAATATGTTTAGGAGATTATAGACTTTAAAGGGTAATATAGCATCTATAAAATATTTTTGATTCAAAAATTTAAATTCTTGAATTTAATATCTATACAATACTATGTTATATTAATTATACATCCATATTATAAGATACAATTAGTTAATAGTGAACGATGAACTTAAAAGCAAATGAGTGATTGTGAGGTTAAGAATAATAATTTTCAGCATCCATAGAGAGTAAGTTTGAGGGTAGAAATGGTGTACATTCGATAGGGTAGAATAAAATGAAAATATATGTTACACTCATACGCAGAAAAATATATATTTGAACAAATAATAAAAACGAGAACAATTTCGTAAATGTTCCACCAAAACTCATTTTTTCTGTACGCGAATTAATGTTGGCAATTCATTTACCAGGCTAACAGTTCATCTATTATTTTTAAAGTAAAATAAAAGATCCTAGTCGAAAAATTTTGAATTAATTTGCGGCCATAACATTATGAGTCTATGACCTCTACTAGAAATATTAAACTACCGAATTTAATTAGAAATTGCCATTATTAGATTATTTTTAAATATTTGAATTCTAATTAATGATTTATAGAACTGTGGGTAATGAGCGAATTATAGTGTCCAACCATTTAATTGATTTAGTATATTATGAGATTATTTATTAGCTATAAGATAAAAGGAGTAATATTAAAATAAATTATTAATTTATGGGTAATGCGCGGACTGTGGTTAATCGTACAAAACCCAACTCCGTGCATACTTGTCCATCCTATGTTCGTTGATAAACGGACCATCAATGTGCGTACACAACTCGAATATTAAGAACTTTTTTAGTAAGTGGCAATATGGCATCGATACGACTTCTTCCAATTAAAAAAAAAATTTAACCCATAAATTTAGGACTCAAAAAAATGTATTTAAAATTGTATAAAATTATATAAAATAAAATAAAATTATAAAAAAAATATCTCGTAATTTATTCAATGAATGAATAATTTAAATTTTACTATCTCGTAATTTGTATTTATAGAAATTTATAAAATTTTATTTTATTTTGGAGAACTTTAAACGGATTCGAAGTATACTATATTAATTGTACAATCATCTTTTAACTTTTTTGTCAGGGAAACGATCACTCAACAGGATAAGATATTACCTTCCAAAAGAAAAATGATGACATAATTTGTAATATTCTATTAATTTTATATTGGTTCTATTTGAAGTGATAAAAAATTTTAAAAATAGTAAAATATACTGAAAAATTTTAAAAATTATTTACTTTTTATCTCATTATTCGAATTATTAATTCACAATGTATTTCACTTTATCTCTTTTTATCTCATTTTTTATCACTTCAAACACACGCAATTTAAGAGAAAAGACATACTACATGTCCCTAATAGTATTCAGTTAAAAAAAATAAATAAATAGGGCGTGTCTCAATCACCAAAAGCCAAAAGTCTTTAATTAATAGCCACAAGTAAGTGTTAATGGAGATTTAAAATTAATTAGTAAACTCTAGATAACATTCTTAATTTTACAAGATTAGTTAATTCCAAAGAACCTGCAGGGAGCTTTTTGTGCCGGCAATTTATAGGTTTCTTGGTCGGTAATTTTTAAAGCAAACAAACAAAAATAAAATAATTTTCAACTCAGTCCTGTGACTCAAAGCAGCATCCCTAATAATTAGATCGCATCGATTTGTAATTAAAACCAACAAACCTAAAAGCTTCTGTATTACTTGTTCTACTAAACATATCAAAAATTTCAATCGTAAACTTTTAGATAAAAAAAATTAAAATTATTAAAAATTAGACTTCTAAATAGCTCCTTTTCTTCTAATTCAAATATTATAGCTCCATTTGGAGCATTAGAAAATATTAAAAATTTATAAAAATTATTTATTTTGTATTATACTGTATAAATTATGAATTCTTAATTTTTATTTATTTTTTTTTTTGTCACCGTAAATACGCTTCGTATGGTCATGCATTTGAATGGTTAAAACTTACTTTAATACCACTAATTCCGTACTATAACCATTCCCCCCTTGACAAAGTCACAAGCAATACAACTAAGAAAACAATATTTTTTTAATTTAATACAATTGATGAAGTTGCTTTAAGAAAGAAGAGACAAAGGCATGCCTAAATTGGCCGGCGCATTAGTTAAAGGTTGTCTTGTGAGTGAAAGCACCTTTTTGATTCCATTATTGTTCGAGCTTTCTTGATGTCTAGAATGTTCCTTTTTATACCGTGGATGTGTTGAAATTATATAAATTTATATAAAGTTATATAAATTAATATTTCGCACTTTATATAATAAATAAAAAATTTAAATTTTATAATTTAATCATTTAAGTTTATAAAAATTTATATTTTTTTCTTCTTTCGTTTAACTCCAAGCAATGCCATAATATTCTTAGCATATATACTAATAGAATACCCTTGCTACACACGGTATGATCACATTATTAAAAAAAAAATAATAAATCGCATTATATTATTTAATAAAAAAGTTGTAATAAATACTTAAAAATACTTAAATGTCAATAAACAAAATGTGTATATATATATATATGTCAATTTTATGATAGCAATAACAATTATTTTGAAAAAATTAAGTCAATGCAACTAAAACTCAAAACTATTATTAGGTGAGATTTTATGCATCAATTATTCATAAAATTATTTTAAAATTTTATATAGGAGTTGTCAAATATTATTTAATTTATACTTTTTCTAAAATGTTTGCTTTCTAGATCCCAAATTCAAAATTACAATATTAACAAAATATGTTATCCAAAAATAAAAGTACAGTTGCAGTGATCTATATTAGTCTAAAAAAAAGTAATTGAAAATTTTAATAAGAATTTCTAAAGAATTAACTTTTTTTAATACTATGATAAGGGGTGGACAACTTTTAAATTTAATTATTTTTTCATTTATGGGTGATATTTTACAAAGTTAGAGTTAAATGTTATAGTTTGTATAAATAATTGAGATTAAGTATATTTTTTAGGAGATGATTAAATTAAGAATATAGTATTTTAATAGGATAAGATAATATTACATTTTATTTTTTAAAAAATAAAAATGCAATATAATTTAAAAAAATGATTTTTTTTTACTATGGCAAGAGGAATAAATAACTTTTAAAATTATCTGTTAATTTTTTTTACTAATTTAATGATGATATTTTATAAATTTAGAATAAAAAGCTATAATTTCTATAATAATTGATATCGAGCATTTTTTGACACAAAGTGTTATTGTATCAAGTTGAATTCAATATAGAAAATTACATACTCCAAACATTAAATCTTATAATAAACAATATAAATATACGAAAGAAATAATAAACGAAATTATTAAATATAAGAGTTTTGTAGTTTAGAGGTATTCTAAATTGCGATAGGAGGAAAAGAAATAAGCAATAAAATAAAATAAAATGAAGTGAAGTGAAGAAGTTTAGAATAACATGGATATATTTAAAAAACTCTTTTTTCTATTAACTGTATATATATATATATATATAACTCATTCCATAATTTAATGATTGATTTTAAACATTTTTGCAATGTATAAAGCATGAAGACATAAAATCACTATTTTAGAGGCTTTTGTTATATATATATATGATATGTCCATTTATTATGTATTTAACGAAAAAGTGAAAAAAATGTTCAAAAGAATAATTAGCGAAATACAAGTGTTCAATTGATTATAATGAGTATACCTGAATTTGGTGCTAAGTGTTGTATTTATAGCAAGACAAAGTGAATAAACAATTACCAAAATAACTAAAAAGTAATGATATCATACTTCTTATACATATATTTGTATATATGATGGTTTATTTATTTTTATTATCTATCACTCAGCATTAATGCGCGTGGTTAGTGGGTAAGATATGACCTCAAGAAATAGGATTCAAGGGGGCTGCAGTGAAGATATCCACTGCAGGGGCTGCAGTGAAGAGGGCTGCAGTGGAAAAATAAAGGGTGAACATTTATTTACACTTTAATAACACGTGACTTTTGACATTCCACATTAATTATATACTCCATTCAGATATTTAAAATTTTTATTTTTATTTTGAAAATGATTTTAATTAAAATAAATAGGAACTCCAATGTAAGCAAATCTCTACCCTTTATTTTCCATTGTAGCCCCTGCAGTGGATATATCTTTACTGCAGTCCCCTTGAACCCCAAGAAATATCTAAATGTCATATCATATTTGTCACTTGTAAGATAAAAAATTAAACGAGTTAACAAAATAATAATAAATGAATTGAATTGTATTTATTACTAAATAGTAATTATGGTCATAATTAACTAAACCAATATTTATATATTTTGTTGTGAGACCTAATTGCTGTGTTCAGGAGCTGGAGAGGCCAATGCTGAGCACTCTCTTGCCCAGTGTAAGCATGCTCGGGATGAACGTATATTTGATAATTTTTTGTGCCAACACTTATCATCCCATATTGATCCAAAATAAACAATATAATTACTAATCAGAATTAGCCATTTATAAATATAGATATGCATGTAAGCCGGGATTGAACAAACTACGTACCCATAATCTATTCAACACTTCACACATGTATAGTCATTAGTCGACACAATCTTTGGATAAGAGTTTTCATGATAGATGATTTCCCCCTACTTATCTACTCATGCAGATAAGATACGTATCTCAAACAAGTCAAGCAGTCCATCTAAAGGTGATATATACATATACATATATATATAAATATATAATATTCTTTTGCTCAATGAGACGGCGGTGGTTAATGCAGGGCTTAATTGAAAAGCATGAGAAAATTTCTGTATGACCCAAAATAAGATTTCTCACCTACCAATTCATGGGTTACTTGATCAATTAATTGACGAATAATGATAAAAACTGCAGCTCACTTGGGAGCTGTTTGATAACGAAATTTTTAGTAAAAAATTATTAATTTTTTATTTTTGAATGTTTGACAAATTATTAACTTTTATTATTTTTTTACTTTGTTACATTAATTTTTTAACTCAAAAGTCATTAAAATTACTAAAAGTTATAAAAAATTTTACTAAATACCTAAAAGTTATAAAAAATTGCTAAAAATAATTAAAAATTGTTATTTATTTTATCAAACAACCAAAAATTATAATTAATAACTTTTAATAAAAAATACTTAAAATTATTAAAAATTATGTCTCTAAATACCGTCTTAAAATCTAATTAAACATAAAGATACTCATTAGATATATATATATATATATATATTAATTATAAAATTATCATTCGTATATACAGGTTTTGTTTAAAGTGATAAAAAAACTCTAAAAAATATAAAAAATACTAAAAAATTTTAAAAATTATTTATTTTTTATCTTATTATATGAATTAAAAATTTATAATTTATTTTCCTTTATCTCATTTTATTTTTTTTTTTATTATTCTAAACGTACCTATAAACCAACTTTAGCAGAATATATATATATTTTTAATATATAATCTTGTCTAGGCGGGGCCCAGATGCTGACTCTGCGGCACGTGTTCCGCAATGAGGAAACCCGGGGAAGTGATTGACATGTTTTGATGACTCGGACGCAGGTTGAGGTGGGCAATATTGTTCCATTTGCTGTCACTTGTTGACGGGTTGATGATTTTTATTTTTTTTTTCTTTTAAAGTTTCAACTTTTGAATTCAACTCGAATTGTTCGTTCGACCACGCAATTTTTTATTAGAAATATGAGAGATACAACCTAGTATTTTTTTTATTTTTAATTGTTTAATTTATTAGGTTGGTGATTCTCATGGGAAGCATAAAGCCCCGACGAAAATAATTTAAGAAATCTGGAGGACGGTCGCAGTTGGTTGGCCACCGGGTGAAAACGAACACAAATAAACTAAATTTTAATTTATTCGAGTGCAACTTAAGTTATTTATATTAAATTTAAATTTATTTTGAATTTTTATATAAGTTTAATTTAATAAAAAAAATTTTAAATTCGATATCAACTTGAAAATAATTTAATTAAACCAAAATTATATTTTTAAGTCTAAAACATAATAAATAAAATATTATAAAAATAATAAAAATATAATAAATATAAACATTATTTTATCGACTCAACTTGAAAGTTTTTGAGTAGAATTTTTCTAAACTCAACTTGATTCTAAATAAATCACGAATTAAACTTAATTTGAGTTCGTTATACTTATAAATTATGAACCAAACGTGAGCTGAGTTTTTTTTTCAGTTGAATTCAAATAATTCTAAAAAAGCACAATTCATTTCCACTAATAGGCATAAACTAATGTGGAGGGGGGAAAATGGGGTCTATGATTATGTCTTTTTAGGCTCTAAGGTCTCCTTCGAAGTCAAATTTTTAATAATTTTTGGTAATTTTTTTTTCAAAAGTTAATAAATGATTTATTGAATTTAATTATATTATTTATTAAAATAACTTATTTTAATAAAATATTTGAATAAAATAATTTATTTTTATGTAATTTAACAAAAATAGACAAAGTTTTAAAATTAATAAAATATTGACAATAGAAAAGAAAACCAGAATGAAAATACTTTTTTTTTGTTTACGTTTTTCTATTTATGTTTTCATTTTTTTTAAATAAAAAAATGTAAACAAGTTTATCAAATATGTTTCTGTTGTGAGTTTACAAAATTTTAAAAACATAAATAGACAAACAACAAACGAAAATATTTCCAAACGGAACTTTAGTGTGTTGACTTAATTAATTAAGTAATACAGATATAGAATAAAGAATCGACCTATTATAGCCCCCACGGGGTGGCCGAGTAGAAGTCGGGCTCGTCGTAGAGCTTGGGCCTCTCGAGGTTCTGGGTTCGACTCCCCCACGGGGGTGGGTTATCACTGTAATGGCGGGTGCCTAATGGCTTTCTCTCGGTCGTGCCGGTCAGCCAGGGCTTGCCTAGGCTTGTTAACTCTCTAGAGGCCTTTGCCGGCTAGGGTCCTGAAACGTGCTTCGCCCTGTGCGCACTCCAGTACGGGGTAGCGGCTGCAGATTTTCACGTACCAAAAGAATCGACCTATTATAAATACGGAATAGGTGCACTCGTTGGATTGTCGTTATTATATACACTTATGTGTAGACATTATGCCTGTATATAAAATATCATATCCAATCTATGGGTCTTCATACCGAACCCATATGCGGCAATGATATACAGCCATACAGGCTTGCAGACTCCTACAATCACATTCTTTAAATACCCACAGCAACAATACCCTTTGAATCAGTAACCCACGAGTCCGAGACAGTTTCAACGTCTGGGGGAGTGAAGGCTACCTTTTAAAAGGAATATTATTCTTGCCAGAAAATAAAAAAAAATCTGTCGCGTGTTTTTCTGTCAGAAAATACACTATTACTCAAGCAGAGTTTATATTCTACTTAAATCTAAATTAAATAGTTTAATAATTACATAATATAATTATTAAGGCTCCGTTTGGATTACAATGGATCTCTAAAAAAATTCTGAAAATTTCTAAAAATTATTCACTTTTTATTTTATCGTGCAAATTACGAACGTACAACTTATCTCAAGTTATCTCAATCCAAACACACTATAAATTTACTATACTCAAATGTATTATGAGACAAGATCAAGATTACTTCAAGATCATTTTTTACCAACTCCAATACCTTGTATCATTACAAGCATTTAATAGTCTACCTATAACCACTATAGTTAAGTTAAGATAATACATCTATGACATTCTAAATTTATAAATATTAGAAACATATATAAAGTAAGGGACTCTTTTTTTTTATGAGATTATAAGTAGTATTATCTATTATTAACTTGAACATTGAAGTGTCTCCGGTGAGAAACCCTCTCGCAACTTTATTTCAATCCGCATTGGAGAGGGGACAATGCAGAATTACATTATTTTACCTCACAGTCATTGTAAAAATAATTTTTGCTGTAATTTAAACACATGATACTATAATAAAATAAATCTTTAGATAATGCATGTCTGACATTCTAAATTTATAAATATCAAAGACATATATAAAGTAAGAGACTCTTTTTTATAAGATTATAAGTAGTATTACCTACCCTTAACTTGAATATTGAAGTGTCTCTTATGAGAACCCTCTTGGCCACTTTATTTCATTTCACATTGGAGAAAGGATAATGCACAATTATATTATTTTACCCCACAATCAATGTAAAAATAATTTTTTTTTGTAATTTAAACACATGATACTATAATGAAATAAATCTTAAGATGCATGTTGAAGGGTAATTAATATTTGAGGTAATACCACTTATAATTACCATTCATTTTCATTTATTATTATAAAATTAACGTCTTTTATCTTTTACTTTTCTACAATTACATATCTCACTCTCATGTATATACTCTCACGCATATATATTTCTCTTTGGTTCATTAAATATTTAACGAAACATCAAAAAATGTAATTCTGTTAAAGTAAAGTTTTCGAATGTGATTATTTTTCGTAAGCAATATGGAACAAATTTCATATTATTATGAATCATTGAATATCTCAAATAGTAGAGTAATTATTAACTTTTTTTAATTTTTTTATTTTATATAATTGATTTCTTGGTAAAACAATTCGGAACAAATTGTATATGATATTTCTTTATTTTTTATTTTATTTTTGTTGGTGTATATGCTATTACATTATTAGAAAATTTTTCCTATTAAGATTTTTTTATACTTCTTATTTGTAGTTTTTTTTTTCTTACTCGGTAATTTATAAAGAGCTTTTATTAAAAATGTGTTTTGAATAGTGCCATATTTTTTTATTTATTTAATGGTGGGTGATTTTGGGGATGAATATATGTTAGAAATTGAATTTTAATTTGATTTACTTTTATTTCAGTTATTTCATTTATGTATGAATTAATTAATGATTATGATGCCTTACTTTGTATCAATTAAAAAATAATAATTGTTTATTTTTCCTTTGATTTGTGATAAAATAAATTTAAAATAAATATTTACAAAGATAATTTAAAAAATATTAAAAAAACTCTCTTTCACACAATCTTATAAAATTATAATTAATAATAGATTTTTAATTTAATATGAAAATTAATAAAAAAAATAGAGGATGCTATAAAAAAGTAAAAAATAGAAGATATTAATTTGTAATAATAAATAGAAAGTGGGGTAATTATGATATTAAATGTGTTTTGTACTAATGATCCTCCATTACTTACAAGGCTAGTTTTATAATTCTTGTAGAAGAAAAAAATTTGTAAGAAATGAGAGAAACTTTTGAAAAAGGGTTAATATCCCCATCCTATGTTGAAATTATGAGATATTTACTTAATATAATTTCTATCGACATTTACTTAATATAATTTCTGTCGGATCAACGGTTATAATTGTCTCATGAGACTTTCCCTGAAGATAACTTTTTTTAATTCTTTTACGGGGGCATTTGATAACTAAATTTTTAATAAAAAATTATTTTTTTTATTTTTAAATGTTTAGCAAATTATTAATTTTTATGATTTTTCTGCTCCGTTATAGTAACTTTTCTATTCAAAAGTTACTAAAAATTACCAGAATATCACAAAATACTAGAAAAAAAATGATAAATACACTTTAAGTTCTTACATTTTATTTCTTCTCACCATAAACACTAATTTTTAAAGTATTAAAAGTTAAAAATAAAAAACATTTATCATTTTCTAAAAGAAATTACTTCAAAATTAAAGAAAAAAATAGTTATCTTTCCAACATAACAATGAAAACGAGGTTACGCATTGGTGACAAGCTGTCAATGAATTTATGAAGCATTTATGTACTATACACATACACGCACATACGATAATTAGATTGCAGAAAATGAATTTATGAAGCATTTATGTAGTATGTATGCACACATGCGATAATTAGACTACAGAAATTCTTTTTGAAAGGTAGACTACAGAAATTCAATTAAATATATATTATTCAATATTTAAGTTTTAGGTTCCACCTGGTGTCTCACAAGATACCTAAAATTTTTTATAAAATTTTATATTTATAAATTTTTATAAAATTTTATATTTTTATACCTTACAAGAATTATAAGACTAGACTTTATGGCAATTTATGACAAACTAAATAGAGCCTAATAATCGGCGCCTATTGTGTTGTCGAAGGCTTAGAAGGTTAAAAGTTTGATTTAAGATACATTTAGAGTGACAAAAAAAATAATTTTTAAAATTTTTTAATATTTTTCATTAATTTTTAAAATTTTTGTTACTCCAAGTAGTGTCTTAATAGGTTGACATTTTATAAATATTTATAAAATTTAAATTTTTTATTTACAGTTTGAATTATATGCTGTAATTTTTATAGATTTTATATGAATTTTTACAATTTTAAATGCTCATAAAGAGAAAAAATATTATTGGTTAAATAAAAGCACAAAGAAAATAAAATTTTATCTATATCATTTTGGCTCCATTTAGTTTGTAAATAAATTTCAAAAATTTTTATAAATCTCTATTAACTTTCTATCACATTAATTTTTTTCTTTCACTGTATACGTTACAAACTCTCAATTTATCTCACCGTAAACTCACCCTTTATGTATAAAAATCAAAAGTCAAAGCTACTAATCTCATTAACTAGAGTGGGCAGCACTGTAAAAAGGAATCCAACGCAAGGGCATAAATATCGTTTCACTAGACCCAAAATCCAACAGTCATTGACACATCACAACTCATCCATCAACCCTCCCTCCAAAACAACTGCACCCCTCGAGCAAAATTCCCCAAATACATCCAAGTTCCAACCAATTTTTTTAAATATCCTCACTTTCTCTCTCTTTCTCGGAAAACAAACAAAATTAAGACAGCCCGATTGTGTACGCATCCGTGTACAAAAACCAGCTGGGTAGCACCATTTTCGCTCCTCGTTCCTTTCTCTCTCAACCGACATCATCCTCCACCTCTGAAAAAACCCACCAAACCCCCGAAGGAACAATCCAAGTTGATTCTAGAAATTTCACTCTGTTTTCGGTTCCTTCCCTCCTTCATGCCCTCAATGGGTTCTGGGTTTTCCGTTCTTTCGAATCCCCACAACGTGCAGAGACCACGATCGCCGACTCTCGGCGATTTGCCGGAGGGTTGCGTGGCCTCGGTTCTGGTGTATATGGAGCCGCCGGAGATTTGCAGACTCGCGAAGCTGAACCGAGCCTTTCTGGGCGCTTCGTCGGCCGATTTTGTGTGGGAGTCGAAATTGCCCCCGAATTACGATACTATTATTCAGAGAGTGTTCAACGATTTTCCATCAAAATTGTGTAAGAAAGACATATACGCGAGGCTCTGTCGACAAAATTCCTTTGATAGAGGCACAAAGGTTTGACTCTCTGTCTTTTATGGTCTGTTTGTTTGCATATTAATATTTCAGTCTTTGTTTGTCTATTTCACAAATGGGAAAATGATTCCCTAAATTGTGTTTTGAAAGAGTTTCTGAAAAAAAAAAAAATCCGACAAAAAGAAAAATTTTTTTTTTGTAGCACTTTCAGGTTTGTTAATAAGGTTATTGTTGGTGGTTTGGGTTATGTGCAGAAAGTGTGGTTAAATAAGAGTACAGGGAAGCTATGTTTGTCAATTTCTTCAAAAGGGTTGACAATTACGGGAATCGATGATCGGAGATATTGGAATCGAATTCCCTCCGATGAATCTAGGTGAGGGCTTTGAGACCATTGTCCTTTTTTTTTCCTTATGTTGGTTGCTTTGAAAATAGAATAGTTTTTTTTTTTTTTTTTTTAATTTAAGATTAGCTGACCAATTCCAAATGTTGGGGTCATTTCCTGATTGAAACCCAAATAAGTAGTAAGTTCTTGGGTTTCATTTGTCATTTTGGTCTGATTTGTGATGGTTCAATTTTGATTCCATTGCTGAGCATATGATTTTGGGATTGTCTCATATTGAGCTCTCTCTTGAATGTCTTGAAAGATTGGAGATTTAAATTTATATGCCCTGCATATAGTTTCTTGACAAGCTTACCTTTGATTGGAGGAGTTAAATTCTGATGTTTACTTCTCAACAAGTAATAGATTTTAAGAAATTTTTACGGGAATTGAGAAATTGGGTTGATGGAAATTTTGACTATTTTCCCTGTTTTGATAGGTTTTTGTTAAAGAAATAAAATTAAATTAAAAAAATAATTTTGTGTTTTAATATGATTATCATTGTTGAGTAAACCTTGTCACTACCTAGTTTCTCCTTTATTTTCATATGAAAACCATTCTTCGGATGCCATCTCCTGTATCATTGGTGGATGCTGCCTCAACAAGAAGATATCAGTAGAGAATGGATCATCCAATTGCTTTTGTATATTTTACTTGAATCTTGGACATCTTCCATTGTTAAATCTCTGCACTAGTTCCTTTGCTATTCTGCGGATGTTGCAGCCGCAGTGTGCTAGTTTTGAGCTTAGTGCTGCATTGATAATTAATGCAACAATTGAGAGGTTTATATATATATATGTATTTAGAAAGGAGTTGATTCCCATTTTTGCTTCTACTCTTCTCCTGGAAAATTTTAGCTGAAATTTGGTCCATGTTTCAGTGGTTGATAATGTTTTTTTTTTTTTTTCTTTTGATGATGTTAATTCTGCTATTTTCTATGGATTCCAACCTTGATATATTCTAGAAGCATTTCATTTTTTTTTTTTTTCATCTTGTCAATATATATATTCATGAATAAAGATTAATTAGAACAAAAATATCAAGTTCTAGATGTTCTCATGAGAGGAAAACATTAGTAATGAGAGAAGAGAAATGAAAATATTTTCTTTCCTTGTGTTTGAGAGTTTAAAAGCGAAAAGTTAGTGATTATTATTATTTTTTTCCTTGTTTGTGAGTTGAAAAAAAATTGAACGAAAAGAAAGTGTGTATTGTTAGTACTATCTTCTTTCCATTTCTTTTCTTTTCTTTTCTTTTTCTTCCCTCATAGAACTTACAAACACAAGATATGTTCTCAAATCATTTCTTCACCCTTCTTTTCTATCCATTTCACTCTATCCAAATGGGCTGTAAAGACCGTATGTTATTTGTAAGTATTTATCGACCTGTTTAGTCTTCTTCTGTTTGGCAGTATGGATGCAACAGCTTAATCTGCTTGTTCAGGCAGTGAATAAACTGAGATCAATTTGGATTTCCCTTGCATGCAGATTTGGTGTGGTGGCTTATCTCCAGCAAATCTGGTGGTTCGAAGTTGATGGAGAGGTCGAGTTCCCATTCCCAGCCGGGACATACAGTCTATTCTTCAGGCTGCAACTGGGACGACCTGCAAAGAGGTTTGGTCGTCCAATATGCAACTCCGAGCACATCCATGGTTGGGACATAAAGCCAGTACGATTCCAGCTTTCAACTTCTGATGGTCAGGAAGCCATATCTCAATGCTTCCTGAATGAACCCGGAAAATGGATTAACTACCACGTGGGAGATTTCGTCGTCGAGGATCCGAGTACGCCAATGAAAATTAAATTCTCGATGACTCAGATCGATTGTACGCACACGAAAGGCGGTGTTTGTTTAGACTCTGTAGTTGTATATCCTAGTGAGCTTAGGGAGAGGTTAAAGCGTTTTTGAATTGCTACTTAACCTTTCTGGGTACTTGTTTGTGTAATAGATGGGGGGAGGTAAAATAGGAGATTAGAAAGATCTGGTTGTGTTAGCTTTAGAGTCATGATTTGTATTTAAGATAGGAAATATGCATATATATATATATGTGCTTTTTTTTTTTTTTTTTTTGGAGAAGTATTAACATATATATATATATATATATAGTAGAATGGGTAATGCCTGAGCATATCAAGCAAATGTTTATATCGAGACCCCCCCAAGCCTTGCACTACACGAGACTGGGAAGATGGCCATTAGGGCAACGGCCTTCGGTTTCTTTTATTGCACGCTGAGTTTGTTAAATATGTAAGTGATTTTCCCACTCCTTCAATTTTGGTCTCTTGTTCTTTTTCATTATTTTGACTATGAAGGAAAGCCGAGTGATGTGTCGCTCAGGAGATTGTTCGCATTCTTTTCTTGGTTATTGAAGGCTTGTTTCCAATTATTCTTTCTTTTTTTTTTTTTTTTTTGTTTGGGGGGGGGGGGGAGTGGGGGTGTTAATGGATTGCACAAGATGCTAAGGGAAATTTTGAATGCCATAAACTTTTAAGGAAACCAGTATTATTTTGAATTAGCTTTAGTAATACATTGCGTTTATTTTTTGGGAAAATAAAAACTTAGCTTTCTTGTTCTATCTAAGCCTTTTTTAACTAAAATTATGATAAATTTCATGTGCCTTATGGACATTAAAAAAAAAAAAAAAAAACAAATAAATGTATGTACACACACTCAAAACACTTTGAAAAACCTACTAGTCAGAAAAAAAATAAGAAAAAAGAAAAAGGTTTAAAATTAAATTTTATCTATATTATTATAGAACGAACACTGCGATTTGTTGAAGTTTATTTTACGACAATTTTCGTGGCCCTAAAACTGACTACATATATGCATGTTATTTTAAAAAAAAATTAAGGACATAATAACTAATTTATAATATTTTTAAATTTAAAAGTTCAGTTATCATAAAAAAAAATTTTCACACGCATGACGTACATACCCACCTCTATCTCCAGTAATTGATGAGTTAAACCGGCGTGCACCTACCTATATCTCTAGTAATTGATGAGTTAAACCGGTTTTCATAACTGAATTTCCTCTTCACGTAGTCGGGTACTCTCTTTTCTTTTTTTCTTTTTTCTTTTTTTTCAACCATAATTTTAAATTCGAACCGTTTCATAGTTATTTATTTATTTATAAGCACCGGCTTGGAAAATTATGACAAAATCTCAGGCTTCTTTTTGACACAACACAGGTTATACTATTAAATACAACAGAACATGGGAAAAAACACAAAGTCAACAATATCGTCTCGGCTGGGACCATACCATACCAAACACAGCTTACTAACAGAATTGTAAAGTTTGTTCAAACAACGCAAACAAACTCCAATGGTTAATAATTTCATACAGAATCTGACCCTTTCCTACGAGGTGCACTTGAAATTCAAACAAAACTGTTGACATTACGACACTCTCTAGCAGAAACAAGAAGCAAAAATTCTTCTTCCTACCGCCTACTTGATGACATCAATTGCGGCCATCCTGGCCGTCCACCCGCGCGGGTCCCACACAGGACTCAAGCGGGTGAACGGCCAGATTTAGACACCAGCATCCATCCACAGCACCCCTCCTCCCTTAATTACAGCAAAAATAAAATAAAAACCCTCAGAATCCATGCCGGGACAATGTACCCAAGAAGAGGGTCATGCCTTGCCCTGGCAGCCTCACCCTCATAACTGAGAAGTGCAAGTAGCAGTACAATTAATCGGGAGGTCTCATTAGTTTTTCTGCTCGCTAGTGTTAGGGCGTCGATATGGCATGTATCTATGATCCTTCGCTGCATTCTTCCTCCTCCTCTTCTCGACATATGATTCAAGCTTGCCGGATTCCTGGCAAACCACAAAGGAAATTCATTAGCCTCAAGCTCAAATTATTCTTTGTTATTAATTGATTGAAAATATTCAATCTTCATGTTATGATGGAGGTCTGTCATCTACTCATACCTTAAGCTCCTTGTATTTCTCAACAAGCCTTTGCTTCCGAATTTCGGCTGCAAAAGAACAGAATCCAATTAACATTCATAAAGATGGTATTTCACGTGTGTTTATTTAAGATAACAAGTATCATAAGCACTCAATGGCCATAACAAACAAAATAAATAAATAAAGAATGTGAGGTACCATTGTAGAAGCAAAATAAGAAAACACGGTCACGAGGCGTATTGAAGGGATCCGGTGTCCCGGGTGATAGAGCCTGAGGTGCTCTCATGAGCCATTGGATCAAGTGTGGGCCCCATATCACAGTGGACCTCACACTTAATCCAATAGCTCATGGAAGCACCTCAGGGTCCTGAGGTGGATTTGCACCCCAAGATCTTCCATTGTTTTGAACAGACCAAAACTCTCTTCCACACAAAACTACAAATCACTGAAGTCATTCTCGCTTGTAGCGCTACTATTATATCACTAATGCAAGCACGGGGAATCTAAGATTTCCGTTTAATAACAAAACACTGGCTTTGCATATCAACTTAGCATTCTGCTTCTAATAATTGCCTAAGAAATAAAGTGGAGCTGTTAGTTGTTCAAAATCAACCGGTTGAAGGCCCAAGCACAGGCTCCCTGCCCTTTCCTACTAAAATATCCCAAATTCTTATCTCAATGGTCGATAGGTTACAATAGATGTCTCTTGTGTGTGTGCGTGCGTGCGTGCGTGCGTGCGTGTGTGTGTGTGTGTGAGTGAGAGAGAGAGAGAGAGAGAGAATTACATTTCTTCAAATAAAATGGTCTCTTCCCTTGCTTTGCAGCCTCTCTTTCTTTTTTCTTGTGCTCAGTCAGAATGAGCTTATCTGTATGCTTTATTGAGGCAGACTTGAGTTGCTTGTCCTGAAAAGATGCATGGCAAGGAAATGAATTTGATCAATGTAAAATAAACCTGATATTTCTAGAGCAACAAAATGGCTACATGGATATTATAAGATTTGAAAAAAAAATATACGTATATATATAGATATTCCTTCAGCAAGATAATTCCCTTCAACTATGAAAGAACTTACTATCCAAGCAATTCGGTTCTTTAATTCATCAGTAACTGCGGGGTCATTTGATTTCTTCATTAATTTCTTCAGATCCTATCAAAGCCCAAAAACAATTGACAAATTTCCAAACACAGAAGTAGTAATTCTGTAAAATAAGAATTCCAGAAAGAAGATACCTCCCGCTCAGCAGGAAGTTCACTCTCATACAGAAAATTATATCTTTTCTTGAACCTACAGGATACAAAACATGCATTAAAGAAAGAAAAAAAAAAAAAAAAAGGTTCCAATGACGTACGAAGATAGAAAGATCTTGAGTAGACTCAAAAATTTCTGCTACAGAAACAATTTTAATCCTTATCTTTCTTATTCCTCTTCTTTTTGCTTTTCATCTATTTTCTCGTTCTTATCAATTAATCCACAAAAGACAACCGAAGAATATTATGAAATATGGGTATTTAATCAAGTCTACAAGTCCTTAGATTAATCAGACACTTAAACACATACCTGTACTCGAAATGTATCTCAATCAATTTAACAAGAAGAGTTTTCACACAAGGTACTTAAATAGGGACTAGAAGACAAGCAAAAAGATAGGGAAAAACACTAAGTTTGGAACTCCAGTCATCATAAAGAAATACCTTTAAATAACTTCTATATAGGAAGGAGATTTTTCAAAACTAGAAACGTTTCAATAAAAGAACTTCAATGACATAGACAACTGCCCGTTAATGGTAATGTAGTGCAAGGATCATATCCAGTCTTCATCCCCTGCCTGTTAATGGTAATGTAGTGCTAGGATCAAATCCAGTCTTTAACACGCCCCCCCCCCCCCCTTTTTTCCATGGGGAAGGCTGGCGGGAAGCCTTTTTCCACACACTTTCCCAGATATTATTCATCAATAATGTTAAAATACGTGTTTACGTAATCCTATCTTTTTTCTCATGTTTTTACAAAATCATCCTGAGCTCATCATTCCTTTTCAAGTATTACTGGTTTGCTACTACAGGCATATATCTTCATGGGGCCTATTTATTACCAAAAGTTGAAACACATGGTGAGCCATAAATTCTCAAAAGTTTATGCTTTATAGACTTTGCAATAATTCCTCAAGCAAGTATGGTTTTCAAGTCATTCACCTTATTCCTTCTTGATCCCAGGCTGAAGCAAGGCTATATTTTCTCTTTGAATAAAAAACAAATATTTTATTTAAATCTATAAAGAATTTCAGTGTTTAATAAGTTGTGTATGTATTCACCAATATTCATTTTAAGAGCAGTCCTTATCCTTCCGACAGCAGCATCAGTTACTAGGATTCAATAGCAAATATCTTGCTTTTGAAATAGTCATCTTGAACTCCCCTTACATGAGAAGCTTAGGATCCCCAAGATTTACCTCACCATTCAAGAAGTTCAATGAAAAGTTGTTGACCACTTTGACATGTATCTTGAATCAAAATGAGTCGGATGAAATTAATTCAACAATAATGACATACTTTAAACCAGTTCCATACTAGGTATGTATAAGGTGAATCAAAAGCCAAATAAACCATCAAATTCTTGCCACCACAAAACTATCAGTTGACCAAACAGTTCAAAGGTAAATTGAGAAAAATAGACTCACCCTTCTACATCAAGTTTGCCACATAATGATTCAAAACGGGGATCACATGCCACCTAAACAAAACAAATGTGTCAATAGGTACATCCACAGAACAAAATGTAGTACACGGTGATATATACATATAATCCCGTGATATGTCAAAAAAGAAGATCATCTATGACTTCACAGAGACAGTTTGAACTTTAAATCTTTGATAAGAACAGAAGGAAAACGACTCAGAATGACATGTCTATGTCAAGTAGGACTTATAATATACATGAACTTTCAAACCAGTTGAGAATGATACATCTCATTTAATCTCTCAACATGTATTTCAATATTATATTCGTACAAAAAAAAAAAAAATGAACATTGGTAACATATATTGAACATTTGGCAATACATTATCATTATAAAAAAAAAAGTCTACAATCTGCAAAATCTACTGAGTCAAAAATTTTAAACCTGAGAATGAAAAGAAAAAAGGAGTAGAAAGCAATATCCCATTTGATTGCCAGAAAGTTGTACGAAAATAAGTACTTAGAATCAAATTCAAGATAAGGCAATGACCTTCCTGTAATCAAACATTACAACAGCATCAAAACATGTATTGGACTCCAAAAGGCAATCTCTGCCGATTCAGAAGTAACCAAATAACAGCTAGATCACTCTAGTTCATCAATTGCAACAAACTTCCACCGAAATCTATGAAGCACAGATACTTCAAATTAGGCGCCGCACTCGTATCGGATATTCCGGGGATACAGATACGGCTAAGATACGGCCGGTTACGTATCGGATACGCCACATGACGTATCCTAATTTTTTATTTTAAATTTTGCATAGGATACGTCTGGAATACGGATAAGATACGGGAAGGATACTTTTTGGATACGGCGGGGGTCCAAATGTAATATTTTAAACCTTTTTTGGGGTTAAATTGATATGATAAAATTTTAGAAGGGGCCAAATTGTAATTAACTAAAACACATTGATATGATTGAAGTTAGATCTAACTAAAATTTAGGAAATGAAAAAACTATTTTTATTTTGGGATGAATGAAATTGCATTTGAAACTTTTTGTTATATTTGTGTTTTGTGTATGAATGATGATGGTAGTTTTGAGTATGAAGGATGTTAATTTATGAATTGAATGGTATTTTTCAACCTATATAATTGTTATTTATATAATGTTTAGTAGTATATAGATGCTATCTTCAAAAATATTTTAAATAAAATATATATTTTATTTTATTTTTTTGCCTTCGCCGTACCCGTATCCTTATTTTTTGAAAATTGCCGTATCTTGTATCCGTACCCATACCCATACCCACTCCCGTATCCGTATCCATGCTTCATAGACCAAAATATAACAAGCACCACCAAACACTAGTCCACTCACCTTCTTCGGAGCTTGAATGACCTCTCTAAATCTGCTAACTGGCTTCTTGGCACTAGCTTCCATTGGCCTACACAAATCCCATAAGGAGCTCATAAACAATAATGCCATAATCACAAAAAATCAATAACACTGCATTTGGCAGCATGGAAACACCCCTTTGATTCAGAATTGAAGGCCATCTTAGTTCAATTGTCTCATAAAACCATTATCAAAATTCCAGTTTCCAATTCCAAAGCAATATTTTCACACTGCCACACACTATAAATTTTACCAAAATACACCAGTATTGCACCTGTTCTTGTTTGCCCGGGCTCCCTTTTTCTCTGAATTAGGCTTCTGGCACACTGCATGTGACCCATTAGAGCGTGCCATTAGCAACTCTTCAAATGTAACATCTGCAAGCTCGCGCTCTATCTCCCTTTCCTAGCAAAATACAATAAGTCATATTTAAGTACAATAATAAGCACACACATACCCACATGTTGATAAACATGTGCCACTTTTTAATTGAGAATTGAGAGAACTGAAACTATCTTCGTAACTCACATCTTCAGATGAAGAATCGTGTTCTCCACTCTCATTGAACTTGATTTTGTTTGAAGAGGAAACGGCATTCTTTGACTTCTTCATTTCAATCAACCGTTTGATTTTTCAAGATATCTGACACAAGTCAAGTGATTTAGTGATAGCTATAGAAGCACATCACGAAAATTGTATTTCAATTTACATTACAGCTCCATTTGTTTCAAGCTCCGTTGGTTTTAATGTGAAACGTTTCCGGATAACACTTTTACTCATGTTTCATGAAAATATTTTCTAAAAATGAGTGAATATGTTTTTCAAAAAATATTTTATATTGAAACAAACGAAACAGAGCCTCATGTAAAATATTTCCCAGAAAACATATTTACTTATGTTTTTTTGAAAAATATTTTTCTAAAATATGAGTAAAAGTGTTTCTAAAAACACATTTTACATTGGAACAAATGGAGCCTACACTCTTCAAACATTAGTTATATTAAGCAGAACTCACAATAACAAGAAGATCAACAACAATTATATAACTTTAGCATAGCTGCCCCTCTTATCAAGCATTTATTTTTTCTGGGAAACAAAAGTATGATTTCATCTGACATAGAGCTTTCAGTTATATCATATCCTGCAACACAGTTCACTGAATGGAAATTGGGTAAAAATTTACTATCTTGTAAAAAGTTCTCTGAAGTAGGTAGCAGAGCTTCCAATGGAGAAAGCATTCAAACCTGATCTTTAGATTCTGTACACCCCCACGGCCCAATAACAGGAGAGAAATCGAAAGAAACCCCAATTGCACGTATCAGATAGATAAAAACAAGGATTTGTATACATACGACTGCAAGTATGCATTCAGAGAGAGAGGGGGGGTCTCAGAAAGTTCCTAAATAGCAGATTGGAGATGGGGAACGGACGTCAAATTTGGGATGGGATTGAGTTAGGGTTGGAATCGAGCCGAGCCGAGCCTTAGCATACTCAAGCTCGGATCGCGAATAGCTCAATTAAGCTATTAGTGAGCTTGAGCTCAAGCTCAAGTTCATGCTTGAATTTGAGGTTGAGCTTGAAAAATAATGCAAGATGCATAGAGAATTTTTCAAGGAAAATCAAGGAATGCTTGTTTGGAAACATGAATAAAATGCATATTTCTTGTCAAATTCCAAGGACATGATACACAGTATTGACAACAGAGTACTTGGTCTCCGTGAATCAAAGCATCAACATTTATACATCTGAGTCAAGCTAACGTGTGGATGTATCATATCATGCATAGAAAGGAACAATGATGCCTCATCACCAATCATAAGGAAAACCAAAAATATATCCTCCAATGCCACAACTAAGAGGTAAATCAAAAGGCATCACTAAAATTTTAAATAGAATTCAAACAAGCTGGTTTCAGCTTTCCCTCATTCTTAATTGCTTCAACATTCAGTGTAACACGAAGATCAGGATTCTACAACTAATTTGCTGATCATGAATAAGAATCTTCTTTATCTCAATCACCTCAGGGAGAGAGAGAGAGAGAGAGAGAGAGAGGAAAAAAAAAAAAAAACTTCAATCGCGCCAAGTGACAGTCGGAAACGACCTAAAGAATTAGTTCAAGACCATAACTTAAACCACTCTAATCACACATATAAATAAACCCAAACCCTAGACAATGTAAACTAAGGGGCGTTATTAAAACCAACCCTAAACTGAGAAGAGGGTTTGTCTTGGGAATTTACCTTTACACAACTCGAGCAGGTGACAACCACGAGGTCTGCAAAAGAGGAGGCTGCTCGTTTAATCGTCGACGAAAGGTCGTTTAATCGTCGATTGGAAGAGGGCTTCGACTGGAGGAAGGTGTGGCCGGCGGTAGAGGGGGCGGGGTGGGTTTCAAAGAGAGCGCTGAGTCGCCGACGCCTCCTCGATCTCGAGAGAGTAAGCCGATGAAGGTTATTTGACGAGGGGGGCTGGAATGAGAACTTACTTTTGTTTAGAGGCTCGCAACTTGTGAATAATTTGATCACAGGAGGTTTATTTGAGCTCCAAATAAATTTTTATATTTTGTTTTGTTTTTTTATTAAATAAAATTACACAAGTATTCCCAATGTTTTAACAACATATTAACAACATGTGTTATATAATTTTAATATTATAAATATCTTTTTACAAAAATTAAGATAATTATATAATTTTATTTAATAAAAAATAAGATAATGTGTAAGAATATATTTGTAAAATGCAAATCAACTTACTTTTTTGATTATATGTCAGTTTTATATAGAGATTATATTGAGTAATAATACTTTACTTAAATAAAAGTAAATTTTAAATTAAAAATATATTTAATAATATTTGACAAATAAGATATTTAGAAGGAAAAAAATTAATATAAATTGATAAAAATGACAGTTTCATAACTCATGTAACAAGTAAAAAAGTGGAATCTTATAAAAATTTATAAAGATTTGTTAGTTTTATATAGCTGTAGATGATGGTAAAGGTAATTTAAGCCAATAAATTTAAATTATAAAAGAGATTTTTTTTTTGTTGAGTTTACCGATTTACCAATAATAAACTATTCAATAATTTTTTATATTTTTTGTTCAGTGGAGCATCATTTTTTTATTTTCTTAATATTTTTTATAAATAATAAATTATTGAATAATGTTATATAATAAAAAAGCATCACAAAAATATGTATATATCACTTTAAAATAAAAGAACTATTAAAAAACTTTTTATTAACAAAAATTATTATTACCATATTTTTGAAACTAACTTGCAATACCATAATGACACTCTTTAATCATAGTTAAAGGCCTTATCTAAGTAAATGCTAGGCAAAGTTAGAGAAGAGGAGAGAGGCTCCTCATTGTTCATTCATATGGTAAACTAGCAGTGAGCTACGTGTGCTTTCTTTTGCTTAAATCAGGAGCCTCCCCGTCCCTAATGTTCGAGTGATTGGGCAGGAAAAAAAGTAATGGCAGCATTTCGCTATACTTGCATAAACATCCAGGGACATCCCTTCTCAAAACACACACATGTTCCTCTCTATTTTCACTCCTTGATCTTCAATAATCAGACATGGTTAAAGCCTTACAGATGGAGCTCTCTCCTTTTTAAGTTCATGGTTTTAGTTTATGGTAATTTTGAAACTTTAAAGCAATAACTAAGTGGGATTCACACATCGTTAACTGTGGATAATTAATGAAATTAAGAGAGTTCTATGTGATTTTTGTACCTAAGCATTCAGTCGATCAAAATCACGAATATATTGAATGAAAATTAATTTTAAAATAACTAAATTGAAAATGAATGTAGTTAAGACCACGTTACTAAATTATATTGTTGCTTAAAAAGTGTCTCTTTGAAACAAATAAAAATAAAAAAGATAACAGATATGTTTGTTTCAATTTTACTTTTAAAAATCAAGAAATTAAACTAGTGACTTGCTCAATTTTAATTATAAATTTAAAATTCAAAAGTTAACCGATGGTAAAAAATTATTTTGGGAACCAGACTCTTTCTTTCACACAAGTGGGTGGGTGTCCCTTGGGCCCTCTCCTTAGTCCAAGTCTAAACTATATAAGTTGTAATTCTTTTTTCTTTTTACATTGTGAGATAAACTCACTTAATCATTCACCAAATTATATAATTTAAACCCTTTTTCCATTCACCCAATTCATGAGTTTAAACACATAAATATATGAAATTAGTATTTATTCGAAATCTATTAATATTTACGGATCTATAATTTATAATATGTGAATTCTACTTTAACTTAGTTCAAAATCTCTTAATATCCATGTTCAAACATGAAATTTCCAACAATTATAGCATTGGAATGTATTTACTTAGGGGTCATTTGGTTTATTTTTTTATTTTTTATTTTCTGTTTTTGTTTTCTATTTTCTATTTTGAGCTCATTTTTCATTTTGTACTCTTGAAAATAAGAAAAATAGTTCAAAATTCATTTGATTACTTATGTTTTCAAAAACTAAAAATGAGTTTACACATGAAATGAAAAATGATAAAAAGTCGTTTTGAGAGTTTTTAACAAAAAATAAAGAAAATCTCAAAACAAAAAAAAACATAATTTTTTTGTTTCCTCCTTTTGAGATTTTTAACATATAAATTAAAAACAGAAAATAGAAAACAGAAAACAGAAAAGTAAATCAAATGCCACCTATATTTTCAATATTTGACATTTAACCACATCAATTGATCAAATATTAAGATCCAAATTTGAGATATATCGTAGAAAGATACACATAATGAAGCAAAAATGATCATGAAAAAATAAAACAACAACTAAACAACAGAGATGGAGGTCGGTAGTAATGAATTTTAAGGATAAGAAACATAAACTTTTCCAATATTTAAAATTTTCAACAGGCAATACTTGTAGATTTTCATTGTGCATTAATAGTTTTATAATATTTAATATTAATATCAATTTAATTAGCAACGTATTACCGGTAACTTTTGTTGGTCAATTAATGAATTACCTTGTTTCACCTACATTTAAATTTTAATTGTATGAGACTCATTATGTAACTTGGTTAATTAATTATGCGCGGTTATTTGTTTTATTTAACTATTTTACTTTGGTAAAATGAGCTTAACGGTAAAATTTATTTTCAAATCCAAATCTTTTGTACTTAATTTTTGTTTATTAGTTATTTTTAACTTTAAACCAATTTTTAATTTAGTTATCTTTCCAAACCTAAATGGCCGGCGGTTACTTTAACCAAAAATTAATTCCCACGTTTTTAACTCATGTGCAAACCCACATAATTTAATAGTTAGTTATTAAAAATTAAACATTTTTTTATGTTTAGAAAAAAAAAATCTCTTTTTTTTTGGTTAATTTGATATTATTGTCCTTCATAATTTCAAAAAGAATAGTGTGAAAGAACAAATTTGATCTTAAAAAAAAAAAAAAAAAAAAAAGTAAAAAGTCTGAGTAGTTCAACTTCTTACTACTCTTTCCAAACAATGCCTTAGCGAAGAAAGTGGGTGACCCGTTGAAGACCAAAGAGCTTAAGGTTTGATACCATTTGGAGGGGAGCTCTATATATGTGTGCGTATCTACTGTTCGGGGTATACCTTCATATGTCTGTGTGTTTATTGTTCGGGGGATACCATCAATTGATAAACCGAGAGGACGAGGAATAGTGACAGTATCGGAGGAAGAAGAAAATACGAGAGGAGAGGAAGAAATCAAGACCCACTACCTTGTTATCATTTACTTCATTCCTCATGTAGAGTGATTATCAATGTATGTTATAAAAAAATTATTCTACGTGACGGTGAATGATGAATGAATTCCACCATGAATAAAACAAACGGAAGAGATTTTATGTATATTCTAATGCTAAAGTTATGGAGACAGCAATTTTATATGACGGTCATTTAATACTATTTTACACTCAGTTTGAAATAATAAATTTAATGGGATTTGATTTCATTTTATGAGAATTTTTATAGATTCTTATGTTTGAAATTAAAATAAAATTTTATAAGTTGGATTTGATTTGATTTCATAATTTAAATTTTAAAATTTTTATATTACTTGAAATCCAATCCAAAAATAAGGCATGGTTTGGAAACCCAATTAGCTTGCTTTTTTTTAGTTAGACACAAAAATAACTTACTTTTTTTAGCTAAAAAAAGCAAGTTATTTTTGCGTTTAGGAAGCCAAGCTAGCTATAACTAAATTTGTATATTGACATTTATACCCTTGATACTTCAAAATATTTGCTAAAATTGCCTTTAAAGACACAAATGCTCCAACTCCTTAAAATCTGAAAGAATGGGTCGACCCACTAATTCAGAGGGGTTGACCTCTTTCTGGAAGTATGACAAGGGTAATCTGGTAATTTTAAAAAAATGATGAAATAGTTGCTACAGTATTACTACAAAATAGCCAGCTAGTAGCCGGGATTCCCAAACGGCACCTAATAGGATTTGATAAAAATTCTTTTTTTTAAATCACTCAAGTAAGTGGACAAATTTATTCCCAAATATCATATTTATCCTATTTTTTATTTTCAAAATTTGGTTTTTCTCTTAAATCAAATCAAATCAATTCTTAAATTCAAAATATATTCCAAATGTAAAATTTTATTTACCAAACCAAATCAAATTAATTCTTAAATTCAAAATATGTTCCAAATATAAAATTTTATTTTCTAAATTAAATCAAATCAAATTAAATCAATTCTCGGAGAGAAATGTTTTCAAACGAAATGTTAGAGAATTTTTTGAATAACTCTTCAAATGTAAATAATCATTATACATTATTCATTATAAAGAATTAGTTTTTAATAAAAAATTAAAATTTCTTGAAATTTTATTATAAAAAAATGATGAAATAGCTGCTACAGTATTACTACAAAATAGCCAGCTAGTAGCCGGGATTCCCAAACGGCACCTAATAGGATTTGATAATAATTCATTTTTTTAAATCACTCAAGTAAGTGGACAAATTTATTCCCAAATATCATATTTATCCTATTTTCTATTTTCAAAATTTGGTATTTCTCTTAAATCAAATCAAATCAATTCTTAAATTTAAAATATATTCCAAATGTAAAATTTTACTTACCAAACCAAATCAAATTAATTCTTAAATTCAAAATATGTTTCAAATATAAAATTTTATTTTCTAAATTAAATCAAATCAAATCAAATCAATTATAGGAGAGAAATGTTTTCAAACGAAATGTTAGAGAATTTTTTGAATAACTCTTTAAATGTAAATAATCATTATACATTATTCATTATAAAGAATTAGTTTTTAATAAAAAATTAAAATTCTTGAAATTTTATTAAATAATTTATAAAAAAAAAAAAGAAAAAAGAAAAAAGAAAAACTAACGTGAATGCACTTCCCCAAAAAATTGCCTTTCAATGCGACAAGATTAATGATCGAAGAGACCGAGTAGTAACTGCGCCTTTGAAACACGAACAACCAACAACGCCAATCTATATCATTTATGGTTTCTCTCCATTCTCGCAGCAGGTCAGACCGCTCATGGCCCACCAAGTGGTCCACAAATGCACATTAACATTTTGCTTCTTCGTATTTGCGTGGGTTGGCGGATTTGGTTTAATGCGCAGCTGCAATGTTAGTTGAACAAAAAACTACTAATCCAATTAAAAAGTGAAAAGAGGGGAGACATGGTGTGTTCGGATGACTTGCATTTAGAGGTTAGAATTTTCTTATATAAGTAGCTAGGACAGGTCACCCTTCCACTTTCATTCCAAGATTCTTCTTTCACCTGGTGACACAAACCATACTCAAACTCTCTGTTTCACCCTTTTTGTAATGGCCTAGAAAATTTAAATTTTGATTTGATTTTTATTTAAATTTTGTTGTGATATTAATTAAATATTTATTTTATTATGGATGCATAGTGGGTATGATAATTTTATTTGAGTATTTAAAATTTTTATAAAAAAAATATGGTTTAATTTTTATTAAATAAAACATAAAAATTTTTCAACAAAAATCTGAAATAAAATAATAATTAAATAAAGTAATATATATATATATATATATATATATATATATATATATATATATATATATGGTGCGAAATTTGAATGGCCACGGGGGAGTGGCGCGTAGCACTAGGAGTCAGAAGGTTTAATAGGATTCCAACGAAGAGGTTTGTTTGGAGTAAGAAAAAATGAGATAAATTGAGATAAATTATGGTTTGGAGAGATTTCGTAATGCGTGCAGTGAGAGAAAAAAGTTGATGTGATATAAAGTTAACAGAGATTTATAGAAATTTTCAGAAATTTTCAGTAAAAAATGACAAACCAAACGGCCCAATGTGATTTCTGTTAGGATTTACATAGGTATACGTGTACGTGTATACAAATATATGGCTGGGTACTCTTTTGGCAGATAGTGTTAAAAAAAATAATAATAAGAAGAAACCAAATTTGAGTCCAATTAGGGCTCCCTTAAGGCGGCTAATATGTATATATATATATATATATATGCATAAGACAAACGCCCAGCAAGCCTATTCGGCAGAGAAAAAAATATAGAGAGAGAATAAAAAAACAGAGAGAAAGGGTGCTGATCGGTAGAGGAAAAATTGGATTCGGTTTTTTTTTGGTTTTGTCGCGGCTGAAAGTGAGCGGTGAAGGTAAGTTGGGTATTCTTTTCGTAATAAATTTAGATTTAATATTTGAGGTAGTGGTGGAGTTAAATAAAAATTAAATTTATTATATATGGTTTAATTTTGTGAATTTATGTGATTATTTAGTTTATTGTTATGTGATCAATTATGTGATTGTGGCTGTCTTGTGAATAGAAAAAATATGTATAAATTGATTTTGATTTTGAGAAATTAAATTTAAGTTAAAACAAAAAAAATTTTATTATTAATTTAAAAAAAAATTTATTTTATTACGAAACCTTTGATAAGGAAAATAAGTATTTTTAAAGAAGGATTTGGATTCAAACGAATAAATAATTATTTATTCGTTGATTTTTACGATTTTGGTTTTGGGTTGTGAGATGTGCCGGGATAAGTAGTTGGTGCTGAAAGCTCCGCTGGTAAAAGGCCAGGAACCTATACGCGGTTGGGTTATTGTGTCCAGTAGGCTAGTAACTTACGAAGCATTGATGAGTTGATATTTTTGGTAACCTATGGCTGAGGGATAGGTTGACCGGGTAGCGGTACCTAACCCACTAATTAGTAATGTGGTTGCTAAAATAATATATTTTATTTAATGTTGTGATAAAAATATTTAAATTTAAATATTTTTTATGTGTGATGTAGTTGACATGACATGTTAGAAATTTATAGGACACCCGTGCATGATTTATTAAATTTTTATTTTTCTCCGAGCACCAGTTGATTATTTTAATAGACGTTTGTATATTGTGCTCATATCCCTACAGTTTTAGTTGCAGGTGCAAATGTTGCACAAGACAATGGTTGTGATAGGATCGCTTAGATAAAGTAGAGATTTTTAATAGTTCGTTAATTTTATTTTAGTAAGAAAATGTACATTTGTTTCAGTTTATTTTCTTTATTGAATTTTGATTAAGATATATGTCTCAGTTTTGGAGACTAGAGATGGATTTATTTATTTGAAATTTCTTTAATTTGGAGATTATTAGTTCACTATTATTAAATACAATTAGCTCTGGTTATTTTGAATTGATGGTTACCAGATAGTTGATTGTTTGTTCACACTCTCGGATTTATAAAAAAATTCACGGTGTGACACTTTTTCTCATAAACATATAAAAAAAAAAAAAGAAAAAGCTCTCTAAAGTTTTGTTGCACAATTTAAAGTAAGAAATTGCACGGACTAAGCAGCGAGCTGCAATTTTCACTTTATTATTTATTTATTTATTTTTTGTATGGTATCCAAAAACTTCAACTATCATTGGTAGTTCAACTGGTTATATATTAGTGTGTTTTCATTGGTTCTTAGTTTGAATTTTATCAGGATTTATTTTCTAGTAGTTATTAGTTTAAGTTTGCTCAGACCACTAGAAGGTTTATCTGATTATTAATTTTACAACCCAAAATTAGTCAAGATGCCTACAAACTGGTTTGAATACCTAAGTATTTAAAAAAAATAAAAAAATAGAAACCTCATTTGGGTACATTAACAAAATCTCTCTCGATCTTTCTTAATACTATTTGCTAAAGGTGAGCATTGATCTGATTTTTAGTTATTTAATTTGGTTTTCGAAAAATTTGTTAAACAATTGGTTATTTTATTTCAGATTTCTTATAAAAATGTTTTATAAAAATATCTTCCAAATTATTTCTATTTTTTCTATTTTGTCGTCAAACTATTAAATACATTTATTTCATTCTCAAATTATTAAATTTCATTCTATTTGGTCCGGATACTAACTCTATTTACTAAAGTTAATGAAAAAAACTATCATATATAAGTTATGTGACCTTTTCACCCTGTCCCAGGGATAGAATGGTCAATCCATGTCTAATTAGATTTACTAATTAATTTAATTTAGTTATTTGATTCAGGAAAAAGAAAGAAATAAAAAAAAAAGAATTGGAACAAATTATATTTTTCAAGAGAAATATGTAGACTCCGTTTGGTAATATTTATGTTATTTTTTAAAATTTAAAACTTAAACAGAAAAACGTAAATAAAAAAAAGTGTTTTTAATCTGTTTTTTCCTGTTACAAACATTTTTTAACTTTAATAATTTGTCCATTTTTTGTTGTATCATATTAAAATGGATTATTTTATTTAAATATTTTATTGAATTAAATTTATTTTTTAATAAATAATATAATTAATTTAATTTAATTATCTAAATTAATATGTAATGTATTTTATTAACATTTTTAATAATTAAATTAAAATAAATAGTTAATCTAATTAATTAAATTAATATGAAATATATTTTATTAAATTATTTTTAATAACAAATTAAATTAAATTAATTAGACATGAATTGACCATTATACCTCTGCGGTGGGGTGAAAATGTCACATGACCCGCACATGATAATTTTTTTGTTAACTTTAATAGACCAAATAAAACAAAATTGAATAATTCGAAAATGTAATAGTTGCGTTTGATAGTTTGAAAGTGAAACAAAAAAAAAGAGGAATAGTTTGAGAGATACTTTCATAAAAAACCCTTTCTTATATTTTAATATGTTGTATTAAATATATTAATATATATTGTTTAAAACTATATAGAACGGTAAATATTAATATATAGAAGTTTATATAATACCTTTGTTTTGGTTGATTATTGAAATTGAATTGAAAACTAAAATACGACTAATCTCAAAATCGAACTAATCGATTAGGCAGAAAATATTCAACCATTTTTAATTGGAATTAAATAATTCGGTTAAAATTTTGACTAAAAAAAAAAATTATGATGACCCTAAATATCAACATATTGACTTTGAGGCTGCGTTTGGCATGTAATTTTTTGTTGAAAATTTTTAAAAATCTCTATAAATCTCTGTTAATTTTATATCACATCAATTTTTTTCTCTCATTACACGCATTACGAATTCTTTCCAAACCACAATTTATCTTATTTTTTCTTACTCCAAACAAACCCTGATTGTATCAATCCAAATCTCGAATTCAAAAATTCTCTCATTTATTATTTTTATTTTTTAGTTTTGTGTACGTGTGTGCTATGATCCGTCACGATAGGCAGATTCTAACGATTGATTTGTGCTCCCACGCACATTAATCATTAAGGACTTTTAACTTACAGTAATATATATTTTTTTAGAGGAATTTTCTAATCGTGTCAATTGTAGGAGGGAATTTTATTTTATCAGTGCCACATGCAGCAATCTTTTAGGCGCGTTTAGTTGATAAAAAATTAATTAAAAAAATATAATAAAAATAAAAATATGTAACATAAAATTAATATGTAAATAAATTTAATTAAAAAAATATAAAAATTAATTAAAATTGATAAATTTTAGTGATATTTAGAATCATCAAACAGTACCTTAATATGTGTAACAATAAATCACGGCCTACACAGCAACAAAAATTTGATTAATCAATAAAACTCAGGTTTTTTATAATTAGCCAAAAAAAAAAAAAAAACCCTCCTTTTCAATCCCAAGTTTGGAATTACTCGGGATTCGGCGCTACGATTCCTCCACCATAGTCAACCAGTTGGATACACGGGCAAGATCGCGAGGGGCCGGCTGACAATCTGAGTAAGTGTCGTTAACTCAACCACCGTCGCCATTTCCTAGGTGGAATTTGGTACCCATTTAAGATATTCTCGAAGGAATAGTTATTGAAGGAGAGAACCAATCACCGAAAAAATTAGGTATGATTGTTTACCACATTGCCAATCAGCCTCAGGCAGTTGTAACAATAAAACACAGTGTTTTAATTTTTGTGAAACTTGCAAAGTGAATATACTAGAAATAAATTAGATGTTTGCAATAATAAAATTGTTGCATTGTAATTAAGAAAGTCATTTGGGCTCCGTTTAGTATGATAAAAAATTAAAAAATGGGGGAAAATATTAAAAAATTTTAAAAGTTATTCATTTTTTGGCTGCATTTGGAGTGATAAAAAGTGAGATAAAGTAAAATAAAAAGTGAGATAAGTTGTGGATTCGTAATTCGTGTAATGAGATACAAATTGAATAACTTTTTGAATTTCTGAGTATTTTTCACCGATTTTAAGATATTTTTGTTACTCCAAACGGAACTTTTATCTGATCGCACAAATTATGAACCCACAACTTATCCACTTTATTTTATTTTATCTAACTTTTTGTTACTCTAAACATACCGTTATTTAAAGTTTTTGTTACTCTAAATACACCGTTATTTAAAGTTTATAAGCATTTAAAATATTAAATTAATTTTATATTTAAAATTTTGGGTGTGTTTGGAGTTGTATAAAAGTGTATAAAATAAAATAAAATTTTAAAAGTAAATGTCTCGTAATTTGTGTAGTGAGCGAAGAATTTAAATTTTATTATCTTGTAATTCGTATTTATAGAGATTTGTAAGATTTTATTTTATTTTGTTTAGCTCCAAATGAAGCCTTTATTACATTTGACCGTTACATGAAAGTAACATTCGAGATACAATTATTTATACGTTTACGTGGGGTTATGGGCCAACTCATGATTTTCAATCAACGGGTGCAAAAATTACCTACACTCATTCATCGGGAGAATTAGGAGATATTTCTATGAGAAAATTAGTTTTTATAAGGACAAATTTGTAATATAATAAATTTATGAAAACAATTTTAATACAATCAAAACTAATTTAACTTTAAGCTACCATTGTATATATATGCATCGTGCTTAAAAAATCGGTGATTGTAGGTGAACAGTAAAAGTAAAAGTAAAAGTAAAATATTAAAAAAAAATTTGTATAATTGAAAAATAATAAGGTTTTAAGTGCAATTTTTAAATAATTGGGGCAATTAAGTCTACAACCTATAGAAACTACATTTTTAAAAAATGTTTCATCAAGTGATGATCATTTAGAATTATTCAACTTTAAGTTATTAAATTATGCTAATTAAGTATTGCAAAGCATAAATTTTTAGTTCATCTTCTTCTTGTTATTTGGCTGGGTTAAATCCTAATCATAAAATAACATACTTATAAAGAGTGAGATAATTTCAAAAAATTTTTAACTAGGTGAAATGTTTATTGGATATTTTAATTTATAGTTTTGATTTATACCTTAATTAAGATTGAGAAATATGTTAAAAAAAAACAATATATATTATCAGAAAATTCTATCTCTAATAGGATTGATGTAATAATGCAATAAAAATTTTGTAATTATACAATATTTTAATAAATTAAATATCTAAAACAATTATTTACAACGTTCTGTAAATATAATATAGCGAGAAATTAATTTTTTTGGGGTCTAATTCTTTTTTGGTCTTATAAGAAATTTTTATTAAAATTTGTTTTTCTTTCATTTTTGATAGTTTTTAAATATGATATTTATATTCATAAAAAATTATAAAAATTACATAATAATAGGAGAACTGATATGTAATTTTTTAAAATTATTTTATAATATATAATTTAGAGTGAGTCTATTTGTACATTATTAATTTCTTCTTATATTTCACTTTAGTTCTTTTAATAGTTGAATTTATACAACTATTCATCATTTTTTTATCATATGTTCAGTATAATTTAAGACATAATTATAATGCTATAAATATCCTTATTTTATAATAAAAAACATATTAAACAAAATATTGAGAAAATAACTCACCAAAAATAATTTTATCTTTCAAAATTTTGTGAAAGAGATTGAATTCTTTATTCGATTAAGTTAAAAGCATAACACAAAAATTATCTTTAATGCGTTGTTAAAAAGATAAACAAATAAAATTTATTTTAGTTTTTAAAATATTAATTTTTTTGTTTTCTTTTACCAAACTAAGCTTAAGAATATTTGTTTAAATTTGTAAAAGTTTATTTATGAAGAGAAATTATCTTATTCCAGTTATGTATAAAATAATTTACAAAAAGTTTAATTTTATAAATTTATTTAATAAAAAAGTATAATAAAATATTTATAAAGTGAAAATAAACCCTCCTTATAATTATTTAACTGTCATATTTTGGCACCGTTTGAAGTAAAAAAATTAACCAAAATTACATAAATCTGTATAAAATATTTATAGATTCATTTAAATTTTTATAAATGTTAAAAAATTTTTACAAATTCCAATAAAATATTTATAAATTTTAAAAAATGTTAACACAAAAAAATCAAAAAGTATTTATCAGAATCTAAACCAACCAAAACATGTTCGAACGGCCTATTTGAATGAATTACAAATATTTATCTCTACATCTTTATTTTTTTTACTAATTACACTCCAAACACTAAAAAAAACCTAAATCACATTTTAACCAACCTATTGTAACTATCCATGTTGTTTACACACGTGATCTTGCGTTTAGTAACAACTAACAAGAAAGCAACGAGAAATAAGTGTGAGGCCAAGCCTACCGTTGATTTACTTCATATAAATATCCCACGACCATTCACAGCGCGTGCAACATGCACTTTATGTATATGTATGTTTAAAATTATATAAAATTATATAAAATTATAAAAATTAATATCTCATATGTATGTTTAAAATTATATAAAATTATAAAAATTAATATATCATATTTTATGCAGTAAGTAAAAAATTTAAATTTATTATCTTATAATTCGTATTTATAAAAATTTATAAATTTTTATAAAATTTTATGATAACTCCCAACGAAAAAAAAAAAAAAGGGCTTAACCCGGCTAACCCTATTATCCACAGCTCGTCACTGCCAACGCAAACTGCACATCAAGACACGTCCACGCGCGCGTCCCTGTATTATAAATCTCTCTGTATTTCATAACCAATGAGGAGAACTACTTGAATTCAAAGAGTCAGAACGGAGCCAAACCCCGAACCAAAAACCCCATTCCCGAGTATATTGATGGAGCTGGAGATGGAAGCCATGGCGTCGGCGATCGGCGTCTCGGTGGCGGTGCTTCGGTTCCTGATGTGCTTCCTAGCCACCCTACCGGTCAGCTTCCTCTGGCGCTTCCTCCCCGGCGGTCCGCCCGTTAAACACCTCTACGCTGCCGCTACCGGCGCCATTCTCTCCACCCTCTCCTTCGGTTTCTCATCCAATCTCCACTTTCTCGTCCCTATGCTTCTTGGCTACGCCTCAATGGTCCTCTACCGTCGTCGCTGCGGCATCATCACATTTTTATTGGGATTCGCTTACCTCATCGGCTGGTACATTACTTCGTTTTCATCCATCTGTGATCTATAGTTTCTTTAGTATTTAAAAAATCACACCTTTTTATTTACGATATATATTTCCTTCAGCGATCTAAAAGTTGAAAGTTTTAAACCTTCCGCTGATTGGAATCCCAGAAAACAGAAAATGCCGCTCGCAATTGATTGTAATTCAGTTACTTAATAGAATGACGCTAGCCAGCTAGTGATTTAGTTTGTTTAGGGAATTGAAAAATTTGTGTGCCTCAGTAACTGAACAAAAGGCATGGAAGTTTTAGGCTTTTACTTGAATCTGGTTCATCTCTTCTGAAAGATGAACGATATATATATATATATATATATATATATATATATATATATATTGAAAAGGAAAGAGGAACTATTTTTAGGATTAAACTAATTGTCATTTTCCATGGAATGACCTTGACATGGGCCAGAATTTTCTGACATTGACAAGGAAAAGTATACACAACGATTTTGGGCGTGTAAGTAGCAATAATCCAGGCGGATTTGGAAATTTAATTGAGTGAGGGCAAATGATACATGGATAATATACACTAGGAAAATGAATATTTGAAAGTTTTTCCTAATATGAGTTATGAAAGATGATGAATCTAACTTTGGCTTGCTTTTAAAATCTCTCTCCACAATTATAGAAAAAAAAATTAAGGCAAGACATTTCAATAAGACTAAACTTGTAAAAATTTAATTCTTTAATCTAACATTTAAAAATAAAAACCACCATTTTTTTTAAGAAAAAAAGAAGTTAAAAAATCCTAGTTTCAAAAATAGTTCAATAAAATTCTGAATCTTAATAAATAAATCAAGAATTCATCAAATAGGATAGGTAGAAAGGGCAAATATTGAGAGGAGCAAATAATAAGGGGGCAAATAATGAGAGCAGCAAATAAGGTTTGGGGGGGGGATAACGAGAATGATATTTTTGTATGACTCAAAAATAAGGGAGTATTAGCATAATTTAAAGTCAGTGGGGGCAGTTGCTCCCACTAGGCCTGTTGTGCGTCCATGTGGGAGTAATGATTCCAAATAGCATTCATTGATCAGCCCTTTTAGATGAGTTTGGTCACAAAGTTATTGATTAGTTGCTACATATTTATAGTCTTCTGTTTCTAATATCCTGAAATTAATGCTTAGTTTGACAACCCTCAAAAAAGTTAGGGTCTGGTAGCTCTAGCTTTTTGGCTTTTTCTGAAATGACCAAAATTATTACATTTTTTGGTTCTTTAAAATCACATAGGGCAAATATGTAAAATAAACAAAAGGCTAAAAAGCTAGCTATAAAAAAACTAGCTTTTTTCGGTTCCCAAACGCAAAAAAGCTAGCTTTTTTTTTTTTTTTTTTTTCAGTAGCCAGATATGAAAAAAAGCTAGCTTTTTTCTTCCCAAACTAAGCCTAAGATTGTGTTGCTCGTTTGTTGACACAACTGAGTGTGAAGCTGTGTAGGAGGAGGTGCATGCTCTTTCGAAATTTCTATTTCTTATCTTAGTAAAGAACTGTGCTTTACTTGTTATGGTACACGGAGCCAACTTGAGGAAGGCTCTAATTGTTATTCTCTGATACGTTTGATGGTAAGGATTACTAGAAAAGCTAATTCCCTTGAAAGGAAACAGATGGATATACAACCAGATCTCCATAATCTCTGAATGCGTTGCTGCTCCCCACTGTTGCATTGCCTCTTTGTTTGATGGCTGACCAAAATCCCAAGGAGTAGGAAAGAAAAAGAATAAGATGCTTGAACTTAGCTATACGCTATATCTTGTGCTGAATTTTAAAAAATGTGAATAGTTTCCACCAAATGAAAACTATAAACAAATTTTGAGTTTGGCTGCAAAACCTGAAGTTAAAAATCAGCAGCTGTGAGCCTTTGACATCTTCAACATGGGGAAAAAATTAATTTAAATAAACAAAAATACTTTTAAATCTTTGTCCAGGAATCCTCCCCAAAATTTAACCTTACAAGATGGCTCTTAGTGTTATGCTGTAATTTTAACCTAACATGTATGACATGGAATATTCCAACTTTTGGATGTTATTATAACAGTGGCATAGTCGTTGTCTTTGATATGGGGAGAAAGGAATAGAAAATCTTTACAAAGACATTGAATTTCCTTTGTTTAAATTAAAAAGCTTGTGTTTTGCCACATCGTATGGATAGATAGTCCAGGCATAGAAGAAGGGGGGGTCCAAACTTTGTAGCTTTGTGGATGGTATGATGCCTCTTTTTGTACTTAATTGCATCCCCTTGATCCCCTTTTTCAATATATTTTAATTATCTTAAGTAAAGATTTGGATAGAGTTTGACATGTGTATGTATCAAATCATCGCATGTAAAAAAAATTTCTTAACATAGATTGTCCTTATTGCATGGAATTATTGATTAAAGGTTTCACCCTTGGAACCATTGTTGTAGATGAAATTGGTTAATTTTTCAATATTTGGTTAAAACGTGTAATCTCAAGTTATAAATAAATTTCTTGTGTCTGAGAATTTATTTTTAGGGGCGAAATGCATGAGCAAAAACTCATATTAAATGCTTAAATCCAGTTAAAAATGTCTTTTAGTTTTGGGAGCATATATAGAATGAGCACAGAAGTGGGTTTATCCTATTATTTAGCTGAAGGCTTTCTTATGATTCTTTCTCCCCTTATTTATTTTTTCGTGGTTGTGGGGGATTGCAGGCATCATTTAAGACCAACATTTATCTTATAAGTTATTGGATTTCATTCTAGACCTCTTCCTCATGTGGATTCATGTACCCATTCACCCATTGTTAGAATCTTTTTTTTATCCCCTCTCTTTAAATTAGAACAAAAAAATTGGGATGGTCTATTATCTATGCTTGTAGTCTATGTTCCTTTACTTCAATATATATATGTATATATATATATTTAAGTGTCTACTTTTCCCCCCTAAAAGGTGTCCTATGAAATATTTGGTACAATTGTATGCTTGATTGTTATGTTTGAAGTGAATGATCTGGTCCCAGGCCAGCGGGCATATCTCAAAAGTGAGTGAGTTAAGATAAGATCGATCATTGCAAAGCTTTGATATGTGGTTTTTAATGGTTTTTAGTCTACACCATTCAACTAAGATTTACTTCAACAAAATGCATAAAAATTTTATTGATTTGGCAGAACAATCTTATTCACATTGCAGATAAACATTGGTATCCTTTGTTATTCTTCCATGTTCATGTACAAGTCATAACTTCTTGATCAGCTGTAACTCTTTTTGCTTCGTTAATTTTTTTCCCTACTTTGTGGTTCACACTTCACACTAATTTTAACCTTAGGCTTTCTTTCACTTGTTTTAATTGGGTGTTTAGGGTTGCTGAACTCATTTCAAGGTGCTTGTTTAGAGGTGTTGGAAAAAAAAAAAAAAACTGTGCGTGTTCCCCCCCTCTGCTCCTGAAGGTTACTTAAAAGTCCTGAAACCGAAATATGCATTGAATTGCTTCTTTTATATGAAGCCACTCTAAGTTGTTATCATTCATTGTGTGCATGCGGATGCCCCTTGACCAATAAGTAGAGAAGCACCTTAAGCATTATCCTTAAGCTGGATATTTGCTTAAATTTCATCCAATTTTAATTTACCAAAACACTTTTTTGGCGCTTCTGCTTATAAATAAGCATCCCCAGTTAGCAATAGAAAATGGATAATAGACAGTTAAATTTATTCACAACGTGGAATTTAGGTTTTCATTGGGTGAGCAACATTTGTTATTGGTCTTCTGGTTTTCTATATGCTCATTTTTCAATAAGCAACACGCAGTTTTATAGCTTACTTTTTATATCTGCATGCACTTTTTCCCATTGGTTTCTTGGTCGTATTTTATATACAAATTTGAACTTCTTGAAAATCTGAAATTTTGATAGAAGATAATTAAAAATCTTGACAATTTTTATGCATGTGTAGCCATGTATACTACATGAGTGGGGATGCTTGGAAGGAAGGAGGTATTGATGCCACCGGTAAGCGTCATCTCAATCTATCTATATGCCTTGTTTCCCAATTTTCTTGATATCAAATAATTGATTGTTGATAATTTGTAAATTTGATTATTTTGGTTGACTAATTTTTGAGCTTTTTTTTTTTTTGCCTTGATGAATTAAATATTATGGTAATTGATTCTTTGTAAATTTGATTATTTTGGTTGACTAATTTTTGAGCTTTTTTTTTTTTTGCCTTGATGAATTAAATATTATGGTAGAAAGAAAAAGCTTCGAGCACTTGGTGTTTTTAACTTTCAAAGTCATGATAAAATTCAGTATATGGAGAACTTTGTTGTTGTTTTACTTCTTTTTCCTCATTTCACTTCATTCCCTTACCCTGTTTCTGATGGATGTATGGTTTTGTGTTACTTACCACAAAAAAAAAAAAAAAAAAAAAAAATTCCATGTCACAATTTTAGATGTGAGTTTATTATTATTATTTTTATTTAATTTTCTTTTTCCTTTTTAACTCTATTTTACCAGAGAAAGAGAAGAGGTCAAAGATGTCAACGTGTACATAAGGTGTATACAAAAAGAACACTTATGTATTGCTTCAAACTTTTGAGTGCCCTTTTGTTTGTCCACAAAATTGTAAATTTAATCATTTTTTAAAATTCTCTCATTCATGAATTTTTATTAGTGCGTTTGGTTAATGAAATGTAATAACTTTAAAATTTACTAAATGACTAGATAATTTTGTATTTGAATATTTCTCTTGAAACATATTTATCAGAGAATATTCTTTTGAAACTTAAATTTCCTTGATTAAAATTTGCAGATTGATAAACTGTTCAGTTTGTTGCCTACACAACTGTTGAATCGATTTATTTGTGAATTAGCTTGTTTAAAATTAGTCAATTCAAAATGGAACAATTCCATTCCAGTAACCAAACAAGCTATGTTCAATGTAATTCAAAAATATCCTAGAAAAGATTGCTCCTTCTCAACACCCTATTTAATGAATTCAAAAACTTGCATTTGATGAGGGTTCGTGTTCTTGGAACAATTAAAGGAATCGCATTCCTTAAATTATTGGAGGTATGGTTGACCCTTTCCATCACCTGGCTATTTAATGAACTTAAGAACTTGTTTTTTATGTACTCGACAGGGTTCACCATCCACATGACGACAAATAAAATTCTTGTCTCAAAAATTTTCCTTTCTTTGCGCTTGCGGTCAAATAATTTTTGTAACAACACACGTAATAACTTTTTGGGAGAATTATGCAATGCCCCCTTAGGTTTCTAGCAGTTGCTTAGACCTTCTCTGAGGTATGCAAGAAGTGTCACTGTAATTTCAAAAGCCCGAAAGGATTTTCTTACTCATAATTCTTAGAAACTTGTGGGGTAATTTGTGTGGTTCACCCTAACTTCTTTTTATCAATTTATGTTTGGTTGATTCTGAATCAGTTGTGTTGTCTTTTCCCATGTATAGGTGCCTTAATGGTGTTAGTATTGAAAGTGATTTCATGTGCTATGAATTACAATGACGGATTACTGAAAGAGGAACACTTGAGCGAGGCACAAAAGAAAAACCGGTTACTCAAGTTGCCCTCATTAATTGAGTATATTGGATATTGCCTCTGTTGTGGAACTCATTTTGCCGGACCTGTTTATGAAATGAAGGATTATCTTGAGTGGACGGAAAGCAAGGGTGTAAGTCAACTATGTTATTCTAGCATTCTTGTGTGTTGTTTATGTGTCTCTCTGTAAATTTAACTAGTGCTTGCCTTGATTATTATCGTCGTTAGATTTGGACACAATCTGAGAAAAGACCATCACCGTCACCTTATGGGGCAACTGTCAGAGCTCTTGTTGTTGCTGCTATTTGTATGGGGTTGTACTTGTACCTTGTGCCCCATTTTCCACTTTCCCGGTTTACAGAACCTGTATACCAAAAATGGGGTTTCTGGAAACGGTTGGGTTACCAGTACATGGCTGGCTTTACAGCACGTTGGAAGTACTATTTCATCTGGTCAATCTCAGAAGCTTCTGTCATTATTTCTGGGCTGGGTTTCAGTGGTTGGACAGATTCTTCTCCACCAAAACCACGATGGGACCGTGCAATGAATGTTGATATTTTGGGTGTTGAGTTGGCAAAAACTGCAGCTCAGTTACCACTTGTGTGGAACATACAAGTCAGCACCTGGCTACGTCATTGTGAGTAGTTATCTCTAAGTGTTAGCTCCCACCTTTCTGTATTCTTCCTATATACTTTGGTTTGATATCCTACTAGTGCCTGAATATTTATTAGTATTTCACCAGAAATCTCTATTTTTAGTTATTTTTTCATGAATAGCTAGAAAATCCATGGTATGGCTGTAAGTTGGTTTCATTTGAGCTTTGAGTAGAATCCAGATTTTGCTGAATTCTCATCTATATGGAGAAAAGGAAATTTAATTTGTCTGTTATTAATTGGCTCTATATAATTAGTACTCGTATTGCCTCCGTTTGTGGTTGTTATATATATATATATATATACACTGTTATTGTTGTGATGCAATTCATGTCCAATTCTGAACTAGACCATCTACAATGTGTGTGTTATTTTCATGATTCATGAGTATTATTTAAAAAGAAAAATATTGGCCTTGACTTGGTTGGGAATGCTAAAATTCGTTGATTTCTGTTCATTTGGCTGATATATTTTACCAATTCATCATATGATTAATGACTATAGATGTAGGCGTAAATGGTTCTTAATCCTGAGGGTGTTGGGTTATCTAACATATTGATTTCTTTCAGATGTTTACGAGAGGCTTGTTCAGAAGGGAAAGAAACCTGGTTTCTTTCAGTTGTTGGCTACCCAGACTGTCAGCGCTGTTTGGCATGTGAGTCTAGACTCTGTTTATGCTATTCAGAGAATGATTTGCTTAACAATTGACGAAATCAACATTCTACAATATTCACTTGTTCTGATTGCGCTACGATTGTTAAAATTATAGTGCAAGGATTATGCAACCTTTCCCTAGAAGTTAATTTGCAAATATTTTTTAGTGACTAGTGTTAAGATTGAGATGAACTTTCCACACACCTGAATAAGTGTGTGTATTGATTTATATACACAAAAGGAAAAGACTTTACAGCTTACCTTGGTGACCATTTGGTTACCAAGTGTCCAGATACACTAACCATTAATGCTATACTAACTCTAAGTATTAATGTTACATTAACACTCCCCCTCAAGTTGGAGCATATATATCATATGTTCCAAGTTTGTTACAAATATATCTCACTCTTGCTCCTCCTAAAGCTTTAGTGAACAAATCAGCTAACTGATCTTCAGACTTTACATGACTTGTTTTGATGACATTTTGTAGAATCTTCTCTCTCACAAAGTGACGATCAACTTCAATGTATTTAATTCTCTCATGAAACACTGGATTAGTTGTAATATGGACAGCAGCTTGATTATCACAAAATAAGTCCTTTGGCTAGGATCCAAGAACTCCCAATTCTGTCAACATATGATGTATCTAAACTAATTCACAAGAAGTGTGTGCCATAGCCCTGTACTCAGATTCTGTACTTGATCTTGCCACCACTGTCTGCTTTTTACTTTTTCATGATACTAGGTTTCCTCCCACAAAAATATAGTATCCAATAGTGGACCGTTTATCTGTTGGTGAACCAGTCCAATCTGCGTCTGTATAACCTTGGACAAGTGTATGACCGTTATCTCTATACAATAAACCACATCTTGGTGCACCTTTTAGATATCTCAGAATACGAATAATTGTATCCCAATGACTGGTTCGTGTTGCATCAAGAAATTGACTTACTACACTTGGAGCAAATGAGATATTCGGCCGTGTGACTGTCAAATAATTAGGCTTCCCAACCAATCTGCGATATCTGCTAGGATCTTCCAATAGGTTTCCTTTGTCTGCTAGAAGTTTTGTATTAAGATCCATTGGAGTGTCCACTGGTTTGGCTCCTAACATGCCAGTTTTAGATAGCAGATCAAGAACATACTTCCGCTGAGAAAGGACAATACCCATACGTGATTGAGCAATCTCAATGCCCAAGAAGTACTTCAGGAAACCCATATCTATGGTGTTGAACTTGGTTTGAAGGAATATCTTCAAATCATGAATTCTTTGTGTGTCTTTACCTGTGATTACAATGTCATTCACATAGACCAACAACCATATTTTTCCTTGAGGAGAATGGCGTTAGAAAACAGAATGATCAACACCACAACGTATCAATCCAAATTTTGTCACAACATCATTAAACCTGCCAAACCATGCACGAGGGGATTGCTTTAGGCCATACAATGCTTTTTTCAATTTGCAGACAAGTCCAGTCTCCCCCTGAGTAACAAAACCTGGAGGTTGCTCTATATACACCTCTTCGGCAAGATCACTATGGAGAAAAGCATTCTTGATACTAAGCTGATAAAGGGACCGGTGAAAGGTGGTTGCAAGAGATATGAGAAGACGTACGGATGTAATCTTGGCAACAGGAGAGAAAGTCTCGGAAAAATCAAGATCATAGATTTGAGTGTATCCCTTGGCAACAAGCCTTGCTTTCAACCGATCCACTGCACCATCAGGGTGAACTTTGATATTATACACCCAACGACAACCAACCGTGGATTTCCCAGAAGGAAGAGTGACCATGTCCTATGTATCATTGGCTTGAAGAGCTGACATTTTTTCTTCCATGGCATTACGCCACTCGGAATGGAATAGTGCTTCAGACACAGAGTTAGGAACAGAGACAGTGGACAATGATGAAACAAAGGCATAATATGAAGGAGACAAGGCTGTGTATGAAATAAAATTAGATACAGGACGGGAAGTACAAGCTCGTTTAAATTAGAAACAGAAGAATCATTGGAAAAGAATGGGGTATTTTCAAAGAATAACACATCAGCACATATGAAATATCGATTGAGTGAAGTACTGTAGCATCTATACCTATTTTGTACCCGAGAATATCCCAAAAAGACACATTTAATGGCACGAGGGTCAAGTTTATTAACCCCACTTTCAAGCTGATGAACAAATGCAAAACATCCAAATATGCGTGGAGGAAGAAGAAACAGCGGTATTTGGGGGAACAACACAGAGTAAGGGGAACAACCTTGTAGAACAGAGGACGACATTCGATAACAAGCTGTGAGAATAGCATCCCCCCAAAAGGGTTTTGGAACCTTCATGTGGAACATTAAGCAACGAGTTGATTCAACCAAATGTAAATTTTTCCTCTCGGCAACTCCATTTTGTTATGGAGTACGAGGACATGATGACTGATTTATCATGCCAAGAGATGTCATAAAATCAGTGAAGGGTTTAGAAAAATATTCTTTGGCATTATCACTACGAAGAATCTTAATTGATACATCAAATTGAGTTTTTATTTCAAGACAAAAAGATTGAAAGATAGACAATAACTCAGAACAATCTTTTATTAGATAAACCCAAGTAAGTCTTGAAAAATCATCAATAAAGGTAACAAAGTACTTAAAACCCAACTTTGACATAATAGGACTAGGTCCCCATACATCAGAATGTACTAAATGAAGAGGACTCGAGGACCTGTTATTGACTCGAGGATTAAAGGAAGCACGGTGATGTTTTCCTAACTGACAAGACTCACATTCTAAAGATTGTAATTGACTCAAACTTGGTACCATGGATTTCAACCGTTCAAAAGAAGGATGCCTTAGACGGCAATGAATTTCCAGTGGAGAAGCTACTACAGAACATGACATAGATGAAGAAGCAGATGGACCAGACAAGTAGTAGAGTCCCTGAGCTTCATGCCCTTCTCCAATCTTCTTCCTTGTGTTCAAATCCTGAATAATCACAGAATCAGGAAGAAAGTCATTGAACAATTCAACTGCCTAGTAAGTTTGCTGACAAATGTAAGATTGAAAGATAAGGATGGTACATATAACACTGAAGATAATGACAAATGAGAAGATGGACAAGTGTTACCAACTCCTTTTACTGAATTGGATGAACCATTAGCCATGGTGATATTGGAGATGGATGAACACTGAAGATTAGAGAACAGTGAAGATGTACCAGACATATGGTCTGAAGCACCAGAGTCAATGACCCAAGATGTATTTAAAGAGGTAGATACACATGTAGCGGGATTACCTCGATGGGTTAAAGAGGCTGTTGGAAGAGATGCCCGATGAGCACTGAAAGCAGATTTACTGCAGAAATAATGAATAATCAATACTCAATCTGGAATGTTTTACAGCCCATATTATATACAAGTCTATCCTAATATTGATAGTTATCTACAATCTAAACAATATAACAGAAACTCCTACAAATCAACACCTTATCTACCGAAGATCTGTAGCTTCAACAGATCCTTATCCTAATCAAAGTTTACTCCTATCTCATCTCCTATAAATCTGTAACCGAAAGCTTCTAGAGCTTATCTACACTCCCCCTCAAGCTGGGAGTAAATGTTGATCATTCCCAGCTTGTTTACCAAGCTTTCGAATCCTGGTTTGTGTAGTCCTTTGGTTAGAATGTCTGCTGTTTGCTCTTTCGTTGGAATGTAACCCAACTAAATGACTTTGCTATCTAGCTTTACCTTTATAAAGTGTCTGTCTACTTCCACATGCTTAGTACGATCATGTTGAACTGGGTTTTGTGCAATATTGATTGCAGCCTTGTTGTCACAATAAATCTTCATGGGAGTACTGTTAGGCATCTTTAATTCCTTTAACATTCTCTCAAGCCAAATACCTTCACATATTCCTTGGGCCAAGGCTCTAAACTCAGCTTCTGCACTGCTCCTAGCCACTACCGACTGCTTTTTGCTTCTCCAAGTTACTAGATTTCCCCACACATAGGTACAATAGCCCGAGGTGGACCTTCTATCAGTTGAAGAACCTGCCCAGTCAGCATCTGTGAATATTTCTATCATTCTACAGTCTTTTTTCTGGAATAACAGTCCCTTTCCAGGTGTATACTTCAGGTATCTCAATATTCTGTGCACTGCCTCCAGGTGCTGCTTCTTCGGTGAGTGCATAAATCGACTCACTAGGCTGACTGCAAATGTGATGTCTGGTCGAGTGTGGGATAGATAAATCAATTTTCCTACCAGTTTCTGGTATCTTTCTCTGTCTACTACCTCTGTCCCTTCCAGTTCCAGTCTACTGTTAGGATCCATAGGTGTTTCAGCTGGTTTACAGCCCAGCATTCCCACCTCTTGCAGCAAATCCAGCACATGCTTCCTCTGATTGATGATAATTCCTGCACTGCTGCGAGCTATCTCCATGCCGAGGAAGTATCTCATCAATCCTAAGTCCTTTAATTCAAACTCCCCTGACAGATATTTCTTCAAGGAACCCATTTCTGTCAGGTCATTCCCGGTGACAATGATATCATCCACATAGACTATGAGGACTGTAATCCTGCCATCTGGAGAATGTTTGTAGAACAATGTGTGGTCAGTTTGTGCTTGAGTGAATCCCTTCTTCTTGACAGCTTTTGTGAACTTAGCAAACCACTCCCTAGGTGACTGTTTTAGCTCATATAGGGATTTCTTCAATCTACAAACTTTACCATTATTTTCTGTGAATCCTGGAAGGGCAGTCATGTAGACTTCTTCATGCAAGTCTCCATTTAAAAATGCATTCTTTACATCTAGTTGATGAAGTGGCCAATCTAAGTTTGCAGCTAAGGACAGCAGAACTCTAATGGTATTCAACTTGGCTACTGGTGCAAATGTTTCTTGGTAATCTATTCCATGAGTTTGTGTGAACCCTTTAGCCACTAACTTGCTTTTGTATCTGTTAATACTCCCATCGGTGTTGTATTTAATCGAGAATACCCATTTGCAGCCAACTGGCTTCTTCCCAGCAGGTAGGTTCACCATTTCCTAGGTTTTGTTCTTCCTTAGTGCATTCATTTCTTCCTCAACTGCAGCCCTCCAGTTATTATCTGTCAGGGCCTCATCTATACTGTTTGGTACAGCAGTAGTTGACAGGGCAGTGGTGAAAGCCTTGAAGTTAGGAGAGAGTCTAGCATATGAAACATAATTGGATATAGGGTGCTGAGTGCAGGTTCTGGTACCCTTCTTGAGAGCAATGGGCCAGTTCAGGTCATATTCTTCAGCTTCAATTTGCTGCAGACCTTGATCAGCTGTTTCTTCTTCACTTTGAGGGCTGAGATTCAAGTTAGACTGGCATTGTTGGTTTCTGTTTCTCCTTGAGTAAACCAGTGATTGATCTCTCGGCTGAGTACCAATTCTGGTATTCTCTACCCCTGGCTGAGATGTTCCACCTCTTAGTTCCTCAGCTGTTGTTATAATGTTAGGTTCTAAAGCCATGGGTAAAGGTTGGTTTTGATGGTCTGTAGGTTGAGTAGGCTCAGTGAACTGTGTAGGCTGGTTTAGAGGTGTTATGGACTGAGGAAAAACTTCTGTGGAAGCAGAAGCTTCTGTGGAAGCAGATTCTGTGGACAGAGGGAAAACCTCTGTGGAAGCAGGTTCTGAATCTGCAGATTCTGAATCTGCAGAAATGATGTTCCAGGACTTATCTTCACTCACATTCTCCCCCTGAATAGAAGGACTGGGAAAGAAGGGGTGAGTCTCAAGAAAGGAGACATCCATAGACACAAAAAATCGACGAAGATGAGGAGAGTAGCATTTGTAGCCACGTTGAGTGGGAGAATAACCAACAAAGACACATTTGATAGCCTTTGGATCTAGTTTGGAGAGAGTAGAAGAATAATTATGGACAAACGCAGTGCACCCAAAAATTTTGAGGGGTAAAGTAGTGATTGACCGAAAGGTTGGAAAGATATTGAGAAGGTTTGTCACTGGAACAGAAAAGTTGAGAGGTTTGGATGGCATACGGTTAATTAAATAGGAAGCTGTTAGAATGGCTTCACCCCATAAATATTTTGGGACATTCATAGTGAACATGAGAGCTCGTGCAACCTCTACTAGGTGCCTGTTTTTTCTTTCGACAACACCATTTTGTTGTGGTGTGTCTGAACAGGAACTTTGGTGGATGATTCCATGCTTAGCCAGGTAGGCACTAAGAATGGAATTGAAATACTCTCTTCCATTGTCAGTTCGAAGGGTTTGGATGGAAACATGGAATTGAGTTAAGACCATTGAGTGAAATAATTGAAAAACTTTGGCAGCCTCAGATTTTTCTTTAAGAAGGTAAACCCAGTAGGTTCTGGTATGGTCATCAATGATGTGATGAACCAGCGAGTACCAGACACATTTTTTACTCGAGAAGGCCCCCATATGTCACTGTGAATTAATGAAAATGGCTGAGAAGGTTTGTAAGGTTTTGCAAGAAATTGTGCACGACAATGTTTACCAAGAAGACAGAATTCACAATTGAATGAACTAGGAGTTTTATTAAGAAACAAAGCTGGAAACAATCTTTTTAGATAATAGAAATTTGGATGGCCTAGCCTATAGTGCCGTAACATTATTTCATCATTAGAGAAACTAGAAGAAGATGCATCTCCAGCCATAGCAGTAGATTCTCCAGTCTTCTTCTCAATGTCAAGGTAATAAAGCCCATCTCTAAATCTAACATTGCCAATCGTCACTCTCGAATCCAGCCCCTGAAATTCACAGCCAGTGGCAGAGAACTTAGCAAAACATCTTAGTTCTTCAGTAAGCTTACCAACTGAAATCAAATTGCAGGACAGATTTGGGACATATAATACAGAATGGAGGAAAACAGTATCTGAGATCTGGACAGATCCCTTTCCAGCCACTGTGGAGTAGGACCCATCGGCAACTTTAACTCTAGACCTTCCAGTGTGTGGGACATAGGAGTGGAGTAGAGATAAGTTACCTGTCATATGGTCAGAGGCTCCGGAATCTAGCATCCAAGAACCTGTGTTCTTGGTATGCAGAGCAGTACCTGCTGTCATTGCAGAGGTTTTTGAGCATTCTGGAGCAGTTGCAGTAGTTTGAGTCAACAAATTCCGCAGCTGTTCCAGTTCGGTCTTGTTCAGAAATATTCCAGTTTGTTCAGCTTCCTTGTGATCTGCAGGTTTATCTTCCACTTGGGCTTGGTAGCCTTTTCCCTTACCTGCTCCTTTTGGCTTCCAGTTTGCTGGCTTTCCATGCAGATTCCAGCAGGTGTCCTGAGTATGCCCAGGTTTGTTGCAGTGGCTGCACCATGGTCTGCCTCCTCTATCACCCCTTTGAAAATTTCTCTGATCATTCTTTACTGCCAGGGCTGTAGTTTCAGCAAATCTGTCACTTACTGGAACTGCAGCCATCTCCTTATTCCCTCCAAGCATAACTCTCCTTCTACTTGCTTCTCTTCTTACATCAGCAAAAGCCTCATCTAGGGATGGCAAAGGTTTATAACCTAGAATCCTTCCTCGTACCTCATCTAGGTCCCTGTTCAGTCCTGTTAAGAACTCATACAATCTCTCCTTCTCCAAGTGTTGCTTGAACTTGACGTTTCCTTCCAAATCTCCCCAATCTGCCTCATAGTGCAGATCAAGTTCCTGCCACAAAATATGCAGGTTGTTGTAGTACTCGGTAACCTCCAGATTCCCTTGTCGTATTTCCTTTAGTCTATTCTTGATCTCAAATACCTGAGAGGCATTTTTGAGATCAGAATAATTGGTATTAACTGCCTTCCAGATGGCTTGGGCAGTGTTAAGGAAAAGGTAGGTCCTACTTATATGAGGTTCCATGGAGTTAATCAACCATGCCATAACCATGGAGTTGTTTAACTCCCAGGTTGGATAAGATGGATCCTTCCCATCTGGTTGTATGATCTCTCCATTAATATACCCCATTTTTCCTCTCCCCCGGATGACTAGTAGGACTGAACGAGACCATTGAATAAAGTTCCTACCATTCAGTCGATGGTTGGTGATTTGAAGATTTGTGCTCTCTCCAATGGTGTGAGAGACCATTGAAGACTGCAGATAATCAGACGAAGAGGCAGACTCCTTACCAGAACTCATTCTTGAATACTTGACGTCAAACAGAAATTATTCAAGAATCCTCAATTTGGTTGGGTGATTTTGGAGTGCTAAGAAGAACGACTCCTTAGCAGAAGATACCCAGGTCTCGGTGAAGGCTGAGGAGGAAAACCTTAGCCTGACAGTAGGGAAAAATAGACTTCCTAAGAAGAACTTGGCTCTGATACCATGAAAGCAGATTTACTGCAGAAATAATGAATAATCAATACTCAATCTGGAATGTTTTACAGCCCATATTATATACAAGTCTATCCTAATATTGATAGTTATCTACAATCTAAACAATATAACAGAAACTCCTACAAATCAGCACCTTATCTACCGAAGATCTGTAGCTTCAACAGATCCTTATCCTAATCAAAGTTTACTCCTATCTCATCTCCTATAAATCTGTAACCGAAAGCTTCTAGAGCTTATCTACAAGCATTCTGATACTGGAGGAACTTGGCATATTCCTCTCCTGAGAGAATCACAGTGGATGGTTCTCCTACACTAAGCTTATCAGAGGAAGTAGGAGCATCAGATGCAACAGTATGAACCATGTGAGCTGGCTTCTCATGGAGATCCCAACAATTCTCCCTAATATGTCCAGGACGACCACAATTAGTACATCTTGGTCTAGTACCATGACCTCCACGGCCACGGCCACGACTTCCACGTCTATGTTCACTATACTGAGATGAAGACGGATAAACAGGGCTTTTATTATGTAAGGGAGTCTGACTAATTAAGGTAGAACGTGCAAGCTCAGAATTAGTTGATGATTCCTTAGATGTAGCTCTCATAACCCTGGAATATGTCTCTGTGAATGAGGGAAGAGTGGCCCCACTGAGTATCTGGGCTTTGACAGGCTCAAACTCAGGATCTAGCCCAACAAGGAAACAAAGCACCCCCATTTGTTCTCTCTGCTTTTACATAACATTAATATCTATGATAATGGTTGCAGAGAGTTCAATTCCTCGTGGACACGCTTGAGAGAAGCAAAGTACTCAGTAACTAGTTTGTCAGACTGCTGGAGTTGAAAGAATTCCAGTGATAGGTCGTACATCCGAGTGAGATCACTGGAGAACAACAGACGAATATATTTCCATATATCCTTACATGTGTATAAGTGAGTACACATGTCAGCGATATTGGACTCCATGGAATTCTACAGCAAACTAACAAGATGGGCATCTTCTTGGATCCAAATATCAAACTTAGGATCATCTTCAGGAGGTGCTGGCTCAGTTAAATGCTTCTTCTTACCGTATCCAGTTAGGGCAATCTTAATTGCCTTGAACCACTGGATGTAGTTCGTTCCATTCAACTTTCGAGTTGTTAGTTGTTGTGGAATTGGAACGGAACCACCCATTATCTTCTGATCAACTGGGGTTCCAGTAGCCATTTAAGATAAAAAAATGCAACTTTGCATAGTAATAGGGATACATGGCAGATGAACAGTGACGACAAAGGAGAGGAATCAAACAAAGATTGGCTAACTACCAATCTGATTACACTGGTAGACTCGCCATAGGGAGTAGGACAATCGGCAAAGAAGGTCGGAACTCAGACGTCGGGACATGCGCCCTCACGCGCTGCTTTGGCGTCGGCGCGTGAAGCCCACGCGTAGTGACAGTAGTGGTGCATGGGACTTTCTCCGGTGGCGGCGCTCCTCCTACGGTGGTCATCTACTTTCGGCGATCGATCTTGGTGCTATGACCAATTGTGGACAAGCAAAGGTTTGATGATCTTTGCTTTGAAAAATGACATGGGACCTTGGTTTTTGACGATGAACGTTGATAAACAGTTAGTGACTCATTGACTCATGGTTTTACACATGACTATTTTACTCAATCACTCACTAACCTTGCTCTGATATCATGTTAAGATTGAGATGAACTTTCCACACACTTGAATCAGTGTGTGTATTGATTTATATACACAAAAGGAAAAGACTTTACAGCTTACCTTAGTGACCATTTGGTTACCAAGTGTCCAGATACACTAACCATTAATGCTATACTAACTCTAAGCATTAATGCTACGTTAACAACTAGGATTAACAATCTTGTTGCTTACACCCCCCCCCAAAAAAAAAAACAAAAAAAAAAGGAAAAAAAAAAAGCAATCTTGTTGCTTGGTGCATGGTTAGCTTGAGTTGTATTTCCGGTACCCCAAAAAAGGAAGTTGCTGGTCTTGACTCAATTTGAGGAATGTGTGTGTTGAGTACTCCTAAAGAGAAAAAAATAAACTTCAGACAAATAGAAAGGAGAAGTTCTGTAGTGAATGTATTCGTCATTATCTTGACATGAATTACAATGCTCCTGAGTTAATCCTTCCAATTCTTAAAGCAGATGGATGTTGTGCATATATATTATTGATGTTTTTTTTCTTTTATGCTTTACCCATTGTTTTAAATTTGTTGACTTTACATGTGAATTTGTGAAAAATTGGATATGGTCCATTTAATGGTATCTAAATTGGTCGAATTTGAATTAAAGAATTCTGCTAGGAGTTGGTATGCTCAGATTTGAACCTGGACAATTTTAGATTTTAATATCTTTTATTAATTCAGTTGAAAATTTAGCCAAATCTCTGAAAATTAGGCTGAAGTTCGGTGTGATCTGGTCAATAAATAATAACAAATTTAAAGCGTGAATGTTTCTAATTTAAATTTAGGAAAAATTGGATTCAGACAAGTTCACCAGGTTGGATGAAATTTTGAAATTTTTAACATCGGTCTTTTTGCTGGATATTTTGTTGGGATTACAGGGGCATTAGATAGACATTACAATATCAAAATGGCCTGTGGCTTGACTATAGCAAGTTGATGCGATTGTCTCAGCTGATAGAACTTGCATATAGATATGTCATGCGTTTGTTTTTATCCATGTGAATAATATAAAAAGGTTTCTGCATGATAATTAAACTTTGAACCTGGCTGGGACTGGCTGTGCAAGTATTAGTAACTTTCTTTGTGTTGTCCAAGTATGTTAATAATTTACTTCTGGTGTTCCTATTCCCAAAGCTTTGTTCTTGCTGCTGTATTCCAGGTGAAAGGATATACTGTTTTGTATGAGTATCAAGCTGTTTGGTTCTGCTCTACTTTTCTGTCACCATTGAACACTCCCATGATGTGGGAGCCGAATGAGCCACACCCATTGTTCTTTTATTTTCTTCTCTCATTGACATCTCGGGTGCTCCTATTTGGTTCTGTTCACGAGATGCACATATTCTGCTTTAACATGTAAAACTGCTTTTGTTTTAGAATCCTCACTCTGTTAATATTTCATCCCAGATCTACATTAGGGCATCTGAATATTGTCTAGAATATAGTTCAGTAATTATTTGACTTTGTAAGACTAGTAAATTGAGAAGAATTGCGCACACACACACACATTGAATTTGTGTGAATTTATATACACAAAGATAGTGTCTGTGCATTTTACCTTGGTCACCATTCGGGTTGCTAAGTGACTAGATACACTTTCTACAATTAGTGTACATTAGTACTACATTAACACACTACATTCATTAATATTGCATTAACACTTCCCCTCAAGCAGAAACATATCTATCAAATGTTTCAAGCTTGTTATAAATGTATCTCATTTTAGCTCCTCCTAAAGCTTTAGTGAATAAATTTGCTAATTGATCTTCGGACTTCACAGGGCTGGTTGTAGTGACATTCTGTAAAATATTTTCTTTGACAAAGTGACAATCAATTTCGATATGTTTGGTTTGCTTATGAAACATTGAGTTAGAAATAATGTGGACAGAAGCTTGATTATCACAAAACAATTGCATAGGCTGGGATCTAGGAACTCCTAATTCTGTCAACATATGAAATTTTCAAGTCAATTTGCAAGAAGTATGTGCTATAGCCCTATATTTTGACTCTGCACTCAATCTTGGAACTACTGTTTGTTTTTTACTTTTCCAGAATACTAAGTTTCCTCCCACAAAGATATAATATCTAGTAGTTGATTGTCTATCTGATGGAGATCCAACTCAATTTGCATCTGTATAACCTTGAATAAACGTATGACTATTATCTCGATACAACAAAAAATCATATCCTGGTGCACCTTTTAGATATCTTAGAATATGAATAATCGCATCCTAATGACGAGATTGAGGTGCATCAAGGAACTGACTCACTACACTCGTAGCAAATGAAATATCTGGTTGTGTGACACTCAGGTAATTAAGTTTCCTAGCTAATTCGCGGTATCAACTAATTCTGCCTTATCTGCCAGAAGTTTTGTATTGGGGTCCATTGGAGTATCAATTAGTTTGGCTCCTAACATGCCGGTTTTAGACAGCAGATTAAGAACATATTTTCTTTGAGAAAGAGTAATACTCTCGTGTGATCTTGCAATCTCAATGCCTAGAAAATATTTTAATGGACCCAAAACTTTGGTATTGAACTTAGGGTATGTTTAGCACACGGAAAAACGTTGAAAAACTCTGAAAATTTCTAAACGTTATTCACTTTTTATCTCATTACACGAATTACGAACTCAAATCATCCCAAATTATCTCACTTTGACTTACTTTTTGTTACTCCAAACGCCCCTTTAGTATGGAGAAACATCTTCAGATCATGAACTCCTTGTGTGTCATCACTTGTGATTATAATATCATCTACATAACCCAGCAACCATATCTTTCCTTGAGAGGAATGACAGTAGAAAATAGAATGATCAACACTGCAATGTATCAATTCAAATTCTATTATCACATTACTAAATCTTCCAAACCATGTGCGAGGGGATTGTTTTAAGCCATACAACGACTTTTTTAATTTGCAGAACAGTTCAGACTCCCCCTAAGCAACAAACTCAGGAGATTGCTTTATATACGCTTTCAGCGACTTTGAGTGTTCCCTTGGCAACGAGCCTTGCTTTCAATCGATCAACTGAACCATTAGAGGGTGAATTTTGACATTATACCCCAATCGACAACCAACTGTTGACTTGCCAGGAGGAAGAGTAATCAAATTCCATGTATCATTGGCTCGAAGAGCTGATATTCCTTTTCCATGGCATGTCGCCACGTAGAATGAGATAGTGTTTCAGATACAGAGTTCAGAATAGATATAGTAGACAATGAAGTAACGATAGCATGATATGATGGGGACAAGGTTGTATAGGAAACAAAGTTAGAGATAGGATGAGAAGGACAAGTTCGTCTGCCTTTTCGAAGAGCAATCAGAAGATCAAGATCACAAAGCTCTGGCTCAGGAGCAAGAACTGAAGACTGGATAGGAGAAGATGGAGTGCCTAAAGCATCAGGGAAAGACTCTGAAGTTACCTGCCGTTTGTATAAACTTGTAGATCAGGACGAGAAAGATGAAAGATACATGTAAAGAGAGACTCTCATTTGTATCAGAAACGGAGGAATCCTTAAAAAAGAAAGGGGTATTCTCAAAGAATGAGACATTAGTACATGCAAAATATCGATTGAGAGAAAGATTGTAACATCGATATCCTTTTTGTACCCGTGAATATCCCAAGAAGATACATTTAAGGGCACGAGGGTCAAGTTTATCAGTTCCACTGTCTAGTTGATGGACAAATGCAACACACTTGAAAGTCCCAAACCAATTCCAAGTATTTAAATTCAGCAGTAAATTAGTAAAGTAACAGCCATTCATGGGTAAAAATCAGCTCAACACAAGCACCCCCCACAAATACATAAGAATTTGTTGACAATAGTAAAAACTCCTCTGAAATCAAAGGAGAAACAACCCTGGATCTTTGAGCAGATCAGACTAAAAATCTTTTCTATATAAAAAAATAGGTTACAAGGTGTTCAAAGGAAAGTATTACGAGTTTCCTCAGCCAAAACCCATTGATCTACTTGTATACAATACTTCTTAACCTTATTTGGTAGACACAACTGTAACTCACCTCAACCAGTGAAAAAATCTACCTTCAATCTTTGGAGAAGATGCTCTCCAATCTGATACCACACCACAGATCTAAGCTAGAAAATCAGAAGATCTTCCCAAAGGTCTGAAATAATGTCAAGATCGACAATCACTTTTGCCCATCGTCATCTTCTCAGATTTTTGCTTAAAAGGGTAGGGAAAGGCTGCGTGGAGCTTAGGGTTAGGAAAAGATTTTTGCTTTTTTATATCAAAAGAAGAGAGTAAAAAAGTCATTTAACATTCTTTAAAAAATTTCTATGCGACAGTAGAAGTAACTCTTGGGGAAGAGCTTCTTTTCTTATGCTCGAGAGACACACTGGACACATACTGGACAATAATCTCATGTCTTCCGTCTAAGGTGGGATGCTCACGAGTGTGAGCTTTCCTTTTCATGCTCACGAAGCCTACTTTAAGCTTACTGTCTTGCAGAGCAGTCTCTTTAAATGAAGAGAGATAAAATAATGAAGACAGAAAAATTGCAGATGTGCAATAGCTTCAGCTGAGCACAGAAACAACCACTTCATCTTATGTTTTTCTCCTAACCTTTCCTATGATACACTAATATACTTTGGCTTGTATTAGTGAACTATTTACACTAATTTGTGATATTTTCTGAAAACTAACTTAGTGGAAACTACAAACAAAGGAATTGCCAACACAAGGACACTAATAACATCCGAAAATTGGTGGAGGTAGAAGAAACATAGGTGTCTGGGGAAACAATATAGAGCAAGGGGAATAACCTTTCAAAACAAAAGACAGCATTCTATTGATTAAGTAACATGCTGTGAGAATAGCATCCCTCAAAAAATATTTGAAACCTTTACGTGAAACATTAAACAGCTAGCAATTTCAACTAGATGTAAATTCTTCCTTTCAACAACTCCATTTTGTTGTATGGTGCAAGGACAAGAGGACTAATGGAGCATGTCAAATGATGTCATAAAATCTGTGAAAGGCTTAGAAAAGTGTTATTTGGCATTATCATTGCGAAGAATCTTAATAGCCACATCAAATTAAGTTTTTAAAAGGATTGAAAGACAATAATTTAGAACGGTCTTTCATTAAATAAACCTATGTAAGCCTTGAAAAATTATCAATAAACATAACAAAGTATTTGAATCTCAACTTTGACATAACTCGACTAGGTCCTTATACATCTGAATGAATTAAATGAAAAGGTTTTAAAGGCCTGTTATTGACTCTACGGTGATACTTTCCTAACTGATAAGACTCGCTATCTAAGGACTGAAGTTGACTTAAACTTGGAACTATAAATTTCAACCTTTTAAAAGACGGATGACCCAAACGATAATAAATCTCAATGGGAGAGGTGGCTGCAGAATAAGTGATAGGTGAGGAAGCGATGGACCAGTAAGATAATAGAGTCCCCGAGCTTCATGCACTTCTCTAATCTTTTTTTTTTTTTGTTTTCAAATCCTGAATAATCATAGAATCAACAAATAACGTCATTGAGCAATCCAATTGCTTGGTGAGTTTATTAACAGATAGAAGATTGAAAGATAAGGATGGATCATACAAGGTCGAAGATAAGGACAAATTAGAAGGTGGACAAAATTTACTGACACCCTGTACTAGATTAGATGAACCATTAGCTATAGTAACATTGGAGATGGGAGAGTATTGAATATTAAAAAATAATAAAAAGAAGTACCAGACATATGGTCTGAAGCACCAGAATCAAAGACCTAAGATGTATGCGAAGAGGTAGATACACATGTAGTAGAATTACTTCGGTTGACTAAAGAAGCCGTAGGAAGAGATGCTTGACGAGCTGTTTGACACTGAAGGAATTTGGAATATTTTTCTCTGGAGAGAGTCACAATTGATGGTTCACTTGTACTGGGCTTATCTGTAGCAACAGGAGCTTCAAATGAAACTGTATGAACCATATGAGCTGGTTTCCTATGAAGATCCCAGCAATTGTCTCTAATATGTCTAACATGATCACAATTAGTGCATTTGGGTCTTGTATTACGACCTCCACGGCCACGACCTCCACGAGTCCCATGATCACTAGATTGAGACGAGATCTAATAAGTAGGACTCTTACTGTCTGAGGGTGTCTGACTGATTAGGGCAGATCGTGAAGTATTAGGAGTGGTAGATGAATCTCTAAAAGCAGCCCTCATAACCCTAGAATAGATTTTTGCAAATTAGGGAAGAGAGGCTCCACTGAATATTTGAGCTTTGACTGGCTTAAATTCAGAATCCAATCCGGCCAGGAATCGAAGTATAACCATTTGCTCTCATTGCTTCTGTGTCTCGTTAATGTCTGTTGATAATGGTTGTAGATAATTTAGTTTCTCATGAAACATGCTTCAGAGAGGCAAAATATTCTATAACTGGTCGGCCTGACTATTGGAGTTGAAAGAACTCGAGTGATAGATCATACATTCGAGTGAGATCACTGGAGAAGAGTAGGTGAACATACTCCCATATTTCTTTACATGTGTCAAGATGAGTTAACATATCAGCAATACTAGGTTCCATGAAGTTTCACAATGGACTAACCAGATGGGCATCTTCTTAGACCCAAATATTATACTTACGATCAATTTTAGACAGCCCAGACTCGGTCAAATGTTTCTGTTTATCATACCCGATTAATGCAATTTTGATAGCCTTTGACCATTGAATGTAATTTGTTCGATTCAATTTCCTAGTTGTCAATTGTTGTGGCATAGAAAGGAAATTGTCAATCATCTTATGTTCAATGGGTAATTCAGCAGCCTTAATGACCAGAACACAGTAGTACCAGACCAAAAAAGTGGACTGCCAAAATCAAATAGTGATTGTTAAATGAGGAGAGAGAGAAAAAAAAAAGCCCAAAACAGTGAATGGAGGTGACTGGAGTAGTCGCTGGAGGAGGACGAGCAAACTGTTCAAAGGTCACGAGCAAACTGTTCAAAGGTCAATGACTCATTGGAGCTTCATGCGCTCACACGCGCGGCTTGATGAGTGGCACGTGGGTCTCACGCATAGATAGATGACTGACGTGTGACAGCGCGTGGGGGGTTTTTCAGTGCCGGAACTTCTTCGACGACGGTCGTCTCCTTCAGGCGACTCTACTAGTATATAGGGTTGATGACTTGGACGACTAGTGATGGATTAACAGTGATCAAAGACAAAGGCTCCTTGTTTCCGACTTTAACACTGTACAGACATCAACACCACATTGTTGATTTTGTGATACACACACAGGAACCAGGGAAGGGACGCTCTGATACCATGTAAGACTAGTAAATTGAGAAGAATTGCACACACATACTGAATTCCTGTTTGTGAATTTATATACACAAATATAGTATCTGTACATCTTACCTTGGTGACTTTTCGGGTTACCAAGTGACTAGATACACTTTCTGCAATTAGTGTATATTAATACTGCATTAACACACTACATACATTAATACTACACTAACAGACTCCTTTGTCAATGGTCTTATTATGCTACAGGGTTTATATCCGGGATACATTATATTCTTTGTTCAGTCAGCATTGATGATTGCTGCCTCAAAAGGTTGGAATCAGGTTTTACTTTTGTTATCCAATTATGTTTCATTCAGAATCTCTGATGGTAATTATTTCTTTGATTCTCTCTATTTTTGTTGGTCGCCGAGCAGTTATTTACAGGTGGCAGCAAGCTGTTCCTCGTAACTTGGCTCTGATGAAGAATATACTAGTGTTTCTTAATTTCACTCACACACTTCTCGTGTTGAACTATTCCGCTGTTGGTTTCATGGTACCTTCTTTTTTCTTTTTCTTTTCTTTTATCCTCCTTTCTCTCAAAAGCTCTGCCATGGTGTGCAGGAGAAGAAATGAAATTAACTTTTTGTAAGCTAAAATCTTGCTAAAACCAGATGTTTATCCTTTTTCTGCTTCTATTTGACAGGTATTAAGTTTGCATGAAACAATCACTGCATATGGGAGTGTTTATTTCATCGGAACCATTGTTCCCATTGTCATTATCCTCCTTGGTTATGTAATTAAACCAGCAAGGCCTTCCAGATCTAAAGCTCAGAAAGAACAGTGAGGTAGAGACCACATTTTAGCTTCTATTTGAAGCGTTTGGAATGAAGTTAGCATAATGATAAGGCTCTGTTATCTGCTGTACCTTGTTTTTTGGATATTTGTAGCATCAGTTCTGATCTTCAAAACCGTTGGACCACTGTTGGACCTTTCTACTTCTATACTTAAAAGCATTGGCGTTGCTTCATTCAGATCAACATGATAACTCTTTTTCGGACCTCCTTTTGTAAACACCTCCTCCTCCCAATTATTATTATAATTTTTTTCTTTTGTTTTTATGTAGACATATTGAGCCTTTCTGTCTTCTTCATAATGATACATGCCAAATGATTAGCCATTTATTTTCATATAAATTTTTTGGTTGGGGAATATATTCTTTTCTTTTTCGCTCTTGGATAAAAGTGGGATTCTTGCCAGTTGGTAATGTAAAAATTATGAAAACAATGTCTTTTATTGGCATATTTCCTGATGAGGGAAGTTGGATAATATGAATTGAGCGATCTTGTCCTTTTTGAGAAACATATTCACTTCTGAGGTTTGCTCATGGGATAGCCTACAGAGTAATATTATGGAGGGATAATATACTGAAGATAAACAACCTAGTAGTTGATGTAAAGACATGAAAGATGACCCTACCATGGTTTTCCTGAATAAAAATTCCAGGATAAGTTGGAACTTTGATTATGAAAATTGGGAACTGAATGTGATTTGTCTCTTCCAAAATCTTTGCACTATTACAGACAATACTACGGTTGTTTCTCCTAGTCAATCTTGTGTGTTCTGTTTCTTTTAAATTCTGCTTTACAAGGCTCATTAACTACACGTTAATTTTGAAAGGACAAGATAATGAAATTGTGAGTGTTACTGGAAACTTGTAGTGCACAAGGGATATCAATTGGACCATGCATTCTATTGCATGGGAAATGATAAGCTAGGGGCATTCCTCATTATAGAGAACTGAAGACGAATCAATGCCATTTACCACTGAAGAAGTTGGGATGCATATTTTGTAGTCCTTACATTACACTAATCAGAGACATGAGTTTAGCACTTTGGATCTTACTAATAATATGCACCCTGTAGTGTTTATTAATTTTATGCTTGGATGGATCAGCTGTTTCTCTGTAATTGAGAATGGAGCAACGCCAATTCAAGCCAAAATCCATCACGTTCTCTTAGAAAAGCAAAATTGTATTGTTAACAATCAATGACTTTGACTAATTCCATTTTTGCTCATGTTAAGGCTTGCACTTCATTCTCAGTTTGTTACTGTTGCATATAGCTCTTATATGCTAAAGAATTATCTGTTTTGTGATCTATACTCTGGTTTTGTGGTCAACGGGGCTCAAGTAGTTGCTGATCGACCTGCACTTCCTTCAGGTACGAGTGTTCTAAAAATCTCATCAAGGCCTGACTTCAGCGATTGTTCTACGCCAGCATTCACTTTCTTGGTTTTTATTGTGTTGTCGTGTTGCTTTGATCACTTCAATTATTCATACTTTGGCATGGTTACGAAAACCACCGGCTAGCACAATAGGTATCACTTGGAAAAGGATATAAAACTGTTGTGATGAGGCGTTCTTGGGAAGCATTGTTTACTTTTGAGCCTGCTAAATTATGGGCTAGCACCTTGAATTTGTCAAAATTTAGATGCTTACAATGTTTTAGAAGCATTTGGATGAGAATCATTAATTTCTTCTTATACAACCACAATTTTTATGGTTGTTGTTGTTGTTTTTTTTTTTTTTTTTTTTTTTGTTGGGTCATACTTTGCCATTTGTGGATCTTTTAACATGCCATGGATAGGATTATCGATGACTGGAGATCGGTAGGGCCATTGTTCCTAGTCTTGGGGCTGTTTTGTCCTTTAGTGTGGTGCCTTGAAAGATGCAAGCTGGAGTTGATGACTTTATGGGCCAATTTTTTGTAGAACAAATGCCAGTAGGCATGGCCATTTCAATTTGGACCACTCAATCCAGTTGATGAACTGTCCTTAAACCCCACCTCCTCCTCCCGTTTTCACAAAATATGCATTACGTTGTGCCAATTATGTGTGTATTGTGGGATAAGGCTGAAAAGTCCTAAACATGTTCTCCCCCGTGCCCTGTCTTGGTTTTATGTGCTCTTCGCCTTCCTTTGTCTCTCTCTTCTACAACCCTATGGTCCCCCCACTCATCATCGTCCTGGCAGTTTATAACAGGCTGGTTTTGTGATTTGGAAAATGCTACTCTACTAGAAAATTTTACGAGAAAACAGTTATTATGTTTGATTGAAGGGATTGGATGATTAGTGGTATTGAATATCTGTTATTTTGAATAATACATCATACGGAGGGATTTATCATCCTGTGAACAAACATAAAGCCAAAATAGGATATATGGTAAGTTTCAAAGATTAACAATTGAATTTCATGTCCATCTCTCTTAATCAAACATGGAATTTATCATCCCATAAGCAAACATAAAGCCAAAGTGGGATATGGTAGGTCTCCAGGACTAACAATTCAATTTCATGCCCATATCTTTTAATCAAGCACAGAGAACACAATGTGATATTGGTATTCTTGTAAATATCTAGTATCTTAATTTATTTATTTATTTTAGAAAAAAGTGGTAGATCCATGCTCAAACTGCATTATTTTGATTGGACTTTTTTTTATTTTTTTTAACCGATTATAGAGCGCATTATTCTAGTGATTTTGTCATTTGATGGTATTTTTGGGTAAGTCAAAAATTCATCGAAAGTAAATAGCATGGAGTCCAATCCATTAAAATTTTTGGTTCTTAGTTCCATTTTTAAATTCTTAATATATTTTTTGATTTTTATACATTGATCCTTGTATTGGAATCCATTAAAATATTTGACTTCTTAGCTTATCATATATATCAATGAATGGAAGGCAGGTCATGTGATATAATGAGTGGATGGATGAATGGACGAATGGTTTTGTATTTTCGTGCAAAAAGTTTGGGAAATGAATTTTGAATTTAATCAGTGATATTAGCATGAATGAGCAAAGAGACGACAAAAGGTCCCTCTCAACCGACTTGTAACTAAACTAGAAAGCTACTTACTGCGGTTTGACCTGGCTGTGATCTATTATTATTATTAGGATGTGCTCCAAGGAAACATTTGCTGAGGTTTGAGATTGTAAAAATTAATATAAATTTATAAAAATTACAGTATCGTAATTCGTACAGTGAGTAAAAGTTTAGATTTTATAAAGAGTCGTAATAATTTTGAAGTTTTATAAAATTATAAATACACCAAGTTACTGCCTTTATCGTAAAATGTGTCATGAAAATCCTACTTTATCATAACAATAATAAAATACAAAAAAATAAAACAAAATTCTAAGCTACTAATGAAAGGTGATCAACGTTTCATATGATTATTATGGTTAATGCAAAATTTGAGCATTTATTATCATCTCCATGATGTGCTTAAACCCTCATGATCAGGGGATGGCATGGATATTAATATAATTTCACCAAATATTCTCCCTTTTTAACATTATAAATATGGCATGATTGACATTAATGTCTTAGAAATGAACTTCACAACTACCTACCTACCTACCTAGTACATATTCTCAAGCATCAGAGGCAATTAAAATTTTTGCTATCCAGAAAAAAAAAAAAAAATACCAAGATTAGTTAGCATCTCTTTGTTTCAGTGATATATGGGAAAATTAGATTAAGTTACAAGTCTCATGGCTTACGCACAAGAATTATTAACTTATTCCTATTGCATTCACACACGCTTGCTTTTTTTTTTTTCCCCCTATTATTATTTAATAAAAATATTAATGTTAGGGTGTGTTTGGAATTAAAAAATATTATATTTTACCAAAAATTACACTCTCAGAATTGATGAAAGATGTAAAAAAATTAAGAAAATCTAAAATTTTTTGGAGTCCCAAATGGCACCTTAATCCCACAACACATTTTATTTTAGTCAAAAAAAATATACAATCATTAACATACATCATAAAAATAGATAATGCAATTAAAGGTGTGTTTGTAGTGATAAAAAATTAGATAAAGTGAGATAAAATGAAATAAATTATGGGTTTGTAATTCGTGCAGTAAGATAAAAAGTAAATAATTTTTAGAGATTTTTTAAAATTTTTAGAAATTTTAAGATGTTTATAGCAAATTGGACAGAGCTTAAATATATATATATATATATATATTCACACATGTAATTTGAAAGAAGATAAAACCATAATTTTTTAATTCTTTCGTCTCCCAACCAAATTATATATATAATATACAAACACACGTCTCTCTACCACCTACTTGTCCATTGCTTTTTTGCTTCCTCACTTCCTTTTCATTTCCTCCTCTCTTCTCATCCCCCTTTCTATGTACGCATAAAATCAATGGTTTTAATGCTAATTGTATATGAAATCCTCCTCCTTTGACTTTCAAAGACAAAAAAGGCCTATTTATGCTTTCTAGCAGCATGATCAACGTGCAACTTAATTAGCCACCAAAATTAATTACACACACACACATATTTGGACACATATGCATATATTGTTCTTCTGATCTTGGTGGATTTGGACTGGGTTCTTTCTTCATCTTTGGTTTTGGGTTTCCTTTTGACTTGACAAGGAAGTGCTTGAAAACATTTTCCTCTCCTTGACATATTTGTTCGAGTACAAATTCGTTTCTTGGTTGATTTTTCACAATAACAACGAGATGCTGAAGAAGAAGTCAATGGCCGGCGGAATCTCCTCGCCGGTAAAACCTGGCACAGGCGGCAGCAGCGGTGGTTGGGAAGTCAGGCCAGGGGGAATGCTGGTGCAAAAGAGGAATTCTGATCAAAATGCAGTGACAATTCCAAGAATAAAAGTCCAGGTGAAATATGGGTCATCTTTTCATGAAATCAGCATTAGTCCTCAAGCAAGCTTTGGTAATTCAAAACAACTCAAAAACAAATTCAAATATGAATCTTTATATATATGTATGTATGTATGTATCTGAATCTTTATGTGCGTGTGTGTGCGTACGTATCAATTTATAGTGATGGAATTTGGTGCAGGGGAGTTGAAGAAAATGCTGGCAGGACCAACAGGGCTGCACCCTCAGGATCAGAAGTTGATGTACAGAGAAAAGGAGAGAGATTCAAAAGCCTTTCTTGATGTTGCAGGAGTGAATGACGGATCCAAAATGGTTCTGTTGAAGGATGTACTGAGCAGGGAGAGAGGGGTTCTTGTTGAATCGCGCAAAAATGATCAGACGGATAAAGCCTCAAAATCCATCTCAGGAATTGGCCTCGAAATTAACAAGCTTTCCAAGCAGGTATTTTGGAATCCAAGATTTGATCAAATTTATACATATGCATATACATATATATATATATATATATATATATATATATATATTTATGGTTTTTCTTTTGATATGATGAACTTGTGTTGTAATTGTGCAGGTTGCAGCATTAGAAATAGAAATTTGTGGTGGGAAGAAAGTAGCCGAGAAAGTTTTGTTGAATTTGATTGAATTGCTAATGACACAACTTCTTAAATTGGATGAAATTGTTGCTGCTGGAGATGCAAAATTGCAGAGGAGAGAGGAGGTACAATAATATGGGTAATTTTGAACTCTCATCAATCCTCTTCAAATCCTAATTATTGGTTTTTAACTTTCCTTTTTTGGGGGGGGGGGTGATTATGTTGAAGGTGAGGAGAGTGCAGAAGTATATTGAAATTCTTGATATGCTGAAGATCAAAAACACTTGCAATGAGGTTAAGGTGCAAAATTTGCAGCAGAAACAAATGCCCTCAACTGGGAAAATCCCCAAATCAGTGCAAAATCAGCAGCAAGAGCTGAGGAATTCAACAGGGAAAACAGAATGGGAAAATTTTGGTTCTGGTGTGGCTCGATTCACTTCCTCCTCCAAGGAGGAGAATTTTCAATTCCCTTTTGTTAAGCCTCAAGCATAATGTGCTTATTTTTTAATTAATTAATTATTTATTTATTTTTGTAATGGAACTCAAATCTTTTTAGTTCTGGTTCTATCTCCATTCTTTCTGTGTTTAGTTTTTGGATCCTTCGACTCTTGACTCAGTTCGGAGTAAAGTAATACTCAAATTTGGTGGTCAGAAAATTTAATACACGGTTATACTCTCATAATTGAGAATTTCACTAGAAATATTTAGCCACTAGATGAATATTGTTATTTTCGATGGATTTGCTTAGTTTTGTGGCTTTTTGGGTTGGGTTCAAATATATATAGCTCTCTTCTACTTTATTTTTAATATCATTTTAAAACTTGGATTTTTAATTATATCACTTTATTTCTTTTCGTTTGATATAAGTCTTATGTTACCCTTCTTTTAATTTTGTTAGAAATTTTGTTCGTACATAAGGCCGAAATGATAATATATATTTGTAACGGAATTAAATGGAAGGATAACATTGAGGTTGATTTGAGTACTAAAAACGTATTTTGTAACTTTCCATAGTTTATTTTTTTTCTTCTATGACTTTCTCTCACCAAAATTTGAAAATTTTTTTTTTGACTTTGTAATTTTTATGAGTGTTAACCGTATTTATAAAAACAAAAAAAAAAATGAAAAATTCACTTTTGTAGGGTTAAAGCTAAAAAAAAAAAATTAACTTTTTTGTTTTATTTAAAGTTAATTTTTTCTTAATGGACGTGAATTTTTTAATTATTTATTTTTTATGAATGTGATTAATAATCCTAAAAATTACAGTTTCTAAGAAGAAAAAAAATTAAATTCTCGTGAAAAAGTAATAAAAGATGAAAATAAACTACAAAATTCATAGGGCTACTTTTGGTACTCAAATGAAGCCTACATCACATGTAAGAACCACATAGCATAATCGAAATTTGAAAGTACAAGTTTATGTTTATGAAGTGGAATTGATGGTAAAGTACAAATTAATTTATTAATTTCATATTTGATTGTCAATGAAAATAGGAACAGAAATGAAAATAAAATTCTAATATTTGGTATATCAAAGAAAATGAAAATTTATTTTTCTTCTAGACTTTCTTTCACAAAAATTTTAAATTTTTTTTTTTGACTTTGTAATTTTTATGAGTGTTAACCGTATTTATAAAAACAAAAAAAAAATGAAAAATTCACTTTTGTAGGGTTAAAGCTAAAAAAAAAAAATTAACTTTTTTGTTTTATTTAAAGTTAATTTTTTCTTAATGGACGTGAATTTTTTAATTATTTATTTTTTATGAATGTAATTAATAATCCTAAAAATTACAGTTTCTAAGAAGAAAAAAAATTAAATTCTCGTGAAAAAGTAATAAAAGATGAAAATAAACTACAAAATTCACAGGGCTACTTTTGGTACTCAAATGAAGCCTACATCACATGTAAGAACCACGTAGCATAATCCAAATTTGAAAGTACAAGTTTATGTTTATGAAGTAGAATTGATAGTAAAGTACAAATATATTAATTTCATATTTGATTGTCAATGAAAATAGGAACAGAAATAAAAATAAAATTCTAATGTTTGGTGTATCAAAGAAAATGAAAATTTATTTTCTACTATTCGATATGTGTGAATGTATTTGAGAATAGAATAACAGTATGAGTTAAAAAGGTTAAATTATCCTCTCATTTTTCTCTTTTGAAAATATATTAATGAGAGTAATTTTGCCAATTCATATCTTACAAACAATTTTTTTTTTTTTTTTTGTCTTTAGTTCCTCTCTCTTCCGTTGGCTTAGGAGCAAATCAATTGAACTTTTCAGTTTAAAGGGCCAATTTTCTATATAGTTTTACTTTACTGTGGATTCGCAAAGAAGAATTAATCAAGAGCACAGAAGATAACTTGTTTCATGTAAGGTTGCAAGAAGGGTAATAGAACAGGCAAGTGGCATTATAGTATTCTTCGTTACTAATTAAATGCTAATCACATCACCAAAAAAAAAAAAAAAAAACATTGATCACATGACCAGAAATGATAAGCAGACATGTTTGACTTTGGAAGGAAAAAAGAGAAGATTAGTGGGGTAGTTAATCATTTTTGAACCAAACATGTCCCTAATTGATTTAAGTATTCTCCTCCAAACATGTGCCTAGATTACCAAAATTTGTTACTCTCCTAATTTTGTTGATTGGGGATAAAGTTAAATAAAAATAAATATTATAATTTCTTTAAATATTATAAAAGTTCATATTATTAAGCTAAATGTGAAAAATAAGTGTAATAAAATAAAGTAGTAAAGTATTAAAATATTAAATTAAGATTAAATTATAATTTAAATACAAAATATCTCAATTATTTTTAAAAGAGATGAGATCAAATTTTGATTCTTGAGAAAATTTGTTGGGATGTACACAAATTGGCCCGAACACATGAGTTATTAAAAAAAAAATTGTGGGTAAGGAGGCAAATCCTAAGGAAATCAGAGTCTTCAAGAATGTGAAAAAGGGGTCGCTGTAAGTTAGCTTTGGAGTGCAGAAACAGGGAATATGACGAGAATCATAAGGGGAAGGTGAAAAGTAGTTCCTCCACAATAAGTATCTCAATATATAGACTGAGAAGGCAAGAAATAGTTTTAATTAAAATTCCCCCAATAAATTAAATTTTCATATTTGGTCAGCAATTATCTTAAAATGGGAAATACTAATACATAATAAGTAATTAAGCCGGTGCAAAATAAAAACATATTTGGGGGAAAAAATAGTTTTATCATATTTTAATTTTTTTTGGCAGCCTTAGGCATGTTTTTTTGCAATCGTTGAAAAATAAAAAAAATGGAAAAATTTATGTATGGGTTAAAAATATTAGTTTTATTTTTTTTTTACAAAAAATTATTTATTTATTTATTTTATGCATTTGATAGCTAGCTGTCTGCAACCGTATAAATTTTTGTTCCTTTTTAATTAGATTACACCTTTTGAGTAATTGTAATTCGGATTCAGGGCTCATCAGTCCCCAAAAAAGGATACGTCTGAGAACTGGTGAATTAAAATTTAATAATTCAATTATATTTACATATTTTTTAAATTAAAAAAATATAAATGCATCTGAATTATTCAATTAATATTTAATGATTCTTGACCTCGATATCAACTTTTGTTTTGCTTTGTTTTGTTTTGTTTTTATTTTTGTTTTTTGGGTGTAATTCACCAGAGTTTCTATTTCAAGCTATAATTCGGCTAAAATTTTAGGTTAAAAAAAATTAGAATTTGCTTGCATCCCAGGTTTCCAACATGCAATAGATACAACATACACAAACTATATTTACCCATGATGATTACCAAGTTTACATACAGACCGGTAAATGTAATAATTACAATTTTTTTTTTTTTTTCCAAAAGAGTTGGGGAGGAGTGGTCCATGTTGCTTCTCTTGCTTTCCTTCCAAGTTACTGTGGGCCGGGCCAAGGCATCTTTTAATAAAGAGTTTATTTGGAGTAAGAAAAAGTGAGATAAATTAAGAGTTCATAATACGTACAGTGAAAAAAAAAGTTGATGTGATATAAAGTTAACAGAGATTTATAAAGATTTTCAGTATTTTTTGTATGTCAAATGCAGCCAAAATAAGGTAAGAATTTATTTTGACCCTATTTCTTTAAATTATAAAATAAAAAAGTAACATTATTTGTTAAAAAAAAAAATTTTGCAAATCTACTTAGACATACATGCATATGTTGAAATTGTTAATAACTAAAAGAGTATTATTTAATGAAAAAGTTAAATAAATCTCTAAATTTAAATGATTTTTCATTTGGATGAGAATATCTCCGCTTCTTCATTAATTTCCCCACGTTCCATATTATTTATTTATTTAGACAACAATTGGTACGAGGTGAAAATTTGGGGGTAAAAGATTACATGAATAATTTTTACTCTATTAATAGTTAATGAAATTAACAAGTTTATAGTACTTATATTTGAATTGAAAAAATAAATATTATCCAGAGATAATTATATTATGTTTGGAATGTTAAAACTTTTGTAAGGATAAAAGTTAATTGTGTTTAGGATAAAATAAATTGACCAAGGATTAAAAGTTAATATTTAATTTTAGTAAAATATTATAATAAAATGAATTATCATAATAATTTTTATTTTGATAACAATTAATTATAATAAAATATATATTATTAAAACATATAATTTTAAATAAAAACTAATTGTAAAAAAAAATTTATCATAGATTAATATTTCAATAGTAATTAGTTCTAATAATGAATTATTACTTTTTAAAAATTATTTTTATTTTGATAAAATAATTTAATAAAACAACTAATATTAGTTTATTTAAAAAAATTACTGAGTTTAATAAATTATATAAATAAAATACATAATCTAGTAAATTATTATCCTTGAGAAATAATTTTTATTTAATAAAATATTTTAATAAAATAAATCATATTTTAATAAGTAATAATTTTAATTGTAAATTAATATTTCAATAGTATTAATTTAATAAAATAAAATAAATTATTTTAATAATAAATTATTATTTATTAAATATTATTTTGATAAAATAATTTAATAATTAATAAATTTTAGTTTGACTAAATAAATTATTATTTTATAATATTTATTATAATAATTTATAGCAGAATGTTGTCTTAAATTTTACAGGTGCATGAACGAATGTTTTACAAGGTAATAAGAAAAGAGTATAAAATTTTCATTAATTATTTCTCGTTATCCACCTTCTCCATTAGTAACAATTTACCCTTACATGGGGATAATTCTTACCCTCTTGTGTAACTGTTAACCCCTCTTTCAAACTAATATAATGGATAGTAAAAATTACCTTAGTAAAGTTCATCTTTCATCACCCCTAAAATAAACATGCTCTCAGTAAATTAAAATTATTGTGGAGTGAGAAGAACTAATAGAGAGGTGTAAATATTCTGAACTCTTTTTTTTTTTTTTTTGGGACTTTACTGTTTATTGAAAACAAAAACTAAAAATTGACCCTAATTATATATTTGCTATTAGTAGTTTCTCATAGATGGGTCTATTTGCACCCAACAAATAAATTCTTACACCTTATTTTATTTTTTATTAAATAAAATTATACAATTACTCTCAATTTTGTGGAAAGATATTTATGACATCAAAATTATACAATACATCTTATTAGAAGAATGAAAAAATATTATACAATTTTGATTAATAAAAAAATAAAATAGAGTGTAAAAATTTATTCGCGAAATTCAAATAGCCAAACCCTTTCTCATAACATAAATAAATGTAAATATATAGGAGCATGGCTTCTTGACTTACTGATGGGTCATATACCAAGCTCCGAAATGGAGTTCCATACCTGCAGTAGACGGTATTATTGGGTTGGGTTTGTGAACCTAGGAAGGCCTAGGTTTGAGCAAGTGCAATTAGGCCTCTCGAACAGCCTTTATTTAGCGGAGGTAAAGATTGAGCATCTAAAATGCGTCGACCCGGTCAGATTTGTCCTTGACTTTTTCTGAGTCTCTAAAAATTGGATCGGGTTAAATTACGCTAGAGTCATATGTCTAGGAATGTCAACTAAATTGGGTACACAAGAGTACCTGACTTTATACCTGATTTGACCGAACTCAATAAAAACCTATTAGAAAATACTTTAATAGGATTGAGATAGGTTTAGAATTGAAATTTAATACTCGTACGGGTTTGGGGCGGGTTTAAAATTTATCTGTAGGGTACTCGGTACTCGTTTACGTTTATTGGGTACTCGATACCCCGTACTTGTAAGGTATCTGCTAAGAACCCGTTTAATATAATGCAATATAATATATTTACAATTTTATTCCTAAAATAAAATTACTTAAATTTTGGATACGATCATTTATGAAATTTTGACGTCTTTTGTTGTAGGTATATTTATCAGTTATCATTTTACAACTGCAACGCCCAAATACGATTCAAATCCTCTCTTTCTAGTTTCATTCATTGGTTAAAATTGTTGAACACTCTTCTATGTAACTATTCTATTTTATACTTTGCTGTCACCTATGATCAACGTTGCGTAGAAGATCCACGCCGTCATCCTCATTGTTTGGCCGCCTCAAGCTTTAAGTTATATTTATTAATATAATTTTAAAAATTATAAGGATAGTAGCTGTGTCACTATATGATGTTCATAATCACCGGTTAAGGAAGGAAAAGAGGAGTTTGGGAATTAGAAAGTAGGTATAACCAAGAAGTCAATGTTTATTTTGTGATTTTTTTTTTTAGGAACATAAAAAAAAAATGTAGTTTGAGTTTGGTAATATTCTCATAATTTGCTTTCTTCTTTTGATCTAATTTAAGTAATTTTCTTCGTTTACAACTTAACATTGTAGATTTTTGGGAAGTAGCTTCCAAGCTTTCATATAGAATAGCTGAAATTTTATTATTTTTTATTTTTTAATCAGTAATTCTTTTAAATACTTTTATTTTTATTTTTTTTAAATATAGAACAATAAATTTGTGTTGAAGATGTAAAAATTTATTTATGTTTAGTTTTCTTTGCAATTGTTTTGCTACTAGATTTAACAAAAAAAATGTATGTGGGAAACATAATCACTGGTCAAGTGTTAAGCTTATTGGTTTCATAGATTTGGGATGAGTTTCATGGGTTTGAGATGGGATGGGTTTGGGATTTCAACTTAAAAAATAAACGAGTTTAGGACGGTAACAATAAGAAAAAAAATAGGTTTGGCAATAAGATTTGCTAATTAGGTGAGTACTCTAACCATTTATATCTTTGGCAATAAGATTTGCTAATTAGGTGGGTACTCTAACCATTTATATCTTTAAGTATATCTAACTGAATTCTAGATTCCTTGACCTTATCTAATTTTCTACTATTTTTTAAGAATATCTTTTATAATTTTTAAAATAAAATAATTATAACTTGAATTTAAAATAAAATAATTAATCAATTAGTCTTAAAAATAAAGAAATTTTATTAATAATTATTATAGATTCGTAGGCATTAAAATTTTTTAATGACAAATAGGAGAATTAATTAAGTCTTTATCGTTAAAATTATAAAAAATATGGAGAAATTACCTTTACACTCCCTGTACTTAAGCCTTCAGTCATTTGACTTAAGAAATGTGCACTAATATCTCTTGTACTATTTTGAAAAGTGACAAACCCAACGTTGTGACGTTAAGTGATAAAATTCAAAAATGCCTTTTGAGAGTTAATCAACCTTTGTCCTTATTTTGGCAACACCTTCGGGGCCTAAGTACAAATTTCTTAAGTAGAGGGGGTACAAGTGACTTAACTCAGCCATTAACTACAAACTTTTTAGCTTTTTCTATAATAACTAAATTTATCCTTTTATATTTTAAAATTCTTTTGAATATTGAAGGGAAAATATATCAAATTAACAAAAATTAAAAAATTAGCTATTAAAAAGTTAGTTTTTTTTTTTCCCAAACATAAAAAGTTAATTTTTTATTAGCTCGTTAGTAGCCAACTATAAAAAAGTCAGCTTTTTTTTTTCTTCCCAAACTCAACCTTAATGTGCACTGATTTCTCTTCATCTCTTCAAGCTTCCTTTCTTTACTAGTTAGGTCTTGTAATAGTATCACCTTTGACATGTCTGTTACACCCTCCGTAGGTAAACATTCCCCATCATCCTTTTAAATAACAATCTCCATAATTTCGTTTATAATTATTAATTTTTTATTTTTATAAACTATTTAATTTTATTTCTTTTCAAAAAATTAATTGAATTTAATAAAATTTATATTTCATTTTAATTTAATTAATTAGATTAATTAAATTAAATTAAATCTATTAAATTATTTTTTATTTATTAAAAATAATTTAATTTAATAAATATAAATATATTAAGTTACAATTTAATTATATTATTTATTAAAAGAAATTGAATAAAATATAATTAATATATCATTTATTTTAGTTAATATAAAATATACTAGTTATAATTTAATTATATTATTTATTAAAAATAATTAAATAAAATATATTTTATAATAAATTAAATAATTTAATTATTATACTTATTAAAAATAATTTAATAAATATATATTTCATATTAAATAATAAATTAAAATAAATTAATTATTAAATTAAATTAAATTTATTATTAAAAATAATTTAATAAAATATATTTGATAGTAATTAAATTAATTAAATTAAATTTATTTTATTATTTATTAAAAATAATTTAATCAAATATATTTCATACTAATCAAGTTAATTATTAAATTAATTAATTAATTCCTTATTATTTATTGAAAATAATTTAATAAAATAAATAAATTTAATTTTATTATTTAATAAAAATAATTTAATCAAATATATTTCATACTAATTAGATTAATTATTAAATTAATTAATTATTTTTTATTATTTATTCAAAATAATTTAATAAAATATATTTTGTAGTGATTAAATTAATTAAATTAATTTTATTATTTATTCAAAATAATTTAAATTAAATTAATTATTAAATTAATTAATTTTATTATTTATTTGAATTAAATTAATTTTATTTAATTAGCATAATTTAATTTAATTATTAAAACTGAAGCAAAAGAAACGAAACGACAAAGAACATTGAAGCAAGGGTATTTCGGTCAGTTCATTCGGTCAGTTCGTACACTTGTTGTTTTCGGATTTATATTGATAAGTTGCAATTATCTCGCGAGTGAAACACACGTTCTGTTAGATTTCTTAACTCCGTTAGGTTTGTCACTTTTCGGAATAGTACAAGAAGTATTAGTGCACATTTTTTAAGTATAAGGAATGCAAGTGACTAAGGTTTTAAGTACAGAAGGTGTAAAAACAATTTCTCCTAAAATTATTTATATTTAGAATCATTAATTTTAGTTTAGTGTAAATAAAAAATTTTAAAAATAAAATAAAATTAATAAAACTAGGGTCGATACTACAAACCTTCACTCTAAGGTGTAAGGACGGGCCAAAATTAGATCGGATTAAAATTGAATCAAGATCGACTTGACTCTATTTACTTGCCTGGTAAATATATATATATATATATATATATATATATATATATATATATATATATATATATATATATATATATATAAAAGTTCTGTTTAGAGTTTTAAATTTTACCAAAAGATGCTTAAAAAAATTTTAAAAAATTCTAACTTCTTATTTACTATACGTATTAATTATGGGATATCAACTTTCATTAATTTTTACTTTTAACTTTTTACTATTTTAAACGCACCGTGCCTAACAATGTTAGGATTTTGGATAAGGCACCCTTAGTGGTGAGTGGGCTCCTCAGGGTAGGGTTATGGTAGCTAGAAGGCGGCCAAAACACACATTATTTTGTGCGATGAATCTGGTAATATATTTGCATTCATGCACGCATCATGTTTACAATATGGAGATGTTCTTATTTCTTAAGTCGTTAGGATAATAGAAGTTTAAGGTAGTGTATATAAATATACATAAATAATACAATTCATGCATCCATATTTTTACCTCGTATTTAAATTTGTAAATTTTATTAAAATTCATGTTAAATTTGTGAATTTAAGAATTAGAGTGCGATTCCGCACCTTATTTAAAACAATTGAATATTATTTGTTATTTAAAAAAAAAAAAGAAAGAAAAGCAAGGAAGGGAAGATTGGGATTGGAATATAGAAAAAGGATTATGCATTTGATGCAAGGAGGCACAGATTAATTAAGAGTAAATGGACTGCCAAAAGAGAATAATTTTTATTTATTTGTTTGTTTGTTGGGGTTTAATTGGTTTTTTTTTTTTTTTTTTTTTTTATCGTGGGGGTTGTAAACAAACTTGGACCGATCCTTGGAATATTGTTGTTGACCACTGCAACAACATGATGTTGGGTTTGTTCAGGCCCAACCCAACTAGGAATCCAGAAAAATAATATCAATTGTATACTTGTTATAAAGTGAGATAGGTTATGGATTCGTAATTCGTGTCAAGAGATAAAAAGTGAATAATTTTTAAAAATTTTTAGAATTTTTTAGAGATTTTTTTTTTTTTATTTTCTAGCACACAAAAGATGCCAATTTCTATTGAATGGATTACTGTGCAAACAGAAAATGACTTTTTAAATTTTTTTTTAAGTACATATCTATCTTAGACCAGATCAAGAATAGTTAGATAAATCATCCAGCCAAGCTTTACCTGATCATCTAATTTCTTTTAATTAATGATTATGTTCCCATCCGACCGATACATACAAATTAATGGTCACCTTAATCCCTAACCTAACATGTGTACAATTTATATATATATATATATATAGTATCTTGTTCCCAAGTTAATAATAAATTATCCCCAGACTCATCTCCCGTTTTAAACTAACGCGTATCAAATACAATATTTATGCAACAGGATTATATACAAACGTAGTTTGAAAGCATTGCTTTGATTTGCGTGTGTATGTATATTACATATATATTGTTAAGAGAAAAGAATGAATGAAAAAATTAAAAAAAATTTATTTGTAATACAACGAGATGGCATTTTTATTTATAAGGATCACAAAATAAAAATAGAATAAAAAATAAAATTTACTTTTATAAACTTACTCAAATTCTATTATTAGTTATCTAATTACTACTAATTATCTGATATACATTAACATATATCAACGAGCAAAACAATTCTTTATCCCGCTTTCAACATGCAAAGAATGACACATATACATACACATAGAGACAAACACAGAATAACAACTATGTATGTATATTTATTTAATGATCCTCGGGTTCATTTTATCTGCATTTGTTATGACATAGGGTGGCAAGGTTCCATGGACAGAAATATATATATATAAATGTATGTTCAACAAATAATGTTAACTAACGCAAGTAAAAGAAAAATAATAATAATAAATAAATACAGAGAAACAAAACAAAACGAAAGCAAATTTAAGGTGAACAACCCCATCATGGTCAAGAAGCCGACCATATAAAGAAAATGATTCCAGCTATAGGGAAAGCACACGTAGCTCTATCATTAATTATATATCATGAAAAGGACTGGTAGCTGCTCCCTCTTTAGCAATGGTTTTAGTTTTTGTTAATAAAGGGGTGGTTTGGGAAGGATTTATTCGAATTTTTTTTTTCTTTTTTGGTTATTTTTCAGTTTTATATAACTTTTTTTTTATTAAAATTTATTTTTTTTTGTTTGATAAAATTTAAGCATGTCATTCATATTCATAAAAAAAATAATAAAAAGATAATTAGAAAAATATAATTTACACACGAATGAAAAAAACTTTATTTTATGTTTTAATTAAATAAAATAATTATTTTATGGGCTTCGTTCGAATAATGTTTTTTCATTTGGCATAATTAAATAGGACTTTTTAGTTCAAGCTTCTCCTAAAGATAAGCTTTTAGGTGACTCATGTCACACCCAGAAATTGAAATACTCGAGACCGAAGGCATAGAGAGATGAGAATTAATTTAAATCAAAATAGAATTAATTTAATCTACAATTAGACTAATAAACCACGACTACATGTCATACGTAACTCAATTTAGCCCCAACAATATATGTCATAATATGGTATAGGCCTTTACATACATTATTCCTCATTTTCATATCAAAATAATAAAATACAGTCTAAAGGGTTTTTTTCTAAATAGCTATCAAATAAGACTTATTTAGCCATAAATCGTGCATCACAGAAAATAATATCTGCCAATAATTCACAAATACAATTTCTAAATAAAATAATAATAGGAAGTCTAAGTCTTTGCATGAGGCGTATGTTTTGGTTTGTATAAATAAAAATACAAAGATAAAGAGAGAAAAACATCTACTGATTAAGCTAATGATCTTGGATAAGTTTCAAGTGACTGTTTCCATCTCTTGAGGGGCTATCTGTGATATAGAAAGGGTAAGAGCGATAGTTGGAACAGTATAAGTATATATAAGAATACGTAGTCAACAATATATTTGTTAGTATTGCCATGTGATGCTAATCTTTTTCATTTTTCTGTCTCTTCTGTTTGTCTTTGTCCTTATTTAATTTTATTTTTGATTTTTGAATTTCTTTTTGAATTTCATTAAAAAAAAAACAGAAGAAAAGGAATAGCTGCAAGGAAGGCCTTAATTAATAGCAGCCTTGGAAGAAATCCAAGTAGCATGTCACTAATGAAAATATAATCAAGTGCAAATTGCGCGATTGAGTGATGTAACTATATAGCATATATGATTCAATTAATTACTCAATTTGAAAGCGTGGTGAATTAATTGCATTCATAATTGTGGTCGAATTAAACCATCAAATCAACTTTATTTTCACGTGGGTCAAACAAATTCAAATCAAATATGGAAGCTACAAGGAAGCTAGTTGGGAAATTTTATTTTATTTTTGTTTTCTATATTTTGAATCTTCTTCTAGTACAGTGTTGGGAGCTGTTTGGTCACATCAAAAGTCACCAAAAAATATCAATTTTAATTATTTTTTATACTTTTTTTCAATCAAAAATTTTTACTTATCACTTTTATGTAATAATTTTCTTTTTTTATTATACTTTTTCCTTCACTTTTTATCTATCAAATGGGCTATGATATATATTTTCTATGGAGAGTGATATCAATCCAATGAAATAGTTGCTTGCGAGGATAGGATTGAGGTTGTTACATATGAGACACAAATGTTTTCAAGGGGCGGACCAGGGACTAATGGAATATATATACACACATAAATTTATGCAAAACAAAATGAAGAAAAGCGCGTTGAGATGATGCAAAATTATTTTATTTAGAGCAATCAAATTATTGTTTACTCCCAAAAGCACAAGCTTGTTTAGTTCCATAGTAATTAGGTGCCGCCTGCAGGGTGCTCCTCTCCTCCGTGACAATTCCCACGTATGATGGCATGCTTCAAGAAAGTAGTCAAACTGTCATTTCCATTGAATCCTGGATATTAAAAATTGTGCTGAAAAAAATGTTACGTCGCTGGGTCCACATCCGAATTAACTATCAATGGAAGTGGAATTGATCAAATCATGCAAATGGAGATCGCCGGTCATAATCGAGTTTATAATAATATATATTGATTTTCCGCTAATTTTGCATGTTATTAAGGTTGTAAGGTTTCTTGGTTCGTTAAATCAAAACGAGAGATTTTTTGATTTTTTTCAGAGAAAATATGATTATATGTATAGTCCGATTTGGTCAATGTGATTATGTGTGTGAATTAAATGTCGTATTTCAAATTTTTTTTGGAGTATTAAACAATACATAATAAAGTAAAATAAATAAGATTTATTAGTTTTTTATTAATAGACCGATATTAAATATCAATGAGAGTAGACTTTGTCAAATTTATTTATATTCAAAGACGTAGAATGAATAGAATCTATTAATTTTTATAAGCAGATCAATATTAAACACAAATTAAATTAAAGCAAATAAATGTCATCAATCTTCAAAAACGCACCAAGTAGCTGAATTTACAAGTAACAATATAAATTAAGTATTTTTATAAAGGTTAAGATACATACCTTCTTCAGGCTGTCGAGCCTCCTTTATAGGATTATTAAGATGGTTACCAATTTACTTCTCCGTCGCACCAAATGTGAGGGAGGGGGGTGTGAGATTGAACCAAGTGATGATTGTGGGGGTGATAATGCTGGTGAAAAATAGGAGTTGTTTTACGATAAATATATATATTTTTTATTTTGGTTTTATAAAAAAATATTATTTGATTAGTATTTTTTATTTATTTAGGATTAGTTTTAGAATATTTTTCTTATAATTTTTTTATACTTTGAGAATATTTAATTTTCTTTATTTTATGTCTAAATTTGATATTTAGTGCTTAAAATTTACTTAAAACCTCCTAATACATTGCTCCCACAGCTCAGTGATGTTGCATAAGTGTACAGAGGCAATGGTTGTCCAAGTTAAAATAATATTAATTTTATGTAAAATTATCCCACAAATTTTCCTACGTCATCATAATTATCGTTAAAAATACGACATCAATTTTACAGTTATTATTATTTAGAATATTTTGTGAATAATTTGAAATATAGGTAAATTTTAAACCACTTATTTAAAATTCTGAATCTGTTCAAGGGCTCAATTGTATCTATGGAATGTGCCAATAAGGATATTGGCAAGTTGAGCTACAATCCTTGCCAGGTGACAATAGATACATATCTGCAATGTTAGTTTGGTGATGATATTCCAGCAGCTATGAATATGCCAAATTCAGGTACACACAGCTACAAAGCTTCAGCTATATAGGCAGTTACATCCCATGCCTTGCTTAGATATACATATATATAGAGAGAGAGAGAGAAATCATATATTGCTTTTTGCGAAGCTTACATTACATGGTCCCGAGGTGAACCCAGATGAGCACTATGTTGTTCTGACTTCTGATGCCTTTTTTTTTTTTTTTTGGTTTGAATCTCTGATTTTTTTTTTTTTTTTTGGACTTCTGAGTGAGTTTGCATGAGATTAATCAATAATCGATGAGCAGCCAAGATTGAGCCAAGAAAAAAATATATTTTAGGGTACGTAGTTTTATCCTGCCATGAAAATATATACACACTTTATGAATAACTCGTGGCTACAATTGAGAGTTAATATTTAAGAGTATTTAGAGTGTTAAAAAATAATAAAAAATATAATTTGATAAAATTTTGACATTTGGTGCTTTGAAGTGAAATTAAGATTTTTTAGAAATGAATAATATCGTGAGAACGAATTTTCGTTCCGTCCAATGAATTTTGGTGAAAACTTTTTAACTTTTACGTCATTGTTAAGTTTTAAATATATGGAAACAAATTTTTAGATCTGTTTTAATAGATTTATATCAAAATTTTTAAAAAATTTTTAAAATTTATAAAAATGTTGATGAGATTTGTAAAAATTTATTAAGATATATAGATATATATAAATTTATAAAAATTTCATAAAATACAAGATAAGAAAAATATATTAAAAAGTTTTAAAAATTTTTTAAAATATTTTTTAATTTTTTTAATAAACCAAATAACAATTTGAGTAGAAAGCCCATATCTTTTATTTTTTTGAAATGAATCTAATGAAAGAGCTACAAGTTGCGAAAATATTGTGGCACCAGTAATGGAAAAACGCAAAAGCTGACAAACAGAATGTTTGAAGATTAAAAGGGTTGTTTACTCGTTCACGGAGTCGGCGGTTGCAATTGATGACCAGTCTGTCCAATCCACCGGTGCCAAGTCTACCATCATGCGTCAATCCAAGTGTCTCCATTCAGATTTGGGTTGACTCAGCCTCTCCTATTAGCTTCCATAAATTAGCCAACAGAATCTACACATATGCTACGTAGGTATATCCGGCACAAAGTTTTGTATAGACCTTTACCATTACATTTTCATTAGATAATCCCCTCTCCCCGGAATATATGTTGACACTCTCCTTAGTTTGACCTTATTAACTAGCTAGAAATTCTTGACTTTTGTAATTGTGCAATTATATATATATATATGTATATATATATCAATTCTACAATAAATCTCATTTGTACAATAAAAGACTTGAGGGAAAACAATAGTAAGAACTCAATTAAACAGCCTAATCAGCTCTTACATTTTTTTTTTTTTTTGAAGCACAACTCTTACATTTTAGTATCATCATTTACTTTACATGAAAAAGAGCAACAAAAATAAAATTTGAATTCAGACAAACTTTGAAATTAAACAAGAGAAGTATGAAGTTTTGCAGTACCATCTAACGAATCCAAAGAATCATCTACTTTTTCATCTCTACTTTCCCCTTCAATACCTGTATCAATGTTATCATCATCAGCAGTGGTGGTTGCAGTGAGTACTTTTGCTCTCCGGGCTTGACATTCCCAATCTGTCGTAGCTAGGAAGAACAACATGGCGAGGACGCACGACCCCTGGGCAGCCAAAAGACCCAACCACAAACCTCTGAAATCGAAACCCATGTAGAAGCTCAAACACACGGCAACCGGCATTCCTACAAGGTAAAAGCAGCCCAGATTGATGTTCGCCCCCATTTTCGGCCGAGCTGTCCCTCTCAGAACCCCACACCCTGTCGTTTGAGGGCAGTTTCCCAGCTCGCAGAGACCAATTATTGGCAAAACCATCGACGTCAATACGATAATGTCTGCATCTTTTGTGAACATCGTGGCCCAAAAGTTCCTCACGGTGACAGCAAAAAACAGCGCGAAAATTCCCAGCACGAAGCTGATAGAGAGGCCTACAATGGAAGCCAGTTTAGCTCTCTGAGGCTGGTTAGCGCCGAGTTCGTTTCCAACCCTCGTTGACACCCCGAAGCTTAAAGAAGATGGGAAAATGTAGATTAATGCCGTTGTTTGAATCAGAATTCCCATGGAAGCGACTGTTGCTCGAGGGTTTACTAATAACCCACAAAGCAAAATCATGATCTCGTACCACCACCATTCGAGGCACACCGAAATGCAGCTGGGGACGGCTAGGTTGACGAGAGATTTCCACCCTCTCAAGCACTCCGACGAGAGCCCGGCCCAAGTCTTCTTGTGGACTCCGGAGATTATTACGTATAATATCAACGAAGACACGAGGTTGAAGTTTGTCCAGACCCCGCTTAAGGCGACGCCTTTGATCCCGAGGTTGAGGACTTTAACGAGGAGATAATTGATGGGTATGTGAAGGAGAAGTGATAGAGCTGCGCAGTAGGTTAGAGGGAGAGTTATGGATTGTGTTCGAAGATAGATGCGTAGAGGGTGGAGAAGTGATTGTGTGAGGAGGTCTGGGAGAGAATAGAGAATGTAGGATTGAGCTTGGTGGGAGATATCTTCTTCTTGGCCGCAAAAGATGAGAATTCTCTTCATGTTGAGCCAGAGAAAAGATATGGGGATTGAAGTGAAGAGAAGGAGAAGAACGGTTCTCTGGAGCGTGAGGCCGAGGAGCTTGTGGGTTCGGGCTCCGAAACCTTGCCCGCAAATGGGTTCCATTCCCATGGCGAGGCCGGAGAGGATGGAATAGCCGGTGATGTTGGCGAAGCCGATCGCGAGGGCTCCACCAGCCAAGGAGAGCTCTCCGAGCTGGCCGAGAAAGAGCATGGAGATGAGGGAGCGAGAGTAGAGTAAAAAGCCTGTCAAGACCATGGGGAGAGCTATTTTGGCTATGGATTTGGCTTCGGTGAGGGCTTGAGAGAGATGGGTTAATTTGTGGGGACCTAATTGGTTTTCTTCTTGTTGTCCCTGTTGGTGCAGTTTATCTTGTTGTTGGGTACTTTGAGGGATCAAAGGAGTAAACATGTTTGGTGGTTCTTGTTCTTTGGTCAAGGGAAGTTTCGGATGGTCGCCTGAATTGCATTTAGGAAGAGGGGGAGAGGAGGATAATCGACACATGATTTTGGGTCTCAGAGAGAAAAAGAGACAGAGTGAGAGAGATTGTTGTGGGACTTTGAGAGTGCTGGGGATTTTAGCAGTGTGAGGTTTTGGGTGTTCGAAGCGGAAGGTTGTTACTTGTTATGACTTAAGTGGGAATTTGATCTCTCAAGGACGGGCTTACGAGCGGAGGCAAAAAGGGTATGCACGTGTGTGTATATATATATATATATATGAGTGAGAGAGAGAGATTGCTGTGGGAATTGGGAGTGCTAGGGAGGTTTTGGGTTTTGGAAGTGAGGGTTGGTACGGCTTAAATGGGGACTTGAAGTCTCAACGAATGCCTATGAGAGGAGGCAAAAAGTGTATTGTTAGGGCTTCGAGGGTGTTGGGAACTTGGGAGGTTTGGAAGTGTGTGCAAAGGTTTTGGGTTTTAGAAGGGGATGGTCGCGGGGCCTTAAAATAGGAGGGACTTGAAGTTCACGGGGACGGCTCATGGAAAGAGGCAAAAAAGTATATGGTTGACTGGAATTGAGCTCAATAGGCAAAATTCCATTGCATTCTTTAATCCTTGCAATTTTCAAACCGTCTTTTTATGACCACGCTTGCTTTGGAACATAAATAAAGAAAAAATATTTTTTTTGGTTCTTTATATGATTTTTTTAGTAAAATTTAAATTTTTATTTATTTGATAATTTTTATACATGTTAAATTCGGATCCACACAAAAATTATGAAAAATTAAAAAAAATCCACATAAGGGTTAAAAAATATTTTTTTTACACATACGTAAATTTTTTTATTCGAAAGAATCTTATGTATTTTTTTTAATAAATATGAATAACATTATTAAATTACAAACATTTCATAGAATTAAAAAAAAAAAAAAAAAAACTAGAGTTTGTGGTCATCATACAAAGCCCAAGTGTGTGGGCGCCACTGTTGGGCCTGCACACAGACACAGATCCCTTTCGCTCAGACACGGGTTCCGGGTGGCCGTGTTGGAAAGATTCACTATAAGGGTTGCCGGGTAAATCAATATTCATGATTTGATTGTATTTAATTTAATAGTTTTAATTTAATATGATAAAATTAATTTTAAAATGAAAATAAAAATTAGACAACGGGTGTGTTTAGAATGACAAATAATGAGATAAAATAAAATAATTTGTAGGTTCGTAATTCGTATAGTGAGATAAAAAGTAAATAACTTTTAGACGTTTTAAGAAAATTTTAACGACTTTTAGTAAACCAAACGCATTCAAAATCTGATTAAAACACAATTAATAAAGTCTTACATTAAAATATTAACTCACTGTAGTGAATTTTCTTACTGTGGCCTTTTGTAACCTTTGTAAAGGCATCAAATAGTTATGTTATTTTATTTTATTTGATAATAAGTAATTAAATCACATTTCTTATTGTAGCTTTTTGTTTTTTTTTTTAATTTATAAGGTCACTAAAATTTAAACAAGGAGTAATAAAAAATAACAAAAAATATAGTTTGACTAATTTTTTAGCGTTTAGCGCATAACCACCAAATTACGGTTTTCAGAGATAAATAGTGAAATTTTTTAACTTTTATGTTCGCTTTTTTGAAAAAAAATTGTTAGAACAAATTTTTTGGATTCGTCGGAACGATTTTATGTTAGAATTTATTAAAAGTCATTGAAAAGTTTTTAGAATTTATAAAAAAGTTATTGAAATTTATGAAATATTATTAAGATTTATAAAAAATTTATTAAAATTTGTAAAAAGATATTAGAACGTGTAAAAATATTAGAGAATTTTTAAAAATTTTTAAACAATTTTAAAATTTTTGATCGATTTTTATTCTACCAACCACCCCCACGCATTAAGAACGTTTTTATTGGGCAGGTTCGTCAACTGATAAGGACGCGGGCGGTTATTTGCCGACCCCGTCCGATGAGAAAGGCTTGACTTTACAAACTTAATCTGAACATCATCAATTCTTTTTTTTTTTTTTAATTTTCTTTTTTCACAATAAAAAGTTATAAAAAACTCACAAATTTCATCCGCTGAGTTAATATTGACGTGTCAATATATCATAATAGCTCACACTGTTTTCATTTATGTAAGGTGTTATTTGATTTGTTTTTATATTTTTTATATTTTTACTTTTTACTTTTTGTTTGGAACTCATTTTTTTTATTTTGTACTTTTAAAAATAAGAAAAATAATTTAAAACTTAGTTGGTTATATATGTTTTTAAAATTTATTTTCGAACAGAGAAAATAAATTTACACATAAAATAAAAAATGATAAAAAATCATTTTGAAAGTTTTTAACAAAAAAATAAATAAAATATCAAGATAAAGAAAATAAAGTATTTTTTTTTGTTTTAAAATTTTTAACACATAAAATAAAAATAAAAAATAAAAAAATAAACCAAATGCCACTTTTAAGTTAAATGTATCTAGAACTAAACTTCATCAATTTTGAAGTTTAACTCATCAGTCAAAAGGACAGTTATTAGTAGAACTTTAAATAATTAACTAAATAATGCGTAGACCAAGTCAGTAATATTTTATCATTATATATATATATATATATATTATATATCACCCGAATGTCGGCTATATTCGATCAATTAATTTATTGAAATTAAAAACTAGTCCAGTTGATGAGCCTCCGTACCAATTTATTACTAAACCTGCGTTGTACGTATCACATAAACTCTACGCGAGCTGTTAAGAGAATAAACCACAACGTATTTTCGCACAGGTTATTAGGGTTAGGCATAAGAGTACGTTAAATTGGTCTGCTTGGATTTGCTCGCTGTTTGGGTGACCCTCTTCTTTCCATTCGGGTTAAATACAAATCTAACCATATATACACATACACACACACACATATATATATATATATATATATATACATACATATAAACACTGAGGAAATTAAAAGTTTCAAAATGCTGCAGTAGATTTTACACTGCAGGAATTGCAGTGAAAGATTCAATAGTTAAGATTTAATTAAAAAATTTAATAAATATTATTTGATAAAATCAATAAATTTTGATTAAATCTTAACTCTTGAATTCTTCACTGTAATCCTTGTAATATAAAATCCCCTGCAGCATTTTGAAATTTAGAAATTAAAAGTCGGTGAAACGCTGGGCATTTACAAATTGACGTAATTTCTCATCCTCTAACCGACTTTCCATAATTGTCCAAATGCGATTTAGTGGGTTAGGTTTGAGGAGCAAAAATTAGTGAGGTGTTGAAATACGTAAAAAAGTGATTACTATTTTTTGAGCACGCCTTATTGATTGCGCCCACAAATAAACCAAATGATGAATTGGACCGTCCAGATCTCTAGAGGCACACAAACGCTACTCTTCTTCCTTTCTTTCTTTTTTTTTTTTTTTTCACCTCTATACCTAATGGCATACGCAGTAATTTGGGTCAGCGTAAGTCAAATCACGTATAAAATTTTAAATTCTAAATAAATAGATAAATTATGATAAAATATAAAATACTATACATTGATATCAAATATATTATCACTTTTCTACTTTATTACAATAATTTACTTTATTCAAAAGTTACTAAAATTTTTACCAAACACATAAAGTTACTAAAAATTATTAAAAATTGTTAAAAGTTGCAAAAAAGTTACTAAAATTACAAAAAGTTGTCAAAAATTTTATCAAATACCTAAAAATTATAAAAAAAATGCTAAAAATTTTTTGATAAAAAATATTAAAAGTTACTAAAAGATATGCATTTAAATGCATCCAAAATTTTTTTATAAATATTTATAATTTTTTTATATTAAATAATTTAAAAAACAAATTCCTGCGTAGATCTTCACCTGCACTGGGCACCGTGTGGCTCCGCCACTGTCTGTACGATTGTCTTTGTTTTCAACTTCATTATCGTCCGTCCCGAGCACTGACTGGACAAAGAGCAAAAATTCAACCAGTGATCATAACCAAGCGGAGACTTACAAGATACATAGAAGCTAGCTAAATGCAATTTATCAAACAGTTATGAGCGGAGCTACATGGAGGCAAGGGAACAAGTGATTATCTCAATTTTTAAGGTAAAATTATTAAAATATTTTTTATTATTTTAATTTTATTAAAAAATTAAATTAATTAAAAATTAAAATATTTTGATTTTATTAAAAATTTAAAATTAATTCAAAATTTTTTAACATATAAGAAGTTTAAAAGAATCAAACTTGGTATTTTTTATGAAATAAAGTGTATTCTTTTAATACATTATTACATATTTTTATTTATACTATCAATAAATTTAGCATATAACACAATAAATTCTATAGATGAATAAAATTTAATAATAATTATATTTTTTGTAGCAAGAGATATCTCTAATAAACTTCACGTGCTTGAACCATTAACCGTGATAAATATATTTATTAGTTAATATTCAACAATAATTTATTTTTTTTTAAAATAATATCATTTTTCTTCTACTCTTAATTAAAAAATAAGTCGATTGTTATTTTTTCTTGAGTGCCCGGTGCCCCTCGGTGCTCGGTGCCCCTTGACAAAAATTATGCCTCTACCCCTGCAAACTGTTATATCTAATATATATATATATATATATATTGGAGGTGTTTGATTGCATACATGAACGTGCATCATGCACATTTAATTAATTTACGGTTTTATACGAGTTAGGAGGGCTTCCGAAGTCAATCCGAAGTATTTCGTGCATGGACGACGATGGTTGTCGTCTTGTTTGGCTTTGTGGGATTTTCCCATTAATATTTTCCCGGCCGTAATGATCGATCTTCGTGGTCTCACATGGCTAGCTAGCTAGCCGTGTCAAAAGACCCAGTCTTGTACTTAAAAATCATGCTATTAATTAAATTAGATTAATCAATGGACAGCTTAGAATAATTTTCTAACGCCCGTTTGGGAGAGATGAAATTAATGGAGAGAAAAGGATGTTAGTTTGTTTATGAGTTTTAACGAGGGATTGAAAGAAAGACAGTGGAAAGAAAAGAGAATTCAAAATTTTAGGGGGAATCAAAATTAAAAAAGTCTAGTACTGAAATTTTCAGTACTCATTTTTATTACTTCATATCATGTATTATTTTAAATTTATCACAACCATGATTTTATTTTCGAACTCAAAACAACTGCCACGTGTTATAATATGATTGGAGTTGTAGATTAATCTTTCTATCAATTCTTTTTTTTTTTTTTTGGGATAAAATACAAAAATCTCGCTTACAGTTTACCCTCAGTGTCATTTTAGTCTCACGCATTTCAAGTGTAACAGTTAAATCCTTATACTTTCAATCAAGTATCAATTTGATCATTCTGTTAGTTAATCGTTAGATATGACCGTTAGACTGAGGATAAAACAGTAGTTTCTTTTATCGTTTATCTTTAGTGTCACTTTAATCTCTCATATCTCAATTGTAACAATCAAATCCCTACATTTTCGAGATATATTTAAAATATATTTTATTAAATTATATAACATATTTTAATTTAAAATATATCTTATTAAATTATTTTTAATAAATAATATATTTAAATTATATTTTATATATTTTCTTTTTATTGAATTAAATTATTTTTTCATAAATAATATGATTAAATTAATAATATAATTAAAATAATATTTAATATAGTTTGATTAATATGAAATATATTTTATTAAATTTGAATAATTTTTAAAAAATAATAAAATTAAATATTTTATTAAAAAATAATTTGTGTAAATAAAATTACATCTGCAAATGTAGTTTCAATTTTTATTTTAGAAAATAAATGATAACAGAAAATAAAATTAGAAAATAAAAAGTTAAACAAAATAAAAAAAAACAGTAATGTTATCAAATGGCCATAATATCGCTATTTTCTTGATTTTCTATTTTTGTAGTTTTCTCTCTATATATAATTTTGTATATATATTCAATTCGAAAGTATATATTTATATATGTGACTCTTTTAATTCTATTTCATTAATTATGACATCTATTAGTGAAACTATCAAATAACTCTTTAATAAAATTTTTAATTTTATTAATTCTTTAGAAAATTAACCGAATTTAATAAATATATTTCATATTAATTAAACTAAATTAAATATTATTTTAATCATATTATTAATTTAATCATATTATTTATGAAAAACAATTTAATTCAATAATAATAAATATAATTTAAATATATTATTGATTAAAAATAATTTAATAAGATATATTTCAAATTAAAATATGTTATATAATTTAATAAAATATATTTTAGATTATATTATTTATTACAAATAATTTAATAAAATATATTTCAAATATACATCAAAAGTGTCGGGATTCGATTGTTATAATTAAAACGTGAGGGATCAAAGTGACACTGAGGGTAAAATACATTTTTATACTTGGTCAAACGGTTGTTTCTAATAGTCAACTAATGAAAAGACCAAATTGATACTTGACCGAAAGTGTAAGAATTTGACTATTACAATTGAAATATGTGAGACTAAAGTGATGCCGAGAGTAAATTGTAGGGATAATTTTTGCACTTCACTCTTTTTTTTTTAAATGTTAATATTTTTTGTCCACTCAAAATTGAACAGAAATGGAAAAGAAAAATGAAAAATTCATTATTGAAGTTTTTATAATACCAAATTTGCCCGATCAAGTCAGGAATAAGAAAAAAAAAAAAAGTGCATGTATACCCGACTTATAATAGCAAGTAAGTTAGATGATAAAATGGAAAAATGGTCGTGTTTATTTATTTATTTATTTCTTTTCAACTCACTTTCTTAAATTTTTAAAGTGAATAGAAAAAATTATTATTATTTTTCTCTTCTCAACACATTTTTTTTTTTGCGTGTTTGCAATGTATTGAAATCTCTAGTTGAAAAGGTGGTCATTTTCTCTAAACATATGCATGTATGCATATATATATATATATATATATGCATATAGATATACATATATCCTTTGAATTAATGTAGGCAACCTGTAGTTAATTCATACATACATGCACATACAAGCGGGTAAATTATTTGTATATATCCGTGGCATTACGATTCTTCCACTAATGGCACTTGCCATTGACATGAATAAGTCAGTAGGACATGTAGCTCCACTCTTCTCAACTTGAAAGAAAAACACTTCTGGGAGTTAGTGGGTACTATTACATATATATATATATATACACACACATATAGATATACATATATCCTTTGAATTAATGTAGGCAACCTGTAGTTAATTCATACATACATGCACATACAAGAGGGTAAATTATTTGTATATATCCGTGGCACCACCATTCTTCCACTAATGGCACTTGCCATTGACATGAATAAGTCAGTGAGACTTGTAGCTCCACTCTTCTCAACTTGAAAGAAAAACACTTCTGGGAATTAGTGGGTACTATTACATGGTCTATAATTTTCCGAGTGTCCAATTGTTCTTTGTTGAGATCATCCAAACCTTATTGACTTCAATCAATAAGTATGACATCATTTTACGTGTATTTATTCACATTGTAAGTTATTTAAATTATGATAGGAGTCATTTTCAAATAGCATTGTATCGAAGAATTTTTCTACGCAATAAGTAAACGGTTTTAGACTCTAAAAAAATTAAATCTTTTACTCAAAAAAGTTGAATGAGAAAGAATGCATTGATTAGTCCTCCAAACGCGCAAAGAATAATCTTGAAAGAGAACATTTCATGCTTTGACAAGTACTACAGCAGCCGCACCATTGATCTAATTGAGTGACAAATTTTAGATACAAATTGACGATGGACAATGAAGAAACTCCAGCTGAACAATCAATTGGTTCAATATTTTGACATTTCGCGAGTAAAATGCCTAACGCATATTGTTGAGATAATGATGGAGTTCAATAAGAAAAAAAATAATAATAATAAATGGGTTTATTGGGTGAAGTAACTGTCCCACGTTATATTGATGGTTAGATCTCTTTTTAATTATGTCGGATCGTTATATACTCACACATTTAAATTCACTATACTCTTGTTATGGTTCGAACCTTTCTGCCTGCACTCTCCCTCAAGCACTTGGATTGAAATTAAATTTGGATTGAATCTGATACCATTTTGTTATAGGTCGGATTCTATCTCTAAAAAATTGATTCATTAAAAATGATAAGTGTCCAACAAAATATTGTTATGAAAATAATTAATTCTTAATGATGGGAGCAAAATCTTAAACAAATTTGAAATCAAATAGATCCCAGCATTCGACTCTATCTTAAACATTCAAAAAATAGTAAATTTGTTGGTTTAAGAACTTTAAGAATAGAAATTTTGTTTAAAAAAAAAAAAAAAAAAAAAAAAAAAAAACATCTTGAGCCATGGAAAAGGCGACTGAGTATGGCTCCCAAACCAATTTCAAATTAACATAGCTAAATTAATTTGGGTCACCTCCAACTTTCTCAAAACAGATAATAAGTTTACCTCTAAGCTTATTTTTGGTCTCATTTAGCATTCTTGAGTTTTCTTAACAGCTCAAAAATTCTTACTAAATGCGTTCTACATCCTTAGTATTCGCACAAACCATTACGTTAATTCTTCTAGAAACCTTAATTGGGGCATTTATTTTATTTTATTATTATTATTATTTATTTTTTTTAAACTAAAGACTGCACAATACTATGCATATTCTCGTCAAAATTCTATGATTTAATGACAAGTTGTTCTGAAGACTAGGGAGGCGTTTGAACGCACCATAATCGTCTTTAACTCAGTTGCCGTTTTTGTTGTCATCAATTGATTTTTCAATCTTCAAAGTATGCAAAATTTGTCGGGATTAGAGGACTAGTTTCTTCTCTCCGTGACTCCGAATTTTGACATGTTCTTAAGGTTCTAGAGAGATCTTCTACTAAGGGGATTGAAACCTGTCCTTTACCCATAGTTGTGAACATGATAAGAAATTGAACAAATCATTTCGAAACAGCTAGCACTGTAATTAAATTACAAACGACAGAAGAAATTCTTCTCATTTCTTATCAAACTACATAATTAAAACATCTTTTCTTTATTTTGTTGTTTCCTTATATAAAATATGAAAAACATTAATTTAATTGTTTCAATCAATATCAATGTAAAAATATAAAACATGTTATTTATAACCTTTGATTTGTATTAAAATGTAATTTATACTTATTTGATCAGTATATTAAGGTTCCTTGTAAATATAATAAATTTAAAATGGTGATTATCCATTTTTCTGGTAGTTTTGTTCTCGCAAGTATACAAGGGTAGTGTACTAACAATTTGGACAATCCAAGTATTGCCCTCATATATTTTTATTGGTTAAAAGAAAAGAAATAAGGATTTTGAAATAATGTTCTGAAAGAAAGAATAAAATTCAGATTTTTTTGAAGAATAACTGCATAAAATAAATGGTTTTGAAGCAATAGAAAAAGGACTAGTTTAGACATTGGCAAATACTTTTCATCCCTATGTTCGTATTATTTTATTTAATAAATTATAACTCAAGTTGATATGCACGAATGCTACACTCAATTCGGAAATATATATTTGTATTAGATATATATATTTATCTACAAAGGATCGAGCATATTAAATGTATCAAGAATCTAAGTCCCAATCCCAACGAATCATCTAATTTTACCAAACAAATAGCTTTGATCGAAAGACCAATCAACCCTAGACGAATAAATATATAAACATTCAATCCAAAACTCTTTATTAAAATAAAATAATGCTTACATAGTTCAGAGAATTTCTTCCTATACCTAAGCCATAAAAGACATGAAAGTTAGGGTTTTGAAAAGAAGAAGAAGAGAATTAGGGTTTAGAATACTAGTCTTGGATGAAGAAAAAAAACTAAAATCTAACCTAAAATATCTATGATCTCTAACATCTATTTATATTAATCGCCTCCTTAAAAAAAAAAACCTATTTGATAATTATAAGAATAAAATAAAAATAAAAATTAAGTAAACAAGTTTCCCTTCAACTAGTTCTAACCAGCTTCAAATTGGTCGGATCCGGTCATTCGGAACATTTTCATCTACCTGGTTGAAACCACTTTTAGCAGTAGCGACTTTTAACCCTTTTCTAAATAATCGTCTTTAGCTTGGTTTGCCTCAATGGTCTCCCAAACTTCCTAACAATTCTCTTTTACTTGGTTTTGTGAAAATCTGTGCAAATGACCAGTTTTATCATGAAATTACATCAAAAAAATAAATAAACAAAAAATAAAGATCAAATGCAGTCATCCATTCAAAACAATAATAAAGTGTCTGAAATTCATTATATATATATGAAATATATTCAATAAATAATTAGTTTAGAGATTGATCAGTATGCTAAAACACGATATTAATTTGTACCGTATCAACGATAAAAGTAAATAGGCTATTCGGTACAAAATTTACAAGCATGATTCTTCCACGTATACATTTAATAAGTTCAAATTTTGTAAGTGCACATTAAGGGCCCCAGCAGTCCAGTACTGTTACACCAAATTTTCTTCAAGAACAGAGCACGTCGCGGCAGCAAAAGGCCCACAAAGGCCCATGTATTGTCCACCTAGCTAGTCTCGCAAAAATTTGAAGCACACGAGGCCCGGCCGTGCATGTTTGATGACAATCCAGGCTGCACATCACTATTAGGGTCATTTGCTGCGGGTTGTTTAATTAAGACGGCATAACGAACTAAATTATTTAAGATTTACTTGAATTTAATTTGATTGTATGTTCATTGACTCGACTAGAGATATATACAAAAGAATTGTATCGAATTATAATTTTAAACTCATTATATTATTAAATAGAGTCAACGGTCGACTCAATATACTAATATTTGATAAATAACTTTTTAAGTTCAATTTGAGATAAATTCAATTAGAGGATCACTTGAGTTTGACTTGAAAGATTTACGAACTAAATTTGAACTATTTTTTTAAGCTTATTAATGAAATTTAATAAGCCTAAGTTAAATACCATACTATTCCATTCGGCTTAGTTCTTTTGTACATATATATATATATATATATATATATACACACACACACACTAAGCCTAGGCTTGTCACGCATCTTTGTCCAAATTTAAGAGGGATTGCAAGTTACAATAACAAGCCATGTATATATGCATAGGGAAAATTGCAAATATTTTCTAACACTTTTTAGGCTTTGTTTGGGAAGTTAACTATCAACTACTAATTTTTTGATTTTTTCTAAAATAATTAAATTTATCATTTTATAACTTAATTTTTTTTTAATTTTGAAGGGTAAAAATGTCAAATTAACAAAAAATTAAAAAGTTAAACTTTTTTTCTGCTAAAAAAATAACTTTTTAATAATTAATTAATAGTCAATTACAAAAAAAGTTAGTTTTTTTTTTTTCCTCCCAAACTCAACTTCAAGATATGAAAATAGCTGTTATAGCTATATAACAATTCTAGAAGATTTCAACAATTCTATTACACTTTGTTACATATGACCATTACATTAAATTTTAATTAATTTATGTTTCCATGTAATATTGTAATTGAACTTGGCATAGCGAGTGGGAAGATACTTTGACACAGAAGCTTATTATCCATGTCTCGATCCCATCCACAGATACATTCACTATTTTCGTAGTCACAACATTGACAAAAGCCCCTTTTCCTTCCCCGACCACTCTAAAACAGTGATACTAAAAAGGCCAAGGAACATCTCGATTAAGGATTCCCCGACATAGAAATGACACTACTGATACACCAAATATATGGTGGGTCTCCGGTTGCTATTGTGTACATATATATATATATTCATGAAAGAATTAAGGGCACCTTGTTGTCTTAATATCATCCACAAGATTTGGCCTAGCAGAAAACATTAATTGTTTGACTGTAATAATCAACATTCGACAGGCAAATCTAATTGGGAAACTACTTTGTGTTTGGTTTGGAATTTCCTCCTTGACAAACATCGTCTGTTTATATGAAAAATGTTACGTTTACAACAGTCTTTTCCAACATTGGTTTACAACATCCAAAACGACGTCGTTTTGGATGGCCACAAAAAAAAAAAAAAAAAAAAAAAAAAACACCTACTTTCATCTTCATGAGTCTCGGCGCCATTTCTATCGCTCTTTCCTCCACCGGTCCTCTGCCTTCGTCCCCTCCCCGCTCTGGCGAATAAAGCAGCAAATTGGTAGATCTACAAGCACGCAGGAGAGAGAGAAATAGAGAAGGAGCAGAGGTGGGGGGGAACTCACCGATAACACCGCTTGGCAGTGGAGGGGAGGAGAGCGGGAGGGCAGTGGTGAGAGAGAGAAACAGAGAAGGAGCAGACGTGGGGGAGAAACCATCGATAATTTCTGTGCGGAGGAGGGTATAACCCGCCGATAACGCCGCTTGGCAGTGGAGGGGAGGAGGGTCGCGAGGGCAGCTCGCAAGGGAGAGAGAAACAAAGAAGGTGCAGAGGTGGGGGAGAACTCGCCAATAACGCCGCTCGGCAGCGGAGGGGAGGAGAGCCGGGAGGGCGGTGGCGGGAGAAAGAAACAGAGAATGAGCAGAGGTGGGGGAGAAGCCGCCGATAATATTTTCTAAACGGAGGAGGGTATAACCCGCCGGTAACGTCGCTTGGCGGCCGAGGAGAGAAGCGTCGAGAGGGCGACGGTGCTCCTAGATATGCTAATTTGCTGCTTTATTCGTCAGAACGAGGAGGGGACAGAGGAAGAGAACCGGTGGAGGAGGGAGCAACAGAAATGGCGCCGAGACTCGTGAGGAAGAAAGTAGGTGTTTTTTTTTTTTATTTTTTTGGTTTTTGGCCGTCCAAAACGACGTTGTTTTGGATGTTGTAAACAAATGTTGGAAAAGGCTGTTGTAAACGTAGCATTTTTCCTGTTTATATTATATACCACTCGCATTCTTAATTGGGTTGGTTTTGATGCTTAATCTCCTTGCCTTTTGTGGCCTCATTTAGGCAAGTTCTTAAATACATACATACATATATATATATATATATATATATATGAAAATTTACACCAATTAAATTGGCTTTTTGCAATTCTACCAATTTCTTCTTAGCCTAACTATTAGTTGCAGTCTGCTCTAGTGCAAATTGGGTTTGGTTAGCGACACAAATTGTCACTAATTTTAACTAATTAATAAATACAGACATTGAATACCGATTATCATTAGCTAAAATCTACTATAAAAAAATTATTGAGAAGTTGATGAAAATTATTAAAATAGAATATATACATATAGGAGATTATAAATACACTCAAATAAATATTAATTTTTAGAATGTGAGAAATTAAAATTGGATTGCGTTTATTATTTATATATATATGTTCGGTAGCAAAATTTACCGCCGGAGCTGCTGACTACGTCAAACGGACATATGCCTGTCGACCTACCAAACACAAAGAAAAGAAAGGTTATGGCCGAAGTAGAGATTCCTGATCGAAAAATCCTCCGATACTTAAGTCAGTGAATAGCCTTTTGTAAAGCTTTAGAGAAGGAAAATAAGTGTGTAATAAGTTAGTAATAATCAACTTACCTGGATTGTAGAGTCAAGTCTTGTATTTATAGCCTAGTAAAAATAAATAAAATGGTACCTAGAACTCTGCTGTAATTATGCTTCTTGGCGTTGCCTTTTCTCTCTTTTTTAAATGCATTTCACTTCCATTTAATGCACATACCTTTCATTAAATGCGCACAGCTGTTGAATGCAACTGTATTGCCGGAATTTAGCCATCAAACTGTCCACCTGTCACATATGTCAGTCACTTGTAACGAAATGAACTAACTTTGTTTTCTCTGTGGCTGTAAGTATAGTTCATTTATTACCATGGAGCATTTACAGCTACAAGGTCATATTAATGCTGTGGGGCCCATCTCTGACATTTATTAGTTGTCAGGCTGAGTACCGAACAAATAAATCTTAAGTATGCTCGGCGCTTGCCACGTGGCAGCATGTGATTCCTAGGACTATAACGTCCCCTAAACTCTCAACTACGTTCGGAGTGAGCCATGTGTCACCATTCAGAGTGTTCGGAGATAAGTGTTCGACAATAAGTCACATGTCAAAAACTTAAAGTGTTCGGTATTAGGCCACATGTCAGAACCTAAAGTGTTCGGCCCAGGGCCACGTGTCACTACTCAAGTTGTTTGGCCCAGGGCCACGTGTCACTGCTCAAGTTGTTCAGCAGGTGCCACTTGTCCCAATTTTATTTCGCCTAACATTATGCCCCCACTCTGGTTAGAAAAATTTCATTTCTTAAGCAAAGTAGTAGGTAATGGGCTCCTTACCTCTGCAGTCCTCTCAATTTATTCATACATTTTGTCGTTTTCCCATTGTCTAGCGCGTCTCGCCCCGATTGGCCAATTCCCTGCACTAATAATACCCATGTCGCGTCTCTTCAGCCATCAACGTGGAGCGCCGCTTGCACGAAAACGTACAGCCGCAATCCTATGACATTTATGACAAAAATTCAAAAAATGGGGGCGGAAATAAATTACATTTTTTCTGCCCATTCTGTTTCTCACATTAACGTTCCATCTACGCATATACATATATAAACATATATCATCTTCTTCAGTTCCCTCTTTCTTAGGGATGTAAATGGGTAGGGTACCCGTCTAATTAGCTAATCCCATTACCAAACCCGTTTATTTTTTACTTACTATTACCGTACCAAACCTATTTATTTTTTCAGTTAATCCAAAACCTGTCCCGTCCCAAACCCATGAAACCCGTCCCAAACCCGCAAAACTCGTTTATGTTTAATTAGTCAAAATTATTCGTTAAGTATCTGTTAAATACCCAATTTGAGATAAAAAAATAAAAAAACTAGTAAGTGATAAAAATGTTAAATTTATTAAATTGAACAAATTCATTGGTTAAATGACCTCCAAGTTTTTTTTTGAAAGGTAAAAGAAATATACTATAAATAGTAGAAATAAATGTACAAAATATATAGGGGTATACCGCTGGAATAGTATAATAGAAATCACAATTTATAAAGGACTTCTAAACCCAGTATGGAAGTTGGAACAATCCATGACATGTGAAAATAGCACATAACAAATCATAAATTAAACAAGTCCAAATGAATTATCCTAGCAAAGGCAAAAAAACAACCAACAAAGCACAAACGACCTTGACTGAAGAAGTTCAAAAATTTTATTTTAGGGATAAAATTGTATGTAAATATATAAATATATATTTTATTTTATTTTATTAAATGGGTACTTTACGGATACCCTACGAGTATCAGGTATCGAGTACTTTATAAGTATATATGGATATCGGGTATCGAGTACCCCATAGACAAATCCCAAACCCATCCTAAACCTGCACGAGTATTAAATTTCAATCTCAAACCCGTCCCAATCCCATTAGGGTATTTCTCAATGGATATTTATCGAGTTCGGTCGAGTCGAATACCCTCGTGTACCCGTCCCATTGACATCCCTACCCTTTCTACAACTCAAGTTTTCTATCCTTTATGATTTTTCTCACGCCTTTGCACTCTCTCGCTTTTGTTACTTCTTTTTGGTTCGAGAGTATTTTCTGGGTGAGTAGGTTTTTCCTTCGCACTATAACCCTTTTGTCATGGGTAAACTCGTCGACAAACTTAGTTCTGAGGAAAAAATTAAGGTTTTTAGGGAAAGATATAACATTCTCCCAAATGTAGAGATCAGGCTCGCCTGTGAATGGGATCGAGAGCTTGGGGAGATGGCCTTAGGTTTCCATTGAGCCTGTTCCTTCGCTCTGTCATGAGCATCCTTAACCTTTCCCCTAGGAACGTCACACATAATTTCTACAGGATAGTGAATGGGGTTGTAGAGATTAACAAGCGATACGGGTTCCACATCATGGAATGGGACCTTTTGTACTGTTACTCCATTCAAAAAGTTAGGAAAAATAAGAATAAATGGTACTTGAAGTCCCGATCGGAGAAAGCCCTAGTCCACATGCTTCCCGATACCATCAAATCGGAGAACGATATGTGCATCGTAACGGGTCAATGGATGCACGATCCAGACAAAGACCCTCTTCCAACTGTTCTCTTAGTCTCGCTGGGCCCAGGTCGGTAGGCTTCAAGCACTGTTTATACTTTCTCCAGCATTGTCTTATCTCCTTTTCTAGTGTTGAACTAACATTTGATTTGGTCATTTTGCAACCGAACAAGCAAGGAAGTGTTGGGCAAGAGGAATTCGAGCTGATAAAGTTCACCTTGCTGAAGTATTCAAATTTCTTGGAGGGCCAGAGCTTCATCCATTCGCTAGGGCTATCCTTATTCTTTTCAATTTTGAACCCATCTACCAAACATTCATCGGGCCACCTCAAGGCTTTGCTACCGGAGAAGCAATCAACCGTCTTCAATTGTGGTTCCGGTCTTTGATTGAAGTAAAACAGAGGTTCTACGCCTTGAAGCATCCGGGTTAGGAGCCGCCTCCTCTGTTTGCAATCCCACTGGTAACCCAACAAGTTCCCATTCAAAACGTCGAACTTCCAAGGCCTGCTGAACAACCAGTAAAAAGACGAAGACTTATTCTTTTAGAGGAAGAAGAAGAACAATAACAAGGTCCTTCTCAGGCTTCTAAATTCATTCCCAATACAGAGGAGATCGAAATGGCGTCTAAGATCGACTATAAAAAGCTCGTCGAAGAGAGGGTGAGAAAACAAAAGGTTGAGGACGCAAAGAAAAAGATAGAGGAAAGAAGAGCTACCAATAAGAGAATGGTAGAAGAGAGCAAAACTGCCGAGCCTGTTAAGGCCGAACAACTTCGGCAAGTGAAGTAGGAAAATGGTAAGGAACAGGAGGTCAACCGAGCAAAAGCTGCTCAAGTTCCTGCCCAGAAGAGGCCAATGATGGCTAATGAGGGGGAGTTTCAGGTTTTGAACCTCCAATTTCTACCGAAATGCCTTTTGGGGAGGACACAGCCTAACCAGAAGCAACACAAACTGGCTCCTCTCAACCAGAGACTTCCCAACCTTTATACCCTGAACCCTTCCAAATCGAATATCCTGCGAACCCTGTTCGAGATTCTCCATATTTTATTTTTCAAATTTTAATCCCTTGCCTCCAATTTTTACAGGGGAGGCCTTTCACGATTCAAGACACTGCCTTCAATCATCTGCCCCCAGTATCTGAATGAGTCATCCCCTTTCACGATGTACAAAACACAAGAAAGAACAAGCTGGAGGGCATCTATAACACCCTTATGAAGAACGTACTCTCTGTAAGTATTATGCTTTCTCCTCAGACTTTTGTTTTACTTGAAGATCTACTTTAATTTGCTTTTTGGATGTCCTTTTGTTTTTTAGTCTTCCCTCTACACCATAGAACTGATTGCCCGTAGCCAAACTCTTCATTCAAAGGTAGACCTAGACGAAATGTACATCAAGGCTCTTCGAGAAAATATAAGGGACTTAGAGAAAGAGAATGAGAGCCTTGAGAACGACAATAGGGCACTAGAAGAAGAAAAGAAAAAAATCTGAAGATGAGATAAAGAAGCTTGAGCAGCAAACTAACGATGCTCTTGCTCGAGTTGAGGTCGGCAGTGTTTGAGCCGAGAACCTTGACAAGCCCCTGAAAAAAAAAAAGATGAAGATTTGCTTAAGAAAATTGGGAAGTTAGCCAAATTGGAGCTTGATCTATCGTTTCCCAAGGCCAAACAAGAGAGGCTGACGAGAGACTTCGAGAAATCCAGGGTTGAACAAGTTTCATTGAAATAAGAACTCGAAAGTCTAAAAATTAAATTAAAAGCAAAGTCCATGGCCCTGGGAGAAAAAGATTCCCTCCGCCAGGCTGCAGAAGAAAAGGCCAGGGCTAAAGTTGAGGCTCAAATCAACGACTGTGTCGAGCAGATGAGGGACGCTTGGAACGAATACTTCCTAGAAGGTTGGGAGGCAGCAATGAAAAAGAATAACATTGAGCACACCAACCCAATTTACAAAGAGGTCCCCTAGCTAAATCCACATTGCCCTACTCCACCGTTCAGTTATGAACACCAACCTCAGACATATTCCATCCAAGCCTTTAACGAGGATATCGAAAAAGGCGAACTGGAAGTAGAGAGTTCTCTCAAGGACACGACCTCTTAAGACAACAAAGAAATTGATCTTGTAATAGAGGGTGTACATTCGAGGGAGGGAAAGAAGTGAGGACCCCCCTTTTTTATCTTTTGATTTTGTTCTGTAACTCTTCAGATTTTTGTAAAACCTTCTTTTTGGATGAATGAAATATTTTCTTTATATTTTTATTTTACATACTGTGTGTACTTTTGTTTGTTCAGAACTGACAAAACACTAGTTGAGGAATACTTCAACCTGCTCGCCGATATGGCTATAGGAAGCGCAGCTAAGGAGTACATAGAAGTGTTTAGATAAAAAGCCTTTTTTGTGAAGCAATTCAAACTTGCAAATAAGCCAAAAAAAAAAAAAAAAAACTTGCAAATAAGCATGGCAAAACTTCAAATACGAAGAGAGTGAGTATCCCCATATCTTGGTGAGCTTAACATCCATTGAAATTGTATTCGAGATCAAACTTCTTGCTCTTCTGTACCAATGCTCAGGAAGACAAGCATGGTGCCTTTTCGAACCAGCACTTGGGGTAACCCAAGAGTGAACCAACGCTCGACAAGCCAAGCGTGGCGCTTTTTTGAACCAGTACCCCAAAGGGGTGAGATAGCTTTTTGTGAACCAACGCTCGGCAACTTCTCGAACCAGTACCTAAAGGGAGTGAGGCAGCTTTTTGTGAACCAACGTTCAGCAAGCCAAGCGTGGTGCTTTTTCGAACCAACATTCTAAGGGGGTGTGACACCTTTTTAAGTAGTGCTCCTTGCCTTTTGCTATCTTTCGAAATTACTTCTCTCTGCTCCTTGCCTTTTGCTATCTTTCGAAATTACTTCTATCTGCTCCTTGCCTTTTGCTATCTTTCGAAATTGCTTCTCTCTTTATTTATTCACATGAGATCAGTGTACAACAATCATACATCAACTTAAGCATAGAACAGCTTTAGATGGGCAATATTCCAAGGTCTTTTGACTGGCCTCCCCTCTATGTCACTCAATCTGTAAGCTCCATTGTCGAGCACTTCCGAGACACTGAACAATATTCCCTAAATGGAACAATATCAAATTGTGTTCCATTATCGGAAATAAATGTCCTTAGAATACCATACCTCATAATGATGTTCTTCCACATGAACCGAATGATATCTGCATCTCTTATGTGTGCCAATGGTTCCGCTTCTACCCATTTGGTAAAATAGTCAGTGTTGACCACTAATCACTTTCTGTTTCCTGTAGCAGTTGGTAGCGGACCTACTATGTCAAGTCTCTACTGAGCGAATGGCCAAGGGCTAGTAAGTGGACTGAGTTCATGTGCCAGTTGATGAGGTATGGGGGCAAACTTCTGGCATTTCTTGCACCTGTGGACATATGTTTGAGCATCTTTTCCCATTTTCGGCCACCAGTAACTTTTCGTGATTCCTCCATGGGCCCAGGATCTGCCCCCAGTATGCACCCCACAGACCCCCCATCATCTAACTCATAAAGAAATCTTGTATTTTATCAGGATGAACACACAGAAGGTAGGGACCCGTGAAGGACTTCTTATATAACTTGTGATATGGAGAGAGCCAAAACTTGGTAGCCTTGATCCTTAGTTTCTTTGCTTCCACTTTATCTTCTAGAAGAGTTCTATCCTTCAAGTAGGAAATGATGTGATCCATCCAAGACGGTGCCACCTCAATACATGTCGTCTCTACACCTTTGGATATGCTTGACCTCTCAAGAACCACCAAGAAAACTGTGTTAGTTAGCCTCGTGCGGGAGGACGCAGCCAATGTTGTGAGTGCATCGACGTGAGTGTCATGATCTCTTTTAATAAGCTCTACGCTCAGCACATTGAAATCTTCCATCTTCCCTGTGACCAACTCCAGGTATTTCGCCATCTGCTCATTCCTTGTCGCATATTCACCTTTTAATTGGTTTGCAACTAACTGGGAGTCAATTTTTATTGATATATTCTTGGCTAGGAGGCGTTGAGCAATTCTAAGCCCAGCCAAAAAAGCTTCAAACTCTGCCTCATTATTGGTAGCTTCAAAATTGAGCTTTATCGCATATTAAATAGTTGCCCCTTCTGGGGTGATCAAAACAACACCCACCCCAACTTCCTTCTTTGATAAAGACCCATCAACCTCAAACTGCCACAGATGAGAAGGACCCTCATGGTTGGTAAGTGCTTTAGTCTTAATTTCGACCTACTTGATCTCTTGTAACTGCTTCGGGACTAGAGTGGTAAATTCTGCCACAAAATCAGCCAAGATTTGTGCCTTCATTGTTGTCCTTGGCACAAATCTTATGTCAAATACACCAAGATAAATTGTCCACTTGGCCATTCTTGCCGAAATGTCTGCTCTCTTCAACAAGTGACCAATTGGCTGATTTGTGACAACTTGAATCGTGTGAGCATGGAAATAATGGGACAGTTTCTTAGAAGCCATTACTAAGACTAAAATTAACTTTTTCAGAGGGAGATATTTGGTTTCTGCCCCTTGCAAAGTCTTACTCACATAATAAATGGGGTGTTGCTTCCCTTCTTGCTCCCTCAAAAGGACAACACTGATTGCATGTTTTGAAGCCACTAAATACAACTAAAGCATGTCCCCGGGCTGGGGGGTTGAAAGAATTGGAACAGTCGTCAAATACTTCTTAAGCTTTCCCAATGCATGGTCGGTCTCGGTATCCTATACCATCTTATTAGCTCATTTTAATAGCCTAAAGAATGGTCAGCACTTATCAGATGACCGGCTAATGAACCTGTTAAGCGCCGCCACCATCCTAGTTAACTTTTGTACCTCCTTCTTAGTGCGTGGGGGAGCAGTAGACTTTATAGCTTTGATCTAGTTGGGATCAGCCTCAATTCATCTCTTGCTCACCAAGTGACCCAAAAACTTTCCAGAGCTTACTCTAAAAACACACTTAGCAGCATTGAGCTTTAGGCCATACCTATCGAGGGTGGAGAAAACGTGTTACAAATATTAAAGATGGGTACCAAATTCCTTACTTTTGATAATCATATTATCAATATAGACCTCCATAATCTTGCTGAGATCTTCCCTAAATATCTTCGTGACTAATCTTTGACAGGTTGCGCCAGCATTTTTTAGTCCAAATGGCATGACCCTGTAGCAATAAACCCATCGCGGGGTGATAAATGACGTCCTCTCCTCATTAGGGCCATATATAGGGATTTGATGGTACCCACGATATGCATCAAGAAAAGACATCCTGGAGCTCCCGTCGTTGAGTCAACGAGTTGGTCGATCTTCGGCAAGAAAAATGAATCTTTCGGGCAAGCTTTGTTTAGGTCCGTGTAATTCACACAGACCCTCCATTTCCCATTCTTCTTTTTCACCACGACTGTGTTAGCTAACCATTCAGGGTACGAAACCTCCTTGATGGCCTCAGCTTCCAACAACCAGCCGACCTCCTCAATGACAGCTTAGGTATGTTGCAACACTAATCTTCTCGCCTTTTGAACTACAGGCTTTGCCCCTGAATTAACATTCAGCTTGTGAGTTATAATCTCAGGGGAAACACCTGGCATTTCTTGTGGAGTCCAAACAAATGTGCCAATGTTCTTTAACATCATCTCGAATAGCTCCAACTTCTCCTCGGTGCTCAGATTGGACTTGATTAAAAAGAATCTGTCATCTTCAGGGGGCCAATTTGGAATTTCTCCAGACTCTCAATAGCCTTTTGCTCCGGATAACCACTGACATCGTCAATCTTCAGGGTATCTTCAGGTAGCTCTGTCAATTGGACTAGCTCGGGGATCATTTTGGACGTAAGGGCCGCAATGAAGCATTTGTGTGATATGTCTTAGTCCCCTCTGACCTCTATCACCTCCTCCCTCTAAAGAAACTTCAGTACCTGGCGATAGGTTGAAGGGACTGCCTTCAAAGTATGAATCTACGATCTTCTTACTATAGCATTGTAGGAAGAAGGAGAACCTACCACCGCGAATTCTACCTCCTGCTCCATCGGGCCCACACAAACGGGGATGATAACCCTGCCTAAAGGCCAAACAGGGGTGAAATTAAATTCGATGAGCCAACATTCAACAGGCTCCAGATCTTCCTCTGTCAGGCTGAGCTTCTTGAACAGACTTAGAAACATAACCTCCGTCGAGCTTCCAACATCCACTAAGACCCTTCTCACCTCAGATTCAAACATCTTTAATGTGATTGCAAGAGCATCATTGTGTGGCATTCGAATCCTAGAATGCTCATCTTCGTGGAATGTTATCTCCTTTGTTTTTTTCTTCCTCAAACGCTTGCTTGGTTGGCCAGCAACTCCCAAAATCTCCTTTGCTCTTGGAGTTTATGGGTAAGTAATGACACTCTGGGGGCGCTGCTCCATGTGAATGACATGGATAACTACTGGCCTCAGTACCTCCCTCTGTGGCCTGCCCTTGGCGGGGGTTGAGCCTCCTCAGCGTAATCTACTTCCGCAGTATCTTCCCTGCCTCTTCTTTGCTCCCTCCATTGAGGATTCACACCTCTCGTTCTAGTCTCATCAATGAATTCCTTTCAAGTGGCCTTCTTGCACCAAGTCTTCTAGATGTTGCTGTAGTGAACGGCAAAATTCGATGCGATGCCCCCTGTCTTGATGGTAGGCACAATAGTCTCTGTGATCTTCTTTACCTGAAAAATCAAGCAACTTTTTCGACCACCTGAAGTATGATTTATCTCATATTTGAGAGAGAATCCTGAAGATGGGCTCTTTGAACACTATGTTAATGGCTTCAAAGACAGATTTTTCCCAACCAAGATATTCAACACCCTTGCCCTTGCCTTTAGCTCTTTTAGGGCCTTGAGATTTTATTTCCTTTTGCTCAGCCGGTCTCGTCTCATCTTCAACCTTAGCATACTTCTCAATTCAACACATAAGGTTAGACATGTTGACTGTAAGCCTTTTGGTTAAAGAAAGCCACAACCTATCATCTTTTCGCAACCCCAACTTAAATGACGTGACGGCCAATTGCTCTGAGCATCCCTCCACCTCATTGTAAAGCTCCAGGAACCTCCTGGAGTAGTCCCTAAAGTCTCTATAGCTTTCCTCTTCATGGTGAGGAGGACATCAGCGATTTTTGGCTGTTTAGTGTTAGCCAAGAACCGTGTGACAAACTCTTCAGCCAACAGTTACCAACTTCCAATACTAAGTGGGGGGCAGTTTATGGAACCATTGGAATCGTGACTCAGCCGGTCTCGTGACAAACTCCTCACCCTACACATGAGGTTGTCATTCCCACTCCACAACGTCATCGCTTGCATATAATGACGATAGTGCACCAAAGGATCGAACTTTCCATCATAAAGATTGAGCCTTGGGGTCTGGAACTTCTCTGGCGGCTCTGTTTCACTAATTTCCTTAATAAATGGGGAGGCAAAAATTCGTCCCAAGGCCCTCCTAGCCATCATTCGAGTACTTTGATCTGGTGCATCCCATTCAGCATATTGTTCCCTCTTATTTACTTTTGCTTTTCCTACCTTTTTGGACTTTATAGGTGCTTTTTCCCCACTGGAGAAGCCTTTACAAGCATCACGATATTTCTTTTGACTCAGGGGCTTTTTCTTACATAAATCTCTTTCACGATGTGATTTTAGGGGTGTTTCACTTTAAAATAACACATCACGTTCTTTAATGGATTTAAGAAAGTGGGCATCTTTCTTAGGAGGGATGGTTCCATGCCTGGGGTGGGAGTGCACCTTGTTGGGCTCTCCCATATCCCTTAGATCTCGCTCATCCGAAACTTCGTAAACGGTATCGTAACTCCCGTCCGATTCTGACTCGGAGTTGTTGGGGTTTGCCTCATCACGCAAAAGTGATTTTCCCTTCACCTTGCTCAGCTCCAAAAAGATTTCCTCAAGTTTAGCTTGTTTTTCACTGGCTTTAGCCAGCAACTCCTCCCTTCGTTTTGCAAGCTCCGGGTCCTCCGTATTCTTTCTCTTGAAAGGCTCCAGTCCTGGAGACCGAATGACCAAGGTGCTTCCCCTGGTTTTTGCTGGGGTAGCATCATCCCCCCTTCGTGGGGAATGTGGAGGGGTCAGATTCCCGCCTGAAGTCATTGCGAGCCAGTAACACCAAAAGGAATGAAAAAGGTGGTGAATATCAAGACAAAAAGGCTAAGAGAATGTGCCCCACGCTGGGCGCCAAATGTTCGGTAGTAAAATTTACCGTCGAAACTGCTAAACTACGCCAACTGGAAATATGCCCGTCAACCTGTCGAACACAAAGAAAAGAAAGATTATAGCTGGAGTGGAGGTCTCCGACCAGAAACCCTCCGATACTTAAGTCAGTGAATAGCCTTTTGTAAAGTTCTACAGAATGAAAATAAGTGTGTAATAAGTTAGCAATAGTCAGCTTACCTGGATTGTAGAGTCAAGTCTTGTATTTATAGCCTGGTAAAAATAAATAAAATAGTACCTAAAACTTTGCTGTAATTATGCTTCCTGGCGTCTCCTTCTCTCATTTCTTTAAATGCATTTCACTTCCTTTTAATGCCCATACCTTTCATAAATGCACACGGCTGTTGAATGCGGCTATACAACTGGAATTCAACTGTCAAACTATTTACTTGTCACATCTGTCAACCACTTGTAATGAAATGAACTAACTTAGTTTTCTCTAAGTATAGTTCATTTATTACCATGGAGCATTTAGAGCTACAAGGTCATATTAATGCCGTGAGGCTCATCCTTAACATTTATTAGTCGTCAGGCTAAGTGCCGAATAAATAAACCTTAGGTATGCTCAGCGCCTGCCATGTGGCAGCATATGATTCCCAGGACTATAACGTCCCCTAAACTCTCAACTGCGTTCGGAGTAAACCACGTGTCACTATTCAAAGTGTTCAGAGATAAGTGTTCAACGATAAACCACGTGTCAAAAATCTAAAGTGTTTGGTATTGGGCCACGTATCAGAACCCAAAGTCTTCGGCCCAAGGCCACGTGTCACTACTCAAGTTGTTCAGTCTAGGGTCACATGTCACTACTCAAGTTGTTCGGCAAGTGTCACGTGCCCCAATTTTATTTCACCCGACAATATATATATATATATATACACTAAGCTGATACCAATGTTCATAAAATTGCGTGTGCTGTCTTCGTCGTAGATCTACCCACATTCTTCCAAAACCCAGAAAAAGGACACGATTAGGCCGACGAATCGCCCACGCTTTCACTTTCTTCTGATAAATGTTCCTTCTCCTTAAATACGAAAATCTCACCACTCAAATCAAGCTACACATCCTATGTATATATCTCTATCACTAATCACCACGTGCGAAAAGAAAAAGGAAAAAAGAAATTTATTTGTCTGCTTCAAAGGTCCAAGCCCAGCCACCTTAGGGATCATGAGCTCCATCTCTTACGGCGGCTCAACCAGCCGTCCGGCCACTGGTAAACACTCAATTTACCGTGGAATACGTAGTCGAAGCGGCAAGTGGGTGTCGGAGATTCGGGAGCCGCGAAAGACTACACGCATATGGCTTGGCACGTATCCGACACCGGAAATGGCAGCTGCCGCCTACGACGTGGCGGCCCTGGCTCTTAAGGGCAATGATGCGATTCTCAACTTCCCTGATCAAACTTATTCATACCCACTGCCGGCTTCTTCATCTCCGGCAGATATACGCACTGCGGCGGCCGCAGCTGCCACCCTAAAAAAAAAAAGAACCGGCGAAAACCCAGTAACCGGAGGGCAGCCCGGAGCTGAGGACAGCTCTTCAGGTGTGCCTCCGACGTCTGAATACGAATTCATCGACGAGGAGGCACTTTTTGACATGCCTAATTTGCTGGTGGACATGGCGGAGGGAATGCTGATGAGCCCGCCAAGAATAAACTCTCCGCCGTCTCATTATTTGCCGGAAAATTCCGAGGAAGAAAGTTTGTGGAGCTATGCTTAAAGGGCTCCGGAACAATCCAATGATTAACCCAACCAAAATGGTGGGAATATATATATATATATAATAAAGTAAGTTTTTTTTTTTTGGGGGGGGGGGGAGACTTTCGGAGTTTCTTTTCTAGGCAAGTGAGAGAAAAGGGGAGAAAAGGGATAGTCAATTGAGCTCGCAACCACGGCACACCAAAGTGCAGTGCGAGCCAAAAGAACTAGATCCTAGTTTAGAGGATCTAGTTCAGGCAACTATAGTACTATTACTAGCAATTTGAAGTAGAACTTAATTTAGTGTGAAAGACTTTTTGCTTATTGAGGGCCTGTAATGTCTATATATATAGTTATGCCACCGTGGTAGAGTGATTTTCAACACTGGGATTACTTCGTTATCTTCATTATTTTCTTTCAAGAGTTTTCATCAATTCGCTGGGACCGTTGCTTACCATGGTTTCTCTCTACTGTTTTGACCCCCTTAACATTCACTAAAATCCTAATTCTCCCATTAATAGAACAGAACTCTCATATCTTATAATACAGTTCCAACATACATTCAAACTAGATATACATATATATATATATATATATATATGTATAGATGGCAACACAAGCATGGCCAGCATAAACAGGCTTTTTGAACATTGGAACATCACAACTATGAAACTTTCCTCGAAGAGAAAATGGTTTTGTGCTGGAAAAATTTATCAAAACTAATATTTAGAATGACGTAGCAGTGATATTGTCACCATTAAAGATACTCAAAATCTTTAATTATAAAAAGTTTCAAACCCTATTTTGACATGCTCAAACCATGAATTGAAACTTGACCAGGAACTTCGTTTTAGATATAAAACTCAAAGCCTGCACGTTTGGTTGAGCTGCCTAACTTAAATTAATGCTTTAACTTAATATTGAAAAATGTTTCTCCCCTAAAATATATTGGCAATACTATAAATATAAATTCTATCTTTACGTGTGTATATATATATATATATATGTATTTTTTAAATTATAGACCTACACTACTAACCACATAATTATAATAAAATTTTTTAAAGTTATTTTTTTCATTGTATAGCATTTGTCTTAAATATTATAATAATATTAATTATAGCATACACACCTAATAAATATGATAGCAATAGGCCTAAAAAATTCAACTTTGGTTCTAAAAGGATTAATAGGAACAAAGCCTGAGCTCGAGAATTATTGCTGCCTCATGTTCAGTGCTCAAATTAAAAGAGAAACAAGTAGTTTGTCAAATCCAAATTATTTTGACTAGCTAAATCATGAAAACCCATTAAAACCTACTCCAGACGACACTATTTAGCTTGAGGTTAGGGTAAATTAAAATATTCGATGGCATAGGCATGAGCCGATTTTTTTTTTTTAATTATATATATATATATATATTTTTTTTGAGACTAGGTATTACCCAAAATCTAAATGAGTGAAAATTATACTTTGAATCAACTAGCTGAGTCAAGAAATTCCAGCTTATATAGTCAAATATGATATAATGGAAAAGGACAACCGAACGTTATCTCTACATTAGGGTGTAAATGAATTTAGTCGGCTTAAAAGAGTAGATCGATGTTGATTGAAAGATGAAGGTGAATTGATAAAATTATATATGGGTTGTTAATTATTACGCCTCAATATCCATATATAATACAATATCAAAAAAAATATTAAAAAATAAAATAAAATTACAGCTTCAAAATAAATACAAGTAGTATCTCTTTTTTTTTTCTTATTATTATTATTACTATTATTATTATTATTATTTTCCTGAAAAGGTATCTAGGAATGGCTTTATTAGGCGCAATGAGAGGGACATGGACAAGGAGGTAGAGAGAGAGAGAGAGAGAGAGAGATCGAAGTCGGCATGAATAAATCAGAGAGTTACAGTGTTGTTGGTGTGTTGTTTTATTTGGATACCTTTCTCTCCTTCACGAAATCATGAAATGGAAAAGATGTGTTTGTGGGGCCTCTGTCTGATATGATCTATCTTATGGTAGGTGGAATTCTCTCTGTCTCCATCAATTTGAATGATCAAATGATATTTGACTATGTCAAATGTATGGTACACCAAATTAATACTTGTGGCCGACACGACCTTTCCTATACCCTCTTTCTTCTCTTTCTATTAGTGGTAATGTTATTGTGCGATAATTTATTATTAAAATTTTTTTATCAGAATAATGTCAATATTTATATGTATATATATTATTTATAAAAAGAAGTAATAATAATTCACTAACATATTTTTTTTATTACACATACCCGATTTAGTGGTACTTTGATTGTGTGTTTATTTAAGAAAAAATGACTTCTTTCCTAAAAACAAATTGATAAGCGCATGAGCAAACTGTTAACCTCCACTACAAATGTAAAAATGACGTAATGATGTAGCGAGGGTATCACTTTAAAATAAGTTCATTGAAATACAATTTATTATAAAAATTTCGCTTACATTGTAATGTTTGATATTTTAATTTGAGTATTATATAAAGTTTTGGCCAGTTTTAGTTTTGGAGCTCAATGCTTTAATCCGTGGTGGAACTGTTACCTTTATTTCCTTGGGCTAAGACTCAAACTTGTGTTATGGTTAGTAGGGCCATCCCATTTCTTTTTTTTTTCTTTTCTTTTTTTTTTATTTGATTTCTCTTTTTTATTTCTTTGATTCTTCTTTTTCTTTTCTTTTCTTTTTTTTTTCTTTTTTTTTGGCAAGAAAAAAGAGAGAGAGAAAAAAGAAGAAGAAATATAGAGATAGAGGAAAGACAGAGAGAGAAAAGAAAATAAAGAGAGAGGAAAAGGAGGAGAAAAGAGGAGACAGTGGAGTTTATAGCTTCTTCTTGATGAATAAATCGCATTGGTGCCAATGATTTAATGCAAAAGAGAACATGGTGAGAGTTCCGAGCTCAAGAATTTTAAGACTTTTGGTAGGTGTCTTTCTCCTTGCGTTTTCTTCAAATTTGAGGTAGCTGGAACTCTTTATATGTTGTATTTATTGCTTGTTACATGATTTGAGGTGACTTATGCTAAGTTGGATTAGATTTGTTCAGTTATATATATTTATATATGAATACGTATGCTTATATACATTTGTATAAATGTTATATATGGGTGTTGCTCAAATCATGTATATTATTATGTATCAATTTCGGGTTGATATTCTTCTGGGGTCGGAGAGAAGTTCGCAGTCGCTACCCATGAGTACGCACTGGGTGAAACCCGCCCCGTGGCCCTAGCTGGTAAAAAACCACGAGGAGGTAAACCAGCATAGGCAAGCTCTGGCTGACCAGTTCAGCCGAGAAGGCTGTTAGATGGCCCTCCACAATTAGAGGAAGGACTGCCCCCAAGAGGAGTCGAACCCAGAATCTATTAGTTACAGGCCCTTTAGCCCGCCATCCGAACCAACTCGATTACCCCTTTCAGGGCAACTTTGGGTTGATATTCTTGGTTGTTGGGTTGATGGATTTGATGCCCAAAGTGGTCTGACTTGGGCCAAGAAGGAAAGGACTTGCTGTTTTTAGCTCAGATCTCCACTGTTATTCATAGGTTGCGGGTGCGAGTTTCTGACAGCTTTCCCATGAGGTTCTCGCATACAGATGAGTTCTCAGTATCTTCCACTGGCGTTCAATGAGCTTCCTGCGGACTTCTCTTGGGCATACAGCGAGCTTCCTACGAGCTCAGAGTAGTTTTGCTCTTGTTCTGGTTGTCTAACCCTTGTTAATGTTGGACATTATCTAAGGTGTATCTAATATGATGTGGTATACTCCATAAAAATTATGATAAAATTTGATTGATACTTTGCATTAGGTTAGGTAGTATCATCTGTTATTTATGGTTGGCTGATATTAGAGGTTGAAGTGAGATGAATTTTAATTTATTCGAACTTGGCTCGATAAAAAATAATTTAGATTCGACCTCGGTTCGCGAATAGTTCAATTAAATTAGAATGATGTTTTTTCAGTTTAAAATATAATAAATAAAATATTTTAAAAAATATAATAAAAATATTATTAAAAATATTAAAATATATTAAAATATATATATATTATTTTATCGAGCTAACTCGTGAACTTTCTAGTTGAGGTTTTCTAGACTTGGGCTCAAGCTCGAACTCAAATCTAAGCGTGTCACAAATTAGCTTAATTCGAGCTTGTTTTAGTCACTAATTGAGTTTGAGCCAAGCTTTTTTCAAATAGCTCAATTTGTTTTCACCCCTAACTAAGATATCCAAATTGATTATTGATATATTGATGTATCGCAGGCATGGTTATATCTATGAATGAAATTATTTTTAAAAAGAATGACAAAATGAGTATTACAAATATCGAATATTCCCATGTCGATGTATATAATTAGAGATTGACCCTGGTATTGGAATGTTAATACCAAAGATTATTATTCTGATTTTGTAGATCGATATCTACTTATATACGAATGGTTGCTAAAATACACAACAGAAGAGTTTATAGGAAACTATAACATTTATTACACTTTCAGGGCAGTGTGTAATTACACTTGAAAAGTATAATTACAAACCTCAAATTAGATTACAACTTATGCAATTGTTTAATAATTATAAAATTTTTAGTTATTTTTAATGTTTATTATGTGTTTATTTCTAAAATACAGAGAAAAGACAGAAATTATTGAAATTAGTGTTGGTAAAAATAATGAGGAAAAGGCCATTGCTGTTTGAACACTTTGACATTCAATCTGGACAGTAGCAAAAAGAAAGCTAGAGAAAAAATAATAAAGACCGAATTTATGCTTAAGCTATCCAAACACCAGGGACTAATTTGTACAGAATTTTTAAGTTTAGGGTTTCAATTTATTCTATAAATATGTTATTTTGTCAAACGTAATGGAACACATTTTAATATATTCTTCTAGAATTCTAGAATACACTTTAGAGAGTTCTAGTTTAGTTTTTTTTTTTTCTTTTTTTTGAGTGATTTCTATTTCGTTGTTCATGGATTTTGTTATAACTTTACTTCGAAATACAGTACTATCGTTTCTTCTCTGATTCAATGAAATTTATTTCTTGTTTATTGGTTGATTTTGCGTATTTTGTTTATGTTAAATCTATGCTAGGCTAGTTTGTTTAGCTTGATTCAACCTATCAATAATGGGTGGAGCCTTATTCGATGATTGGATGTAATTGAATCTTCGTATGCAACGTACAACTTGTATACTAGGGTTTCTTTTTCTGAATCTTATTTTTTTTTCTTTTCGAAAACTTTTAAAAACTTATAATCTCAATCATATTTCGTTGAAATCCTTGATAACGTTACTTGATTAAAAATTATTTCATATTTTGAGATAAACAAAAAGAGATTTGAACTAAAGACAAACTTATTGAATGTCTTTTCAGTTTTCTTAACCTAAACGTGATTCTAAAACTATACTTTGGAATAATTATTTTAACGATGATATCTTCTAGTTTACTTTTTCTATACGTAAGTTGTAAACTGAAATAAGAGAATGTATCCGATTAGAGAATAAGGAATCTACCCGAATTTGTACGATGGATTAAGATTTTTAGTTATCTTGAATGTATAGTTTTATTAATTTCATTGTTTTAGTTTAATTTAATTTTGAATCTTGCTATTCTATTAATCAGAATAGAAGTAATTTAAGCCCTTGAATTTTAATTTAGTTTTATTTTTGCAATTTACTTTATTTGGTTATTTGTTACTTAATCAACACTTTTCAAAATCTAAAATTAATTTCCTTCTCCTATTTTTAAAACAAAAAATAGTTAGTAGAAAAACTTAGAAACCTAGTGTTCAATTTCAAAGTTTCCTGTGGATGCGATCTTGGACTTACTAGATAAAACTACACAACACGTCCTTATACTAGAGGGATCTATTTAATTGAACATTTGCGAGGCGGCCAGTGTGCATGCGTGGAATTCCAATTTGTTATTAATTAGGCAAAATGGTGTGGTCGATAGCTAGGCACTAATTATCAATTGTCTTAGAATTAGTTTAGGGATAATTAGAGATACTGCACGAACATGTCTAATGCATCCCCATTCATGTTATTTTTGGTTGAGATTTTTTTTTATTTTATATATGTTGTGTACTATGAGCGTGTACACTTATGTACATTTGAGCTGTTCTTCTTATTGTCATATTAAGCTCACACTTTCATATCACATATAATTCCTCCAGAGCTTGAAGCATCCATCTCAAGATGAGTTAATTTGTTAATTATCAATGGGTAGACTTGGTCATTCTCGGCCTTATTATTATTTGTAATTTTATTTGTACAATTCCAAGTGTAGGTCACAACTCATACTTGTTATATTATTTCTATATTAGGATATTTTTATAGCTCGCACTACTAAAAAAAAGTTGATTACCAACTGACCATTACCAACTGAATATAATCGGTTGGTAGATACCAACCGACTACCAACACATTACCAACCGATATAAAAATTGCTAAAATTTAGATAATTATCAACTCCTTACTGACTGATCCAATTCGGTTGCTAAATTTTCGGTTGGTAATCAGTTGTTACATTGGCGGGAAACTTTTTACCAACCGATTATCAACTACTTATAACTGGTTGATACATATTTCAGTTGGTAATCTGGCGGGAAGATTTTTCCCACCAAATTACCAATGGATTACCCACTGAATAGTGTAGTTGTTAGATATTTCGGTTGGTTCTTCGGTTGGTAATTTGATGGTTAAATTATTACTAACCGCATTACCAACCGCAATGTTCAGCTGGTCATGTAATCACCTGATGGGCAAATTAATACCAACCGCATTGCCAACTTGTAGGTTAGTTGGTAATTTATTTAGTTAGTATTTAGTTGGTATTCCATTCGTAATTCGATAGCAATGTATCGAGAATATGTTTAACAACCCAATTATCAACCGACAGTATCCTTTATTAATTTATTTGGTTGGTTATCGGTTGGTAATCCATTGGTAATGAAGTGTAAATATATTTATCAACTGTGTTAACCACGACCTTTAGTGGTTGGTAATGTAGTCAGTTGGTAATCTGGTGGTAATCCGTTGGTAATCAAGCAGAAAAAGTGTACTAACCAAAATACCAACTGAATTTTTCGGTTGGGAATCTATTGGGAATATATATACCAACAAAATAATGTATTCCGTTGGTAATCAGTTAGTAATCTAGCAAGAATATATTTACCAACTAAATTAACGACTGAGCTTATTGGCTAGTAATATAATCGGTTGGTAATCAGTTGGTAATCCAATGAGAAAATATTTTACCAACGTACTTATCGACGGAATGGTTTGGTTGATAATGTCATCGGTTGATATTTGGTTGGTAATAGGGTGAGAAAATATTTTTACCAACCAAATTACCAACTAATTATCAACTAATTACCAACCAAAAATTTTACAATTTGCATTGAACATTAAAAAAAAAAGAAATTTCTAATTTCAATATTTTTATAATTAATTTTATATTAAGAAATATTTGTAATTAATTATATATATTTATATATGGCATGAAATTGTTTTATGATTTATTTGGTTCATGTGATACAGCCTTTAGATAAGTAAATTCATGCGTTTTTTGATAACATGGTATGGTTCATACATATTGGGTTCGATGTTTATATATATATATATATATATTATATGTATGGTTCATGCATATTGCATATAATTTAATTGACTAGGAGGAAAAGATTTAATACAATTTATATTGGTAATATTAAATTTTCATATTAATGAATTAGTGATAAATGCATGTTAGGATTATAATTGTTTAAGACACATGGTTTAGGATATATGATTGTTTAAGACTCTGGTTTTCTTTTCTGTTACCAATATTTTGTCAATTTTAAAACTTTGTCTATTTTTGTAACATTAAATAAAAATAAATTATTTTATTCAAATATTTTTTTAAAGTAAGTTATTCTAATAAATAATATAATTAAATTCAAAAAATTAATTAATTAAATTAATTAATATTATTTTTAATAAATAAAAAAACTAAATTAATTAATTTAATTTAATAATTAATTATTGCTAAATTATCTGAAATAAATATCATAATTAATTTATTTAATTTAATAATTAAATTAATTTATATAAAATTATCGAACCTAAGAGCTTAAGGTAGTAAAGTTTAAAAATCGAAAGAAAACTTAGTGTATAAGTGATATGTAACAAAATTTAGACAAGAACGAGAAAAAAGTTATTTTTTTAATTAATACTAACTAGTTACTAAAATATTAAAATTTTAATTTTTTGTTAATTTAATATTTTTACCCTTTTAAAGCTTAAACAATTTTTAAAACAAAAAAATAAATTTAATAATTTAAGAAAAAAAGTTAAAAAGATAAGTGACTAGTTTTTTTGACTAAACGTTATCTTAATTATAAAAAAAAAATTATTTGCCAAAAGAAAAAGGTCAAAAAAAATTTGTTTGTAAATTTTAGTTGATTTTGCCAACTAAACATCACCTAAATGTGTGGTGCTTGGTTTAAAAAAAATAAAAATAAAAATTAGTGTGAAAATATAATAAAAGTTAGAAAAATTAATAAAATTTAGAATAATTGTTTAGTGTAATTCAATATTAATTATATTAAAGTAATATTATTTTAAATTTAAAAATAAGAATAACAAATATTATTTATTAATTTTAAGTAATTTCATTTCTTTATCTTTTTAGAACTTATTTCCAAATATAGTCACCTAAAATATTTTTTTATTAGAAATAAATTCTTAAAATAGTTTTCAAAAATTTTACTTTTTAAAAATAAATTTCTAAAACTAAAACTAAATGCAACCAAATTATTTTTAAGAATATATATATAAAATGAAGAAAAAAATATATATAGTGAGCCATGATATAACTAAATTAAAGATATGTATTAAATATGTGCTACACATACGAATTGGAGGAAAATAAAAAAACATTTAAAATTATTTTTAGTTAAATATAATAGTTATTCATAAATTATTTACTAAATATCTATATAGTTTGATGTATTGTTTATGATTTCAAATTATTGAAACAAAGGTTAAAATAATTAAATAAAAATAATAATTTTTTTATCACTTTTGCAAACTAATTAGTCTATAAAGGGACACTTCTTGCAACCAATTAGTTAGCAAAATGTTAAAAAATTATAAAAAAAAAAGTTAAATATATATACAAAAAAGTGTAAAATATATATACAAATAATAGTTTGGCCTAGTGGCCAACCACATGAACTTTCAAACAAATGGCACGAGTTCGAATCTCAGCAACAACAATCAAAATCTCAAAAATATAGATTTAACATGTGGTGCGCAATCGTAGGCCAACACGTGGTGGAATCATAGGTCGACACGTGGTAGAATCATATGTCGACACATGGCATAACACAAGTTGTCATGTGGCATGATGACATGTCAGCAAATGATGCCACGTGGCGCCACATTTGAATTTTTATTTTTTTAGCAGTTGGTAATTACCAAGTACATTTCGGTTGGTATATTACCAACTGACATTTCGGTGGGCAAAATACCAACTAACAATATCGGTTGTTACAAAGCAAATTTCGGTTGGTATATTATGAAATATCAATTTAATATTCAATAACAAATTACCAACCAAAAGTTAAACATTACCAACTAACAAATCGGTTGGCAATTACCAACTGAAGAATCAGTTGGCAATAATAACTTCGGTTGGTAATTACCAACCAAAATTTTGAAACTTAATTTCATACCAATGAGAAATTACCAACAAATTTATTTAATTTACTAACCGAAATTCAGTTGGTAATTACCAACCGACCTTAAAAATTTTGGTTAATAAACATTACCAACTAGGGTTTTTGCCACCAACCAAAATCGGTTGGTAATCAGTTGATAATTCACGATTACCAACCAAATTTGATTTATTACCAACTGATTTTGTCAGTTGGTAATCAGCATTTTTCTAGTAGTGTCGCCACTAGAAATTATTCATTAGTTATGTTATTGAATTTTATATTGTAGCCAAATAAGCCTTACTTGTTAGTTGCTTGGATGGCATCCTTTTGTTTATGTTGTTTTTTTAGTATGGAAATGAGAAGCATTAAATATTTGAGTTCTATACTATAATTAATTCGTGTTTACATGTCGATTTGAATGGTGATACATGGTCACCGTCTCTTGTTGTGACCAAACTGTAGTTTAAGTTTTTAATTTGATCAAAACTAATTCCAATTTTTTGATTCAGACGTGTCAATTTAAAAGTATGACATACATCATACTAATATTAACTTTTGAAATAAAAAAAAAAAAGATTTTACTAGAATAGCGTCTTCCTATTAAAAAACAAGTCATTGATACATAAAATAAGGATTACGTAAAGCAATTGAGATAAATTTATTTTAAAATTAAAGCAAAAATCCGAATGAGGGATCCCCTCAAGAAAGGATCGCAGATATAGATTATTTTAAGTAACATAGAATTATTTAAACAAGAAATTCAATTTTGGGAAATTAAAGTTGAGAAATGTCCCATGCACCAACTAAACAAAATTATTTGTTTGAAGGCAATAAGCTAATGCATGATTATACAATTGGAAAAACCAAGGTGCATTGAACTCGGATTGGTTTGACTACGAGAGATAACGCCTTCTTAATGAAGGGAGAACAAACATCCAATGTGCGTATATGGTTGACACTTTGACAACAAAGTTTGGAACCATTTTGGTCTGATTAAAGCAGCAAGATTTGTTTGCCATGATTGTTATTTCTTTCTTTCTTTCTTTCTTTGAATTGACTAGCTGTTCACCCCACCTCTGAAAGAAAAGCATTTCTTTATTAAAATTTGCAACCATACATATATTATTATGTATAATCATTTGTACTGCCTTTCAAAAAATAAATAATAATCGATAGTACTTATAAATACGCTAATAGAGGTTGCCCGTGCAAAGTACGGGTTGATAAAAAAATATAAATTTATTAAAATGGTACTTGAAGAAAAAAATAAGTATAGAAATGAAACAAAAATAAATCAAAAATAGATGCAAGAAAATAGAAGAAAATATAAAATTTTAAATATATATTCTTATTTGAATGCATTTAAAAATATAAAAAAGTAAAAATATTCATTAGCCAACTACAACCTAAGTTGATGCAAGAAAATAAAAATTGACAAATATTGAATAAAATAATAAAAAATATAAATAAAATAATTATAACAAAATATTTTATTCTTATTTGAATGAATTAAAAACTATAATAAAATAAAAAATATTCATTAATATATTAAATTTTTTAATTTCCTAACTTCTATTTAGTTTACATTTTTTTCATAATGAATTTTAAATCCTTATTCCTTCTCATTTATTTTATGAATAGAGAGATATAGGTGAGAAAGAGAGAAATGAATAATATGAAATAAAATAATTAAAAAAAGAGAAAAAAATAATTAATAAAAATATTTGAACTTCCTAAGAAAAATCTAAGATTCTGAAAGAAATAAAAATATATATTTGGAGTAAGAATTGGTGCCAAAAAAACAAGGAAAGAAAAATAAAGTGAATATAAAGAGCAAAAAATGAAAAAAAATAAAATATTAAATATATAATCTTATCTGAATGGATTTAAAAAAATTAAAGTAAAAGACATTAATTAATATATTAATTTTTTTTAATTTAATTAATTTAATTTTTTATATTTCATACGTTTTCTCTTGAATTTTGTAATCTAAACAAGAAATGGAATTTTAAATCCTTACCTTTTATTTTTTTCTTGACAAATTAAAAAATTTAGTAAATGTAAAATAATATAATAAAAAGATAAAAGAAATTAATAAAATAATATTTAATTTTATTCAAAAAAAACTCTAGAAAATAAAAGCAATAGCACTTGAGGGACAAAAAATACAAGATAAGGACAAAAAAAATCAAAACTTAAAAAAAAAAAAAAAACCACTTTGAAAGACAAACAAATATAAAATAAAGGTAAAAATAAAAAAAAAAGGTAAAAACATGTATGTTAAACTTGCAGCTTATAATATTAAAAAAAAACAACAATACTTGGGAGATAAAAAAAAAATATAAAAACAAGGATAGAAATTAAAAAAAAAAAATTGATAAAAATATGCATGTTGAAAGTGTATAACAACTTACTATAGCAAGAGTAAAAGGATATAATTGAAAAAATTTGGCCTAAAAGAGCCATTGAAAACCAAATGGCATTTTCACTTATATATATTTAACCAAAAAAGACAAAAGGATAGAAAGGTAATAAAAAAAATTAAGATGGGCACAATTGAAAGAATAGGACAACAAAGGAACCTAAAAACATAATAATAAAATAAAATAAAATAAAAATAAAAAAATTGAGGGGTGTACTTGGAATAAGGGGGCCAATAATGGACGTTGAGGGCTTAAGTTTGATTCTCACTTATTATACGTGCATTTGGAGTGATAAAAACCAAAGAAAAAAAAGAAAAAGATAAAACGTAGTTTAAGATAAAAAATGGCGTTTAATAAGCTTTTTTTTTAATCGTATTTTTTGGAGATGAACAGTATCAAAATCGTAAGAATGGTTTTTTAAATCTATTTTAATGAATTTAAACAATCACCACTCAATCTTCTGTACAATAGTTTTATTTTCTCTCTCGATAGTAGCAAACTGTTGTAACAGGTTTTCAAATTCGTTCTAATGGATTCAAAAAGTCTCACACAGTGCTAAAAAAACTAATAGAATAGTTTTCTAAATTCGTTTTAACGGATTTAAAAAAATCTTGTAAAATAGTGACAATGGTATTTATTTAAAAGTTTTTAACTTAAAGAATATGATTGTCAAAAAAATTACGTATTCGATTAATCTCCTTCCAAATTTTTTAATTTTTTAGCGAAATATTTAAATTTTTTGAAATTAGTAAAAGGAAGAATGTGTAAATGTATAATAGAATACTGTATTAAAGTATTTTTTTAATTTTTTTATAAATGCGAATAACATGCGTAATAGTTATTAAAAATAAAATAAAATTAAATTTTGATAAAATAAATTATATAATATGAAAAAAAAAATGTTAAAAAAAAAAGTCTGTCTTTCTTAATGCGTTTGCAGCCACGTATCGCTTAAGTCGGCTCGAACCTGAGTTGTTAACAATTAATCATTCTTCGGTTAAATCTATAAATGTCTCATACCGTTTGTCCTTCGTAACGAATCCAACCTAAATATAGGGCTGTTTAGAATTCTAATTTTTATATATTTAGTAAGATAAGTAATAATTTTTATTATTTTTTTTTTGTAAAGTTTAGATACTTAGTAAAATATTTTTGATAATTTTTAATATGTTTTGATAATTTTTTATGTGTTTAGTAAAAATTTTAATAATATTTGAATTAAGTAACTTAGCTGAGAAAAAAAAGTGATAAAATTTAGTATTTTACCATACACTCAAATATTAAAAATTAATAAATTTATGCCAAAAATTACTTCTAAATGTAATTTTTGTTTGATTACCCATAGAAAATAATTAAATGTTTCTAATTTCAGTTCTCTTGAAAAATATAAAATAAAAATATAATATTAAGACTCGTGAGGTTTTCTTTATTTATTTATACCCTTGTATTTCTCACATCCATTTTAGCTTTCTCCCATTTGTCAACTAATTACTAATGCAATAATTTCTGTTCTAGGCTTTTTAAAGAAATAGAGAAAGGAAGAAAAGAAAGCAGAAAATTGTATCCAAGTCATACTTGGTAATCTTTTAAAGCTATTAGTCACACAAAAAAAAAAAGTATTACTTTTAAGTCACATTAATGTAAAAAATTTTGTATTTAAGTCATACTTTTGAATAGGTCCCACAGGTTTGTTTTAAATATAATTTATAATATGACTTAAATACCCTTTTTCTATAATTAATTGAGAAGAAGTTGTCGAAAATTATGGAACCAAGAATCACGTTTTCCGTTTTTGTTTCATTCCTTATAAATCGTGTGAAGATATAGTGAGATAAAAATCTGTTAAAGGATTATATATGAAGGAATACACACGGATTACGCGAGTTTGTGCTGTGAGATTAACGTCGGTCGAAGTAATATATACGGATCTAGATTACGTATTTAAACACATGATTGCGGTACTGTTTTTTTTAGGATGCATACTCGTTCAAAAACAGTACCGCATGACTCTTTCATGCAAACATCACATTTAAACACAGCAAACATCACATTTAAACAGAAAAATAATTCACATATCAAACGAAAGACCGACAGTACCGCATGTGTGACAGTACCACATGTCTGCGGTACTGTTTTTTTTAGGATGCATACTCGTTCAAAAACAGTACCGCATGACTCTATCATGCAAACATCACATGTAAACACAAAAATAGTTCACTTATCAAACGAATGACCGACAGTACCGCATGTGTGACAGTACCACATGTCTGCGGTATTGTTTTTTTTAGGATGCATGCTCATTCAAAAACAGTACCGCATGACTCTATCATGCAAACATCACATGTAAACACAGAAATAGTTCACACATCAAACGAATGACCGACAGTACCGCATGTGTGATAGTATCATATGTCTGCGGTACTGTTTTTTTTAGGATGCATGCTCGTTCAAAAACAGTACCGCATGACTCTATCATGCAAACCTCACATGTAAACACAAAAATAGTTCACTTATCAAACGAATGACCGACAGTACCACATGTGTGACAGTACCACATGTCTGCGGTATTATTTTTTTTAGGATGCATGCTCGTTCAAAAACAGTACCGCATGACTCTATCATGCAAACATCACATGTAAACACAAAAATAGTTCACTTATCAAACGAATGACCGACAGTACCGCATGTGTGACAGTACCACATGTCTGCGGTACTGTTTTTTTTAGGATGCATGCTCGTTCAAAAACAGTACCGCATGACTCTATTATGCAAACATTACATTTAAACACAAAAATAGTTCACTTACCAAACGAATGACCGACAGTACCGCATGTGTGACAGTATCACATGTCTGCGGTACTATTTTTTTTAGGATGCATGCTCGTTCAAAAACAGTACCGCATGACTTTATCATGCAAACATCATATGTAAACACAAAAATAGTTCACATATCAAACGAATGACCGACAGTACCGCATGTGTGACAATACCACATGTCTGCGGTACTGTTTTTTTTAGGATGCATGCTCGTTCAAAAACAATACCGCATGACTCTATCATGCAAACATCACATTTAAAACACAAAAATAGTTCACATATCAAACGAATGACCGACAGTACCGTATGTGTGACAGTACCACATGTCTGCGGTACTGTTTTTTTAGGATGCATGTTCGTTCAAAAACAGTACCGCATGACTATATCATGCAAAGAGTTGTACTGTTTTAATGAGGTACTGTTTTATTATGCGGTACTGTTTTATTATGCGGTTCTGTTTATTATGCGGTACTGTTTTATTATGCGGTACTATTTTTTATGCGGTACTGTTTTATTATGTGGTACTGTTTTTTATGCGATACTGTTTTTATGCGATAATGTTTTATTATGTGGTACTGTTTTTTATGCGGTATTATTTTATTATGTGGTACTGTTTTCCTAAATAGTTTTGATTTTATTTCTAAAAATCAGTTTTGCTTGTTTTGTAAAGAAGATGGAAAGTCGTGAAATTAGGTTTTTCTCAAATAGTTTTGATTTTGTTTCCAAAAATCAGTTTTACTTGCTTTATAAAGAAGATGGAAAGTCACGGAAGTTATGAGTAAAGTGTGCACTATTTTCGGATAAAATTGACAGTTTTGAAATGTGGTGAAAAACGCGTGATGTCCTTTTTTATCTTTTTGTTGCAAGTGTGACTTATTCACAAGTAAATTTTTTTGGTATGACTTAAATCATTATAAGTACATAAATAGTGACCGGCTTCCAAAAACCCCAAAAGAAAGCTCTGAATTGGGCTTCATATGTTGAGTAGTCCAAGTTGGATCCAAAAGTACTTTGAGCCCAAAGGGCCCAAATTATGCTTCTGTCCGGTGTATACTACTACCATATTACTTTTCCATGGAATTCATGGATGCTTTATTTTTTTTTTCTTTTTATTTATTTACGGTGTTGAGAAAACTATATAAGTGTCACTAATAAGCAGAAAGAAAATTCTTATCACCAACTAAACAAAAAACATGAGTTTTGAGTTCTAAAAATTTGATAATTGAATTCAATGTCATACAGTATCTTAGAGAAAGAAAGGAGAGGGGAGAAAAAAGAAAAGTGATTAATGTGAAATTAACTATTTACTAGGCATGCCAATGAATCTGATCTAGACCCACATCCGATGAAGAAAATACGAATCGAGTTTTAGATTTGTTTGTTCGAATATGACCCAAACTCAATTACCGATAGTTATCAAATTTAGATACAAATGAATCTTTTCCTAGTCTTATAAAAACTTAACCTAATAGTATAATTTTATAAAATTAAATATTTTTTTATTGAATTTAAATAATATATATTATAATACACAAATGTTAATGGATTGTATTGTATAATTAGGTGGGTAAAGAAATTGTGGATGAGACGAATTCGAGTTCAAGTTTATAATTTTCTTAATGGGTCTGGGTCTGGGTCTGGGTCTGGGTCCACCCATACTCAACCTAATAAGTAGGTGTTTGTAACTCAGAGTTAGGGGTTGCAATGGGTGGAAATTGCTGCCGCAGCAATAAGATAAAAACAACGCTGCTCCAAGTAGCCTGAGAAAATAAAGGGCTCAAAAGGTTGACCTATATCTGACGCTATTTGTTTTAACGAAAACCCAAACTCTCAATCGGACGTGCAATTATTCTAACAGATATGGATGGCAATTTCCGACATCAACCACCATTTTCTTATATCACGAAGTATTTCTTCAGACCGACAACTTCTTCAATGATCATTGTTGGGCTTTCTCTCGATCAAAACGCTCTTTGGGTTTCTTATGAATTGGTTTTGGTTTGATCACTTCCTCAATAATCTCTTTTTTTTTTTTTTTTGGTTTTGTTTGTTTTAGATTGATTAAATTAAAAAAGTTGTGTTTTCATCTATTGTTGCTATCAATTGGTCTCAATTTCAAAGTCCCTACTCATTTTTAGCTTGAATGTGCAAATATTAACTTATACTTGCATTGCCCACAAACTGTTTGAGGGAATGTTTTAGTGAAAACATCCTCTTGGCAATTATTTTGCAGTGAGAGATTTGCAATTTGAGAGCTTTCAGAAAGCATTTTCAAACCTTAGCTTACGTTTTCCAAAGAAAATATAGACAGATAGCCATGGAATTGGAAGCTGATAATACCCAGAGTGAGAGGGCTACAGTAAGAAAAGATAAATTGTTAGAAGAAGCAGAACAAGTGCCATTAATTCATGGAAAAAAAGGTTTGATTTCTCAGCAAGTACTCCATTAATCTTAGATTGCAGGTGATACTGTTCTTGTTATGGGGCTTTGCTAATTTTTTCAGTCCAATAATTTATACTCAGAAACTTACCTAGTGAACTTGATGACTTTGCATATTTCCATTATTTGATTTCTACTGTCAAATTGCTTAAATGAATGCATCTCTCATCAAAAGTTGGAATCCATAGTGGAAAACATGTTTATAGAGTATTTCTAGTTCTATTATAAAAAATGGACTTGTCTTAGAGGGACAATGAATTGATCTGGTACATAAAGACTCGTGTGAAATGATATAAGAAGGCCTACTCTAAATCCAAATGAGGGAAGTGCTAGTGTATATTTTTATGCACTTATGCAAAAGAACTTCTGTTGGACCCTATTTGGATTAATATACAATGCTACTTGTGCCAATTCTTAAATGGTGAAGACATACCTTCAATTGATAGTGCATATAATCTTTATGGTGCTGTAATAATGCATTTTTTATGAATTACTTTTATTTCTAGGTTTCCTTGGATTTTACAAAGTCAGAGTTCACCGTCAGGTCTCTAAATACTATAATACAAGGTTGCATAAATTTTGACTTACTACATAAATTTTGACGGCAAGGATTGTTTGTTTAGATAATAAGTATGCTTTAAGGCTTACATGTTGAAGACCCATCCTACATCGGTGCTGTCATGTCAAATCATGCATTCTGCACAATCTAGTGTTTTTATTTGGTTTGCTTGAGGTTCACCTTCTTGAGCAAAAATACAATGTTTGATGACTATATTCAAATCTCCATTACAACACAAAAGGTGATGCTCCATTAATTCCTAAATCTTTCAGAACATGCAATTTGGTAACATATTGTCCCTAGTATCAAAATTATCAAACATCAAGAATAGTATTTGAAGTTCTTGCCCCAGTGAAGAATACCACCTTACCCGAAGTAATGTTCCATGAATTTTGCATTGTGTTTTTTTTTTAATACCCAAATTTTCCCAACTTCAACTATTAGTGATGTATTCTGTAATTTTATATGCCTTGTCGATGGATCAAAATTTTAGTGCTAGCTCCATTGGGCACATCTAGTTTTTTTACCACTTTAATAATTAGCAAGTAAAATGAGGCGTTGTTCTAAAAAGAAAACCGGAGCAAGAGGCTACAGTCGGGGGCAACTGGAGTCGCTGTAGTCAGGGGCAACTGGAGTCACTGTAGTCAAGCCAAAAACGAATTTTATATTAATAATTAATTCTGTTATTCTATTTTTGCATCTTTTATTAAATGTGAATCATTATTTTGATGTTTCTTTGTAGGGTGAATCAAGTATAATAAAATCCTCACATGGGATCATACTACGTTTGGTAAGGATACAGTAAATTATTCCTTGTCAATTGTTTATGTTGCACTGTTGTCATTATGTGTATGCCTGGTCCTTATTTATGATTTTTTTTTTTTTTATAAAATTTTCTTACTTGTTAGAACAAGAAGCATTAAAGGCATCACCAAATCATAAGATTCAATAACCAGAAATCACTTCAAAAGCTGTAATTGAGCTAGAAGTCACTTCAGAAAATGATATGACAGTTTTAAAGGAAGCAACAACTTGAGGAAACAATTCAGCAAAAATTAGCTGTCGAGGATTGAGTGGGCATCTTGATGGAGCCCTCAAGGAATGTGTCAAGCAGCTAAGATAAGCAAGAGAAGATCAAGAATAAAAGATTTGTGAAGGCTAACCAAGCAAAGGTAGAGACTAATCAAGCAAAGGTGGAGTCAAGTTTCCACACTTTTTTTTTAATATTATAATTGTTTTTCTTGTTTTACTATTAGTAAAATGAAATTACGTATTTGGTAATTTATTAGATAGGGTGATTCCTATTTGTAACATTTAATGTATTAGATGAGATGAAATTATGTAATGACAATTTATGAAATGAAAATTTGAAGTTACAAGTAAAGGAAACAATGAGTTTATTGAGTTTGAGTTTACTACTAGTGAATGGTTGTGATTTGATGAGTTTACTGCCATTAAATGGTTGCTCCTCCTAGGTTTGAGCTTTAGAATTGATTGTCGTGTTTCTTTTGGCATTGTTCTAGCTGTCTACTGTTGTGCCTAATTTCTTAGTAGCAAGTAGGAGAACCAACATTTTAAGGTTATACTCTACAAATATATGTTTTTTTAGGCATTGTTTTAGCTGTCTATTTTTGTATCTTATTTCCTAGTAGTAAGTAGGAAAACCAACATTTTAAGGTTATATTCCTACAAATATATGTTTTTTTTTCCTTGGATATGTGGTTGCTGCGGTCAAAGTACAACTATAAAGCATGCTTTTTTTTCAGAAAAAAAAAAGAGTAAAATAAATATTGTTAATAATAGAAGTGTATGCACAACTTATGTAGGGGTATACCCCTAGATGCAAAAGAACATGTGAAGCAAAGACATATAACACTATACAAACAACTGAAACTAATTTAAAGATATTAAACTATGTCCAACAAATTTTGGAATTAGCTCCCGTGATTCAAACCAATAACCACCAACTAGGCAAAGGCAAAAGAAAGAAAAATCACACTCAAAATTGAGCTAGCAGCAAAACCAATAAAGAAAAGAGCCCATCTCCATGCATCAGAATTTATGCCCATCTGCAGCATCAATAATATCTAGAGGAATTCTTGGTGCACAAAAAACAAAAGACACCATCACATGTTATGAGGAATCCCAAAGCTAGAAATCTCAGCAATTCCTGGTGTACAAAACACAACATCACAAAAGAAAGATCTCTTCACAGTATAACAAAAGTGAATGAATTTCTATCACATTTTGCACCAAAACATAAGCTAAACTAATACAAAAATAGACAGTCATTGCACCAGATGAAGATAGAACAAAATACAACAAGAAAATTAATAATAAATAATATAAAAATAATGCAAAGAAGAGAGTATAATGGAATAGAAACACTGATACATGCCCGCATCTTCTGATATATAAGCAGTGTCAAAAATAAAGTAATGATTAAATTAGCTAGCAACTGCATGATTACTAGAGTATCAAACGAATGTCGTTTTCATTACCATAATCAACTTGCTCCCCAATGGCCTTCAAGACCAGCAAATTATGTTATTAATTTTGGCTTGTAATGATTAATTTAAACAAAAATTGGACCATCTATACCTGAGAAGATATTTGAATTATCTTTCATTTTTCTCATTCGTTTCAAGTATGATTTGATATACCGTTTCCCAACAGTTTTAAGGTTGTCTTTTTTCTTTAATCTCGTCACACCAACATGTATCGACTCATATAAAGCAGGTGAATTTGAACCATTACCATCACCTGATGCTAATCTAAACTTATTGACGATGGACTGAGCCTTTCCTATGTAAGATCGAATGCTCCAAAACACCTTGTCATTCTCAAATGCACGATATGCTACTCGTAATCATTCCGAACACAATATATCGAGCTTTTATGACTTTATCAACTTGGTAGACAGGTTCGCCAATGCATTTGATAGTTTATTCTTCATATGCCTAGTCCACCTCTTAAGTATATACTTATCCAAAATTTTTCCAATTTGGAGGACATCGAAAACCCTTAAAATATGTGAGTAAAAATAACCTCCCATCTTATACAAGTAACAAGAACATGCAATGGTCATAAAAGATGGATCAAAATGTATATTGTGGGCTCTACCTCCTTCATGCGCAGTTCGAACGTGCGGAATCTCAATCAGATCATTTTTATCTAATGAAACATAAAATAAAGAAGAAATTGTTCACTGAAAAGTTTAAACAGATTGGGAATAAACATTTTCGCAGCATGTCTTAAAATGCTAGAAACAACAACTGCTGGGTGAGGAGTTGTTTGTCGAGACTTACAATCATTCAATAATTCCATTTCCCGAATGTTCGTCGAGAGCATCTCAAACCCTGGAAAAAAAATTTTTATTCTCAGCCCATTTCTCAAGTGTTGTTTTAACCTCGCATATACGCTTTCACTCAATTGTGTGCTGCGTGCCCTAGCAGTAAATGTGTCCTTCATATAGGCAAAACAACTTTGGGCTTTCTTTTTATAAAGTGATTGAATCTATTTATTTCTAATAAGGCCAAATTTTCTATCATTTCTTTCCACTTTTTCTCAAACTTATTAATATCAAAATACTCATGCATGCACTTAGAAAGCTCCCGCATAAAGAATTTTTTTTTAGCCCCAAGAATATCACTCCAGTTCTTCATTGCATTTTTGTAGATTGTGCCAAGTACAAAGTCCATGACGTACCATTCTTAGATCAAATTGATGGCCCGATGTACTCTAAAGAGATGAGTGGTTTCTTTCCCCTCAGCACATGGTTATGTTCTCCAACAAAAGAGTTCACATAATAATTCCTGTTATTATTTAAAGAAATTCCCATTTTGACGTCACATCCATATCTAGTATTTGAATGATGCTTGGAATGAATGCGATATAGATCTTCTGCCTTTACCCTTTCTCGGGAGTATACAACCCTTGTAGATGTTATGACTCCATCACTTTTCCTCTTGTTTGTGAATTTTATTCGGCTACCAAATCCATTATGATGTGCATATTTTCTCCAAAATTCGAGACTTGCATCCAACGTATCAAACTCTATTCTGACAAATGGTGTGGAAACTGTTAATGCTTCATCATCCCCTATTGGTGTTGAAGTTTTTTCACATAAATCCGCCTCTTGTTTGTGAATTTTATTCGGCTACCAAATCCATTATGATGTGCATATTTTCTCCAAAATTTGAGACTTGCATCCAACATATCAAACTCTATTCTGACAAATGGTGTGGAAATTGTTAATGCTTCATCATCCCCTATTGGTGTTGAAGTTTTTTCACATAAATCCGCCTTTGTTGGTGTTAAAACATTTTCACATAAATCTTCCCCTAATGATGTTGAAGCCATTTTAAACAAATCATCAATGTAAAAATCATCCCAATTATTCATATTCATTATATCTACAATAAAATTAAACCAATATGATTACAAATCACAATTTTCCATAACATGAAAAATTGAAAAATAAAGTCATCAAATGGAAATATTATGCTACCTATTACATTTACAATTGCAAATTTTTTTTATTGTCTATGTATTAACACATTTTTTAGAATTTTTTATTATATACATGAAATTACATTTTTCAGTTATATTTTTAGTTATACATGATTTTTCACAATTGCATAAAATTTTCAAAGTAAATACATTATAAATAAAAAAAATGTACAAAGTAAAGAGGTGTATCTCTGAAACTCTTATTTGAACACGCTACTACATATTCGGATATTCAACAAAATTCAAAATATTCGAATGTAGGAAACAATATCCAAATCTTTGCAAAATAAACAACACCGTAGATTGCAGCACATTCAAATAACAAATAACCTATACGAATACTACTCTTATAAGATTATATATAATAACTAAGGATAATAATTAAATTTTATAGAAACTAGTCCATAACTTTATTTTTTTAACCAAAAAATTTATATGTACTACTAGTGATATTTTCTTTAACAAATTCTGTCATTTTTTTAAAATTTTAAAGAGGTCAGAACTATAGTTAAAATTTTTTTAGTCAACACTTTACTCAGAAGGGCTTGCCCCAGCTCGTCTTTGACTCTATCCCTGAAACTTTTGGGTTATCAGCTAATGAATCCTTAATAGATGGGAGATTAGGAAAATCCAATTGTTCTCCAAAAGAAATAAAATAGAAATTAAAAAAATGAACCCACGATAAGATATAAGAGAGAAATCTATAAACACACTAGCTAGTTTAATATTTATTTATTAAACTGAAATCGGTAGACAAAATCTAAAAGGCACTCTCCAAGTAAAAATCTCAAACAAAACCCAAAGGCTACTCTCCATGTTAAACCGAGCAAAACCCAAAATTTGCATTGGCTGATGCAGAGACACAAGAAATTCACTTAAAAATTAGAGCAATGTTATCAACTAGTGTTAAATTTATGTGGGAGAGAGAGTATCCCCAAATGTTTTTGTGAAGGATGATCGAGTACAAGGAAGGAACAAGAACACAATATTCAAATTTGTGAGGTTTTTAATTAAGTTCTTTGGACTAAGCACTGGTCTTTTCTGTGAAGGCAAGCACTGGTTCTTCTGTTCAAGGAAGAAGAACATGCCTAAGCTTCACGAATTGGTGGAAGAAGACAACGCAAACAGATTTGAAAATTTTCAAAAATCCAAACGTGCACGTGATTTTGGGTGTGCTTTTACAGGAAAACCCTTTGAGTCCTTTGTTTTCTCAGACTAGTTGGAACAATATCATTTTTTACAAAATGGGGTCATTTTGCCTTACTACTGCAGTAGCAATTACTCCTACTGCAACCTCCTATTCTGTTTGTAGCTCTCCTATGTACTTTGAAATTTAAAGTAATCCTTTGGGCCCACATTCAAAAGTGAAATTACATTCAAAAAATGATCCACGTATACATATAAAAGTTAAGATCATACAATATGGATTTTCTATTATGGGCTTGTTTGGCATGTAATTATTTGCTGAAAATCTCTGAAAATCTCTATAAATCTGTGTTAACTTTATATCACATCAACTTTTTTCTCTCACTGCACGTATTACGAACTCTTCCCAAACCACAATTTATCTCAATTTATCTCATTTTTTTTTACTCCAAACAAACCCTATATCTCATCATGAATAGAGTAAAAAAAAAAATGTACTAGGGTAAAATAATAATTTTATGGCTGAAACTTGGATCAGGCAAAATTTTACTTAACCATTAAAAAAAACATAGATGAATATTTTTTAGCATTTAGCAAAGCTATGAATACAAATTAGGTCCAAAAGCAAGCTCAAAGGTAAAATGTTACTGCCCCCAAGTTTGGATCAATTTAATATTTGTTAAATTAATGAAAAGTGACTTTTGAGTTTTTTTTGAAACGCCCAAAATTTGAATATGGACTAACAACGAGCTTAGAAATAAAACGATAATTTCATGGTCCATGTTTGAATCAGGCAAATTTTGCTTATCTATTAAAAAAATATATTGATAAATATTCTTTTAGCATTTTGAGAGGCACAAAATATGAATTTGATCGAAAAATAAACGTAGTGTTGAAACGGTTATTTTACAATCCTAGTTTAGATTAGTCCAAAATTTGTTAAATTGATAATAAATTTAGTAAAGAATAATTTCTCAGCTTTTTGGACGCTCAAAATTTGAATTTAGGTCGAAAACGAACTAAATGGTAAAATGGTAATTTTATATCTCAAGTTCAGGTCTGACTTGAAATTTTTTAAGTTGACATGAAACTTGCTAGAACATATTTATAATCATTTTAAGTTATCCAAAATACAAATCTATACTGGAAATAAGACTCAAGGGTAAAATGATCATTTTTTTTAACAAGAGTAAAATGATCATTTTATAATTTGATTTCAGATTAAACTAAAATATTTTTTTTATAAAATATATCATTTTAATAAGTAATTGGGATTATTAAAAATAATTTTAATTTAGTAAAATATTTTAATAAAATATAAGTAATTATTATTTATTAAAAATAATTTTAATAATTTTTTTAATATGTAAAATAATATTTTAGTCATTTAATCTTGTTATCCCACCCACCTTTTTTACTAGCGATGTCATAGCTCGTTCACATTGGGATAGTATACACCAGATCACGTCCTATTAGAATGTTTTATTGCGTGTTCAAAAATACAACCAAATATGAGTTGCACTATCTTATCAAATGTCATTATCTTGTCCCATCCTTTATTCCACCAAACAAATGAGACCCATGTTGCAATGCACAAAAGTTGTTCATATATATATATATATATATATATATATATATATATTGCCAGTAACTTTTTTTTTAATCCTTTCTACTAAAAGTAAAAATTACTTCTTCCAAGTTTTTTAAAATTTTAAAAATTACTTTTACCTCCTTATGCTTTACATTAATATAAAAAGATTAAAAAATTTGTAAAAAATAACAATTGGCTCTTAGTAAGTTCACAATTATTTTTATACACTTTGTATTTCATATTATATACTCTCTATACTTTATATTACTTATACTTACATTTTTTTATTTTATTTGATTTTTAATAAATATTTTTTTCACTCAAAAATTTGATGACATTCACAATTTCACTATAATTTAAAGTATAAAAGATGTAAAGTTATATTTTTAAAATTCAGATAATATAAGTAATTTTTTTATCTTAAATAAATAAAGAAAAAAATCAATTGCCCTCTAATTTTTTCTCCCCCTAAAATGGTCGTAGTAGGCATTTATTGTCGAAAGAGGTAACAATTTAGACCATCGTGGTGTTTGAATGACCAAAAAAAAAAAAAAGTTATTGAAAAAGTTAGACTTCAACGGAATCCAGTTGAAAGATATTAAAAAAAAATTGGTAAAATTTAAAATTTCTTTTTTATGTTTATTATTAATAAACCAAACACTCCCCATGTCCCGTCGGGCAAAATAAACATGAAACATAAATATAGTATTGGGAATAAAATTTAGTAGTGACAGCACAGTCGCATGTTCAAGTCTTTCTACGTCTCCGTGTGTCCTGCAAGTCCACTCCCCCAAGCAGCCATTTCCATCTAGATGAAGTCAGCCATGAACGCGTGCTTTCGTTGCCCGGCTCACTACTAAGGATAAAGCTGGGAATATTCTTTTTTCTATTAAAATCATAATCTCTATTTGAAAATGGGGAGACAAGAGGGTTTCTTTTACATGTAATTGCTTATCCGTTTGGCCGATCAAAAAAATATCAAAAATCATCAAATTTTAACTATTTTTTATATTTTTCTTTAATAAAATTTTAATACATATCACTTTTATGCCATATCTTTATATTTTTATTGTACTTTTTCTTCATAATCTCTATTTGAAAATGCGGAGACAAGAGGGTTTCTTTTACATGTAATTGCTTATCCGTTTGGCCGATCAAAAAAATATCAAAAATCATCAAATTTTAACTATTTTTTATATTTTTCTTTAATAAAATTTTAATACATATCACTTTTATGCCATATCTTTATATTTTTATTGTACTTTTTCTTCATAATCTCTATTTGAAAATGCGGAGACAAGAGGGTTTCTTTTACATGTAATTGCTTATCCGTTTCCGTTTGGCCGATCAAAAAAATATCAAAAATCATCAAATTTTAACTATTTTTTATATTTTTCTTTAATAAAATTTTAATACATATCACTTTTATGCCATATCTTTATATTTTTATTATACTTTTTCTTCAACTTTTTTTCAATAAAACAACCCAATAGGGTTGTTTTCGAATCATTTTCCAAAGCCTTGCTACTTTTTCTTTTTCTTTTTTACTTAATGCTACATTATCTAAAAAATTCACCATAAATTATATGTATAGAACAAATTAAAAAAATTATATTCGATAAATTAAAAAATATATTATATAAAATAAAAAAATAGTATGATTGACGGTTTCCACTCAACACTGTATGAATTCACACTTATTAAAATATTATATAATTATAACTTTGTTATTATCAAATGATTTATTTTATAAAGTTAAAATTATTTTGTAACAAATAATAATTATTTATTAAAATAACTTTTTAAATTTTTGATAAACGAATAGGCGATTTTTACTTAAATTTAAAAAAAAAAATTCACTTATGATACATGACTTAACTTATTATGATAAAAATTAAAAAATATCTTGATAAGCTATCAAATCTAAAATTTTTTAAAAATTATTTTCTATTATAAATATGGAATAGGTTTACTGCGCGTTTGGACAATCACCAAAAATCTCTAATTTTTAATTTTTTTGTAATTTTTTTATGAAAATTTACCAAGACATAACTATCCTTCCCACATATACAATTACCATTTTTTACAAATTTTTCTAATTTTTATTTTACTTTTATGAATTTATTAAATATATAAAAATGACACTTGTCAATTTATGATTGAAAATTATCAAAAATTAACAAGTTTTAATATGCAAAACGGAGATTAAAGAAACGTTTAAAGTGATAAAAAATAATAAAATTTGATAAAAATTATGAATTTATAATTTATACAATAAAATAAAAAATAAATAATTTTTTTAGTATTTTTCGCATACGCACGGAGTAACTGTTGGCCACGGAAACCTCGTACCACTATTTTTGAAATGAGAGAAGGTGGGCAAAGAAGTCCCTGAGGCGGCTTGTTTGGACAGGCGTCGCATTTTGGTACACAGACGTCAAACAAACACTTTTTTTTATTTGTAAAAGTCGCCAGACCAACCAAACATGGCCCACGGTCCAAACACGCACTTCACACAACGCAACCGAAAGTCCACGTGTTTCGCTCCCGTCGAGATGGTTCCCGTTTCACACTAGAAGATTGGCCACGTCATCACTCACGACCACTCACGTGTTGAAGAACCCGGTCAAAGGCTTAGACCAGAAGAGTAGTAGCCAAACTGCTCCGTGTAGACGTCGCGTCCACAGGGAGGAGCATTAGTTCTTATTTAAAAGACTTAAAAAGTACGCACTCCTCAGTTCTCACTTCAATTACAAAGCTTCAGACTCCAGTAGAGAACGAACGAACAAACAAACAAACAAAGGAACGAACACTCACTTATTAGAGAATACATTTTGATTTTGACATATATATATATATATATGGATAATTCAACGAGCCCACACTCCGACCCATATAATTGGAATGAAGTGAGTTTCCGATCAACTGAGTTTCCCGAGGCGTCATCAACGGTGTCGGACGCCGGCAGCGGAGGAGGAGGCAGAGCCGCCCATTCCGATGAAGAAATCATACTAGCGTCGAACCGGCCGAAGAAGCGGGCCGGGCGAAAGAAGTTTAAGGAGACCAGACACCCAGTGTACAGAGGGGTTCGGAGAAGGAACAACAACCGGTGGGTTTGCGAGCTGAGAGAGCCTCAGAAGAAGTCGAGGATTTGGCTGGGGACTTACCCGACCCCGGAGATGGCCGCCCGCGCTCACGACGTCGCCGCGATTGCTCTCAAAGGACCCTCGGCGTGCCTGAATTTCGCCGACTCCGTTTGGCGGTTGCCGGTCCCGGCTTCCAAGGACGCCAAGGACATCCGGAGGACGGCTGCGGAGGCAGCAGAATCATTCAAGGCGCCTGCAGGTGAGACTAACCTTCGAGTTGGGATTAATTGAATTATAATCACCAAGACATCAATTTGTCATTATTCCTTTTGGAGTCCCAAATTTAAAAAAATAAAAAAAAATACAATTTCAAAAAAACTGTACATTACTTTAATTTTAATTTTTTTAAATTTTTTTTAAAACTGCAAACGTCCCCAAAATATGTTAAAATTAATTTAATTATCGTAATTGTGTCGCGTTCATAATCATATTTAATTTCTGTATATAAGTTTATAATCATATTGTATTCAATATTATCATTTGTTCTTCGACAGAGGTCCTGAAAAGAGCGAAGGTGTATGACGGAGGTTCAAGCAGAAAGGGGTCTACTGAGGAGGATGATGAAGATGTGAAGGAAGCAATGCCAAGGATGCCTGCGCGTGGTTATGTGGATGAGAAGGCAATTTTTGACATGAAAGAGTTGATTGAGAGAATAGCAGAAGGGCCATTGCTCTCTCCTTCTCCTTCTGTTTGCTTGAATTTGGGCTTCCGCTGGGACGACGCAGAGAGTACTGGTGATGATGTTGAGATTTCACTGTGGACTTACTGATTATTTTGATTACTTTTCTAAGCAGCGGCTGGTAGGACATTTCTTTTTGGTAGGTTGCCCTACTTGATTCAATTGATCTTCTGACGTGGCTTGCATTGGAATTCTTCTTTATTTTTCGCTTTTGGGTTTTTCCAGATTATTCAATTAACCATGTGACGTGATTCAACTTACGTGGGCATGTAATGTAAGCTCATGCATGTACACTTAACTACCAAAAAAAAAAAAAAAAAAGCTCATGCATGTACAGAAATTTGTAGATTGATTTGTTATTTGCAATAAAGTTGTTCTTTTTTTTTATTTGTTAGGAAAAAAAACCTCATATTTTGTACCCGTTATGTATTCTTCAAAAAATTTCAATTCTAATTTTTTTATTTTTTTTAACTTCTACCCAAAAAAAAAAAATTAATTGTCCCACACACACAGCCACAAATTTTTTATAATTTTTTTCAACTTTCTCCATATTTCTCCAACTTTTAAGATTTTACTAAACTAAAAAAATAAAAATACAGATTTGAAATAGTCAAAAAATTGAAAGTGTTTTTGGATTTTCAAACAGGGCCTCTGTATATAATTTATTTATTTATTGTTTTATTTTTTTAAGATTTAATTAGTAACTGATCTTGAAGAGATCACATGTACGAAGGAAGAAACAAGCGCGTTGCATCTGCTTAATTTCTCTGTTTGAATTTCTTCATCCTCCCTCCGTTATCCCCCATTTGTATCTTATTGCACACTAATACTAAAATAATTTAAAAAACAAAAAAAGCAACCATTATATTAAAAAAATCTGCAATAATTTTTGAAAAAAAAAAAAAACAACCACCTATTTAAGTACCATTTTATTATATAATTGTCATTTTCAAATGACCTTTTTATTTTTTTGACGGTACAATAACATTTTCATAAATTTATGAAAATTATAAGACTATGAAAAATTAACAAGGGGAGAGACTTGAGGGGTATTTTATAAATAAAATGTGTCATATTTTTTTTTTTTAATTGTAGCAAAGGCAAAATAGAAAAGATCCACATAGCAATATTTGCTAAGTGTGGGGTGTGAAAAACTAAGGCTGTGTTTGGTATTTTAACAAATAAAATAAAACAAAATAAATCTCCAATAACTTTTATAAATCATTAAAATTCTCTATTACACATTTACACATTCTCACCTTTACTAATTTAAAAAATTTTCGATATTTCGCTAAAAAAAACAAAAATCTGGAAAGAGATTAACCGAATGCGTAAATTTTTTTTTATAATTATATTCTTCGAGTTGAAAATTTCAAACGAGTACCATCATCGCTATTTTATACGAATTTTTTGAATCCGTAGGAATGGATTTGAAAAATCATTCATACGGTTTTGGTGCTGTGCATCTCCAAAACAGAATATTAAGTGTTAATTTTTTGAATCCGTATAAACGGTTTTGGGGCAACCATTCCAATGGTTTGCTATTATTTATTTCAAAAAAACGCGGTTTAAAAAGAAAACACCAAATGTTAAAATTAATCTAAAACCACATTTTATCTCAATTTATCTTTTTTTTTTCTTATTTTTTACTACTCCAAACACTACTTAAATAGAACCAAATAATTTAATTGAAATTTGTTTTTTTTAATATTTTGATTTGGTTAATTTGATTTTTTATTTTATTTTAATTTTTTCTTAGACTCAAATTTTATTTTCATTTGGCATCGATTCTTGTACTTGCAAAACTGAAAATGTGAGGGATTGTGAGAGATCTGCCCGTGAGGGACTCTGCCTCTAAGAGAGTGAAGCTGGAGGTGAAGCAGAAAAGTAATGTCTTCCATCCCACATCGCCTAGGTCAAGAAAGGAAGTGGCATATATGTAATATTCGATATCAATATAGAACAACGCGTTTTAAAGTCGTGAAGGTACTGGATTCAGTGAAAACTCTAGGATTAAACGTGCTCCAGTGGGTGCAGTACTAAGATGGGTGACCTCCTATGAAGCAACTTACCAAGCCCAAAAAGCGAACAATATTGTACTATAGGTATACGGGTCGTTACAAATGGTATCAGAGTCAATACACAGCTAGAAGTGTGGGGCCCCGCGTGTAAGGGACCTACTTGTAAGAGACTTTGCCTGCGAGAGAGTGAAACAAGAGGCCAAGCGGGGACACGTGCCCTGTAAGGGGGGAGGATTGTAAGGGACTCTGCTTGTGGGAGAGTGAAGCTAGAGGTGAAGTTGAGAAGTAATACCTTCCATCCCATATCGCCGAGGTCATGGAAGGAAGTGGCATATATGTAATACTCAATATCAATATAAAATAGCATGTTTTAAAGTTGTGAGAGCACTGGATTCAGTGGGAACTCCAAGGTTAAGTGTGCTCCAGTGGGGGCTGTACCAGAATAGGTGACTTCCTGGAAAGTAACTTACCAAGCGCAAAGTGGACAATATTGTACTATAGAGTTGCGAGTCATTAGAAAAAAAAAAAAGATAAAAAAAAATCGAACTAGAAATTTATATGTGTGTATATATATTAAAATAAAAAAATTAAATTAAATATTTAAATATATAAATATAATTTCAATTAACTAGGACCTAACTGGAGTCGAAAAGAATTATTGTTTTAGTTAATTCAATTTCATATCTTGATTTTCATTTGAACAATTAAGACGGTATTTGGTTACTTTTTTATTTTCTATTTTTGTGTGTTCAAAATCTCAAAATGAGGAAACAGAAAATACTTCATTTTCTTTATTTTGAAATTTTTTTTATTTTTTTGTTAAAAACTCTCAAAACAACTTTTTTTCATTTTTTATTTTATGTGTAAACTCATTTTCTGTTTTCTAAAATAAATTTTGAAAACACAAGTAACCAAATGAGTGTTAAGTTGTTTTCCTTATTTTCGAAAATATAAAATAAAAAATGAGTTCAAAACAGAAAATGAAAAATAAAAATAAAGAAATAAATTAAATGATACCTAAATTTTTTATTTTTTATTTAAAAACTAAAATTATTTAAATAATTCAAATAAAACCAAATAATCAAATCAAACGTACGGTGCCAACGTGCGAAAAAACGATGAACATGAATTTAGCGAGAGAGAAATAATTGGCAAAACAAGTTGGGCCAAATTTTACACGCGCGATGAGGGAGTAGTACAAGTAGGTTTATTTGTATCTAAAATTATGTGATAGTAATAAATTTATAATTAATTAAAATGAAATTATGTAAATTTATTATTTTTAAGGGAGAGACACAAAATTTTTACATTATTCTTCCTTCTTTATGTAAATTTTTTTTGTTTTGTTTTTTTTGAATGATTATAAAGGGTTGGTTTGGAATCCAAAAAAAACTCAAAAAATTTCAAAAAAATTTCAAAAGTTTTTAAATTCTTTCAATCAAATTTTACTACTTATCATTTTTACATCACATCAATCTCAATTAAATTTTTTTTTTTTGGAACTTCAAATGCCTCTGTAACTTTACAGTTCATTGATTGTACCCCATTGTACCCAATTTTACTTGTATATTTTTTTTTTCTTGTCTTCACATTTTTCATATTTTTCATATGTTCGTGACAAGTGAAAGTTCTGGCCGAACCTTACCTGCACTAATCCATCAGATGATACCACTCACCTTCGATGGTGTGAAAACCGTAGACGTCAAAAAAATAATTTATATAAACATTATCATGTTTGAAAAGATTTCAATCGTGAAGTTGACTTGATTTAAAATAAAAAATTGATTTGGTTTGGTTTGATTTAATAAATAAAATATTATATTTAAAATACATATTTAATTTTAAAAATTGAATTGAATTAATTTAGAGAAATATTAAATTTGATCTTATTAATAAAAAAATATATATGATATATAAAGATAAACTTTTTCATTTATTTGGATGTTTTGAGAAAATAATGAAATATTATCAAATTTCTTTGTTTTGGGTTAGATTTTAAATAATATAAAAATTCTAAAATTTAAATTATGAAATAAAATTTAATTTAATTTCTAAAATTTTATTTTGATTTAAACATAAGAATTAATGAAAATTTTTACTAAATAAAACTAATTCCTATTAAATCAACTGTCCCAAACATATTGAAAGAGAATTTAAACATGAAAAAGGACACTGATTAATTTTTCCACGAGAGAGAGAAAAGAAGTACACCCATTTTCAAAACACGCCTTTGACCAAAAAACATAAAGAAAGGAAGAAAGTTCCAAACGCAATGCAAATCATTCCAACTAGTGATACAGTTTTACGTAAAATGGAATTCCACGATTACTATTCTAGTTACCTTAAAGGAAAGAGGGGGTATGTTGCCCCGAAGAGGATAGTCGGGTTGTGTAGGGTCGAGAGTCGTAGGGCTCGGGGCCGTATGAGATCTCGAGTTCAACTCTTTTGGGAGGTAATCTCTCCTCCATTGTGGGGGCAATCTTTAACAGTTTTTTCGGCTGAACCAATCAGTGAATGCTTGCCTAGACTAGTTTACTCCTTGTTATCCTTTACCAGTTAGAGTTATAAGGCGTGTTTTATCCGGAACGCACCCCTTACGGAGAAACGGTTGCGGGCTTTCACGTACCGGAAGAGGGGGCATGTTAGCTCTCATAACATCAACGTTAAGAGTCATTCGATTTTAATCGAACGATTCATAATAAAAATATATTTAAAAATTTTTGAATGTAAAATTTTAAATTTATTTTTATTGTTAACTGTCCAATTTTAATTAAATGACTCTGAGTCTCGATGTCGTGAGGTTAACATCTTAACTATTGGATCCACTTAAAAGATGTTCTTGCCAAGCCAAAGGTAATGATAAAAAGTACAGAATATAAATTTACATATACACTTTTTTTTTTCTTTTCTTGTTCAAGGATGTTTTGATGAATTTAATTATATGCATTTCAACTAATTCCTTTTCTGATCTAATCAAAAGTAGCTCAGTGGTCATATTTGGATTGGGGATTAAGTAAATTATCTTTTAATAGATGCCAAATTGTATAATATGTTACGTTCAAATTTGAAACTTGTCAACTTTTTCACTTGGTTACTTGTCCTTGGGGTTGGGAGTGAAGTGATTTTATACAGAGGTGACAATTCAAGTTTAGATATTTAAGCTAGTTGTGCCGTAAATAGATGGTGACACAAATAAGATTAATCCTAATATGACTCAATTAATTAAATATGTAATGGTACTATCAATTACACGATATATATAACTCGTTTAATAAATGTGTTAAATTATACAAAACACATTAAACAATTAATTAAAGGGATAGAATTACATGACAAAATATGAATTTATATGGAGTAATTAAAAATTTATATTTTATACATAATAAATGTGTTACTATAAATAATATTTAGAATTTATATTTAATTATATTTGTTAAATTAACCAACGATCAAATATAAAATAAGAGAATTAAATTTCATCTTTAAAAAAAAAAGCCCAAAAAACAAAAGGAGAGAGATATAATAAGATTATTAGTATGATATAATAAGAATATTAGTGTATAATCCCTACTTCTTAATATATTCTTAATAACTAAACGGGTTAATGTGAGTGAAACTGGTTGAGTTGTTTATAATATGATTTTTTTTCATGTCATAAGGAGTCGTGTCATAAACAAATAAAATTAATCCATTTATGTTAAATATAAACTTGTGGTAATTTCATATTGGGTTTACATTAACTAGGACCAATAATTCATGATAGATAAATCACTCATAATCTATAAACTCAAAAGTCCATTTGGATGGAATAAAATGAGAAGAAAAGGAGAAAAAAAAAAGTAAAAATTTTAAAATCTATTACTCTTTGTGAGTTTTTCTTAGAAAAGAAAAAAATGGACAGAAATAAAAATAAAAATAAGTGTTGAAATTTTAAAAGTTTCATCGTTTTAAAAGAGGGTGGAAATGAAGAGCAAAGGAAAATGAGCTAATGAAATTTTCAAAATGACATTCGCCCATCAAATAAATAATAAGAAAAAAAGAAAATTATAAACATATTCTAAGATTAAATAAATCAACAATTCTCCAACTCTTCAAAGGATTTAATAGTAAAATAACAATGTACACATTTTTTTCCTTCCATTTCTTTTCAACTCAAAAATAAAGAGAAAGAAAATTATTATCTTTTATTTCCTAAACTTGTAAACAAATAAAAATAAAATATTATCATTTTTTTCTTTTTTTTTTCTTAACTTATATATATATATATATATATTTCTCTTTCTAAACCCACAAACAAAGCCTAAGTGATGCCAAATTTTAAACATATATATTCCTTCGGAATTTTCAACTCATCTCTATCTTTTACTGGGCTACTTGTTCGGGACTGAGATTTCTGAAACTATATACAAATATAATATAAAAACGAGTAAATTACATTGCCTTCCCTTGGAGTTTGATGAAATTACACAAAGTGCCCCTGCAATTTTTAAAATTATACTTACCATCCCTATGTTATTTATTGTATTACAAATTCTTCCATAATTTGGTACAATTTTCATGTTTTTGCTCATACTTGATTGGTGATTGTTCAGAATATAGATATGTATTTTTCTTATGATTCTAAGCCATTTTAATCATCAAAATATTGATTTAAGCTTTCGAATTACATAATCAGCATTTAAAACTCTGAAATTGTGAACTTTGAGAGATACAATAAAATTTGATTTGATTATGTAATTAAACATATAAATCTTCAATTGAAACGTATTTGAGAATTCTAAAATGATTAGATTTGTCTAGTCTATTACTGTTAATTTAATATTGACAGGATTACTTGATAAAACTTTTAACAGTAAGAATTTTGCTTTTTATTTTTAATTAAATAATTAAAAGCTTTTTGATTTCATTCATATGTCGTTTCTCCATATGGGACGCTAACATCAAGAAGAATTTATAACAATTAAAATTTGAAAAAGTCAGATTAATAAGTACATAATTTAAAAAATCACATAAATATTTATTTTTATGTATTTAATTTATTCAAAAACTTTACGAATAGTCATTGTAATTTACTCTATAAATTAAAATTGCCCCCTTCAAGTTAATGTGCATTTCATTCAACTATATATGGCAAATTATAGGGAAACCCCATTGCATTACTCTCTCGTTGGAAGCCATATTGGACCATACTTCTTAACCTTGCAATATGGGGCAGAGCTCTTCTTAGGAAACAATTAATATGCAACATCACACAATATTATAATAAGCAGTCTTAGACATTTTTTAGGCGCAAAATTTTTAAAGATAATGACGTAGTAATAATATTTTTATGATTAAATTATATTTATATATCAATTTTTTTTTTGGAACGTATACTGTTTAGTGGATTAAAAAATTAGCATAAATAGATCAACCTTTGGCAAATGAGCATTTGGAAAAACATAAGTTCTGTCTTTTTATATTCAGTAACGGTAACTTGCTCATTATTAAAAGTATCAAAATTTTTAGCAACCACGGAAAAAGTTATCAAAAATTATAAAAAATTATCAAAATTGTCCAAAATTTTGGTAAACACATAGAAAAAGTTGAAATATACTAAAAGTTACTACTTGTTTTATCAAATACACAAAATATTTTATTTGTCATCTCTTGACTAAAAAATATTAAAAATTACTAATAAATGGACTTCCAAAGATACCCATTGTGTGCCTAGGGTCACATTTCCACAATTTATATATATATATATATATATACAAACGTTAAACATTAATGTACGGAACCAACATCCAAATTTAAATAGAAGAACTTTGTCCAATTCTAGTCGACCTAGCTAGTTTATGCATTCACCATTTTTCACTGCATTCAAGTAAATGACAAAATTTAAGACATCCGTGTAGCCCTATAAATCATAAATAAATAAAATTTAATTCGTAAAAATAGAATTAAAAATATTAAATTAAAAATTCTAAACAAAAATCAAAAATTTTATTTATATTTAGAATTTTAGCTAGAATTTTAGAATTGGTAAACTACCAAAAAATTCTAACCTTCTCTAACTTCTAATTTTTGCCATCAAAATTTATAAAACACAAAAAAAAAAAAAAAAATTGCCACATACAGAGAGCTTGTTTAAAGTCTCAAATTTTGGCTAAAAAATATAAAAAAAGATAAATTTTAAACTGATTGGTGTTTGGTATCTCTCTCGAAAAGTGTAAAAAAGTTGATAAAAATTAAAAAGTTAATAAAAGTTAGAAAAAATTATAGATTTTTGGAGAAAAAAATTAGTAAAAATTGAAGAAATTTTGATAAAAGTCGGAGGAAGCTATAAATTTTTGGTGTAAAAAAAGTTAAATAAACTTAAAATTTTGAAAAAGTTGAAAATACTTCACTAAATTTAAAAATCCAACCACACGTAAAATCACCAATTTTTTCAATTTTTAAATTTGTTTAACTTTTATAAATTTGTATCAAATACATAATTTTTACTAAAAAATGGGGTGATAGTACTGGAAGAAACGTTGTAAAAAAATTAATTTAAAATTTAATTTCTTAATTTATCAACTGCTCTCAATAACAGAACTAGAAATGGCAAACAAAACATCACGATGTTCATAATTAGCTTGCATGGGTCGGGTCACGTTAAAGTTGATCACGTACTGTAAGTGTGTGAGTGCTTTTTGCTGAAGACACCACCAGATTCATCAACCATCATTATTTACCTCTGACAGCGCGTGCGAATATTTTCTCCATGCAAATTCAAATCATTAACCAAAAGCCCGCCCCCTCCCTTCTTATTAATTTCAAATTATTTACTCTATTATTGTACTAGATTGCTAATCGTATACAATAAAAAAAATTTTAAATACAAATATTAACTTGATATGAAAATGGCTAGCCTATCACTTTAAAAATTAAATTTCTCAAAATGTAGCGTTAGGGTGTGTTTGGAGTAATAAAAAGTGAGATAAAATATAATTTGGAGAAACTTTTTACGTTTCGTGCATATATCTCAAACCGATTTTTTTAGAGATGAACAGTAGGACTCTCGTTCCGACGGATTGAATATCCGTTTGGACGAATTCAAAATTTTATATCAATCATGACCTCTTTATAGATTAAATTGGACTCTAAACAGTTTTTACAATCCGTTTAGACAAAAGTTAGCTGTGCAAATCTATCAAAACAGTTTTTGTAAACCCAAAAAAATAATTATAGTGGGTGTCATTCAACAATTTAGGCGTCTGTGGTGATAATGGTAAAAAGATTTTTGTTATTTAATTAATTGAATTGCAGTTATCGACATTTTTTTTAGAAGGTATTAAATTTTTTTTCTAATTTCGAAAAAATAAGAATGTATAAAAATGTAATAGAGATTTTTAAATATTTTTACCAGAGTTTAGTGCACCAAACACACCCTAATTGATGATACTACAAATATCTTACATCCGAAAAGGGATTGAATATCATGGTAACTTATAAGCACCAAACTTTTCTCTCCTTGACACGATACGTTTTAAATTTATACGTGAGAGTGCTGAGGGGAGATCACACAAGGTGGATAATATATACCAGGAGGGCACAAACAAAAATGGGTCGTCATTAGTTGGTGCCATCTGTGAAAATCAAAAGGATTATGAGCGGGGTATGAACTTACCATTCCTAATCCCTCAGTCTATGATTGGAGGCACTGATGATACCACAAATATCTCATATCGGAAACGAGTCGAACGCTCTTTTCTCCTTATTACGATACATTTTAAAACCGTGCATGAAAGTATTTATGGGAGAGTGTACAAAATAAATATCTGTCAAGAGAACTTATGATGTACAAACGAAAATGAATCATCATTAATATATAATTACGTGAATAAAGTTATCACTTTACTTTAGCTAAAAATTTTATTAGTTTATTATTGTTTTTACCTATAATTTTGTTTCTGACATTGTAACCACAGCGAATCTTATGGCCAGGGCCTCAGGTAGTTGTAATTAGTCAACCTGAATTGTCTATTTACCAAGGTTGCCCGCGTTTGAATCAAGAATTTGCAACGTGTATTGAGTTTGATTCCTTTTCTCTATATAATGTGATCATTAGAATTTTTCTTTTTTCTTTTTTTTTTTTTTTTAAACATTGGTTGCATATCTTTCGCCCTTTGGCCTTTGTTAACACTGTTAACAGTGTTAACTTAACAGGAGCAAAGGCATAAAGTATTGGATTCACAATCATATATAAAGCCGTAAAAAACTAAATATAAGATTAATTTATTAAATTACATCGGATTGTCAGTTAAAATGAAATGAATGTGGGGACGTGGGTGAAAATAATTACATTTAATAGGAATAAGTTTTTGGAGCTCCGAACGCCCATTGTCACTGAAAATGTGCCCTCGTGGTACGAGTGTACAAGCCCCACTTTTATTGTGTTATGTTTGTGTAAGTAATAATGTTGTGTTTAATTTATTAAAAATGAAAAAAAATTTTAAAAAATATCCACTTCTTAACACTTTATATAAATTACGAGTTCATAACTTATCTTATTCTCAAATGCTTTCATCACATAATATGATTTGGTATTTTGGGTCTGTTTGACCACATCAAAATTCACTAAAAATTATCAATTTTAACTAATTTTTATACTTTCTTTTAATCAAAAATTTTCACATATCATATTTATATCATATTTTTTTACTTTTATTATACTTTTTCTTTCATTTTTTGTGTACCAAACAAACAAGCCCTTTTAATTCTAAATGGTTGGGACAAGTCAACCACTGGTCACCAGTAAGTCTAACCGCCAAGATTTGGAGACAATATAAGAATAGACACAGCAGTTGAATCCCAAATTAAACTACTATACAAATCAAATAAACCATAATAATAATCAAACTTGAGATTCAAAAAAACACAAGATCAGAAGAAGCATCCAAGCTTCTGCCTCTGAATCTCAATCGCCAGCCCACCCACCCAGTTCTCTCCATAGCCGCTGCTCATTGTTTTCACCTTGAGATCTTCACCCCCCCTCGGAAGAAGCTACCTCTCACTTTCGAACACCTCCACCCCCTCTTTAAATCCCTCTTTGATTCCACTCTCTCTCTCTCTCTCTCTCTCTCTCTCTTAATCTCCACTTTCTCTCTCTAGAAGTTTGCAGGAGCTTCTGAACTATCTCAGAAAGGTGAGGAGTGAGGAGTTAATGAAAGCTTGGAAGCTTTCTTTTCAGCTCTTTAACTTAAATTAATGCTCTTTGTATTCATCAGCTTTTTAAGCATGTCTGTCTCTGCTTGGTCTGAAACACCTCAATTGCTTTTTCCAGTGCATTGATTGAGTTACTGAATTGCGATACTACTCTAAATTCTTTGTCTCAGCTACAGATTTTTGAAAAATGGAAATGTTGAATTCTTGCGATTCGAAAGTTAGAAAGCCATTGCCGAAGGCTCTGATGCTGAAGGATTATCTTCGGGATGACCTGAGTTCGTGCTCGTCCAACGGCTTCAGATCGTATTCGCGGCGGCCATGCTGCCCAACTGTTCGATTTCTACTCGAAATCGATGTCGAAAGTACCAGGGATTCAAATCACAGGAATGGACTTCTCAAGAGCAAATCCAGAAGCGCTTCGACGACGGCGATGTCGGCATTTCAGCGAGCGTCGGAGGTGGTGATCAACGCCGTCAAGCTCCTTCCATTCGCCGCCGCGAAGTCGCCGTCGTCTTATCCGAAACCGAGGAAAACAAGCAGTTCGTTTTTACCGAGGAGCCTCTCGCGGAAGCTCCAGAAACGAAGCTTCTGGAAGAGAACTGCCAAGGAGATCGATCCGCGGAAATCATTCAAATATTTTCTTGATGAGAAAGAAAAGCCGTCGGTTTTCTCTCCCTCCACCGCCACCACGACCGCCCCGACCACCGTAACCACCGCCACCGACTCGAACAGTTCAACCAGCGAAAGCAACAGTAACAATTGGTCAGACAGTGAGTTTGCTTCCGATTATTTACAGTTCTCGAGCGGTAATTCGGAGAGCTCATGTGCCAACGACGTCGTTGAAGGTAAGAACAATTTACCAGAGAATACGGTCAGCATGAGAGTAGGCGTAACAGTCGGCAAGGATTCCATTGAGGCAGCCACCACCCCTGCAGCCAACTTGAAGGTGAGAGAAAGAGAGGTATTATTGTATGTTTCGCATCTGTATTTGCTGTTGCTGAACGTCCCCGATTAAATTGTTTACTCCTCAAGATTCTATCACTACCCTTCATTACATATTCGTATATCAGAAGCGGTGTGGACAGAGAGGATTTCCCTGGAAGTAGTAAATTATATTTTAGGTATTTCTTTCACAACTGGAGGTACGGGTTTCATGAAACTCACGTGCGGGTATATCTCGGGAAGTATAGAGTACGTCTCGGAGCCAAGAAATTAAAATTCCGTCGAGGGTTCCAATGCCGGCGATCCCGCTACGTGTGTCTATTCGCGGGATCCACGGTGTTGAACACATGGAATCAGTACTTAGTTTCATGGTATACGAGATACTAAATCACTCCTCCCCTCCCATTTAAATTACAAAAACGCCCTCGTGCTTTTGTTATCCGGTCAGGTAGGTTGGCGGGTGCATTAACTGTGATAGTGGGGGTCATTCCGGGTATTTTACTAACTAAATTTGTCCCTATTTGATTATACCCATGGTTAACCTTCGGTCAAAAGTTTCTTCGTTGGGGTATGTAACTGATACCATACTTCATCATATCATTAGCCCATCATAACATCTAATATAATTATGAATAATTTATTAAGATTTCAAAATTTGATCAAAACCGTAGACAGATCTAACGGTTGCTCCCACTGTAGAGCCCCCATCTGCAACAAATTCGGTACCTACGTACCACCTGGGTGGGAATTATCTATCCTACAATTTAATCGAATTAATTAATTGCTAATCCAGAGTATTCCATTTGCACCAATCGAAGGGTATTGATTTTTGTCTAATTCCGGAATTCATTTCCTCAACAACACCCTAATCAAAGTAGCCCTCAGGTTCGTATTGGTTTGTCTAACTTGAATTAGCTTGATTTATTTAAACAGGATAAGTGGCCGGGTGAAGAGGAGAAAGAACAATATAGTCCGGTATCTGTCCTGGGTTTTCCATTCCACGATGATGAAGAGGTTTCCTCGCCATTTCAAAGCAAGCTCTGTCACGCAGAAGGTACATCTCTCTCTCTGCCTCTCTCTCTCTTTCTCTATATATATATCTATGACTAGGGGCAGTAAAGCAAACTAAATTATTCAAGAAATCCATCTTCAACTTCACTGAACCGCTAAATTTCAACGATATAATTTTATACTTGTTATAATTTTAAACTCAATTAATGTTTTTGAGTTATAAAGTAATACGCTATAAATATAGTATAAAATATTAAATTATCAGAGTTCGACTTAGGATCGACTTAATTAGAGAATTTGACTTAAAATATTAATAAACTAAACCTGAAGTATATATATATATTTTTTATCAAACTAAAATAATGGGGATAATTAAGAGAACTTATGATCTTGAAGACTTGCAGTTGATACAAAACACGTACAAACATAACCCACTTGACATTTGATCAACAGGAACGGAAAAGAAGCTCATGCATAAGATCCGTCGGTTTGAGAGCCTTGCTGATCAGCTGGAACCAGTGGACCTTGATGAAAAGCAGTTCTCCTTGTCAGAGTCCACAGATGAATCACCCGTCCAAGGCAACCTCATTCCCGACAAAGAAGAAGAAGACGAGAACGAAACAGAACGCAAAGCGAACGACTTGCTTGGGCTACTGAAAGCTACTATTATTCCGTTGAAAAGCTTCAAGGCAGACAATCTACTTTTGGACTTGTTCATAGAGACACTAAAATGTGGAAACAAATTCGAGTACGAGCTACTACTTAATGAAGCCAGAGATTGGATGAATGGACAACCCCATCAAATGTTGTTGGCGTGGGAGGTGCAGAAGAACAGGGGAGAATATGTAAGAGACATGGAGAAGAGAGGAAGGTGGGATTGGGATGAGTCGGATGAATACAAAGAGGAGGTGGCAATGGAGTTGGCGGCTGGGATTTTTGCTTCATTGGTGGATGAATTGTTGCTTGCATGATCTTAATTTCCTCTTCTTTTTCCAATCTAGGGGTTGAAGCTTTTGGTAATGAATTGAGTGAATGTGCCGATACTGTGAAGATGGGACAAACAACATGGGGTTTTGCTCCATGATGACTACAAAACCAACGGTAAAAGGAGAACTTCGCGTTCTCCAGTCTCTTTCTTGAAAAGATGGCGAAATTTTGGTATTCTAGGAGACTTCATTTCTCTTTTTTGTTGGTATTTGAGTTGATTGCGTTTGTGGTTGAATTTTTATTTATTTGTTTTTTTTTTTTTTCACTCGACTTATTTGCTCATATTTTGGTCTTCTTCTTTTCTTTTTTTTTTTTTCTTGAAAATTTTGATTCTTAAGAATGTACGAATTCTTGCTTTAAATCTGAATTGTTTTGGTTAAAAAAAAATTACTTTTTTAACTAGTGAAAAGTTCTTTTTAGAAGTTTTGTTGTTAATTATTAATTTAATAATGCTATCCATTTTTTTAATTAAAAAATTAGAATAAGAATATCAATTATGCATAAAAAAATTAAAATAAAAAGGACAAGATTTTCAAGCAAACCATCACTGAAACTGCCTGAGTTCTCTGATAAATTGTGTTTCATACGGAGTCGAATCATTACGCTTTATAGTAATTTCAAATCTATCACAATTAAACTATCCAAATCGAAAATAAAATCACTGTTTAAACTAGCAAAATGATATTTGAACAACTTTTCTCACCCAATTAGTATCAAATTTCTTAATTTCAAATATTTATAATACGCCAGGGGGAGGGGAATTGGGACCCGGGTCACGAGCAAAGGTAAAGGGATCTGAAGCCAAATTGGAAGGCCTTGACTTCCAATTTCTGTTAAGAAATAAGATTGATAGAAACTCAAATTGGAAGGCTTTGACTTCCAACCAACTATTACAAAGAAGACATTCTAGTTATCAACTTACAAAAACTTACCTTTCAAAAAAAAAAAAACTTACAAAGCCTTCCCCACATTCAGAAAAGCATCATCACTCACGCTTGCCACCCCACATTAGCAAAGCCATGCTGGTGTTTGCTAAGACACACCACCGGAGTTCAGCTCCCCGCAGATTCACCATCTAACACATATAGTGAGTGGCATTTCTTCATCTCGTTTGGGAAAAGAAGCATTTTTTTTTTTTTTGGGGTTCTAGCAAACTAGTGATAATCTAAGAGATGAGGCAGTGGGAATATGCGTACAAGACGCCCAACGGATGACTGACTCGGTCACCACGAGATCAAGTTGATCGAGCTCCCCAAGTCCTATCGTGTGGTTCCTCCTGCTGTGGATGCCCAGAAACCTAGTTCCATTCATCGCTGCCCCCCGCCAAAGCTCCGTTCTGTGCTCTGTTTCTCCTGCCTGTTGTTTGGTGGAAGGTGAAGGATCAGACCCCAACAGCTTCCCCAAGCTTGAGTCTGCATGGCCTAACAAGAAAGTAACAAGAAACACTTCACAACTCCTATTTTCATTTGAAATAGAAAAAAAATATATGTCTGTATATATATTTATCTATGTATATATACACTTTATTCCATTAGGATTTGGCAAAAAAGCACATGACCGCTCTCTAATTTTAAAATCAACACATAATCCCCTCATGATTTGGATTAAAATGCAAAATTAACTGAATTTGCTTAGTTTTAATTGGATTTGTGACTATGCGTCACAATTGATTGCAGGAAACAGATGTCTACAAATTTTGAAAGATAAAAGTATATTTTCACCATTTTATGATAAAATGAAACATTACCTAATTTTTTTAAGAGACTCAAAAGAAAATCTATAAACAAATGTCTCTATTTTTTTTTTTTTTTAACAATGTTTTATTCCACAACTATGTACATGTGAGGCACAAACCTAGTGAAATTTAACATATTTCATCAATTTTGCACTTTAATCCATTTCACAAGGAAATTGAACTAGAAGGGATCGTGTATTTTTTAGACAAACGCCAAGGGGATAGTGTAATTATCCCAAAAAAAGAAAAAAAAATGCATGAGGGTGGCTGAATGTGGTGGTACTCGAAAGTCAAAGTGGGAAAGAGTGGCTGAAAACGGTAACTATTCCCACATATACAGCCTGGAAAAGTTTATTTTCTTGCCTGTAGCAAGTCATACAGTTCCTCAACAGGGGGAACATCTCGCTTTCTTATTTTTGGGAAGTAATTTTCCCGAATAAAAGCTAACCAGTTATGCCTCAATCACCCCATATGGTTTCCTTCCCCACCTAGCAATTGTACATTATTTTTTCAGATTTTTATCAAACTGGAGCGCAAGGGGTTGATATGTAGGAACTAAATATACCTCCATTACTAATGTCAACCCGCGACATATTGGCTTTGAAACCCAATGAATCATTCCCTTGCTTGACTTCCAAGCTTGGACTGAAGAAGGTAAAGCTTGGCATTGATGAAATTGGGGATGATAACTCTTGTGTATTAGATTCATAGCAACTGCTGAAAGAAAACCCTCCAGGTACTGGGGAAGGTGTGCCACTGTCAACCAGGAAAGAAGAAAATGATGATCTGCAGGTGAATGTAGGTGAATTGCCCCATTTACCATTGACAGTGGCAGGTGATCCATCAGCGAAACTATAATCCTCACTTCTGGCATAGAAAGGACTAGAGGAAGAAATGCCACTGGCTTCCAATTGTTCACAACTATTTCTTTTGCACGTATTCGGTTCTTGAGTTGCGCGTGCACAATCCTTCATCCAAGGGTGAGCTGCCAAGTGCAGTAGCTCCCATTATCAGCAAATATTGGTGCAGACTCTATAACCAGAGTTTGAAATCTTTACAGATTTGAAAAGTACACAATCCAACATTTATTGCCACACGTAGGAATATGATTATTGGCATCATCAGTCAAATTAAGAATCTAACTGATATGACATCAACACAGGTGAATCAACATAAACTGAAAATAGGAGGGAGAGAGCTAAATTGCTTCAAGGATGATTAACCTAAAAAATAAAAAATAAAAACAATCAAAAAAATATAAAAATAAAAACAATCTTATCCAACCACCCAGCCCAATGAATAAATATAATAAAATAGAACTTTTATATACACTTATCATGACCTACTTTTGAAAAAGAAATGGATGGACAGTGATAAACACACCCATTCATTCCACAAAGCAGCTAAATACGTAATTCCTGGATCAAAATACTGAATTTTAAAACGTATGCTTATTGAGAACAAGGGTAAAACAATTAACTGCCTCACCTTCAAACTCTTAAATGTTGCCAGGATCACATTAAGCCCAGTCAATATTGACTCTTGATTTGTACTTGACAATATTTTTTTTTTGGTTTGTGCCACACATACCGGCTCCTCAACATGTATAGCGGTAAATCACGAACTCGCGTAGCGGCGGGGAATCGGACCCACACCCAAGAACTGGATACGGTTCGTCCAGCCAAGGAGGCCCGTCCTACCAACTTTTACTACGCTTTACGCCCGGGAGGCTGGCCCCAAGTTTTGCTAGAGAGGAGACTTGAACTTGAGACCTTGGGGTAGTAAGCCCCTAAGTCCCAGTCCAAGACCATCCCATCTAACCCCTTGGGGTTATGTACTTGACAATATAATAAAGTCCTTTGCCCTTCAATGGCATGAGGTCTTTAACTACTCTGGGATCCCAATTCGTAGATGGTTCAAATACTTCCTATTATGGTCTTTCAACTTTTATGAATTTTATCCTTGCTTTAACTACATGAGTTTGCTTACTAACTGGAATTTCCAGCATTTCCTACCCACAATGTCTGAACTCCCCCAGGCCCCCCACATCCATCTTTAGCTACCAACAAAAGGAGGGAGGCAGCAAACCCATACATTCACTAATCAATCAATTCATGCTTGATAATCATATTTTGATCGCATTGTCAAATTTCAATTCATGTTTGATAATCATATCTTGATCAAATTGTCAAATTTAGAATATGCTACTAGATCACCTTCAATTTTCCAAATCAATCAAAAAGGGCACGTGCAAATCAAGGCCACACAATCTGACAAATGGTCTAGTCCATTTACCGAGAGTCTAGGACCAAGAGTAGCTTCAATAAAATGCAAATAACCCAATCCATTGTATGATCATTAAGAATTTCACTAATTTCCTTAAATACATTGTAACAAACCACTTCCATTAGATTTATAAAATCAACTGCATTCCGTCACTGACTTGCGTCCACTCATAGCATCTCATGTTCAGTCTAACTTGAGTTGGTTCAAGGCCTTTGTTCCAAGGATTTGAGTTTTTTTTTTTTTTTTTTGGGGGGGGGGGGGGTTAAATGCCACCATTCTTTGTCTGTTGTCTCCCTAACCTGAAAAAACCAGTATCATTGATTGCTCATACTGTAACTAAACTCATCTAATTGATTATTGAAATTCAACAAACTTTGACCTTGAAGAATCCAACCCTTTTGAAGTTTCCATCAACTACATCCACACTATATATTGAGCTTTGGCACAAGCTGCTGCTCTGACACCTATTCATACAATCCTTGATTTTTCATAACAATTATTATCTACCACAATTTTTCTGATGAATCTAAAGGAGCAACCCTTCAATTCTCAGTTGGTAAGCACTAGACAAAGTTGCATGTGGGATCTTAATAGTTTCCCCCCAAACGCCATTTACAACCTCAAATCATAAGATATACTAATGGTAGATCAGTGCACAAAATAATTTAATTGCACTATCAAAAAAGAAGATGATTAAGTGGAGAGCCTAAGATACAGTTCTTGGGATAAAAATTTCTGATACACAAAACAACCACCTCAAACAGTGAGATTGATGGCCACATCCAGTTGCCCCTAAGAAGGCTTATAAGACGTGCACTGAAAACTGACTACTGACAACTCAAGGACAAAATCCATTACTGTTGCTACGGCATGGGCCACAAAATAATTTCAGAAAGTGAAAATAACTTTCCAGTCAACTATCACAATATGAACTTCTTAGATTCAAAGGGAGCTTTAGAATCTCATTAAGAAAGCATATGTATAAAAATTAATGTAATCAACATACCGGAAACTTGTTTGGCAGTTAGCCTCTTTGAAGGATCTACACAGAGCATTCTAGTGATAAGGTCCTTTGCAGACGCTGATATGCAATCCCATGGATCAGGTGGGAAATGCAGATCTGCAGACCTAACAGCATCAAAGATTTTTGATTTAGTCTTACCCCAAAAGGGAGGCACCCCACTTAAAAGGATATAGAGGATAACCCCAGCACTCCAAACATCAGCAGCCTGATTATAACCACCTGCCAATACCTCGGGAGCTATATAAAATGGACTGCCAACAGTTCCATGCAAATTTTGACCTGCCAATACCAAAAACCATAAGCTTAAACAGTAACGCGTGTACACAAGGTATAAAATCATTGATGCAAAATAAATGAAAGAGATAGAACATAAATCTTACCGGGTCTAATGTAGGTTGCAAGACCAAAGTCTGCCAACTTAATAGGTGAGGAGGATGATTTTGTTGCCAAGAGGATGTTCTCTGGCTTCAGATCTCTATGAACAATACCTTTTTCATGGCAATACATAACCACTTGCATCAGTTGCCTAAAAAGAACTTGAGCCTCATACTCTGGAAACCTTCCATGCTTCTCAAGCTGATGAAAAAGTTCTCCCCCTGCACAAAGCTCCATCACGAGATGCACATAATCCTCATCTCATAAACTGCTTTGAGATCCACAACATTTGGGTGCCCAGATAACCTAGTCATTATCTCAATCTCAAGTTTGACACTGCGCATATCTTCCAGTGTTGCTAATCTATCTTTGGAAATAGATTTGCAAGCTAACACCTCACCAGTTGATTTATCTGAGCATGCCCGGATTATGCCAAATTGTCCCCATCCCAGTTGCTCTCCAAGAAAATACCGATCCTTAAAATTTATGGTCTGAGTCAAGTCCAAAATTGGTTCAGTAAAGATTGTAGCTTTGTGATGGTTCCAGGGTTGATTTGGAGACTCGCCGGTGCTATCACTCTTTGCTATGCCCATGTCAAACTCTCACAGCTCCAGATACAAGTTAACACCAATCAAAACCCCATCAACATTTCACAATTGTTGCATCATGGGCTGCCACCCCTCATGCTGTTTCCAAGGCAAAAGTTTGACCTTAGAGTCTTTAGCAGAAATTGAGATCAGTTTCAAATAGAACATTCTTGAAGCATAGACTTCAAGTCAAAATCCAAAAGGAGCTTCTTCCAGAAGTAGTTAATAAGATGGTGATTCAACAAGAAACTGCAATTTTCAATCTCGCCCCAGAAATCATCTATGCCATAATCAAAATTCAGAAACTTGCTCAAATTTCAGATTATATGTACACACAGAGGTAACAAGTCTATATGCATACATACATATATATATATATATATATATGGAGAGAGAGAGAGAGAGAGAGCGGGGGGGAACCCCGGGGGGAGGAGAAAGGGTGGGAAAGCAATGAAATTTAAAAAAAAAAAGCCATTAATCCAATTTGCTTGAAGATCCAGAAGATAATTCAAACTCAATACAGAAGAGCATATGATTCAAAGCATGCTTCAATCCCAGCAGAGCACATAAAAATTCACATTCAAACTTGAAGACCCGTTTTCCCCAAACTACCCATAACTCTTCACAAAAAACTAAGGATTAAAATTGTGAAAATAAAAAAGAATCAAACTTTACAGTATAAATCAGGGGGGAAAAAAAACACATCCCGGTTAGTCGTTGCCGGTTGGATTTGTTCCAGAACTAAATAACAGTAAGGACATGAAACAAACCACATTCAATAATTAAATACACAGAAAAATTTAGAGAGCAGAGAGAGAAACAGAAACCTGTTAGGTATAGTAGAAGAACCCTGAAGAAGAAGTCCGTCGCGGCAGAGGCTTCCCAGTCCCAGAGTACAAACCAGCCATTTTTGGGTTCACACGCACAACCCAGTTCAAAAGGTGTTCTCACTCCTAACAGAACTGGAAACCGGGGCAACCGGGGTCCTGCTCTGTATAAATTGAATGATTCCAATCAAGAATCGACAAGTGTTAATCGAAGGCAATGCCAGTAAAATAGGTCACCAACCTTGTGGGTGCTGAAATTACATAAATGACCCCACATGGACCGGTGAATATAGACTATTATGGGTCATTTAACAATCCCACAACTCCTATAAATATACACTTAAAAGTCCTCGTAAGTTTTTTTAAAAATATGCTCGAAATTTCATAAATTTTATAAATATGTACACCTTAAATGTTAGATTTTTCATTAAAAAATAACAGTTGATCAATTCAATACTATAAAATTATTGTTATACATTCAGTATTAATAAAAAACACATGATAAAAAATTAAAAATAAAATTCTTCTGTTATTATTTGATACAAATAGAAAAGAAATGGAAGAAAAAAAATTATTGTAATTTGTATGATATTTATATATTTTCAGACATAATTGTTAATATAAAAATATTATAATTAAAAATATTTGCACTCTCTTATTAACTTTCTCTGCTCCATATTATTATTTTCTAATTGAGTAAATTAAAATTATTTTGAAATAAGAGAAATTAATAAAAAATTGCAAATATATGTATAATAACTAATTTACGTGTAATACAAATTTAAAATATTAATGTGTAGTATAATAATTTAAAATTACAAATAATTTTATCATCATGTATCCATTGGGGGAGTCATTGTGGGTCCATATGCTTTGTTCTGCCTACGTGGCATTGAAGCAGAGGCAGGGAAGACCTCGGGTTTTTATGATATAAATATTGCTTCAGTGGGAATTTATGTTGGTTGGCAAAGCACCAGCTGGGAATCATGTTGTGATTAGCTGTACTCATACTTGCATGATTTGTATTTGGCTTTGTATTTTAATAGAGTAAATTACACCTAGACCCCTTAAATATTAAGATAATTACACCTAATATCTTTCAACATTTGAAATTGACAAATACCTCTTATTTTGAAATGTTTGTAACCCTTAACCTCTTCCGTTAAGCTTCCGTTAACTTTACAGTTAAAATGACGACATCACTAAAAAATTAGCTCCATAATTTCACTTTTACCCTTATTTGTGGGTTAGGATTAGAGTTTTGAGGGGTGGTGGCTGAAGGTTGGGGTGCATAACTATATATTTACACTCTATGTATATATATATACTATGTATATATATATATATAAAAGCAGATCCAGCCACCATCACGGTTCTCCGCCTATGGTCGATTTCTCTCTCTCTCTCTCTCCTCTTTACCCACACAATTTTGTTGGGTTAAAATCAAACAACCTCAGAAAAACTCACAAATCCAATATATATGTAATGATATATATGGCAAACTTTGTTAAAAGCTGTAGGTAATCTTTGTTTCTCTCAAACTAATTGCAAAACACAACCGATTGATTGCTTTGGAGCACTGAAAAAGTTGCAGCCGATTGATTGCTTTGGAGCACTGGAAAAGTTGCAGCTTTCAAGGTTGCAACAAAGTTGCCTGCAACTTTGATTTGGATCCTCAGAGTAAAATCTTTCCTTGTACTCAGCAGGCAACTCAAAGAATTCCTTTACCATTGTCAATGCTTCACGCATTAATTCCTCCGACACCCCATGATTTGTCAACGAACCCACGATTTATCTTTCTTCTCTCTCTCTCTCTCTCTCTCTCTCTCTCTCTTCTCTTTACCAACAAAGTTGCAGCTTTCAAGGTAAATGCAAGGTCAATGCATTGGAGCCCCAAATTCGTGGGTTCTCTCCGGTGCCTCCAAATCCATCTATTTGCCAATGAGTCTGAGCCCTAAATTTGACGATTAATGTGTACACGGCCCTGAATAGTGTTGAAATTTCAGCTTTTTGTGAGAGATTTATAAGGTTTGTAATCTTATGCTTCAATTGGCGGCCAAACAATTCCGGCATTCAACCAACACGTTACTGACTTCATTCCGGCGCCATCTTGATTGGATTTGGCCAAAAAAAAAAAAAACATCCCAAATAGTCCCTCCTCACCTGTCCATCCTTTTCCTAATTTTTCGGCGCGTTTGCCATTCCCAGCAAACCCTTCTCTGACTGTTGTTCTGTCCACCGATGCAAAGTGGGTAGATATATATGTGTGTGTATGTATATATATATATATAAAGAGTTTATATATTTTACAGTAAAAAGAGAAAGAATGGAAGAGAATATATTTTTGTAATTAACTAATTGAGTTATGGGTAAATTTGTCTTTACAAAAAAATTTTAACGGAGTTAGGGTTCAAAGTAACAGAAAGGGATCAGGGGTTACCAACATTTCAAAATAAGGGAGTATTTGTCAATTTTAAATGTTGAAGGGTACTAAGTGTAATTACCCTAATGTTTAGGGGGTCTATCTGTAATTTACCCATTTTAATATGGACGGGCAAAGGAGTTGCAATCCTGTGGAATCCAGTCCAGTAGAATCATATGTACACCCCAACCAGTGGAGACTGGTGAGGAGGGCATATTAAGAAGAAAATGTTGATGGTCTTGATTAGAGGAAAATCAAAACACATATTTCAAAACAAATTACACTCGAGAAGCATATATGCCCCGTTAAGAGTAAAAAAAAAAAAGATAAATTGAGATAAAATATAATTTTAAGTTAATTTTGGCACTTTTTTTTAAAGTAGTAAACTGTGAAAACGGTTTGTCAAATCCGTTCTCACAGATTCAAAAAAATTCACAAAAAATTGCGACAATAGTACTCGTTTGAAAGTTTTCGACACAAAGAATATGATTGTATAAAAACTTTACACATTCGATTAACTTACTTTCATATTTTTGGTTTTTTTGCGAAATATTGAAATTAGTGATGGTGAAAAAATTAGAGGTATAGGAGTTGTTAGAGATTTATAGTAATTTTTGAAGTTTTTTAGGGATGCCAAACCGACCCATAATTACCGACTTGGGGGTAATTATAATTTAAATTTTATATTCGAATATATTAATTCATATTGTATATTTGAATACATAAAAAATAGAAGAAAATGTAAAAATTCAAATATACACCCTTATTTGAATGGGTTTAAAAATATAAGAAAACAAAAATATTAATCAATGTATTAATTTTTTAATTTAATTAATTAATTTCTTTCTTCTATCATTAACTTAAACAAGAGAGGAGTTTTAAATTTATATCTAATTCTTTTTCTCATGACAAATTATTGAGCCAAACACAGCTTAAGTGGATGTAAAAGAAGAAAATTCAACAAATATTAAATAAAATAATAAAATAATATAGAGAAAATAATTATAAAAAAATATTTTATCTAATCTGTACGAGTTAAAAACTATAAGGAAATAAAAATTATTTATCAATATATTAATTTTATAATGTTCTAACTTTCATTCATTTTTTCTTTGATTTTCTATCATAACGCAAGTAAGAGAATAAATTTTAAATCCAAATCTCTTTACTTCTTTTATGAAGAGAGGGACACAAATGAAAAAGAAAAAATGAATAATTTGAAATAAATAATAAAAATAAAGAGGAAAAAAATTAATAAAAAAATATTTGACCTTCTTAAAAAAGAAAAATCTAAAACTCCAAAATAGAAAAAAAAAACTTGCGTTTTGAGTAAGAATTTGATTAAAAAAAAAAGGGAAACAAAGATGAAGTGAAAATTAAAAGAAAAATATAGGAAAAAGTGAAAAAACATAAAATCTTAAATATATACTCTTATTTGAATAAGTTTAAAAAATTAAAATAAAATGAATTAATTAACGTATTAAAATTTTTAATTTAATTAATGTAATTCTTTATGTTTCAAAATTTTTTCTTACATTTTATATATATACCAAATAAGAGAGAGAATTTAGAATCCTTACTTTTTCTTATTTTTCCACGACAAATTCTAAATTTAGACACTGCCTAAATAAAAAAAGAAATTTTGAATCCCTATATATTTCTTTCTATCTTTTTTTTTTTTTTGTATGGAAAGAGAGGTACAAGGATACCGATGATAAAAAAATAAAATAAATATGAAATAATATAATAAAAAATTAAAGAATAATTAATAAAATAGTATTTGAGTTTAACCCAAAAAAACCAAAGCTCAAAAAAAAAAAATACTTGAAGGATAAAAAAATATAAAATAAGGGTAAAAATAAAAATATTGATAAAAATATATACATTAAAATTACATTGTGACTTATTAGAAAAAAAAAAAAAAAAAGCGCATCAACACTTGAAAGATAAAAAAATATAAAATAAAGGTAAAAATGAAAAAATTGGTCAAAAATATGCACGTTGAAATTTTGCTATATAGAATAAAAAAAAAAAAACTAAACTATAAAAAAAAAACAGCAATACTTAAAAGGACAAAAAAATAAAACAAGGAAAAACAAAAAAATTGGTAAAAATATATATGTTGAATGTACACCACGGACGGTTTACTATTTCAAAATATTCAACAGTACTTGAATGACAAAAAAAAATAAGTATAAAATAAAAAAATTGATAAAAATATGTACGCTGAAAATATATTATGCCTTATTATATAGAATATAAATAGATATATTGAAAATTGAATAGAAATAAGAAAAAAATATAATTTTGAAAAAAGAAAATAGAAATAAAAACAGAAAAAAAATTGTAACTCTCAAAAAAGAATTGAAAAAAGGCACACACAAAGGTAAAATGATAGTAACCTTAAATATGAAGACGACCAAAATAAAAAAGAAAATTATCAAAGAAGGCTTTATTGTTACTCTTAAAAAATTAAAAAATTAAAAAATACAGAAAAATAAAGAGACTAAATAGTAATAAACAAAAAACAATATAAGAAAAAAGAGGCTCAAAAAGTCAATGAAAGCCAAAGGGTATCTCTACTCAAAAAAAAAAAAAGGAAAACAAAAACAAAAACAAAAAGCAAATTAGTAATAAACAAAAAAACTGGAGGGGCATAACCCGAAAAAAAGACACGTAATTGACGTTGAAAGGCTGCGAGTTATTCATAGATAAGATATATTAGTTCTTTTCTTGTTTCATTGGCTAGGTACGGTGGATAAGTGAAAGAAATTGTGTAACCTATTATCCTATTTTTGGAACATTGGATGCCGGCTACCAGGTAAAAGGGATTGAAGAGGAAGGCGGGCTCTGGCTGACAAAGAAGGATTTGCAATAGGAAAAGACAAGTAGAAAAAAATAAAATTATTAATTTGTATTATTTTGCAACGTTTCTTCGTGTGAGTTTTTTTTTTCAAAGTTCTATTAATTGCTTTCTCGTTTTTCTATCTTAATCAAAAAAAATATTTTTTTCACTTTATTTTATTTTTTTATCAATTGATTTCGTTTTCTTTTTCTCCTCTATAATAAATGGGGATTGAAATGACTGCGTAGTCTAATATTTATAGTTCGTTCTTAGGTCAGTTCAGTTAAATGTAATGGTTTATCTTTCACAATTAAAATAATTATTTTCTAAATGTAACCTTAAAATTAATTAAAGATAACTATTCATTTGACTTACATTTTTTAAATAATTTTCTAATGGTGTATTTGGTTTGTTAAAAATTATTAAAATATTTTGAAAAACTCTAAAAATATTTAAAAGTTATTTACTTTTTATCTAATTACACGAATTATGAATTCACAAATTATCTCATTTTATCTCACTTTTTTGTCTCTCCAAACGCATCATAAATATAATAACTTGAACTTATATTCCCTCTATAACTATTTTCTAAATGCAATAACCTAGACTTATATTTCATTTACTTAACATTTATGACACTCGTCTTTAGCCATTTTATGAGTTCAATTATCAATTATTTTGGATTGAGGTTGAGTTTGAGATGAGTCAGGCTGATTTAGTACTTGGTCTAAAACTTAATTAATTTTTATCAAATGTCCCTCTGTTATACAAACTACTGTTTACTTTCCATGCACATAAAATGTCTTGTTCTAGGTTGTGCACGTAAATTTCAATTCTTGTTCTAAGTTGAGCGTGTGCATTGAACGTTGATTCTCGGGTACACGGGTTAACCTAGAGCTTATTGTACGCATGTCATTGCCTTTCTTGTGCGCATGTTCTCACCTAACTTTGTACTTCGATGTTAATTTTTATTTTTTTAGACTTTCTAACGTGTTGTTATTGTATTCCGGAAACTGCCTAATCTTCTCACCATTTCCCTCACTAAGCTTTACCCTTTTTATTATCTTACTAAGCTTTACCCTTTTTCTTCACAAAGCTTCATTATTTAGTCTCTGAACTCGTAACTACACACACGATATTTTTATTATTCGAATAAAAGTGTAAAATTGATAAAATTATTAAATTAAAATTTTGATTTGTGTAATGTGTCATGTAGACTTAAATGTTATTATTCAAAAGATATTATGGAGAAAAGTATAAATAAATTATTTATGAATTTTATTTTGCCATTTAATAAAAATAATAAAACTATACTTTTATTCATTTATTTAAAAAAAAAAACCTATTTTTTCTGACCAATGTTGTCATGTGAATCACAAATGCAATAAAATTTTACTAATTTTGTGAATTTCATATTTCAATCCAAATCGCGAAGGAATTATGTATTAATTTTTAAAGTAAAGAGGTCAAGTAATTTTTTATCATCGTTAAATGAGTTATGCCACAACTCAATCACTAGAATTTTATGGAAATCTAGACTCCTCACCTTAACAAAAATTAGCGATTGGACCCCAATATTTATTTTCAAAACTTTTATACATATAAGTGAGGTAAAGAAATGCAAATCAAACACACCCCAAATAGTACTAACAAAAAAATATAAGAAAAAAGAGGCGCAAAAAGTCAATGAAGGCCAAAGGGTATCTCGACTCAAAAAAGGGGAGGTCGCCAAAAAAAAAAAAAACAAAAACAAAAACAAAAAGCAAATTAAGTAATAAACAAAAAAACTATAGGGGCATAACCGGAAAAAAAGACACAAAATGGACGTTGAAAGGCTGGGAGTTGTTCCCGCTTATTGCATAGATTAGATATACTAGTTCTTTTCTTGTTTTATTGGCTAGGTACGATGGATCAGTGGAAGAATTTATGTAACCTATTATCCTATGTTTGGAACATTGGATGCCAGCTACCAGCTAAAAGGGGTTAAAGAACAAGGCAGGCTCTGGTTGACAAAGAAGGATTTGTAACAGGAAAAGACAAGCAGAAAAAAATAAAATTATTTATTTGTATTATTTTGCAACGTTTCTCCATGTGAACTTTTTTTTTCCCCCAAAAGTTCTATTAATTATTTTCTCGTTTTTTAACTTAATCAAAAAATATTTTTTTCACTTTTTTTTTTTATTTTTTTATCAATTCATTCCATTTTCTTTTTCTCCTTTATAATAAACGGGGATTTAAGGGTTAGCAATGAGAAAATACAATGCAGAGTTTAGTATGTGTATTTCGTTCTTAAATCAGTTCAGTTAAATTTAATGGTTTATCTTTCACACTTAAAATAACTACTTTCTAAATGTAACTTTAAAATTAATTAAGATAACTATTCACTTGACTTACATTATTTTAAATAATTTTTTAAATATAAAAACTCGAACTTATATTCCCTCTATAACTATTTTCGAAATGCAATAACCTGGACTTATATTTCATTTACTTTAACATTTATGACGTTGGTCTTTAGTCATTTTATGAGTTCAATCATCAATTATTTTGGATTAGGGTTGAGTTTGAGATGAGATAGACTGATTTAGTATGATATTTAATTACTTTTTGCCAAATGTCTCTCTGTTGCACGAACTATTGTCTGCTTTCCGTGCGCACAGAATGTCTTGTTCTAGGACGTGCACATAAATTTCAATTCTTGCTCTAAGTTGGGCGTGTGCGTAGAATGTTGATTCTTGTGTGCACAGGTTGACCTGGAGCTTATCGTATGCATATGTAAAAACTCAAAATTTTTAACTTTTTTATTTTGAATTTATAATATTTAAAATTCTGATATTTTGGATCGCCATTTATATTTTATGTAGATGATCTTGTGTTAATTTATTTTTATGTTATATGTATTAATGTGTGCATAAGAATGTATGTAATTATATTAATAACTCATCAGTAGGGAGGGGAGACATTGATCTTTATTTATTAATTTGTGGGGAGGCTAAGAGTTGGCAGGTTGTATGGGAGTTAGAGAAAAAATTAAGGAGGTTTTATGATTGCATGCATCTGAGTAAGAGAAAGATGGGGTTTTTTACTTAGTGCATAAATACCTCATTTTCACATTTACACCATCAGTTTCATTATCTCTCATGTATACTCTTTACACCTCTTTCATCTTTTGTTGTTTTATTTTCTTTCTTCTTTCTTCTCTCTTCTTCCTTTCTGTGTGAGAAAATAATAATAAAATAAAGTAGAGAGAGTTGTGCCTACTATTTTATTCATTGGAAGAAACGGCGAAAGTGATCGTAGAGGAAGTTTGGAATGAAATCGACGGAAACTGTTTGTAGGGCCAACTTGAGTTGGTATTTTATTTAGAGTATTATATACTTTGTCGACGTATATAATTCAAGGTAGGTGAGATTGTGTTGATTTGATATTTTTTTTATCATGTCATGTATATATATATATTTGCAAGAGATGAAAAACTTGTTCTATGATTTGATTCTTGATTATGTAAAATTCTGGAACGTTCACACTGAAACGAGAACACTATTTTCTCATAAAAATCATACTTAGAGATTGATTTAATTCTTGAAACTTTTATATGTTAAATTAGACATATAGATGAGTTTCCTATAAAAATTTCATAATTTTTGGAATTGAAATGAATTTATAAAAAAAAAGTCAAACTTGACTGTTGGTTAGGGATTTCCATGTTAGGATCAACACATTATTTTTATATGAAATTCATGCTTAGAGGTCGAACTAATTTTCTATATTTTTATATATGGGAGTACATATCCAAATTAATATTTAGTACAAATTTCATATTTTTTTGAGTTAAAATGATTTTTATAAAAATCGTGAAACTTGATTGTTTGTTTTAAATTACTGTACTAATAGGAGTTTGATTTTTGGTATAAAAGTAATACCTAGGGCTTAAATTTATTTCTAAAAATTTTATATATGAAACTAGACATGTTAGAGATTCTACAGTAATTTTTTTTAATTTTTTGAGTACAAATCTATTTTATAAAAATATTGAAAGTTGGTTGTTTGGTTTACATTGCTATTTGACAATAGTCAGATTTTTGGTATAAAAGGTATAAATAAAAGTTGATATAATTTTTGAAATTTTTATATGTTAAACTAGATATATGAATGACCTTTCTGTAAAAATTTAAAAATTTTTGGATTGAAAATGGATTTTATAAAAAATCGTGAAAATAAGTTGTTCTATATGGTTCTAACAGAAATACCCATTTAGTATTTTTAAAATCTGTATTATATGACTTTATGAATAAATTTTAAATCTTATTTTTTATGAAACTGGACTTAATTATAAGTGTTTTAGGCTTTTGAATTAATATAAAATATTTCATTTTCTATTTTTTATGAATTATTAAAATTTATATCTTGAATCCCTCATTGTCATGACATGCTTGATATAAAATTTTATTTACCAATTCATTGTCATGACATGCTTGATATAAAATTTTATTTACCAAGTTAGCTGCATATATATTCCTGAATATGGTTGCATGATATTTATTTGATGAATCTTGTATGAGAATATTTTTATGGAAGGGCAACATGAAACTTAAGTCCGAAACACATTCACACTTCATAAAACTTATAAAGTAAAGAGAAGAACACAAAAAAATCAAATTAGGAAGAACTTTTGTGTATATTGTGCTGTTAATTAAAGGAATTACTTGAGATTTTATTTTTGAGTTATTGGGGGTCATTAAGAGTACTAGAAAGAGTGAGTTCTAAATCCCAATGGTTGAAAGCCCAAAACCTACGCAGGGTGGTTAACACAACCAGTAAGCTAAAAATCTACGAAATGTATATACGACTTATTCTAGCATATATTTAATACCGGGATTGCGGGACCAATTTGCCTACTAAGGCAAATGAGTACATTTGGGACTGCGGGACCAATTGTACCCCATGACTGAGGTTTGGGGATGTGATGAGTACATTTGGGACTGCGGGACCAATTATACCTCATGATTGAGGTATGAAGATGTGATGAGTATATCTAGGACTGTGGGACTAGTTGTACCCCACGGCTTAGGCCTGTGAATTTATTTTGGGTTTAGTTTTGAGGCTACAGACTAAACTTGCAGAGTACCTGACTCATAGTATGATATTGACGTGTAGTGATGTGATATGATTTATTTTTGTAGCATGAGACTGTGGGATTATGGCTAAGTAACTATATAATTTGAATGTAATGATTAAATATGGATATTTTAAAAATTATAAGATTTTAAATTCTTTTCTTATTAATTAGTGTTAATAGTTTTGTATGATTAAGAAATTATATTTTATAAACACTCTTTGAGCAGACGTGGAATTTAGTGCTCACCCCTTACTATAGTTGGTAATGCAGGGGTTAATACTCGTGATGGATTAGTGGGTTAGCTAGCCGTCATAGATTGTTATACCTGTATGATTTATTTTATTTTGCATTCCAACATTTAAATTATAATGTAATGGAGTATTTATTTGGGCCCATATTTGTGGCATAATTTTGTAACCCATTTTTAGGGCATTTTAAAGGTATTTTGAATATTCAAGAAATTGAATAATACTTAATATAATTAGCTTCCGCTTTGATATGGTATATTTTTCATGTTTTGATATTTATTTTTGAGTTTTGTTTCCACGTCCCAGGTCATGGATTTCGGGGCGTGACAGCGTATCATTGCCTTTGTGAGCATGTTTTCACCTAGTTTTATACTCCAATGTCAATTTTTCTTTTTTGGACTTTCCAGTGTGTTGTTATTGTATCCCTGAAACTACTTCGTCTCCTCACCTTTTCCCTCACTAAGCTTTACCATTCATATAACCTTACTAAGCTTTACTCTTTTTTCTTCGCTAAGCTTTATCATTTAGCTCCTAAACTCGTAACTATATGCATGATTTTCCATTAATTTAGAAGTTAACACATAATATCTTTACCATTTGAATTAAAGTGTATAATTGATAAAATTGTTAAATTAAAATTTTGAGTTGTGTAATGTGTCATGTAGACTTAAATGTTATTATTCAAAAGATATTATGGATAAAATTATAAATAAATTTGTTTATGAATTTATTTTGGTAATTTTGTTTATGAAATTTATTTTGCCTTCTGATAAAATAATAAAAATATACTTTTATTTATTTATTTTCATAAAAAAACTTTTTTTTCTAACAAATGTTGTTATGTGAATCACAAATGCAATAAAATTTAGCTGATTTTGTGAATTTCGTATTTCAATCCAAATCGCAAAGGAATTATGTATTAATTTTTAAAGTGAAAGGGCCAAATAATTTTTTGTCACCGTAAAATAAGTTATACCACAACTTAATCACTAGAATTTTATGAAAATCTAGACTCCTCACTTTAACAAAAATTAGCAATTGGACTACAATATTTAATTTCAAAACTTTGATACATTTAAGTGAGGTAAAGAAATGCAAAATTGATCAATGGTACCAAAATTAGGTTTAGGAGATTTATTTAGACAAAGAAATTTGAGCCACAAAATTGTATATCTAACTTCCTACCTACCCACCAAATCAATGAATTAATTTCCAAACAAATATCTGATTGGGAATTAAAATCAGCAGAGTCCAACCAATTTGATAGATGCCCCTCCAAAAAAAATCCCTTTTATATTTTTATTTTCTTAAATGAAATATTCCCTTAAATAAGGAATATGATAAACTCACCTAAAACTCTCGCACTTGAGTGTCAGTTTAAAGGAGAAGATCCAAAAGTCGATGATACAACTTCTTATAAACTAAAGTAAAACAAATCAAAAATCTGAGACAACTAACGTTTGGCTTTATTCTTGCAATTTTATCTCTCTCTCTCTCTCTCTCTCTCTTGTTTTTTTCTTTTTTTTTTTCCTCAGTTCTTGAGGAGGTAATATTTTGTGTGGTTGCTTACCAAGAAGAGACAGACTTTTGGCTTGCTCACTCTTTGACCTATGCACAATGAGTCAGCATTTGAAAGCACCTTTGGATCTTTAACATAAAAATATATAGCCCCCTATCCATAAAAAAAGCCTACTTCTCTTTGAACTTTTTACATTTCAAAATTTATTATTTATTATTAAAAAATAAATCATAAGAAATTAAAAAAAAATACATTTAGCATAACCCCACAAATTAAGCAGTATAACTTAAAATCAAAAGATGACGTATGTTGGTGTGTTGTCGACTACTACAACGAATTCTCCATGAGGTATTGTTAGCATTGAATCGCCCAATTATTCAAGCCAAGTGTTGGCGGGAGTTGAAGCAAAAACTTGCTATTGTTAATATCTCCGGCACCCTTCAAGTTTTATGTAAAATTTTTTATTGATTTTTTTACTTTATTTGTTTTATATGATGTGATGAGGTAAAAACTTACACCCTGCACTTTTTTTCAAAGCCAAAACAATTACCATTACAGAGTTTGGAAGAACTCTTAAAATTTGAATCCATGTCTAACTCCCAACAAAACAAAGGTTTCATACTAAAATTATAAGCAACTAGAAAGAAAATACAACAATAAATGGAAATGACAAAAATGTATAGAAAATGAAAAGGGAGAGAGGAGAGGGTTGAAAGCCCCCCGGTCCCGAACTACGTACACGTCCTCTTCCGTTCAGCCTCCTTCCCACCCTTTTGGGCTTTATCTTCAATCATGGCTCAATTATGCCTCATTTTTGGTCAGGTTTGAACTGGATTTTTGGACCTGTTTTGGACAGCTTTGGGCTACCCCTGGTTATACCCCGCGTAGTGTGGCCCCAAAAAGAAAAAAAATTTAAGTTAATGTATTTTTTTTTTTTCAAATTTAACTCACCGTAAATTTTTGTAACTTAATCCAACTTTGCCTTTAAATCCTTTGTTTAACTTAAATTTTTATATTCTAATCTACTCTATCTTTAAACTCTTTGTTCAATTCAGACGAACCCTAACTAAATCCTGAATTAACTCCTGGTTTTAGGCAATTTTGGAATTGGGAGGCTGATTGAGGAATGGAGCTGAAAATTCTGGGCAGGTTTGAGCTGAAAGTTTGAGCAGATTTGGAGCCTCTTCTTCGACAAATTTTGAAAATGTTCTTGGGCCACTTGCTAGCTACTTCATATAGCTTTTTTTTTTTTTTTTTTTGAAAGGTACTTCATATAACCTTAAGCTTACTTAGGATAAAAGAACTAAATGAAATAGTCATTCTCACTATTATTTCATTTTATTCATTAAACAAAATAACAATTTAAATAAGTGTATATAGCAAACTAATAGAATAAAAAGAGTAAGAATAATGGAGGCGTTTGGTAGCACAATTTTTAATATTTTTTAGTAATTTTTGGGTAAAAGTTGTTAGTTGTAATTTTTAGTGTGTTTGCTGAAGTAAGTTATAATTTTTAGTAATTTTTTACAACTTTTGGGTGTTTGGTTAAATTTTTGGCAATATTTAATAATTTTTAGCAACTTTTGAATTTTTGGTAAAATTTTTAGTAGCTTTTATGTGTTTGGTAAAATTTTTAGTAACTTTTGAGTAGAATTAATTACTCTAGCAGAGTAAAAAAATAACAAAAATTTAGATTTTATCAAATGCTCACTTTGTAACTTTTGGTAAATTTTTACACATTTTTATACCGCCAAAGGGACCAATATTTATCTGTCAAAATATATGAGCAGTTGACATGATAACACTGCTTCTATACATACTCGAGCAATTAATGAGAATAGTGAAGTTGTTTTATATATGGTTTGTCATCAATATTTGCCAAGATAAACAGGGAGGTATATTTCACAATAATATATATTGCTGGGGTCCTAAATGCTAAAAAATAAATTAGATTTCTGGGGTTGGCATAAAATAAGATCTAAATATATATATACATAAAAATTATAATACCTTGAATTTTACATCCTTTAATGTTCATTCCCTATAATAATAAACGTGCAACTTCAGATTATATATATATATATATATATATACGTATATATTTGTTTAATTTTATTCTGACTAATATTTCAACTAATCTTGTTAGATTTGCAAGTGATAGGTTTTTGTCAATTCTTCAAAAAATATATATACATATATATATATATATATATATATATATATAACATCTATGAACCACCAATAATCTCTCATATTTTTAATAAAAATAATATTTAATGTTCAAATTTTAAAAAAAAATAAGAAAAGCCTTTTTAAATACCTAAAAAATAGTTTTGGACTTGTTTTTAACCGTCGTGAATGCCTTGTTAATATAAAAATAATATTTAATATTCAAGCAGTAAAATAAGGGGTAAAAATATTTGAAATATCAAAAAGGAAAAAATAAAAAAATAATTAAATAAAACATCCAAAAAAATTAAATCAAAAAAAGAAGGTGTCTGCCACCAACATGAGTAAATGTATTTTTTGTTTAAAGGCATATGTCACGGTGATAAAATATTTCAAATTTTTTTGTAATTTTTACTTTCACAAATTATTCTCAGTTTTTAACTTTCAAAACAAATTATTTTTAAAAGTTTTAAAAATTATAAAAATATAGAAAATATATTTTTTAAGTTTTTATTTTCAAATTTACTACCACTTATAACCGTCAACTACTATTACCCACTGGTCACCCTTAACATTCAGCGACTGCCTCCTATAACTGCCGCTATCCCAGTCACTGCCAAATATTTATAAAAATACATTAAATATAATTTAATTAATAAATAATTTTATCAATACTTAATTTAATGTATTCAATTATATATTAGATTTATTAATTAACTAAATTATAATAATTATAGTTGAATTTAATTAGTAAATTTAATAAATTAAGGATGCGTTTGGCGTAATGAAAAAAATGAAAAATTTTAAAAATTTCTAAAAATTTTTTACTTTTTATCTCATTACACGAATTATAAATGTACAAATTATCTCAAATTATTTCACTTTATCTTATTTTTTGTCACTCTAAATGCCTAATAAAAGTAAATTACACTCACATCTCTTAAATATTAAGCTAATTATATGTACCTCTTATCATCATTTAAATCTTATGCTTACCACCCCCATACCTATTGTTTGTCGCGCATAAATCCACCCCTTAATTTTGTGTGTAACGTCGTCAATGCGTCATATTAAAAAGACAAAATTGCCCTTTCAGATAACAAACCTAATGCCTAAACAGTGCCCTTCTGTCGCCGGCGGGCTAAACCCCCTGTTGCGAAGCAGCCGTGGCGCCGTCACTGCCCAAACTCCCCCTCCCCCCTCTCTCTCCACACCCAAATTTTCCGCCTCCTCTCGCTGTTCGTTGATCAGTTGGTTGTAGGGTTTTTGAGGGCTGGACTCTTCCGCTTCCAATCGATTCCATCTTCTTCGAATCAAAAGAACAACCTCCTTCAATCGACGATTCAAGTACCATTTCGACGACGAGCCCCTCTTCTATGAATACAGGTACCAGCCATCAACGATTCTCTCCCGATATCTAAAATATCTATTCACGCTTCTAGTGATAGGAGCCTTGCCAACAAATTAGAGGTAAGAATAATCTACTCCATTTTTTCGTTCTTATCCCATTCTACTTCTCTTTATTGAGCGTGTGTGTTTCTTTTTTTGTGAACAGAGGAACACGTCGGCGACAAAGAAAGATTCTTTAACAATCTCTCTCTCTCTCTCTCTCTCTCTCTCTCTCTATAAACACGTGTATGTTGTGCTTTCTCTCTCTATATGTACAAATAAGAATTTCCGTGGCTCTAAACAGATCTGATTCTTCAACAGCCATTGATTTCACACATCAACTCGCTTCTTCTTCTTCTTCTTCTTCTTCTTCTTTTCCCTGCATAATCGTTCTCTGAGTTTCTTGCAGAAAAGTTTCCCATACCCAGCAGTGTCTCTGCATGTCGTATAAGGGTTGTAGAAATTAAATAATCATATTTTTCTATTTTTTCATTTTTACGGGCCATGATCTGCTCCAGGATAGGTAGCAAAGCTGCAGATTTGGTTTCATCGTCTGGGTTGATTTGCTCGCGAGATTAGCTTTGCCGTTTTCCATTTCATTTCAATTTTCTTAAAAATTTTCTTGTTTGAAACAAAGGAAAATAAAGAAATGGAGAGACATAGGCAGCAAGGACCTCGCTATCACTATGGTGTCACAAGTGAGTTTTTTTTTTTTTTTTTCTCCCCTTCAATAATTTACCCAAAAATGCTGGATATTCAAGAAAAATGGGTTCTTTTTTTGTGGTGTTGACATCTTATATAAATATATACTGCAGATTGAAGAGAAATTTTGTAGCTTTGTTGGGATGATATTTTGTGGGTGTGTTTTGGAATTTTTTTTTTTTTTTGGAGATAATTTTTTTAGGTTTTGGGTTTATTTTAGGTTTCATTCGCCGGCGGCGGATGGCTGGGGATAGTTGGGATCGGCGGAGTACGGGAAGGGAAAGGACATTTGAGGGCAAAATTGGTATAAAAAATAATTTTATGACTGATATCATCTTGTTCCGTTAAAATTCTAACGGCAGTTAAATGGATCAGTTTATGTGCGGCGAACGTTAGAAAATAGAAAAGATGAGTATAAAGTTCAAATCATTAGGGAAGTCTTTATAATTAATTTAATACTTACGGTAAAAAATTGTAATATATTTATTTTATATAACTCCGAACAAACTGTTTGGTGAAAGTAATAAATTGTTCTGCACAAAATTGAGTCAGTGGGCATTATTAGTAAGTAATGATTCCACCTTATTAAAATTCAGAGTTCAATATCTTAAAAAAAATCGATATTTAGAATTCGATTAATCAAATGACAAAAATTTTTTCGTCATTCTTAAAATGGACTCTTAAACTATCAAATGATACTTATTTTGACTATTTTTTGTGGTATTTTTAAAACCATTTCAACGGATTGTAGAAATTGTTCCGACAGAATTGCGCGGTCAACTTTCGTCCAAATTATTTCTACAATCCGTTTGGACGGATTGTAATGTAAAGAAGTCATGACTGCCTAAAATTTTGAATCTGTCTAAACAGAATTTTAATCGTCGAAATGAAATTTTACTATTCATCTCTAAAAAATACTGTTTGAGCGGTATGTACCAAACACAAAAAATTTTTCTAAACTACATTTTATTTCATTTTTTCTTACTTTTTAGTGTGTCAAACGAACTCTAATTTTTATTTATTTTTTACAATAATTAAATTATTTTTTATATTTTTAATTTTTCAAATTATAAAAGATAAATATGTCAAAATAAAAAAATAAAAGCTATATATAAGCTAAAAGTTACTTTTCTCTCTTACAAAATACAAAAAAAATTAACATCCTAGTAGCCAACTAAAAAATTAGTATAATCAAAACTTAATTCGTTTCTTTCCAAACCAACACGGTTTTATTGGATTCAAGTACGGCACAATTATTGAAAAAATATTTAAATATAACATGACATAAATATGTTAGTTTAAAATTAATATAATCTTACATAAATTTAACTTAATTATAAAATAAATAAAATTTTAACATATTTATTACATTTTAATATATTTAAATATAAATATAAATAAACACAATGATAAATCAAATTACACGGCATATCAACTTAAAAAAAAAAAAAAAGAAAAGTCTTTGTTTCCACGTATTGCACTCTCATGTCTCTAGCTCCTAAATCATTTGGGAACCTTCCCATCATTGGCAGAGTCTTGATCTGAAACTACCTATATTATATTATTAATTAAAAAAAAGAAAGAAAAAGGAGTGGTAGTGGAGCCAAATATTTGATAAAATCAATATTTTTGTGAATTCATATTTGACATGACAAAATTTGTAAAATAACATAAATTCAAATTCAAAAAGATAGTTTATTTTTTATCCAACTATTTTTGAAATCCTAGAAGATTGTTTTACCACTCAATTTTGTGACTTCAATTTTAATAAACTCCTCAAATATGATGATATTTAAAATTATTTCTATTCACAATTGATACAACATATATTATTAGCCTTCTAAGTGTTTCTTCTTCAATCAAATCATATGTAAGCAAACAATTAATCCCTTACTTTTAATTTTATTTTTATATTTTTATTTTGGTCTTTAACCATATTATTTCTCACTTTATTTTATTTTATTTTATATAAAGCACACACTCTCATTTTTCATTTTATTTTTGTATTATTATTTTGATCTTCCTTTAAATGGATTATTTCTCACATTAGTTCATAGAACTGAATTTTTACACATCACGCGTATAATTTAAAATATTCCAAGCATTTATGATATTTCCTTTAAGTTTTTGTCATCATATTTTGAGAAAGAAAAAAGGAATACTTAATTTATTTTGGGTATGTAAGAGTTTATCTTGATTTGGTAATGGTAGCTGAAACTACCAGCTATCAACTTTTTATCTTTTTTTTTTTTTTTAAATGATCAAAGTTACACTCTTACATTTTATACTTGTTTTAAATATTGAATGATAAAAATGTCAAATTAACAAGAAGTTAAAAAGTTAGTTTTTTTTTTTTTTTTCTAAACACAAAAAAAAAACTAATTTTTTAATAGTTACCTAGTAATTAATAGCTGCTAATTAAAAAAAAGTTAACTTTTTTACTTCTCAAATCAAATTTTATTTTGTTTGGAGTTTATATAAACGGATTTGTTTTTATGGGAAAAAAATACTTTAAATATGCATGAACTTAGTTAGATTTTTAATAGGTAGATATAACAGAATTTGAGCTTAGAGGAAGAAAAAGGGAGATAAAAATAGAGTCTACAAGGAAAGAGGGGGGGGGGAGAAAATGAGAAAGAAGACGAGGATTAGAAATTTTACATAACAAGAACTGTAGGTAAGTATATATGTATTAGAAATGGAATAAATTTTGTTTATTGCCACACTCCTTTGCCTCGTGGGTTGCTAGTTCGTGGAAAAAATTTACAGTTAGGGCTCGTGGGGTCCAAGCAAATCAATATATACTATTTTTCTTTGGCAGGTAGACGTGATATCTGATTTAAATGCTGTCCAAGCTGAGTGGAAAGCCAATTTTTTCCTTTCCTTCCTCAGAAAATTTTATATATATATATATATATATGTATATTTATTTTCTAAGATGTGCAGACTGCCCGCTAGAGATACCTTAATTAGTCCAAAAAATATATTACTCCACATCCTAGCAGAGAAATGGCAAATACAGTACTTCTTTGTCAACTTCTTTTTTCACATTATTTTTTTTTTCATTAAAAGTATTGTATAATTAAAAAAATTAACAAAGTAGTGCAAATATCTCCACTCGCTCTAATACATATATACATATAACAAGAGGTGATAACAGAAATATCTTTTCCGCTCACATTTGGTTGCAAAGCCAACTAAGAGAGTGTTTAGAATTTGAAAAAAAAAAAAATAGTATAAAAGTGGTGTTTGGATGACTAATTTTTACAAAAAAATTGATTAAAAATAAATTTTTTTATATTTTTTTAGTAAACCAAACACTTTCAAATTTGTAAAAGTTATAATATTGTACAATAAGTAAAATATTTAAATTTTACAAAAATTTATTTATTTTTTTTTATAGAGCATCAAAAACACCTTTTTTTGAAGTGTTGAGCGAAAGAAGTAAATTGTTCTCCGCAAAACTATTATTAGTAAATAATAATTTTTTGATGAGTGCAGAACTCTTCGTGTCTTCAAAACCGGTGGAGTAGAACATTTGTGGAGAAATGATGCGTTAGGAGGTTGTGGTTTGAGTTAAGTTGTACACTCTATTTAGAAAATATATACATGTATATATATATATTCAAAATTGGTTTATATGCCTCAAATGTAAATATTTAATTTGCATTGTTTTTATTTAATAATTCTAATTTTTTTTTTTGGGATTGATCTGATAAAATGCAGAAATTTTTGCGAATTGTCACGTTTATTGTCCTCTAATTCCTGAGTTTGCCGAAAATTTTTAGATTTTTTATTTTCAAAAGGTCCAAAATTATCCTATGATAAAAGATAAATATGTCAAATAAACAAAAAAGAAAATATAAACATTTAATTTTTTGTTAAAAAAACCAATTTTTTAATTAATAACTAAAAAAATTTTAATTTATTCTTTTCAAACAAAACGTTAATTGACTTTATTTATTTATTTAATTTTTTTATCAATAACAACAGATAACCCATTTAAAAATTATACAAATCACGCTGGAATTTCTAGGTGCAATTTTACAGATCAGGTGCTATTTATTGCTAATGCCATTTATTTGATGTCTGGTCATAAAAAGTCTCAAGTTCCAATACTCGACACAAAAGTTCAATATTTGCCATAAAATTCTCGTAGTTTCATCTATAACTCACTTAGATGATAAGACAGTGACATCCAATGCCCCCCGATACCATTTTTGTTGGCAGTCTGGCGGAGCAACTTGCCTGTGCAGATGAATTAAAAAAAATTAATATTTAGATAATTAATTTTTTTTTAACATTTAAAAATTAAATTTATTTTTCTTATTTCGTATTATTATTAATATTAATTTTCTTTCATTAAATCAACGGTTAAAAAGAAAACAATAGATACTTAATTAAAAATACGTCCATTTAAATTAATACACTATTTCAATAAAATATAGAGATAAGGGAAAAATAATGCTATAGCATAGATGCCTTTGAGTGATAAAAATTGATAAAAATGATTGTTAGTAAGAAGTTAATTTTTTTTAAACTTTATTAATTTTTAGTAAAATTTACAATTTCAACCAATGAGCTAACTCAATTCTTTGCTACCAAAGTTGGTAAAAATCGCCATTTTCTTCTAAATACATTGCTTCTTGGATTTGTATTCAGATTCCCAGAATCCCAGCCCAGACGGTATGATATTACAGTAATGGTCCCCGGGTGAGCAGTGTACCAAAACGAATCTCATCCTAGAGTCTCATTCTCGAATTTTGATAATAATTAACATTTTTATAAATTTAAAATTTAATTAATAAATATAAATTTAATAACCCACTCCAACTACAATGAACAAATTAAAATACTTATATTATTATTAATTCGATTGGGTATCAGTGCTTTAGTGAACAACACAGACTTTATCAACCCAAAAGGAAAACTTCTTCTTGTAGTAAGAAAACAAAATTGCATCTCACAATCAAAATTAATTATTCACAAATAAAAACAAAAGCATTAAATTTACTAGGCAGCTAGCAAAGCAAAGATGCAACCCAAGCAAACCGATCAAGTGTCTGTTTGGATGCCAAATATCTTTAAAAATTTTAAACTTTCTTCAACTTTTTCAATACAAAAAATCTCTAATTTTTTTTTCTACTTTCTCAAATTTTCTTTAATTTTCTTACACTTTTCAAAAAATACACTAAGAGTCCGTTTGGTAAAACTGTCAATTTTCAGTTTTTATGTTCAGTTTTTGTGTTCAATTTTTCAGTTTTTGTATTCAGTTGTTAATTTTTTGTTTTCATTTATATAGTAGAAAAAGAAAACAAAAACTAGAAAAAGAAAACAAAAACTTGAAAACATGTTTGGTAACGATAATTGTTAGTTTTAGCAGTTACAGTTGTTAGTTAATTAAATTCAATAAATTTAATTATTTTAACTATATTAATCATTAAAATAATTTAATTCCATAAAAATAAAATATATTAAACATAATTTATTATATTTACTTTTAAAAATAATTTAATAGAATATATTTTCTGTTAATTAAAGTAATTAATTTAATTTAATTACTTAAATTAACTTGATTTAATTAATTAATTATATTAATTAAATTTAATTATTTTTATTATATTATTTTTTTTAAAATAATTTGATTCAATAAAAATAAAATAACTTGAGGGGGGTTGGGAAAATATGAGGTAGGAGTATGGTCTTACTGTGTATTGCAGCTGTAGGATAACAATCCTTTTGTAACGAGCTTCTATTGAGAACTAGTTAGATGGTTAATTATAGTTGTTTCTCTCCAATTAAGTTTAGTCGAAAGTACACTTGCTCAATCAGTGAAAATCAATCAGTTTCATTTTCTCTTCATTCCCTTCCAAAAGAGTGGCCCTCTGTCTAGTCTTCGAGATTTCGGGTCCAACTCTTTCAAGTTTTTAAAAATTTTGTTTTTCCATCCGTGACAGAAGCAAGATTTCAACTCGAGGTCGCGACAATAGATGTCAAATGGTTCAGGTATATATATCTATATATGTTACTGCATGTATATTGGTGATTAGTTTGTTTTCATCAAGTCACTGCATTCAGCAGTCATTTTTGGCCATGGCCCTTCATCAAACGCCTTGCGAGCAGCAGCCACTGCTTGGTTGATTTCTTCTGAATCTCCTTCAGAAACATGAGCAATCACCTCCCCTGTTCTTGGGTCCAAAGTTGGAATTGTTTTCCCCGATCACGGAGGATGATTGGTTACATATTTGTTATTAAAAAATGGTGAAAAAAACACAAATATGTTGATATGATATGATATGAATGAGCACTAAAAGCTGAACAAATACTGATATGATATGTTTTTTCTTGCATTATTTGTTCAAGGATGGGTCATTGAAGAGGAAGTCTTCAATTGAGTCAATTAGATAAACAAACTATTCAGTTCTGCCCAAATGGAGTTTGAATGATAAATTTAGAATCTATGGCATCAACTTTGCAGATGCAGGCGTGAGAAGGACAGTGTTTTCTTTGGTGTCACTGCAAGAGATAGAGAACACTTGGAAATCGAATACAAAAATATGAAAGGTTTAGAATAAGGGTTTGTCTAATTGGAGCTCTCCGATTGAACCCCAACCCACAGATTGAGAGAGAGGGAGAGAGAGAGAGATGTTAGTTTAGCTGTAGGTATAAGTGCATATATGACTTGGAAATCGAATACCAAAATATGAAAGGTTTAGAATAAGGGTTTGTCTAATTTGAGCTTTCCGATTGAACCCACAACCCACAGATTGAGAGAAAGAGAGAGAGAGAGATATGTTAGTTTAGCCGTAGGTATAAGTGCGCATATATGTGTTTTGCTTGCATTTTTGTTTTTGACTTTTGTATTTTTATCCAATTTAATTTTATCCCTCACAGAGTTTTGCTTACATTTTTTATTTTTGAGTTTTAGTAAAATATGTTTTCCCTTTTTAAGTTTTATAAAGATTTTTCATAATGAAACGAAATAAAATTTTTATTTTACTCGAGCAATTCCCACTAAGAGGGAGGCAAGCCAAAAAGTACTCTCTGAGGGAAATTTTCTCACCGTTGAATTGTAGTTTTAAATTTAATATTGTATTTTTAGGGTTGAAGGGATAATAAATGATGGATGTGATATACTTTTTAATGTGCTCTCTCTTAAACTTACTGATGTTATCCTTTTTTTTTTTTTAATTTTGGAATTTTCAAAATTTTCAGCTCCACTATTACACTCCTTGGCCTCCAAGCATTCCTCCCAATTGCAGACTATCTAATTACTTTCAGGTTTGTCATAATTTCTCTCACTATTTTAATATTATGAACTTATTAATTTTATAATAATTTTTTATTTTGTTCCATATGCACTAATTTTAATCTTAATTTCTTTATCGTGTTAGTATCATCAATATGATATGACAACCTATTAAGTTTTCCCTTCGACCTATTTGATTTAATTTTAGATAGTTAGCCCTTAGCTGAATCATTATTATATTACTGTCAGTTTCTTTGTGGATTGACCTATCATTATTTTACTGTTTGGTGGAACTAGGTCTACGCGTTGTAATAGAATTGATATTTTTTTAAATAACTGTTGTTATAAAATTCGTGAATTAGGAAATATTGTATTTTAAGGGAACAACTCAAATATTTTCATGACCTTGATTACATTGATTATGCAGTTGATCATTTCAGAGGAAGCATGAAAAACAAAAATAGTATTATTAATTTCTTTTAGACTATGTTTAGAACATTAATTTGTGGAGATAAAGAAAAACAAAGGAAAATAAAATTATTTGCATATGATCGTTCTTTATTATTAATAAGCAAAAAATTAATTTTTTGTTAGTATCTATTAATTTTGCTTTTCATTTTTCAAATCATATCAAAAAATCAAATAAATTTAAGATTTTCATTTTTTTTTGGCATTATTTGTGGCTGATACTTTCCATTTCAATTCCTACCTGCTAGCAAATGGGGACATCTCTCCATTTAGCATTCAATGCTCTCTACCACTGACCGGTAGCAACTAAAGAAAAAGTGGAGGTCCAGCGAACAAAGCAAAGAGAGATAAAATAGACCAGGACCGATGACCCACAGCACTACATGCTTGCTGGTTGAGCCATCTTATGCACACCACTGTAGAACCAATGATTAGGCCTTGATTTTTCCTATTCGTTTTGTTGGCCATACACATCTTAGTAGGTGAGCTTTGGGATGAGTTACCGTAAAGGGCTGTCCTTTGTCTTTCAAAATTGTGTCCTACTAGGTGGAAGAAATTTGGAAACATCCATTAGTCTAATAATTAATCCTCCCAGACCCCAATTATCCAATGGGTTTAACATTGCATGCCTTGTGGTTATCCCGGTAAAGGAACACTACAGGTCCATAGCTAATTTAGTTGGTTAGAATTAACGAGATAAAATTCGTGTTCATATTTATTTGTGTACATATACGTATACATAACTATAATTTTACTAGCAACTTGAATTGGTTGCTGAAGTTGTCTAAAGTTATGCTACGTGGACTTGTGATACAAGTTAGTTTCTTCCATGAGCTTGTAATTTAGGCTCAGTATTCCTTTGTTCGCAACTTTGCCAACCCCAAGTACCAAAATTAGAATTTAAGCTTGTAAGTAAATGTTTTGGTGTATTTATATTGAAAAATTACTTAGAGAATCTTCTCATGTTTGTTATATGCTCCATGACAATAAAAAAAAGTGGAAGATTAATAGTGCAGCCGGTGAAATCAAACATATAGTCCTTTAGATGAATACATATACTTATAAATACCTACCCATTCATTTTAGAAGAAAAAAGAATTAAATGAAATCATAAATTTGGGAGAGTTTTCTTTCTTCTCTTAATTGGTTTTGTTTAACTTTGTACCATAGGTACTTCTGCATGCATGTCTTTTTCACTCTTTTGCTTGAACTTTTCCGAGAATAATAGTGCTGGGAAGAAAAAAATACAATGGAGATTTGATTCTCATCTACTTCTTTTGCTTCTTTTCATCCCCGCGGGTTTCACTGTCTTAATATTCTCAGAGTACACTTGAAAAAAATGTCATGCTAGAACCTTTCAACTCTTGTTTCTGGTGCCATTTTATCGTCATATTGCTATTATTGAACTTGCTTCTCTCTCTCATCTCTCCCCACAATTGTGTGTGTATATAACACTATATTGCTTGATATGTCCTGAAATACTTGTTAATTTGATTTGAAAATTTTTGTAATCTAATTGTGCTCCCTACTTGAATTGTCTTTTATCCCTTTTTAAGATAATTTTCATACTTCGCTATCTTAGGACTTGAAAATACTACTCGTTTGGAAATTAGAATACGACACTTGTTTCATCATCCTTAATGCACATATTAGGTCTTTAACTGTGTTTGTTCTTAAATGATTGAGCACAAGTTTTTAAGAACCAATTTTGTTATTCTTGTGATGAGGGAATTTAGATCGACGTACGAATCCATTTGTCCTTGTTCTAAAAAGAAATAGGAAGCAGAACTAGATTTCTTCCTGAAAAAGTATTTACTTTTTGAATGGACCTCTCAATTGTCACCGCCGGGCCTCTCTCGCTACCATGGTAGCACCTAGTGTGGTCAGCACTAATCGTGTTCGGGCAACGAAGCTTACACTCATTCACATTGGTTTTTAAATCGAATCGATATTGATATACCGATTCGATCCGAGCTCTCTTATTGAATTGCTCATTCAATGAGCATTCTCAATATTATGCCTTTAAGAGGACTTGAACAACAATTGGGCCAACAAAACTACTTGTTACAAATAACATCTTCTTGTTGTATCAAAACATATAAATGTTGACTAATCTAGCTAATATTGAACTTGGTAAAATGAAATGGTTGAATAATTGAAAAATGAAATTATTCAGGAATACACACTGCTCACAGCTAATCCTCTTTATTTAATCAAATTCCCAAGCAGACGAATTAGAAGGTAAGGTGCCAAGGTCAAGGCTAAGCTTAGTCGAATTCTTCCCCTAGGTGAACTACCTTTTGCTTTCGAGAAGACAGTGAAAGCAGAAGACTAACTTGAGGATGTCACGTGGAAGCTTTCCTAAATCCATTTTTCGAAGCCGAGATCAAAACGATTTAGTTAAGTAAAGATATACCACCAAACCTGAGCCTTCCCAAATTCAACAGATTCCACTATAGCAACTCAACTCTTCAGATCAGGAATTGTCTTTCTTATCTATTTTATTTCACGCCTTATAGAAAATGAAAGAAGATAAGCAAGAAATCAAAGAAGAGAAAACACTTTTCAAGATAGGAATCGGTATCTAATGAATTTAACGATTCCAATATAAATGAAAGAAAAAGGAAACGATGTCACAATGAGATCTTAATCTCAAAACAAAGGGGGGATATGGCGAAATTGGTAGACGCACTTAATCCATTTGTGTTCAAATGTTGAGTACAATTTTGATCATGCATTTTCGAATGGGATAGAACCAATCACTTTTTAGTGTAAAGCTGGAAGATTTTATCTAGGTAGTGTGCAAGATGCACGAATTAATTAATTATTAAGTTATCAGGATGCTCGTTTAAACGTTCAAAGAATGGATAAGAGTTGAATTAATTTGCTAGATAGGTTATCGCGCCAATATATAGAGGGGATTGACCAGTTCATTACTTACACATATATGCTAGAAAGTGAAACAATAATTGACCGTGTAGAAGGTGTGTGAATTGGTATAGTTTATCATGGGGCGAGGTGCGAAATCATTTGACGCTGCATGAATTTTAAAAGGATAACAAGAATTGGATAAGGCATGGGGAGTCTTGTCCAAGTTAAAACATATTAATTCCTTTTTATTCTGTGTCAGTGACTCCTAACCCAAGTTACAATAGAACAACAACATTGTTACTTCAAGTGCACCATTTGCAAGTGTAACAATTAAACTTAATTAAGAAAAACATCAGAAACCCATCAAAGACCTAAACAAAGCCCTTCAATAAAATTACAGTCCAATTTGATCGCATCAGTAGCATTATAATTTCTCTCCTAGTGAGATATTTTCTATTATTTCTTTCTTCCAGCAGAAAGTATTGAAACATAGTAAAAAATTTCCCAAATAAGGTGTCTGCTTAATGCAGTCACAATTACCTAGCTAGCATCTAGTAGCAAAAATTCATGCGTGCACACGTAATTTTCCAATGAAGTTGTCTGCATAATACAACCATCTAATTTTTTAATGCATGCTTATGAAGTGATTACTTTGTTAGCATTTCTAATTCCATCTATAAAATCATGTAACGATTACTTTGCTAGCTAGAGCTAGATGCAATCAGCAAATTCTTTTGCTGCAATGTTTCTTTCATTAGTAGTAGTGTTAAATGGTTTGTGGAAATATCAGAAGCACATGAGCTGTTTTCCTTATAGTTTTATTTTTAATTCAATAGATATTTCATTAGTAGTAGTGTTAGATCAGCATATATAAGAGATAGAAATTAGAAATATCAACTAAAAGGAGTTAAAATACTTATAAGATTAACAGTAGCTAAAGATCCATTTGAAAAAATAATAGCTGCAATGACCTTTTCAGAACGAGGGGGTCAAATATTTATAGTTTAAATTTTTAATGATGATATATAAATTATCTATAATAACTCCAATAATGAAAGGGCATAGGCTTTTTTTTGAAAGGTGAAAAGGGCGTAGCCTCCATTCTCCCTTTATAATTGTTTCCTTGGTTCTCTTGAGATGGTTCTAGCTAGCTTATGCGTCTCTTTGTAAGTATATTGAGGTAAAAAGTAGAATTTAAGAGAGGATCCATAACATTCTTTGGGGAAAGAAATGAAAATTTCGAAATCTAAAAACATTCACACTCCTTTGGAAAGTTGATTAAATTACATAACCTAATTCACAAAACATAAGTTAGAAATCAAGTTAGTTAATTAGTTTAAAGTTAGACAAATTAGAAAAATAAATTAATTTTATTCACTTGCATGCATTAGAAAACTTTTAGACTTATTCAAGAATCATGTAAGACACTTATTTTGGTCATATCCTTGATTGAGTGGTGGAACAAGGCAATATTTTTTTGTTTTTGTTTTGTTTTTGAATTGTATTGGACTTATTAATATTGTATGTTAAATAATACTTTGTAATTTTATTAATATAATTCAAAACTTTGTTGTTAGCTTGTTCTTTTGGTGTTTATGATTTTAATAATAGCATTGAATTTTATAAAATTTGCAGTATTTTTATAGGAATATACAAATATATAATAGAAAATAAAAAAATTGTAAAAAAAAAAAAAAAAACAATAGCTACTGCCCCAAGGTTTTAGCATCTGTTTACAAGGTTTTAGCGACTGTTTAAAGTAGTTGCTAAAAGTCAATGGGATAAAATAATTTTTCACAAAATTTTGACAATCAATGGTTGCTAATAATTATAGTGACGACGTATTGGTGGCCAATCGTTGGTAGTCGCAAAGAGGTTGCAAAAGAGTATTAGTGACCGCTAGAAGGTCTTTATTGACAACTTCTAATAGTCACTCTGTCTTGTTTTAGCCCAGCACAACGGCTGCAAGGGCGCAAGGAAGAGCAAATCAGGGAGGGAGAGAGAAGGGGGGAGGTAGACTGCTAGCAATGAAAGAGGTGACTGACGGTGGCAAAAGAAGAATGAGGGCGGTGGAGATGATTGGCAACAACGAGCAATAAAAGCGAGGAGGATGTTCATTAGGCAAAGTAAGGGATACAGCAGCTGGGTTTGTACTAAAATGGAAAGTATACCTTTAGCGAGGAAAGGTTTATTCGCCAAAAGCTTCTGAGACAATATTCCTTTTAGAAGTGTGTATCGATCGGTTTGGTTCGGATTTATATTTAACTTAGAACTAAATCAATTTTTTTTGATCCCTAAAATTTGGACGTCAAACCAAACTGATTTTGAATCCGAACCAAATCAAACTGGGCTGAAAATATTAGGTTGGTTTGGTTTGGTTTTTGGTTCAGGCCCATTCACGTTGGGTCGGGTTAGATCCATTTTTTATTTAGACCAATTCAGTTCAAATTTTAAGATTATATAAATATCTATATATTATAATGTTATTGGTTTTATAATATTAAATAACATGTATATATTATACATTAAATTTTTTTAGGTTAGTTTAGGTTAGATTATTATCAGTTTAGGTTCAAGTTGGGGTTGGGGTTGGGGTTGGGGTTGGGGTTGGGTACCTACTAACTCGAGAACTGAATTGAAAATATTAGTTTGCTAATTTTTTAACCCAAAATTGAGCTGAAAATGGTGAAGACTTGAATCAAATTGATCGGATTGTTTCGATTTTTGGATTGTTTGATTTTTTGTGCATCCCTAATTACTTCCTTGCGTAAAGTAATTTTATTTTGGTGCCATTGCAAAATATAACATTCCACAATGTCGAATCCATAAACAAGGGAAGTTAAAAATCTAGTTAAGTATGTCAACTAACAAGGAACAATTTATTACGAAAGAATTTTAGACTTTTAGTGAGGAATTCAGTGTTTCCTCATAAAGATATCAATGGGGCGGGTACGAAGCATATCATTTCTCCGTCCTGGTTTAGTAATATCTTTTCCTCTTTCCATCCTTGTCCTTGTCTACATTCTTGCTTCAAAGATGAAAAATTTTTTTATACCTATCCTTGTTAGTTAAGATATTTTTCGTTCTCATCTCTGTTTAATCGTCAATCATAATAACAAGGATAAGGTATATTTAAATATATGATAAGTATTAAAAATATTGTGTATATTAAATATATATATATACATACATATATTAAGTAAATATTAAAATAAAAATATATAAATTTATAAATAAATATTTAAATAGGTACGAGATGGGATAGACTATCACACTTGCCAACATCCCTCTTATCAGTGTATTCATACCTTTCTTGAACAGGGTGGGTAAAACGACGGGTACGAGTAATTTTAGCATCTTTATTTCCTCGCACAATATCATCTCTTAGCAAGGAAAACAGCTTCTTCGCTAAATATTTACTTGCCTATAAGGCTTTTTCTTGAAGTGACAATATATCATTTTTTATTTTTTTCTTTTCTTTTTTATTAACATTATTATTTAGAATTTTTTTTTGTTAGTATATTAATTATCATTGACAATTTATTTATTTATTTAAAATTAGGTATCCATGATTATGGTTTTGGCAATACTGTGCCACATTGATCTAGTGGCATCACATACACCTGATGAATTTATGAATCCTGTTAAAGAGTCATGGTTATCAAGCACAATACAATGCTGCAGAGACTATTCGAGCCCGTCAGCACTTTCGAGGATTTCAACTGTAGTTTTTTGGATTGTACTAGTTATTTTAGTTTTGGTAGTATGTTGTATTATATGTATACATATTAGAGCAGTTAGACCAGGACTAGATCTAGTTGCAGCTCCGCAGGGTCTCGATCTACATGAGATCGAGTTGTTTCCCCTGATAGGAGCTCCACAGGGCCTCGATCCACATGAGATCGAGTTGTTGCCCTTGATAGGATTTCCTATTGATATAGAGCTGGGGCATGAGGCCAATGAGTGTTACATATGCCTAGAGGAGTTCATGCAGGGTGATATTATTCGGATGCTCCCAGCTTGCAGGCATGTTTATCATGCCCATTGTATTGACCTTTGGATTTCTACAAACTCACATTGTCCAATTTGTCGATATAGCTATAGGACATGACGATCTTGATGTATCAAATGAAATCTAAATGTTTTCAAGAAAATATTTTATATTGAAACAAATGAAATCTAAATGTTTTTCATAAATTTTAGTAGTTTTGCACACCTTATAAATGGGGAACACTAATTTTTCTTTTTTGCTCAATCATTAATGTAGTAAAATAAATAAATATTTTATAAATTTATAAATAATTCGTGTAAACTAATCACTATCTCTATTAGAGAGAAACATCTTTATTAAATGTGGAACACTAAATTTTCTTTTTTGCTCAATCATTAATAAAGTCAAATAAATAAATATTTTAAAATTCATAAATAATTCGTGTAAACTAATCACTATTTCTTTGTTAGAGAGAAAAATCTTTATATAATGGTTGATTATATTGTCTTTAGTTTTTGAATTTCTATATTTTTGTTTACTTTTATTATTCGTGTGATAATATTATTATTCTAATTTGAAATATTCAATAACAAATCATAAATCAAACTAAACCAAACCAAGCATTTTTTCACTAGGTGGGCCTTCAATAACAAATCATAAATATAAAAATTAAAAATTAAAAAAAATAAAAATTTTAATAAAAAATATTTTTTATCTTTTATATTATTAATTGTTTTTGGAAAAAAAAAAACTCATTATTAATCAAGCTTTAAACTTCTACTAGAATTTTGGTGGCCCTACATTAATTGAGTTGCATCCATGGATGTAAATATAACAAAAATTAAATAAAATTACAAAATATTGTTAATCACGTAAAACTGTAGGATGTAGTATGAAAGATATATTTTTGTTGATAATTTTTTAAATCTGTAAATAAAAGAAAAAAAAGTCAAGTAAATAAAGATGTTATTAAAGGGGCCTAAATGTAGATGTAATTAATTATATGCTTTCGTTCAGAAAACATTTTGTAATGCCAATAATGCCCCTATATATGACATCTTGATGAAACTAGCCCTCCGTTATATGACGCGATCACCGAAGTACCCTTTCATTACAATATTATAACTATCTATAATCAATTTTCTTACTTAATGGCCTGAGGGAAAATAAAAAAATAAAAATGGAGGGTAAATAATTTGGGTTTTGTCTGTGAAGGATTGTGATTAGCGTCCGGTATAGTGGGTTTGGGTCGGACTTAATTTTATTTTATTGCTCGTCTAAACGGCAAGGCTTAAAAATTTTACCCACTTAAATCATTTATTTTTTGTTATAAAGATGTGACATATTGTTCGGATAAAAATAATTTAAAAATTATAAAAATAAATCGTTTAGTACTAAAATAAAATTTTGATAAAATTTGATGTAAAAAAATTAAATTTTTGAAAGAAAATATATAATAATATATAAATACACACACTAGAGCCAATTTGTTCAATCTTAACTCGGACCTTGATGAAAATTTTTTAAATTTTTATAAGAAAATATAAATATAATAATATATAAAAAATTAAATTTCATTATTCTGTTTACCGAATTGTGATTTTTTTTTTCTTTTGCTATTAATAATTTCTCAGCAAGCTATTTACAATTTCAAAAGATTTGTAAAGAAAATTAAAAATAAAAAAATCCATGTAAAGCTTAAAAGAAATAATTAGTTGAAAATTCAACTTTTTTTTTTTTAAAGAAAAGTCAGTCTTTTATATGAAATAAGTACTAGTAAATTTTTCTCTTTTAAGAAGTCTGTTATAATTTATTTTTTTTTATGAATATAGATTGCATGTTTAAAAATAATGAAAAATAAAAAATAAAAATATTTTAGTGAAAAATAGTTTAAAATGTAAAAAAAAAAAAAAAAAATCAAAATAAGAGCCTGTTTGGAAAAATCCAAAAAACGCCAACTTTTTCCAATTTCAACTTTTTCTAATTTATTTTATTTTATTTTATTTTATTTTCTCTAACTCTCTTTACCAAAATTTACCAAATACGAAAAAAAAATACTACAAAAAACATCCGTCTCCATTTTGCTTTATCTTTCTACGGCTCTTCTTTAAAAATTTTTATCCAACACACAACTTCAATCGAAGGTAACTAATGGCAACACCAAGACCAAAATTATACAAAGTTGAAATTTTTTGCCAACCAAATGCACTATAAAGATGAACTATTAGTTGCCGAAGTAGGCCTATTTTCAAATCATTGATCATATAATATTAGGATTGTCATTTTTTTTCCCCTGAGCTAACTTCAAGACCTAATAACTATTTCAATGTAGGAAAATTTGTACATTGATCTCTCCTTGTGCTGAGACATAGATTGGCAAAGCAATCCATAAAAATAGTGGAACACTGGAAACATATTAAGGCTGTCATTTGAGAAGTCTAATCTTCTCTGTTATATAGTTTTGATGGGATATTTATTTTGATATTTTTAATATTGTTCAAATTTAATTTTCTCTGTCAAAACGTGCCTACACTTTATTTAAATTTAATCTATTTATACCAGTTGTGATGTAAGGTTTGATGTGCTCCAAAAAAAAAAAAAATATATATATATATATATAACCTTTGTAAATGTAGTATTGCAAGGATGTTGTCACAAATAAACATACCAATTCATCACTAAATAGGCCTAGCGGTTTCTAATTAGACTTGATATGCATGCCAAGACTGAATTTTTGTAGAATTGAAATTTCTTTTTTTGGGGGGGGGGGACTTTTATATATGCATCCCAAGCAATGCCCAATTAATGCATATCTTCCAATGCATCCATTTAATCAGGAGAAGACTGCATGAAATTTTAAGGAAAGGCAATCACTTTAGTTTTCATAATGAAATCATTACCTGAAATTTATATATACAATAACATAAAACAAATACTAGCTAAGCATAATAGTGAGATTTTAAAATTTATGAAAAGAAAGATATCTCCTTTCTCTTTTTTATAAAATTAAATGTTTATTAGATAGCAAAAAAGTCTTTTTTTCAGGAAAGGAAAAGACCTTTTTAAATTTTATACAAATTTTAACGTTGACATATATAGTCATTTTTTCAATTAATTTAATGGTTGAATTTCAAAACATTCTGTAGACGAATATATTATATTGGTAAAGGATCTCCTTTATTAATAACTACAACTAGGCATATGATGGTGATTTTTTATTAATTTTTATTTTTATTAAAATAAAATTTTAATAAATTAGCAAAAAACGACTCAAATAATAAATAATTAGTATTTAATGTTATTTAAGTAAATTATAACTAATTAAGAAGTATTTAAAGAAAATAAAAAAAAAATTAAAAATAGTGAATTGTTGAAGAGTATTTAACAAATAAAAAAATGTAAATAGATAAAATTATTTAATTATATAATAATTATAAAAAAATTACTTTTCAACACCATTAAAATTGTTGATAGTTGTAAGGAATTTAAGGAATTCGGTCAATTAAGATCCCATCATCATCGGTTGTGGTTGAAATGGTGTAGCACACGTGTTGCCCACATTCTTATTCAAATACCCCAAAAAAAAAAAAAGAAATATAAAAATTTATATTTTTATTTAAATAGATTAAAAATACAATTAAATAAAAAATATTCATCAATATATTAATTTTTTAATTTAATTAAATAACTTAATTTATCAAATTATATGCTTCTTTCGTGAAGATCAAATAAGAGAATAAATTTTAAAATTTTTAGGTTTCTTGATAAATTTTTAATCCAAATACAATTTTACCCTTCTCAATATTAGTAAAAAAGGAATAGTTACCCCCATCTAAGAAGTCATAATGGCTTCAAAAAATAATATACACTTTCGATTCTCAATCTATCATTTGTTTTGTACTCCTACACATATAAATTAAATTTTAAATATATTAAAAAATATCAAAAAAAATATGCTTAAAATTAATCAAAAAAATTAAATTTTAAATCTAAGTTCACGATTTTGACATAACTTATATATAATCCGCCCAATAATAACTAATTAATAAATGAATATAACTCGGTTTTAATTTGTTATAACCCAACCCAAACTTGTCCAACCCCCTCTCTCGCCCCAACCCCCCCACCCCCAAAACCCTAATTTGCCAGTTTTATGTTTAACGTTTGAACCAAATTACCCAGATGACAAACCAAGGTTTGGTTAAATACCAAAATCGAGTAACAAAATTTGAATAAAATAATAAATAAAAAATTACCGAGCATAAAATAAATAAATACACCAGAGACAATACAAAAACATGCACTGGAAAATACATAAATCGTTGTCAATATAAAATACATTTTTCTTTTGATAGGTGAAATAGCCAATATAAAATACATACATTATAAAACCTTGAGTTATCACATTTTTCATCAATTGCAAAATTATTTCTTAATATTTTTTTTTTTTTTTGGGTTTTCAACTATACCAACTTGACAATTTACAACGGAAATGCAGATGTAGGAAATTATCACTAAAATCCACGTTACTTTTTTACTGATAAAAAGTAATTAAAGAAGCATAGAATAAATACTAAACCCAATTTCTCAAATAAAATATTAAACATACGCCAACATAATTATAAATTTAGAACGACAAGGTTGGTATTCGACCACAATATAATTTAGGGTCCCCCGGGGCCCCCATAAAACATTAGATGTCCAAATATGTCCCCAACGTAGCCTTCATCCACGGCAGCATACTTTGATTTATTGTCCACAAACACTTCTATTTCACCAGGCCCGGGGCCGTACCAAGTCTCGTCTTCTGGATCTTTGCGTTGAATCTGCCTGAAGAAAGCATCTTCATTGGTATTTCCTGAAACTTTAGAGCCAGACCCCATGGGGGGTTTAAATGTGCCCTCTGGACTGAATGTCTCTCCTCCCCATTCTGCCAGACTTGCCAAGTTTTGTAGTCCCGCTGTACTAAATATTGTTTTTGGCCAAAATCCAATCTTGGTGTCATTTATCCCGAGTAGAAGCCACCAGTCTCCACTTTTTGGGTCCTATATATATATATTAAAATCAAAATTTTAACACTTTGTTTTTGTAATTAGAAGCCCCCTTAGCTGGAGGGGTGTTTGGCGTGAACCTCTCCACTAATTTATTAATTTAAAAAAACAGTACAAGAAGGAAGGAGATTTAAACGTGTCCTTTAACAAAAGTAAAGGAAAGTAATAAATAAAAGAAGTATAAGTGTGGTGATTTTTTTTTTAACACTTGAATGAACTAAATTTTTAATCAGTTAGCAACCGTCTTCCTCAATAATTATTTTATCCTTGTACTTTCACTGGTAATTGTTTAACTTTCAGACACAAAACAATCAATGAAGAAGGAAATTATCATTGATTAAAAATTAAAATTTTTAATTATTAAAAAATATTTAGAACCTAAATTTTTGAATAAAACTTGAGCAAAATGAAATTTGGTAAAAAAAAAAAAAAAAAACAGAAGGAAAAACACAAAGAAAATTTACACTTTCTTTACTACTACAATTACTTCCTGTCATTTTAATAGAAAATTTTCACTTCAGCTCCTGAAACTTACTCAAAATTCACTTGTAATCCATTTGATAAATATGTCAGTTTTTATATATGTTTAGTTTTTAATTTTGATTTTTAATTTTCATTCTTATAGTAGAAAAAAAAAAAAAAAAAAAAAAAAACCTAAAAGTGCATTTCAAGGGTAGATTCAGGATTTAGGGTTTGCTTGAGTTGAACAAGGGTTTAAAACAAAGTGCGCTAAGTTGCCATTTTTTTTTTTTTTTTCAAGGTTAGGCTACTTGGGTTACAACCCAGAGAAGCCCAAAGGTGCATTTGCCCTTAGTGCATTTAGTAATAAAAGTTATTAGTTGATAATTATAGTATTGGGAGAGTGGCTAGCGATAATGTGTGACAATGGGTGACAGTGGCTAGTTGGTGGTGGTTGGCTAGCTGTGGTTAGAGGAAGGTAATAGTTAGCAGCAGTCAATGGCAATAGTGATTAGAGATAGGTGGCGATCGGTAGTAGAAATAGTGGCTAATCGATGGTAGTGGTGATTAGAGATGGATGATGGGTAGCTAATGTATGATAGATTTGAAAATTCCTAGTTTTTTTTATTAGTTTTCTTATTTTCTTTTGAATTTTTTTATTTCTATTTTAATTAGGATTAGTTTTATTAATTATCTTAGAGCCAAAAGATATCTGTAATCCGAATAGGGGTGGAAACGAGCCGAGCCAAGCCGATCTTTAACATACTCGAGCTCGGCTCGAGCTTTTTATACTGAGCTCGAGCTCGAGCTCGATTCAAGCTTTTATGTAGGCTCGAGCTTGGCTCGATAAAGAAGGATTTAGGCTCAATTAGGATCGTGAATAGTTCGATTAAACCAAAACGACGTCATTTTGATTTAAAATATAATATATTTAAAAAATATAATAAAAATATTATTAAAAATATATATATTATTCTAACCGAGCCTGCTCGTGAGCTTCCGAGCCTGCTCGTGAGCTTTCGAGCCTTGCTTTTCTAGGCTCGAGCTCGAGCTCGAATCCAAAACGAGCCAAAAACCAAGCTCGGTTCAAGCTCGTTTAACTCACGAATCAAGCTCAAGCCGAGCTCGAGTAGCTCATGAACGGCTCGGTTCATTTCCACCCTTAAATCCGAATAGAATTTGGATTGGACATGAATACTTTTACAAAACCTATCCTAATTAGAATTAAGTTTAAGATTGTTTAACAAAAGGCCCTACAAAAATTATCCTAAATCTAATTCTAATCAGGATAGGGTTTGTAAGAGTATTCTTGTCCAATCTAAATTATATTCGGATTACAAATATTCTTTGGCTCGAAGACAATTAATAAAATTTAATTCTAATTAAAATAAGAATAAAACAAATCCAAAAAAAAAAAAAGCAAGAATACTAATCTAAAAAAAAAGAAATACCAAATCTGTCTTACATCAGTAGTAGAAGTGGTGGCTGCCACTGGTAGTTGATGGTGGGTGGGGGCAATAGGGGTAGCGGGTGGCGGTGGCCGGTAGCTAGAGATGAGTGAGGAGCGGTGGCTATTGACAGTGATTAAAGGTGGGTGGGATATGAATATGGCGATGGCGGTGGTGGGGCAATAGGAGGCAGTGGCAGCAGTAGCTGAATGTTGGTAATAGTTAGAGGACAACAGTATTTGATGGTGGGTGCTGGTTGTGAGTGCTAGTTATTATAGAAGAAAATGAAAAATGAAAATGAAAACTTGAGAAAATAAATTTTTTATGTTTTCATAATTTTTAAAAATTTTGAAAATAATTTTTATTTTTTTGAAAATGAAAAGTTGAAAATAAATTTATCAAATAAGTTTTCATGTTTAACTTTTATAAAAATGAAAACAAAAATTGAAAACGAAGGTCTTATTTGACAAATCTTTCAATTTTCAATTTTCCTAGTTTGGTAAATTTAATTTCAGTTTTGAGTTTTCAAAAAAATGAAAACTGTTTTCAAAATTTTTTAAAATTATAAAAACATAAAAAAGTGTTTTCTAAAATTTTTTTTTTCAATTTTTTTTTTCACAACTAGTACCATCATCAATCACCACCCACCATCAATTACTACTGTTTGCTAGTTGTCACCTACATCCGACCACCATAGATTGTTGCCACCGCTTCTCACTGATGCTGCCAACCTTCACCCATCTCCGATCACTGCTAATCGTTGCTGTTTCACCCACCTTCAAGTACCGTTGTCGCCACCCTCACCTATCTTCGATCACCACCAATGGCTGTCGCCCCTCGCCTTTCTTCGACTACTGCCAATTACCGCTAGCCTTCGATCTAATTTTGTATAATTTAGATTTGATCTATATACTCAGATTCGATCCATTTTAAAAAATAAGTTTGTTATTAAAATTATTATTTTATAAATAAAAATATGTATTTTATTCAATATATACACATGATAATGATTAAAATGCAAGTAACAAAAGTTACTACGTTTTTCTATTTGATTGCTTGATTTTTTTTTTTGTTTTGTTTTGTTTTTTTTTTTTTAAATTTCTAGTTTGATGATGAAATTATGGTTGGTAATGTTAGATTTTTACTTTAACTTTATATAAAAATATATTAAATATAATTTAATTAATAATTAATTTTGTCAATAATTAATTTAATATATTAAATTACATAGTAAATATGTTAAATACACATATAATTTAATTAATAATTAATAGTTAAATAAATTAAGTTCAGTATAATTCAATTTAATTAAATTGAAATAAAAATATTTTATTAAATTATTTTTGATAAATAATATAATTGAATTATACTTAATATTTTTTAATTTTTATTAAATTAAATTATTATTAGTAAAAATGTAATCAAAATAATTAAATTTAATTAATTTAATTACCATAAAGTATATTTTATTAAATTTTTTTTTAAAATAATATAATAAGTTAAATTTAATATATTGTATTTTTATCGGTTGAAATTATTTTTAACAAATAATATTATTAAAATAATTAAATTTAATTAATTTAATTAATTAACAACTATGATTGTCAATTAACAATTATTTGTTTGCAGGTTTAAGTTTTTGTTTTTGTTTTCCATTGTGAAAATGAAAACTGAAAATAAAAAATTAAACAAAAATAACTGAAAATTGAACATAAAAATTAAATATTAAATCTATAAATTGATAATTTTGTCATACGTATCCTAAAAAGCTTTATCAAACAAACCGAAGTTATGAATATTTCCAGTAAAATTTAGGAAAACAAAGTCAAATTTGAATATTTTATTTCATTTTTCTTTTCCGAAGTCAAGGAAGAAATAACAAAGCATAGTAAGGGCTTTACCCGGGATATTTTGGCCTTCACTTCCCAAATATCTTTTCCCGGCTTGGAAATTAGGGTTAAAGGTGTCTCAAGCGTGAGATTGTCCACCATCACAAAACCAGGGCATCGAGTGTTGAAACAGTGAGTTTGACCTGCCTGTTAGTAGTGAAACATATATATATATGTATATATATTAATTTTAACAATTATAGTACATGAACTTGAGCATAGTGAGTTTAGAAAAACTTACATCTGTACGTATATATAATCGACTATGGCCGTCCTTGTATAGAGACGGATCAACCTGAAACAATGAAAGAATCAGTAAAATTCTTAGAAAAAGATACTAGTCGTATAATATTTGTTAATAAATTATACATAATATATCAAATTCTATATGACCCTCTTATGTGGAATTATTCATATTTCACGTATTGCTATATTTTTTTATTTAATAAATTTATTTTCATTGAAATTATTTTTATTTATATATTTATTTTTTAAACTTATTTTTTACTTTGTTTATTCAAATATATAAGATTTATATTTCTTTTTAGATTTTATTTTTAATGTAATTGTTAATTTAATTTTTATTATATTTTTTATTATTAATAGAATTTAAAATTTTTTATGCATCATATTAGAAGGAGAGTCTATTATTTGATCTATTTTCAATTTGTTCATTCAAATGTACAAAATACGATTTTTTTAATTTATTCTATTTTTATGTAATGTGATTTTTAAATTTTAAATTTTTGTGTACTAAATATTCTATTTAAATTTCATCTTAATTTGTAATTATCTAATAGAAGTCTATTTAATTAGAGAGTATGGTTAAACTAATTCTAATATTTAACAAATTCTGTAAATTAAAAATTTTATCTATTTGAAATTTTAAACTTTGCCCATTTTATTGTCAATTGAACTAAATTCCACATTAATTATTGTGTTAATTGTTAAATTATTATGTCCACATTAAATATTAGAATTCAATTAAATAAAAATCATAATACTAAGTAATAATTTTATGATCTTATTAAAAATATAATGTCACTAAACATAATTTTATGAATTTATTTTAAATTTTAATTTTATGCTTTAGATAGAATGCATTATTTTAAATATATTTTGTTAAATATAATTTTATGAATTTAAAATATAATTTATATTCATAATTTTATTACATAAAATATATACATCTTTTTAATCGAAATCTATTTAAATTCTATTATAATTTTTTATCTAATTTTATCATTTATTCTAGTAATAACTTACCATAATTTTTATTGTAAATTAATTTTTAATATTTCCCATAAATTGTATAAGATTTTAAATAACTTTACGAGTTCTTATATTTTTATTTTTTATAATAATTAAATTTTATTCTATTATATAAATTTAAATTACAATTTAATTCAAATATTATTATCATTTTATCTCATTCTACTTTGATAATTGAGATCAAATAAAATCAAAATTAATAAATTTTACAAATAAAAAAGAAAAATAAAAAATAATGTAATAAATTAATTTTAAAATTTTTATTATTTTATATATCAACTTTAACATAATATCTCAATCGATTCATGAATTTTTAATTAAGCTTGATTCTTGATGAATATAATTAAATGATAATGATAATTAATATCTTAATTAGTAAAAATAAATTAATTATATAGTCATTCGTTAATAAATTCTAATTCTTATTTAACATGTTAATTATTTTTTATATAATTTAATAAAAATTATTTTTTAAGTAATTATTAATATAAAGTTTAATTAAAGATTAAAATAAATACATAATGTAACAAATTGGTGGATCGCACGGTTTAAACACTAGTATATACATATATATATATATATATATATATAAGTGCCAAATTTAGCACAGGCTAGCAAACTTACCCTCCATCCAACTTCTATACTATCATTCCCATTTTGAAGCTTCATTCGCCCTGCACTATACTGCTGACCCTGAACTGGTGGACTATAAGTACTCTGACCCCCTGCGACTCCTGCGATGTAATTCTTGTTTCCAAATCGTGTCTGAACTACTGCATACTGGGTAATATAATTGAGCAATGTTAACTCGTCTTACTTTTAAGGTGTTTGGAGTATTAAAAATAATTATAAATTTATGACAATTATATTCTCATATTTTGTATAACAAGTGAAAATTTTTAATTTTATAAAGATTGATAAAGACTTATATTTTTTTATAAAGCTCTAAACATATATATATATATATATATATATATATATTTAAAGGAGAGCTCTAAACATATCTTTCGTCACTTTTGTCAAATTTATCAATGGAAAATGTTACGGTGAACATGTGTCATTTTCTATCTTTTTTTTTTTTTATGATAGCTAGTGGAAGGGGTAAAATTGGATAATCTAAAAATATAAATATATATATATATATAATAATTTAAAATACATGCACTAGGATAAAGTTTAAAATAAAATATAACTATCTTAATTGTAATTTGCTCTATCCAGTTGGCCAAAATTGACTTACATTAGCACCAGGAGCGTTATCACCTCCCATAGGTCTTAATTTTGAAGCAAGCTTCTCTCTTATGAGATCCTCCTTAGTGATCCTTTTAATAGGAACTGTTCCAATCGGACAGTCTACACGTCTTAAAGGTACGTGTTTGGTCACATTTGAGGATGCTGGGTATACTATTTTCTTATGAAATATTCTAGGTTTCATCTGCAATTCAACCCGTGTAAAATAATCAAGAGATGTCATAATCTTATATTAGAAAATACTAGTGAGCGTGTGTGTGTAAAGAGAGAGAGAGAGAGAGAGAGAGAGAGAGAGAGAGAGAGAGAGAGAGAGATTACCTGAAAGTGATAGGTGTGATTTTTCAATGAAGGATGATCAAATGCGGGTTGTTGATAAAAATCCACACAATCATATATATCTCCGTACTCATTCTGTAAACATTGCAATAAAAAAATGAAAAAAGTGATGAGCGATAGAACCGAGTGTCATACAAAAATACAAAACTTGCTTATGATTTAAATTGAAGGATAAAATTGACAAAATTTATTAAATTTAAGAAAATTAAAGCCTCATGAGCCACAATTGCTTTGAAGAAAAATATTTTCTCAAAAATTAATATATGAGTGTATATTTTTATCTATTTTTATACTAAAATAAAATATTTTTAGTATTTAATAGACTCGATACAAATTTGTCTATAATAGACTATTTGTATATATTTTTCTAAGTACAGTCTTATAGGCATTTACATATAAACTATCATGTCGTGTGACACAAATTTAGTTAACTTTAATCTATTACGTCAATTTTGTACTTTAATCCGAATCAAAAAGATATTATATGTTGACTTATACTAAAAAATGTCATATATTTTTTGCCCAGACCCTAAAATTATAAAATCTAACTATTTCTTTTTTTTTTTTAATCTTAAAAAGTTACAATATTAAGTATGAATTTATTGAAACATAGTCAATCATAAATTTTCTATTGAAAAAAAAAAAAAAAAACAAACTTACGAAATTGTAAAAGCTTTTTACAATACTAGTATCATGTATAATATCATACTATATTTAGGAAAAAAAAGAAAGTCGAATCAAATCAAATCAATTCAAATCAAAATTCGAGCACTCTTGGTCTGTCCACAGTTCCATTGTATACATTGTAATTGAGAATCTCCTACCAGCCAATGCGCTCATCTTTGTAATTGGTAAGATATATGTGAAATTCATGTTTGCAATATTAAATTACTGTTATCACCTGATTACTTTAAATTAAATTATACTTTTAGTTCACATACTTTAAATTGTTCCCAAATTATCCTATGTAATTTTAAATCGTTCCATTCTTTTCCTTTCATCAAATATACTAACGGAAAACTTGATATATCTATTTTGCATAAAAGACGTGTAACATTTATTGTTAGATTATTTTAGAAGTGGCGAAAGAGTAAGAGTAAGACAATTTAAAAGTACAATGAACAAACAAAAATGAGTTAAATTTCAAGTCCTGAAATAAGATTAGAAATAAAGTTCAAAAGTCTAAATGTAATTTAACTTATTTGTAAACTAACAATTTCTTTGTACTCGATTCTAAATACCCTTATGTCTTGCCACTGCTCAAAATACTTAGGCAATGTTTGGAACATAGATTTGTGGAAAGACAATTTGAAAGTACAATGAGCAAACAAGAATGAGTTAAACTTAAGTCCTGAAATAAGATTGGAAATAAAGTCCAAGAGTCTAAATATAATTTAACTTATTTGTAAACTAACAATTTCTTTATACTCGATTCTAAATACCCTTATGTTTTGCCATTGCTCAAAATCCTTCAGCAATGTTTGGAACATTGATTTGTGGAAGTGAAAAAAAGTGAAAGAAAATGATAGCAATGAAAAAATAAATAAATAAGTTAAGAGTTAATTGTCTTTATACTCTTATACTTAATATGAAAATTATTTGTACATCTGAACTTAAAAAACATAATTTCATACTAGTCGTACTTCAGACTAAAGTGGAATTGTTAAAAAATTCATCATAGATAACAATTCTTACTCTTAATAACTTTAAAAAATATACTTGTATCCCTGTAGTTTATATTACCTACATTTATACCACTGATTCTATTTAATTTTCAGTGGATTTTTTTTTTTTACTTAAAAATTTAACACCGTTTATAATTTTACTTCAGTTTCAAGTATGATAAATATAAAAGTAGGTTTTTAAAGTTTTAGGGTGTAAGTAATTTTCACCTTAAATATATAAAAGGTGAAAAAATGAGACTTAAAAGACCATATATTTATTAATAAAGTTTAATTGTTACTTGATCACGTGTATAAAAATTACACAAATTATTAATTTTATTTTTTTAATTTTCCATCTACAAATTTATGTTCGAAACATTGCATTAGTTTAATGGGAAAAAATATACATACAAAGAACACATCAAGTATTTGTTAAGAATAAATACCAATATAGATTTCACTGCCGGCTTATTCAGAAGTTTAAGTTGCTTCTCCAAAGCTAAGTCTTCAACTTGGTTGCCAATGGCTAGGAGAGAGCTCGATAAGATAACTAGCAAAATAATATATAAATCCATCGATTTACCTAAACATTAATAATATATAACATTAGTAAGATGAACTTCATGATTAGAGATCCTACTACTTCTCCATTGTTGGTTAAAAACAACAATACAAACAACCAAGTGGAATTAACCAAGGGAAATTATATTAGTCACAAAAACAAAAACACTATTTTGATTCATGAGAGTACCTGATATGTATGTATAACCAAACAAAGGTATTTCAGAGTAACGAGATGCGGTTTAAATTCTGTCCTAACGTCAAGTTTTTATACTAACATTTCATTTAAAAGGTAGATTTGATGGGATTTAATTTTTTTATATTTGAAATTGGATTAAGATTTTATGAGTTGGATTTGATTTTTTATTTAATAACTTAAATTTTGAGATTTCTATATTATTTGAAATATAAACTAAAAAATAGAATTTGATGAGAATTTATCTTTTTCTTTAGCCATTTAAGTAAATGAATAAATTTATCTTTAAATATTATATTTATTATATTTTCTATTCTTACTAACATTATCAAATTTGATATTTCTTTTAAATTAATTAATTAAATTCAATTCTTGAATTTAAACATATGTTTCAAACACAATTTTATTTATCAAATGAAATTAATTCTTTATTTTAAAATCAAGTCAGTTGTTAAAAAGAAATATTTCCAAACTTAGTGTAAGGGATCTTTAGTGCTTGATTCATTTTATATCAAAGAATCAATGAAAGGATATTTAGTGACCTATTTCTAAATATAAAATAGTTGTTTCAATCAATTAATTATTTGAATTGAATTTTTTCAAATTTTCTTATAATTAAGTAATTAATGTTATTAATTATTTACAATAGTAACGGAGTAAAAAAGAGGATTCACATAAAATTTTAAAAGAGAAAATAAGGAAAAAAATTAAAGTAATAAAAAAAAAAATTAAAAGCACATTTATTTGTTTTAATCTTTTCATCACAAAATTATCTATACGAAAAAAAAAAAAAGAAAGTTGACTAGAATTGGATTAGGATACCATTTATTATTTTCTTTTATTGTGCCTTAATATCTTTAAGTAATTACTCTAAATTTCACTTTCCATTTTATGTGCTTGAAAGGTATGAAGATAATATGCATTTATAGGACGCTAGCTGATGAGGAATGCATATCCCTATTACTGGCGTTTCATCCTCCATTGGTTATATTTATCCATTCGCTAGAAGATATTCATAATTAATTAGGCATCGTTTGGAAATCATAATTAATTAGAAAATATACAAAACCAAAATTATTTATTGGGATTTTTACTTGAACAAATGTACTAATAACATAGTATTAAAATATTAAAAATTACAAATTTAATAGTTTTTAATATATATATATATATAGTTAACAATTCACAGATTAAAATGATAAAAAATAAAGCATTTATTCCTCTTCTCTACCTTGCATTTGTTGTATATTTATGTTGGTGGATTTTTTTCTCATTTAATAAAAGTTTAGAATCTTTGGTTATTAATAAGTGAATTTATTAATGGGTGGAATATTAGGAATTTTGAAATTTTTTTTGTGATATTTAAGAAAAGAATATTCTAAAAAAACTAAAGAAATAATTGTCCTACAAAATATACCTTTTTTTTTAACCACATGCCATAAACATACACCACAAGAGAATGTGGGGCAATGGAGTAATGGGTTTATTTCATTTTTGTCCTTATTTTGCATCAGACTCGGGCACACGATTAATTGAAGATTACATGACTTGACCAAGTATCAGAGTTAGATTTACAATAAAAATACTCTCAAATTTACGAATAAATAATTTAATTATTATTTATTTCATTGTATCTCATTCCTTCCCCTATCCAAGGGTTCCATAGCTAACATCTCCGAAGCAATCCAAGACCTCCATCCCCTTATCATGGGGCTTCTACCACAGTACAAATTTCAACACTATAAAATTTGCATCGAATCAATAATACTGATATTTACATTTAACGAGTAAATCTCCTCCAAATCATACAGGTAATCAACAAAAATTATCAATGAATCCCGCAAATCAAATAAAATACAGCATCACAGATTTAATCATACAGGTAATTAATAAAAATTATCAATGAATCCTGCAAATCAAAATAAAATACAGCATCACAGATTTGGAGGAGATTTACACGTTAGATAAATAAAATATAATTTATTTACCATTATATATATTTAGTAACCTAATTGATTAACAGATAATTCACAAAATGCTTATAATTTTTTACATATAATTCTCAAAATAATAATTTAGATCTCATCATCTCAAAATTCTTTAAATAATTTTAATTATCAAAGGATTATTTTCATACAGTACATATTTCACCATGTATAGCATAAATATACCAAAAAATAAAAATAAAAATCACGATCAAGTACTAAATTCACAAAAATCCTTAGAAATAAATTAATATAATTTTATTTTCCATAATGTTTTCTCAAAAAAAAAAATTTAATAGATAAATAGTTAAATTTCTACACTTGCTATTTAATTTCATAATTCATAATTAATGGCTCTTTAATTTCATAACTCATAATTAATGTCCAGCAGAATAGTTCAAATTACCAATTTTCTCCGATTCATCATTTTTCTTCACGTTATTATACCCGAATTATTTCTAAATTCATTATTTTCAATTCTACAGAATTACCAACATTATTTATTTAAAAATATATATCTCCCCCTACCTTTCAATTTAATAAATATATATATATATATACACACACATATGCGTCTATATAGTTTTAATCTTGTCAATGGACCTGGACTAACTCTGTGTTAAGCTACTGAAAGGTGTTTACTAAAACTTATCCCATGGATGCTCAAAAGGGTGCCGGGGTCTCTTGGGCCTGGTCTAACTTATGTAAAAGGGAGAGATTTTTAAGCTCTGGAAGAGAATCTTTTTTAATGGAAGGAAGAGATTTTTTTAAACTTCATACAAATCTCAACGTTGACCTATTCATTTTTTTAATTAATTTAAGGCCAAAGACATTTGCAGTCCTCCATTAATTTATCTCACTCTACCTTACTCTTTTTTTAAGGTATTGTAGAGCGGAAAAAACTAATGAAAAAATACAAATATTCTCAACCTTAATTTAATGGTTGAATTTCAATAGTGTGTAAGCCAATATATTATTTTGGTAATTAGGGATCTCCTTTATTAATGATATATTATTTTGGTAATTAGGGATCCCCTTTTTTAATTACTAGAAGTGGGCATACAAGTGTGATTTTTTTATCAAATTTTTATTTTGATTTAAAATAAAATTATAAAAAAATTAATAAAGAGGACTAAAATAGTAAATAATAAGTACTAAATGTTATTTAAGTAAATAATAACGAATTAAGAAGCATTTAAGAAATTAAAAACAATAGTGGATAGTTAAAATGTATTTTAGAAAATATAAAAATATAAATAGATAAAATTACTTAATTATTGAATAATTATAGAAAAAATGACTTTTCAATACCACTAAAATTATTGATAATTATAAGAAGTTTAAAGATATTATAGGAAAAAGAAAAAAAAAATAACCAAAGTAAAGTTTCATCAATTTTAAAACCTTATCATTACTATGATATATTTTTGGCAACAGTTTCAATTATGGAAAATAAGGTGATTACCTTTCATTAAATTTCATGCACATTTTTCTCCTAATTAAATAGATGCATTGGAAGATGTGCATAATTAATCAGGCATTGTTTGAGATGCATATATAAACCCCCAGTGAAATTGGAATTCTGCAAGAATTCAGTCTTGGCATGCATATATCAGGTTTGTGCCCATGTGCGTTTGGATACATATATATATATATATAAATAGTTTTCATACAGTACTTCAAATGTAATAATATAAATTTTTATTTATTTTTGTTACAATAGCATACGAAGGTCTCTTAATCACAAATTAAATCCAATTTGTTTTCATTTTTTCAGATCAACTCATGGATTCACATGCCGTTCTATTAGTTATTTTTTTGTGCTGTCTATTTGTGAATCATAATGGAGTTAAAGGTGGGAGATTGAGTTTATCTGAAAAGGAAGATTTGGAGTTAGAGAAGCAACTTAAGATTCTGAACAAACCAGCAGTGAAGACTATTCAGGTATTTTTTTCTTAATAAGAAATCACTAGTCAAAATTTGATGTGTTTATTTGTACCTTGCAATGCTACCTTTTACAAAGGTTTTTTTTTTTTTTCCTTTCTTTTCTTTATTATTATTATTCTTATTATTCTTATTATTATTATTTTAGAACACAACAAACGTTACATTACAACAGAATAAAGAGATCAAACCAATGTCTAAATAAAGTTTACGTATACAGACAATTAGATTTGAACAATATTAAAAATGTCAAAATAAATGTCCCGTTTAAATTTTAACTTTTGAAAGGTTAAAAATGCTATTTAACTTTTCAACAAAAGAAATGTTATGCCGGGAGTGTGTGTGTCCGGGGGATGGGGTGGTGTTTGTGGACGTGTGACTGTTTGAATCCGCATCCCTAATATTGTAACATCATTATTTATTCATACATGATATAAGAAAATTAATAAACGATGGTTGCAAAATTACGTAAATGTTCAAATATGAATTGTATGAATAAGAGAAATGGTATAGACGGGCTCAATTTATATTTACAAATTTTTGAAAATTAGTCACAAAAACATGTTTGTTAAACATATTTTTATATTTTTTCAAAAAATTAAAAATTTAAACAGGAAAAAAAAATAACAAATAAAATGTACTCAATCATTTTTTTTAATAAATATTTTTGTCAATTTTAAGGCTTTGTCCATTTTTGTTGCATCATCTGAAAATGAATTATTTTATTCAAATATTTCATTAAACTAAAATTATGTTTTTAGATAATATAATTAAATTAATATGAAATATATATATGTCAAGGTAAACAACTCGTGCGTAAATGCTTATAGGTAGCAATACTTTTTATTTTTTAAATATTATACTTTGTTGTAAAATACCTTTAAACTAAGTTAAATAATATTTTTTAATTCTTAAAAATGTTGAAGTTAATATAAATATTATCATATTTACAGACTGAGCATGGAGATATATATGACTGCGTAGATTTTTACCAACAACCTGCATTTGATCATCCTTTGTTGAAGAATCATTCATTCCATTTTCAGGTTTGTCTACACACACGGATATATATATATATATATATATACTCCCTTAGATATGACATAAATAAAATTATGTGGTTATTTGAAATGAATTCAATGTACGTACATTCGTAGATGAAACCAACTTCATTGCCGAGGGGAGCAAGAAATGAAGTTCCCTCGAGCGTTACCAGGTCCAAATCCATAGGACTTAAGGATGGAGGCTGTCCAATTGGAACGGTTCCCATAAGAAGAATCACTAAAGAAGATCTCCTTCGAGAAAGACTCGATTCAAAAATAAGGCCGCTGGGAGCTGAAAACATTCCAAATGGTCATGTAAGTGTCATATATGTATATATATATATATATATATCTTTGATACTACATGCTTTAGTTTTAATTACAAGATTACCAATGTTTTGTAATTTTATTTAATTTTTATTATATTTTTATCCATGGAAGCAACTCAATTGCAGGGCCCGCACAATTCTAGTAAAGGCTAAGGACCAGATTAATAATAAGTTTTTTTTTAAATAATAATATTAAAAATTTAATAAATAAAAAATATTTTATATTAAAGTTTTTATTATTTTCAATTTTTTACTGTTATATTTATAATTTCTAGGTAAAAACATTTCAAATTATAATAACGTTATCACACGAATAATAAAAATAGACTAAAAATACATAAATTAAATATATATATATATATAAAGTAAAGATAATAGAATCAACCATTATATAAAGTTTTTTTCGTGTAACAGATAAATAGTGATTAGTTTTTATGAATTATTTATGAATTTATAGAATATTTATTTATTTTACTTTACTAATGTACGTTTGAGCAAAATAGAACAAAAAAATAGTGTCCCCATTTATGAGGTGTTGGTAACTGCTTAAATTTGTTAAAAAAAACAAAAAAAAACTTTTAAATTATATTTATTTTAATGTAAAATATTTCTTAGAAAACACATTTTTCATGTTTTTGAAAAACATTTTCTTGACATACAAATAAAAATAATTTTCAAAAAATATACGGCGATGAAATTTTCCATCGCCAAGGAAATACATGCTAATTGTCTGAAAATAATTCTCAATTACCATTTTCGAGCTTAAGTCTTGCGTAAGTTGTTGCTTCGACAATACAAAAGTCAAACAAATTTTATTTATTTATTTATTATATCAATGAATGGTATTGAAAAGCATTCCTTATTTTTATTCAGTATGCCGTACTTGGAACGTTGGATAATCACCCAAAATTTAGGGGAGGAGGATCAGCCATTAGCGTATACAATCCTTCAGTTACAGGTCAACAGTATAGCGCAGCACGTGTGAAAGTTCAAAATGGAGCAGATGTTTTACAAGCTGGATGGAGGGTAAGTCTATTGATAATTGCTCCTTTAAAATTTTAACTTTTTTTAATCTCATCTTGTATAGGATATCTCAAGCCATCTAACTTAGATTTAATCAACAAAGAGTGAAAGACCTGCTAAAATGTCATATTAGTTTGGAGTGGAAATAAATACATATTAACATATTATATTCATCTGAAAAAGTACTATTTTATATTTCAATATACCTTTTTTACGCATGAAAGAAGGACTGACTGGTCTCCGTAAGTCTTAACTTTGAAATTATATCAAAGTATTACCGACTATCTTACATTACATAAAGGAGTTGTTTGGTTGAAAAAAAGTTGAGGAAAAATTATAGTAAAAATATAAAGATGTGACATAAAGTTGATAGGTGTTAAAATTTTATTGAAGAAAAGTACAAAAAATAATTAAAATTTTGTGAATTTTGGTATTTTTTGATTGGCTAAACAGCCTCAAAAATTTTAAACCGTTGGGAGACAAATTTCTTATTTATATTAATTTACTGTCCTTCAATACTATTTTTACAAATAATTTCATTTTGATTGAATTTAAACACAAATTGTATGGTAGTTTTCTTCTATTATCAAACTTTTTTTTTTTTTTAACTTGTTGCATCATCAGGTGGATCCTTCTCTATATGGTGATAATCTTACTCGACTATTTATACACACAGACGTAAGTTTCTCTGCTTTGATTGCATAAATTAGCTTAAATTATTAGGGGAATGTCTTATATTCTTATAGCAATTTTACGTACGTATGCACCAACAGGTTGGTCAATCCCACTGTTTTAATACAAGATGTCCTGGATTTGTGATCGTGAATACTGAAATTCCTCTTGACCTTGCCATTTACGAAGTTAGTAAGCGAGGAGCATATGTTACTGAAACTGAAGTTCATATAATCCGGGTAAACCCTGCAATCAATTTCTTCTACGTTAGCTTAGCCATTAAAATTCTTCTTAACTGATTTAAGCTTTGTTTGGATATTGGGAGGAATAGAAGTGGGGGGAAAAAAAAAAAAGGACAATCAAAAATTTTTTTCTCTTCCGTATTTGGTTGTTGAGTTTAGAAGATACAAAAAAGAAAAAGAAAAAGAAAAAATCATAATAGAAAATTAACAAATTTTCTCTTAATTTTTTCTCCTTTATCTCTGCCCCTTTTTTTTTCATTTTTCTTATCTAAGTTCCAAACAAACCCTTAATGATAAAAATAAAATCAAAATGGCAGAAAATTTTACATCTAAAGATGTAAATGAATTGAACCCAATTGAGTAGCCAGATGTTACAATTAGGGTCATTAAGTTTAACGTGTTTAAAAAAATAATTTATGTCTAGTTTGATAATTTCGTGTTGAACCAAATCAATCGTTTGATTGAATCGAAATAGTTTGATATTTTACATTATTTTTATCAAACTTGAATAATATGATTGTGCTCTATAGTTTAACATGCTTAAAAGTATGGTTCAGCTTCGCTTCATTTACATTAATTTCGAATCGAACTCCATCAAGTTTATGACCAAAATGGATTCGAGAAAGTCTGGAGTTACTTTGTTTGTTTACTGCTCTAATTCTTTCATCATTAAATAGGACCAACCAATTGCAAACTGGTGGCTTCTAGTTGGACCCAATAAAACCCAGGTTGGATTTTGGCCGTCCGGCATATTTAGTGGATCAGGACTGGGAGACATGGCCACTTATGCTGATTGGGGAGGAGAAGTATTTAGTCCACCAGGGACACCTAAACCTCCAATGGGGGCTGGTGTTTACGATTTTGAGCAAAACACACTGTATGATGCATACTTTGCCAATATGATAGTTTGCTATCAAAATGGTCAGTATGTGGACGCGGATGATGCTCAAGTGTTTCAAGATGCCGAAAAGTTTTTTCATGCCAAAGATTTAGGAATAGTTAATAAAGAATTTGGACATCTCCTGCTTTTTGGTGGCGCTGGTGGGAGCACATCATAATCTCCATACATTTCCTTGATAGAGATACATATATATATATATATATATGTGTGTGTGTGTGTGTGTGTGGATCAATGTACTGTGCAACCCTCACATAATTATTATTCTATAAATAATCGAACTTTATTTGGTATATTTGTTTATCAACTACAAGTAATTTTCCTTTATCTATTTTATTATTAGCGCACGCTTTCTTATTCATCATGTCTATGTCCTTTTTAAATATAGATACAACTTTTTTTTCCCGTAAAATGGATTTCATTAAAAATATTTGTCTAGTTCATTTTTATATACTTTTGGGTAATTGATTGATTGATTGTGCATTCAAGATTGCACTAGACAGTGGCATTGAAATTTCAAAAATGATGAGAAAGAAAAAAAAAAAGAGAGAATTTGTTGAGATTTTATTTTATTTTTTTACTCCTATTTCTTTACACATAAATTTATAATTCTTAAAATATAATTAAAATAAAAATAAAAAAACTCCCCACCTTCACATTCAATGGTTAAATTTTGCAACAAATTTGAGTCGTGTGCATAAATACTCTCTCAATCTATTAACTCGGTTAATAAAAATAACTGATATAAAATAAAATGTATTTGTTGTGAAATTAGAAATAATTGGAAATGCCTTAATGAAAAAGGTTAACTTGCAATATATATATATATATATATATATAAGCAGTTATTTATGAAATATTATACTAGTTATGCCCACAACCCCCACCTTATAACAAAACCTGATGTTGGAATTCATCCTCAACAACCCCCACCTTATAACAACAAATGATGTTGGAATTCATCCTCAACCTTAATTTCCTTCATCGAATGCTTGATAAATTATTGCCGATATTCCATAATTTGAACATTTTGGTCAAAGATAACGATCCAGCAGAAGCATGCATCATGTCTAGTATTATCGGAAAGGAGATGCATTGCTAATACTTTTAGGTTGCCTTTTTAAGTACGAAAATGTTAGAAGTAATAAAAAATCTAATAAGATCGGGATCAATTCACATGGACAGATGGAAAAATTAATGGTATCTAAAGGAATGAAAAATAAGATTCAGATTTGAAAAGGAGAATTTGTTTTGGAAAAGATCAATTGAAAATTTGGTTAATTCAATAAATAAATACATAGATTTTCGATTTCTATTTTTGCTTCTGTTTGTAATTTTATTTCTCAACGTTATTACACAGGAATTTTAATGAGAAAAATTTAATAAAAATTAGTTTTGATATTTTGAAAATAAAAAATAAAATCATTAGTTTAAGATAACATAGAATTTTAAGTATTAATCATGTCAAACAATGCTTCTATGTCTACAATGAATATGATGTATTCCTAAATATTTTACTATGCCAAAATACATTATCTATTTATGATTACTTAAAAATTATATAAAAATAAATTTTACTTTAACGTATATAAAATATTAATTCATCAATTCAAAAAATATAGTCACACATTCGAATGTAAAACATTATTGGAGTTTAGGGGTCTAACAGATATAATCACCAGCCCTATAGGAGTTTGGGGTCCCTTTCCTAATTAACATTATTTGTTATGTCTTAGTCTGAATCCGCTAAATATTGTGTTCCACTCCCACCAAAATCCCACGTAGGCAGTGTTTGGTAAGACAGGAAGAGAAATTATTTTTTTTTTCAATTTAGTCCTTTCGTCTTTTGTGACTTTTTTTTACTGTATTTTATTTTATTTTATTATATTATTGTTTTTTTTTTAACTTTAGCCAAAAGGAAGACCCAAAAAAAAAATTTTTCTTCTTTTTATCTTATCTTATCACTGACCAAATTAATCCTTAAAAAAAATTATCATGGACAAAATTAATTCATCCACATACAAAAATCTCATCAAATTAATTTTTTTAAGTTAAAAAAATACTACAGTAACTGTACTTTTATAAGTAAAATAGAAATCGCATATATCTAAAAGGAAAAATATAATGATGTAGAGATAAAAAAAATTTAGAAAACAAAAAAATAAAAAACACTTGCAATACATTTGTAGGCAGGAATGTCAAATTCATTTATTATGGATTTATTTTTTATTTGTCAAGGGACTAATTTTGTAAATGATAACATAGGTGGGATTTAATTATTTATTTTTTAGGAATTTATATATTAAGTGGTTATCATTAATTGATTGTTTAAATTAGGAAAAATAATTATTTTAGGTGTGAAAATTGAACCGTTAAATTTAACAAAACTAATCTAACAGATGAAATGCACACATTAGACTCAACAATATATCCATTCACTATTAATATTCTGAAGTTATAACTATGCACACTACTCCCTACTAATTTAAAAGTCAACACATGAAATCCTTGTCATTTGAATTAAAGTGCAAATTTGATAAAATTTGTTAAATTAAATTAAATTTGTGTATAATGTGTCATGTGGACTCATATATTATTGTTTAAAAGATATTATTATGAAAAATATAGACAACTTTGTTTATGGACTTTATTTTGCCATTTTTAATAAAGAAATAATAAAAATATATTTTTATTCATTTATATTTGTAAAAATCTTTTTCTTTCCCAATCAATATTGTCATTTGAATCACAAATTTATTAAAATTTAAATAATTTTGTGAATTTCATATTTCAATTCAGATCACAAAAGAATTAGGTATTAATTTTTGAAGTAAAGGAATCAAGTAATTTTTTGCCACCGCCAAATGAGTTATACTGTAACTTAACCAATTATTAAAATTTTATGAAGATCTAGGCTCCTTGCTTTAGCAAAAATTAAAGCTATCGGGCCACAATATTTAATTTCAAAACTTTGATACATTTAAGTGAGGTAAAGAAATGCGAAATTGATCAATAGCAACAAAATTAGGTTTTAGGGGATTCATTTAGACAAAGAAATTTGAGCCACAAAATTGTATATCTAACTTCCTGCCCTACCTACCAAATCAACGAATTGATTTCCAATCAAATATCTGATTGGAAATTAACATCAGCAGAGTCCAACCAATTTGATAGATGCAAAAATAAATAAAATATTCCTTTTATATTTTTATTTTCTTAAAAAAAATATTCCCTTAAATAAAAAATATGATAAAACTGACCTAAAACTCCCCCACTTAAGTGTCAGTTTAAAATAAATCAAAACTGAAATCTGAGACAACTCTAATGTTTGGCTTTATTCTTGCAATTCTATCTGAATGTCTCTCTCTTTCTTTCTTTTTCTATTTCTTTTCACTTTTTGAGGATGCAATATTTTGTGTGGTTGCTTGTCAAGAAGAGACAGACTTTTGGCTTACTCACTCATGGTTATGCACAATGAGTCAGTATTTGCAGGCACCTTTGGATCTTTAACAGTAGGATAGCCACCTATCCATAAAAAGCCTACTCCTCTTTATACTTTTTACATTTCAAAAATTATTATTTATTATTAAAAAAATAAAATACATTTAGCATAACCCCACAAAGCAAAAATCAAAGATGACCTAAGCTGGTGTGTTCTAAAATGAATTTTTCATAAAGCATTGTTAGCATTAATTTGCCCAATTCAGTTACCAAAAAAAAAAAAATCAATCGCCCAATACTTCAAAGCTAGGTGTTGGTGGGAGCTGGACATTGCACTTGCTATTGTCAATATCTCCAAGACCCTTCAAGTTTTAACTAAAATTTTTTATTTCAATATTTGACTTGATTTTTCTACTTTATTTGTTTTATATGATGTGATGAGGTTGGAACTTGGACCCTGCATTTTTTCAATTAAAGCCATAACAATTACTATCACAAATAGGAAGAACCCTCAAAGTTTTGAATCCATGTCGAACTCCCAACAATACTAAAGTTTCATACTAAAATTATAAGAAGTTAGAAAGAAAATATAGTGGTAAATCGAAATGAAGAAAATGGATAGAAAATGGAAAAAGGAGAGAGGAGAGGATTGAAAGCCTCTCTGTCCCGAACTACGTGCGCACCCTCCTCGGTTCAGCTCTTTTCCCCCTTTTTGGCTGCTTAAGGCTGACTTTTGGGGGTTGAAGATGGCTGAAATAAGGCTAAATTGGGCCTCATTTTTGGGCAGGTTTGGGCTTGATTTTTGGACCTGATTTGGACAGAATTTCTGTTGCTGCTATGGGCTGTGAGTGGGCAGGTTTTAGGCAATTTTAGGGGGGCTGATTTTGGGTGGCACCAAAGAGATATTAAATGAATGGAATTGGGAAATGGATGGAATACAATGAAATACAGCAACTACTTTGAGGTTCCCTATGAAATGAGACATGGAAAAGAGAGAGGGATGCCCTTGGAAATGCGGAGACAGGTAGTGCATGATTGTCATCAGCTCATACCGTAACATGTTGGATTAATACTAATCTAAGCCATTTCATGAATAAAATGTGACCAATTGACCAACCAACAAACCTACCAAATGTGAAAAATGGGATGGAATGGAGCTTAAAATTCTGGGCAGGGTTTGAGCTGAAAATGAGCTGGAACATGAGCAGATTTGGAGCCTCTTCTTGGACAAATTTTGAAAATGTTCTTGGTCCACTTGCTAGCAACTTCAATTTTATGCATGTTTACACGGTTTGGTGGCTCCAACACCCACATTGTACATGCAAATATGCAATCCATTTGGCTCCTTTTAGCTCCAGTTAACTCCAAAATCTGCCAGGGCATTTGAAGAAAAATGGGAGTAAATTACATTTTTCATGCACAGTCACACATGTACAATCATATCCTGTCATTATATATGAAAATAATTTTGAATGTGAATAATTTTTTTCTGGGTGTAATATAATATGTTCATGTTATACATACACACGCATTACATTTAAGTGCAGTTTCATAATAACGACTGTGGTCAAAAACTATAAAGAAATTTATAACTGGAACTGATTTCTTAGTGAATGCTTACCAAACGGAGCCTAATGAATCATGCTGGCTTATCTTGAACATCCACAGACAACGCTTACCATTTCTTATCCACTGATTATAAACTGCCAAGTGAATGCTGAATTAATGTAATACCCCACACTGATGATGATAGTCAGTAAAGCAGTCATGTCTAAAAATTATTGAGTAAACAATTTTTACCTAAAAAAAAAAAAAAAAGAAAAAAGAAGGCGATGTGTATATATATCCTGTTTTGGTTTCATCCAAATCAACGGACCCACTTGAGCGACTCATTGTTTGGAATCTGGCATGTCTGTTCATAAAGGTACGAAAGACTTTTGAATTTTTAATGCGATAGGTTCAAAGTCTGCAGCAGCCACGCGTGCTTTATTAGTTGTTTTCTTCCGCTTTAGGCATGGCATTTCTTTTAAAATTATATATATTTTTTCCACTTTTGGAAGATTGTTCTTTGTCTGGATTTGGGCTGCATGTTCCAAAGAATGTCACAAGAATTCTTTAATACGTTCAAGAATATTACCTTTGACGTCAAAAAGAGAAGAAAAAAGTTTAATACTATTAGTAAAATTTGATTGACCGCCTTCAGACACCAGATTCTCAGACTATTGACTTCATTTGGTTAGGGCAGCTTTTTTGCTTCTTATTTTAAATGATTAACATTGTTGATTTATATTTTAAACTAATTTTAAACTATAAAGCGTAAATATGTCAAATAAACAAAAAATTAAAAACTAATTACTACAAAATTAACTTTTTTTTTCCTTTTCCAACACAAAAAATAATTTTTTAATAGTTATTTATAAAAAAAAAAAAAAAACTTATTTTTTCTTCCCAAACTTGGGCAAATTTTGTTCCACAAAAAAAAAAAAAAAATGAAATAAAGTAAGATTTATTCTCAATTTACTCTATTTTTAGTTTGGCATTAAATCATAAAGTTAGAATATTATTCTCTATAAATAAATAAAAAAATCATTTCTCAATTTAAGTGATAGAATAGTCATTAAAAAAATTAAAACCAAAAGAAAAAAAAAAAAAACAAAAGTAAGTAGTGACTCTATACTCATAGAATTTTTTGATCACTCTCTCAAACTCTAAACCAGTCTAAACTTGGATCGTAACATTACTACTTTATTTTTGTGGTCATTTTTCCCCCAAATTCACATTATCAGAATCTTAGAAGGTTGATAAAATATTTCTTAATAAGTTTTTTTATAAGTTTAATAAATTTCAAACCAATCTGAACTTAAATTATAACATCACCGTTTTAACATTGAGATTTTTAGGCAAAATTCTTATTTTGGGATTCCCTGAAAGTTAAAAACATATTTATAGACTTGTTTCTTAATATTTAAGCAAATTTTAGCCCAATTCGAATTTAGACCATAAAATGGTCATTTTACCCCTTGCCTCATTTTTTATTTATAGATTCACATTCTAGGGTTTTTAAAATATTAAAAAATATTCATCTATATGTTACTTAATAGCTAAATAAATCTTGGCTCAATCCAAACTGAAGTGTAAGACGATCATTTTACTTCTGAGTTCGTTCTGACTAGATTTGCATGTTAACTTCACAAAAGACTTGAAAATATTACTAAATATATTTTTTATCAGCTAGGTAAATTTTAATCTAATCCAAACTCATGTAAAAAATATCATTTATTCTTGGGGCTTTTTTTTTTTTTTTGGCCCAAATTTATATTTTGGACTTTGCAAAAGGTTAAAAATATTAATTGACATATTTTTTATCAACTAAGTAAATTTCAACTTAATCTAAACTTAGGCTAAAAATAATGATTTTATCCCTAAACCCATTTAGCCCATATTCACATTGGGATTTCCAAAACATTAAGGCTACATTTGGTTTATTTTTCTATTTTCTGTTTTCATTTTATCTTTTTAAAATCTCAAAATAAAGAATGAAAAAAATACTCTATTTTCATTATTTTAAAATTTTTCTTATTTTGGATTGAAAACGCTCAAAATAACTTTTTATCATTTTTCATTTTAGGTGTAAACTCATTTTCTATTTTTTAAAATAAATTTTGAAAACACAAGTGACTAAATGCGTTTTAAGTTTTTTTTTTCTTATTTTCAAAAATATAAGATGGAAAATAAGTTCAAAGAAGAAAATAGAAAACTAAAATAGTAAACAAAAAATAAAAAAATAAACCATATGAGGCCTAAAATTCCTGAATAACCTTCTTATTAATGTAGCAAATTTTGTGCAAATTCAAATTTAGGCTAAAAAATATCATTTTACCCTGAATCTCGTTTTAGGTTGAAATTCAAAATATAGCACTTCGAAATGATTGAGAAATATTTTTTACATATTTTTATCAATCAAGAAAATTTTAAGTCAATTCCAATTCAAGCTGGAAAATAATCGTTTTATCCTTAAATCCATTTTCACCCAAATTTATATTGTGGGCTTCCTAAAAGGTCGAGAAATACTCATCAATTTTTTTTTTTATGGTTGTTAAAAACATGAAAATAACTTTTTAGTCTTAAAAAAATAGATGTAGCAATTTTTTTATTGCATTTTCTTTTATTTCATCATATCTAAAATATGTAATCAAAATATAGAAATTGAAATATCCATTCAATTTCTTCAATTTCTATGATTTTCATGTTGGCAACCAAATAAATATTTCACTCCGTTTCCATTCTCATTCCATTTTCACATTTGATTCCATTTGATTTCATTCTCCCATGCTAAATATAGTCTTCAGCTTATTTAGAACAAAAGAATTGAACGAAATAGCCATTATTGCTATCATTCTATGTTATTCATTCAAACGAAATAACATTTTAAATAAGTATGTAAAGCAAACTATTAGAATAAAAAGAGTAGGGATAATCATTCAATTTTCTTATATCAAACTTGGGCTTAATGACACGTTTGGTAGTCAATTGAAATGGGAATATGAGTGGAATAAGAATAAAAATACGCCAAAAAAATAAAGCGTGTGAGAATAGAATGAAAGTAACAAATAAATGAGCAAACTAATATTAATTGTTTAAAGTCAAAAATTGTATGGAAATGAATGATATGAATTGATTTTTTATGTATTCCCTAAAGAATAAATGAACTATTTACAAGTTTTAGGGTGGAAGGGTTCATTCTCCCTTTTTTTTTTGAAATTAACTATTTTATTTCTTATAATAGATATCAACTAAATAAGAGAATTAATTTTGACCATTCCGTTTCCAAAAAAAAAATAGCTAACTAAACGCACTGTAAGACTTTATTTTAAATGTAGAGAAAGATAAATATAGAAATAAAAAACAAAAATGTGCAAAAGAAAATAAAAAGAAATAAGAAGAGAGAGAAAATGCGTTGAATTTTCTTTTGATTTTCTTTTCTCTGTTTTTTTTTCCCTCAAATCTAGTAACCAAATAAGAACAGGAAAAAAATTATTTTACCTTTTTTTTAACATTCCTTTCGCTGAACCTAACATAGTATACAACATTATATATGCACTAAATTAGAAAAATTCTTCAATGGCAGATTTTTTTTTTATCAAAATAATGCGAGCCTCTTCAAACTTATCACTTTTAAAATAAACTACTCATTAACATATTTTATTATTGTACTAAAATTATTGTCACATCATTTCTATCATAAAATTATAAATTTTAATAAAAAAATTTTTAACAAAAGAAAATTGACAATTATCGTTAACACAACTGCTCGTAGTCCGTTGATAACAAGAATCTTCATTTCTTTCTTAATTATAGAGAGATATTAAAGTCACTTAAAGATTACCTAATCATTAACTTTAAGAAATTAATCAAGATGCGTGTAAATTAGTACAGATACCCTGATAAATTAAAAAAAATAAAAAGGGAGAGAGATTAATCATATTTTTTTTCGAAATGTATAAACAGTTTTTTTTTTTTTTTTTTAAGGTAAGTAAGATATGTAAGCAGTTGACAGGGAATGACATGATTACATGGCTCCTATATGCGCTCGAGCAATTAATGAGAATAGTAAAGTTGATTTTGTACATGGTTTGTTGTCAATATTTACCAAGACAAACAGGGAGGTCTATTTCACAATAATATATATTGATAATGTCCTAAATGCTGAAAATTAAATTAAATTTCTGGGGTTGGCATAAAATAAGGTCAATGTATATATACACAAATATTACAGGACCTTGAATTCTATATCATTTTTTATCCCCTGTAATAATAAACGTGCAACTTCAGATTATATATATATATACATATATATATTTGTTTAATTTTATTCTAACTAATGTTTTAACTGATCTTGTTAGATTTGCAAGTGATAGGCTTTTGCTGAGATCTCCAACCTACCACAATTGACATAAATATATACATATATATAATTAGTGAGAGGGGAAATTAAAAATAATAATAATTAAGAAATGTGGAAGGGAAAGACGACTTTCATTTGGAATTGTGACAGTTGAGCAAAGTTCCATGGTTCTAATAACAGTCCCTAATAATAATTTTTTTTATTTAATTATGTGATATTTATAATTTTTTTAATACAATTGAAGTTGTAGATTGTACGACGTTTAGAGATATTATAAAAAGAAGGGAAAAAAAAAAACACTTCACCTGATTGGAGATTTTATCAAACATCCGTAATCTTTTCTTAATTATGTGAGATTTTTTATCTTGATTTTTAAGTAAATATCTTTTTTTCATATTTTTATATGAATTAGTAAACAAATTTAAAATAAAAATATTGAAACATTTATGAAATATTAGATGGTTAGTTTTAAATGACTTTTAAGAAAGCTAAAAAAATTGTAAAAATAGTGAGTGGGTAAAAAGAAATTTAATAAAATGTAAGATTAAATTTATTTAATTAAATAATAGTTATTAATTAAATAGTAGTTATTAATCTGTACTTTTATTTATATGAAAATTTTTAGTTATTATGAGAAACTGAGAAGATTAATGAAAAAAAAGACAAATAATTTTAATAATTTAAAATTTTGTTAATGGTAGCTCCTCTTTTTTTTTTTAAATTATATATATTATAAGAATGTCATCATTGAGGTACAATGATCAAATACTTTATGATTGACTCTCATCATTTTGATATGGACTTTTTTTTTGTCACCAAATATATTCTTAAGTGGAGCAAGACCCCTTCATTTAGATTAATATTTACGAAATAATCCGTTAAAACGGATTTACCAGACCGTTCTAATAGATTCAAATTTTGTTACTCATTTTTTCAAGCTTATGGGAATGATTTTTCAAATCGATTTCCACGGATTCAAAAAATTTCGTGAAAAATAGTAACAATGGTACTCGTTTAAAAACTTTTGACTAGAAGAATATGATTATTAAAAAAATTTATGCATTCGATTAACCTTCTTCCAAATTGTTAATTTTTTTAAATGAATTTTAGATTTTTAGTAAAGGTAGAAAAAAATTTAATTAATAATGATAGGAAATAAAATAAAATTTTTTTAAAAATTTATTTTATTTTTTAAGATTTCAAACAATCCCTTAATATAAAATCGCAAAACAAGTGGCAGACCAGAGATAGCCCAAAGCTGTCAGCTTTTGGTCTGCTGACCTTTTTTTTTTCTTTAAAAGTAAAGTGAATGCCTTTACAACTCAAATTTCCTAAAATGATGTCGACACGAGAATGTCATGTTGGCAACGTTTATAAAATGATGTCGACACGAGAATGTCGTGTTAGCAACGTTTATAGTTAAATAAAATAATATAAAATTCAAACGTTAAATAAAATAATATAAAATTTTATATACTATAAATATAAATTATAAAATTATAAAATTTAATTTTTTTACTTACTATACAAGATCCAAAACATTAATTTTTATAATTTTAGATTAAGAGATTTTAAATTTTAACAATTTTCTTATTTTGTAAAATTACTTAAACTACCCCTGCATTAATTACCTAGCCATTTGGCGCAAGGCATAGGGTCAATTTCGTAATTTCAAACACCCTCAAAAGTTAAAAGTATCTTCCCAAACATTTTGAAAAAAGTATCTTTCCGAACATAAACACCAACTTTTTTTCGTAAAAAATTATAAGCAACTTTTTGCTTGTCTATCTTTTCCAAAAAAAAAAAAAAATTTTGCTTCTTAAAACCAAGTAAAGCCTTAATGGATTTTTTTTTTAATATAAAATGGTCATTTTACACAAAACATCTTGTTAAAAAGGATAGTGACATCCATAGACAAATTTACTAACAAAAAATAAAAAAATAAAAAAAAACTACTTCTTGGCCAGCGATTACAATAATAATAATAAGCCTAAACACTTTATTTCCCAATCAAGTCTAGTATTTCTTTGAAAATTGAAGGAGCTCGGCATCAAATTTAGGATTACGAGGAGGACAACCAAAGCAAGATGACTCCGATTAATGTTGAAGACCATGCATCCAACCTTTGTAGGTTAGTGTAGTAGTGTATGATTATTCACTTTACATTACTCCTAGACCATATTCTTAAATTTCACTACCACAATTGGGCTTATTAGCCACCATTTCGGATGGATGTCGTGAAAAATTGAATAGCTTAAAATCATTTATTTTAGGAATTTTTATTTTTATAATAATTATTAGTTTAGAAGTCTTAATTTATATATACGTTTAGAATATGTGTTAGAACTTTTGCTATCTAGATTTGGGTTTAACTCATTTTTTATAATCTTTTTCTTTTTCTTCCAATTTCCTAAGTTGTTAAACTTATTATTTATTTAGCTTTTCTTTTTTTTTTTTTCTAGATTTCTTATTTCAATTAGGATTTTCTATTTTCATGTTAGAAATAAGTTTGTAATTAATATTCCTTAAAAAAAAAAGTGTTTCATCGTGAATAAAAATTTTATTTTTTAATAAATTATATTATTTTATTCCTTATAGATTCAAGATATTATAACGATATGTCGATATCTACTCTCATTATTTGTACATATACTTTTACTGTGACAAATCACTCCTATATATATTCTACGCCATTAAGCTTAATTCAATTTGAAAAAAAAAACTAAATAAATTTTTCCCAAATTATAAATTTTTACTTTAATATGGATATGTCAATATTAACCAATTAATTTTTTGATCAATTAATTTTGCATGTTCAAATATAAATAAACCAATAAATCTTAGAAATATTACAATTAGAAAATGTTTTGTTCACAAGTAAACATTAAAGATGTCATTCCATTGACCTGGGGGTACTGATGAATATTGAAAATAAGAGAATCGCCTTTTTCCCCCACTTGTTGGCATCCCAATATTCCTTAAATTGTTCAACCACATGTCCTCCACCAAAGGTCACAAGATATGAACACCATGTGACAATTGGCTAATGACAATAAGCATGGCCACATATAATTTTAAAAAAATCTCATAGAGATATCATGGTCCTATAGTATGAAAAAATTAATTTTTAATTCTTTATTTATTTTTTTTAATTCCTAATACAAATAAAATTATTTAAGAATCACATTATTATTGATTATATATTATTTTAAAAATTAGAAATTTAATTTAAACTTAATCTCTACAATATTAAAATATTAGTTTTCTCTTCGTTTTTATTATTTATTTAATTTTTATAATTTTAAATATAAATAAAATTATCTAAGAATCACATTATAGATTATATATTATTTTACAAATAAAAAATTTAATTTATTAAAATTTAAAATCAATAAGTCAATATTTAAAAGTAAAGATTCAATTGAGAACAGAAAGAAAGAAAAAAAAAGTAATGGATTACTTTATCATTATTTTTATGAGTATTTGAGTCTATACGTATAAAGACTTTTTCTCATGTATTTTAAAAACTCTTAAAAAATTATGATGTTATGTATTTTTGGTCAAAATTTTTACTTTGAATATCTATTTTATACATAAATTTAAGTTTAACAACTCTAAGAGTATTCTTAGTATCTCATAACGGGTTCTCTATTTCATATACTCAAATGCTTTATAAATAGAGACTCTCTATTCTGGCAATGGCATTAGAGTTTCTACACCTAAGTTTTATAGCATTAAAAATTAATTTTTTCTTTTTTTATTCTTTGTTTAACTTTTATTATTTTCAAATTAAATAAAATTATTTAAGAAGCACAACATTACTGATTATATATTATTTTAAAAATAAAAAATTATTTTAAATCTAATCTCTACAACATTAAAATATTACTTTTGTTTTTCTTTTTTATTATTTGTTTTAACTTTTATAATTTTCAATATAAATGAAATTATTTAAGAATCACATTATTATTGATTATATATTAGTTTAGAATAAAAATCAAAGTATAAATAAAAATAAATATTTTTTCTTAGTAAATTAATAAAAATATAAAAGTAAAGATTCAGTTGAGCAAAAAAAAAAAAAAAGTAATGAATTATTTTATCATTTTTTATGAATTTTCAATCTCTATATTTAGAGACTCTTCCTCATGAGTATGTATTTCATAAATTTTTAAAATATCCTGATGCAGTGTATTTTTGGTCAAAATATCTATATGAGTATCAATTTTACATACAGATTAAAATTTAATTACTTTAATACAAGTGCTCTAATAAGAATAACTTTGTTAATTCATGTATTTAAAAAAGAGTTTCTACTTTTATGAAAATTTTAAATAGCAGATTGAATTTAATAACTTACCATTTCACAAATACAAAAATTTCTTAAATCAAATTTCTTAATTAAGTTTCTTAATTAAAGGTTAGTGTACGAGCCTTACCCTGCGGTCTACTTTGAAATTCCCAAAATACCAGCGCGGTCCCCGACATTGTGGTCTCCTTTTAAGGAGTTTTCAGTAATTTTATGCTATTCCGTTGGAAGCTAAACGGAAGAGGCTTGGAAAAACGGACGCGGGAGGCAGCAGTAGCCCAAAACGCGGTCGTTTTACTAAAAACAGAAGCGTTTTGGCAGATCTGAAAAAATTAAAAAAAAAGTCAATGAAATGTAAAAAAAAAAAATAGAGCATGTGCACGGTAATTAAAAAAATTAATCTTTTTATAAAAAGTTACGTAAGCGTTTTATAAAAAACGAGAGCGTTTTGACAAATTTAAAAAAATAAAAAAAAGCCAACGAAATGAAAAAAAATATTCTAAGATTGTAGAGGGCTAAAAAAAAAATAGAGAGTGTGTATGATATTTAAAAATACAAATTTATTTTTGTGTTTTATATTTTAAAAATCTCAAAATATAAAAAATAAAAAACAAATTTAGCTTAATATTTTTTATTTTTTGTATTTTAAAATTTTTTTTATTTTACATTAAAAATGTTTAAAATGATTTTTTATCATTTTTTATTTTATATGTAAATTTATTTTTTATTTTTTTTATTTTTTCAAATTTACCAAAATGCCCCCGTTTTTAGTAAAACGCCGAAGTTTTGGGCTACTGCTGCGACAGCAGTAAAACGCGAACTGCTGCCCCCCGCGTCCTGGAAAAACCACTGGACTGACAAACAAACCGAATCAGCACAATCACCTCGAGCGTATCTTCCCCCTCCCTCTCTACATCTATATAAACTCACGCACGTACATATATCTATACCCACCAAAAAAAAAAAAAAACACGAAGATTAGGGTACTATTAATGCTCGTGGTTTGATGTTCAAATCATTCTTTCAAAAGATTCGAATTTTATGGGGATTGACAATTCTAGATCGATACACTGGATCCATATAGTCACTTACGTATTTATCACATTCGTTTCGCATATATTTGGCAACTCAATCACCGCCTGTCTTTTGGGTTTTGCATTCCCTATCCATTCATTCTTTCCGTTCCAAGATTCTAAAAATTCACACACTTAAAAGTTCGTTCTTTCACCGAACTCAGTTTATCTGTTTGTTGATGGTCATCTAATCTATCAGAAGAAGGAACTCCTTCAAATCCATTAGTGGGTAATGTGTGTTTGCTATGGATTTTGTGTAATCTACATGTATATATATACACACTCATGCATTGTTCTTAGCTTACTTGCCCAACTATCTGCTAAAATGCTGTTAAATTTGTCTGTAATATATATATATATATATATATATTCTTCCCTGAATTCTTTCTTTATTTTTTTCTAATTATTGGATTGGTGTGATTTGTATTTTGATCTAGAAAAAGACTATACTTTGTGGTAAATACATAGTTAATTTGTTGCTGTAGACTGTAGTACTTCAGAGACCGATTCATGAGCAGTTTAGTGAGGAATGTTCTGTAGAATCAGCCAAATTGTGAGGGTTATAATGAATGTGGCTGAGTCATTACTTACATATTTGGACATTTCAATCACTGAAATATTCATTTCGAAATGTCTGTGCAACTTTTACTAGCCATACAAGCGCACATGATTGCTAAAAGCTTTATAAACTTGGTAAATTTGGAGTTTCACAATGTCAATTGGTACGTTTTAGATGATTGGACACGTGGCTGACCAGACACTATCCTGCAATGCCTCTGCATTCCTTTTATGTATGGTGAGACAGGCTGGTTGTTTCCATTCCTTTAGACCCTATCCTGGAGATGATGTTTGTATGGTCATTACAAACAAGGGTCCGGTAGACATGTGGCGGTCGTGTTTGTCTGAACAATTAAGCACCCAGAGACCAGTCTGTTTTACTTGTTTTGTTTATAAATTATTGTATATAGTGATGATTTTCTTTGTTATAGATTTGACTTTAACTTGAAGCTGTGTAACAAGGCATGACTTTTTAACCTTAACAGGCTTTAAGTTATTTGTTGCATTCTTTCAGGAACTAATGCTGCGACATAAGGTGGAAAATTTAGTGATGAATTTCTTGGTAAAGCATCCTAGCAGATTACGTGTTGATAGAATTGGTTTATCTTCTTACCCTGCAGATTTGCTAACACTCAGCAGTGAAAGATGGTTGCCTTTGGAAAAAAGTTGAAGGAAAGACAAATTCAAGAATGGCAAGGGTATGTTACATTTTCTTGGTTCAAACTAGCTTGTGTTCCTAATGATCCATATGCATTGCTAGGCATCATGATTCATGACAGTTATCTTCCCCCCCCGGCCCCGCGGGGGGGGGGGGGGGAGCTGAAATTCTAGCTACTCATTGATTAGTGACTAGTATTTTTGTCATTACCATTGGTTATTTACCTTGATGCACCGGGGTGCTGTACATCATGTTGTGTCCTTCTATAACTAGGATAGTTAGAATAATTTAATTGAGCAGCTAATTCTGTAGCCTATTGTAGTTGGATGATATTAATTAATTAACTATGAATCTAATGGCTTTGAGAGTATTTTCTTTACATTTGCTTATTTTGAGCATGCCTGTATTTAGCAGAAATGTGCAGACTTTTATAATAGGGTAAAGCTTTGGGAACAAGAAAATTTTGAATGATCTTTAAAAATTATTTTAAAGAAGGTAAATTTGAATTCAATAGTGTATATACTGGTCTATGTGGTAAGCCGGTTACTAAGAGTGACAAAATAAACATAGATTTGGTAAGAATGAGATGATGAATGAAGAGATCATAGAGAAGTGGAATAGCTAGATCATTGGATTATTGAGTGAACTTCATATTTCGTACCAAACTTATGCCAAGGATAATTTTATAACTTTTGGTGAGATTAGGACGCTATAGGTTTTGTATTTCATTTCTAAAATTAGGGTGCTATAAATGAGATGTTTCTAGAGTAAGATGAATATAATAATCTTTGAGGTCTCTGTATTGTTTTAATTGAGATTAGACATGTATGGGATATTTATTTAAAAAAATTAGATGCACTTTGAGGACTACAAAATGCAATTTGATTGAAAGAAAATATTTAACACCATCCCAACACCCCCACCAATTCTCTCATAAAAAGAAAATATTGGCATAAGAAACAATGGCAGATAAATTGATGTTTCGAGGTCCTCATAGTAGCACCAGCTATCTTAAGAGCAGAATACAGCAATTGATGATTATGCCCTGTTTTGGAGTGAAAACATTATGCTTCATAGTTCAAAAATCATGAGAAAAGCAAGGAGGTCAACCTCTTTCAGATGTACTATATGGATTTGACAGTGCAATGTAGCTGGACATTTGAAATAGATTGATTGGGCAAAGACAGAAACGGGATAGAGAATCTAAATTTGAAGAATTGTTATTGATCTATCATACAACAATTTCAAAGTTGCATTTTTCGATGTTATCTAATTTGTTATCTTTTTTAGGTACTACATCAACTACAAATTAATGAAGAAGAAAGTAAAACAATATGCCAACCAAATTGAAATTGGAGCATTAGACCGCCGACATGTTCTCAAGGATTTCTCAAGGATGCTCGATAGCCAGGTTTGCTAGATGTTGGCTAATTGTAATTGTATTTTGTCCTGTGTAGAATTTCTGTTGGATGTTATCTTTTATTAGAACCTGGTGGCTTCTCTTCTGTTTTCTGTATTGTTTATTTATTTTATTTTATTTTTTCTGGGTCACCGTGTGCCTTATTTTTATGTCCGCTCAAACACTTATGTTCAATTTTTATTTTTTATTTTTTTATGAACGTGATAAATTGTAAGAAGCAATGGGGTCTACAGAGTTGGATTTAACTTCAAACATGAACCTCTAATGCTTAGAAAATGCTACCAGGGACCAGGTCTGCTTCCGTTTGCTGGTTTTCTAGCGCAGTGTGTGAATGTATTGTCACATGTATTAGCTCCAAGAGAAACTGCCAGTTTAAATGGAAGATTTTATTTGATAGATTTCCTTTCCTGTTGTTCGGTTTGGAATAAGGGAAAGTGAATTTCAATACTGGCCATTGGGCAGTATACCGAGTTTTAATGTGGGCATCCGCTGCTAAGTCGCATTGTCTTTATTCACAGTTCCTTCTATATTTAAAAATGTACCATATGACACTTCTGAAGGGACTTCTGCAAAATATGATTTTTCATGTTTATTCATGGAATTCTAGTATTATCTCTGATCTTCAGTTGTATATTTAATTTTTGTTCTCTTCCTGATATAATCTGTTGAATATTAATTTGTGCTTTCTTCTTATTACTTCACAGATTGAAAAGATTGTCCTTTTTCTGTTGGAACAACAAGGGCAACTTGCAAGCAGGATAGCCAAGCTTGGAGAATGGCAGGATTATCTTCAACAGCAGCCAGATATATCCAGAGTATCTGAACTGCGAGAAGCTTATAGAGCAGTGGGGCAAGATCTTTTAAAGCTTCTGTTTTTTGTTGAGATGAATGCAATTGGTCTGCGTAAGATACTGAAGAAGTTTGACAAACGATTTGGCTATAGATTCACCGATCACTATGTGAAAACTCGTGCTAATCATCCTTATTCACAGCTGCAGCAAGTGTTCAAGCATGTGGTAATATGCTCACTCATGCCTTCCCCCCCCCCTTCCTTTTTATTTATTTTTTTGTTTTCCCCAAATTTGGTGATCTTTAGACTTGATAAATCTTATAAATGGGACTATATTTAGATGAAAGCTTCATTATTGAGGTAACTGAGCAATATATTGTTTGGCTATGGGTCACAAAATTATGTGTTTGTACGACACACGGCCTATCACTAACATTTGATCGAACTTACAGGGGTTGGGGGCAGTTGTTGGGGCCTTAACCCGCAATCTTGCCGATATTCAGAACTACCCGAGAAGCTATTTATCTATTTATGACCACCCTGCTCTCCCTCTGCAGGTTTTCTTTACATCTTATATCTAGTCCGGCTCATTCTGGTTGTTAAGTTGGTATCCTCATGCAACCTTGTGTTAGTGTAGGTTGCTCTTATTTGTTACTGAATAGAGTTCATCTGCAGGATCCTGTCATTGATTCAATAAAATCAGCGGTTGACAGATTAACCCACTCAACAGATTTTCTTCACTTTTGGGCACAACATGCACTTATTATGCAAGAGGAGTTGCCTACTCCGAGCAAGGAACATACCGACAATGAGAGATATCATTTTATGTCACTTCTCTTGAATTTGGCGAACACATTTCTTTATATGGTCAATACATACATTATTGTTCCAACAGCTGATGATTATTCTATGAGCCTTGGGGCTGCAGCAACTGTTTGTGGGGTTGTGATTGGTGCAATGGCTGTCGCACAGGTCTTTTCTTCGGTGTATTTCAGTGCTTGGTCGAATAAATCTTACTTCAAACCTTTAATATTTAGTAGTATAGTTCTGTTCGTGGGCAATACCATGTACGCATTGGCCTATGATCTTAATTCAATTGCTCTTCTTCTTATTGGTCGTCTATTCTGTGGGTTAGTATCTCTCTCTCAATATAAATATATATATATATACTGTCTTTGGATGTGCTTGTGCATGTCATTAGTTGATGAACAAAATTGCCTGAAGAGCCTCTACGCATTTTCATGTAAACATTAAATTTAGCTATAATTTCTCTAAATCCTTCTTGATTTGTGCCGATTTCATTGCCTTAACTTTTGGTTAATAACTAAATCTTCCATTTCTTGTATACTATTTTCACTCTTGGATGACATAATGGTTGATCTTATATTTTTATTTATTGGATATTTCTTATTAACTAAAAACAAATCTGGCGTTTGAAAGTTCGTTGTCTTATTCTCTATAAATTCTGAAAAGCTATCCGTTATAGGTGGCAAGGTTTTGAGTTAATATTAGGCTTGGTTTGGGAACAAAAGTGTTGGGCTTTTTTTTAACTGCTAACTAAAAAGCTAGCTTCTTGTAGCAACTGTTTTTTGCAGCTTTGTTTATTGACATTATTGCATTCACGATGGGGTGCTTTGTGTAAGGATAGGGTTAAAATGGTCATTTTACATCAAAAGAATCAGCTGTTTATTTTTTTCTGTTGTCAAAATGCTCTGTTGGCTTTTGGCCATGGTTCCCAAATGGAGCCTTGGAAACTCCTGCAACTTTCCACAAAAGTTATCCATTCAATTTTTCTTTACTTTTTTCCTCCTTTCCCTCGATTTTATGCACTCCCAAATCACATTGACTGCGGGGAGATTCACTACAAGACTAAGAATCTAATAACACTCATTCTGAAGAATTGAATCAATTGATTATAGTATCAATTACTAAACAATGAAAATTTAGGGAAAGACTACAGAACACCAATTTTAGGATGGCAACATACAGTCAAAGTGCATCTAACTACAATATTTAACTCCTCACATCAATTACTATTTACTACTATGTTGTCGGTCCCTTATAAGTGTTTTCCCATCCTCTCCCCAAGCTTGCTAACTTATTGTGTTGAATGGTCTCAAAAGGGTTGTGACTCGTGGTGGACCAAGGAATTTGAGTGCGAGGGGCGTGGAGAAAATTTTCATATTTTAAAGGAGTCAAGGTAATATTTTGAGGGTCCTAAGGTATAATTTTTTCTATGACTTGGGGGGCCAATACATTATTTACTATTATATAGAAATAGAAGATAAAATATCAGTGGGTTAAAGCACTTTGGTGGGTAGGAGGGAGGTTGATTTCCTTGGGGAGTTAAAGCAAGTCTTTACATCGTGGAAAGGGGCAAAAGTTGGCAAGAGTGGAAAGAGGGCATGAAGACTTATTTCCTTTTTGCGGCACATGGATAGTATGGAATGAAAAAAATTAAAGAACTTTTAGAGAAGTCTATTCTTTGTCTAAAATCAGAAGTTTGATCTTGTCCACACTGTATAGCCAGAGCTGGAGTTGCGTACTTTTTTATTTTTTCCTTAGAGCACATGGTTACGCCTTAGCCCCACACAAACACTTTCTATTGTATTGTACTGCTTTATTTCCGTTCCTATTTTAGCCCATGTGTGTCTAGTATGTAGCATTTGAGATTTTAACTGCACTTCATCATATACTTTGAAACAAATCTGTTTTTAAAATTTGCAGATTTGGTTCTGCCAGGGCTGTTAACCGGCGTTATATTAGTGACTGTGTACCGCTCAAAATCCGCTTGCAGGCTTCAGCGGCTTTTGTTACTGCCAGTGCTCTTGGAATGGCTTGTGGCCCTGCTCTTGCTGGCTTGCTTCAGACTAACTTTAAGATTCACGGAATCACATTTAACCAAGATACTTTGCCTGGTTGGGTTATGTCTTCTGCATGGCTTTTTTTTTTGCTGTGGTTGTGGATCTCATTTAAAGAACCTTCACATGAGACTGAAGATAAAAGTGTCTCTCAAGGAGTTAATGCTGATAATTCTGGTAAATTCTGATTCTCTCTCTCTCTCTCTCTCTCTCTCTCCGATATAACTCTTAAAATTTTATCAAGTTTGGCCAGCAGCAGTGCTCAAGATTATATCCAGACCAATCATTCTTAAGTTGACTCTGTTTGGCTCTACTATAGATTATTATGTTCAAATAATTGAATAAATTTGGAATTTAATATCTTCAGTTTTCAAAGGATGTCATATTAATTGCCTGAAATCTTCCGAATCTTAAGAGTCAATTTAGTCGACAAAACATTCAGCAAGTGAGAAAAGTTCTTGCAACTAAAAAGGAATACTTTCCCGTGTAACCAGAGAAGCTGGTGTGCTTTTGAGCTTAAATTAGCTGGTGAGTATGTGGCATTAGTGTGTTCGTCACCCGTTTGCTAATGTTATCATTTTCTGTTTTTATTTATCTGTTTATATTTTTTATTTTTTATTCTCTATAATTGTTTTTTTTATGAAATAAAAACTAAAATAGCGTTTGAAAATTTAATTTTATTTATAATTATTAATTTTTATTTTCATAAAATATCAATTTTAAAAAAATTAATTGAATTTAATAAAACATATTTCATGCTAATTTAATTTAATTAAGTAGATTAGTTAAATTAAATTAATCAATTAAATTATTCATTAAAAATCATTTAATTCAAAAAATATAAAATATATTAAATTATAATTTAATTATATTATTTCAATAATTGAATAAAATATCATTATTATATCATTTAATTTAGTAAATATAAAATATAATAATTATCATTTAATTATGAAATTTATTAAAAATAATTTAATAAAATATATCTTATATTAAATAATATAATATAATATAATTAATATTTAATTAAGATATTTATTAAAAAATAATTAATAAAATATGTTTAATATTAATTAAATTAAATTAATTGTTAAACTTAAGTTAAATTAGTTAATTTAATTTTATTATTTATTAAAAATAATTCAATAAAATATATTTAATATTAATTAAATTAACTTAATTATTAATCAAATTAAATTAATTAATTAATTAAGTTATTTATTTAAAATAATTTAAAAAAATATATTTTATATTAACTAAATTATTTAAATTAAACTAATTATTAAATTAATTTTATTATTTATTAATTTAATAATATATATATCATATTAATTAAAAATTAATTAAATTTTATTATTTATTAAAATAAATTAATAAAATATATTACATTTTAATTTAGATAATTAATTTAATTATTTTAATTTAATTTAATTATATTGTTTATTAATAATAATTATAATTAAATAAAATATTTGAATAAAATAATTTATTTTAATATGATGCAACAAAACAGAAAAAAAATAGGGTGAAAATATTTTTTATTTACATTTTTTGTCTAAATTTTTATTTTTTTGGAAAAAAATATAAATAGATTTTATAAATATATTTTTTTACTAGTTTACAAAATTTTTAAAATTTTAAAAAAGTACAAATAAAAATATTACCAAATGGGACTAAGTATTCACCATCATTGAAACTGTTCGTTTAGAGATTTTTTTGGGCTTCTCTGGTGTTGCACAATATAGGTCTCGTTTGGGGTAAGAAAAAATAAGATAAATTGAGATAAAATGTGATTTGGGGTGAATTTTGGTGCCATTTTTTTCTGAAAAATAGCAAATCGTGGGAACGATTTTTCAAATTCGTTCCCACGGATTCAAAAAAATTCACAAAAAATAGCAACAATGGTACTCGTTTGAAAGCTTTTGACACGAAGAATATGATTGTATAAAAAATTTACACATTTAGTTAATCTACTTTCAAATTTTTTGTTTTTTTAGCGAAATATTGAAATTTTTTAAAATTAGTGATGGCGGAAAAATTAAAGGTAAAGGGGTTATTAAAGATTTATAGTAATTTTTAGAGGTTTGCGGGGAAGCCAAACGGGGCCATAATTATATTTTCATTGTAATTTATTCCCAAAAAAAAAAGGGGGGGAGGGAGAGACGTAAATTTATGCAGTGCATCATGGATTTATATATCGTCGTCTTCAAAAGCTGACACCTGGTGAGATGATGGATCTTTTGGATTGTAGTTCAAGAACAGAATGATGCACTTGAAAAAGGTCTCGTTCAACCATTGCTCTTAGGTTCAGAAGACAACCAACAAGATGAAGATGGTGACCAAGAATGTGACGGAAGTGAAGAAGACTCTGGGGAGTCACGTCTAGCAGCCACTTCTATAGCATCAGCATATAAATTACTCACACCATCTGTAAAGGTAGGTTTTTGAATCTAGTTTTTGTTTTCAATTGCTAATTCCTGGCACATTAATGAACTATAAGTTACTGATTTTATAGAAGGGTAAATAAGATGGACAATAGTTTATGGACACAAATCTGGAAATCACATTCATGATTATGTCACTATCAGTATATAATTGGTTTAGGCATGTGATTCCTTCGCAATGATGCTTAATATGGATTACAGTAAGCCTGATGCTTACGCTGAGGTTTCAAAGTAGAGGCAAGGTTGAAGGGGGCATCTCTTTTATTTTTTTGCAGAAAAGACATTCTGAAAATGGAGTTTTCTTATCCAAAAAAGGAAGAACATTAAATTTATGTCATACCAGTTCGATCATCAATGTGCTCTGTAATATATTAGTTTGGACTTGGGTTTGAGATGTGAGAAAGTCTATTGAGCATTTGCTGTAAAGATCGCATATTTGTGTCATGCTCTACAATAGGGTTGCACAAAATACTCAAACAACCCAAAAGTAGAATCAATTCGACTCCTGCAGGTTGATTTGGTTCTAGGTCTTAACAGTGTAAACCTAAAATTTATGGCTTTGGGTATGGTTTAGCCTATTTCAAGGCCCGACCTATTTTTTCTTATTCACGCAAAATTTATCAGTTTGATTCTAGGTCCATAATATAAAGATCAGGTCAGTTTTGGTTTAGTGTGAACCCAACCCATGCACATGCCTACTCTTTGATGTTACTTGTTGCATGATATGAGGGCTTGTATCTATTCATCCGATTAAAGCATTCAACTTAAAATCAATTGGTGAGGAGTGTAGAGGCCCATTAGAATCTTATATTGGTTTGGAGGCTTGATTTTATCGATGTGGGATATATTTCAACACGCTTTTTTATATGCGACCCCACTCATATGTGAAAAGGTAGACAGTGCACTGACTACAGTAATGCTCCATTGAGAGATTCAGAAGTAAAAGGGAAGTGAGTCCCCCACACTCAACTTTAATACCATATTAAATCATTACTCAAAATCAATTGGTAAGTAGTGGAATGGGCCCATTAGGATTTCACACCAGTCTAGAAAGCTTAATTTTATCGATGAGGTGTATTCCAACACAACTTATGACATGGAAGTTCTCATTAGATTGTGCAGGTCACCTACCAATTATTTTGTGCTTCACCACCTCTAGTTGTCATTTGGAAAATCTATTATTGCAATTGATACCCGGATAAATGCATGTTTGGTGGATTCTTTCCTTTTCTTGTTCTCTGCTTCATCTAGCTTGTATGAAATTCTCAAACTGAGAAAATCTAATGGTCTTTCTGGGGGTTAAATATATTTATATTTATTTGATATCTCATAAAGATTTCAATGATGTTTTCAGGTTCAATTGCTGATTTACTTCATGCTTAAATATGCAATGGAGATTTTACTCTCAGAATCTAGCGTTATCACCACTTACTACTTCAGTTGGTCGACAAGCACAGTCTCAATTTTTCTTGCGTGTCTTGGCCTGACAGTTCTTCCAGTAAACATTGTTGTTGGAAGCTACATCAGCAACTTGTTTGAAGACAGGTAATTCTGGGGAGGTGTGCTTTTGATCTGTTCATCATAATGTTAACTTTCACTAAAGTCTCGGATCTGAAGTTTAATATAAATAATTCAGTATTAATTGAGTTTCTAAAAAAGTTGAAAAGAGGAATGAACTTCTTTTGAACCATGTTATTAATTTCATGGGGGATATGAAGCTTATGTTTTGATTTTCTATCAATATAAGCCAGATACAAACAATTAACTCATCTAGAAGCTAAGGTAGTTTTTTTTAAGTTTTTATTATAGACATTATGTAAAGAACTCTAAAATTTTAAGTTGATAAGAAAGAAGTGCAAAAATGTTTTCGACACCCTTTCTAGATGGCCACGAAATGAACAAACTGCTGTAATGAAGGTGACAAGGATCAGAGGGATGACATTCTGTAACACTTTGTTAACTGGCATCTTCTTGGAAAGCTTAAGCTGTGCAAAATATGCCAGGTTTTATGAAGGTATTTTCTTTTATTCACGGGACAGAAAATAACTGACAATTGAATGTCAAGGATACTGACCGATACGAACCAATGGCCACTATTGACCAATGGCATGCATAATTAATATGACTGCTCAATATCGATAGTCTGATAGAACATTTCACCCTTGATAGTCTTCTAAACCTTTGCCAAAACAGAGATTTTTATATTGTTAATTTATCTTTTCTTTTCCAAATTTATTTGATTGCAGGCAAATTTTATTAGCATCTGAAATTATGGTTTGCGTGGGCATACTCCTAAGCTTCAACATAGTAATTCCATATTCTGTGCCACAATATGTCTGCTCAGGACTCATAATGTTTGTCTCTGCTGAAGTACTCGAGGGTAAGCTTTATTTATTTGATGAACTCTACTTGTTTTTTAGTATGTGTGATCAATTATTATTGCGGGGAACAAGTGCAAGGCATGGACGTAGCGTGATCAGTTAATTCTCCTGAGTGCAACGCATGGACGAAGGTGCTCAATTAGGATACAAGTGATAATATCTTCAACCATTTGTCAAAGACGAACCTACACGAGGTGTAGTGGGGAATTGCTTCCACTCACCTGAAGAATTACACTAGACCACATTGTTTTTACCCTTATTCACCTAGAAATTATATTTTTGCTTTCATTAATTTTCACTTTTTGCCTCCTCTTACTTGGAAATCGTATGCGAATGAGATTTGGTCACAAAAACAACGTATTTATTTGCAATAATTTGAAGTTAGCCGTGAGCACCCCTCCCCCTCTTTCCCTCCCCCTCTTTCCCTCTTTAGGAATCTAATGTTCGAAGTCAGGTCAATGGAGAGTCTTTTCAACTTAATATGAGTACTGGTTTCTTACTCGATCTTTCCATTTATTGACTTTCCATCCAGGTGTCAACTTGTCTCTCCTCTCTCGGGTCATGTCGTCTCGGCTATCTCGTGGAACCTACAATGGCGGATTGCTTTCAACTGAAGCCGGAACAATTGCTCGTGTGATTGCAGACGCCACGATAACTGTGGCTGGCTACTTTGGCGAGAGTAGGCTCTTGAATGTCACCCTATTCCCTTCACTTTTAATTTGCATTATTTCTATTATTGCCACCTCCTGTACCTACAACTCTCTCTTCTAGTTCATTCCCTTGTATTGAGAAAATCCTTTATAGGTCTTAATTGAGACGTTGACAATTCCCACAAATCTCAACCCTCTCTGTTTTGGCAATTTGCTGTTGTTCTGGATAGTTTTCAAGCTTTTTGGTCTTTCATTTGCCTAAATGCTGGAAACACTCCACTGACTTTTATCCCATTTGAATTCTAGTGAAACTGTGTGAGTGCAGAGATGATCTTTTCCTCGTCGCAATTGATATTATTGGGAGTCATCTTGTTTATCCATTTACTAGGTCCTTTTCCCTATTTATAACCTGCGGAAAATTTGATTAAGTTTACAAATTTTTTTTTTCTAGTGTTATGGAATTGTTATTTTAATTAACGAAGAGCTCATTACCTGTAAGAAGTAAAAACAACTGTTATAAAAGAAAGGGGCGAGACATGCCTATTGCGAAGAAAATTTTCCAGTGATTGGGAATCATTCTTTCTAAGTGGAAAACTGCACTGTCATTGAAGGGTTAGCTCAGATAATCAAACATGCAAAGGCCAACAACGAAAATGAGAACAAATAAAAATCAGAAGAATATGACACTGGATATACCTCAGGACCCACCTCGATCCTACAAGCAAAAGAAGGCATCTCTTCTCGACAGCTTTAAAGCAAAGGCATCTCTAAGCATGGAGAGAGAGAGAGAGAGAGAGAGAGAGAGAGCTTTGAAAGCATTCATAGGTCAAAATCATGTCAACTAGAATTTGAAAATGGATGAAAGAGCTTTTCATGGAATGTGTAAAAAGTGGGCATCAAATCCCATGGTGACAAAGTGGGATTTATTCAGCTATCAGGTTACAGGTTATTGGAGTTATTTCTCCTACTTTTTCCACAATAAAAATGATACACGTACATAATTTTCTCTTACATTTATCAAAATAAATAAATAAAATAAAATAAAACAACAAAATAAGAGATATCCCATGGCATATGCTATTTGCTCCAACGGTTTATTCTTTTTGACAGGGCCTGGAGTGGAGTGGAGGAGCCTATAAAACTCGTGAAGGGTCCACCCGCATAATCCAGAGGTGGCCTAAACTGGATGGCTTCGACAAATGTTCTAGTAAGCGAACCAGTTGTAGGGCGGCCTCCGGAGGCAGCTGAGCTGATGCACATTTATATAAAAATATGTTGTACAAAAATAACTAGGGACATCTGACATTTTTTCAAACACAAGAACACAGTATAAGAATGTGCTCGGCATTGATCTGGTAATCAATTGATTACTACGGATGGATCCTATCATTCAGCAACATAGTGTTAATACAATTCTAACCATAAATATAATATGATAATAAATGAATTGAATTTATTACCTTCCAATTAGATAGATGCGAGATTAAAACACTTTTCAATGGTATATTCTGTCCATTATATTCACATCTCTCACGCACATTTAATACTGAGTAGAAAGCATTAAATATGGAATGAAAGACATTAAAGAAAAAGTAAATCGTTATATACTTTAATATATATATATATATATATATACAAAGTATGAAATTATTACAATTTAATTATTTACGTATTTATTTATTTATTCTATCTTATTATAGATATTGAATTTAACTCCAAAATTTAAGTACACTTATTATTGTCAATTATTTACATTATCTTTATTTTACAATTCTCTCGAACTATTTTTGACTTTGCCATCAAAAAGTTTTTGACCGGGATCCTCTTCCACCATTTCCTCTAACATTTTTTGCTGCAGGTATGGATTCTACTTTTTTCAGTTGACGTAGTAACTAATTCCAGCAATATTATTTATTGCAGAATAATATATTTGGATTGACCTCTGAAGTATATAATTTCCCTCAAGCTGCCAAAGGAGAGTTGCCCTGCGACTGCTTCACCTCAATATAATTACGTACATACCAGGAGCCAGCCGTGGATGCATTTAATGCATGAGGTATGATGTCTTAATCATTCGTGATCAGTCGCATCTGATCGCGTGATCACGTGGATAACGTCATCGGTTTTGATTTTCTCCACTCTTATGTTGTCTTATCTTTCTTCCCTTTTCTATTTCCTAAAGGCAAGTGTAGTGTTTCACCGAAGCGGAGCACGAACGAATATAAGACCTCGTGCCCATCTTTTTGTAAGGAAAGGAGTAAGGGATCTACTGTTTCTATTTCTTTTTTGTTATTTTTTTTTAAGTATATGTATCAGACTAGACTCTCTTATTATTTTTCATTCTGTTATTTTTTTATTTTTTAAATGACTTACAAAAAATTGTATAATTAGTCTTAGATAAAATTAATGGTTGAGATTTAAAAAAATAACCAAAAAAAAAAAAAAAAAGGCAAGGGAGTCGGGTTTATAAGTGTGGCAGAAACCTTATTACCAGATCCACTTACATTCAGTCATGCTTCACTTTGATTCGTTAAGAAATAACATTTAAGAGAGAGATTTGGGCCTTTGCATAGTTTTCCCTCCAGCATTTTCAGGTTAAGTGGTTCTTAATCATCCAATTTATAAGTCCACGTTGATTTTATATATGTATCTGTTATATACCACAGAGAAAGGGTTTTCAAAGTCTCCAATATATATTATATCCTACTTCATGCAGGTTGTGATTTTTTTTTTTTTTTAACTCTTATCACAATCAAAATTCTAAGCCTTTTTTCCATAGTAGAACAGATCAACAAGCAAGTTACGTGGAGATCTATGTGCAAGTTAATGCATGTCCGTGCTTAATCATTCATTGTTGGCTTCTACTAGTATGCTTATGAACAGACGATAATCTACTCCAAAACCAAGAGTCTATTAGTGATTTGTAAACACAGAAGATCGACGTCTAACTTACAACTGTGTAAGAAATATGGCACCACAAAGTTTTCCCTTTCTTCTAAGTCGGAGTTCAGATCCAATCTCTCTCTCTCTCTCTCTCTCTCTCTCTCTCTCCCCCCTCCTTCCGTCCCTCCAATAACAAGAAAACTGCTGCTTTTATTATTTTTTAATTGAAATTTTGTCAAATTTTTCTTTTTTTTATTTGAATTTTTTTTTTAAAATGAACTTTTGATAAAATAATTCTATCTTAATGAATGCAATTTCTGAAACTCCAAAAAAAAAAAAATGTGAACTTTAAAGTTTTAAATTCTAAATTCATCAACTTTGACTTTCAACTTGAAAAACTCAAAAAAAAAACTCTTATCCCTTCTTCCCCACCCCCACAGACCCTAAATTGAAGAAGAGAAAAAAAAAAAAAAGAAAAGATAAAAAGACTCAGAAGAAGAAGAAAAAGAACGATGACAATGAAAAGAAGAAGATGGTCAATCCATTCATTACAACATTTTAGAGAGAAAAAGAGAGAGATTGATCTAAGTTTGTGATTGTCAACGATAACCTCATATATATATTTATACTATTATATAAAAGAAACATTAAGATATTGATGAAACCCAAGATTTAATGAAGTTTTAATAATGGTAAAACTTTTTTAGTTACCTAAACTATCCTTAAACTTCTCAACAATTCAAATTTTGAATAAAACAATTTCTAAAAATTACCATTAATTAAAATTTTCAATTTAAAACCTCTAACTATCATATTATTTTTATTTTTATAATACTTCGCATAACTACACATATTGTTTGTATACACATGATCTAATGTGTGCGCACACGCGTCTATATATATAGAGAGAGAGAAAGAAAGAGAAGTGGTGGTTGACTTTTGATATTGAAGAGGGAGGCTCTTTGATTGTTTTACTTAAATCAAGATACATTGAAGCACTTAAGCTACACAGGTGAAATCGTTTATGCACAGATGCAACTAAGACTGCACTAGGTGTTGAGTCTGTATAATTGCAACCGATTTCTATTAAGTACAAATGTTCCAACACTATCACTCAATATTTTTTTCGTTAGTGTTATTAAGCGGGAACAACTTAAAATTTCATTACTCTTTAGAAATAATTTTTCCCATACAGCTATGATCTTGATCTAAATGACATTAAGTGGTGAAATTGATCTTGCCTAAGTGTTGCATTAGGTGCAATTGAGTCTAAACCAAGCGCAACTGAATATAGCGCAAGTACAACTAATTTCTGTTCAAGTTACTAACCGTGAATAACTTAAAATTCCATTATCTTTTTAAAATCATTTTGCCCATATATCTTATAGTCTCAAAAATGATATTATGTAGTGAAATTGATCTTGCCCTCGCGCAACTAAAGTTGCACTGGGGGTTACAGGTATGCATGGGTCGATTCGGTTTGGATTCATGCTTAATTCAGAACCGAACCGATTTTTTTCAGTTCCTAAAAATTAGATCCGAAACTGAATCAATTTTAAATTGAAACCGAACCAAACTGAACTGAAAAAATCGGGTTGGTTCAATTCGATTTTCGGTTTAGCCCATTTAGGGTTAAGCCCGGTCCATTTTCGTATTGGGTCGGGTCCATTAACTACACCACTAAAAAAAAAAGGTTTATGAAACTAACAATGCAAATAACTTAAAAAAAAATAACCAATATTTAGCACAATCCATAATAAAATACAATACCATAATATCACTCAAAAAATATAATTCCATAGTAAAATATAAATCAAACTAAAATAATACAAGCCGTTGTTTTCCATAATACAAAATGAAAATAAAAATAAAATTAGTCAGACTTTGGTTTTTTCTTGCTTTACATATTATTATATATATAAATATGTTAAGTTAGTCCATGTGTTCGACTATAATTAAAGTAAAAAGATAATAGTATATATTATATTTATTTGGGTTGGTTCGGGTTACTTCGATTTTGATTCGAGTTGGGTTGGGTTAAAAATATATTAACCCATAACCAAACCGAAAAAATCGATTTGTTAAATTTTTAATGTAAAACTAAACTGAAAATATAATAGACTCAAGCTAAAGTGATCGGATTGGTTCGATTTTCAGGTTGCTTACGTTTTTTGTGCACCCTTGGCTACTGGGGGCAGCTGATTATGTACTGGGTGCAACTAAGTTTGCACAAGCGTAATCAAATTATAAGCACCTGCAAATCTCTCACATCCAATTTATGGGCACGTAGCTGGATGGTCTCTCTATCTATCAATCTCTATCTCTCTCTCTCTCTTTCTCTCTCTCTACATATAGAAATTGAGGTGAACAAGTTCTTGGTATTTTTTTTAATTGATTTGGAGTCGTATTACTTTGTTTACTTTCAAGTTTGTCTAATAATATATATATAACGTTTACCATTCAAATAGTCTACCAAATTTTTAATTATATGAGAGCATTTTTATTAAATTATCATTTATTGATTATTTACCCATCTTTTCTTTCCCCATTTTTTTTCTATTTTTTTGCAAGTTAATTTAGAAATTTAATTCACACAAGGGAAATACATATGCAATTAATATAAAAGAAACTATTATTCATAAACTAGAAAAATATACAAGTAATTGTAATTAAAATATACTTTTACAAATATTTTGTTTTTAAATGATATGTTACTTTTTCTAAAATATACTTATTGTAAATATATCTCATTTTAATTACTTTTTTAATATAAAATATAAGATATCGTATTTAAATGACTAGGATAAAACAAACTTATGGTGCGTTCAGAGTGGGATCTACTAACCAAATACGGCTTTGGGGGTCGAAATCGAAAAGTGTAAAATTGATTTATTATGCTAGACTTATGTTGCTGTCTCAAAAGTTGAGATGGCCGAGTTGGTCTAAGGCGCCAGATTAAGGTTCTGGTCCGAAAGGGCGTGGGTTCAAATCCCACTCTCAACAAACCTTTTTCTCTTTGTCTGGCAGGAGTTTTAATATTGCGATGCATTTCATTCAGGTATAAGCTTTTTATTTTTTTAATTACTAATTAATTAGGGGATCCAGCATACTGATAGCCTTTTATTTCAGCATGCAATGATTACTTGTAAATTTAAATCATCTACTGTTTTTGGGTGTGTTTGGCGCACCAATTTTGGTAAAAATTTTTGAAATTTTTTAAAAATTTTTATAAATTTTTACACATTCTTACTTTCTCATAATTCAAAAAAAGTTCAATACCTTTTAAAAAAAATTGATAACTAGAATTCGGTTAATCAAATAGCAAAAATTTTTTTTACCATTCTCACCATGGACTTTTAAGCTATCGACTGACATCCACTTTGACTATTTTTTGTCGAGTCGTAGAAACTGTTCCAACGGATTCACACGGCCAACTTCCGTCCAAACGGTTTCTACGATCTATTTGGATAGATTGTAGTGCAAAGAAATTATGACTACCTAAAATTTTGAATCTGTCGGAACGAAACTATTACTATTCATCTCCAAAAAAATACGATTTAAGATACGTGTACCAAAAGTAAAAAATTTCTTTAAATCATATTTTATCTCACTTTTTATCACTTTTTAAGATTGCTTCTCTAGGTAGATTCCTTAAAATACATTAAAAAATATTACTTTTTTTTATTTTATAACTTTTCTATCCAATTAACTCTTCAATCGTCCCCAAATCGTCGTTTACGATATTAAAAAAATATTCATTCTTAACTATTTTTTATTATTTTTATTTATTTTCAAAAAGTTTCCGTCTTTCAAATGAAAAAAAAAATTAATATTTTTTTTTTGGTACAAAAAATTAATATTAAAATAATAGTTAAGAGAAGATGTTTAAATATGGGGATTTATTTTGGTTGATCCAAACTTAGGAAGAAAATATAGAATCTATTGATAAGGGTGTAATTACCCCTATTTACTAAAAGCCAAAAAATAATCATTCCCTCTCCTATTATAAAAAATTCTCTAAAATAGAGAAACTGCTACAAATGCTCTTAAGATGTACAATAGATGTGTGTAGGTGGATTTTTTTCAAAATAAACAAATAATGCGCATGAATAGTGATTATGCTGGTAATAAAAAAAATAATTAGAGAGTAAGCTCTTTATTAATCATTTACCATTGGAAAACAAATTAAACAATTGTATTGAAGTCTTAAAATGAAATGGTTAAAATAAAAGTTTAATTTTGATATATTGTTGTTGTAATGATTTTTTATACAAGTGGTACAATATAACGTGGCATGTTGTCATCTTATAATTTAACAAAATACAAATAACAACATTTATAAATATGTGTTAAGTTCTGAAACTCGCTTGGATTAATAATACTCACAGTACTAAAAGTGTATCAAAATAAAACTCGTAAGTTGAACCCCTTTAAATTTAAGTCCAAAATTAAGGGTTCAGTTGGAGTCATAAAAAAAATCAAAAAATTTCAAAAGTTTTTAAATCCTTCCAATCACATTTTGCCACCTATCATTTTTACATCACATCAATCCCATCCATTGATTTTTTTTGAAACTCCAAACTCCCTCTAAGTTGTCTTTGACCCCCGGGGGTGGGAAATTCAAGTGTAGAAAACAGATGTTGACGTATTTTCACGTTCAACTTTCTAGTTTAGAGAAGAAAAATTGGTTTAGAATAAGTGACAAGGTTGGGAAGTTTGTGATATTTTCCACGAAACTCTTGTTGTGAGGTTGCTAATACTTAACCCAGAAATAAGGCAGAGGAAGACTAGGCAAAGAATGTCTTCGTGTTGAACAGATGGGCAAATGACAAATGAAAGCAGCTGGTTAATCGTATGTGGGGGCAGAAGGCATGTGCAAGTGAAAAAGACTTGTCTGTGCGGGAATGCAAACTCATTGAAATTTCAGACCAATTGCGATGTATTCGCAGTTGTTGTCTAGTGACCTCGCAAAGCGACGTACAACCCACAACTAATCAAACTTCTGTCCCGCATGGATGTTGCCGGCCACTTAATGAAGCTCACCTTTCAAGTCTCTTCTTTTAATTTGTGGATATAGCTCCCCGGAAAAGCCAAGCTATATCTCCGCTCTCTTCTATCTCTTTTGAAAGCACCACCGGAATTGAAAGGGATGCGACAAGAGAGAATTGAGTTGGTCCAATGGTAGCGACTGGGAGAGGTTTGGTTTACTAAAATTTATTAATTTTTATCAATTTTTTTTTTCAATCAAATTTAACTACATATCACTTTTTACATTAACTTTTTAATACTTTTGTCATATTTTTTCGCCATCCAAACATTCCGTGCATATATACACATATATATATATATATATATTCAGTTTCGTCGTAAATGCCCAACTTTCTAACGCAATGTTTGTTAGACCTTTCAAAGTGAAATGTTCATCTCGTGTCGAAGGACAATGTTCACTTGGGTCGCGTGAATCAGGGTTGAACAATTTTAGGCTAAACCCGTCCAACTTTATCCAATTTTTTTTTTTTTTTTTCATCGGGAAATTTTTTTCAATTCGTTTAGTTAATGGGGCTAAACTTGAGACTGGTCACGCTGGTATGTGTCCAGCCCAAAATATTTAAAAAACTTTATATATATATATATATATATATATATTTTTATGTACTTATATATTATCTTATTTGTATATTTTTGAAAAATTAATTTTTTATTGAAAAACATTTATTTTAGTATTAAACTACATACTTTTATAGTTTTTAAAATTATTTTTTATTCAAAAATATAACTTAAATTTTGTAACAACATAAATAGATTTACATTGCCGAGCCTGATAATTAAATCTAGCTCCAAATGCTTTTAAGTTCAGCCGATTCACTGGATAAGAAAATTATTTCAGACCCAATTCAAGCTCGCAATGGGTTAATTAATTATTTATGATGCTATTGCACTATCTTGAAAAGTATTTTATATAATAACCGAATGAGAATTGACTTTCACCATAATTTAACTGCGTCTAAATTGATGGAAACACCATCATACATATTAAAATTATAGAAATTGTCACACAATGAAACAATCGTTTGTAACAATTTTTCTAGGACTTGGGGACGAATAATTCAGTGATAAGCTACCCTTTTCTGTTCATAGAATGCCCCATCTGGCAAGCTGGCCGGAAGTCACAAATCAATACTTGCAAATAGCCGATTAAAAAAATAAAAATAATAAAGCAATTGGGTGGTGGAAGAAACAAGGAAATTCACAAATAAAATAAAATAAAATACAAAAGAAAGGAAAAGGGGAGGATAAAAAAAAAAATTGACCCTGACAGATTTACTCTTCGAGTCAAACTCTTATAGAGTTAATCTCCCTTGATTTGTGCTGTATATACCAACCTTTCATCATGTGCAGTGTGCAACAGTAAATTATAAACTTGCGTAACAGTAGATATTCGAATCCACGCCTCAAAATTAAATACGATTCGCCCGGTCAAAAAAATTACTTATCCCAACTTTATAGTGGTTTGCACTGGAGACTGCCCAAGAATTACTAGAAAAAGAAATTGAACTCAAAAACTTTGGGATGACCCTAACTTTTAAATCAAAGTCAACTCACCTAACCCTTGGTTAAAAGGGGAGAATAAAGTTGTGGGGGAAGCGAAGCAGGCAGAGAGAGAGAGAGAGAGAGAGAGAGAATGCAATCACCTTGCACTGAAGGGGCCTCAAGTGCCTGCTTCCATGGTTGCTGCCCGGCTCCTTTTCTTTCCTTGCCTCTTGACCTGCAAAATCCTCCTCCCAAGTCTCCCCACCACGACTTCATAGCCGCCACAACTTCCTCCCTCCAACCCCACACCCAATTCAGCAACCCCGACTCCGTCCCTTCGCTCCCCGACTCCTTCTCCACCTTCAACAAATCATACCCAAGATTCTCACAAACCGAGCAAGCCGATCAAATCCGATCCCAGCACTACTCTCATCTCTCCCTCTCAAACCACGTCTGTCTCGATTACGTTGGCCACGGCCTCTTCTCCCACTCCCAGCAACAACTCACTTATAATTTAGATTTTCAATTCTTCGACGTTCTTCACAAGCCGGCGACTCTAAATTCTCAGCTACTCTACGGCGGAGGCGGAGAGTCAGAATTCGAGTCCAGAATCCGGAAAAGAATCATGGGGTTCATGAATATCTCCGAAGACGATTACTCCATGGTCTTCACCGCCAACAAGTCCTCTGCTTTTAGGCTCCTAGCGGACTCTTACCCATTTGATTCTACCCAAAAACTCGTCACCGTGTATGATCACGAAAGCGAGGCGGTCGAAGGAATGGCCCAGAGCGCAGCCAAGAGGGGCGCCCGAGTGAGGTCGGCCGAGTTCTCGTGGCCCTCATTGAGGATTCAGAGCAGAAATTTGAGGAAGATGATTGTGATGAGTAAGAAGAAGAAGAAAAGGAAAATGGGATTATTCGTCTTTCCTCCTCAGTCTCGAATGACCGGAGCTCGGTACTCTTATCTATGGATGAGCTTAGCTCAGGAAAACTGTTGGGATGTCTTGCTTGACGCAACTGCATTGGGGGCTAAGGACATGGAGACTTTGGGACTCTCCCTCTTTCGACCAGATTTTCTCGTCTGTTCATTTTTCAAAGTATTTGGTCAAAACCCGTCTGGGATTGGCTGTCTCTTTGTCAAGAAGTCCAGTGGTAAATCAGTTCTGAACGACAATTCCACAACTAGCATCGGCATTGTGAGTTTGGTCCCATCAAATGTGAACGGCTTTTCTTCTGCAATTAGCGACCCCGGACCATCTCGGACATCACAAGCACAAATTGAGCCCTCAGACGAGGACTACATAGAAATTGAAACTAGTGGTTCAGATTTGGAATGCAGGGGCTTGGACCATGCGGATTCGTTGGGGCTGATCCTGATCAGTAGCAGGGGAAGGTTCCTGGTCAACTGGGTGGTCAACGCCTTGATGAGCCTTCGACATCCACATTCCGAAAATGGGTCCCCTCTGGTGAGAATCTATGGACCTAAGGTGAGGATTGGCAGGGGCGCAGTTTTGGCATTCAACATATTTGATTGGAAAGGAGAGAGGGTTGATCCAAAGCTTGTGCAGAAACTTGCTGACCGGAACAATATCTCTATCAGCTGTGGGTTTTTATGGCACATTTGGTTCTCGGACAAGTACGGAGAGGAGAGAGAGAAATTATTGGAAAGGAGAACTGATAAAGAAGGTGAGAATTATAATAATAATAACAATGAGCAGAAGAAGAAGAAGGAGAAGAGGAGGGGAGAGAGGAGTAGTTCTTCTGAGGCAGGGATATATGTTCTGAGTGCTTCGCTCGGGTTCTTGACAAACTTTGAAGATATGTATAGGCTTTGGGCATTTGTTTCGAGGTTCTTGGATGCTGACTTTGTGGAGAAAGAGAAATGGAGATACATGGCTCTTAATCAATCAACAATTGAAGTATAGTGAGTGAGTATTCTTTCATTCTTTCTCATTTACAGTATCTAGATATATATGTTTGTGTGTGTGTGTGTGTGTGTTGGAGGTCCTGGTGTTACATTGCTAGTAATATAATCACACAATTAATTCAATTCTTCCACAATTACTCTAACGCAAGTTAACGTTAACCGCTTGCAAAATTTTTAAAAAAATAATAATAATAAAAGAATTAAAAAAATAGTTGACTTCAGTTCTTGCTCCGGGCTAAAGACCCTACAATAGTCTCTCTCAATGTGAAAGGTATCCCTCCAAACAGGGGCGAAATACAAAAATAAATAATCCAGGTAATTAATCAATAAATATATAGATGTATGAATATATATATATGCATAATTGAAGGCAATATAACTAAAGAATTCTCATTATTAACAGTATGGATGGTGTCATAAAACGATTCCTGCTATATATGTATATACACCAGTAAAAGATGATATCAAGAAAAAAATATAAATTTATTAAGGATATACTTGAAGAAAAAAATAGTGAGAGGAAAGAAAAATAAAAATAAATAAATAAATAATGTACAAAAAAAATGTATGACAATAAAAATATTCATCAATTTATTAGCTTTTTATCTTAATTAATTATTTTTTTCATTTTCTACCATAATCTAAACAACAAGAAAATTTTAAATTTATATCTTATTCTTTTTTTCGTGATAAATTATTGAGCCAAAAATAATTTAAATGGATGCTAGAGAAGAAAAATCGACAAACAGTAAATAAAATAATAAACGAATATAGAGAAAATAATTATAAATCCGTATCCCTTCTCATTTCTTTTACGAAGAGAGTTATAAGTGAGAGAAAAAAATCAATACCATAAAATAAAATACTAAAAAGAAAGTAAAAAATAATTAATAAAAAATATTTGAGTTTCTCTAAAAAAAAAACTCCAAACCTCTAAAGAAATAAAAAATAAAAAAAGAAGGAGGGTGTGTTTGGAGAAAGAATGTAATGAAAAAAAAAATGAAATGAAAATTAACATAAGCAGATAGAAAAAAATGAAAAAATAAACATAAAATCTTAAATATACATACTCTTATTTGAATGGATTTAAAAAAATAAAATAAAAGAATTAACTAATATATTAAATTTTTTTGATTTAATTAATTTAAATTTTTATACTTTATATATTTTATATCATAACCTAAATAAGAAAAGAAATCTTAAATCTTTACCTTTATTTTTTGATGACAAATTCTTGATCTAAATGCAAGTTAAATAAAAGAAATAATTTTGAATTCTTAACCATTTTTCTCTTTTTTTTTTTTATCTCTATATGGAGAGAGAAAGAGATACAAAGACGCCAATTAAAGAGAAAAAATAATATAATATAATATAATATAATAAAAAGATAAAAATATAATTGATAAAATAGTATTTGAGTTTAACAAAAAAGAAAAACCAAACCTCTTTAAAAAAAAAAAAAAAAACAGCAATACACGAAGGATAAAAAAATATAAAATAAGGGGAAAAAATGTGTACCTTGAAAGTATATTGTGTTTTATTATAAAAAAAAATGCTACAACACTTAAAAGATAAAAAAATATATAAAATAAGAATAGAAATGAAAAAATTTGATAAAAATATGTTCATTAAAAATGTATTGCTCTACTGAATAAAACAAAGTCAACTCTAAAAAAAAAAGCAAAATTTGAAGGAAAAAAAATAAAACAAGAGAAAAATTTTTTAAATTGGTAAAAATATATACGCTAAAAGTGTATTACAACTTGTTGTTAAAAAATAATAATATTTGAAGGATAAAAAAATATAAAATAAGGAAAAATAAAAAAAAATTATGTATGTTGATAGTTTATTGCTGCTTATTATATAGAATAGATATATAGAAGATAAAATAGAAATAGAAAAAAAAGTAATTTAGAAAAAAAAAAAGAAAAGAAAAGTTAAAATGTAAATAGAAAAAATGTAACTCTTAAAAAAATAAAAAAAAGACACACAGATATGTAAAATAATAATAAATATTAAAAAGGAAGTAGGTCAAAATTAAAATAAAATTACCAAAATGGTCTTTATCGTTACTCTTAAAAAATTAAATAAAAAACACCAAAAAAATAAAAAGACAAAATAGTAATAAAAAATAGAAAGGGCATAACTCGAAGAAAAGGATGTTGGAAGCTAAAGATCGATTAATGAAAAAAAAAATGGGGGGGGGGAGAGCATGGTTTTAAAAATCGGACCGGACCGGCCGATTCGACCGGTTGAACCAAGAACCAGTCTAAGAAACAGTCTGGTCCACTGGTAAAATCCAATGGGCTGTTGAATCGACCTAAAATCGGTGACCTACTGGTGAATCGGTGTTGGTTTTACCGGTTGAACTGAGCTATTTTTTTTTAATTTTTTGAATGGTAAAATAAATAAACTAACATGCACTAGCCTATAATCGAACCTGGGACTATTTTGTGATAAAGTACTATCATCCTACTGAACCACTGATACTTATTGTTTCTTATTTTTACTTAGTTTTACTTATATAATATATTAATTTCAAGTGATTTTATTTTACAACACATTTTGGCTTCGTTTGGTTTACAAACAAACACAAAAAAATTCTATATATCTCTGTTAACTTTATATCACATCAACTTTTTTCTTTCACTGCACGCATTATAAATTCTTAATTTATCTCAATTTATCTCATTTTATCTTACTCCAAACACACCCTTTGTTGACACTTTTTATTAGTAAAACAAAATAGAGTAGAAGAATATGTAAAAAAATATAAGTTTTTAAAATTATTATATAATTTTAACATATTTTTATATTTTATTTATATATTTAAATATATTTATGACGTCACGGTTCAATTTTGATTTAATTTCGGTTGAACCACTAACCCGTGACTCAGTGAGTTTTTCAGTTTGATGAATGGTACGATTTTTAAAAGGTTGGGGGAGAGAGAGAGAGGGAAAAAAAAAAAAAAAAAAACACCGAAACAAAGTGAAAGAGCAAATTAGTAATAAAGAAAAAACGGGAGGGGCATTGTTGGAAAAACGATGCACAAAGGGGACTTGAAAGCTATGGATTATTCTTACTTATTACGTGAAGACAGAGATGGATGTGTGTGTGTGTATATATATTACGGCGAAAGACTAAGGTATTATTTGATATATTTATTTTATGTTTATTTTTTTATTTTATAATTTTAAAAATAAAGAAAATAGTTTAAAATATATTTAATCACTTATATATTTAAAATTTATTTTAAAAAATAAAAAATAAGTTTACAAAGGAAATGTAACATAATAAAAACTTGTTTTAAGCGTTTTTAATCTAAAATAAAAAAAATTTTAGACATGAAAAATGAAAAATGTCAAATTAAATGTATTTTTTATATTTTTTTTATTTTGAAATCTCTAAAACATATATAAAACACAAAATACAAAAAGTAGAAAATAAAAACATAAAATAAAAAATAAAAATACAAACCAGTGAAACTTAACTTTCTCTATTAAAATTTATGAAATACATAAAAAAAAAGTTAACAAGAAAAATCATCAATTTTTTAATTTTTTTCAAATTTTCGTTAACTTTTATAATTTTTTACTAAATACATAAAAGTTATTAAAAATTATATATGCAACAAAAATTATCAAAAATTAACAAAAATTAATTTGACAAATAGACCCTTTATTAATTTTTTTCACATTAAATTATTAAATTTTAATTTAATAATTCAAACATTTGATATCATGAATCTAACAGCAGAATTGCTGTGAACCTTTCCGTTTCTCGTGGCAGAACAATTAAGAAAGAATTAGTATCTTACTAGAATTACGTTGTTTTGGGTCGCGGACAACAGATCGGAACAAAGAATCGGCACTCAAGTCCGCGACATATATCGAAAGCTTACAAGATATCTCGGCAAATGTTCAGGGATTTCAAACATTGGTGGGTAATGACAATCGATTGTTTTTTTTTTTTCTTTTTTTTTTATAGGGTTAAATTAGAACTTTGTTAATGAAATAAGAGGTATGTTTGGAATGATAAAAAAATAAAATAAATGTTTCGTTTAGAGTGACAAAAAGAAATTCTGAGAAATGATGAAAATATTAAAAAATTCTAAAAGTTATTCACTTTTTATCTCATTACATGAATTACAAACGCACAATTTACCTCGTTTTATTTTATTTTTTGTCGCTCCAAACGCACCCAAAAATAAGATAAATTCCGAGTTCGTAATTTATGTAATAAGATAAAAAGTGAATAACTCGAGATTTTGAGAAATTTTCAAAGATTTTCTAAAATTTATAACAAATCCAACAGAGTAAAGTATATTTTTAACTTGTTTGTCAAAGTGCATCTGATCTAAAAATTTCATTTTTATAATCCACATTCATTTAAAAATTTTTTAGAAAACACATTTTGGATATGTTTAAAGTTGTAAAAGTTAATATATATAAATTTGTAAAAGTTATAGTTTCATAATTTATGTAATGAATAAAAATTTTAATTTTTATAAAAGTTTTTAAAATTTTATAAAAATCCAAACGCACTTGTAGACCTGACCTTGTCTGAGGGACAGAAAGAGTATTTCCACCTGTCCCGCGCTAGTTAAAAAGGAGTAGGAATTAGGAAACCCATAATACCCATTAGGTCCGGGATGAAACGAGGCCCAGAGTCCCACGAAAATCAATACTAGCCCAATTCAATTTCCAAAAATACCAAACCAAGACCCAATAAAAAGATAAGAAAAAACAAGATAAAATGTGATTTAAAATTAATTTTGGTACCTTTTTTTTTTTTTGAAAAATAGTAAACCGTGGAAACGAATTTGAAAAATCGTTCCCACGGATTCAAAAAAAGTCACAAAAAATAGCGAAAATGGTACTCATTTGAAAGCTTTCGAAATGAAGAATATGATTGTGTACAAAATTTAAATATTCGGTTAACTTACTTTCAGATTTTTTTTAGTGAAATATTGAAATTTTTTGAAATTAGTGATGGCGGAAAAATTAGAGGTAGATGGATTGTTAGAGATTTATAGAGTTTGTTAGTATACCAAACGGGGCCATTACAAGTTAGGTTTGCTCCCACATCGGGAGTTGGGTGTGTGTATGTATTGAATATAAGTCTTAGTCTGCAGACCAACTTTTTGAGTTGGTTTGTACACTCTGGTGTTAAAAAAAAAAAAAAAAAAAAAACCAATGCTTTCCGATGTCGAGCCTCACTAACTCCCATGGGCTCCTCTTCAGTCCTGGCCTAGCCTAGGAGATGTCTGATGGGCTCTTTGGGGGCTTGCTCCCACATCGAGAGTTGGATGTGTGTCTGTGCTGAATATAAGTCTTAGTCTGCAGACCAACTTTTTGAGTTGGTTTGTGGACTTTAGGCTCCATTTGGAGTTCTACCAAATAAAATAAAATCCTACAAATCTCTACAAACACGAATTACGAGACAACGAAATTTAAATTCTTCACTCCCTGTACGAATTACGAGACATTTTCTGTTACAATTTTATTTTATTTTATACACTTTTATACAACTCCAAACACACCCTTAGTGTTAAAATAAAAAAAAAAGTTAGGTTTGTTTTATTATATATATATATATTGAGTAATTAATTTTTTTAAATAATTGTACGTCATTTTATGTATTGTAATTAAAATATTTTTAATTTAAAATTAAAATTTCAATATATTAAAATAACACTCCTTGCTTCATAACTTATTTCATCTGTTTCTTCTCATATTTTTCTTTTCTTAATTAATTATTTTTTGGTTAACAATTTTTTCCTCTAGTTTTAGTGATTTTTTTTTAATACATTTTCAGTTAAATTCACCAATAGTTGCATTTTAGTCACTACAATGACAGATTAAGGTGTTGTATTTAAAAATATAGGAAGGTAAAGTAATTTGATTAGGGTGTTGTGTTTAAGAATATAGGTAGGTAAAGTAAAAATTACTTTAAACTCAAAGAGATAAAATGTAATTAACCGTTTTTTTTTTTTTTGGGTGTGGGGGGGGGGATTTATAATTTAGTTGCCAAGATGCCTTCCCTTTTCCCAACTCACCCTTGAATTATAAACATATTTTGATGGGATGAAAAGACTAACTTTTCCATGCAATCAGATCTAAGTTTATTCCTTCTTAAAAATATAATAATTTTATGAAAAAAAAAAAACTATACAATCACTAGACTAATGTAATTACTTATTTAGACAGTTTTTTTAATTTTTTTTATACATTTGGAGTGACAAAAAATAAATTAAAATTAAATAAAATAAGATAATTTGTGAGTTTGTAATTCATGCAGTGAGATAAAAAAATAAATAACTTTTAAAAATTTTTAATAATCTTTAATAAACCAAACTCACCAATAGTCATCATTTGGATTTTGTTCCTTCTAATCATTTTATTGTATTGTCTCTGAATGAGTCAAAATTGGCCTTCTGCGTATTTATGCCTTATTTAGACCTTACTTCAAGTAATCTGTCACTACAAGAAGAAATAAACTCCTAGCCACAAGGAGAGGCACACCATCACACACTTGCCTACCTACCACCTTTGAAAAGAAATATCAAGATTATGGCCCATTTAAGAGCCTTTTCGTCTTTGTCCACCTAGGGTAAAATTTCATAAAATGATGTGTTATTTGACCACGACACAAAATAATTAAAAAATGTTAATGAATAAAGAGGGAAAAAAAAAAAGAAAAAAAATTATTTAAAAAAAATCTTATTTAACTCAAATGGGTGCTCCTCGTGGTAAAGGGGATGGGGGTAAAGGGCCCATGGCACTTGTCACTTGGTGTTAGGTTTGATTTCATATGATGGTATTACTATTTGTGGGCCAATACAAGCGTAAGACATTCATGTTGGAAAATTTATGCTTTTGAACATGGTAATTTAAAAATTTTAAGCCGAAATTAAAAAGATGTCCACGTACCATTTAATTTTAGTCAAATTAAGAGGGTTACTTGAATATATTAATTTTATGCGTTCACTTTTCCAAACTCATGAAGTGAGTGAATGAGGATTGACCTTAAAATAGGTACTTTAGCAATTATAACATCAAAGCGTCAAGTGAGTTGTTTTAAATTATTTTAATATGGTGAGTGTATTATGATTAAAGAAACGTTTGAAATGATAAAAAGTGAAATAAAATGAGATAATTTAAGGATTCATAATTCGTGCAGTGAAATAAAAAATAAATAATTTTTAAAATTTTTCAGAATTTTTTAACGTTTCACACACCCTACACATGGCTATTTTGACATTTTGAAATAGGCCCCAGAAGTGTATCCAAATTTTATAGAAGGGGGACCTAGATAGGTAAACCCATTAACAAGTATTTGCCACCCGCTCGCTTTGTTGTCCGTTACTAATGTTATACATGAATATTTGTTATTTTTTCCTCCGATAATTGAGATTCAAATCAACATTTCAAGTCACAAGTTCTTCCTATAATCATATTTAAACATGTAAGACTTGAAAAATATATTCATCTATCAATAATTTAACGAATCACTCAAAGAACAAAGATTTTTCGTTGGAGGGCGTTTAGAGTAATAATTTTTAATTAAAAAATATCAATTTTTGATTTTTAAGTATTTGATAAATTATTATTTTTTATTATTTTTTTGTTCAGTTACAATAATTTCTCAAACCAAATATTATAAAAAATTATTAAAAAATTTATCAAATACCTAAAAATTATAAAAAATTACTAAAAATTATTATTTAATTCATTAAATATATCAAAAATTATTAAAAACTGTGCACCGGGACGCTTTCTAAATATGCGCGCGCGCGCGCGCGCGCAAGTATATATCACAATCACGGTAGGTGAGTTTCACATGAGCAGTCATAGCCGGGGAGTTTCACGCGGGCTAGCTGGCCAACGCTGCATGTGTCCGAATATGCTTTTCATATGTCGTTTCTAATAGCTTGCAGCACCCAAACCAAGAAATCACAGTTATATATAACTAGAAAATTTGCCCTACTTGTAATTTATTTATTTATTTAATTTTATTTTTTTTAAACAAATCACAAGCATATATAATGAGAATTTGGAATTTCAAAAAAGTTAAAAAAATTAAAAATTATTATTGAAATGGTGCAAATGAATTCTAAGAGGCTCAAATATAAAAAATAAATGGCCTTGATATATACCATTAAATTTTTAGAGATCAGCACCATTAAATCATGTGAACCAATCATTAAATCATTTAGAGAGAATTAAGTTAAAATTCGAACCCTTATTATGTACTGTTGACGATTTTTAAGTAATTGATAATTCTAAGCTATCAACGAAAAAAGAGTCTAAAATTCGCATAGTGGCAAATGATTTTACGCTCCGTTTAAAAATATTTTTTAAATTAATTTAATTTAAAAATAAAAATAATTTAATTTAATTTAATAAATAAAATTATATATTTAAAACACATATTTAAATTTAAGAATTAAATTAATTTAAGAAAATATAAAATTTTACCATATTAATATTAATATATAAAAAAAATATAATAAATATGATATATAAATGTTAATTTATCTACTACTTACGAAAATATTGAATTTCTTATCAAATTCTATTATTTTGGGTTGAATTTCAAATGATATAGAAATTTTAAAATTTAAATCAAATTCAACTCATAAAATTTTATTTTAACTTCAAACATAAGAATTAGTAAGAGTTCTCACCAAATAAAATCAAATTTTATTAAATCTATCATTCCAAACGTAGTGTTAAAAAATTTTTGTTTGATATAATTAATTAATTTGAATATTGAAAAGCTATTAGGTGGTGTTTGGTTTACTTAAAAAATTAAAAATTAATGTAAAAATGATACAAGATGAAATTTAATTCAAAAAATTAAAAAAATTAATAAAAATTAAAAAGATTTTTGCTATTTTTTAGGAATTCAAGTACCCCTTAATATTCACAGAAGTGAAAGAGATATTAAAACTTAACAATCGTAGCACAGGAAATATGGTTGCTGTTGAAGCTTCAAAATTTTGAAAAAAATTATAAAAAAAATTAAAAATTTTAAATCCCTCCTAATTAAATTTTTGTCACTTTTTAAAATTTTTTTTTTTTAACTCTAAACGCTATACTCACACACACACATATATATATATATATAAAACATTGACCGAACACGTGTAGCTCGCATATATATATATATATGGTTACGATGTATAAACAAGAACAAAAACAAATGTAATGTGATGCAGGTGCAGTTGCAGTCTCACGTGGTCTCAAACTGACAGCTCTCTCCCCCTTCTACACTCCAAAAGATTTGAGTAACTCGAGCTTGGACTTTGCTAAACAAATCACATTAGGGGTGAGTTTAAAATGTTAAAAAATTAGATAAAATATGATTTAGAGAAATTTTTTAATGTTTGGTACACAAAGCTCAAACTAAATTTTTTGAAGATGAATAGTAAAATTCTGTTCTATTGGATTAGATTTTGGTTTGGACGAATTCAAAATTTTAGACAGTCATGACTTCTTTACGCGTGATTCCGTCGGAACAATTTTTACAATCCGTTACAACAGTTTTTACAACCCCACAAAAAATAGTCAGAATGAGTATCATTTAATAGTTTGAAAGTCAATGATGAGAATGGTGAAAAAATTTTTACTATTTGATTAACTGAATCTAATTATCAATTTTTTTTTTAAATATTAAACTTTTTTTGAATTTAAAAAAATAAAAATATATAAAAATATACTGAGATTTTAAAAAATTTTTGATGGGTCAAACGCACCCTAATTTGACGTAACGTGAGGGTCCCGTAGTTGGGGGGAATGGGCATTGATAAAAGTAATTTCCCCCCTTTTTTTAATGATAAAAAGGCACATGTTTTTTTCAAATAATCACAGAGCTTATTAGATCTCACCAATGCCTCCCAGTGGATTTTGCTGTAATATTCTTCACCTCCTTTGGATTCACTGGGGATATCCACTCTGGTACAACGACAACTCATCCAGTTACTTCCCTCAAAGTTCTTAGGTACTGATAAATGTTGGATGTGTTTGGGGTAATAAAAAATAAAATAAATAAGAATAAAATAAAATAATTTATGAGTTCATAATTTGTACAGTAAAATAAAAAATAAATAAATTTCAGATATTTTTAAAAATTTTTAACATTTTTTAGCAAATTAAACAGACTGAGATTTACTTCTATATATTTTCTACCCAATCAAGTAATTGATATAATAATATGTATTTACTGCTTTTTTTTTTTCTTTTTCCCTTTTATTTTTATTTATTTATTTTTCTCTCAATAAACCCTTATTAATTCAAGCACGCCGTCACATGTACAACAATGCACCGGAGTGCAGTGTAGCACAACCTTTCATATTTTCCATTTCAACCGAACCTAAACCATTGTTCATTTGTTCTTCACTGCAAGTCAAAGCACCCAAACAAGACTTCCTTATTATTTTCCTTGAAAGGACAATTCAGCACTCCAACCAAATTCCCCAAGTCAAGCTTCCCCAATTTTATAATCCAAGTTTATATATATATATATATATGCCGATCTAGTTTAATTATTTCTTGCTTGCATAGAAAAGATAGAACAATAATCAAGTAACCAAAGCTTATGAGTCACGCCAGAAACAAATTTAAGAATCAACACAGACACACTCAAAAAACAAATTTAAGAATCAAAACACACACACGCACACTTATAAAAAGAAATTACATGTAGTGAAATAATAAATTTAATGAAAAATTTTATTTTATTCTATTTATATCTTTTAATTATTAATAACCATCTACAATTTAAAAAAAAATGATGGACCAACCACATATTATACGTGGTGCACCAAACCTCACTGGAATTTTTTGTTTGTTTGTCACATATAGCTATATATATATATATATATATTTAACTTAAACTCATTCTGATTTATTGCAGGTCTTAACGAATTGCGTAACTAATAAGTAATAACTATTTAAATTTGTCCCTATTGTTGATTTATAATTATCATTTCTTCAGAACGACACACATGTAGAAACCTAATTCATTGTCAAAATAATCAAATTTGTTAAAAATAATTTTAATTTTTTTTAAAATTATTCTTATAAATTTTATTATATTAACATAATTATTTTTAATAATTTTATTATGTAAATATTCTCATTTTTATTGAGACAATACATAATTTTCGCTTCCTACTAATAAGGGGATTGCATCCGCGCATGAAAGAGATGTATAAGTAAACTAATTTTTAAAATTCTATAAGTTATACGGGTAATTTCATCCTTTTTTTTTTGTTTTTCTTAAATATTCTTTTTAACTACTCATTATTTTTATATTTTTTTTCTTTAAATGACGCTTAATAATTTATTATTTATTCAAATACCTTCCAACCACTTACTATTTATCACTTAAGTTAATTTTACCATTTTTAATTTTTAATTTTATTTCAAATAAAAAAATTACACACAGTGTATTATTCCCAGTGTGTGTGTGTGTATATACGGTAGTAATCGTTTAGCTGATGACGACAAATATAAGAATAAAAGAATAATATCCAGATTTATTTAATCCAATTTGGACACTAGCCCCGACCTCACGTTCCAAGCGCAAGAACAAAATAATACAGTGTTTTGAATTACACAAAGAGCTCACGTGCAGGCCAATTAAAATTGATAAACAAAGGAGAGAGAGTCAATAAATTAATTATGCATACACCAAATTATAGAATTTTTTTTTCTTTTATTTATCTATTTATTTATTTGCTATTTTTTTATTTTTTATTTTTTTGGCCTGTGATTTTGGACTGAAGAGCCTCCTTATTTTACCAACCAAATCAGCCGCCTTGGTTTACCTCAAAAGTCATACATTCATCACTCACTGGTTACTCTTCAAATATGCGGAAAATGACCGAACAAAATTGAATATTGTTCAATAAATTTTCTCTCTCAACCTCCACCAAACTCGCGCAAAGGCAAGCCATGTGGGAAGTCAAGTTAGTTTACTCCAATTATCAACATTGGCAAGCTTTTCAGCTAGGGCAGACAATGACTGAGTAAAGCAAGCAATTCAGTCCCATTTTTCAACTCACCTTAATTAATTAGATTAAGAATTATAAAAGTATTCTTACTAACCTCGCTTTAAATGATGTGAAATTGAAATGTTTATGTTGAAATATTAATTTTTACTGGCTATTTTTTATTTTTTTATTTTTTTTTTGTTTAATAACTAGTTTATATATATTTTATTTGTAATCTCATTTTTTAAAATAAAATAATAAAATTTTATTGAATGGGTCTTTGAACACCGTACTGGGAAAGTTCCCTACCCTATTGCCATCCCAAAATGTTAGCGTCTTACTTATTATTTTTATATATAAGGGGCGTTTCGAAGGATAATTTTTAATATTTTTTACCAAAAATTATTAGTTGTAATTTTTTTGTATATTTAATGAAATAAGTAGTAATTTTTAATAATTTTTAGTAACTTTTGGGCATTTGATCAAATTTTTGGTAATTTTTGATAACTTTTAGTAATTTCTAATAATTTTTGGTAACTTTTAACAACTTCTGAGTTGAGAAGTTACTGTAGTAGAGTATAAAAGTGACAAATGTTGATGATTTGCCAAACACTTAGAAATCAAAAAATTAGTAATTTTTTTTTTCTAAAAATTATGTTGCTAACGCCTCCCCCCTGACATTTTCCTGAGTTTTGATGGCCCATGCATTGTTGAAAAAGGGTAACATCACGTGATTGGAGGAAGATAGGATCAAAATTTCCTAATCCTTAATTAAAAATTTTCCCGCCCACTCAAGCAAGTGCTAGCTAGCATCAGTTTTAATTTTTTTTTTTGATTTGTTTTTGTAATTCTTAGCATACATTATTTGACTTTGTAAATAATAATAATAATTCAAAATTTAGTATTAAAAAATATCAATGAAGAAAATTTTCTGTCCCATCAACTTTGATGAGGAACGTATAATAGAAAAATTGCAGACTTGTGAAATAATATAGGTAGCGTGTGGCTTAAAAAAATTAATTTCTACAAATTTTATCTAATTTTTTCTATCAAATACAAAATTAACTTTTATCAACTTTCTTTAATTTCTTTAACTTTATATGCACAAGAAATTTTCATTTTTTTTTTTACTTTTTCTTATTTTTACTATTTTTTTTTACACTTTTCGAAGAATACATCAAACATTGACAACATAAAATTTGTCAATTTTTTGTTTTGTTTTTTTTTTTATTTGGCCAAAATTTAATGCTCCAAACAGACTTTTCTTCAACTTCTACAAATTTTTACAAAATATTTAACTCTCAACTAAAGTGTCATCTGTTGGCAAATTTATATTTAATAACTAATATTTTACCTTTAATGACATCTACTCTACCAATGTTATTATGTTTATTACGCCCAAAAAAAAAAAAAAGTTAAACGTGTAATCCCTCAAAATAAATTATAAGCTGTGGGCAGGTGATTAATTAAAAAGAATTTTGTACGAAGAAGAAGGATTCACCAAACAAAAGCAGCTATATTAATTATGGAAGGAAAACGAGAGCTACTGAGTTGCCATTGTTGTAGAGTTTCAAATCACTGTCTCTTTAATTATGTTTGAGAGAAAGCTACGTCGGGGGCCCTGCATTTAGCCCAATTTATGGAGTTTTGACTTTGCACTGCGCCATTTACGTATATTAATGAATTTGCATTGCATGTAGTTATAGTATTCATAAATGAAAATGGGAATATATCGCAAAAAGGACTATATTTCTTTAAATTCGGTCTAGAAATTGATAAAAATTTTAAAAAAATTAGAAATGCCAAAGGGATAAATAATAGAATGTAAAAGAGTAAATAATGAAACGATTGTAATAAATCTAGAGTTTATTTTTGGAATTAAATTTTTGATACTATATTTTAGATCGCCAATTATTTAATAAAAAATTAAAATAAAAATAGGTTACACAACATACATTAAGTTAATTTGACAAAAATAATTTAGGGATAATTGCACTTTAGCTCCTTGTAGTTTGGACCAAAAAATGCACTTAGCCCCTTTTAATTTAAAAGTCAGTACAAATCTGTCTCGTGATTTGGATTAAAGTATAAAATTGACAAAAAAATTATTAAATTTTATTAGAGTTATGTCAAACGTGTTATGTAGACTCATATGTGATTATCCAAAAAATATTTTTTAAAAAATAGAAACAAATAAAGTTTTTGTAAAAATAAAATTATGGTATATTTCAACATAAAATAAGTAAAAATATTTTATGAAAATATTTTTTTTCTTAACTACTTTTGATTTATGAGACATAAAATCGAGTTAAATTTAATTAGTTTTATATTTTATTTTAAAATACAAAAAGATTTTGTGTTGACTTTTTAAACTAGAGGGAGAACATGTGTTTTTGGGACCAGACTTAAACTAAAGTATAATTACTTTTATAATCTTCATAATGAACTATTTAAGGTTAATAATTGACTTATATTTAATGTTAGTGGATATTCCAATTCTAATTAAACTATTTTATAAAGGTATCTTGTACACTTTTTATGACATAAATGAAATAATTCCTTTTTCTTTAACAAAAATTTAATCAATTAGATGATGGCTCAAATGGCTAACATGACATGATATTCCTCCCTTTGACAAATTTATAAGGACCACCTATTGAAGAGTCAAATTTGGCTGTCTATAAAATATAAATACTTTCTTAAGTATTAAATAAAAAACTACTTATTTATTCAATGAATGTGGAATCCAACCATTATTTTTAGTCTTTTTTTCCTGAAATTTTAATTTTTTTTATGAATTTTAAACATATTATTCACACTCAGAAAAAAAATAATTACTTATTTTTTTCATCTATAAGTGAATTTTTAATTAATTTTTTAAATTTTCAATAAACAAGAATAATATACTTAAAAGCTACTCAATGAAAAAATAAAATCAAAATTTTGATAAAAAAAATTATATAAGATGAAAAAAAAAATAATAGAGCTAGTAGTTGTGAAGCCACGCACCCCTAATATAGTTTTATACATAATTTGAATTTGCCTAGCCATTGACTTGCAATTTTAAACATGTTTCTTGAAATTATAATAAATGATCAATTGCAAGCCACATTGTAAAACACTTTTAGACGTACAAGTTCAAATTTCAATTCATCATTATTATTATTATTTGGAGCAAAGATAAATAAATAATATAAATCGAAAAATGTTAATTATTGCCCGGGTTCAAATTCAGGGCTCAAGCCCCCACCCGACCGAAGTAACCATTCGCTCAATTCATTGAATTATGAGATTACGAAATGAAAATTACGTTTAGATGATTGGAAAGGAACATTTTTTTTTTTTATCATAACTATTTATTAGATAGCTGTGTCGGAAGTAATGCGATATTGTCATTTATATAATAAAAATAAAAACAATTATATTTTATTTTCTTGAAATTTGATCGAAAATATGTTAATCTCTTCTAATATAAAAATTAATGTATCATTAACTTTTTACTGAATCGTATTAAAGTATAAAATTTATTAAATTTCTAATTAAATTTGTACCTCATATGTCACGTAGGCTTGTAAATAATTACATTTGAGAAAAATAAATGTGAATTTCTACTAAATTTTATATTAAGTGTTAAATGAACAAAAATATTCATTTTAACCTGAAAGAGGTTAAAAAAATTTTTTTTATCTATTTTTATTTTAATAAATTTTTAAATTAATTTTGACTAGTGAAATAAAAATTGAATTATATTCAATAAATTTTATTATTTTTACACTTTAATCTAAATTTTGAAAAAAAGACCCATATTATTCTAATAGATTAAATTTATAAATATTTCTGATAAAATGTAACACTGCAAGTCGGCAATTATGGAAATGCATTCGCTTAAAAAGCGTCTGTGATGAACAAAGATTACAGTGCCTGTGGCCGGAGCAAATCTCACATGACCTCGTGGAAAACAATAGATGGCGGAAATGTAAATAAACGAAGATAGAAGGGCAAAGGGGACACGCAGCTGGGCTCCGAATTCACGAAAGTCTGAATTCTTAGAGGGGACTTGGCTTGAACCCCTCTCTCCTCCTATGGCTATATATATGCAACGGTAACGTGAGAGCCTCTCAGCCCACCTCGCTCTCTCTCTCACTGCGATTTTGAAGGATTCCCTCCCTCTCTCTCTCTCTCTCTCTCTCTCTATAAATTCCCTCTCTTTCTCTCTCTACCAAAGGAGCTAGTGAGGGGAAACTAGGTGTGGTGTTCTTTCGATCTGTTGTTTCTCGAGAAAAAATTCGAGGTGACAACCCAGAAAGAGAGAGAGCAGAAATGACTTCGGATCAGAAGAATGTTGGAATCCTCGCGATGGAAATCTACTTCCCTCCAACTTGTGTCCAGCAGGTACACCAATTCTCATCTCTCCAACTTTGTTCCCTTGAAGCTCTTTGGATGTGTTTGATCGAAATTGCAGAGTTGGAACTTCATTTTTGTTTTTGTTTTCGCTTTTTTATTTTATTTTTTCTGGGTAAATAATGATGAAGTTAGATGATGTGAAAATTCGGAATAATTAAAATCTCTACAGAACCCCGCACCTTCATTTCCAAGTTCAAGTGAAAGGCAACCGAGTTTTGAAGAAAGTCTATCACAGATATATTATATGCATGTGTGTGCATAATAACATTTTGAGTTTCATAATATTTTGCTTTTGACTGTGAATCTGTGATGGTTGTTGTGGTTGCTCTTTTATTTATTTATTTATTAATTTTTTTTTTAACCAAAATCCAAATTGTTATGTGTTGCCTGTCAGAAAATTAAATAAGAAAATATGGACACTTAAGATTTGGTTCCACCACGGATTATGATTTTTAACTTTGTAGATTGAATCCGCTTTCAAAGCTCATAGTTAATTGTACAGCACAGGGATCTATTTAAGCATAAATTTTAGAACTGTTCCTTATCAAGGATAAAAACCCACTCCCCTGTTCGAGTTCTTGGCTTTACTTTTATTTGTGCATCTTGTTTTTACTTTTTATTTGTGCCGCTACAGTTGTTTCTAACTTTTTTTGCTTCTATGGGGGAATCATAGTGTTAAGACATATCACATAGGATAATGCCCATTTATGTGTTGTTGTCTCTGCCATGCATGTTGTATCTATCTGTAAGTGAAAATATCAAGAATGTATATATTTTGGGGGGAAGGGAAGAAATGGAGTTGCAGCTACGTTTTCCAAACCTTGTTGGTTACCTTGATTACAAAGTCTCAACAATGTACGCAATATGTGAACATGCACTATAGATGGATATCTAATTTTACTTCTAATTTATGCTATTTAGGAAGCTTTGGAGGCTCATGATGGTGCAAGTAAAGGGAAATACACAATTGGGCTCGGACAAGATTGCATGGCATTTTGTACAGAAGTGGAAGATGTCATCTCCATGAGGTTTTACCACTGCCTTTCATTGTTGTTATGTTTATGACTGCCACTAGAGTTAATATGAGGCTAACTAATAATTATTTGGTAGATCCATGGCTTGAAGGGCTGCTTGTCTTGGTGAAATTGGAAGAAAACATCATCAAGATCCACTCAATGTTTAACGATATTTGTTTTAATAATGATGTTTAGAAATTTAGAAGTACTTTGGTATTATATTGTTATGTAAGTAGTCGTCATTCGAATGTCTTCTCTGATTCCTCTTCATGGGATCTTAGACCTGTTATCAACTTGCCCAAAAAAAAAAATGGTTATTAAAATGTTAACTCGACTTTATTAAATTGAGTGACTACCATAGCCCTATCAGGGTTTCTTCTCCTGTATTTTGTTGCATTGAAAACCTGATCACTAAACCTTTCCCAAGAAGCTATTATCTTATTCATAATATATTAACCCTTTTTGCATCCAAGAAATACAGTAAATTGACTTGTTTTGCATTTCAATTGTCTTTGGACCGTTCATTTTTCAATTGACATCTGATGTGTTAATGCAAATGCTTGCCTAAAATAATATTATGGTTATAGCATTATCATTTTATCTAGAGCCAATTAGACAAGGTCTACCTTTTTGTTCATTTTGTACTATTTGACTATTAGAATGCTTAAATTCATGGCATACTATTCCGTCAGTTTTGAAGCCCTCTGAACTCTTAGTTACAAGTAACAAATATCTTAATAGCTTACAGGAGGGATACTGATATCTTATCATTAAATTTGTGATTTTCAGTTTGACTGCTGTTACTTCCCTTCTTGAGAAGTATGGAATTGATCCAAAACAAATTGGTCGGCTTGAAGTGGGCAGTGAGACTGTTATAGACAAGAGCAAGTCCATTAAGACTTTCCTGATGCAAATTTTTGAGGTACATATCCATTTCGCCATGATACTGGCGCTCTTTTACTTTGAAATTCTCAACTCTATTCTTGCTGGTTTGTGTGACTGGATGCAAGAGCTGTGATGGTGTAATGGACCTTCATTTAGTTGAGGTTTAAATTAAATCACTTGGTTTTACCACTAGGTTTACCTCTAGAAGTAGAACACATGATTTAGGAGGCAGTTTTAAATGGACAAAAGCACTCATGGCGGGGCTGACTCATTAAATTTGTCACTTGTTCAGTTTCATGGTTATTTCTCCTGCATGACCATCTACCGTATCATAACATGCTCTTTATTTTCACTAATTTCATTTCTGGATTTCGCACCTTCCCTGCTGCTGTATGGTTTCCCCTGTAGTACAATTTGTTCGGTGCTGTTCAGGATGCTTTACTGACTATATGTTTCACAAATTTATTCTATTCTTTTGTGATATGCAACAAGCAGGGGAGTGGAAATACTGACATTGAAGGTGTTGACTCAAGCAATGCTTGCTATGGAGGAACTGCAGCTTTATTCAACTGTGTGAATTGGGTAGAGAGTAGTTCATGGGATGGACGCTACGGACTTGTGGTCTGCACAGACAGTGCGGTACAATCACTTTCTCTAGATCTTGAATGTTTATCTTGAATGTGACTGGTGAATCAAACCCTCTCCTGCTGAGAAGCTTGCTTGAGCTGAGCTCAGAAAGATTGCACTGTGCCTGTAGAAATGTGTCAAAAAAAAAGCAAGTCCAATGTTGATTATTTGATTGATTAAGATATTTTATGCATAACTAATAGAAAGTGTTAATTGGATTTCTTGGCTTTCCCAATGTATATTGGGATTCTTAGTTCATTTGAAACCTAGTCTCAAATTGTCATTTGCAACATTGATGGAACAAGAAACTTCAGAATCCTGAGTTTAATTTATGTTTTCCCACTAAAGGGTAGGTTTTTTCTTTTTTGAATGCACTAATGATTATGAGTGTAAACCCATTCAGGGGCAATTATTTTCTATGACCTTAATGGGGGTTTTCTTTGTCAGGTCTATGCAGAGGGACCGGCTCGACCCACTGGAGGAGCAGCTGCTATTGCCATGCTTATAGGGCCTGATGCTCCTATAGCATTTGAAAGCAAATTCAGGGGAAGCCATATGTCTCATGCCTACGATTTTTACAAGCCCAACCTTGCAAGTGAATACCCGGTAATTTTCCCTGAACTTCTTCCTTTAACTTTGTCACGTTGCATAAAAACTCAGTACTTCATGAGTGGTTTCCACATTAACCAAAGGCATTTTGATTTTGTAATTTCATTTTTTTTCTTTTCTTTTATTAAAATCTACAAAATGAAAAAATGTGATGGTAGTAGGAACTTTCAGGTTAGAATGTACATATTTTTGTTAAAATTCTACATTACTTTGTTCTAAGTTTTTTGTATTCCAAATAAAAAGGCAACTGTGGTCCAAATGTGAAACTTCCTGCTTAGTCAAGTTATTCAATGCAGTACCGGTATGAACACGTTAAGCTGGGAGATACTTTTTTGGATGCTATATACTGTCCATTCTGCTTTGAATAACAAATTCTTAAGGTACAGAATAACTCAAAATTGTTGCCCTTGTACATCAAGGTCCAACTGTCCAAATATGTAGAATTTATCATAGTATCCTCTTCTTAGATTGTTTATGCTTGCTTTTCCTACAAAACAATCTTTTAAATAATGGAAAAGAGATGAGAAACATATCTCTTTTTAAAAAAATATTAATTATGTACCTATTCAAATTTCTATGTAAGTTTTTCACTTCAAGATGAAAACGAGAATAAATTTGCAACATAGCTGAATATTTCCTATTTTTTACATGTTATGCTTGCCCGCTTCTGCACTGTTCAATTTTGAAGTCTGAAAAATGCTTCTGGAGTCCAAAGATTTCAAAGTCACATATTTTTATATTTTACCTTGTGAATATCAAATGAGCAAAAGAGTTGTGGCTGATTGTTTTGAAATCTTTCTACTGCTATCTTGTTTATTGCAGGCTAATTCTTTGTGATTCTCATCTGTGAACAATTTACCTTTTTTAGGTTGTTGATGGAAAGCTCTCACAGACTTGTTATCTCATGGCACTTGATTCTTGTTATAAACGTTTCTGTCACAAGTAAGTTACTTGTGGAAGACTGCTAACATATTTCTTGCTTTGGTGTTGGCTAACTTATCATACGTAGTGTGTGAAAACCTTAATTGTCTTGGTTAACCATTTAGGTATGAAAAATTGGAAGGCAAACAATTTTCAGTTGTTGATGCTGACTATTTTGTGTTTCATTCTCCATACAACAAGGTAATTTATCTGATTCTGTTAAATGTACAATTACTTTCTCTTTCTGGCCTACCAATTGAATCTTTTGGTGTGCTTGAAAGGATACCATGTTTTGAACTTCTTTCTTGTATTGCTGCAGCTTGTTCAAAAGAGCTTTGCTCGGTTGTTGTTCAGTGATTTCTCAAGGAACGCAAGGTTCTCATATTACCTCCATCCCTCATAAAGCCACAAATTGTTATCACTTTTGACCACTTGATATTCTCATGCCTAGTGATTCATCTTGCCTGCTTTTACTTGCAGTTCTATTGATGAGGCCGCCAAGGAAAAGCTAGCACCATTTTCAACTCTAACAGGAGATGAAAGCTACCAGAGCCGTGACCTTGAGAAGGTTTGTTCGACTCCTGGCAATCTGGCATACATCTCTGATCTCTATCTCTTGCATTTGATCTTTTGCTTTGCAAAGACTTTCCTGCTGGAAAGTGGTGTTCTTAATAACTATATTATTGTTGAGATAGGACCCTATTGTTGATGGGCCTTTTGATGTTAATGTACCTGCAGGCAACCCAGCAAGTTGCAAAGCCCTTTTATGATGCAAAGGTGCAACCAACCACGTTGATACCAAAGCAAGTTGGCAACATGTACACTGCCTCTCTCTACGCAGCATTTGCATCGCTTCTTCACAACAAGCACAGCTCATTGGTAAGCTGCTTTGCTAGTTTTCTCTTTGGGGCTTTGGCATGGTAAAATATTAGCATTCTTCTTATAATATGTTTATCTGCTTTTGTTACTTGCAGCCAGGTCAGAGGGTGGTAATGTTCTCATATGGCAGTGGTTTAACTGCCACTATGTTTTCCTTTAAACTTCGTGAACAGCAGCATCCTTTTAGCTTGTCAAACATTGCAACTGTGATGAATGTTGGGGGGAAGTTGAAGTCTAGGATCGAGGTATCCTTCTTTCTTCAGTTTAGTTTTACAGTTTTACTTGCCGTCATGGTAAATTTTGTGTTATCGTCAATCTACAAAGTCTTGAGTCCAACTACTAGGTTATGTTTGGTTGTCAATGAGAATGAGAATGGTAATAGGAATAGAAATGAAAATGAGAACGAAATCATAACGTTTTAGTACAGGAATTGGAATATGAATTGTTTTGCTAATGTTTGGTATGTACGAATACTTTTAGGAGTACTTTTAGGAATGAAATGAGAATATGAGCTGAAAAGTTAAATTATCCTTTTCTTTTGGAAGCACATTAAACTAAAAGGGCAATTTTATCAATTCATGCCTTACAAAGGGTTCCTGTCTTTTGCGGAATTTCCAAATATTACATCGGATTCCGGAACTTACAATTTCACAAATTCAAGAATTCCTTAGTTCGTGTGCCTTGATCAAAGATTAACCAAATATGGGAATTCCATGATTAGTGGGAATTCCCATTCCAGTTCCTGAATTCATTGTCCAACCAAACATAGCATGGATCCATGGGGGCTGCTGTGGACGCACTGTGCCAATCATTGGACTTGATCCAACGGTTGGTGGACTCGGCTTGATCCAATGGTTGGTGGACTCACCGCACAGTGCGTCCACCGCACCTCACCCACATAGCATATGGTTAGCTACACAAAACTTATCACCCTTTACCACTCATATTTTGATAAGAACATCTTTGATGCAGTTCACTCCAGAAAAATTTGTCGAAATCTTGAAGCTGATGGAGCATAGGTATGGGGCCAAGGACTTTGTGACCAGCAAGGATTGCAGCCTTCTAGCTCCAGGCACATACTATCTCACTGAAGTTGATTCCATGTACCGAAGATTCTACGCAAACAAGGCCATTGCTGCTTGTGAGAATGGATCACTAACCAATGGCCACTGATAAGTAACTAGGCTAAGAAATATTGTTGCATAAGTTGGCTCAACTGTTTTCAATTTAGATATATTATTAGCTCATGCAGAAGAATAACTCTGCTTCCATAAGCAAGTTCCTTGTAGCAAGCAAATAGTTTGTCTGGCAGAAGTATTGGCTTTTCATTTGTCATGGAGTTCTACTTCTCTCTGTTCAATGTTTAGATCATCCACAATTCTTCTTCTTATTCTTCTTCTTCTTCTTCCTCCTCCACTTTAAGCCAGTTGGACAACCATTGTAACACTCTTATTGTTCTAAATGAAAACTTCATTAAGTGTAGCGTGATTGAGTACCAAGACTCGGGCTGCTTTGTTTGGCAACAAGTTGGCTGACCTATTTCTATTTTGGCTTTCTTTTATCTTGTTATATGATTTTTTTTTTTTTTAATTGAAACTTCAATTCTGATTTTTTTTTTTTTACTCGTAACGTTTAGACATGTTATTATATTCATTAAAAATAAAAAATCTTATGATGTAATGGTGAAAAAACTGCCTATTTTCAAGTAAGCTGAATTTAATTAAAAAAAATATTAAAAGTAATATAGGACAAGGAAGTAACCAACCATTTTTTGTGTTGCTAAACTAAGGCAACAAGAGATGGCAACTGAGTAGAGTTCCTACGAAAATGACTATACCTGTTCCCAATTTGTTCAATTTTTTTTTTGAACCCTTGAGCATAAAAAATATAATTCAATATTAAAATTGTACAAATTAATGTTTAAATCATTTATAGCTTATATACATATAAATATTTATAAAATATAATGTAATAAATTAATAGAATATTTAATTGATACGTTATGAGTAATGGGTAACAGAAAATAAATATCAAATATCGGATCGTATTAGTGGCAGCGATTGTTCAATTATAATTATTGATTGTTGTAAGATATATTAATTGATTTTTTATAAGTCTCACACTTACCAACTATTGTAATTAAATAATAATTATTGCACAAACCTCATAAAGCAAAGACTAATCCGATTTGTACAAAAATGTCAGAAACTGAAGGGGCAAAAGTCCATCCTCAGCTGCTACATCAGCCTGGCAATTTTTACAACTTTGATTTTGTTCATTGACAAGCCTCCATATAACGACCAAAATATTATTTTGTACCACTTAGCCCAAGATCCCAAGATGCTACTTTTTTGGACCCTTTTCAAACTAACACTTCCACATATATCCTTGACTCCTTCCTCTTTGTCTTTTGCTTGGTCAATTTTTGGGGAGCAGTATAGCAACAAAAGTACATGAAACGTGCAGAAATAAATTAACAAAAGAGTAAAATCAAATATTCTAATGCTAGCATTTCAATGTCTTAGCAAACCAATATAAAAGTGATATTAGTAAGGATATTTTATAATTCTAATTAAACTTAATTGGGATAGAGTGGAAAATTTTATCCTAAATTTTATCGAATTTAAGTATTTGTTTTTTCTAATCCCACCTATTAACATAAGATTGAATTAGATTTATGTTTTATCCATCTGGTTATCATCCCAACTCATAATTTATTCACCAAAAGCTTAAAAACTCAACAATATGGTATGTTCTAGGGATGGGCATGGGGTAGGTAGGGGACGGGTATACGTATCCCCATACCCAATCCCCAAACTAAATTCAATCTCCATGCCCTACCCGATTCCCACTGGGAATTTATTTTTACCACCCATCCCCGACCTGAACGGGAAATGGGGATTTTCATAGGGAAACGGGTACTTAAATTGAAAAAAATATAAAAATACAAAAATTCTAAAATTTGACTTATAAAAAAATAGAGCAGAATCCTAATACATATTTAAAAAATCGAAAAATACCATATATATATATATATATAGAAAGCACTTATTAGGTTTTTATTTTCCTATCATATTAATAGGTTCTATGGTTCAAGATAGGAAAAGTAAATAAAGAAACATTTACAGTTAATCTATCTCAATTTATAATTTCCTTGTAAATTGAAAAATAAAATAATTTAATAGGAAACTGATAGATAAATAAACTCAAAATCTTAATTCCCTACCTTACTGAGAAATTTGTAGTAACAAATATACTAAAAAATTAAATATATATATACACGAGAATATGGGGAGGATCGGGGAACGGGTAGGGTAGGGTACGGGGTGGGAACAGACTTATACTCGTACCCTACCCAATCCCTAAATTTTTTTAAAAAATGCCCCCATACCCTACTCGATCCCCAAAAAATCTCCGAATCCCCTACCCGTTTGGGATGGGGATTGGATACGGTACGAACGGGTCGGCCGAGATTGCCATCCCTAGTATGTTCTAATTGTAAATTAAGATTTGTAGATGGGTCATCAGATACTAAAATAGTACTCCTAAAATAAGATTTTGCTATTTAAGTATCGAATTTTATTTCATAATAAATATTAAAATGTTCTTATCTTCACCTGAAGGCTAATTTGGTATAAGAAAATATGATGGAATAATTATTTTCATACTTTTATTTCTTTCCATTCTTTCAAATAAAATAATATTTTAAACCTTTCAAATAAGTGTATCAAATATGATAATAGAATAAAAATATAAAAATTAGCATATCATTCTATTTTCACCTACCATGTAAATGACGTAAGTACCCCCAAATTTTATAAACAATCTTAGGAAAGCCTTTCTTCTATCCTTTTTCCCCCTATTTCTTTCTCATTTATTTTTAGGGCCTGCTTGGATGCAGCCAAAACCTCCCTCCACAACTAATACCCCATCATAAGTGTGGGTCCCACACTTTTGCCGTTGTTTGGCAAGTCAATTTCCCCCCTCTCAGGATAAATTTTGGCATGGGTCCCACATTTTCCCCCCTCTTGGGGGATAATTTTTGGGCACCCTTGGGGCTAGCAAAAAATTATCCCCCTTTAAGTTGATTGCTTTTTACGTTTTTAGCTTTCGTTAACTGTATTGTTAACTTGATCAAAATAAACATAATGCTAGTAAAAAAATAATTGATAGACCAATAAGTCAAAAAAAATATAATTAAAAAAAATTGAATAATAACCAACAATTCAAAAGTACATATTTTAAAAAAAAAGTTCTTTAAATAAATTTATAAAAAAATTAAATTTTCAATGAAATAAATAATATAACTTCAAATTGTTCAAAAATAATTAAATAGAGTGGGTTTTGTAATTTAATATTTAATTTAATGGGTAATCAAGTTTGGGATACCACAAGGACAAAAGAGTCATTTGACTGCTTTTTCCATCATTCACTCCTTCTTATTTATAAAGCATCCAAATCAAGTAAAAATTTATCCCTTCCATAAGCCCCGTAAGGGATAGTTGAGTTGGTTAGGATGGCGGGCTGAAGGGTCTGGGACCAATAGGTCCCGGGTTTGACTCAACTCCGGGAGCAGTTCTTGTTCTAATTGTGGAGGGCCATCAGTTCTTGTTCTAATTGTGGAGGGCCATCTAACAGCCTTCTCAGCTGAGCCAGTCAGCCAGGGCTTACCTAAGCTGGTTTACCTGCTCGTGATTTTTTGTCAGTTAGGGTCACGAGGCGGGTTTCACTCAGTGCGCACCCACGGGTAGCAACTGCGGGCTTTGGCTGTGAGCTTCTTCCCGAACCCCAGAAGTTATTCCCTTCCATAAACATCACATAAATATAGACTAACTTTTTAAAAATAATACCCCCTTATCTTATACCTCCTCTAAAATTTATTCTTTTGAAATTTTAGTACCATCTAATTGATCCTTAAGGACATGGGAGAAGTGTCCAAAGTGGGGCCACGATTCAAACTCTTGATATAATTTAGGTCTAGTGCTCTGCATCCTGCATAGTGTACACGCATCAGCTCTGCCAGTCCTCAAAGGCAGGTCAGGCAAGCCTAATTGCCCAACTTGTGAAAGATCGCTAGCCCAGGCCCGGCCCAATTGACTCGTTCCTATTTTTAAATTATTATTTATTTATTAAATACAAATTGCAAAAAAAAAAAAAGAAAATAAAAAAGAACTTCAAATAAAAAAGTTAAAAAAGAAAAAAAAAACAAGAATAAATTTTATTAAAAAAATTACAATGAATTTGTAATTATAAAATTTCAAATTAAAATTACAATTACTGAAATTATTAATGTCTAATTTTCAAATTTCAAATTAGTTCGTTTTGCAGATTAAAGGGTTCTTCTACTCGAATAAACCGAGTCCATGGATTTGAAAAAGCTGATATTATCGCGAGAAATTTATCTGGAAATTGACTGTAAAGGTGTCACCACAAAGAATTTACCATAAAAATTTAAGAAATTTGTAATAATATCGTAGCCAAAAAATTTTATGCATGTTGCCTAATTCAAACATATAATTAAAATTATAATAAGAGAAATACTAAATAAATTTTACTTTTCACTTCTTACACTTTATATATTCTCACGGTAAAATAATAAAAAATAAACAGTAAAGTACATTTAACATTTTTCTTACAATAATTAGAAATTATTGAATATAAAAAAATAAATAAATCAATTTTAGTATTGGACAAATTGAGTGGGCTGGCCAAGACGAATCATATCAATAGGTAGGAGTCAGATGTTAGGGATACATTGGTCTGATTTGATCAAATTTATAGTAAATTCAGAACCAACTCAACAATTATTGAGTCTAAAAAAATCAAACTTAGAATTAAATCAAACATCCTATAAAGGTCTCGTTTGGAATAAAAAAAATGATAAATTAAGATAAAATGTGGTTTGAAATTAATTTTAGCGTCATTTTTTTTGAAAAGTCGCAAACCGTGGGAACGGTTTTTTCAAATCCGTTCTCACGGATTCAAAAAAATTTACAAAAAAATAGCAACAATGGTACTCATTTGAAAACTTTCAACATGAAGAATATGATTGTATAAAAAATTTACACATTCGGTTAACTTACTTTCAGATTTTTTTAGCGAAATATTGAAATTTTTTTAAATTAGTGATGGCGGAAAAATGAAAAGTAGAGGAGTTGTCGGAGATTTATAGAGTTTTTCAGAGGTTTATAGTATGCCAAATAAGGCTAAAATTGAATTTATAGTATTTTTGTGTTTTTAGACAAACATTAAAGTTTTTAAATAAGTTGAGCACGTGTTGAATGAGATCAAATCTATAGAATTTCAGGTTGAGAATCGAACCGATCATCTACCAGAATTAAACTAACCCAATTCAAAATAATCGAATTATATCGTTCTAGCGAGTTGTTTGGGCACCTTCTATCTGGCGGGTCAAGATCGGGTCGGCAAGCCTAGGGTAAAAAGTTGTGGGGCAGTTGGGAGATCCAAATTTTACGAGCATCCATTGGGCAATCAGTCAAATTCTCGGAGTATTCACTTTCTTTATTTATTTATTTTTTCTTTTGACCATCCACTATCCGTGCGGTTTGTTTTGTTAGGCCAGGACATTGATCGATCACCTATTTAGTGGCCTCTCCTTCTTTTCAGCTCCCGGTAGAATTTGTCGTAGAATTGATCAAATTCGGATCTAGCTCGATTAGGTCATTTAGGTCTAAAAATTTTGTGTGACGCTGAACTTGACATTTAATATATAAATACATATATATATATATATATATATATATTAAGAGTATGTTTGGAGTGTCAAATTTAATAAAAAAATTTTATTTTTTTAATTTTAACTAATTTTTTATATATTTTTTATCCCAAAAATTTTAAATTTTTTTTCACTTTTATCAATCTTTTTAATTTTTTTTAACTTTTTCACACTTTTTAAAAGGCACACTAAATACAAATAATCCAAAAATTGTTATTTCTGATTTTTTTCTCCAAAAATTATCACTCCAAACAAGTACTAAATTTAGTGTCCCAAGATGCAAACCTAAATTTTTTTTTTTTGAATTTATTTTAAAATTATTTGAAATGAATTTAAAAAAAATCAAACTTGATATGCTTCCTGATATATATATTTAAAATTTTTAAAAATATACAAATAAAAGTAAGTATCACGTACAAAACAACAAAGAATAAATATTCTACAAATTGTTGAGTTATTGATTGCAAAATGAAATTTTGTTATTTTTAATTATATAAATTGTAAGAAAATATGAGATAAATAATAAAAATTAATTTATAAATTAAGTGAGTTTAATTAAACAAGTTTAGTATTTTAATAATTAAAATAAGACTGGACTTGGGATAAAATACATTGGACTTATTGTTGGTTGGCTCGCTCATTGTCCACCCTTCAACTTATAACAAACTTTGGCGATACCATAATTACATCTCAATTTTTTATGTGTAAATTTTAAAGTAACTTACACAAAATGAACGACTGATATGTAATTGTTTCCTAACTGAATGGCAATTGTTAATATTGTGCTATCAAATGGAGATAAAAATTATACTAAGATCGTGGCCCCTAAATTTATAATTTCCTTGTGTGCATAAAAATTTTAGGTTATGCAAAATATATTATGCGATTTGGCTCCCAAAACATTTACTTTTTGTGATGATACTCCTCACCAGATTCGATTACGTGAATGATCCGAACTTGGTCCGAATTTCTATCTTGACACCGGTGTGGTACCTGTCAAGGATACTCTGATGGTTCAGTCAGCAAACCAGAGTATATGAGAGAATATTTTAGCAGAATTACAGCAAAACTTTTGTAAGAATGAATCCGTACCTCTTTCTTGCATTGTAAGTATATATATAGGGGGGAAGGATCCGCATGAGTCCCTATACATGTGGGCCATATTGAATCCAAATTCTTCCCGAATCAAATCGTGCCATGTGTACACACGGATCCCCATGCGAATATTCTATAATTAGTTATACAATCTGTTATTGGGCAAACAACGTATTTTCAGGTGGATATCACGGAGCATGTCAGAGAGCAGTTAATTACAAGACTGCAGCGTGACTAGTTTAGTTCGGCTCGATCGATTAGGAAGGACAAGATCGTCACTAACCCGACTGATCAATCGATCGGATCAAACCATCCCGGCCGATCCCCTCTATCACTGTGTAATGCTAAAATTGTTATTAGAATAAATTGCAGATTTTTTTAAATCGTATAGTTATTCAGTTTCTAGTTTATTATATCTTTTATAATAATTTTAAAATATTTTAATTTTTTTAATAATTTCAATATTAATTTAAAATCTATATATTTTAATTTTTTTAAATTGTTTTAACATTTACGCAAGTTAAAAAAATACATATATTTAGAGCATGTGCAACAGAAGAGATAAAGAATCATTTTATGTATTTTTGCTAGTAAATATGAAAAGAATCCTCAGCACCAAACTCTCCAAACCCGCAGCTATTATTCCTCCTGCTACAGTAACTCTTTTTTTCTGCCGAGTTACTGTTCACGAGTGAAACAATTGATTATTATTTGTTGAAGAAGACAATGGCCTTTATATTGATTGGTTGCTAATGCTGTTGGGCTCCAATTTTGAAAAATTAATTTTTTAATAGACAATTGGTAAAATGCCTAACATTAGTGTGGCTCGAAAAAAAAAAAGCTACTAGCTAAACCTAAAATATGTATTGTTTACTAAATAATTTAGCTATTCATTAATGCACTTGCTCTTCACATCTTTCCTATTTTAATTTTGTTTGAAAAAAATTTTTAATCAAAATTATTTTATTTCTGTATGATTGACATTTGTAGTCCTTTAAGTTCATAAACGTATAATTAAAAACTAATATATGCTTTTCTTTTTTTTTTTTTTTTTTGATAAAAAAAACTAATATATGCTTGCATTGCTCTTTGGAGATTTTGCAAGAGGAGAATATTCCAACTTTCTGCTAGTGCATGGACCACCATTGATAGGTGGTCTCGTCCAATCACCACCATTCATTGCGTCACCAATTGCAAACCCTTTTCAGACCTTTCTGACATCGAGCTAATTGGACGGACCCCGATCAGCCTGTCCCTACTGACTGCTGTGGTCCTAGAAGATAAGGACAGCCCCAAAACAAATGGTCACCCACTTACCACACTACAAGCGAACGCGTGTCACAATCCCATTGTTTTGATACACAGTATCATGTAAAGTCCACCGTTGATCACATCTTCCCCCCCCCCCCCAAAAACAAATAGAAATTACAGCCAGCTCTCTCTCTCTCTCTCCCCCCCTTTCCCTCCCTCCCTCTCGCGTTAATTGGGTTCTAGGGTTTGTTTCTTTCTGATTATATAAATTTTTCTTCGCCCTATCTTTGTTTGGTAATTCCATGGTTATTCTGACCACTCTCACATCACCAACGCACAAAAGTCTTTAACTTTCTCATCAATTTTCTCGCAGTTTCTCATTTAAAAGCATCTGCGTCTCCCTTGTTTTTTGTACTTGTATTGGTTCGCAAATTATGTCTTCGCTTCCAGAGCACGAGTTCGAGCCGGACGACGATGGTGGAACCTCCGATCTCAGCACCAGTGCCGGCGAACCTGAGGACAATAACAACGACAATGGAGTCGCGTCGGCGAGCCAACCGGTTTTGAAGGAAGAGCCGATTGAGTCGGAGCCGGAGTCGCTGGATCAGAAGCCGAACAACAACGAACAAGTTCAAGCGCCAATTGGGATGGTACCACTTATGCAGATGCAGGTGCCGATGCCGGTTGCCTCCACAGCCCGGCGGTCCTCGACCAAGGACCGCCACACGAAGGTGGAGGGACGCGGGAGGAGGATCCGGATACCCGCTACGTGCGCGGCCCGTATCTTCCAGCTGACCCGGGAACTCGGTCACAAGTCCGACGGCGAGACCGTTCGGTGGCTTCTGGAACACGCGGAGCAAGCGATCATCGAGGCCACCGGAACTGGGACCGTCCCCGCCATCGCCGTCTCGGTCGGTGGGACACTCAAAATACCAACAACGTCGACGAAGCAAGACGCAGAAGGTCTCACAACACCCAACAAGAGGCGGCGAGCGTCTAACAGCGAGTTTTACGACGTCAACGCCGCGAACGACGGTGTTTCCCAGGCGGCGGGGCTGGCGCCGGTGGGGCCCACAGCCCTAGCCGCGGCGGCACCACAGGGCCTGGTGCCCATTTGGGCGGTGAGCAACGCCGGGATGATGATACCGTCGAACGCCTTCTGGATGATACCACCGGCCGGAGGGGCAACACCGGTTGCGGCGGTGGCAGGGCCGTCGGGATTGAACCAGCCCCAGTTATGGACGATCTCGCCCTCGGTCACCCCAGTTTTCGACTTGTCGGCCAGGCCCATCTCATCGTTTGTCTCGGCAACACAGCCCGCGACGGCGATTAACCCATCGTCAGGTGGAGTCGAATTTGGGCCGGCCACGTCGCAGGCTGTGAGCCGAAGCGCAATGACATCGGACACGGCGGCGGGTACGGCCGGGACAAAGGCTGCGACAAAGAAGTCGAGCATGGCTCCGGCGACCGTGAGCAGTGCGGGGACCAAAGCGCAGATGTTGAGGGACTTCTCTCTGGAGATTTACGACAAAAAGGAATTGCAGTTTATGGGTCGACCCGGGACTCAACAATCTCACTCTACATCTTCAAAACCATGAACACAGAAAGAGAGAGAGAGAGAGAAAATTCTCCCCGGTTGTTTGGTTATCGGATTTGGAGAGAAAATGAGAGAAAGTTGTAAAGAAAATTCCTGATATTTTCTCTCCATATCTTTTTTTTTTTTTGGGGGGTCCATTTTCATTCCTCTACTTTCGATTTCTCTTCTTTAGGTTCAAACGAAGCCAAGCCCTGGATCTGAAATTCCACGTTTAGATTACCAATCTCTCAACTCAACTCTGACTCTTGTTTTGGTTAATCTTTTCGTCTTCTTTTTGTTTTTGAGGGGGGGGGGGGTTTAAAAAGAGTCTAGGATTTTTCGGATGTAACTATTTATCATGTTCCAATCCTATGTAATTGTGAATAAAACTTGGAGCTTCAAAAAATTTTCACAGCTTTTATTATTATCTTCTCAAATGGTAGGACCCATAGGTGTAACCTATGAGTATATTTATTTATGTGTTCATGTTCTACTTCTAACCTCTATACTAAACAGATAATTTGTTCATATGAGAAATGTATTTATTTCCTTTCCTTCTCCAATTTATGCTCTCTCCAACTGAGCTAATATTTTACCGGTGGAAAGGAAATTAACAACAACATTGTAGTAGTGGGGCTTTGTTTTTGTTTCTTTGGTTAAAATTTTGAATGTCTAACCAAACGGGTCGGACTTGGGATGTCCAGATTAAATAGAGGTATGTTTTTTTTAATATTTTATGTATTATTTTATTTATATTTTTTTTAATCTAAAATTCTAATTTAAAATATAAGTGAATTTAAGTAAACATAGTTAAAATTCAATACTAAAACTTTGGATTTTTTTTTAAGATTAAATCTAATTCATTAAAAATGCTTGCCCTTGCTAAAGGTTTGACTTTAATCAATTTATATCATCATATACATATATATATATATATTTATCTCAATCCAACCCAAAATACTTAGCCCAAAAAAAAAAAAAAATCCAACCCAAAAAAAATGAACAAAACAAAAGAGCTCTTTCATGCTAGTATTTGTCGAATACTAATTAAGACGGAGAAAGAAGAGGGGGCGGGGGGGCCAAAAGGCAAAGTGTTCTTTCACAATATAAGAAATCAGTCTCAAAAGTAGGTTTACTAGCAACTTTTCAAAGTGTTACCTCTACTTTAAACTTAGGCCGAGAGTGATAGCAAGAAAGGCCCATCGAGTTATTCGACGGGAAGCCGACAAATGAACTGGGTGGGGGTAATCAAATGAACGCACGTGAGCAAGAAGCGTTTTGCACGTGTTACTGTGGAGGTGGTGGGGTAGGCCGAGTTCGTTGGAGATGGAACGGACGGGAGTGGTTGTAGGAGCCCAATTGGGGCCCACTTCCATTGTGGGTGGGTCAACCCAACCCAGCTTCGGACCTGCTCTAGACAATTGCCACACGCCGCACGCTGCTCCCTCTCGCGTCCCATCTACCTCCCACTTCCTTACCATTCAATTAATGCGTATTCCGCACGGTCCCGGGAGAGCGTAGAAGAGTTCTTCACGCGGACGCTAATTTTTGGTGTGGGGCCTGTGGCCCAGCTGTCATGAGAAGAATTGCGCGTGCTCTACAGGCTGTGGGTCCCAAGCCCTCCTCACCCCTTTTATCTGCTGGGGACTTGATATTTGTGGGCCCCACCCAAGGTTGGACCATTCTTAGAAGTGGGGTCCATGGTCGATATGGGGAGCAGGAGTAAGCTTTGTGGGGCCTACTTGTTTTCTGGGCCCAATCTTCCACTATTGACGCCTGTAATTAATTGGTGGTTAAATTCTGGGCCCTGTGTCATTGGACCATTTTTAAGATAAAAATTTCAGGAGGGAGAGATTCTAAAGTTGAAATAAATCCCTGCGATCCTGAAAATTGTATTTTCAATATTTGAATTTTTATGATGATTCATTCAATGATTAATCTAAAATATCATACAAATCCAATGATTAATCTTTAATACCATAGTTTACTATGGCTATACTCGAATATTAGATTAAAAGATGGGATTAGGATACATGACAATCGTTTGTTATAGTTTATTATGACAATTTTAACTTGTCTCGATGGAAACCACTTCGACCCCAATTCGACAAATGCGATTATTTTTAAATTTTACATGTAATGCAATGGGTTAGGGTATAAAAATAAAAAAATTATAGGATAAAGGTACAAGAATAGTAATTATAATATAACCGGCGAGTATTATTCAAGCATGCCCTGATTATCCAGATTATAGGGTATCCAATGGGTATTACCTAATTATTGCCTAAATTACCCGCACTAATTATCTTTTTATTAGGTATCCAACGGATATTTTCTAATTACTCGTCTAAATTATTAAATTATTAGTCTAAATTATTGGATATTTGAATTTATGCAAATAATATTATAAATTTAGATACTAAATTGCATATATATTGTGTTCAAAGAATGGAGTCCAATTAATTAATACTAAATAATTCAAGATTCTAATATCAAATAATTTATTTTAGGCATAGAATTTGGTTTTTGATATAACAGATGGATATAATTTTTTTTAAGTAATTACAATAGAGGTGTAAAATGAGATTAAATATAAGATTTTTTTAATTTTATTTTTATAAAAGTATTATAATAAATTTTACTAAGTAAAAAATATTTAAATATTTTTATTTAAAGATACTTTTTTAATCTATTAAAATGCAAAATTACTTATAAATTATTGTATTCAAAAAAAAAAAATTTAATTCTTATCCTTGATTTAACCACTTTGTATTTGAAGGTTATGAGTACCAATTACCCAATAGGCATCCGATTATCTGATGGGTTTAAGGAATGGCAACTAATTAAAAATATCTGTCGGGTACCCGTCTAATCCGGGTATTTTTTTTATCCAAAGGATTCAAGGAGGGATAGACAATACTCGGCCTCGATTCAATCCCTTACCATCCTAGTTGACACAGTAATGCTATGTTAGCTCTGACATTAATGTAAGGACTGTTAATTTAAAATCCAATAATCAAGATGGATTCGCACAATTTTAATTAAAAAAACATGAATATATGTGGATGATAAATTTTAATTTAACAATCCTAATCACAGATCATCGAGTATGTCAACCATCCAAACCCAAAAAATGCTAGAAAGATGTAGTCCAATTCGGGTAGACTGCTTTGAAATTCTAAAGAAGCATCAAGCTCCTCCAGCGGGCCGGGCTGGACCGATCACTGTGTTTTGCATGGTCCAATACAAAATGGCTTAAGAAGATAATAGCCCAACTACCAAAAAGTTCGATTGATGAAGCAGAAATTATTGATGGCATGGACCTGACGCGACCCGACTCGACCCAAGGGAGCCTAGAGACTTCGAATTGGCTTGTAGATCTGGTCACTTTAAGCCCTTAACTCCTCATCCACACTAAATGGTGCCTAAACCCAATTTGGGCAAAAACGGAATCCTTCGACACAACCAAGTATTTCCCTTTTAAGTGTTTTTGGGTGTTCAAAAATAATGATTTGAAGTTACCCACCATATTGTGGGTGGCAATGGCAATATTACACCTAATACGTAAATAGGATACCAACATTGTTAATATAAATACAAAGTTATTAAGGGAAAATATAAATATGGTATTGATATTTTAACTTGAAAGTGGCGCAATTTAAAAATAAATTAATTATTTAATATTTTTAAATATAAAATAGATCTATGTGAATAATAATTATTAAAAATTTTAATACAGCACACGGTTACCATTATTTCTAGTTATAGGAATAAAATACTTGAATTTTTTTACATTTGACTAGAGAGATAATTAAAATTTGGAGAATAGGATAATATGTAAGACTAGATATAATATGAAATTAATTTTATTTTCGTGTGATATTATTTATGTGTTATTTGGTTGGAGGATATGAAGTGAGCTACCAAAATATAATCTGAGAATAGATTTGATAAAAAATATTTGATTTTTATATTCTGTTTGGTATAGTAGATTTGATGAAATTTTCTTTCATTTGGTAAGAATTCCTAGTGATTAGAATTCCTAGTGAATTTTATGTTTAGAATCAAAATAAGATTTTATAGATTTTTTTTTTTTTTGATTGGTAAGAGAGAGGGAGCGAAAACACTTCGACGAATCAAACCCGGGTGGATGAGTAGGCGAAAGAATCAGCTGCCACTCAACCAAAGGCCATCCTCAAGATTTTATAGGTTAGATTTGAATTTATTTTGTAACTTAAATTTTAAAATTTCTATACATTTTAAATCCAACCTAAAATAATAAAATTTGATGACAATTCATTATTTTCTTAAACCACTTTAGTAAGTAAACAAATTTACTCTCATATATAATATTATCTTATTTTCTCTTTTGCACTAAATGGTTAAATTTAGTATTTTTCTCAAATTAGTTTAATTTTTAAATTCAAACATGTATTTCTACCACCAAACTTCAGTTATCAAATCAAGTCAAAGAGAAATATTTTCAAAGGAAGTGTTAAATTTTGATATATAAACTAATGTGACTGCGAGATATAGAATACCACATCCTTCCATAATATTATTACTTTGGGGGATATGCCATTTGCAGCTCAAGTGCAAATTTTTTTCAAGTAAACATGTGCACATTGTTATAAAATCTTATTCCCATTCCAAGGTATCTTTCGGCATATACTAATTTATTTAAAATAAGTTTTTTCTTTGGTAAGTTATTTTTAATTTAAAATAAGTTAATCTCATTGGGGCAATTTTTTTCATCTTTAATTAATTCCACCCCTTTTTTTTTGTTTGGTTTTGTACTAAAATAAGTTGTATTTTCTTAATTTGTTTTGCATTTTTTCATTTTATTAAAAAAAAAAATCCTGCACTCACCAACTGGGTCAGCTAGCAACAATAAGCTATTTAAGCCAGCCACTGAGCTCTTCAAACAGTTCATTATATATAGTGTCATGAAACAGCTAAATAAATGCTCATCAAACACACTCTTATCCAGCAACTTCGCCCGAGTGAACCAGTTGCAATAGCACCTGTTTAATTTCCAATTGATCAAACTATCAAAGATGGAAAGCCATAGTTCATAAAAATTACAATGATCTAGGAACTCTTTAGAAGGTTGTGAACTATATAGAAATGGGAAATATTTAAGAAATCATTTCTGAATAATTTATTCAAAATCAAGGTAATACAAATACATCTTTCGAACACAGAATAAAAAATGCTACTCTACCAGAATAATTTACCAGAAAGAGTTGCCGGAAGAATGTGACAATGGCTTTTCGAAATTAAGGTGTACCTAAATGGGTATTTTTATTAAACTTATGAGCCCGCAAGAGTCCACATGTTTCTAGTAACTATTTCTCTTCAAATATTTCTGGTAGTATAGCATCACTCATACAGAATAGGCAATCATGCATGTCAAAACAGGGGAGGGAGAGCACATCAACCCACATGAATTAAAATTAAACAATAGTAACAGCTGTGACAAGACCAAAAACAAAAACAGAACGAAGGGAAGGAGGGAAAAAAAAAAAAAAAAAACTCAAACCTTGAAGTTTCAAGCAACAGGAGTCTCCTGATTTGGCTTGAACACATGCTTCACAAGGGATTCCTTAATGGACAAGAGTTCAGGAAACTGCTCCTTCAGTTTGCTGGCATCAAGCTCGTTGTTGCTCCTTGGGGCAATTATTACCTTTGCCTGCTCTTCAAGATTAAAGTTCTTCCATGTGAAGTTGGGGTCAATGAAATCACGAAACATTTCCAAAATTTCATTGTGGCTGACAACTCCAGGATTTGTGAAGTTCCATATCCCAGTAAGGTTTCTTTTTGCCATCTCAATGGAAATGGGAAGGAGTTCATCTAAGATTGTCATGGAGTTTGGAATGTTAACAACTTTTTCGTATCGAGTAATCTTTGTAATGAAATTGCGGGGATTGGACAAATCAGATGAGATTGGCATCCTGACACGCAGTGTGCATACATTCTCATAATTCTTGAGCAAATCTTCCACCTTTAGAAATCATTTGAAAGGAATCAAGTCAGAACTAACGGTCATCTTCAACTTTCATAGTCATGGAAGCTAGTAAGGGAAAGAAATAAGTTCTCAAAGAAGTCTTCAGAGACTATTCCTACAAAGCAGGGGACCCTAGATTACAATGTTGAACTTCAGAAAATCTCCTAGGTTTGATTCTCAGTGAATTAATAGCTATTCAGTCGTCATAGGTTAGCCAACAATTATATGGCATCTCCTCAACTGCCTAATACATACTAAGATTCTCCTTCTTTGCTCTTCTGCATGTAAGATTCATTTTCTTGAATGCTTTATGGAGCATAAACCCAGAGTCTCAACTATCATCCAAAAAAAAAAAAAAAAAGAAAAGGTTGAAACCAAACGAAACTAAGTCTTGTGCATTTAGAAGAAAAAGTCCAAAATTATAAGATAGTAATATCCAAGGGCAGTAAAACGAGCTAAGCTAAAACTAGCTAAATTGAATAGTAGGCTACTCAAGATCAGATCAAGACTAAACATGCTTTAAATCAAATTTGGGTTCACTTATATCTCTCACATGAACTTGGGATCAAATCCATTCCAAGCTAGTAGCATGTTAATTGAGCTGCCATGTGATCCTAAGTACACGTATTATTCAAACTAAGGACTGCTATATATTTTCTCATTTCCTTCATTTGAATTTTATTGATAATAGTATAAATATAAAGCATACCTTATCCTGATTCAAAACATAAAACAGTACAAACGATGTGATATCAATACCCGCCAAAAGACTTCAAACAGCTCAATGTAAAGTTCAAATGTCTGCATTTGCAACTTAAAAACAAATAATCTGATTCAAGAAAACAAATCCAAAAGCAAGATCACAGATCTAAAACTTCCCATCTCACATCATTAAATAATTATAAAGACAATGCCTAATGGAACCATTTACAGCTATAACTAGTTAGTAATTCCGAATCAAGATCAGGAAGAGAAGCATAAACATAGATCTTCGCATAACAATAATAGCAAAGTAATGAGAATTACGCATCATCATCAATCATGAACAATCTAATCTTGAACTCAATTGCACTGACGTTTGGATCCAACAGAAGTGAACTCACCATGGCCTTGGTCTTGGAATAGAAGGATCCGACGAAATTGGGGGTGTCGTCCTCCTTGAACCCGACGCCCGACCCGATCGGATGCCCCGAGTCGTACTCGAATATACAGCCGGTGGCGTAGTTGATCAAGATCAAGCCCTTGCTCCTGCAGACGTCGGCAAGGGTGAGGGTGCCGACGACATTCGTGCGGATGGTCTCAACCTTGTGGGACTCGCACCAGTCAACGTTTGGGCGGCCGGTGACGCCTGCGGCGTTGAAGACGTGAGTGGGATTGACGGCAGCGAGGTCCGCCTCGAGAGAGCTCCGGTTCTCGAGTCGCCCGGAACCGTAGGCGTAGTCGATTCCTTGGGACTCACAGAGCTTCCCAAGCAAGCCACCTATCCAGCCGGTCCGGCCGTAGATCAGGAACTTGAAGGGCTTCATCGATGACGAGCCGTTGGCCGGGAACCCCATGCTAAATGTACAGAGAGAAAGGGAGAGACTATATTTTAATACTTATGAAGAGCTGCTGAATACATATCTATATATATATGTAGTGTGTGCAAAAAAAGATTGGGATCTGTTTGTGTGAAGGGCTTATTTGGGCAAAGAAGATACCAGGAGGTGGGATGTTCGATTTGGACACCGACGGGGTTGGTTTGGCTGGTAACAAATCAAGAGCACAGATTTGACGTAGATGATTTCAAATGCCCACCCTTTCACTTGCATGAATTTGACGATTTTATGACCCGTATTTATGGCCCTGTTTAGAGGGCACTAAAATTTTTCAATTTTAATTAATTTTTATATTTTTTTAATTAAAATTTTCAGAATATCACTTTTATTTCACATTTTTTTTATTTTTATTATATTTTTTAGATAATTTTTATCAACCAAACATACCTTACTGCTGATAATGGGTCTCCAGCCCCATTTTGCCCCACAAATCTAATTTTAATTTTTTTAATTATTTATTAAATGGTTTCGGACAATTCAAACTTACTATTATTTTTTTTCAACCTGGCTTGAGTGGGTGCATGCCTAAACTCGATCAAGTTCAGTAGGTTTTTAGTTAATAATTAATATTATTTATATTATTTTAATTTCATAATATATATTTTACTAGACTTCTAGACGAGCTTAATATTATATATCGGGTCACCCTTTCACTTGCATGAATTTGACGATTTTAAGACCCGTATTTATGGCCCTGTTTAGAGGGCACTAAAATTTATTAATTTTAATTAATTTTTATTTTTTTTATTAAATTCCTTTATGTATCACTTCTATTTCACATTTTTTTTTTATTTTTTTATATTTTTTAGACAATTTTTATCGACCAAACATACCCTATAGCTGATAATGGGTCTCCAGCCCCATTTTGCCCCACAAATCTAATTTTAATTTTTTTAATTATTTATTAAATGGTTTCGGACAATTCAAACTTACTATTATTTTTTTTCAACCTGGCTTGAGTGGGTGCATGCCTAAACTCGATCAAGTTCAGTAGGTTTTTAGTTAATAATTAATATTATTTATATTATTTTAATTTCATAATATATATTTTACTAGACTTCTAGACGAGCTTAATATTATATATTTGTTCTATAATCAAGTTTGTGAAGCTGTAAATAATCCGTGCTATTCATAGTTATTTGCAAGCAGCTTGTTAAAAATTTAACTCGAGCTCAGCTTTTTTAAAAATAAGCCAAGTTTGAATTTTCTCTTAAACCCATTTATTAAATGAGTTGAAGTTGAATAAGAAACTCCACCAATTTGTCTCCAAGTTTACTTACATAGTTCATAAATTATTAATATAATATAAATATAAATAGGTTTTAAATATTAATATTTTATTAATATTTAACAATTGCTTTGATTTTTTTGGAGTCATTTATTTTTGCTTAAAAAGTGTAGCCTTTTAGATTTTCTTAAGTTGTATAGTACTCCATATCAATTACCAAATATTTTGAAAGTTAAAATTTAACTTATCATAAATATCAATTATATCTTATAATAAAATAATTATTTGATAAAATAATTATTTGATGATATTAGATAAATTTTTTAAAAATATAAACAAACAAGTTTTAACAAATTAATAACGAAACTCAAAATTTTTTAATGAGTTTTTCTTAAGTTGTATAGTACTCCATATCAATTACCAAATATTTTGAAAGTTAAAATTTAACTTATCATAATTATCAATTATATCTTATAATAAAAATTATTATTTGATAAAATAATTATTTGATGATATTAGATAAATTTTTTAATTTTTTAAAAATATAAAATAAACAAGTTTTAACAAATTAAGAACGAAACTCAAAATTTTTTAATGAGTCGAGTCTAGACTAAATTATTTTAGTTATACTAAGTTCGAGCTCGATTCGAACTCGACAAATTAAATCGAGCCAAGTTGAACCTGACTATGAGCCTGACTATGAGCCCATTTGGAGGCTCAAAAAAAGGAAAAAAAAAGTACCAAAAGTTATATTTTGTAACTTTTGGTGTGTTTGGTGGAATCACAATTTTTCTCACTTTTCAGCTCTGTTACAGTAATTTATTCCACAAAAAAATTTATCAAACACACAAAAATTACCACTTTTCTACTCTGCTACAGTAAAAAACTTACCAAATATACAAAAAGTTATCACTTTTCCACTTTGCTACAGTACAAAAGTTTACTAAGAGCCTGTTTGGCAACTCAAAAATTAGCAAAAAAATACCAAAAGTTTCTTTTGGTGTGTTTGGCAAAACCACAAAATTTTTACTTTTTTGATTTGTTACAGTAAAAAGTACACTCTATAATTACAACTTTTTTTATTTGCTACAGTAAAAAAACATACCAAACACCCAAAAATTACCACTTTTTTGCTTTGCTACAGTAAAAAATTTACCAAACACCCAAAAGTTACTAAAAAATATTAAAAATTCCTCTTGGTTCAACCAAACACACAAAAAAGTGCCAAAAAAAAAAAACCTAAAAAATTACCAAAACTTGAGTTTTTTTGAACTTCCAAACACCCCCAAACACCTAAAAGTTGTAAAATATTGTTAAAAATTACACTTTGTTCCACCAAACACACCAAAAATTATAACTAATAACTTTTGACTAAAAATTACTAAAAAATACTAAAATTTACGCTACCAAATGCCCCTACGACAAAGTCCTTCTCGTCTTGCTCATTTACACCTTTGTATGAGTCCGAATTTCACCACCACTGGAAGCATTGTTTAGATTGGAAAACCTTTCAAAAAATTAAAAAAAAAAAATTGTTTAGTTTGGAAAGGGAAATAAAATTTTAGATAAAATAATTTATTGGTAAAAATGAGATAAAATATTAAGAATTTTGTTTTATGACAACAAGATTTTAAATGAATAACTTTATTAAATTATATTAAAACGTTAGAAAATAACTAATTTAAGCAAAAGATTTTAAGTAATCATTATTAAAATAATAGTGCCACTAACTATATTTTTTTTACCGATTTCATATTCATTATAATTCATCATAAATTCAGTCAAATCAAATATCAACATATATATATATATATATATACATATAAACAATTCTAATTAAATAAATTATACCAATCCAATGATGTTTTAACCTAATATCTTCTTTCGGGTTTACTATGAAAAGAGAACAAAAAACGAGAAAAAAATAATTTTTATCTTACACTTGATTGAGAAAGAAAAAAAAAAAGGTAAATCTATTATCAACTGTGTATATAAATATATATATATGTATAAATAACCCAAAAATAAAAATGAAAAATGAACAAAAATTATAACTGAGAAAATAAATACTGGCTCATGTCATTGAATTAGTGCACTAAGAGACTAGTACAACCAAGACATTGAAACATAAGTATATCAACTGGAGAAAATTTGAGTATTTGATCAGATGGTGAGATTTTCTTTTATATTAATTGGGCCCAGACTTCCAACAATCCTCCCACCCATATCTGGAAATGCTTCACAACCAGGAAGAGACTTCACCTTGCCCATTCGAACAACTTCAACTGGGTACTTGAGAAGGTGACCCTTCATCTCAGTCACTTCTTCAGCTGCAAATTGCTTCCAGTTCAGCTCACTCAGTGACCTTACTCTCCTCACACATTCAAGACTCTCAGGCTGCATAAAGCAGTCCTCAAGAACACCAATGTGCTCTGCCCATAGCGACATTCTGTACCCATAGACCTGCGCTCAGGACAGTTTGATATGAAGTTAAATGACAGCATAAAATGCTATATAACCAGGAAATTTTACAAGAAATTTATACCAGAATGATGTGGCACGTTTATGAGTTTCACTTTGAAAACATTAACCCTCTAGAACACTCTTTTATTACACAAATGTTTTTGTCACATCATTCTAGTAAAATTTTCTCGTACAATATCATTCTGCTGGATGATATTATGGTAATTTATTCGACACTGAAACCATTGTCTATGGAAAGCCACCAACCTCAAAGCAAAACAGTTGTAACAAATTCTATCTGATGAAAGCATACCTGTCCACAAGGAGTAGAGTGATTCCTAGACCAAGTATAATGAGGTTGATATGCGCCCATTGCGATCTCAGTGTCTCGAGTGCCTTCCAGGGACCGTTGGTTGATATTTGCAGACCCCAATAACACATACTCATCATCGACTATCATTCCCTTTGAATGGACATAGATCATAAAGCGTCGGTTTTTCCGGGCTAGTGCCTGGGTATGAACAAGACACGGTCAAATGGAAGATGATCAAGGACAAGATAATTGATTGGAAAAATGAGAAGCATAACAAGAGACATGAAGGTAGGGGGAAGAGAGA